>CM057449.1:1254976666-1256405000 GCA_016271365.2 Neoceratodus forsteri | reverse complement strand
TCATAGAAAGAGATCAAATTTGTAGTGCATGAAAATCCTGTTTTGAAACCATGTTGATACTGGTCATTAATATTTAATGTTGGCATTTCATTTTCTAATTGTTGTTTAATTATTTTTTCCATAAGTTTACATGGTATCGACATGAGACTGATAGGCCAGTAATTTTCAATTTTGGAATGTGAGTCCTGTTTAAAGATAGGTGTAACAATGGCTGTACACCAATCAGCTGGCACTGAAGATTCGTGAAGTGATTTTTTTTAAAAATAATAGTCAAAGGCAAGATTATTGCATCCCTTGTCTCTATAAGGAATCTAGTGCTTATATTATCAGGGCCAGAGCTTGTATATTGTTTCAGCTAATCAAAAACCCACTGTATATCCTGGGAAAAGATTTCATATGGTTCTAAGTTTGATCCTACTGGGATAGGTGAGACATTAGACAACTCCGGAGTAAAAACAGATGAAAAATATTTATTTAGTTCTGTAGCTGTTTCTATATTTATTTATTTAGTTTTTGTTGACCAGGTAAGTGCACTAGACAAATCCTGCCTATTTTCAGGCATGACCCGGGGAAGGGGGATACAGATGAATGCCAACTGACCTTGAACCAGAGTAAGCTGTTGGTGGTATTTTTTTTTAGTGAATGATGGAAATTTGGCCAGGACACCGGGGAAGTTCCCCTACTCTTTTCAATGAGTGCCATGGGATCTTTAACATCCACCTGAACTACCACCAATCCAGGCAGATAGGACCTCGGTTTAACGTCTCATCCGAAAGACAGCACATCAGAAGTGCAGCACCCCTCTCATGCTGCACTACAGTGTCAGTACTGGGATATTAACCCAAGTGCCAGATGTGGGAACTGAACCCACAGCCGTCTGATCTCCCAGCCTCAGAGGTGAGTGTGCTACCTACTGAGCCACTGACACTGCTGTCAGATGTTATAGTAATGTTATTACAGACAAAAGGGCCGATCATATTATTATTACTTTTCTTACCATTTAGATAAGCATACAGTGCCTTGTGACAATCCTTAGTATGAACAATTTTAAATTCAAAATTGCGTTTTGCCAAAATAATTACCCTCTTTAATTGTCTAACCACCTCAATGTATCTAGGTAAAATAGTGTCTTTCTGATCAGGTAGACATTATTTTAGAGCTAAAAATAATTTATTTTTGTGTTTGATTAATTTTTTAATATCACCATTAAACCAAGGGGGGATTTTCCCTTTATTATTGTACTTGAATTTGTCTGGGACATATTATTTTTCAAGTTCAAGTATTTTTGTTTTTCAAAAGTCCCAGGCCTCCTCAATGTTCAATGGATACAGTATCTGTTCTCAATTAAGGGTCTTTATCTGGTGGTTAATGCTTTAAAAATTAGCCCTATTATTTTGATTTATTTTTAGTTTATTGATTTTAGGTAATAAGGGCAATTGGATAGAGAAGAACAGGGACAAGTGATCACTTTTTCCCAAGGGGTTAAGTAATCGAATGTCAGATAAATGGGTCTCAGGATTAGTTAAAACTAGATCAAATATGTTCACTCCCCTAGTCAGTTCTCTAACAATTTAAGTAAGGCCCAAATTAACTATGACTGAAAGAATTTGTTCATCATGTTGGTTAGTACCAGAGAGTGCATCACAATTTATGGTAGGAAGATTGAAATCCCCTAAGATGAGAACTGGATCTTTACAAGTTATCTCGATAATTTCATTACAAAGTTGCTTGGTTTGGTCAATATCAGAGGAAGGAGGATGATAACAAGTTCCAATAAGAAACTGGGGGATACCAATGGGTCTAATATGGACCCAGACACTTTCAGATTCTACAGTAGTCATTGACTCATATGATGGGATATCATCCCTTACATATAGACTAACCCCTCCTCCTTTTCTTGTATCTGCTCTATTTTTAAAGTAGTGCTTAAAACCAGGGATTTCTACATTCCATTTTTTATCTGTATTACCCCAAGTTTCAGTAATAGCTATTGAAGTCAAGTTTAGTGTTTTAACCAGAATTTGAAGTTCTGCAAGTTTAGTAATTGTTAATGATCGAGCGTTTAGAGAAAGAATGTTGAGGTTTGTCCAATATGGCGAAATTTAGGGGGAACAGACTCTAAAGTTTAAGGTAAGGAAAAATTAATGGGAAACAGTTACAGGATTCCTTAAAGGAATGATCATAAAGTGATCTGAAAGCTGATAAATTGATGGGGTGAACCAATTTCAAAGTCTTTTATAGCTTGTTCCAGAGTAAGGGTAGTGCATAACTTAAGGATGACCTACCAAAGCACAAATTGATGTTATGTACAGTAAGGGAGATATATGAGGCACTTCTCAGGGCATACTTGCCTACTGTACACAGTGGAAGACAATCTAGGATGTATTGAGGTAGATTCTTGGTGATCGCTATTGCCACTTTGGGCTACATTAGTTGTAGATCAAATTGCCAAAGTCAATAATAAACTTAAAAAGATCGAGGACTTGGAAAAAAATAGATAACGTTCAAACTACAATTCAACAATTAATGGCAGAAGACAAAAAAATCCAAGAAGAATTAATAAAAGCACAAAACATAATTTCAACCTTGAAAGATGAACCATTACCTGCGCAAAGACAAATTAAAAATCTAGAGGAAACAAATCAAGAATTCCATGATAAACTGATAGACTGTGAAGCACGTGCTAGGAGAAAGAATATCAGAATTCTCGGGGTTCCAGAAGCCTGGGTTGGTCAAAGAACACTAAAGGAGGTATTTTCCGATATCATGGTGGCTTATTTAGAAACAGACATTAACAATGTTCAGACAGACATAGACCACAGTCATCATACTTATCGACCAAAATATGCAGGGGCCTTCAAGACCTATTGTGGCAAATGTTTTTCATTCAGAGGATAAAGAAAAACGCATGACAGAAGTTTACAAAAAGAAAAATAAATCACACTGATGGGGGTCACAATTTCAATATTTAATGACCTGTCTCCTAATTTGATTCAGATAGAAAAAAAATAGATACCCTTTGGAACAAGTTATGTGCTAAAAGTATAAAGCCATGGTGATTTACCCTGCACATTTAAAGGTGATAACAGTTGGTGTACGACATACTTATGACACAATGGAAGAAGCAGAAAAGGACTTAAATGCTAAATTTCCTAGTATTTTCTAAAAATGTTCCTTTTTATTAAAGTGTCTGTATTGTTTATGCTATCATTATCTGAAGATCAGTTATAAAATGTAGTTATTTATGTAACAGATGCTAATTAGCTGTGGGGGAAGCCTACAGTAGGTAATGGTCATACCAGGCTGTCCAGTTGGTCGGCACAAATTGGTTTTTGAATTTTTTCTTTTTCAAAGACTTGAGAGTGAGACTGCCTGGCATCTTCTGAATTATTGCATAAAGTTTTAGTATTTGAAATTCATGATGTAAATATAGCATTATCATTAATGAGTATCAGTAGCTGGGGGGAGATTATGTCAAGCAATGGGATTTCAAGGTTGCACATTTGGACAGCAAGGGGTTTATTTTCTATTTTTTATGATTATAATATGTATTTCAGAAGGGATCAGGGGGTCTTTAGCTTTCTGTTCTTTTTTCTTTTCAGGTCACCATTAAGTATTTTTGAATCTTTGAAGGGATGATGGTGTGGGGTTAGTGGGTGGGGGAATTAGCTTCCTTTTTTTTTGTTTTCTGGTCATGACTAAATGTTTTGTACCTTTTCATGTCTTTGTGTTTTTTATATTGATCTCTCATGAGTAATTACGCTGCAATAGTTAAATGTGCATCATTCAATGTAAATGGACTAAATTCACATATTAAGAGATCAGGGATTCTAGCATACTTGAATAAACTTGCTGATATAATCACTTTATAAGAAACCCATCTGGATGTTGCAGAATCAAAAAAATTAACAAATAATTGGATCTCACATACTTACTTTTCTCCTGGTACTAAAAAAAGTGCAGGGGTGCCAATATTAATTGGGAAAAATCTTAAATTTCAGTATGATAATAAATGGACTGATAAGGAGGGGTGGGTCCTTCTCTTAAAGGGCAAGATATAAAATTATTTGATAACAATAGGTTCTGTATATGGCCCATTTGAAAATTATAACTCTTTCTTAGCAGAAATAAATGAAGGCCTGATTGAAATTAAAGCTACTAACACTATTCTAATGGGAGATTACAATTTGTTACTGAATCCATACTTGGATAAAAATAATATGATTTCCTCCTATAATAAAATAATCTCTTGCCTCTTAACCAACTTTCTTGATGTGAATGATTTAGTTGACCCCTGGAAAACCAACAACCCAAATGTTCATGAATATACTGTACTCACCATGATAAGAAAAACAAAAGTTTTTCACAAATTGATTACATATTTGTATCTAAAACACTTGTGTTATTAATTATAACCACCTCTAAAAGATCCATATTTTACTCAGACCATGCTGTGGTTGAAATGAGCATGAATTAAAAAAAGCAATCCTATTAAAGCAACTTCATCATCGACATGGCATTCGAGTCACCCAGGCTGATGGTCCTGGGTGACTTCAGTGCCTGGACTGACGATGAACTCTCACAATTTGGACAGCATTTCCTCCAGTTGATTACATCTTTGGGCCTAACACAGATAGTTACCACTGCTACTCATAAACACGGTCACTCCCTTGACTTGGTCTTTCTCCTGGGGATCAAAGCCTCTGACTTGATGGTGGAACCATTTGGATGGTCCGATCACTACACTGTGGGGTTTGGTTTTTGCACCAACCTTCATAGGCTTACCCCTGTGGAGATGGTCAGGTATCACCCTTTACAGGATGTAAGTTCTCAAAGCCTAGCAGCGGTGCTTGACCTATCATCCCTCCTAGTGGCAAACAGTGACCCAGAGACCCTCATGATGGCCTATAATTTGGCCATTTCAGTGGCCCTGGATGTCATTGCTCCAGTCCATGTTCGTTCTCTCTCCTTTCACCCTTGATCCCCATGGCTTGATGGGACTTTGAGGGAGATGTGGAGACTTGGATGAAGGCTAGAGCTTTGCTGGTGGAAATCTGTCCTGGATGCCGATCACCTTAGATTGATGGACCATTATCAAGTCTATCAATCTGCAATCTCCCGTAAGAAGGCAGAGTTCCTGTCTGGGGAGATTCGACCAGCTCAGCTGTTCCATACTGTGGACAGACTGTGTAACCCAACCTGTCTTCAAGTTCAGAAAGCCTTTTCACAAGTAGAGTGCAATGAACTTGCTCGATTCTTTGCATCTAAGGTGGCTGACATCAGGGCAGTACTCCAACCAGCACACTATATGGGTGTTACTTTGGATCAACATGAGGCCACTGCTTTTCGGTTTCCCTGGAGTACCTTTGACTATCTGGAGTTCATGGCTGTCATGTGGATTGTCCAGAGTGTGCACGCTACATTTCTATAGTTTGGATCCAGGACCAACTTCCCTGATTTTGGGTTGTATAGCTTCCATCGGTCCTGTCCTAGCATGGATAGTCTGTTGCTCCTTGGAAACAGGTGAGTTTCCTAGCTCCCTGAAAGAGGCGGTGGTGACACCATTCTTGAGGAAAGCTTCTTTGAGCCCAGACTGCCATGCAAACTACAGACCAATCTTTAACCTTCCTTTTTTAGGGAAGGTGATTGAGAAGGTAGTGGCTGAACAGCTGGAGGACCATTTGACCATCCATGACATCTATGAACCACTTCAGTCCGGATTTCAAAAGAGACAAAGTACAGACAGCACTGGTTCAGGTGCTCAATGATCTCCTGATGGCTAGAGATGGGAAGAGCTGTTCCATCTTGGTTCTTCTGGACCTCTCATCAGTGTTTGACACTGTGGACCATGGGGTACTGCTGGATCACCTGAGATTCATCTGTGGACTGTAAGGTACAGTCCTCGGATGGTTTACATCATTCCTCATGGGAAGAACTCAGAGAGTGGTTTCTGGGGTTTATTCCTCGGATCCAGTTTCTCTGTCATGTGGGGTTCCTCAGGGTTCAGTGTTGTCCCCCATGTTTTTCAAGGTGTATATGCTGCCCTCGGAGACATTGTAAGAAGGTATGGGCTGAGGTTTCACTGTTATGCTGATGATACCCAGCTCTACCTTTCTTTCACACCTGACCAGGATGGAGCTCTCTCTGTCTTTAATAACTGTCTAGCAGAAATCCAGGAGTGGATGGATTCCAGCTGGTTGAAGTTGAACTCTGAAAAAAACTGAGGTGCTGGTTGTGGACCCAGGTCACCTGATAGGGAGGTTGGGGGTTGGTTCACCTCTGGATTAGTTCTCAGGGGGCTTATCTCTCCCAATCTCTGAGCAGGTGCATTACCTGGGGGTAATTTTTGATGAAGGGCTGACCCTGCATTTACAGGTGTAGACTGTTGTCAAATCTTCCTTTTACCATCTAAGGACTATCTCCAGGATTAAGCACCTAGTTCCGTCCGGTGACCTTCCTACTCTGGTTCATGCCTTTGTGTCCCCGCGCTTAGACTATTGCAACTCCCTTTACCTAGGGCTTCCAAGGGTAGAAATCTGCTGTTTGCAGCTGGTGCAGAAGGCGGCAGCCTGGCTTTTAACTGGATCATCTTGGACCTGTCATATTTCACCAGTGCTGCATGGACTGCACTGGATGCCTGTATAGTGGTGGATCACCTATAAAGCTGGTCTTCTGACTTTCAAAGCCCTACATGTAATAGGCCTGGACTACTTGAAAGAGCTTCTGGTTCCTTACTGCCCCAGGTGATTGCTCCACTCAACTGACGAGGGGTTGCTAGAGATTCCAAGGGTATGTTTGAAATATTATGGGGCACGGGCATTTATGTACGCAGCCCCAACCCTTTGGAATTCTCTACCCCGTCAGTTACGAGAGTGCACAACTGGGGAAGGATTTAAGCAGGCTTTGAAAACCTTCTTGTGGCAACAGGCATTTGGTGACTGATGAAATTATGATATTATTGATTTTATATAATGTGTTATTAATTTCTGATCTGTGATTTTATCTTGTAAGGTGCCTTGGTATTTGAAAGATGCCTAAAAAAATTAAGTTTTATTATTATTATTTATTACATCCACCCCAATGAAAATGGCTTTCTTTCTTATAGAACCACAGCAACAGCAGCCAAAAAGGTCCAGTCACTTATAGAATATATACAATGAGGATAACGTTGATTTTGCCTTAGCTCTAGATGCAAGCAAGGCTTTTGATTTAATAAATAGAACTTATATATTTCATGTATTGGAATAATGGGGCTTGCCTTACAATATAAAAAAAGGTTATAAAGGCCTTATATAGTAATCCCCATACTGAGTTTTTTAGTTTATGGTCATTTAATTCAAATGAAAATTGGGGTATGCCTAGGCTGTCCCCTCTCTCCAATCTTTTTCATTTTGTGTGTTGAGCCTTTATTGATAACAATATGGACTGATCCTAAAATCAAAGGTATCCTAAGATCAAAGGTATCCAAGTGGCAATCAAGAAATAAAGCTGAGTATGTTTGCTGATGACACATTATTACTCATCTGAGATTTAAATTATTCTATTCAGGCCTTACTGGATACAATTAAGGAGTTTTCTGCATTTGCTGATTATAAACTTAACCAATAAAAATCTATGTTTATGCAGCTAACCAAAGAGAAAGAGAGTGAAGATTATAAGAAATTATTATCCTTCAAAAAAGATGATCAAATTAAATACTTTTAGGTGCCATTTTAACAAACTAATTCAAAAAAATAATTTGCCCAATTATAATATAAGATAAAATAAAAAATCTTGAACTCTGGCACAGCCTCTCACATTCTCTATGGGGAAGAGTTGAAGTGGATAAAAATATGGTTCTTTCACATTTAACTTTTATTATGCAATTAATAGTGGGTGGACCCAGCTTTAAATGGTTTGCAAGTACAAAAATGTTTTTTTTTCAAAATGTCTTTATGGAGGTGGGAATCCATGTATTGCATGACCAGTTCAGATCATGTCCAGAAAAGAGGAGGGATTTGGCTGTCCATACCTGTATTCATATTTTATGAGTCAAACTCTAGCTACCATGTGGGAATGGGCATTTTATCCCAGTTAAGACTTTAACATTTTATAAGAAATATTAATCAATGAGCAAACAAATATACAATTAGGGGACATACTATTTCAAACAAATTCCAGAGACTTGAAGAAATCAACATTTTTTTACCAATAATTATGTATGATTTACAGGCTCAAATAAAACTAGGAATAGACCAAATCCCCTGGTTACATGCCTCATGTACGAGTTATGTTTGCAATGGGGGCAGCCATTTCAAATAAGCTCTTAATACTTTTTAATAAAAATGGTATTGTTTCCTGGAATCACTTGCTAAAAGAGCATAACTTTATTTCTCATCAACAATACTTATCAATTATATTTCCTATATGACTGCATATGAAACTTTCAAAAATTATTGTAAAAGTGCTACATTACATGGTTCTGATTTTTCTTGCCTATTTTTGAACTAAGAAATTGTCAGAATTGTATTGTAATATATTTAAGTCACATAAAATAACAAAGACCAGACAATACAAAAGCTGGTAAAAAGAACTAGGGTACCAGTTGCAAGATACTCCATAGATAGAGATCTGGATTGGTATAAATAAGAAAATTATATCAGCAAAAATTCATTCTATACAACAAAAAATAGCACACATTATGCTGACAATTATCACTAAAATTATTCTATCATACTGTAACCATTGTTGGCATGGTTGTACTGGAATCAGAACCATTTTTCATAATTTTGGGAATGCCCTATTATTAATAGTTGGTGGAATTCTGTTGCAAACCACTTAACTCAATTTGTGGAACATAATATTCCCTGAACTCCAAATTTCCTTATATTTAACCTTTTTGATTCATTGGAGGTAACTCAAAGTCAAAGTAGAATTTTGTACTTGGGTTCATTAACAATGAAAATAATTATACTTAAATACTGGAACAGACAGAACTCCCCTCAATATATAAAACAAGAATGATGGCACATTTTAAAAGAGATCTTAATATTTGAAAAGTTAGGTTATATCATAGATGACATGGATAACTTTCAGAATGATTCATGGAGAGAATTAATGCTATTATTTCCACCTTTATGTCAGGTATACAATGATGACCTTTGGGGAAGTGGGGGAAGAGGGGAGGGCAGGTAATGGGGGTATGTTAGTTTTCTTCCACATTGGTTAGTACAGATAATTTATCTTTCTTTACTGAATGAACACAAAATATTCTTATTGAGGATTGGATACTACATGAGCTTTATGGTAAGCCTTGGTGGACTAACATTACTCTTAATTAAGAGAACAAAGATGCTGATTTTGTATGTTTTTATGATATTGTTCCTAACAATTATATCATTACCTCTTTGTGACCAACGCATTTGTTATATATTGCAATATATAATAAATTATATACAGCATATAAAAACGTGTACTTCACACAAATAAAATTCTGTGATCACACATAATCAGGTTACAAAATTTGAATATTAAATACCTATTACAGTTAAGGGATGAATGAAATTAAAATTCTCATACCTATTCACAGAAATTCCAAAGCACTTAGTCATCACTATCATTGTCTCTATAGCATGATTCTGCACAAGCACACATATCAGTACATGGAAGTGAGACATTGAAACATTTGCATGGTGGTCTGCAAGCCTTTCTGCAACCACATTTGATCAACTCATTGCACTATGTAGCTGCCTCCAAAAGGACTATCCAAATGGGGATCTAGTCTTTCCCACTGTCTGGTTTCCAACCCCAGCTAGCTAGGCTTGGCAGTTCTTGCTTTGCAACTAGTGTTTTCCCCAAACAATGACCTCCCTCATATGCAGCTCTTTTTGTGTGCTCCACTAAGACAGCCAGAGTTGCAGGGACATGCTCTAGCTGTCTTCCTTTTGCAAACATCTGCTTCCTTGCCTGGTTTACATGTTGGCACTCACTGGTTCTGTCATAGAGGACAACAACAAACCTCTCAAGCCCTTTCAATGTTTTCTTGGAAATAGACATGGGTGCATGGGGCAGATTGAGAAAAGCTTCTATAACAGATGAAAAAGCTGTCAATATTTCCCAACTGTAATCTTTCCTATACCACTAAATGCTGACACTGCATCACACTCTGTAAAGACATGGAAGAATGGCAAAGCCTTTGATTTCTGATCTCTAATTTTTTTCTGCAATACCATGAGCTGATATATACCTATAGTACTTTTTTACTCCAAAGGCTATCCATAATTCATCCAGATGAAGAGACTGAAATAATGCTACTGCAAGGACTACCACATCTGTGTCAACTGTCCTGATCATAATTTTGTAATGATCTTGGTTTGCCAAAGAGGGGACTGCAGAAGAATCCAGGTATCTGTTTCCTCCTGATCACATGGTACCAAGTCTGGACCAATGGTACTTCCATGTGAGAAAACTATTCCTGTGTCTTGCTTACTGTATACCTCCTTTCCTTCAGCAGACAGTATAGAAATGTAATGTTCCAGCATGTTGTATAGTTTGATCTTATTCCCATCTACTGAAAGAAATCTCTGTCAGTCTTTTGGAATTGTTGTAAATTCTCTTATTACAGCACGGTGTCCATCTCCCCTTTTCTGCCTGGTTGAATTTTAAGACTGTGAGCAAAGCAAAGCAAACTTTACTTATGAAATGCTATTTTGAATCAATCATAGCATTGAACAAATATAAATAAAACACCAATATAACAAATAAATACACATAATTTAAAAATGATAAAATAGTCAGCAGGATTTAGGAGCAAGGTAGCAATCCCACAAAATGTCTAAATGATCCCCTGACTCCAACTGCATGAGGATATGTGGTATAAATATCTCATCTGCATAGTTGTGAAATGTCTTACAGCCTTTAGGTGACAACATATGAATAACAGCAGAGACCTCAAGGATTTTTGCAGTGACACTAAGAGCAATATTTGTAGATGGCGCAAATATTTCAAGGCAAGTCACAAGATTAGACTTTGTGCATGCTCTCAACATACCCCTATCAGACAAGGCTCATGGAGTAGATTGATTCTCATGCTTGAAGAAGTCATCCATATCCCCATTTGCACAATGGCATGATATATACATCCTGCCAAACAGTTCACAGTTATTCTTGAAAGCTGTGATCTGGTGTGTAATCCTTGATTGCTTCTTTGGAGAGGAATTGCTAAAGAGTGTCAATTTGTTCTTAGAAATGAGATTAGTAATTGGAGTGGTGCACTGCACAAGTCTTTCTTTCGCAAATGCATCATACTGATTTTGACCAGTTACTTTGATGGTCTTAGTAGTATTAACAACATCTTGGCTCATTGTAAATAAAGAAACTATACCACACTGATGACAGTGAGGTAATAAAAGCACAAGGTTCGTGGTTAGTGGTCCCTGGTAATACAATAAAACCACCTGACACCAGATGTTGTTTGAAGTTAGTTGCAATTTATTAATACCCAGATAAGCCCTAACAATTTTACCTTTGACATGGTTAATTCTAAACAGCTGGTGGCTTTTTACCGTCAGGGCTACAGGTGTACAGAAAAAATGAAGCAAAATTGCTCCCTTTTTCTGAGTGTCAAAGCATCTATAGCAGCCGTGTGGCTATTCCTCTTAGACACACTGGACAT
This sequence comes from Neoceratodus forsteri, assembly GCA_016271365.2. Taxonomy (NCBI): domain Eukaryota; kingdom Metazoa; phylum Chordata; order Ceratodontiformes; family Ceratodontidae; genus Neoceratodus; species Neoceratodus forsteri. Next base: position 1,256,393,347 of record CM057449.1, on the reverse strand, counting down.
ACAGTCTGTCTAATACTTATGCAGTGACAAGAAATGCAAAACAAAAGAAGTTATCAGATACTGTGACCATAAAAGACAAGAGAGTAGGGTTATGAGACAAAGATTTGAAAGTACATTGGCCACAAGATACCTCAGTCATGAGATACATTTGACACTTTGCTGAGACAGTGGAGTTCTGTTTATCATCACCTTTGGATAGTCAAGTGATTTACATTTATTTATTTATTTTAGTTTTTGTTGACTGGGTAAGTGCACTAGACAAATCCTGCCTATTTTCAGGCATGACCCGGGGAAGGAGGATACAGATGAATGCCAACTGACATTGAACCAGATTAAGCTGTTGGTGGTATTTTAAGTGAATGAGGGAAATTTGACCAGGACACCGGGGAAGTTCCCCTGCTCTTTTCGATAAGTGCCATGGGATCTTTAACATCTACCTGAACTACCACCAATCCAGGCAGATGAGACATCAGTTTAACGTCTCATCTGAAAGACGGCACCTCTGAAGTGCAGCATCCCTCTCATGCTGCACTACAGTGTCAGTACTGGGATAGTAACCCAAGTGCCAGATGTGGGAACTGAACCCACAGCCATCTGATCTCCCAGCCTCAGAAGTGAGTGTGCTACCTACTGAGCCACTGACACTGCATTATTAAAAATAACATGCTTTGGGAGACAAGAACAAAAAAAAATGCTTTTACTCTATTTAAAATAAATTGCTTAAAACTACAAAAAAAAAAGCCTTAGTACAAAGAGCCTTTTAGTAGAAAGTGGCCAAAGCAAGGATATAATTATTTCTTATCAGCTTTTTGTTATACACAGTCTTAAACACAAGCAATCATGTGATGAGGAATTGTACCAGCTAAGGCTAAACAGCAGTTAATGTTGAAGCAGCTGCATGCTATCTTAACCATGACCTTAGGTTACAGAAAGACATGTTTTGTACACAGTATCTCTGCTTTTTTTTTTAAATTCAAGTTTATTGATAATACTCAGGTACAATAGATCTTTTAAGTTAATTAGCATTACAGTAAGCACAATGCATTCGGCCCATTTGTTAGAGTCTCTTATACAAGTAAATCTAGTGATGCAATACACCTTTAGTACATGACTTCCCAGGACTAACATAAATTAATTGTCTTATATAAAACGGACTAAAGCCATGTTCAGTCATTTCCTATTTTCTTAGTAGTCTCCTTCAATCTTCAAGCTAAACCTCTATTTCATTCTTCTCCGGTCCAGATAAGTTATAGGGTCTGGCCCAGGTACCCCTAGTGATGACTTAGGTCTCCTCCCAGGTATTTTTTGCCTTGTTTTGTTCTGATTCTGGTGTACTATGCAATTAACCTTTCATTTCTTGATTGGCTGCTCACCCTAACTCCCACCTAGTCCACCTCCTCATAAATGTTGGGGTTCTGTTATTTATTTTATATGTGAGTTCCTCCAGATCCGCTATTGTGTTCACTATCGATATCCACTCCTCCATGGTAGGGGGGGAAGGAGAGAGCCACCTCCTCGTGATGGCTTTGTGTGCCGCTGTAGTCAGAATGGACCACAGATACTGTGCGTCTGGACCTCGGACCTCTTCCGGTGGTCGGCCAAGGATCAGTTCAGGCCAGTCTAACTTACTTTGTATCGAGAAAATCTCAGTTATTTCTCTTTGAATTTCTACCCAGAAATTTTCACAGTATCTCTGCTTGAGCAGAGCAAAACTAATTTTGATTAAAACATCTGTTCCTAAACGCTGCTTATGCTTTTCACCTATTTTTCTACAATTATTTAAAGGGCCTCAACACCTTTTGAACCCAAGCACCCACATACATATTAATTCACATGGTAGTATCATTATTATTTGCATGGTTTTAACAATTACCTTTTAAACACCCTTGCACTTATGAGGCATATTAATTTATATGGTGGTATCATGTAGTTATCTGCTGGCCACTTTTAGCCCTTTACTAGCCACTTCAGCCCCTGCAAGCCTTTTTACACCTTCTCTATGTTCTCAACCTTTTGGTTAGCCAATTACATATAAATGTTGTTGTTAGTACATTTGTACAAACTTTTTGCTACTGGTCACTTTCAACATCATGACATGATTTGTGTCCAAAGTGATCAAATTCTGACAGTCCTCAGAGAATGGGTTGCCCATTTCCTGAACTGTGGAAACCATTGATTTAATGTTTCTAGGAAATTCCTTTGAACTCCAGTCACCTGTTTATGGCACTGAGTAGCTGTACTTTTATCAGAAGCTAGGAAGCTGGATTCAAACTTTTCTATAACCTTTTAAATCTCTGGACTGGCAGTAGATTACCAAAGTAATGCACTGGGGTTCTCTGTCAATCCAGCCACACCACCATCACCCTTAATCTTCTCATTCATCTCTTCATGAGCCAGATTAATCCCCATGGTGGAAAAAATGTGACCAGATTTCTGAATGACAAATGATTTCTCATGAACTCTGCATAGATTGATGGGATCCTAGCTGGCAATTGGGCCATATCTCATATATGAATGGGAAGCCACCTAGCATAGTTTGTGTGATCTAGGGCAAACATCCATGGTACTAACTCACCAAGACATTGGACATAGAGCTTGAAGTCTCCCTCCCATAAGGAATGCACAAACTGCATGGCAAGCAACTCAAGGTCTAGAACCATAATACAGTACAAAAACTGGGGATTCTGATCACATTTGTGTCAAAACCATGTGCTGAAGTTGAGTGGTGTTTCATTTGCTTCAAGTGATTCTACAGTATATTACTCATATGCTGAGCACCTGAGTAGATGTAGTGCTGTTGCTGTTACCTGGTGAGCAAATCTGGCTCTGGTGACATGGGATCCTTTCAGTATGTCATCAGCCCTACCAGAGGTAGTGATGTCAGCCTGCAGAAGAACATTGGTTCATCCAGTGCTGTTTAGCCAATCTCCTAAAGGTTTGAGCACATTCATCTCTATATGAAGGCCTCATATCATCACCACATACATTTCTTCACCATGGGTCTCAGGCCAACTCCAGTGGATTTGCTTTCCTATAGAAAACAATGGCTGGTCCATGGTTCTGACAGGTATCGGACCTCTGTTGATAAGTTGTGTGGCCTTCTGCACTAGATTCATGGCATGCAAAAGAATAGCTGTAGAATGAGCTTGCTCTGTAAACAGAGACATGAGTGCAATGGGTGACACAGGTAGAGAAAGAGGTGGCAGTCTGTTTGCATGGTAAGTTGCCTATGAAACAAAGTCCCCAGTATCAAGCCTTTCTTTATCTAGCAATTCTGCCACACAACAAAACCAGCCATTGTCTTTCTCTCTCTGGAGGTAAGTATTGCGAATGACTCTGTTTTTGTCTGAGCTTCCACCAGTGGGATAGTAGGCTCTGATGTGCATAGTGCAACTAGGGGTACTTTAAAATATTCTGTAGGCAAAGGATTTATGGTTCTTTTGTGAATAATTACTAGGCTGATGGATACAATGCCTCAATCTGTGCACATATTGTCTGCTGATGGAAACTGAATCATGGAGATGGCTGTACCATGAAAAGAATCCTCTGCTGTCCTAGCTGAGGGATTGTGATCTATATTGTCAACAGGCCCCACTATCAACACATCCTTTTTCAAGGTGGGAGGGCAAACACATAGATCATAATCAAAACATGCACATACACTGTTTGCCAGATTTGTAGATCATTCTAGTGTTCTGTCATATGAAATACATAGTCCTTGCTAGCAGAGTTTATCAACCAACTCCCTTTGTCTGGTTTTAGAATAAACCAACAAACTATTGTAATATACAAGTGGTGTTTCCCTCGATTTAGCATGATGAACTGCCAACCCAGATGGCTCTGTTAGTCTTCTTTGTATTAAACATTAGTTTCTCTGATACAAATAAGACTGTTTTCATCTTAGCATATTATGCTTCTTTTTGATCTATTACACTGGGGCCATGTAATATCATTCTCACCAGATCAAGATGACTTTATGGAACTATATCTTGTTCACACCAAGGTTGAAAAGACCCATCAAATGAGTAGTCTTTGGATAGAATTTCTTTTCTAACAATGTGGTCAGCACCAGCCAAGTGACTTGCATTGTCAACAGAATCACCAGAACACGCAATCTTGACAATCTCACCAATGTCTGCATTAAACATCAGTACTATATCTCTTCCTTGAGATTGTGCTCTTAAATCTGAAATCATCCCTAGCAATCTCTTCTTCAGTCTTGTCATATTGACTTTTCCAGATAAACTTGGATCCAGCTCCTGCAGTCTGCACTAATACAACTTCCCTAAATCTGACAGTTTGAAGACAGGAAGTACCTCATCATCTCTATGCTCTTCTAAGTATGACACAAGCTAGCTCACCTACAACTATTACCTCTTTTAATTATGTTCCTTGCTGCATTCCTCCAGCCCTGTGACATCTAACATGATTGTGCAAAGCAGTCAAACAGCTGATATCTGGCATCCAAAGTATGCATATCTCTTTCAGACGACTTTCCTAATAACTTCCTGTCTTGCAAAATGTGTGCATATTCACAAACTTGATGACCTATTGCTAATGTGCAGGCATTGTGTAGATATTCACTGCTTTCATCATTGCCACAAAAACACTTGTTTGTCCTTGACAAAGACTCCCAAACTGCACTCATTCTTGTTTTGACCAGACTATGTTCAGGTTTTTTATCAGCATTTGCTTTTCTTTATTTGAGCATGTTGGAGCTTTCATCTCGCTAAGCTATTTCTGCAACTTTTATGCCACACTGCCTTATTTAGTTGGAATGTTATTTCTATACCATTGCCATTGTCAAGTCTTCATGTGTCAATGGTCATTGTTAAACAGCCTAGTTTTTCAAACTGAAGGATGTTTTCCACAATAAATCTATATCCAGATTATTTTGCACTGCTCCTGAATTTTGCTTCTCCTGGGTCCACAAGTTTTTCACCGCTATGTAGCTGACAAAAAGCACAAAGGTGCCAATCTGTTATGGGCTTTGTGGACTCATGCTGCCTATTCAAAGTTCCCTTCCCAGGATTTACAAATGTTCACTTCTTAGACATTGTCACATTCATATTAGCAGACTACAGCACTAGCACTTTGTCTCTGAAACCACTACCTCACAACGTTTCCTCAGATGATTTTTCTTCTACTTTCCATAGTTTCCCTTCAAGTAAATACAAGAAGATTACTAAACAAGGTAATTACAAGAATGTTACTAAACAAGATAATTACTTGAAAATGCTAACATTCCTACCATTGATATCACTGATGCCTAATCTCTAACATGAAGATTATATGATATATAAATCTATCTGCTGGTCAAACACGTCTTTGGCACTAACGGCTTCAGCTGGGGTATGCATAAATAAAAACCTCATTTGCAACCTGTAAACATTACTGGATCACTTGTGTCTTGCTCTTCTATAAAAGAGCATACAAAAATCTACCTGTAGACCAATTTGCATGTATTTGTTTTACATTTTGAATGATTTCTGTACTATTTTGACCCTTCCTACTAGACCAAGGGATTTATCCACCTTCAGGGCTTTTAGGCCTTTATGCACTCTACTTGGATCACACCATCAGTGCCCCCCCTTCCCACTTCCCACCCTCTCTTCCCTTGTGATGCTATACTATCCCCCTCCCGGTGAAGACTGAACAGAAATATTTGTTAAGTACTTCTGCATTCTCAGCACTATCCTCCACTCATTCCACCTCCTTCTTCAACCTAAATATCTTATCCCTAATATTCTTCTTCTCCCATATGTATTGGAAGAAGGCCTTCTCCCCCTTTTTCAATCCCTCTGCTAGATGTAATTCCCTATTGTATTTTACCCTTCTAACCACGCTGCCAACATTCCTTGATTTAACACAGTACTCCACCCTATCTGTTTCTTTCTGAATATGCTTGACCTCCCTAAAAGCTGGTTTCTTGTCTCTTACTGCTTAGGTCACTTCCCTGTCAAACCAGCTAGGCTTTCTGGCTCTGGATTTCTTGATCTTGATCTTTTCATACTCACTGGTGACCGCTATCAGTCTTTCCTTAATTGCGGCCCATTCTGGTCCACCTCCATCTCCTTTCTGATCATTAATAAAAATGTTGAAAAACACTGGAGCAGAACAATCCCTCAAGGATGCCACTAAGCATCCCTATACATTTAAAGTAGCACCCATCAACCACGACACTCTGCTTCCTGCCTCCAAGTCAATTAGCAATCCACCCTCTGTATGTGTCATGTATAAAACACTGGTGTACTTGGACCAGAAGCTTATCATGTTATTAACTAGGAAGCTAGCAATTATAGGCTGGTCAGCTTTACTTCAGTGGTGGGGAAATTGATGGAGGCACTACTGAAAGAAAAACTGATAGAGTATCTTGAATGCAATGGGCTGCAACACCACAGACAATACTGATTCATGGGAAGAAGTCATGCCAGACTAATGTGAAACATAAGTAAACCTTTAAATGAAGGAACTCCATGTGACATTATTTATTAGGACTTCAGTAAGGCTTTTGACCTTACCCCTCACTGGGCAATAATAGAAAAGCTGTGTACAATACAGGCTGACTATATTATCACCAACTGGATAACGGATGGTTAACTGATAGAAAACAATGAGCGTCCATAAGCGGACACTTGTCTGACATTGGTGAAGTCAGGAGTGGTGTCCTACAGGGTTCAATGCTGGGACCCATTTTGTCCCAGATATTCATTTCAGACCTCACAAACAATTTAAATGGCTGGGTAACAAAATATGCCAATGATACTAAGATTGGTGGACCATGTAAAACTTCTACAGACATCAACAATATTCAACAGGATCTGAACAGTGTATCAGTTTGGGCTTACAACTGGCAGATGAAATTCAGCTTGGATAAATGCAGAGTAATGCACATAGGGAAAACAAACGAAAACACTGTGTATACTTTAAGTGGGATGCCCTTAGCTGCAGGTGTAGAGGAAGTAAATCTGGGCATGATGGTATCAGATACTCTAAGAACAAATGAACAAATGCAAAATGCAATAAAAAATGTAACAATATAATATGGGCAATTAAAAGAAACATAACAACTAGGGACAAGTCAGTGTTAGCCCCATTATACCTAGCATATGTCAGACCACAATTGTAATATGCATCACATGTATGGTTTCCATATAAGAAAACTGAAAGGGAAAAAATAGAGACCTAAAATACCATGACAGGTTAATACAACTTAATTTAATGTCTATTGATACTAGAAGTATGCGTGCAGACTTATTGTTCATGTTTGATGTGATGCAGGATCCTGTTCTGACGTGTGACTTTTAGTAAGGACTTCAACATGGTCCTGCATAGAAGGCTGATTAGAAAGTTAACCAACCTGGGAGTGGGATCCATTGTGGTAAATTGTGGTAAAAACTGGTTCAAGGATAGGAGACAGAGGGGGGTGGTTAACAGTACTCATTCTAAAGAGGTGAGTGTGGGATACCACATGGCGCAGTACTGGGACTAGTCCTCTTAAATATCTTCATATGGGGCATTGCAGAAGAGAGGGCAGGGAAGGTATGCCTTTTTGCAGATGGCACCAAAATCAGCAATAGGGTAGACACTCAGAAAGGTGTGGAAAAATGCACAGGGATCTTGGGAAACTCAATGAATGTTCAAAAACATGTGAGTTGTGGTTCAATGCAACACAATTGTGAAACAGTACACCTAGGACATAGAAACCCAGGTGTTGTACTTACAATCACCAAGCAGGAAAGGGAATTCTGGATTATCACACCTGAGGACCTTAAGGTGGCAGGGCAGGTTGACAAGGCAGTGGGTAGGGCTTGTGGAATACTGGGTTGCATAGGGGTGGAATGTCCAGCAGAAGGAAGGTGGTGATATTGCCATTATATCACTCGCTTGTGCAGTCACACCTACAGTACTGTGTTCAGTTTTGTATACTACTCCTCAGAAAGGACATAGACAGAGTAGAGGTGGTACAGAGGAGGGCAACTAAAATTGCATGGTTTGCATGAGAAGTCCTTTGTGGAGAGATTGCGGGATCTCAACATGTACACCCTAGAAGAAAGGAGAGAGAGAGAGAGAAGTTATGATAAAAACCTATATGTACCTCAAAGGGGTTATTAGTGTACAGGTGGGGGTCCCTTTCAAATTAAGACAAGCTGCAGAACCAGGTGGAATGCAATGAAGCTGGCTGGGGGAAATTCTAGAGTGATGTGAAGACTTTTTTTTTTACTGAAAGACTAGTAGACACCTGTAATAGATTGCTAGTGGAATTTTTGGAGGCTAGAGCAGTTGGTGTTTCAAGCATGCATGGAGAGACAAAGGATTATATTAGATGGTAAGTAGGGACGTGGGAGAGTCAATAGAGACTAGCTAGCATCTGTGGAGACAGAATAGTTAGGGAACCTCTGGCAGACTAGGTGGACTAAGCATTCCTTTTCTGCCACCAGATTCTGTTTCTGTGTTTCTGTGTGCCACAATGTCATGGTCAAAGTCTTCAAATATGTGACTAGGCTAACGCTGTCATACCAAATGCTATGTTTCCACATTCACAAGGATGAGAGAACAAGTGGACATCTGATACAGTATATTTGAAAGGAGGAAAATCAAAGTTAAATATTAATGAGATCTACTTCACAGAACAATTGATGACTTAATCGAACATATTTCTGGAGCAGGTGGTATGAGCCAATACTGTAACAACCTTAAATCTCAGACTCAGCTGGTACTTTGAAGGAAATGGGGTGACAGAGTGGTCCCACTAATACAGTGGGAGGAAGGACTTGTTGGGCCAATGGTCTTGTTTCTTTAAGCTGGATGTATTTACTTATGCAAGTATGCTTGTAAATATGTAGGTAAATTGTGTCACGTTGTGTTAAGAGGAGAGACTAAGGGATCTCAACATGTACACCCTGGAAGAGAGGAAAGTAATAGGTGACATGACAGAGACTTATGAGTACCTCAGAGTGGTAAACAGGGTACAGGAAGGGAGTTTCTTTTACATGAGAAAAAGCACCAGGATCAGGGGGCATGTGATAAAACTGTAGGAGGAGGTTTAAGACTTAAGAGAGATGTGAGGAAATATTTCTTCAATGAAAGAGTGGCAAATGCCTGGATCCGGCTGCCAGCAGAAGTGGTGTGGACAAAAACAGTGTGAGGGCTTCTAGCATGCATGGACTAGACAAAGGGGAATATTAGTGAATAGACAGGAAGGAGGAATAGGTGCTGGAGACCAGTTATGGTTTGTGGAGACAGATTAGACAGGGAACATCTGGATAGATAAGGTGGAACAAGCAGTCCTTTTCTGCTGACAAATTTTATGTTTCTATGTAGTTATGTATGTAAGTATCTATGCAAATATGTATGTAAATCATGTCATGAAGCACTGACATGGGGGGGGGAGGTGCTAATCCATTTTGTCCTGTACATAATGAAAAATAGTTTGTCATATATCACATTTGCTTGCCTCTCTTGATATTTGCACTGTTCTGACAAGCATCAGCTCATGCTCGGAGCTCTGAAACCATGTAGTGTCACAGTAAAAACTCTAAATTCTGGGTTCAAGTGAATGGAAGGTACAGAATGCTGCTCATACAAAGGAAACAATACAAAACACAAGTTACAATTTTAAATTTTATTCCAGTACAGTTAAAGATGGATCCTTTTGGTGGTCCAGATGGCCCAGTGGCAACATGTTGTGTCACTGTGCATAAGACCTATGTTCAGGAGTATGTTCAGGTTGATGTGCTGGGAGGCAGGCTAGGCTGAGGTGCAGTAGCTGCTGCATGGCAGCGTACCTCTGCCAGAGAGGGTTGGCGGTGAGATCCACTACCATAGTGACCCCTGCAGCTAGGCCAGGGAGCTTTCTCCAGTTTCAGGGCTGGCTGTGTGTGTGCGCAAGACCATAGGCTGGTCTCACATCAGGGGAGGAGGGAGGAAGTAACTAGAGAGACAAAAATTCCACTGCCTTCTGAATGGTGGTCTGAGCCTAGGTGGCTCCCTGGGTCCTAATGACTGCCAGGATGGCATCCTGATCCACACAAATGTGTGGACTGCCTCAGGGCAGAGGACTGCCTTCCCCCTGGAACCCCTGCTAGGTTATTAGGGTTTGGGGGGCAAGGAGGATCTGTACTTGATCAGTACATCCCTGTGTTCAGGGTGCATCCTTGGAAGCATGTCAATGGTAGGAAAAAGAACTGCCATGGAGAGGATATGGATCCATTTGGGTATGGATATAATGTAGGAAAATGGAAACATTTTAAGCAGCTTCAAATCAAAAATAATTTATTGTTCCCTTCAACTGTGAAATCTACCTCCTGGGCAAGCTTTAACTGAAACATTAAACTTCTGGTTATCCATGCCGGAAGATGGAAAAGAAAAACAGAGAAAAAGAAACAAATGCAAAGAAGAGGCTGTACTGTATATTACCTGGTTACCCCATTGCCTACTTGTTTTAGTGACATAGGAAAGCTTGTTTTCCACCACAGTGATGTCAGTCCTGTGAATAACAGATGAGTGATGGCTCAATTAATACTTTTTCACTAAAGTGATGTCACAGCCTCTCTTACCTGCCTGCAAAACAAAGCAAAAGTGACCTGATTACCCCACCACCAAAGTAACAATGCCCCTCCTTCAACTTAACACAGCCAAACAAACTGAAAGGTATAGTCCTAAAATTCAACAGCACAAAAATATAGCCAAAATGAAAATTGACATCAGCCTATGAAAACTCCTACTGGAAATAAAATAATCTGGTGAAATCACTAATGTAGCTATGACTGACTGCATTGAGTGTTTACATGATCTAGAAAATGTCATCAACCAACTCAAACTCAAACAAATTAAAGAGTAAACCTATAAATAAAAACTAAATGTAACAATTTGCCAGTTTTTAAAAAAAACAGCTACCTGTACTGTATGTTTAATTAAGAAGAGAAGAAAACTTAATATGTGTAGAGAAAAGTACAAGCTGCTTTAGTTTCCAAATGTCTGGATCCAGCAACACAGAGAAAACTTTGTTTGGAGCTAAGCATCAGCATGTGATTCCATAAGGGGCTAACACATGACAGAATGTGCAATGCAGGAGGCAATGCACAATCCAGGAGCTGAATGCACACTGCTGGCATTAAGAAGGCACAAGGCATTAACAAAGCTGACTGGCAGTATAGCCTAGAGATTAGAGTGATGAGCTGTGAATGAGCTTGGTATATCTGGCAGACCTGGGTTTGATTTCCACAACCTCCACTTGCATACTGTGTGACTCTGGTCACTTAACCACCCCAATGCTCCTGGGTTGCCCTTGAAAACAGGCACTTGTGTCTAGTGAGCCTTACACAGCCATTAAAGAATGCAAAGTGCCTTTGTACCAGAGTGGGCATTTGATCCTTTGCAGTGCATTATCTTCCTGTTATGCACAGTAAAGTTCAATGAAATACAGTATGCCTATTCTGTTTTTGTGGAATTTTTTGTTCTGCGAGTTTCCTGAAGGTTCACATGATCTTCCAAAATTGTGTGACATTCTTTATTTGATCATAACTGGGCAATTCTTGCAGCTAGAGCCTTCATGATTCACACATTCATTTGTTGTAAGCAGTCCTAGGAGAATGGCAAATTCATGACATTTAAAAGTGGATGTGTGAAATTGCAGGAGCTTAAAGTTTGGCAATTTAGTTTTTTGTGAACTTTTTGAAAATATTTATCTACTTAAAACTTGGTCACCTTTTCAGCTAGAGAGCTAAAAATGATCATGCATGGCCTTCCTGCAAGAATCTAAGAATCTGTAAAGTGTGGAAAAATGTAATTAATTAAATGTTAGGTTACAGCGTACATAACTTCACAGCGTAATTATTTCTGACATTTTGCGAACATTTCCCAACACTCTGGATGTTTGTAGCTCTGATACTTTTGCAGTTATATACCTCATATTTGGCATGCATGCTGAATGTCAATGGGTCCCGAAATTAAACAAAGCAGGAGAAATGTGGTTTAGTAGTTTAATATTTATGAGGGAAATACCACAAATTACTAATTGGCAAAGTGTGCTCAAAAATTTATGGAAGCAGAATATGTAATGCAAGTGATGACACCAGAATCCCACCTATGGAACTCAACTTTCACAAACTTAGCACCACTGAATCAATTTTGTAGGAGTGTGTGAATACTCTTTCTTGAATATTTGGACAAATATTCTGTGTTTGGCAGCCAAATATTCAAGTATGCAGGTACTTGGTATCTTTTTAAAAAATTTAGAAAACCTCCCCCCCACTCTTACTTATTCTCAATGTCTCACCCTCCTCAGCCCAAACCCAGTAAATAATACAACCCCTGTCCCCACCCTCTGTTAGCACTCAAATCCCACCTTCCCACCAACAACCACAGTGTTTTGTATTTATAATTTCTAATCCTATGACAGATGACCAACACAGCTCACCCACTTCCATGGCCAGCCACCATCTTCATGACCGATAATTAAGCTTGCCACTAAAAGGCAGGCCAGGTTGTCTCATGGCCCCCAGCCAGAAAGAGACAAAGGGAAAGGGGGGTAGGGGGAAGGGGTTAGGGTAGGGGGCAGTGACATTATAGTGACATGGTAGGTGTGGGTAATATGACCAGGTGCAGGGCTCGCTGGCCATTGGCTAAGGGGAGGGGCTACCAGGATCCTGATCTGGGATCCTTAGGGGGCTATATAACAACTGGCTACCCTCCTGTAGCCCTCTTTCTTGCTGGATAAATTCCCCATACACCCACAATGGCAAGTAAGAGGGGGGGTTGTGGGGTCATGCATGGCTGCACACGTTAGGGAGGCAAGAATTGGTGGTTGCCTTGGAAGGGCTCGGCTCAGGTCAGGCAGGCTGCAGAAGGGCAGCAGGTTGGCCAGGGGCTAGGTGGAGCCTTGTTGGCAGACAAAATAAAGGGGGAAGGGGTAGAAGCAGGAGGGGAGAAGGGGCAAGAAGAGGGGAGGATAGGCACCATGGACTGGGGAAAAAGGAACCCAGGTATGGGAGTAAAGGGTGGAGGGAGGGGATAGACAGCTAGGGGGTGAATCACATGTCCGTTTCTAGCAGGGGGGGCAGGAAAGTGTTTGGTACCCGGGTCTGGTGATGGTAGGGGTAGCCGGATCTGAGTGTCTGTACCCCATAGGGCAACATGGAAGCTGGAGGCAGATCAAGGAAGGAAGTCAGGCAGGATGGAAGACATAGACTTATAAGTCTAAGCCAAAGAAATGGACTGATATGTCTAATTGTAATGTGTACTGTTATTGTATATGAAATATGGGGTGTAAATATTATCATAATGTGTGCCTTTTAATAAATGATTGCCAACAAGCATCCAAAGCTAGAAGTTGTACAGTATGTTATTTCTGGGGGTTGGGGATCATGGGACAAGTGCTTGTTTGTGCTAAAAGAATAAATCATCTAATTCCCACATCTCCCCATTCGGGCAGCAGCCTGCTCCCACTATTCACTCCAACATCCAGTTTTAAAGTTCGAAGGTGACTAGCACAACTCGCCTTCCTCCACAACCATTCACCATCAGAATTACTGAAAGTGCTTGTTCACTTTTTCTGTATATTAGTAAAACCATCTGACCATCCCCACTTCCTGCAGCACCTGGTGTTCATTGTAGGTCTCCCATCTACTGCTGCAGTGGGTGACCCTGCTAACCTTCAAAGATCTGATAGGATCAGGCTCCAAGGTGACAAGGCTACAGATTTTGTGCATGACCCACTATTGCCTTGTATGTAATGCATTATTGTGCATTTTCCAGAAGTTTGTAATGTGCCATAGAGTGTCAAAGACCTTGCTAAAGTCCAGACAGACTATTTCTGATGCCTAGCTCTTGTTGACCTCTCTGGGTCATCCCATTCTGGATTGTAATCAGTTTGGTTTGACAAAAATCTGTGCCTGACAAAACTACACAATGAGAGTGCAGAAACCTTGGATTTGACCATTATTTTGTACTTGAAAATGGTTTCAAGCACCTTGCCATGCACTAATGTCAGACTGACAGGCCTGTAACTGCTGGGGTTAGACCCCCCCCCTTTGAAGACAAGAATCACACTGGCCACTTTCCAGTCTTTCAACAGAACACCTGCCTGGACTGACTTTTGAAAGGTTGCTACAAACTGCCATGCAAACTGACCCCTTAGTTCCACTATGATCCTGTTATGTTGCACATCCACCCCTTGGGACATAACTGGCTTGATCTTCACCAGGTAGTTAGCTGACAGGGAAGGTGTGATTTCTGTGGCTTGCAAAGTAGCTATTTATAATGCTATGGGCCCTTCTAAGGAGCACCCTCCCTTGATCAGGGGACCCATGGTGAACATGAAGCAAAGTATGCATGCAGTATCTTATCATCATGGTAACAATAGTAATACTGAAACATAGGGCTTGATTTTTAAAGAGCGACGCATGTCAAATCCTTTCTTTGGCACAGCTGAGCCAATCACCTTTGCCACAACAGTGCCCGATATTGATAGGTCAGGCACAGTTATGACACTTTATATGATTTACAGCAGCTTGCGCAAACTCTTTGGTGCAAGTCTGGTAAAAATTTTCCCGGGGGTTGCCATAATCCGATTGCCATACGAGCAGACTGTATGGGCCTAGTGGTCCATATTTGCCAACAATTTCTATGTTTCTATGTAACTTCCATGTAAGCTGGACCAGAAAAAGTTGGTTTAACATGCAGCAATTAGCACACAGGTTCGAAAATCCTGATCTCTGGCCGGGTGATTGCCGCAAGCCCTCTGAGCAATATCTTCGGTGCACATGGGGCTTGTGGCAATCTAAGCTGTTTGAAAATCTGGCCCAAAGGATTTTAATGTCAGACTCAGAAAGAACTCTAGGTCTGCAATATCCAGCACTGCCTACCCCTGCTTTATAAACAGGGGTGAAATGTCTGCTAAGTAAACACATACCAATTTATCAGGGTTCTCTATACAGTCTCCTTCCCACAACACCTGGTGATTCCCATGGTAAGAAGAAATTTGTCCAGCCATTACACCTGGCTCCCTCACAGGTTCATACTAAGGTTCATACTAAGGTGAGAAGTGAGCAAGAAAGCTATGCAGCTCATCAGGGCTCACATACTAACCAAGTTTAATAGGTCAATTGTTTATTGGATAATAAATAATTATCCAGTCTAACTTTGAATTGTTCTTTATCCTTACTTATTATAACATACAAAGGCAGCTTGTTCCAAGGTTTAATCACTCTTGTAGTATAGAAATATTTCCTTTTAATGTAGTTGAAGGATTTACATGATAATTAGAGTTGGTGGCCTCTAATATTATAAGATGAATCCTTAAAATTTATTCCCAAATCTACCATTAATACAGGGTCCTGAACTATGTTTTAAAGAAATAGTAAGTCGCCATGTAACCTATGAGTTTCTAAAGAAACTAGACTGAGATCACTCAGTCTAGTATCATAAGAAAAATGATTCATGCCCTTAAAATGTTTTGCAAATCTACGCTGGACTTTTTCTAATTGCTGTATGTTAGATTTCTTGTAAGGACATCAAAGTTGTGATACATATTCAAGGAGAGGCCTGACATATGCTTTGAACAAAGGCAATAAAACCTTCGGATCTCTAGAAGTAATGTTACACTTTATAGACCAGACAACCCTATTTGCTTTATTAACAGATTCATTAATATGGTGGGAGAAATCTATAAAATTTTAAAACATGATGCCCAGATCTTTTTCATCAGTAGTTATTACTAACTTTAAATTGTCCTAATGTATATGTTTTTAAGGGGTTGGTATTACCTAAGTGCAAAACTTCACACTTGGAATTATTTAACTTCATACCCCATATTTTAACCCATTCAAAAATCCTATTTAGATCCCGCTGTATGATATCAGAATCAAATTCAGTGTGCATGGACCACCTAGCTTAATATCATCTGCATATTTGATAGCCAACGAAGCACAATTTGATGTTAAATCTGAAATGAAAGCCTGAAATAAGCAAAGTATAAGCACCAAACCCTGTGGGACTCCACTAGTGGCACTGCCAACATCTGAAAGACTTCCATTAATACTCACTCTTTGAGTCCAATTTGATAACCAGTTTTTAATACAAATGATTATATGCTAATTTATTTTTAAATTTCTGCAATTTAACTTCTAAGGCCCAATATGGCATAGAATCAAATGCTTTACTGAAGTCCAAAAAGATGACATCACAAGGAGTACGGTTATCAACTAATGAACTTATTTTCTCATAAAAACTTAATAAGTTAGATAAACAACCTCTACCCTTTCTAAAGCTGTGCTGTTCAGAGTCTGCATTATTCGGTATAGGAGTAATTTCATCCTTAATTAAACTCTCAAAAATCTTACAAATAGGTTATGTGAGACTAATTGGTCTGTAATTTGAACAGTCTGATTTTAAACCATTTTTATATATAGGGATGACATTTGCAATTTTCCACTGGATTGGAACAAAACCTTCACTCAAACAGGACTCAGATAGTAACTTAAAAAGAAGCAATAAACACGCAGACAATAAAAATAGTAAATGACCCGAAATATGATCTGGCCCAATACTAGTTTTCCCTTTTTAGAATTTTATTTTCTTTTCAATATCAATTTGTTTGAAACATATAAGTTTATGAGCCCTTATTTATTGCACAAGGTGCAATTCTATCTGAAGGTGTATACTGTTTGCAAAATTCCTTATTAAATAAATTAGCCAGATCCTTAGGATTTTGAATAATTTGACTCTTCACCTGTATGGGGGCCCACCTTACACAATGGTTTGTTTAAGGAATTATTATAAGAAAAAAATAATTTACTATTTGATTTGGTAGCATTAATGGTCAAATTATGTTCCCTTATTTTTTGTCCTTTTAATGACAGATTTATATTGTATTTGAGCCTTTATATATATTGTCCAATTATGAGTAGTATTTGATTTCAAATAACACATATATTTCCTATTCTTGTGCTTTATAAGTTTCTTATGGATTTAGTCATCCATTTGGGCTGAGGTTTACATTTAGTATATTTAGATTTACAAGATATAAATTTATCCTTAGCAAATGATAAAGTGTTATACAATAATTCCCAATAATCCTGTAAAGGGAGATTAGTATGTTCATGCTCCCAGTCAATCTGTTTTAATGTATGTTCCATCCCAGAGATATTTGCTTTATCATACATATAAATTAATACAGACTCAGACTCAATTACAATGGGACATTTTAACTTAAAAGAGATGATGTCACGGTCACTATTGCTGAGAGGAGCATCAATAGAAACATCATAAACTCAAGACTATCCTAATGGAGAACTAAATCCAAAAGGTTATTGCCTCTAGTTGGGTGGAAAACACTCTGCCTTAAATGAAGCTGAGCACATACAGCTAGAAGTGTTTTACTACTTAAAGTTTTAGCTTGTTATCACACCAAGTAATATCTGGCAAGTTTAAGTCACCCATTAAGATAACACTCCCAATTTCACAAGCAGTCTCTATTTCATGTAAAACTGCATCCATATAAGTTACGGAAGAGGTGGGGGGCCTATAGCAAACACCTAAAACAATAGATGACATATTTTGATTATTAAATTTGACCCAAATGGTTTCAGTTGTGATATGATGCTTTTTAATTTGTTTTAAAATATCCATACTCTTAAGATATCTATTCAAAATTAATGATACTCCACCTCCCCTTTTACCATCACATTTAAAAGAGAATATTTCAAACCCCTGAATACCAGGGTCCTATTCCATTTTGGTATCCCACCAGGTTTCCGTGATTGCAACTATATCAGCATTAGCCATAGTAATTCTAGATACAAGTTCATTGAACTTGTTATTTAAACTCAATATATTTAAATGAGTTTTCATGTTTTGACTATGTTTTCTAGGAATGTGTAGGGAACACTCAACTACTGAAGATCCCTTCTCCCCATATTTTAGTTTAAATGTTTATCTATAATATCAGATATAATTTTGCCCATAAGGGATTTACCCCTTTTGCTCAAATGGAATTCATCAGTACAGAATAGCTCCAGCCGTCCGATAAATTCCTCCCAATAGGTGATGCATCCCATCCCCTGTTTTTAGAGTCCCCTCCTTTACCTTGCTCTTTCCATTTATACAGATGTACAGCATCAAAACATGCAGGCATCAGATCTTTAAGAGAACATTGTGCAGTACATTATGCCAGGCAACAGTTTCTGTGGAGCAATGCTGTCTGATGCAGCAATAGCTAAATAATGCATGAGGGATTATTTTACTAACACCTGTACATTTAATATTTCTAGGGACAAAGCAAGACTCCTGACTGACAGGATCAAGATGGAGAGAAAATTAAAAAAGATATCACAGCAGATAGAAGAGGACCGGCAGCAGTCAGATGAGTACAAAGAACAGGTACAACTAAATTAATTAGATCTTGGTTGATCAGACTATTAAATCTAGAGTTACAAAGTGCCCATCTGGCTGGAATTCAAATGTTTCCCGGTACTTCAAGGCTGTTACAGATTATAAAGCAAAACATCAAGCTCAACAGCAGTAGCAGCCTCAGTGGTAAGTTGAAACGTCCCCAGGTGTACAGCAGATGGTATTAACTGCCCATTGACTGTTGAACTATGAATCCATTTATTCCTCTCATTCAGTACTTCTGTAAATATGTTTCATTACATGGCGTCCTTATTTGTTTACTTAAAATGGTTTTCCAGCATCCAAAGAAACATGTCAACATATTATTTTTGGCCAAAATTCAGTTTCTATTTCAGTCATTTCTTTTAGTTATCTCCCCCAGTCTTATTACTGAGCATGTTTGCATAACATCAGTATCTTTGTCCCCAGATATCATCTTCTCTCATTTCCTTTGTAATATTCTATTTGTGACATCACAACCTGTTGCTGTGGCAAAAACTGAAATGGTATTAACAGAGGATTATGATGGAAAAGCAGAGTTAGAGAAGAATTCAGGGGAACTAAGATTCTGTTTATATGCAAATGCCTTCAGTAATAAAAGAAATGAAGAAGCCAAATATAGGACATTAATGAAATATAAGCTAAGCTACATTATACTGTGTCTAAATTATATATTTAAATGTTTTTCTGGATCTGGAAAATCTTTTCAATTTGCTGAAACAGACACAGATGAAAAAGTATATTTTTTTCATAACATTACAAATCCAGATACAAATCACTACATTTGTGATTGTATTATACTTGTCTGTTCACAGTGTTGTTCCCCAACCCTTCCTTTCTCTAATGCCTTCAGCTCAGCCTAAAGCTGTCTTCCTCATTTGCAGTTAGTGAAAAAGATGATACGCTGAATTATGAAATGAGTACCAAAAAAATACAGAAACCTGTTTGACTAAGGAGCTCAGAACCCAGTGCTCATGGCCCAGCATAAAAGCACAACATACAAACATATGAACTGCCAGCAGAAACAGGCCTCATGGTCTATCAAGTCTGCTCGTTTGTACAGCTAGCCCTTCAACTTGCAGCTGTCCCACCCTCCCTCCTCCTCACAACAACACCCCCCAACTCTGTCACACCTTTCTTGAAACTGCCCACCATTGTACAGGATACCACTTCCTTGGGCAGATTATTCAACTTGTCCACCACCCTTTCCATGAAAAAGTGTCTCCTGATTTCCCTCCTGAATCTCCCCAATTTCAGCCGATACCCTCTTGTGCCCCTTCCCTTTTGATCTGGAAAATCTCTTCTGTATTAGTCTTGTTTATTCCCTTTAAGTATTTAAAGGTTTTGATCATATGCCCTTATCCCTCCTCTCCTCCAGAGTATATATGTTTGGCTCTCCCATTCTCTCCTCAGAAGGAAAGAAAATTGTGGCCTCACCAACTTGTTTAAGTTACACAGGCACAACTGTATATCAACACTCCTCCACTTGTATTTAAACATATAACTCTCTCTCTCTTCTCTCTCTCTCTCTCTCTATATATATATATATATATATATATATATATATATATGACATTTGCCATCTACTAACTAAACAGCAACATAGCAATGGCTCGGTATGAGTATTTCATTTATTTTTCTACTTTTGTATTACCTTTTTTCTTTTCTTTTATTAGTAAATTTCATTAGGTTTTTAATACTACATATAACATAGAACAATCAAAACAGTACAATACAGAATGGATACAAATTAACATTTTTTAAAATAAAAAAAATTATAATTCTATTGGACACATTTTATAATTTCAATAAGGAACTACAGGATGTGCTATTTATTGGGGTAATAGCATTTTTTGAGAGGTAAAAATACTTTGACCTTTGGCCTTGTGCTTCAGCCCACCTGAGGAGTACAGTTATCTCAGCACAAAGCACATCTTATTATATAGTAGCATATTGCTTAATTCTAAAATAGGGATAGATGACAAGATTAGAGTCCTTGATTACCAGCTGGACATTTTATCAGTGGTGCCAGAGTAGTCTAGGGCCACCAAAGCAATTCTTGGGCTGTCAAAATTGTAGCAATAGTAGTTTAACTGCTTTTCTTTAAGAGAGACTAAAATTAATGTTAATGTAATAGGTCAGTATGCCTTTCCGGTAGCAAACACATCTGATAATGAGTGATCTTTATTTTAAATGTTGTAATGTTTGATTACATCAGCAGAGTAATATCAGATTGATTTCTCAGAAAAAGTGTTAGAATATTTTAATATACTTACTCAAATAATAGCTTGGATGGACTTTTTTTTAAAACTATTTATTCACCTCTGCTCTGAGAGGCTATACCCCACATCAGCCACATTGAAGTTCCTCCTCCACTGAAGACCTTCATCCCTTCATGCTTATCTTCATGCTGAGGCTCCCACAGTGGGATGAAGATGGACAGACTAAGATCAGCCTTCCTGGCTGGCAGTCCTGGGCACCTTTCAGGCAGGGGTTTCAAGCAGAGGAGCCTCCAGGCTTTATGCCACTCAAGCCAAGGAGATTTCTGCATTGCTTCCACCACAGATATGTGAACATGCAAACATGACTAGAAGCAGCCGTGCATGCTCCCGTGCATAGAACACTAACATCTGCTGTTGTCTCTGTCCAATTCTTGTGGTTCCTAGCCCCAGTCCTCCAACTCTCCACTAGGAGTCAGACTAATACTAGGTTCTGTAGCCACACCCCCTCCAACTCCTTAGAGGAGATTAGTCTGGTGGATGCTCATCCTACCTCCTCAACTGATCCCCTGATGCTCTGGGCTCATTCTGAATCCCCGATCACCAGTTGGTGGGCAAGTTACTTTGACAGACATGCTAATGCATAATAACAAAGTAATTTAAGGTCAGAAAGGACTTGAATGATCCTTCATGTCTGCCTTCTTGTTATGTAGTGACCCAGCTGGCTACCAGAGGGAACATTTATAAATTTAAATGTATTAATTTATTCACCTTTAGTGCCTATAGATCCTTCAACACCATCTCCTCTACAGTGGGCTCTGTACTGGCACCTGCTAATGACCCCTGATTCCAATTGCAGTCTGGCAGTGGGCTTCAATCTTCCACAGTGCACAGTGAACAGAAATAATCATTCAGCAAATTCACTTCATCCTTGTGATCATCTGCACATCTCTCCCCTTTTTAGCCAGACCACTCCGTCTCTGGTTTCTCCTGTATATAATGAAAGAATGCCTTGTCACATTCTTTAATCCAGTCTTCATGCCTCAGCTTAGCCACTGCCTTTGTCTGTTTCGCTGCCCTGTTTTATTTTTTTAACTCTATTTCTTGCTCTCTGACCAGGGCAGGGATGTACCCCATATCAGCCTGCACCCCCTCAAGCCACCCTTCAACCACAGCACTCTCTCCCCAGCTGCCTGATCTGGAGGGCTGTGTCTTACCCCTTATAGTGGAGCTTCCTGTTGGGAGAAATCAATATCACCCTATTACCCGGCCAAGGCTTATGCTGTGGTGTTGTTTCAGAGGAGTGGCAGCCAAAGAGTCCCCTGCATCATCCTGCTGCCTGCTAGAGGGATTTTCTCTTGCAGTTTCTCCTGAGACTCAGAGGTACAGTCAGTGGGCATGTCACACATGCCCCCGTGTGGGAATGTGCCAAAGCCCGCCATGTCCCAGACCTGCATGCAGATGAGTTATCAGGTACACCAACCCCTAGCCACCCCCAGGAGTCAGACAGTTTCCAACCACCTCAATCCATTCACCTCAGAGGAGAAGAGAAATCCATCAGATGCTCATCTCCTCTTCCAGCTGACCATCTGACACATTGACACTCCAAGCTAGTTTCAAACCTGGGTCATTGGTGCTACTGCTTGTGCTAGCAGACCATTTCACTACCCTGTTTGCTGCACTTATCTTTTCCTGATGTGCTCCTTGTCCTCATCAGTCTGAATTAGTGTTTATCTGTAGAATGCCTTCCTTTTTTCCCTCAGTGCCTTTGCTGCCCCCTTTGAAAACCACAGTGGTTTCTTCCCAGTCTTGCTCTTCCCCACCATCCCAACAGAGACTTGTCACTACTAGTATTCCCTTTTTGTTAGTTCCTATTTACCGGCTGCTCCTACTGTTACAGTGCCACCAGTAATTTCTCCCTGAGCACTTCCGAATGTTTTCAAAACTTGCCCTTCTGAAGTAAAGGACCGTAATCCTAGAGTGGCATATCTAGAGTTTATCCTCACCCCACACCTACTTTCTTTGTTCTAAACCACACTCCAGATATAGAGGTACTGTACTTACCAGCTAGGTAGACTCTGCTAAATAGTGCCAGGAGTACAGTGCAACCTATGTAGCCCTGTCCCAGATAGGGGGTTAGCTGTTTAGCTAATTAAATCCTGCTACACAATGTCCTTAGTACAGTAGCTACTTATGTAGCCATATTACAGACTGGGAATTAACTGTTTAGCTACTTTAACCCTGCTTCACAATTCTCCCCACAGCTGCTCATGTAAGGCTACCCCAGCTACAGTAAGTAGGTGCTAACTACATAGAACCCAACACTCCTTTCCTATCCCTAGTACCTTGCCAGGTGTCTGCAAGGGCAGAATCCCCTGCAGGACTCGTACTCCCTGTTGACGCCCCTGCATATATTGCCATCATGCTCCATGGCCCTTATGCTCTGGGTTCCATATGCTCTAGGGGCACTTAGCCCTATGGGATTAAATAGGGAACTGTTAACACCTGATTGGTGCTAGACAGTCACATGGTCTGCTACTCCAAACACTAATGGCACTGAGTCCAGCCACATGTTGGCAAATTAGATGTTACTATAGGAGAGGATGCCATCATTCCTTCAGTATGTAGCAGCTAGGACACTGAACAGTGTAGGACAGTTTCCTTCTTTACAGGTATTGCTGGCAGGGGCACATATCCTGATACAAATATAGACAACAACAACAACAGAAAAAGACCAATTGAACATCCAGTCTTCACATGGTTCCCTATCAAACCTTGGGACTTACTGTCCTTACAGGGTAATATCCCTCACTAATACACCCACCTGTTCCCCTCCCTATTACTACCAGCCTGGGTAACCACTGTACCCTTCACTCCATCCCAGCTGTTCTTGAAATCTTCTATGGTTTTGGCACCCACCACCTCAACTAGCAGACTGTTCCACAGTCCCACCACCCTTTCTGTAAAATAAAACATTTTTTATTGCCCTCTTGAACCCTGCACCTGTCAGTTTCCACTCATGCCCCTGTATACTTGAACTGTTACTCATGTAAAATAGATCCTCACAGATTACCTTGTTTATTCATTTCAGGAACTTGAAGGTCTCTTTCATATCACCCCTCTCTCATCTGGTCTCCAGTGAATATGCATATGCTCAGTGCCATGAGCTTATCCTCATAAGATCTGTCTTGCTGGCCCCAAATCATCCTGGTAATCCTTTGTTGCTCCATCTTTAGCCTCCCCTTATCTTTCCTGTGTTGAAGACTCCAGAGCTGGGCACAACAGTTTTGTAGGTGTGTCCTCACGAAAGGTCAATAAAAAGTTAGTAATTCCTCTTGCCTTTTACTGTCAATGCCCCTTCAAATACATCCCAGCATCATATCCAGCATCACATCTGCCTTACTATAGGCCTTGTTGTACTGGCTTGATTGTATAAAGGAGTCACTAAAGGTGACTTCAAGGTCCCGTTCCTCAGCTGTAGTGCTCGACTTTACCCCTCCCATCCAGTACCCTGTCCTGGGGTTCTTGTTCCCTAGGTGCATCACTTTGCACTTTTTGGTATTGAATTTCACTTGCTAAACCTTAGACCACCAATCTAGTCTTTGCAGGTCACTCTGTTTGTCCATAATTCTTTTGTTGCTATCTACCCTCGCACAGAGCTTAGTACCATCTGCAAAGATACACAACTTGCCATGGATTCATTCTCCAATGTCGCTGATGAACATATTGAAGAGACTCAGAGCCAGGACAGATCCCCGTTGCACCCCACTTGTGACTTCCCTGTCTTCTGATTGGACACCATTAATCACAACTCTCTGCTGCCTCTCCTTCAACCAATTTCCTACCCAACCTACTATGCCCCTTGCTGCACCCAGATCCCCCACTTCCTCAGTAGTCTTCTGTGCAGCACTGAACTGAAAGCCTCACTGAAGTCAAAGTAGAGTAATTTCACAATATGGCCTCTATCCAATAACCTCATCACCCAGTCAAAGAAATCTACCAGGCTGGTCTGACAAGACCTCCCTGCCACATATCCATGCTGTTTCCTATCCTGGAGACTGCTGCCTTTGAGGTACAGTAGTCTACAAAGTCTTCTATCAGCAGTGACTCTATCAGTCTACCCACAGCAGTGCTAACAGTGATATATCTGCAGTTCCCCGCTTGCACCTTGCCCCCCCATGGAGTGGAATGATTCCCACTATCCTCCAGTCTTTAGGTACTACCTCCATCTGTAATGTGCTTTTGAATAGCCCTACCAGGGTTTCAGCCAGTTCCACTGACAGTTCCTTGAGTACCCTCAGATGCATCCCCTCAAGCGCTGGGGCCCTATATATCTTTAGGGCAGCTAGCCCTTTCTGGACTCTTTCACTGCTCAATATTGGCTGCCTCATCTCTGGGACCCCCTTTATGACCCCTTTGATGCCACTCTCTAGCAGGGATCCACAGTCTGCCTTTGTGAAGATAGAGCAAAAGTAATCATTAAAGACGGCTGCTTTTTGCATGTCCTTCTCTATTTCCTTGCCTCCTTCAGATAGCCTAACTAGAAAAATGATGCTGAGTTCCAGAACCAGTTGGTGTTTTAGTTAGTTGGGGATCAATGGCAAATGTATACGGGATCCTATGAAAAGGGGAAAATATGATTCATTGAAAGTTAACAGAGGAAATAAAACAATACAATAGAGGAATAAACATGCTAAACAAATTCTCAAATTTCCAATTATATTTATAAAATGAAAATAATGTGGATTGTAGCATGGATTACCATCTATACAGAATGGATTATAACCGAGACTGCAAATCTACTGTAGGTCACATGTGGATTTATTTTGAGACAGTCACTTTTTGACGGTGGTACTTATTTGTATTCATTTCATTTGTATGGTGGGAAACTGGCTGAACACTCTAAATAAAACTATCTCTCCTTGTCTTCCTATCTTCTCTCCCTCCTGTATTGCCTTCCCCATTTCTACTCTTATGTATTACTGAATACTGATGAAATATTCCTGGTGTCTTTATATACTGCATTCTAACCTCTATCTTATATAAGTATCTTTGTATAAGTCTTTATGGAATCACTGCTTAAGGAAAGGATTGTGGAATATCTTGAATCCAGTAGGTTACAAGACCTGAGGCAGCATGGTTTCACATGTGAGGTCATGTCAAATTAATCTAATAGATTTCTTTCATTGTTTGACAAAGCATTTGTATCAGGGTGAAGCACTGGATCTGGCCTGCCTACATTTCAGTAAGGCTTTTGTCACATTCTACACAAGAGACTATTAAGCAAGCTGGGTAGCTTAGGAGTGGGTCCAAAGGTGGTAAACTGGATAAGAAATAGGTTATGGTATAGGCGACAGAGGTGGTGGTAAATGGAGTTGACTCCGAGGAAGGGAGGGTGACCAGCACGGTGTCTCAGGAATCAGTGCTGGGACTAGTCCTTTTTAAAGTCTTTATAATGACATTGCAGAGGCGCTGGAAGGGAATGTCTACCTTTTTGCAGATGACACCAAAATCTGCAACAGGGTAGATACTCAGGGGTGTGTGTGTAAAGGATGAGCAGAGACCTGAGGAAACTAGAGGAGTAGTCAAGCGGTATGACAGTTGGGTTTCAATGCAGAAAAAAGTACAAAGTAATGTGCTTAGGGTATTAAACCTAAGGGCAGAGTACAAAATAGGTGGAGTGGTATTGACGACCACCAAGCAGGTAAGAAACCTGAGGGTTACCATATCAGATGACCTAATGGTGGCCAGGCAATGTGACAAGGCAGTAGTGAGGGTGAGTGGGATGCTGGGGTACAGTGCATAGGGAGGGTTACCACCAGCAGAAAGAGAGGTGGTGTTGCCTCTGTATAGATTGGTGGAAAGATCCCATTTAGAATATTGTATCCAGTTCTGCAGACCACATCTCCAGAAGGAAATAGACAGAGTAGAGGCAGTCCAGAGGAGGGTAACTAAAATGATGCAGGGTTTGTATCAAAAGCCCTATGAGGAGAGACTAAAGGACCTCAATACATACGCCCTGGAACAGAGTTGTGAGAGAGGGGGATATGATAGAGACTTTTAAACACCTCATGGTGGTAAATAAGGTACAGGAGGGAAATATTGTTCAATAGGAAAGGTGCTGAAGAAGGAGACATCCTATGAAGGTGGATGAGGATAGATTTAGGAGGGATGTGAGGAAGTACTTCTTCACAGAAAGAATGGTGGATTCCTGGAACAGACTTCCAGAGGAGGTGGTAGGGGCAAAAACAGTGGTGGGGTTCAAGAATGCATGGGATAAGCACAAAGGAATCACAGTGGAAAGAAAGAGGGAAGGGGAAAGAGCTATAGTTAGGCATGGTCTGTGGTAATAGTGCAGGCAGGGAGAAATGGGCAGACCAAATGGGCCAGGTGGTCCTTATCTGCTGTCAAATTCTGTTTCTATGTTTCTAACCATTGTAGTATATATACTCTCCCTGCCAGTTAATAACTTATAATGACTGGCTTTCCCTTTTTTCCGTAGAGAAACCCATTGCATAATTTGCCATTATAAAGGAGTGTTTATAACGGCAAACATGTGCCATGTTTCCCTCGCTCTGAGCATGTGCCAGCCGCAACTTGTCCTTTCCTTAGTGCTTGCCTTTTTGCCTGAAACTACACTGCCAGTCGGACTCGGCAGTAAGTTATTTATTTTTTTTTTAAATCACTACTCTGCAAAATTTAACCAAAACCAACTGCCAGAAAACAAAAAAAGAGAAATTCACTGTCAGCAGATAACCACAGACCACTCTAAAACCAAACTGAACCGCGGCTGCACCGAAACATTGGCTATTAATTGCCGTGGTGAAAAAGGGAAAGCCAGCAATTATATAAAATAAAATATGAGGTGGTTTGTAAACTCGAATTTTACACACACCCTCATAGAAACAAAGAAACATAGAATTTGACTGCAAATAAGGACTGCTTGGCCCGCCCAGTCTGCCCATTTCTCTACCTAATGAATAAGTTGCAGATCCTGGTTAACCAACAGCCTACCTCCTCCTACCCCCCCCCCCCACTAGAATTGCCTTATGTCTGTCCCATGCATTTTTGAATTCCCCCACTGTTTTTGACTCCACAACCTCCTCAGGAAGGCCGTTCCATGCATCCACAACCCTCTCTGTGAAAAATGCTTCCTCACATTACCTCTGAGCTGTCCCCCTCTGTCTTCAGATTGTGCCCCTTGTTCTTTCACAACTCTTTTTCTGAAAGATGCTACCTTTTTGACTTTGTTGATCACCTTGAGGTACTTGAAAGTTTCTTTCATGACCCCCTTCTCCCTCCTTTTCTCGAGGGTGTACATATTAAGCTCCTTTAGTTTCTCTTCATATTGCTTCTGTTGCAGACCCTGCACTATTTTAGTTGTCCTCTTTTGGACAACCTCCATCCTGTCTATATCCTTGCAGAGATGGGGTCTCCAGAACCAGAAGCAGTACTCCAGATGGGGTCTCACCAACTGTCTGTACAGAGGGATACTGACTTCCTGTTTTCTACTGGTGATTCCTCTCCCTATGCATCCCAGCATCCTCCCCCCAGCCCTTCTTACTGCCTTTTCACATTGCTTACCCACCTTTAGGTCTTTTGATATGACTACCCTCAGGTCCCTTTCCATTTTTGTTGTTTTAGTATCTCCCCCCATTGTGTACTCTTCCCTGTTTTTTCCCCAGGTGCATTACATTGCACTTCTTTGCGTGAATCTAAGCTGCCATACATTTGACCATTCTCAACCTTGCCAAATCCCTTCTCATCCTTTCTACCCCATCTTGTGTATCAACCCTGTTGCAGATCTTTGTGTCATCTGCAAAGATACATGCTTTTCCCTCCAGTCCCTCCACAATGTCACCTATAATGACATTAAAAAAGACTGGTCCCAGTACTGAATCCTGCGGTACCATGCTAGTAACCCCCTTTCTTCTGAGTGGACTTGGTTTACTATTACCCTCTGCATCCTGTTGTCCAGCCAATTCTTACCTAGGCTACCAATATGGGACCCACTCCTAGGCTTGCTAACTGCTTTATTAATATTTTGTGTGGGACTGTGTCAAGTGCTTTGTTAAGGTCTACGTAAGACATGTCCAACAACCCCTCCCTGGTCTGCTACTTTAGTCACCCAGTCAAAGAAATCTATTAGATTTGTCTGGCATGACCTTCCCGCTGTGAATCCATGCTGCCTTGTGTCCTGTGCCCCACTGGCCTCTAGGAACTCAACAATTCTTTCCTTAAGAAGTGATTCCATCATTTTCCCTACCACTGAGGTCAAACTAACAGGTCTATAGTTACCTGCCTCTGCCTTGCTCCCACTTTTGTGAAGTGGAATCACATCCACCCTCCTCCAGTCCTCAGGTACCACTCCATCCTCCCATGATTTGTTAAAAAGGGTAGTCAGTGGTGTCACTAGTTCTCCCCTTAGTTCTTTTAGAATTCTGGGGTGAATCCCATCAGGCCCCATTGCCTTGTCCACTTTCAGTCTTAAGAGTTCTTTCAGAACCCTTTCTTCTGTGAATGGACTGGTATTGACTCCCCTATCCAGAGTGTTTCTGTTGTTTGATTTAGGTACCTCTCCTTCCTCTTCTTTTGTGAATACTGAGCAGAAGTATTCATTCAGTATCCCTGCTTTTTCACTGTCACCCTCTTCCCACATTCATTCCCCTTTATTAAGCCTCTGTATCCCTCACTTGGTTGTTTTCCACTCCCTAATGTACCTATAAAAGGTTTTATCTCCTTTCTTAAAAGAGTTGGCTATCTTTTCCTCAGTTTGGACCTTTACAATTCTGACTGCCTTCCCTGCCTCCTACTGTTTTAATTGATGTAGTTCTCTGTCCTGCTCCTTCTGTTTCCTTATATTTACTGAATGCTATTCTTTTCTCTTTAACCTTCCCTGCCACCTCTTTTGAGAACCATAGTGGCTTTTTCCTTCTTTTTGTTTTGTTGATTTGCTTTACAGAAAGGCGTTGTGCCTCTGTGATGGCAGTTTTGATTTTCCCCATTGTTCTTCCACCACTCCTTCTTGCCTGTTTGCTAGTGCTTTTCTGAGGCACTCTCCCATTTTTCCAAAGTCAGACCTCCTAAAGTCCAACACCCTTTCTTTTGTATGGCTTGACTCTACAGCTGTGCTTATTGTGAACCACACTGTTTTGTGGTCTCTTGTTCCTAGATGGCTACCCACTTCTAAATCTGAGATCCTCTCTCCATCCCCATTTGAGAGTACCAGGCCTAACATTGCTCCCTCCCAAGTGGGTTACAACATTAGCTGTCTGAGGCATGCCCCTATAGGACATTGAGAATGACCCTGCTCTTGGATGTGGCTGCAGTAAAGGTGCTGCAGTTAGCATCTGGCATATTCAGGTCCCCCATTAACAATATATCTCCTTTTTCTGCCATTCTAAGGATTCCTTCTATCATTTCCATGTCCATTGCCTCCTGCTGAGACGGGGGTCTGTAAACAGCCCCTGTGCAGATTGTGGTGCCATTTCTTGTCTCCAGGGTGACCCACAGTGTCTCCTTCCCTCTGTCATTACCCTTTAGCTCTATTGCTTTGATTCCTTCCCTTATGTAGAGAGCTACTCCTCCTCCTCTTTTACCCTCTCTGTCCCTCCTGTAGATTGTGTACCCTGGTATGTTGACATCCCAGTCATGGTTCTCTGTGTACCATGTTTCTGTGACTGCCACAATATCAAGGCATCCCTCTTCCATCAAGGCCACTAATTCAGAGAGTTTGTTACCCAGACTATGGGCATTGGTACTCATTGCCCTCCTTTTTTTGATGGACTTACCCCTTTTAGGCCCATCCCTGTCCTTACTGTCTTTTTCTGGATTTACCCTGTCCTGCTCCCTATCAACATCTCTACCTTTATGTTTACTTCACCAACTACTTGTTGGGGAGGACTGGAATTTCTCTGCTTCTCTTCTGTGCCTCCCCCTTAGCTAGTTTAAATGCTTGCCAATAAAGCAATTAAACCTATCACCTAGGATCCTGATTCCCCTCCTGGACAGATGCAGACCATCACACCAGTATAGGCCTGTATCCCTCCAGGTGGACCCCCAGGTCTCAATGAAGCCAAATCCCTGAGCTCGGCACCAGTTTTTCAACCAGTCATTGAATCCCATTGTGCAGAGTACCCTAGCCTCACCCATACCATAGACAGGCAGCACTTCAGAGAAAGTTACCATGCATGCTACTTGTATAAGTCCCCAACTCCACATGCTCCCGCTGCATTGCTCTGATCCAATTCCCAGCCAGGTCATTTGTCTCTAGGTGGATGATGACATCCAGCTCCCTCCCTCATGCAGCTGCTCCCACAATCCTGAGGATTCACTTCCTGTCCTTCCAAGCCATGGCACTGGGCAGGCACCTTACCTCCCTCCCCTCCCCTCCCTCCTCCCAGTTCTACCCCCAATGATTGAGTCCTCCACCAGGAATTGTTTTCTTCCCTGTGAGGTCCTGTGCCACCCTCCTGTGAGTCTCCTTTGAAAGGTTCCCAGTATCCTCCTTGTTCTCCACTGCAGGTGGCTCCATAGAGGAACCATGCTCCACCAGAATGGTGAATGAAATGTGGAGAGTCACAACTGGAGGGATGCTCCTCTGTTCCACCACCCTCACCCTCCCTGAGCCCACCATGGTCCAACCACTCCTCTTTCTTTGCAACCTCTGAAGCACTGGTGGTGTCCTGGGTGCTCCCTGGGTGGGGAAGGAGGTTTCCCGAATCCTCACCAGGTCATCATGGAGATGGGCAACCTCCTCCCTCAGACCAGAGAGGTGCCTGCAAATAGGGCAGTAATGCAGCCTCCAGAACATCTCCTGGAAGACTGCTGCTCCACAGCCAATGCATTGCACCACTCCCCACATGTCCGCCTCCCTTCCTGTTTAAGATTTTATTTTGTGCAAGCATGTGAGGGCATTTACCCCCTATTCAGTGTGCTGTGCTGTTAAGGATATGAACAGGTGTATGGCCTTTGCACTTTTGGGGAAGTGATGTCAGAACCCCTAATATAAAGGAAATGATG
The DNA here is from genome assembly GCA_016271365.2 of Neoceratodus forsteri. Taxonomy (NCBI): domain Eukaryota; kingdom Metazoa; phylum Chordata; order Ceratodontiformes; family Ceratodontidae; genus Neoceratodus; species Neoceratodus forsteri. Next base: position 1,256,361,716 of record CM057449.1, on the reverse strand, counting down.
TACTTGAGGTGGGTTCAGTGAGGTGCAGGGTTGTGGGAGTAAGCCTGTGCTCTCCAGAAACAATCAACTACAACTCTGACCCACCACACCGGTGAGTGCCTTCCTTCCTTTAAGACACCCTTGGTGTTGGATGACTAGATAAACTCTGCGAGCTTCGCTCTTGGGGTTTATGTAACATCCAACACCTTTGGTGTGTGTAAACTTCTTGTTACACACACCACCTCATATATTATTCTATATTTAATATATTTTTTTCAGTTTTCTTTTTCACTTGTGTAGGCCGTGGATATACCCATTTCAGCCATTTGGTGCTCCTTTCAGTTTTGTTTTTATGGTCGTCTCCAGAAGCCTACTGGGGGAGTGGGAGACCATAGCTTGCTCCCCACAGTAGGGTTCCCCCTAGCCAACAAGGAGGGAAGGACCAAGATGCTAATCCAGTCCCCGGAATTTCTCAGAGTGGGCCTGAGGTAGCACTGTCAAGTGCCTTGGCATCACTATGCAGCTAACACAGGCTTTTTTCCCCCAGAGGTGTTTGCCCCTGGAGATGCAGAAATGCAATGACATCAGCTCCCACAGGTGTCCTGCAGATGTCTGCCATGTCTCTGCCTCTTCTGCTTGGTACTGAGCAGGTATAGTGCTCGCAGTTTCCATTTGGAGCTACTTTTATGCCAGGCACCACTAACCACTCCCCAGGAGGAAGAGCACTGTCCAGCAGAAGCTCAGTCCTCCTCCCCCTGATCAGACCTCCATTGTCCCAGATAGAGATGCATTGAATTTAAATTCCACCAGCGAAGTGCCCGTGAAGTGGGCACTTCATGTTATCACTCCACTACACAAAGTGGCCAATGCAAAAGGCTCACTTCACCTTGTGATTATTACTTCACGTTGTCATTCCACCTTAACGCGAAGTAAGGTGAAGTGAAAACAATATTGACAGCCCTTCACACACAGTCACCAAAATTAATGTGCATCCCCAAAATGCTAATTTATTGTGTCCAGAAAACTCCCCAGTACAGATGAAGTGTAATGAGACATAACAAGAAATGCAAAGTCTCCCAGAATTAAAGGCACACTCAGCAGTCATGCATGCAGTAGTCACACACAAACTGTCACCAGAATTAATATGCATCCCCAAAATGCAACTGTCTTGCATCCAGAAAATTCCCCAGTGCTGACGAAGTGAAATGAGAGTGTAACAAGAAATGCCAACTCTCCCAGAATTAATGGCACACTCAGTCATGTGTGCAGTGGTCACACACAGTCACCAGAATTAATGTGCATCCCCAAAATACTACTGTCTTGTTTCCAGAAAACTCCTTAGTGCTGATGAAGTGTAATGAGAGTGTAACAAGAAATGAAAAGTCTCCCAGAATTAATGGCACACTCAGTCATGTGCACAGTGGTCACACACAGTCACCAGAATTAATATGCATCCCCAAAATGCTACTGTCTTATGTCCAGAAAATTCCCCAGTGCTGACAAAGTGAAATAAGAGTGCAACAAGAAATGCCAAGTCTCTGAGAATTAATGGTATACTACAAATGCACAGATAGATTAAGATTGCACTGCTCACTCAAGAGACGCAGACGCAAAAGCACAACACCTAACCAGTGCTCACAAGTCAAGTCACAAATCCAAATCTGGAAAAGAATACCATTTGCTGGTTGGGGGGGGGGGGGTAGTGCAGGCAGTAACAGTCCACTACCAGTAAAGAAACCAAAAAGCAGTATAAAAAATTCATGCCCATGCAATGGATAGCAGGTTCACACTGCTGCAATTACTCGGTGGCACAATAAAAGGTGTCTGATTTAATAGCATGCATCGCACACACACTCACACACACTACAAGTAATGTGTAGCAAATTGAAAACCTTTAGCAATATAGCCAAATGTTTTAAACAAACTGAAATTATACACTGCTGCACCACAACAATCAGCAAAAAAAGTCAAGAATTACTAAAAATATTATTGTGTGCACATTAACACAGTTATACAAGAAAAATATAACCAAAACAGAAAGACTTGGTTTTTCTCCCTGTTAATCTACCTGCACCACAGATACATCCCTCCCCCAAAGCACACTTCACAGTACACAGACTGACTGTTCTAAATTAACATTCAAAATCCACACACAAACAATAAACACTCAATGATATGAGCACAGGAGGGCTTCCTATAATCAATGTACTAAATTGTCAGCAAAAAAAAAGAGCTCAAAAAGACTGTTTTAACAGCTTTTAGAGGATTTGAATCGTAGAGCTCAGAGAGGAAACTGTCTCCATCTTCCACTACACACACACTACACAGAACTGAGGCTGTGTAGAACAATGTAGAGCCCATGTGACCTGCAGTTCCATAAAGCTCTGCAAAATTCACCTTTGGAGCTCAAAAACAAGGTGAAGTGAGGCGAAGTATGTTGATTTCAATGTACTTCACCTTAAAACTGGTGGAGAAGTGGTTTGGGGAAGGCAGAATAACGCAAAGTTATTGTTTCCAATGGACTTTGCATTCCCCATCATAACGCAAAGTACTCCACTTCGCATTGCAGAGTACTTTCTTGGATTCCGGGTTACTCTATGAATCACTTTGCAGAGCGAATTTCGGCCACTTCGACCACCACTAGTCACAGATTTGCTTCAGAACCCAGTTTGTCTGTATCACAAGCAATATTACCAGCACTGTACTGGTGGGCCAGCTAATTTTAATAATTTTAAATGACTTGATTAATCATTTTTATTTTGATCATTGTATATTATAGGGATTCGGTAGCGCCCCATGTGGCTGGTGAGTTCTATGTTAAACTCAATTGTTTGTTTGCTTCTTGCAGAAAGACAGTTTTATAGATTTACATGAATCTTTCAGGATTTGTTGTATGTAACATAACCCATACTTTTTGAGAGTATCATGTAAATCAGTTTAGTATTTTTAGAGATATTAAAGTATGAAAAAGCTGCATTTTTTCCATTGACTTCAGATGTGATTTTTTTTTTCTGAATTTTTGCTCTGGTCTAGACAAAAAACTATAAATCTTTAAATTGTGAAATTTTGTATGCTTGTGTTGGTTGATGGGGAAGGATTTCCTAGCAGGGTTTGATGTTTGGGAGTTTTGTAGTTTTACACTATTTACATTTGAAAAATTCTTCATAGGTTCATAGGTGCAATACGAGCATTGGAAGTCAAAAGACCTACATATAGCTCACCACTTTTAGTGGAAAAATCAACCATATTCTATACCCATATATAGTATTTATCAAATGAAATCTTGAACATGTCAGTGGTTTTGCTATTGACAATAGCTTCAGGCAGGGAATTCCATACATTAATAACTCTCTGATTAAACCCTTTGTTTCTCCTGGTTGTTCTGTTAACTTCTCCAGATAATGTAAAATTATGGGATCTTGTATTCCTTGCACTATGATATTTAACCAGTCCTATGGTTTCCCATATTTCCATCCTTTTGGTTGCACTCAAGATGAAACATAGGCCCCCACGTAATCTTCTGTACTCTAAGGAGTACAGACCCAGATGGTATAGTCTATCCAAGTAACTCTTATCCTCTTGGTTGTCTATCTCTGTACTCTCCCTACTAGTTTTTGATAACCTGTACTCTGTGGCGCACAAAAGGGAGAACAATACTCCAAATGAGGTCTAACCATGATGAGTAACGTGGGATAACAGTGGAGAGCTCCCCACTTTTAATATGTTTAAAGATGCATCCTATAATTCTATGACACTTCTTAACTGTTTGCCTAACATGCGTATCAAAAGAAAAAGTGTTTGAAACTATTAATCCTAGATCTTTCTCGCTAACTGTTACCTGTAAAGAGCTATTATTCAAGGTATAGGTAAAGTGTTTGTTTTTATGCCCCAAGTTCATCACTCTGCACTTTTCTTCATTAAAACGTAACTTTGTGTTTTTACCATTTCTGCGTCTGCTCCAAAATCAGGCTCTGAGATAAAGTACTGCATGTGCATAAGGACTTCAATTCACTAGACTGGAGAGTGTGTGGCTGTCAGTATTTTGAAAGTCATAAAGTTTTGCTCTGGTGTAGAGAAACAATTATAAAAGTGTCAGTTTTAAACGTTGCTGTGTATATACAGATTGGTCTGAAGTGATTTCCTAGGGGTGTTAAAACTTGATATCTTGTTTAATGTTTTACTCTTTTAAGTTTAAAAATTGGGTTTGCAGAGTGTGAGTGGAAGTGAAAATGAAGAGCCTGACTTCTCTTTCACTTTCCCTTACACTGTGCTTCAAGATTATTGCTACAACTGATCTTGTGACTGGCATTTCGGCTGTCACTGTAAACAGATCAAGCAGGTATTTTTATTGATTAAAGTATACATTTTTTTTTTACTATTTGGATGATGTGCAGTGGGTACCATTATAGACAGTGCATTTAAAAAGAATATGGATACATTTTTTATTACAGTGTATGACAGCTTGGATGCTTGCTCTTGTAGACCATGAGACCTTGAAACAGCAGTTTCTATTACTGCTACTGTAAAGCAGTGTGTTTGCATGCCAAGAAAACCACAGCATTTTATTTTTTTGTACTTAATACATTTTTATGCACTTTTCACCAGAACTACAAGTAACCACAATGTCAGTACAAAGATCTGTAGGGGTAGTAGTCACGATATTGTGCATCATCCCCCCCAAAAAAAACACACGGTCCCAATTAATGCTGACACCTGCAGACACTCTAATTGTCCCCTGCTGGGTCATAATGTTGCACACTGAATAGTGTATCACATTACAGCTAGCCTGGAATAGCGCTGTATAAGACAGCGAGTGGTGCAATACCACAAATACTGCTGTACACGGTATTGCACCATTCGCACTATCCCAGGCAGAGGATAAGATCTCTGCTGGGATCGGGGTTCCACCAAGCAGCTGCCATGGCTCAGTGGACTAAGCCACTGGCAGTAGGGAACCCAAGCAGTGCATTTGGGACCAGGTTTGATTCCCGGTCCCAGACGCAAGGGAATTTGTTTAATTTTCACACTTTAGTGCAATTTTACTGTAACCCCCACCAGAGTTGAGAATCTTTATTGGGGGTGGTTTGAGGGGTCCCGGGGGGCAGAGCTCCCAGCAAAAAAGAAGATTTATGCCACATGTAAGAAATTGAGCTGTATTGGCAGCATGATTTTTGCATGTGGCATAATGTCTTGTGACATTATGACCCCATGCCAATTGTCCTACCAGTACATAGAGGGATTAATTGAGGATATAAGGATGTTTTTCCCCTTCTTTTTTTACAGTTGGTCTTTTTATTGAGTGATTGCAGAGTTATTACATGAATGTAACCTTATGAAAAAAAGTTGAAAGTTGTGGTTTACAACATCACCACAAGTAATGCAATGTATTGCTATGGTGATACCAAATATATTTAACATACATAACTGGGAAAAAAAAACTTAAGTTCAGATATACGTAAAATACAGATTGAAGGCTATTGGACAAAGAATACAGAAGGGTAACTTACCCGTCTTTTCCTGGACCAGAAAGCATTAAAACTTAATGTTAATTGATCTAAAGGTTAGTAGAGTCTGCAGAAGAGGTTATGCTTCTTCACCTATTGTGTAGAGGTTGGAGGTTTTTTTTCCCCTTCTTAATGTTAAAAATGGCAAAAATCAAGAAAACAACTAAGAAGAATCCATCCCAAAAGGTTGGTCCTGCTGCCCAAAATGCCGAGTCTGTCTCTGCCTCTGTCTCTGTCTCTGTCTCTTTCTCTCTCTCTCTCTCTCTCTCTCTGTGAATTTGCCCTATACGCTTTCAGTAAATAAATATATACTGTATGTTTATTATTTATTATACATTTTAATTTTATTAAACATCTTCTTTGACTCACCAAATGCAGAAATGCCAAAATGCTGATAGTGCATGTTTGGAGTGAGAGTGTGAGAGAGACAGTGTCACATTTTAAACTGACAAAATAGCATATTCTCACTCTCTCTAAAACTCTAGCACACTGCCTAAGACTTGCTGAGATAGTGGGAGTTGTTGATCAGATACCATGACTATGCTCTGTATAAACAGTTTTACAGTACAGTATTTGTGTTCTTGCATACACCCCAGATAAATGTATCACTGAACTGAATCTGATACAGTGTGTTAGAGACTGAGACTATCGTATATTGTCAGTTTAAAATGTAAGTCTGTCTCTGTTACACTCTCACTCTCAACATGCAATGTCAGTATTTCGGCATTTCTGTATTCAGCGAGTCAAAACTGCAGTGGAGATGTTTAATATAATTAAAATGTATAATAAAATAATGAGCATGTAGTACACATTTATTTCGTGGAAGTCTATAGGGTAGGTTCAGAGAGAGAAAGAGAGAGAGGGAGAGTACTCAGCTATCATGCTAGGGCTGAGCTACAGTGGTTTTGGAGTTTTGAGCATCAGGACAGACATTTTCGAATGTGTTCTTGGTAACAATCATTAAGATATGGTACTGTAAGATACAACATCTTAAGATATCATAAAATATTGTATCCTATCTTAATATATACTGGAGTTCATACTGGAGAGTATGAGGAAGTCAAAGGCATTTTCCCACAAGGGCCTCCCCCACTATTCAGTGGCGATGACCTACGTCACCAACTTCTATAAGAAATTCATCTAACCATTTTTTAAAGGTGATCATATTTTCGGCATCGACCACCTACTGTTGCAAAGCATTCCAACATCTAACTGCCCTACTCTTAAATCCATTTCTTCTTCTCTCAGTTCTTACCTTTTCTTCCCTTAGTTGTTTATTGTGACATTGTAAATAGTTTGTTTTTTCTACCATCTCCAAACCCAGATCAAGCTTTAAATCTTAATCCTTCAAAATTTTAAACAATAATAGTAGATCACCCCTCTTTCTTCTACTCTCTAATGTCCATAAATTCAATCTTTCCAGCCTCTCTTCATAAGATCTATCCCTCTCCCCTTTTATCATCTTTGTATATACTCTCTGTGGCCTCTCCATCACCCTTTTATCCTTGACGAAATATGGGCAAAAAACCACTGAACAATAGTCAGTTATGGGCATGACCATTGTCTTATTCAAAGGCATCAGCACCTCCTCATTTCTAGATTGGAAGCCCCGTCTGATGCAATTCACCAACTGAACAGCTCTACTTGAGGTTTTTTTTACGATGTGCTCCACTATTTAAGTCATTTAAGTCATATCATATGTTAAGATATATTAAGATATGATATCTTAATATATCTTAAGAAATTGTATATTATCTTTTTACATCTTAAAATATTGTTGATATGCTGTGCACAATATAACCAATTGATTTTGTTTTCTTTCACATGACTCGGTTCCAGTAGAGGGAGGGGGACTAAATCAGTGTTCAATAATGGAAATGAAAACAAGTGCAGTACACTGCTAAAGTAGTTTGATATGCCATTCAGTGTATGAATTAGTGCTTTGTCCTAATTGGGATTTAACTTGTAATATGTTGAACACTATGTGAATAGCAATAGAGAAAAGCAAACAGAAAAAAGTCTAGCATTTACAGTTTAGATGCAGAGTGCTGATTTCAGTACAATGCTCTGCCGAAGAGAGGTCACTGAATTTACAAACACATAGATATTTGGCACTGATCTTTTAAAAAACACAGTCCCACCTGCTACACAGACAACCCACCTCCCAAACACTTCAGCCAGTACCCACTTTAAAAAATTTAAAAAATAAAAAAAAAACACTCACTACATACAGCACACCCACCTTCCAATCACTCCCGCCAGTGCCTAGTCTTGAAAAAATAAGGTGACTTTCTACAATGCTCTGCCTGATCCCACTCACATCCCTCATTCCCAGTGTCCACACCAGTCATCCACTGCAATGACTCAAACTAGTGGTGTGATCCCTGTTGTCCACTCCGGGACATCCCTGGTGCTTAGTGACCTCTATTTCCCTCAAGAAGCCCCAAAAACAGTTGTATTCCTAAACTAGAAAGTGAGCATGTTCCACTCAAAAACGTATTCATACCACTGCTTAATTTATTTAAAGCTAAAATATGAACAGATGCTAATCAAGCACACTATGGGACCACTAGCCCCAGTGCTTCACCATTACGGCTTCTTCAGGGGGCAGAGACTACCACACAGAAAATTATATTTAACAGTCTTCTGTTTAATTGATTAATGACAATTTTAGATTATAAAACCACATACAAATGTGCTCAAAGCAAGCAAGAAAAGTGTAGAATACATTAACCAGTGCAATCAATTAAAACACAACTCAACAAATAATCAATGCAAGATGATCCTGGCAAATAGCTCATTACATCACTTTCCTTTAGTCCAATATTGTTAAAAAGCTTAACATTGATGAGTTTATAAGTCCAGTTCTATGATCAACCAATAATTTTGACAAATGTTTCCTGGTAATCTGCAGAGAGTTACTTTAGTTCATCTAAAAATATATAATAATGTGATTAAAAGATTAAGCAGAAGATTGTTAAATATGGTTGTCTATGTGGTAGTCTCCACCCCCTGAGGAAGCCATAATGGCAAAGTTCTGGGGTTAGTGGTCCCACAATGTGTTTGATTAGCATCTGTTCATGTTTTAGCTTTAAATAATTAATCAGTAGTATGAATAGGTTTTTGAGTGGACATTGCTCACTTTATAATTTAGGAGTTCAGTGGTTTCCAGAACTTCTCAATTGTTCTTGGGTAGCCCCCCCATTCTTGCTGAACCCCTCCAGTAGTTACTTAGATGCGGTTGCTGTGTTGGAATTGTCACACTTTCCCTCACACAGGTCTCTGGCATGAACCACTCCACATTGTTCTGATCACCCTCACATCCCACTGGTCCCCTCTCTTGCAGTGCACAGTGCCCCCCCCCCACACACACACACACCATGTGAGACAGTAGATCTTGTATGCTATTTCTGTTGTGGCAATGCTCCATCCATTTTCCCTACACCCATACTGGAACAGCTTTCATTTTTCAATGACCACAAAGATGTTCGATGCACTGCTTTTCATCATACCTTTTAGCACCCAGAGATAGGAAATGGTCACTCAAACTATGTGAAAAGGAGGTAATATGTTGAACTCTGCAACAAACCAGATCTGCTCCAAATGGCTGGAAATTCATGCATGCAAGGTGTGAGCAGTTTATGTTTTTTATTGATCAGTACAGATTATACCATGCATTTTATATGACTATTATTATTATTTTTCTTTACAAAATTGGATATTGTAGAAAGTGGGGCAGCATCCTGTCACTGCTAGACTGGGGACTTCTGGAGACAAAATGAGGGCATGTCCTTCAGAACATGATCTATTGAATTACTGTACAGTACCTTAATGAGCAAGTCTTCACACATTTTCTAGCATACTGGAATGTGGCTCACATAGACTGATACTATTACTGCACTTCTCAAACAACATGCTTCTTCTGGTCAAATGCACTTGGAGTTGACAGTTCCACAGTTTTCACTTTTGTGGTGCATTGTTTATTAAAGTAAGTGATACAGCACAGCCTTTCTTTTCTAAACACTGAACGTGTACTATTTTTGGTCTGAAGTATACAGGAGGGCCCAAGTCTATCCTCAGTCTGTTTAGACATGCTGACATCAGGGATTGCTTTATGTGACCAATATTTGACACCTGAGTATAATGTAAGAAAGAAACCTTGGTGTGCTGCATCTTATCTGCACCACATGTCAGTGTCTGCAAATAAACTGATGCTCAACAAAGAAATCAGAAACATTATGGATGCCAAAAACTGCCATTGTTCCTTCTTAGCAGAGTATTTTTATATTTTAATAAGCTCCAAATACGAATACATGAATATCTGGCTGCCGAATATGAATATTCAGGCTGAATGTTTGTTAAAAGTATTTACACTGCCCTAGTTGTAAAATGGCATGCTTAGCATTTTTTTAACGGGTTCTACATCCGTGGGTTCTGAACCACCAAAGGGCTCTGTGCTTCTACATCTGTTCTCTCAGGTCTCAAAGGGACCTGTGTGAATGAGGATACAGTCCCACCATCTCAAAAGGAAAGGAAATTCTTTGCAAAAAGCTATGTTAATGCACCAGTTAGGGTTTAGCCTGATGTCATAAAAGTCAGGAAATGTGGCATTAGGGTTTCCAATTCTAACTCACCACCCACACCGGCCAAGCAGCAAATGGGAAAAAAATAGGGTTTGGGGTCTCTGGAGTCTTGATGAATCAGTGGTAGGGTCTTCCTTGAGTGAAGAGAGGGCATCATGCATGACATTGTTTGTTCAGGGAATGGTGTGGGCATTATGGTTGACAACCACAAGGAAGACCCCATCACTGATTTGCCATGACTCCAGACACCAAAATACTTAATGTTTTTTCATTTTGCTGCTTGGGAGGTGGGGGTGGGCAGTTAAAGTTGGAAACGCTAACACCACATTTCCTGACTTTTGTGGTATCAGGTTGAACCCTAACTAGTGCATTAACGTAGTTTTTTTCAAAGAATGTTCTTATACTGAATGTTTGCTTATGTTGTTTCTCTGGCTTTTATGTACAGTGCCATAAACCCTCCGAATGGGGTTGCATAAAAATAAAATGTTTCTTACCTTAGTGTATCTATACATAACAGTAAAGCTGACATATTGAACAGGTATTTCTGCTCAGTCTTAACTAAGGAAGAGAAGGGTAATGGGTCTGAAGGGAGTACAAGGGGTGATAATGGTGCAGAAATGGACACAAGTCCCTTTACACGAGAAAGGGTCCTGAAGGAACTGGAAGTAATAAGAGTTGATAAAGCAATGGGGCCAGATGGGGTGCACCCCAGGGTCCTTAAAGAACTAAGAGAGGTGGTGGCTGAACCTCTGGCTATCCTGTTTAGCCAATCACTGGAAACAGGAGGTACCCAAGACTGAGAACAGCAGATGTAGTCCCCTTATACAAAAGTGGGAACAAAGAGGAAGGGGGAAACTACAGACCAGTCAGCCTCTCCTCTGTAGTGGAGAAGATCATGGAAGCACTACTGAAGGAGAGATTGGTCGAGCATCTGGTTGTCAATGGACTATAGGACCCAAGGCAGCATGGTTTCACCAGGGGGAGGTCATGTCAGACCAACCTCGTTGAATTTTTTGACTGGGTGACTAGGGAGGTGGATCAGGAGAGGGCAGTGGACATGGCCTATCTGGACTTCAGCAAGGCCTTTGACACTGTGCCACATAGAAGACTATTACACAAACTGGGGAATATGGGTGTGGGCAGGACAGTAGTGTGGTGGGTAGGTAACTGGCTGGTTGGCAGGACACAGAGGGTGGTGGTTAATGACTGTCACTCCACAGAGGGAAGAGTGACCAGTGGGGTACCACAGGGATCAGTGCTGGGACCGGTCCTATTCAACATCTTCATTAGTGAAATTACGCAGGACCTAGAAGGCAGAATTTCACTGTTCGCTGATGACATAAAGCTCTATAACAGAGTGGACACACCAGAGGGTGTAGACAGAATGAGAAGGGACCTGAAGAAACTTGAAGAATGGTCAGGGGTTTGGCAGTTGAAATTCAATGCAAAGAAGTGCAAGATAATGCATATGGGGCACAAAAACCTGGCACAATATATCAGTTGGGGGGTGAGGATAAAGCATGCACCAAGCAGGAAAGGGATCTTGGGGTTATCATCTCTGATGACCTCAAGGTAGGGGAACAGTGTGACAAGGCAGCAGGTAAAGCAAATAGGATGCTGAGATGCATAGGCAGGGGCATCACCAGCAGGAAAAGGGAGGCCATAATTCCACTATACATGACACTAGTGAGACCCCATCTGGAGTAGAGCGTACAGTTCTAGAGACCTTACCTATGTAAGGACATAGACAGGGTAGAGAAGGTTCAGAGGAGGGCAACAAAGATGGTGCATGGATTGCATCACAAGTCCTATGAAGACAGGTTGAAGGAACTGAGCATGTACTCCCTGGAGGAGAGCAGGGAGAGAGGGGATATGATAGAGACATACAAGTATCTTACAGGGAGGAACAGGGTGCAGGAATACACTATTTTTAAGCGAAAGAGATGTTCCAGGACTAGAGGGCATGGGATGAAGTTGGAGGGAGGACGATTCAGAGGAAACGAGAGGAAGAATTTCTTCACAGAATGGGTGGTGGACAAGTGGAACACCCTGCCAGAGGAAGTGGTGGGGGCTGAAACAATCACGGGATTTAAGAATGCATGGGATAGACATAAAGGAATTCTGGAGGTGAGGGGTAAGGGGCAACAGACTTCTAGGAAAACATAAACTGAACTTACAAGCTCAAATGGGCAGACTGGGTGGGCCATAAGCCCTTATCTGCCGACACTGTCTATGTATCTATGTATCTACAGTATGTATCTATGTATCTATAACATATTGTATTTATTCAAAATATTTTGATTTGTGCAGTGTGACTTTCAAATACCTGCTTTGCTGTAATGTCACCACAGAAGGCTCTTATAAAATAGGCAGGGGCAGATATAGACATGCCACAATCCCTACAGGCTCTGTGTTTCTTTTGGCATGGTGATTCGGGGCAAACCAGCAGCTGAGACCCAAAATGTAGGGGGTAGGACTTAACCACTAGAAAGCCGAAGATGGCCCATGGCGCAAACATGAGTGGTGCACTCCTATTGGGGAATGTTCATCCTAACCCGGGTCCACCTGTTTATGCAGCAGCTAAGATGAGCAAGCATGGAAGCCTGAAACTGGCCTCCCTTAACATCTGCAGTCTTCAGAAGAAGCTCACCTCCTTCCAGGGCTGGATTGTGCAGCACTCTCCTGATGTCCTAGCCTTATCGGAGACCTGGCTCTCAGAAAATGTTCCAAATGGATCCATCGACTTCAACGATTACACCATACATCGAGCCGACAGGCAAAGCAAGAGAAGCGGAGGTTGCACCATCTACATTAGATCCTTCCTGTGCTCCCTCCCTCCCTGCCACACTCCTGCAACCCTCACATGGAGCCCAAACACTAGCAGTCAAGGTAAGCTTTGGCAATTCAGGTAAAACTCTATACATTCTGTCTGTCTATAACCCTTCCCCAGAAACCAAAAGCCTGCATTTGACTTTGCACTAGCCAGTATTTCCCACCTTCCTCCTAACTGTGAAATCATCTTACTGAGTGACTTCAATGTTAACTGGCTATCAGCTACGTCCTCCCCTTACAAAGAAGCAGTGCTTGCTTATGACCTAACTCAAATGGTCCTCTCCCCAACTAGGATGGACCAAAATCAGGGACGTCCTCCCTCATCGACCTCATCCTTACCAACCGCCCCAAAAACCTCTCCCGTATCAAGGGGCTCCCAGACTTATTAAGTGACAATTCCCCAGTTAGCTGTTGGTGGTCTAATAAAGTTCCACCAATCCGCCTAAGTTCACAATGCATAAATGCTTAAAGAAAGGAGCTCTCCCATGTCTAAAATCTTACCTTTCTTCCTTTGACTGGCCTCCCATTCACACTGCCCAATCAGCTGATGCTGCCATCACCTATTTTATTGCCAAATTTAACTCCACCTGTGACATCTTTGCCCCAGTCTCTAGATATGTAATAAAAACATCCCCTGGATTTCACAGTCTCTACTTAATCAAATGTGACAAAGGGATAACCTCTGGCATAAGGCCCTTGCCTTGCAACTCCCTCAAGACAGACAGAATTACAGGGAGGCTCGAAACAAATGCACATGGGCTATCAGGCAAGCCAAAGCTGTGTACTACAACCACGCTCTCACCTCCTCCTGGGGCTCTGGCAGCAACTTCTGGAGAAATGTTAAGGAACTAACTGGGAAAAATGTATCTCCTACCCCAGTACATCTTCAAATTGATGGGTTTATCTCTCAGGACCCAAAATCTATCTCTGATGCCCTAAATACTGCCTTCACAGACCTCAGCCATATTCTTCCACCTAATTTCTTTGACCCGATCAGTAGCCACCCCACAAACTCACCTACCACCATCAACCATCCCCTCTTCTGGCTACGTATCATCTGCTGCAATGAGGCCAGGTGCTACCTTAACAAAGCATTGGCAAATTCTCGCTATAGTAGCAACTGCTTGGACCTCAAGCACGTCCTGCTTACTATGGATGTGACCCTGCCCCATCTCACCAAAATACTTAACTTATCCCTATGCTACAGCCAGTTTCTCACCTCCTGGAATGTATATACATGAGGCTCTGGATCAAGGCTCAGTTGTAGGGGCTCTCTGTATCAATCTGATCAAAGCGTTTGATACGGTCAGTCACGTGCTTTTTCTCCACTCCCTACCATCACTGAATATCTCCCCAGAGGCTACCTCCTGGATCAAAGACCATCTTACAGGCAGGACCCAACAGGTAAAAATCAATGAAAACTTATCCTCCAGTAAGCCAGTCCTAACAGGGGCTCCACAAGGATCTATTCTAGGCCCACTGCTATTCACCCTCTTTCTGAACTCCCTCCCCCATTCCTATAGCGGGAAGCTACTGCTCTATGCTGATGACTCTGTGGTCTTCTGGAAACATCACCATTGCAACACCCTTCAATCCACCCTCCAGGTTTTCTTTAAAGAACTTGAAACCTGGTTCTCTGAACACCGTCTAGTACTTAACTATAAAAAAACTAAATCGATGATTTTCACCCACCGACAAAACTCACTCTGTAATGCATCTCTAATCATCTCAAACTCCCCTGGCACTGCACTGGAGCAGCTCTACTGTTTCAAATACCTGGGAGTCAGGTCAGACACCTCCCTCACATGTCACGCTCACATTCAACAATTGTCTGCCTCTGTTAACACCTGGTTGGGAATCCTATACAGACATAGGCACTGCATTCCTCCGCAGGCATTGCATCTGGCAGTGCCCTCTTCAATACTTCCCTTAGTGGACTATGGCATAGTAATTTATCGGTCTGCTGACCATATTGCCCTGCACAGCATCAACCTCACCCTCAACAAAGCCTACTGTCTGGTCTCAAATTGTAACAGGTTAACCCATACTTGTGAGCTTTACAAATCTACAGGCTGGCTAAACTTCCAAAATAGGTTTAAGTATCACACCTGCCTCCTAATAAAGATACAGTACAAACTAGCACCGATAAGCCTCCACCCTCTAATTCAAACAGTCTCTCTCAGAAGAGTACCAAGACAATCACTTAATAACTCCCTGCTAGTACCCCACTGTAGAACCTCCCTTGGGCAGAGGTCGTTCTGTTATTGTGCCCCTCTGTGGCTAAACAACCTACCACCCACTATCTCCCATACAACCAGTTTGGGTCAGTTTAAAACTGGCCTCAAATCACTCCTCAACTCTGCAACATGTGACTGTATATAACTTTTCTTCTTAGAGCTGCTTCACGCATACAATACCTTGTTACAAGCAGGATCCAGAGCTACAACATTTAGGTAGCCCTGGCATAGGGACTTGCTCTTCTGTTGTCCCAAGCTTTGGGTCCCCAATTTCTCAGTGTACTATATCATGACTCTGGGCCTATTTTGTAAGACCCTCTGTAACTGAACAACTGTTCAATATGTACATAAGTATTGACCCAGGACCTTCTTATGATCCCTGCTGACGTAACCCTTCATTGTACACTGTGCCTAATTTTTTAAGTTTTGTACTAATTGTTTCAGTTTGTACTGTGTAAAATGTTAAGTTAAATGTTAATTTCTGTACCAAATGCTTAAGTTTCAGTAATTTACATGTGTTACCTCTGTGTAGTTTCCTTTCTATTTCTTACTGATGTGGTGCCTTTGCAAAGGAGTCAATGACTCAAAGGATTGTAATTCTGATTTATTTTAATAAATAAACAAAAACAAACTCATAGGTGAGAAATAGTTTATTGGTATTGTTCAGTTATCATAATTGTCTTCAACGATTTTTGTTAATTTTGTAAATTCCAATCCATGTATTAAACTGATGTTTATAATGGTAAAGCAAAACTTAAAGCTTTTAATAAGTTAGTTTTAGAAAGCACAAGCTCACATATTCTGGTTATTTTAAAATTGTTTATTACCCAAGATTATTTTACTGGTTGCCCTGAACATTGCTTGAAGCACTATTTGCTACAACAGTTGACAATTTTGCCTAGCGATATTTTCAGTTATAATATTTAGAAATTAATTGCAAAACAAATACGTTAATGCAGACTTTCAGGTTGAAGAACACAAGTCACACAAAGTAGGGAAATTAAAAACATTAGGGTTTTGGGTCACTGAAGTATTGGCAGATCAGTGATGGGGTCTTCCTTGGGGTTGTCAGACCTAATGCCCATCCCCTCCCCACAACCCATAGCCTCCTGTGCAAAGCACAAAAAGGTAGAGAAGCTTGGCTCACCACATTGCCAACAGAATATGTCATAGCTTTCTTCATAGAGGGCCTGATCACTTCTCATCTCATTTACTCAGGGAAGGGGTGGGCATTAGGGTTCACAGCTCTAAGGAAGACCCAGACACTACACTGATTAGTCAATATTTCAGAGACCCAAAACCCTAATGTTTTTTATTTTCCTACTTTGTGTTCTTTTTCTGCAACTAGTTTCCCTTCTACTTCAGACAGTGGAACTGTATCCTTGTTTGCACAGATCCTGAAGGGACCTGTGAAAAATGGAATAAATACTGTACTGAAGACAGTACTGACCAAGTGCATGGGTCCATTAGGCCTCAACACGCATGTCAATACCTTTTGAGGGACAAGGTGTTGTGTGTGTGCCTGAACACTGCTCTGACCCTCCTCAACCTGGGGCTAGTGCTCTTACTGCATGCTGCATCACCTACCCCACCAACCTTGGCCCATTAAACTGGCTCTCTGAGCTGACGCCCAAACTCAGGAAATGAGCACAGGAATCAACGTGGTCCCCACTGGGCCAACAAACAATCCTGAAAACAGCATTACTTCATGATTTTGTTTTTGTTGTGACTTTCTGACCCCAAAATTTCAGCAGTCTTTTTGCAACCCCCTCCTTCTGAGCATGACAGGTGTCTTCTAATATCCTCCTGGTCAAAACATAATTTCTTGCTAGCAGTGCAAAGTCACATGTTGGCCAGGATTTGAAAAACCACAGTTATCACATTCATGTGGTGGTGTGATAAAAATGCTATGCTGGAAATTTGGGGTTTAAATATTGAAAATTACCAAAGTTATGAGCGTGCATAGAAAAATTACAATAGACCTTCAAACTGTTATTGTTTTTTTTAATATTTGAACCCCAAATCTTCAGTGTAGTCTTCTCATGATCCCACCTCACAAACCCCATAGGTGAAAATTTTACAATCCCCATCAAAAAGTAATTTTGCACCACCGATGTGGAAACATGTTTCGGTCAGGATCTGAAAAATGACAGCTATAATGTTCATGAGGTGCTGTACAGTGATATTGCTATTTTGAAAATTTGCTGTCAAAATATTGAAAAATTATGAAAGTTATGAGCATGCATAGCAAAATTTCAATGTATACTCATAACTTGGTAATGTTTGCATATTTTTTGCCCAAATTTTCAACATGTTCTTTTCGGAACCCCACCTTATGAACACTGGCAGTGAAATTACATTAATTAGGCCCAAAAGATGATTTCTCATGGTGACTGTGAAATCACCTTCTGGGCCTGATTAATATAATTTCATTGCATGTGTTCATGAGGTGGAGTCCAAAAAGTCCATGTTGAAAATTTGGTGAAAAAATGTGTAAAATGATCAAGTTATGAAGACAAGTTCAAAACACCATTAAAATACATTATACAGCACTTACCTGTTTTGCTCAGTTCCCGGTTTAGCACTGAAGAGTGAAGATGTGTCTCCAGTCCAGAAAGGATTATGGCATTGGACCCCAGCTGCATAAGTAGGGGGTAAGGAGTTGTGTGGGGTGCTGGGTGGTCAGTGAGAGATTTGGGCAGGAGTGCGGGGGTGGGGGGATGACAGACAATGACGCACCATTTTCTCTGTTTCAGGGAAAAAAATGATATCACAGGATGGTTTTCTTTTTTCAGGGTCTGACACTGGACCTGGGCACCCAAGTGTTTGTATGACACCTGGGGGCACCGGGGTGAGCACCCCAGTGTCTCACACTGCTGGGTCAGGGGGAAGAAGGTTGTCAAGTACGACACTGGGGACTGGGCACCAAACCAAAGGAAACAAGCACTACATTGTTTTCAGAAAACGTTCACTTCATTAATGTGCAAGCCATGTACACTTTGCAAACTGTGCATATAAATACAAATTGTGTTGAAATGAAAATCAAATAAACCACTGTCCTACAAGCCCTAGCACTTTGAGACAAAACCATCTCTTCCTCACAGGGCATAGCTACCTGCACATCACAAACTTTCTTTATACACATCTCAGCTGTGCATAATCTGTATCAAATCATTCTGAGTGAATAATACTGGGACTCAAGCACACTTCCATACCACCTCATTAAATTTCAAGTGTCAGTATCCATTCACTGCCCATATATTTGGAGAAAATTTAAATGGCAAAGAAAGGTGCTCCAGAAATCACAGGTTTTGGTGAACAAAACGTGAAACTGCCTTTCAATAAACATACGAAAATGCAGAACCTAGTAGAAAGTAATGAATATTTATTTTACATTACAATAGTGTACTGTCAATATGTCTATCAATACGGTTCCCCCCTTATTAGTTAGAATCCTCTCATCAGCTAACCATTTGTATTTTGTTAGCGATCTGTTTATCTGTGGTTTGCACCCACATTAGTCTGTTTTTTTTAAGAACCCAATTTTAGTGATAGCTACAACTTACATTGATAAAATTGATTAGGATACCTGTGATAATGTGGATGTGATCATTTTTTTATTTCAACCTTTTACATTAATATTATGCACTTCACATGTATCTTCTGCATTTTCATATATTGATTGAAAGACAGTTTCATGTTTTGTTCATCAAGACTTGTGATCTCTGGAATGCCTTTCTTTGCCATTTAGGCTCTCTCCAAATTTATGTAGAGTGAATGGATACTGATCCTTGAAATGTAATGAGGTGGTAAGGAGGCATACCTAAGTCTGATGAGCTTGTCAATAGCATTATTCACTCAAACTGATTTGACACTGATTATGCACACCTGAGATGTGTATAAGTAAAGTCTGTGATGTGCAGGTAGCCATGCCTCTTGAGGATGAAGTGGCTTTGCCTTGAAGTGCTGGGGCTAGTCAGGCTGTGGTTTGTTTGGTCTTAGTTTCAACACAATTTGTGTTTATATGCACAGAACTCACAAAGCTGAATGTGGATAAGACCATGGGGCCAGCCAGCATCCAGCTGAGGATATTAAAGGAGCTGCAAAGGGAACTAGCAGCACCTCTGGTTGCCCTGTTCACATAGTCACTCAAAAAGGGTGTTGTTCCAGAGGACTTGAGGAGGGCACATGTAGTCCCACTGCACAAAAGCAGCAGTAGGGAGGAGGTGGGGAACTACAGGCCAGTCTGCCTCACCTCAGTGGTGGGAAAGATCATGGAGACACTGCTGAAAGAAAGGATAGTGGCACATATGGAATCTAGTGGTGCTCAGGATCTGAGGCAACACAGATTCACAGCAAGAAGTTCATGTCAAATTATTCTAATAGTTTTTTTGATTGGGTGACTAGGGAACTTAATCAGGGAGGGGCAGTAGACATCGCCTACCTAGATTTCAACAAAGCCTTTGACACTGTCCCACATAGAAGGCTGATTAACAAGATGGATACTCTTGGCATGAGAGACAAGATGATGAACTGGGTTAGGAACTGGTTAACAGATAGGAGACAGATGGTGGTGGTAAATGGGGTACAATCTGGGGAGAGAGGGTGATCAGTGGGGTACCACAGGAATCAGTACTAGGACCAGTCCTGTTCAATGTCTTCATCAGTGACATTGCAGAGGGGCTGGAAGGAAAGGTCTTCCTGTTTGCAGATGACACCAAGATCTGCAACAGGGTGGATACTCCAGAAGGGGTGCAGAAAATGAAGAGAGACCTGGAGAAGTTTGAAAGATGATCAGAGATGTGGCAACTGAGGTTCAATGCAAAGAAGTGCAAAATAATGCACATGGGTAGAGGGAACCCATGCACATTAAAGAAGTGAATGTTTCCCCAAGAAAGTGGAGTGCTTGTTTCTTTTGGTTTGGTGGTACTGTTTTTTTTTTTTTTTACAAGCACCTGGTCCATGCTGAGAGCACAGCCTTTTCTGTTCTGGACTGTGGACTGGGCACCCTGGTGTTGTACAGTGTAAATTGTATTGTTTGGGAGGGGGATGTAAGAAAAGGAATGGAGACGGTACCTCCAATACTGGGGATTGGGAACCTCAGTGTTGGCATGAAACTATGCCAACACCAGGGATGGGGCCTCCAGTGTGTTGGCACATGTAAATTATGGGCATGGGGGGCAGTACAGAGGGGAGAGGAGAAATGAACCGACACTGGAACTGGGCACCTCTGTGTTGGACTACATAATTAATTAAACTGGCACCAGGGATTGGGAACCCCGGTGTCCAATTCATTTAAATAAAAATGCTATGTGGCTAATGGTGGACGGAACCATATACAGACATGCACAGCATGCTGAGCAGGGGTGGGACTATACACTGACACATAGCCCCATCCCTGCTGAATGAAAACAGTGGAGGTGGCATTTATCAGCAGGGAGTCAGGCCTGTCAACTGACAAAACAGCAGTCTTTCATAATAAGACAACATGACTTCATATTATCCCAAAAATTCAGTTATCTTTAGAACACTGATAAACTTTCTTTACCTATCACCCTCTTGACCACCCCTACCCATTTCCTCCTATTTCTACTCCTCTCTCACTCTGACCGCCTACCTCCTAGGACAAAGCCTCCTCAGGCTGAAACTATTCACATTACCTTACCCAAGTCCCTATCTGGCTGCCTTCCCCTACCTTAGTTCGGGCTCCTCAATTTTTCACTGCTGACCTGCTCATTTCAACCCTGAGCTGCTGTCTCCAGCCAGCAGTCTTGTCTTACTTGCCTACTTCTTGAATTTGATACTGAAATTTCCCTGAGAATGTCTAAGCACATGGGAATCAGAAGTGTATTCTTCATTACATGATGAATAATTCTATATATGTAACCAGTGGAACCCTGAACCTGTGGAATCATTTTCTTTGCAATTTTATTTATTTATTTTAATTTTAATCTTTATTATTTTAACAACAACAACCTGACATGGTTACAGCATGGAAATAATATAACAATAAAGCATCAGAAATCCACATGTCAAGTTCCCCCAACCGCCCCAGAAAGATCATCCCACCCCCACCCCTGGCTTGGCATCAGAAGCTATAACTTGTGTTATGGCGACATAACCACAAAAGTGGCTGATCGCACTAGTGTTAGAGGTTATCACCTAGGAGTCTTTGGGGGACCCCACAAGGAGGTGGTCTCAGACTGGAGCAGGTATAAGATGTGGAGAGTCTCCCAAATTCTCTTGTATCAGGCCAAAGAGCCCCAAAGACTGTCTTTAAGTTCTTCAGAGTGAAAATTGAATAGGAACTCCTGGAGCCATTCCGTATACGTGATATTATGATCACTTAGCTAGTGACATAAAACCAGTTTCTTAAGGGTGATGGAAATCATTGCCATATGATACCTGTGCAGCCGGACTAGAATGTGGGAGAAATCTCCTAGTAGGCAGATTTCAGGAGTAAACAAATCCTCAATGCCCAGCAAGATGACTGCTTTAGATCTCACTAGCTCCCATAAGGCTTTAATTGATGGGCAGTCCCAGAAAATGTGCCAGAGGGTGCCCTCTTGTTGTTGACATCTGTTGCACAGAAAGGTAGTGGCTCTGCCCAGTTTTGATAATTTAACTGGGGTCCAATACATGTTATTTAGAATTGGAAATTGGGTTAATCTCAGCCTTTCTTGAGAGATATAGATATATGTATCTCTCCAAATATTTTTCCACTTACTTTGTGGGGTAGGGAACTGCTCAGACCAATACTTAGGATCCCTATACTGGGCATCAAATGACCTGAGAAGCAAGGCCGAGTAAACCAGGGAGATATCATGGTGCTTGCTAACAACAGGAATAAGAGAGTTCAACCAGACCCCAGTATCATCTTCCCCCGATAAAATGGCAGAGATTTGAACTAAGAGGTGGTGTAATTGATAAATTTTGAATACCTGCTTCTTGTCAACCATGTACTGATTTATGATGGAACCCACTGACTTGCACATTCCCCCAGAAAAGAAATCACCCACTCTAGAGCCGTTAATCTGGGGGAACCAAAAATCTGATATATTCTGTCCCTCTATTTTGAAATTATGGTTCCCCACCATTGGCTGAAAAAGGTCCCTACTATAGTTGTATTTCAGGAAGGAGCAACGTTGGATATGAGTCCTGAGAGAAGTAGCTACAGGTGAGTAGGATAAGATACTTGGAAGAGCCTTCAGGGGAATATGTAACATAGCCTCTGGGGAGATGCCAGCAGTAGAAATCAGTTCCCTCTTGAATGTCAGCCAGGTGGGGACATAAGGAAGAGAAGCAATCTCTTCCTGGGGAATAAGCCATTTCAGATATTTACAAGCTTGGCTCACTCAAAAGTAAAGGGTAAAGTGTGGGAGTCTCAGACCCCCACATTCTTTTGAGGTTGCTAGCTTGTTATAAACTCTTCTGGGGGGGTTTACCTAACCAGATAAATGATGAAATAATAGAGTTGACCTTTTTAAACCAGTGCAGGGGGACCCAAGAGTTTAGCATACTAAGGGGGGTAGAAAAGCCTAGGCAAAATATTAATTTTAATTAAACTGATACATCCTCAGAGTGAAACTGGAAGAGGCTGCCATATGGCGAGGTTCTGCTGAATGGTCTGCAGGAGACAGTCCAAATTAAGCTTCCTCATAGACACCTCACTTCTAGCCAAGAATAACCCTAAATATTTCAAGCTGTTTGGGCTCCATTGGAGGCCAAGGTGCTCTACATCAGCCTTTTTTAGCTTATAATTAAGGTGGAACACCAAGGTCTTCCCCAGGTTAATTTTGTAGTTTGAAAAACTTCTGCACTTGATAATGGTAGAAATAACTGCAGGGAAGGACTGCCTGGGGTGTGTTAGGTGCAGAAGAATATCATCAGCATAGGCTGATAATTTCAATACCTCAGTGTCCACAGTGATGCCCTGTATAGCAGCAGTCTCCCACAGCTTGACCAGTAGGGGTTCATGGTAAATATTAAACAATAGCGGGGACAATGGACAACCCTGCCTGGTACCAGAGTGAAGGGGAAAGGTATCTGAAAATACCCCATTACAATAAATACGAGCATGCGGGTTCTGGTAAAGGGAAAAGACCAATGTTATAAATTTTGAAGGGATACTGAATTTTTGCATGGTACCAAACAGGAACTGCCAATCCACTCTGTTGAAAGCCTTCTCTGCATCCAGGGAGATCAGTCCTGATTTGCAATTTTATTTAGTACTACAGTTATATTGTGTTGTACCTATGTAACTGCTATTATTGTTATATTTAATCTGCCTTGTACCATGTCTGGCCTGGAACCTTTGTAAATGAGCCTATGGCTAAAAGATATTTAATCCCAAACTGAAATAAATAAATAAGAAATAAACAAACTGTGCATGCTCAAAAATGGAACAGTTTTTCTTAAATAATTGAAAAACTACTTAAGTCTGGGACATACAAAACACAAAAGCACACTTTTCCGGCCATACTCTATGAAACATGCAAGTTTCAGGTTTCAAATCCTCCTAGTCATTTAGTTATAGTTGAGCAAAAAGAGTCTTAATTTTGGTGATTTGTTTTTTTTTTTGACCATCTGTAACTTTGTCCCCAGTGAACCAATCACCAGGTAATTTTCAGGATCTAATGATCTCAGCACTATCTCTGTGCTTCCCCAATTTCATGTAAATTGATGGAATGGGGGCAAAGTTATTAGAGTGCAAAAACTGAGGATAAAAGGAGCTCTGTCAACTTCCTTAGGCCTAGTAGTGTCCCTAGTTTAAAAATCACGTGATATGATTGGTTACATTCTGTAGAGACTACTAATGTAGTTGGTTGTTTATTTATGATTCTTTTTTCTTCAAAAAAGTTGAGAACAGACTGTCCACCGTACTGAAGTAATAGTAGTAGTAGTAGTAGATTTTATTTGTTTGGGGCACCCTTCCCCGAAGGCTCAGTGTGCCATTACAACAGAGAAACATCATAAACATAAAATCAAAAAAATCATTAACATTAGACATCGATAAATAATCAGTCTCATCTATATTTAGGTTCCCCATAAACAACACAGGAGCAACAAATACATTTTCTTTATTCAATTTACTCCCTAAAGGCTTGTAAGAATAAAAACATCTTCAGTCCTCTTTTAAAAATATCAAAGAAAGGGCTTCCCTCAAGTGTGCAGGTTGCAAGTTTCAAAGGATCAGTGCCGCCACTTCAAAAGACCGATCCCTGGAGGATTTCAGTCTCCCCTTGGCATCCTGAGGAGGCCCTCCCCTGATGATCAGAGAGATCAACTGGGGTGGTAGAGATGCAGCAGCTCTGCCAAGTAACCCAGCCCCAACCCATGTAGGGCCTTATAGGTCAAAAGACCTATTTTGAAGGAGATGCACCAGCAGTCAATGCAGTTCATGCAGGACAAGTAAAATGTGATAAGATCTCAGAAGACCTGTCAACAGCCGGGCCACATGTTCTGCAGCAGCTGCAAGTGCTGTAACACACCTCCCCTGACCCTGAGGTAGACCACATTACAGTAGTCGAGCCTCGAGGTGACAAATGTGTATATCAGTGTGGCCAGATCTTCAGGAGGGATAAGGGGTTTTATCCAGGCAGCATTTTGTAGATGGTAAAACCCAATTAGGAGAATGGCTGGCATCCAGTGTCACCTCATTGTCCAAAATGAAGCACAGGTTTTTCACTGTAGTGGAGGCCTCCAGTTTGGATGACCCTAAATACAGTCCCAAATCCTCCCCAGAGGCCTCCACTCCCCCCCTCTGACCTGGCTCAACCACCAACATGTCAATCTTTTCTGGTTTGAGTTCCAACCAATTTGATGACATCCACGACTAGATCTTGGCCAAGCACTTATTCAGCACATTGACTGCATCTGTTCTTCCCAGTGCAAATTACAGTTAGAGCTGGGTGTCATCAGTATAGCAATGAAACCCAAGTTCATACTGCCTGATGTCCTTCTCAGGGCAGCATACACACTGCGAATTACATGCAAGAGAGGCCAGAACCTTGTGGTACTCTACAAGACAGGACCACTGGGTTTGAGGAATAATTCCCCAGTACCACCCTCTGGCTGCTGCCTTGAAGGAAAGATTCAAACCAGCCAATGACCTTGCCTGGTGAGTCCAATGTAGTCCTGCAGTCTGTCCAACAACAACAACCCATGATCCACAGTGTTGAATGCTCATGAGAGATCGAGGAGAACAAGAATAGTCCACTCTCCCCTATCCCTCACCCTGAACAGATCATTCATCACCCGTACTAATGCAGCCTCCATACTGTGCCTGACCCTAAATCCGGAATGGAGAGGCTCATAAATCTGGAAGTCCGTGAGGTGAATCTCAAGCTGCTCTGCAACCACCTTTTCAATAATCTTCCCCAAAAAGGGAAGGTTTGAAACAGGTTGGTAATTTGCCAAGATGTCTGCGTACAAAGATGTTTTCTTCAACAGGAGCCTTGCCAGAGCTATTTTAAGAGACTCCAGGAAAAATGCTGTTGTTAAGGTACACCTGACAATCTCAGCAAAAAAACTGGCCCAAAGCTCCAACACAATCAACAAGTAATTGCGTCTGGGCTCGGGACCAGGCTGCAGCAAGTTGGTCTCAAGCCCGAGACTACCCCACAGACCTTCTCCATTATTAAGGCCAGAACTCTCCCCAGGAAGGCTTACCACAGATGCCACCCCAAGGCCCAGCCCTGTCAGGCTATACCAGTCCACCTGGAGAAATACTTGCCCTAATGGAGGACACCCTGTCTGAGAAGAACTGAGCAAACTCCTCGCACTTATGCTCTGAAAATGTTCTAATGGGTTCCAGACAGAATGGATGTAAAAATCTGCCCACAACCTGAAAGAGCTGAGCAGATCGATTCTTTCAAGCTGCAATTTATTTATTTATTTATTGAAGTCTTGGACTTACAACCCTTTGAGTCAAAAAACTCTTTTGCAAAGGCTCCACATCAGATTTACAAACAGACAGATTACAAAAAAATTACAAGAGATTAATACAGTACATTATACATAAGATACGAGTATACAAATAATACAGTACTTTACACATAAGTGCATCATAAATGAGGGCAGAATGCATGGCAAAGAAACAACATGGTGAGTAGATTTAAAACAGACAGGATACGAAACATTACAGTAAATAAATACAGTACATAATACATAGGATAAGAGTATACAAGTAATACAGTGCATTATACATAAGTGCATCATAACTGAGGGCAGAGTACATGATAATGAAACAAAC
The DNA here is from genome assembly GCA_016271365.2 of Neoceratodus forsteri. NCBI lineage: Eukaryota > Metazoa > Chordata > Ceratodontiformes > Ceratodontidae > Neoceratodus > Neoceratodus forsteri. Next base: position 1,256,335,327 of record CM057449.1, on the reverse strand, counting down.
ATTGTGCAGGCAATGCTAGCTGACCATGTAAACAGATAGGAAATGAAAGAAAATCAAGGTAGACCAGAAGGAAGTCAGTTAAGGAGAGTTGTGAGACAGCTGGGGGGGATAGGGAGAAAAGTTGAGTAGAGGGATGTAAGGTGCAGGGAAAGAGAAATAGGAAAGAGTGCAGGTAAATGATGAGTAAAGGGCAGGAGGGGAACAGAGTGGGGAGGGAGAAAATAAAACAAGAGAAGTTGGAGAGGAGCAGGAGAAAATTCAGGGACAAGCCATGAGCAGTCCCAGATTGACCAGTAAAAGCTAGGAGCAGTCACAACTAGTCATAGAGAGTAGGTGCTAGCGAAGTTTAGTTTTAAAGGGGCCCAATTTAACTGTGGAGGAAACCAGAGGAGACAGGCCATTGAGCAGGACAGGGGCCTTGTGGAACAACACTCGCTGCCCTAGGGATGTCTTAGAGAAAGGGACTAGGTAAAGGGCCTTATCAGAGCTCCTAGTAGAATGAGGGATGGGGCAGGGGAGATGATCTGCTGGACAGAGAGAGGGGAGAGTGAGATGGTAAGCTTCTTGGCCAACAGGCAGGTGTGATAGTAAAGCCTACCCTTAAGGTTTAGCCAGTTCACTTAACTGTAAAGATTGCAGGTATGGGTTAGCTTTGGTGCTCCTGTTATGAGACAACAAGTTTTATTGAGAGAGAGCATTATTCTTTTAAGAGCATTGTCAGATGCAGATCCATAGATTACTATACCATAATCCACTAGGGATAGAACAGAACTAGTGACAGCCATGTGGAGGGCGTTGTTTGTCAGGCAGATCCTGTGCCTGTAGAGGAGGCTATTTCTAGTGTTTACTGCTTTGCAAATCAGATTAATATGTTCTTGATGGTTTACCTACATTGTTGTTGTTGTTTGGCATGGCGACATCCCCGATGTCGACAGGCAAAATATCACCTGACAGACATCAGTGTGTTTTTCTATCTAGGGGATGCACCCCCTGAACTCCCCCTTCTATAGACTGTTAACTCTGAGTCGGCTTTAACTCGAAGGGGGGGGGCGAAACTCAGCAAAAGGGAAACATTTCACCACCTGGTCCCCCACAGCGACAATTTTGAAACTTGTTGAGATTTTCGCTGTGAGGGATTTTGCCATTGGGGTTTCGCTCTTCTGTTGGCATACTGTTCTGGACCTGCTGACCTAGACATGAGAGCTGTCTTTTGTTGAGTTATTGTATTCTGATATTAATCATAATACTAGAGTTTCCACACAAAAATAAGTTTGTTTACATTCTTTGATCAGCTCTCACTGCATCTTTTCAGGACTTAAGAACACCCTCAACACAGTATAGACACCTATAATGCAGTAGGAGTAGGAGTAGAGTAGACTATTGCATCATGAGTGGCTGCACTGAGTAGGGCTGTTTCTAATGTTCAGGAAATATGCATTAAGAATAGATAAAGGATTTAAAGCAAAACAAAGCTGTTTACACCTATACATTAGCATGCATTTCAAGTCTACTAAGCAAGGAGTAAGATAAAACAACCAACAATATCAATGAATTCTAAGGATGACATGCAATCATAAAATGTGGGTTTTTAATTAGAAATAATATAAAACAAAAAAGGTTGTCTCTTTAACATTAAAGTGCTTTCTTAAACCTAATATACAGGTGCTATTGTGCCTGTATAATTCTTTGCAAAAAGCATTGTTAATGCACCAGTTAGGGCTCAGCTTAAGGCCACAAAAGTAGGGAAATGTAAGTGATGTTAGGGTTTCATACTCTAACTCTCACCTCCACCCTTTAAGCACCCACCCCCTAAGCACCAAAAGGAAAGAACATTAACACTAATGCTCCCCCTCCCCCCAACCCATAGGCTTCTGTCTGAAACATCAGGTACAGTTGCAAGCCAATGCCTCATAGTGATACACTCCTCAAAAGTACAGAACTATATCTTGCCACATATTGCCAACAGTATCTGTGTGAAGAATGGAAATCACATCTGACATTTTTTGCTTAGGGAATGGGGTAGACATTAGGGTTGACAACCCCAAGGAAGACCCCACCACTGATTCATCAAGACTTCAGAGACCCAAAACCCTAATGGATTTTCCATTTGCTGCTTGGAGAGTTAGGGTTGAAAACCCTAATGCCACATTTCCCTACTTTTGTGGTTTTATGTTGCACCCTGACTGGTGCATTAACCATATTTTTTGCAAAGATATTCCTTTCTTTTTGAGATATTGAAATTGTATCCTCAGTCACAAAGGTCCTTTAAGGACAGATGCAGATATGCAGGGTCCATTGGGTCCTGCATCAAGGAAAGACTCCATCCACCTACAGAAGTGCAGCAAAGTATGTTGAGAATTCATGGGGCTGTCTGGTGGGCTGTGGTATCTGGTGGTCCCTTCACTTCCATGTAGCCACATATACAGATGCACAGGGCAAACAGTCCATCTGTTAGCCAATGCACAGGGTCCTTTGCCACCCACAAGGGCAGAGGTGCAGAGTCCTATGTCAAGAGCACAATTTTTTTCACTATATGGTACCTGAGCCAGTGTGGACAACCCTGCAGCGTTCATTTCATGACTGGGTAGGTGTAACATAACAGCACCATCTCCTCACTCTAACCCAATCCAGCTGGGCCACTGAACTTGCCCCCAAACTCAGCTTACTGGTACAGGATCACAAAGCATACCTGCTGGAGTCAATACTGGCACTACACACAATGTTTCTCAACAATTATATGTTTCTAATTTTGACCCCAAATTTAAAGTTACTCATTTCATGACTCCCCTTATAAACTTGACATGTAGCATTTGTAGTATATTGGCCAAAATGCTATTTTGCACCAGAAGTGTGAAAACATGTATCATCCAGGATTTAAAAAATGACACCTATCACATTTAAGAGGTGGTCTGGAAAAATGACTATGTTGAAAGTTTGGAGCCAAAATATTAAAAATTAGGGAAGTTATGGGTGAGCTTTAAAATACTGCAATGTTCACTCATAACCTGTGCATTTTACCATATTTGTCCACAGGGATAGGGCAAATGGGCAAGGAGGACGGGAGGCACTACACAAGAGGGAATAATTGAAATGTGTGAGGGAGGAGGGGGGAGGGCAGTACAGAGTCAATATGGTTGTCAATCCAGGATTCCAGGAATAGGACTCTCCAGTTGGGTGTGGTGTATAAACTGACCTACCAGTCAGAGAAGTTGGACAGGGAACTGGTAGAACAGATCAGGAGGATACATGGAAAGGTGGGGTGTGGTGGTTGTGGGGGACTTCAACCTGCCAGGAGAAGATTGGGGTTCGCCAGCCACCAACAGTAGGTGGGAACAGATACTGTTCGACACATTTTAGGACAGCTTCCTGATTCAAATGGTCAGTGAACCAACTTGGAGGGATCACCCTTGACCTAGTGCTGACTAATGGGGACTATATGAGGGATCTGGGGGTTGAAGAACCACTGACAGGGAGTGACCACCAGTCAGTATGGTTAACGTTGGATATGGGTAAGGATGGATTCGTATCCAATATGAAGGTACTGGACTTCAGAAGGGCTGACTTCAAGAGGATGGGGGAAATAGTAAGGGGATACCTGGCCAGAATTCAACCTGAGATAGACACAAACCAGAGATGGAAGCTCATAAAGCAGGGTTTAGGAGAAACAACAAAATCCTGTAGCAGGGTGCAGTGTAAGAAGGCCAGGGTGAAAAAAAGTAGTTGGATGAGAGGGGGTGTCATGGAAAAGGTAAGGAGGAAAAGGGTTGCCTTTAGGAGATACAAAAAAAAAAGGGAGGGAGGAAGGAAGATGGGGGAGTACCTGAAGGAAGCAATGGAGTCGACAAGGTCAGTGAGAGCAGCTAAAGCATCTAAGGAGCTCAGGCTGGCATAAGGCATTAAGGATGGGGAGAAGGGCTTTTTTAGGTACATCAGAGAGAAAAAGGGATGTAAGGAACAGATAGTGAGGATTAAGAAGGACGGGGGTTGGGTGGAAAAGGGGGATGAAAAAGCAGAAGCACTTAAATACTACTTCTGCTCAGTATTTTCTAAAGAAAAAGGGGGGACACCCATGGGGGTGGGGGGTCAGGAAAGGAGGGGAGTGGGTGACAGATGGGGTTATAACAGAAAGTAGAGTGCTGGAGGGCTTAGGGGATCTGAGGGTGGACAAGGCGCCATGGCCAGATGGCATCCACCCCAGGGTACTGAAGGAACTGACAGGGATCCTAGCAGGGCCATTGGCAGACCTATTCAGTGCCTCTTTGGAATTGGGTTGTGTACCTCAGGATTGGAGGATGGCTCACATGGTACCCCTACATAAGAGTGGCCCCAAGGATGAACCAGGGAACTATAGACTGTGAAACTCACATCCATCATGGGAAAGCTGATGGAGACAATCCTGAAGGAGAGGCTGGTGGCTCTTCTGGAGGCCAATGGAATAGAGGACAGTAGGCAGCATGGCTTTGTCACTGAAAGATCCTGTCAGACCAACCTGGTGGAGTACTATGACTGGGTAACTAGACAGCTGGACAGGGGCTATGCAGTGGATGTCCTATATCTAGACTTCTGCAAGGCATTCAATTCAGTGCTACATGGAAGGCTAGGAAGTAAGCTAGAAGGCACAGGGGCAGGGGCTAAGATGGTGGGATGGGTGAGAAACTGGCTAAGTGGTAGACAGTAGACAGTGGTGGTGCATGGGGAGATCTCATCTCCAAGGATGGTAGCTAGAGAAGTGCCACAAGGCTCATTGCTGGGACCAGTGTTATTTGGAATATTCATTGCAGACATTTCACTGGGTATCAGGAACAAGATCAGTCTGTTTGTGGACAACACCAAAATAGGGGTGGTGGTAGATGATCTGGAAGGGTGGAAAGAGTTGCAGGAGGAGCTGGTAAAGCTTGAGGCATAGTCAGACACATGGCAGCTGGGGTTCAAAGTGCAAAAGTACAAGGTGCTGCATTTTGTGGCAAAAAAACTGAAAAAGAGCTACCATCTGCAGGGGTTCAGCTTGCAGTGGCAGAGACTGAAAGGGATCTGGGGGTCCTCATGATGGGATCATTGAACAACTCGGCTCAATGTACGAAAGTGGCTGCAAAAGCCAATAAATTGCTGGGTTGTATTGCCAGGGGGATATCCTCAAGGAGGAGGAGGTTATTCTGCCTTATTACAGATCACTAGCTAGGCCACACCTGGAATACTACATGCAATACTGGTACCTGTACCTGAAAAAAGATAGTAAGTTACTGGAGGGGGTGCAAGGCAGGGCAACAAAAATGATCCAGGAGCTGGGGGACTTACCGTACGAGATCAGATTGAGGGAACTGAACATGTACTTGCTGGTGGACAGGTGGGATGGGGGGACATAATAGAAACCTTTAGGTACATGAAGGGCATAAACAGGGCTGGGACAGAGGGGTTGTTCAAAGTAAGGGAAGGAGGGATACTAGAGGCCATGCATTTGTCATAAACAAAATCTCAAGAACAACAGGAAAAAACTCATAATCATAAGGGACTCCATGATTCATGGTGTGGACCCCCACCTGAGATAAAATGAATGTTCTGATGTGCAAGTCAGATGTCTCCCAGGAGCATCCACTTGGAGGGACACTGACCGAATAGTCAGCATAGTTAAGATGGAAGAAGTGGGCTCAAGCATCCTTGTCCACCTAGGGACCAATTACCTTGCTAGCCAGTCAGTCGAGGAGGTTAAGGAGCACATTGCGCAGCTTGGCGAGAAATTTGCTTTATTTTCATCCAGCATTGCATTCTCTGAAATTCTGCCTGTTTGGGAAAAGGGAAAGAACAGGCAGAAAATCAGAGAGAAAGAGGTAAATAAGTTCAAAGCATGGCTCAAGGACTGGTGCTACACAAAGGGATATCACTTTGTCAGAAACTGGGGCAACTTCTGGGAAAGGGAGTTCTTCAAATTCGACGGCCTCCACCTGACTAAGGATGAAGTCAGGGTGCTGGGCCAGAAATTTGATGTCCACGTGGGACATTTAAACTAGCGGGAGGGGAGCTGACAGTGGCTGTAAGAGAAGCACACATAGAGCTTTCAATCTCGCCCCCTCCTGATAGCACCATATCTACACACTTCAGGATAGCAAAAGCAGATAGCAGGAAACATGAAACCCTTTCCAACTCTGTAGATGACCAAAGCAAAGGAAAGGGAGGAAACAAAAACATAAAAAAAGGCAAAGGGAAAAGCAATAAGATCAAGGTGGGGCATGACAAACAAAGTGACACATCAAGAATGGTCAGCACTATGCCTCAATGCACGCAGTCTGGCTAACAAGATGACTAACCTCACTGTAACAATAGCTGAGGCAGAACTAGACTGGGTTACCATGACTGAAACATGGTTCACAAACAGTCACGGTTGGGAATTGACTATCCTGGGGTATTACCAGTTCAAGAGGGATAGAACTGTGAAAAAGGGAGTGGGGTAGCTATTTATGTTAAGGAGACCATCAATGCTACAGAAATTCAGCAGGCACAAGGGGAAACAGAGGATCTATGGAACACAATCAAGGCCAGAAGCCGGAAACCCATTCGGGTAGAAATAATCTACAGACCTCCAAATCAGGAGGAAGCCAGAGATAAGGAAATCCTGGAAACCATCCTCCAGATGTCAGATGAAGGGGGCGTGGTGCTGGTGGGGGATTTCAGTCTGCCAGATATAGATTGGAGTACCCATACAGTGGCATCACAAAAAAACAGGGAATTCCTAGTCACACTACAGGGACCAGGCCTAGGTCAATTAGTTACATCACCCACAAGGGGTAACATGATTCTAGATCAGATATTCACAAATAGTGATGGGGTTCTGGGTGTCAAGGTAGAGAACCACCTGGGCAGCAGTGACCATAACACAATATGGTTCAGGGTAAAAAGGACTCCACACACTCTAAACTGAAGGTACTTGACTTCAGGAGGACAGACTTCACAAAAATGAAGGCCTGCCTGAGGGACAACCTTAGTAACACAACAGAAGGGAGTGTTGAGGAATGTTGGACAAGGTTGAAGGATGCAATAACCATGGTCACATCACAGTGTGCCCATCAGGTTAGTAAGAACAAAAGGAGGAAAAACCCACTAAGGTTTTCCAAGGAGGTGACAACCATGGTGAAAGAGAAGCGCATAGCCTTCAGAAAGTACAAGGAGTCAGGGAATGAGGTGGACAAAACAGAATACAAACAGAAACCAAAAGAGACAGGAAAATTGATAAGAAATGCAACTACTCAGACAGAGGTTAGGATAGCTCAGGAAGTAAAAAAGGGTAACAAAACCTTCTACAGGTACATATGAGAAAAAAGGAAGACCAAAGGGGGCATTGTTAGAATCACAAAAAAGGACAGACAACCCACAGAACAATACGGTGAGAAGGCAGAGGCACTCAATGAGTACTTCTGCTCAGTCTTCACACAAGAAGCAGAAGGAAACAGACCAACAATAGGCATAAAGAAGTGTCCAATTGAAGGAATGGACACAGGTCCCTTCACAGAGTAAAGGGTCCTAGAGGAAATAGACAAGTTAAAGGTAAATAAAGCTATGGGACCAGATGGGATACACCAATTAATACTTAAAGAACTTGGGAGAGAACTGGCAGCCCCCTTAGCAGTACTCTTCAACAAATAGTTGAGAAGAGGGGAGGTGCCAGAGGATTGGAATAGAACAACAGCAGTACCACTTCACAAGAGTGGAAGCAAGGAACAGCCAGGAAGCTACCATCAGGTTAGTCTAATGTCAATCATGGGAAAACTGATGGAGTTACTGTAGAAGGAATGAATTGTAGCTTTTATGGAGCAAACTGATCAGCTAGACAAAAATCAACACAGTTTCACTGCAGGGAGGTCTTGCCAGACAAACCTGGTTGATTTTTTCAATTGGGTCACCAAAATGGTGGATCAGAGTGGGACAGTGGTTGTGGTTCACCTGGACTGCAGCAAAGCTTTCAACTCTGTTCCACACGCGAGACTAGTCAAAAAATTGGCAAAAATGGGAGTTGGGCCCTAGGTAACGAACTGGGTCAGAAACTGGTTACATGGGAGAACTCAAAGAGTTTTAGTGAATGGCACTCTGTCAGAAGAGGGGAGGGTGACTAGTGGGGTCCCACAGGGCTCGGTTCTGGGGCTGATCCTCTTCAACATATTCATCAGTGACATTGCAGATGGACTGAAGGGAAAGATGTGCCTGTTTGCAGATGACATCAAAATCAGCACCAGATTGGACACACCAGAGGGACAGCATAGCATGGAAACTGGTCTCTGAAAACTGGAGGAGTGGCCCAGGATCTGGCAATTGAAATTCAATGCCAAACAAATGCAATGTTATGCATGTGGGAAAATGTAACACAGGGAAACTGTACTCAATTGGAGGAGAGCAGCTGGTGGCTACTAGGCAGTAACAAGACCTGGGGTGATCATATTAGATTACCTCAAGCTCAGTAAACAATGTGAAAAGGCAGCACTAAAAGCCAGTAGCATCCTGGGATGCACAGGGAGGGGCATCACAAGCAGAAGGCATGAAGTAATCATGCCCCTGTATCAGTCCCTGGAAAGGCCTCACCTGAAGCACTGTGTCCAGTTCTGGAAGCCACACCTCAGGAAGGACATAGATGGGCTGGAGACGGTACAGAGAAGAGGAACAAAGATGGTATTGGGCTTGCATCAGAATCCGTACAAGGCAAGACTAGATGACCTCAAATTATACTCCCTAGAGTAATGCAGGAATCGTGGGGACATGATTGAAACATTTAAATACCTTATAGGCAACAACTGGGTGCATGTGCAGAACCTCTTTCAGTTAAAAGACTTCAACAGAACTAGAGGGTATGACCTTAGACTTAAGGAAGGGACGTTCAGGAGCAATATAAGGAAATTCTTCACAGAGTGCATTGTGGAACCATGGAATAGCCTGCCAGAGGTGGTGGTGGGAACCAAGACAGTGGGGGAATTCAAACGAGCATGGGACAGGCAATGTGGGATACCCAAGCAGGCAGCTAAGAAAGGGGGGGTTGGAAACCAAGGGAAGACTTGATGGATCATACAGTCCCCGTCTGCCGACAACTTCAATGTTTCTTTGTTTCTATTGGGGGGAGGGAGATTCAGGAGGGAGATGAGAAGACACTTTTTTTACAGCGAGAGTGGTGGGTGAGTGAAATGCACTGCCAGAGGAAGTGGTGGCCTGCACAATGGTGAATGGCTTCAAAAGGGGACAGGACATGGTAAGGGGGGGTTAAAGGAGAGGGGGAGGGAGGGACAGGCAGCTGCTAAGTAGGAAGGCTCGCTGCATAATCAAGCAGACTTGATAGATTAATTGGCATTTATCTGTTGGCTAATTTCATATGTTCGTATGTTCATATGAACCCAGTAGGTGAAAATGTTCAAATCCCCACCAAAATGTAATTCTGCCACCAAACCATCATTCTGAGCCACAGGTGCGAAAACACATTTTGGCCAAGATTTGAAAAATTACAGCTGTCATGTTCATGAGGTCATGTGAAAAATTGCTATGTTGAAAATTTGGGGTCAAAATACTTAAAATTACCAATGTTATGAGCGAGCATAGAAAAATATCAATGTACACTTATAACTTTGTAATTTTTTAAATATTTTGACCCCAGATTTTCAGCATAGCCTTCCTATGACCCCACCTCATGAACAAAGGTGGTGAAAATATTCAAATCCATGCAAAAGATGATTCTGCGAAGTGACCATGAAATAGCCCTTCTGACCAGATTTGCATAATTCCATCACCATTGGTCACAAAGTGGGGTCCCAAAAAGGCCATGTTGAAAATCTGGTGCAAAAATATTCAATAATGAGAATTTTCAACTCCCCATTCAACGTCCTATTCAGCCAGTATAGTGTTATGCTTATGCAACTGTGTTAATTTGGCTTTGGCCATTTGCACTCTCTATTCCAGAGGAATTACCACCCTGTAGGGATACCAAAGCAAGGAACCCTCGGAGAGCGTTTCACCTCTAGAGGTGCCATGGGATGATTCCTATGGCTAAAGGTACCTTAGGAATGATCCTAAGGAGAGAAGTGCTGCCGCTGGTGGGTCAAAGAAAAAGCGCTTCACAATGAGGCTCAGAGGAACTACTTATATAGCTCAAGAAGTGGGAGTGGCTGGCTGCTTGGCCATCAAACTCCAGGCAAAGCCTTTCCAATTCAATGTCCTGCACAGCAAGTATAATGTTATGCTTATGCAACTGTGTTAGTTTGGTTTTGGCCATTCGCACTCTCTATTCCAGAGGAATTACCACCCAGTAGGGGTACCAAGGCAAGGAACCCTCAGAGAGGGTTCCACCCCTAGAGGTGCCACGGGATGATTCCCATTACTAAAGGTACCTTAGGAATCCCCAAAAAGAAATGTAGTACAAGCATATTCCAAAAAGAATGAGGTGACACGAAGCATATAAGCAAGCAGTAAATGTGACGTTGCAGCAATAACTGTGATGTAGTAGATAAGCATCGGGCAATTTGATAATGTAATGAGATGCTCAGGTTGATGATGTAATGAAATGCCCAGGTTTGCATGGCATGAGTCTGAGGGTTTGCATCGAGAATGAGGGGATCCTCTAAGGAGAGAGGGAATGGCTGGGACACCATCCACATCCATCCAACAGCAGAACCTACCTAAAGAAACTAGGGAACAACTATGCTAACAGTTATGACCCGAGGCAATGGAGGAGAGAAAAAAAATACATATGAGGAGGAAATCTCTGGTGAACCATGGCCTAGGTTGCCTTCCCTCCAGGCTTGGGATATTTGAGTTAGTGACAGCTCTGCAGCTGCAATTTGGAAAACCCAATGAAAGGGAGGTGGAAAATATTCCAATTTGGAGGAAGGCTCTCACTCAAACCCTCTAGCAGGAACACAGTTGAAGGCTGTGAGAAAATTCTGCAATAATACGTGCAACCAAGGTGGGAGGAGGAGAGCAACAACTGCTGAGGCACTCACCTGGTCTACCCACCCTAAACTCAAACCAGGTGAACCAGAGGCAGTGTAGGGAGAATGCCGTGAAGGTGCCTTGCTAGGGAAACCACTGAAGCCAATGGATAACCGTTAAAGTAGAACACTACAGCCAAAGAAGATCAGATTAACCACCCTTCACAGCTAGTCTTAAATTCTACACCAGGAGCTGTTGTTGTGTAGCAGGCAACTAAAGCCAAGCCCGGGGCGAGGACATTTCCAGCTATGGGTCAGGTGAGAAGGATCCTGCCCCAAGGTGGACACTCTCAAGATGTGGACTAAATGCAGAGCAAGATCATCAGCCGCAGAAACCCTGCACCAGAATAGAATGGCTAGCATGCCCCCCCCAAAATTGAATGAGAGCTGAAAAGCTGGTGAGCAGCGGATTGAGCACTTGTGTGTTGAGATTAATGAGCAGTGAGTGCTGAGACCTTGCAAGGTCAAATGCAGAAGTGAGTGCAGCAGAATCCCAGAGGCCGAAGCTGAAGGGATGGCAGCAGGCATGAATCAATGATTTGCGTAAACAATGAGCAATTATTGTGTAAGCAAGCATGGACCTGCACGTAGATCAGTAAACAGAGTAGTAGTAAGTGGACCTGCATGTAGGTCTGCATAACATAACAGAAATGAAACAGCACTGAATAGTGGGACAAGCCAGCCAGGCACAGAAAAGCCAAATCAAGGTGACAAATACTCTGAGGATTTTCAGCAGCGAAGGCAAGATTTAGAACAGAAATAATTAGCCACATGGGGCCATGACTCCCCAGAAACACTTCTCAGTTCCACCATAGGAAAAACAAGAAAGTGATGGAATGGCCGAGAACTACATGCAGATATTAAAGCTAGTTTAACAGCTGCAGCAGTAGCTTGTAGCTGACCTCTGAGTATAACAGGGTGAATAAGCATGGAAGCAACATCTGAATGGAGTACACTGAGTTGTTAAAACTTTCAATAAATATAAATAAGGAAACACTATGCTGTTGAAAGCAGGTGTAACCAGACAGTGCAATGAAGCTGCTGCAATGAGGTAAGTAGAATGAGAGCATGATTGAGCTGCATAGCTAGGTTCAGAGTAAACTGAGTCAGGTGAAAACAACTGAGTACGCAACATGGAGCAGCTATGGTTGAGCTGAAACACACAAATAATGATTGCAGTTGCATGTAGTAGTGTGAGAGTTGTGAGTAACAGAGCAAATAGTAGGAGCTTTGGAGCAATATGCTAGGAGCTTAGAAACAAAAGCCCCCCAAAAGACAAGATCAAAGGCACACAAACCCAGAAAACAGGGAACAAAGACAGAAGAAGCACACACAGCCGAAGGCAAAATACAAACCAGAAGCAAGAAATAAACACAGAAATCCAACAGACAAGCAGGAGAAGCAAGGTGGGGTTGGGGGGGTAGGCCCCAACCAGCCCAGAGGACAGACCGACAAAGCCTTCGGCTGCAAAGAAAAGTGCTTCACAATGAGGCTGAGAGGAACTGCTTATATAGCTCAGGAAGTGGGAGTGAATGGCTGCTTGGCCATCGAACTCCAGGCAAAGCCTTTCCAGTTGAAATATATTATACTGTACATGCCTTATTTTCTCATATTGCACTCAGCAGATCCAGCAGTAAGATGTGTTTTCGATCAGTTGTCTTCACTATATGATAACTGTGCCAGTGCAGGTAACCCTGCAGCTTTCATTCCATGACTGGGGAGGTGTCACATAACAACACCATCCCCAACCCTTACCCCATCCAGCTGGGCCACAGAGATTGCCCCCAAACTCAGCTTACTGGTACAGGATCACAAAGCATACTCGCTGGGGTCAAGACTGACACTACACACAAAGTTTCTTAACAATTATATACGTTTTTAATTTTGACCCCCAATTTTCAAGATATTCATTTCATGACTTCCCTTATAAACATGACATGTTGCAGTTATATTATATTGGCCAAAATGCCATTTTGCATCAGAAGTGCGAAAACATGTCTCATCCATGATTTAAAAAATGACACCTATCACATTTATGAGGTGGTCTGGAAAAATGGCCATGTTTAAAATTTGGAGTCAAAATATTGAAAGTTAATGAAGTTGAGTGAGCTTTAAAATACTGTAAACATAGAAACATAGACTTTGACGGCAGACGAGGACCTCTTGGCCCACCTAGTCTGCCCATTTCCCTACCCAGAGGATAAGCTGCAGATCCTATTTAACCAACAGCCTATTTCTTCCTACCCCCCACAAAATATGCCTTATGTCTTATATAGTAGTAGTAGTAAGTAGACCTGCACGAAGGTCTGCATAACATAACAACAATGAAACAGCACTGAATAGTGGGACAAGCCAGCCAAGCACAGAAAAGCCAAATCAAGGTGACAAATACTCTGAGGATTTTCAGCAGTGTCGGGCTAGTGTTCGGTGGCACTGGGGGTGGGCACCCCAGTGCCACCACATACATAACAGAAATAGGTGGGTCAGTTGAAGGGGACAGGGTCAAGAGAAGTAGTACAAGGATGGACACCCTGGTCTGCTTATATGATCATACATAACCTGTGCATTTTACCATATTTGTACACCAAATTTTCAGCATAGCCTTCTTATTACCTATCTCATGAACCTAGTAGGTAAACATGTTCAAATCCCCACCAAAATGTATTTCTGCCACCAAACTGTTATTCTGAGTCACAGGTGTGAAAACACATTTTGGCCAAGATGTGAAAAATTACAGCTGCCATGTTCATGAGGTCATGTGAAAAAATGGCTATGTTGAAAATTTGGGGTCAAAATACTCTAAATTACCAAAGTTATAAATGACCATTGAAAAATATCAATGTACTGTACGCTCATACTGTAACTTTGTCATTTTTAAACATTTTGACCCCAGATTTTCAACATAGCCTTCTTATGACCCCTCCTCATGAAGAAGGGTGGTGAACATTTTCAAATCCCATGCAAAAGGTGATTTTGGGAAGTGACCACAAAATTCCCCTCCTGACCAGATTTGCATAATTGCATCACCATTGGTCATGATGTGGGGTCCCAAAAAGGCCATGTTGTAAATCTGATGTAAAAATATTCAATAATAGTAATGTTCAACTCCCCATTGAAATATACTATACCGTACTTGCCTTATTGTCTCATATTGCACTCAGCAGATCCAGCAGTGAGATGTGTCTTCGATCGGATATTGGATCTATGCTGTGGGACATGTTCAGGTAAGTAAGAGTGTGTGGGGGTGTGGGGGAGTATGGGGCACTAGGTGCTGAGTGAGAGGTGGGAGGTCAGAGTGGGGTGAGGGGATCAGATCAACAAGGGACTATTTTCTTTTTTTACAGGTTTAAAAAAACTTCAAGAGATGGTTTCCATTATTTCAAGGGGTCATTTCAACACTGGGGATTGGGCATCCCAGTGTCGGGCTAGTGTTTAGTGGCACCGGGGGTGGGCATCCCAGTGCCGCCACATGCGTAACAGAAATATGTGGGTCAGCTGGAGGGGACGGGGTCAAGAGAAGTGGTACAGGGATGGGCACCGTGGTCTGCTTATATCCATAAAAAAAACAACATACATATAAACATTGTGAAGGGGAGGTGGGTGACCTGGAGGGGAGGGGGGAGAAAGAGGTAGCACTGGAGGTTGACTTCCCAGTCCACTTTAGAAATTTATATCTATATCTATATCTATATCTATATCTATATCAAGAGAGAGAAAGACAGACTGACAGACAAAGAGAAATAGAGTGATCGAGGGATCACCAGCTCACTGCTACCACTGCAGCTGGCAGCATGCTACCATCTGTGGCTGTAGATGTCAGGAAAGTACCACTGTTCTCATACAGAGAACACGGGTGAAAGCTTCTCTCACTAAGCTGGGCATCCTAGATTTTGGAGTGCCCAGAAAAGGTATTTTTGGCAATTTTTTTCAAAACATAAACACCAGACTCTAGCTAAATGAATTCCATTTAACTAGGTTCAGTGTGTTTTTTTTTTGAAGATGTATAATTGTTACATACTTTCATTGTGAGTTTAAAGATAAAAAGATGTCAGCCAGCAGGATGTGTTTTTTTCCTCATGATTAGTATTTTTTCCTCACAAAACGTAAATCATTAAAATAAGCAGTCGTGAAAGTTTTTCTTAACTGTTTGCATTTGTTAATTTACCCAAAAAACCTTATAACTCTGAAGTGGTAAATTTTTTCACAAAACATTCCAAAGGCATACCCTTCATGCCAGCCCCTTCAAGCTTGAAAATTTCATGAAAAAATTCCACAAAATCTAGGTTGTAGGTTGGAGAAAGAAAAACAATATGCAATGTTAAGTATAGGGAAAACAATTTTTTTTGGTATTCTGTATCTCTAAAACTGAACAAGATGCTATCATAAAACTTTTTATGTCGTGTGACTCTGACAGCTTGACCATGCATGCCAAACTTTGTGCTGTTTCTTAAAACGATGCCAGAGTAATTAAGGAGCAAAAATAGGGGTTTAACAATAAACAGCCTACTCAATCCTAACTCTAGGAGTGCTACCATGCCCTTATAATAAAAGTTAGAATATCTGCATTATGTGTGCGGCAACACTTTAGTGTCATAGCTTTGGTTATTGCCCTGGAAATCCAGTTTGATGCAATGCTGTAGATGTGGATACTCTATATATTGTACAAATTGGACGCTACTCTGCATACATTCGAACTGTAAGTTGAAATCATAATTGCACTTGTGCTGTTTTTTTTTTAGTTAAGTATACTTTATTTGTTTTTCCACAAAGAAGAGACATACATCCATACAATCAACAGCTTCCTTTCACCTCTACATCACAATGAAGATGTTGAATCAGGCTTCTATGAAGGAAGCTGTTACAATGATTCTGTAAAGCATAACAACCTACTGCACATGTGCTGTTTTTAATATTACTGACTGTTTTTACTATCCCACCTCTTTAGTAATATATAAAAAATTAAGTATAGGTAACTAATTTTTTTTAATTTTTTTTTATACACTTAAAAAAAGGAACATGTCAAACAATACAATCAATGGTACCAGGAGATATCAACACTGCATTACAGTGATAATAGGCATTTGTTAGCTTCAGTAAAAAGATTTCCATCAATTTTTGATACTAAATATGGGGTACTATTCAAAACAGCTTATGTAGGTGTTGCAATAAAAAAGCATATCCAGGCAGGATAATCTGGAAAGCTAGCCACATTAAAACCAGTGGGAATCAGTAAAGTTAGGTAGTACATGAGGAAAAAGGTAAAACATGGCCAATACAGCCATTGTGCCCACTATCCAAAGTACAAATTATATGGATAACAGGGCCTCTGACAGGTACATTGAAACTCCACAACAGCAGTAGAAACAGCATTGGAATTACATAATCAGCAGCTTTTAACAAATAAAATGTGATCAGTACCAGTGTACACAAGTTTAGCTACGATGGTATAATAACATAAACATTTTTAAATTACCAAGGAATGATGGGTCTGATTATAACACATGTAACAGGAGAAGTATAGAAGCCTCAAAAAAAAAACAAAAAAAAAACAGAGCCCCACCAAGCTGAATTATACATAGCACCAAAGTCCAGAGCCTGAACGGAATAGTCAGCAGTATTTTACACAAGCTCCGGCAGAGCCATTACGACTGTAAATGCATTAACTAGATAAGGGTGTTTCATGGGCTTAAACATAAACAAGAATTACTGTTGCATACACTAACTGAATCAAAGTATGGTACATTGAGAAAGGACAGATATAAAAATAATGCCACCGTCTGTATTACAGTTACCTATATGTTTCACATCTTATTCTTTGCACTGTTATAGCAATCAACTCAATAGAACCGGGCCATCATATAGATGAAGGCACTGTACCTTAATTGCAAAAACTGCTGAGACAACTAAGAAGATAAACACACTGTTGAGACATGTTTTTGAAGATATTTGATGTGTTTAATTGATTTTTTAGAGATTGCTATACAGTTCACACGCATATTTAGTATAATATAAAAGTGCATATACTCAAATGTCAATGTAAATCTCACATATTTAGTATAATATAATATAAAAGTGCATATACCCAAATGTCAATGTAAATCTCACACATTTCATTACAAGTTGTTCTCTTGAAGGAAGATCTTACTGTACAAGGCCTAAAAATGGGCATTAGGTAAAAGTAAACTGGGGTAGGTGTGTTATTGAGGGTATAGCCTAGATTATCTTTTATTGCTGCTTCACCCCAGGCACACACAATATGAAAATCAACAACCCCTTGATATGAAAAAACAGAAATTATTTAGTACAAGGACAGAAACAAGTAGGATATTGAGTAAGTGGGTAGTCAAGCATGAGTATGGTAAGTCAAATAAAATTTCAAAAAGTCTCACTACTATAATTCATTTTTTACAAATGCGTCTGCACAGTTGACAATTTTTGTAAAAAAATAATAACAATGGGAGTTATTCCACATATGTCCACAGGTGCCACGCATGCAGGTGGAGGGATCTGAGGCCCAGATGCAACAGTCTGCCCTGCTTGTGAGTCAGAAGATCATGGCAGAGGCAGAGGTACTGGAGGTTTCATCGATAGCTGTTGAAGCAGAGGGAGCCAAATCTGATAAGGCCAAAGAGAGGCTATTAGAATCATGTGAGCCCCTTCCACAGGTAGCTTCAGGAGAACCCTCAGAAGCACTGGGAAGGGAGGAAAGGCATACAAGAACCTCTCTGTCTAGCAAACAGACAGTGCGCCTCACCAGAAAACACCACACCTGGGAACAAGCGAGCAAAAATTGGGTAGTTTTTGTGTGGGATGGGGAGACAAAGCGGTCTAACTCTGGCCAACCTCACAGGTCAAATAAGCTTTCAACCACCTCTTGATTTAGCTCCTACTTATGAGCCCTGATAGTGGTGTGGCTGAGACTGTCTGCCAGGATGTTGCTGACACCCGGCACATGGACAGCAGTCAGGTGGAGGTCATGCTGGACTGCCCAGTACCACACTCACATCGCCTGTTTGTTCAGGTACCAGACCACAGACATATTGTCAGTTTGAATCAGGAGTGTCCCCAGGCATAGAAGAGACTGGAAGGCCTGGATGGCATACAGTACTGCCCTTATTTCTAACACATTGATGTGTAGAGACGCTTACAGCTGAGACCATGTTCTCTGGGTCTGATGGTCTCCTAGGTGGGCTCACCAGCCTTGACACAAGCCACCAAAGAAGATCCTTCTTCATGTACCCAGACACTAGGACCCTGTGGTCCAGGTTATCCAGCCGTTGATCCCATTGGACATGAAGAGTCCATTGGGTCATCCTTATATGCAGTCTGGCTAGAGGAACTATAGGGATTGCAGCTGCCCTCAGACTGAGAAGATGGAGGATTGAATGGGCTGTGGTCCAGCATGAGTTGGCCACTATTCTGGCCTGTTCCTGCAGGGTCTCCACTCTGTTTGATGGGAGGAAGGCCATACCCTGGACCATATCCAGCACTGCCCCAAATGAATTGTAGGCACTGGGAGGGGAGAGGTGGGACTTGGGATGGCTGACTGTTATTCCAAGTCTGGAAAAGAGGTCCAGGGTGAGGGAGAGTGACTCCCTCAGACTGCTCTGTGATGGGGCTGATAGAAGCCAATCATCCAGATTCAGGCACAATTAGATCCCTCTGCAGCATGGGGCTGCACCACCACTGCTAGACACTAGGTAAAAACCTGAGGTGCTGAGGATAGGCCAAAAGGGATAGCCTTGAACTGGTAATGTTCCCCCTGGAAGGCAAACAGAAGAAAGTGGCAGTGGGCCTGGAAGACATGGATGTGCAGGTAAGCATCCTGCATGTACAGCGCACAAAGCCGATGGCTCTTGTGGAGCAGGGGTAGAAGACCCTGGATGATGAGCATACAGAGCCTCTTGTACTCGATGTACAGGTTGAGCATGCTGAGGTTCAAGATGGATCTTAGCTTACCCGTCTTTTTGGGCACTAGGAAGAAATGGAAACAGTACCCTCTTCCTATCTGTGTTGGAGTCACTGGCTCTATGGCTGACTTTTGCAGAAGAGCTTGGATCTCGACCCCTATCAGAGACAGATGCCTTGTAGGATAATGAGAGAGGCTTGGGGGTTGTCCAGAGACCTGTCTAGGAACTCTATGGTGTGACCTCTTGCTATTACCGAAGGACCCAAGAGTCTGTGGTTGTCCTGTGACCCTGGAAGGTGGAGGGCAAATCTCCCCTCCCACTGGTTCCCCTAGAGGATATTGAGGAGGTGGGGGGTGCCCCACAAGTCAGGAAGCTGAGGGAATGGAGTCAGCAGCTCCTCTGGGGGGCTTCTGAGACTTGGCAGGGGGAGTAGGGGTTCATGATGCTGGATACCAGCATTTGGTCTTGTGTTTGGCAGGGGCCTCTTTGGTCTGGCAACTTTGTTGCCAAAGAAAAAGCTGTTTTCCTTTGTAACCCCCTTGGTACTTGAAGCAGATGTCGTGGATGGATTTACCTCATTCCTGCAATTCAGTGATGATATCCTTCCTTTACGTCACCTCCGAATAACACGGATCCCCTGAAAGGAGTATTCAGGATGGAGATCTGGATGTCTTGTGTCAGGCCAGCAATCCTGAGCCACGAATGTTGCCTAAGGCAGATAGCAGTGGCTGTGGTGCAAGCAACTGAGTCTACTGTGTCATAAGTTGCCCGGAGAGCACAACGACAGAAGATTTTAACCATTCTCACTGTCTTGGCAATTTTGACCTTAAGCTCCTGGTCCTGGATAGCGTCCATCTTTGACTCGAGTGAGGCCAGGGAAGATTTCTGATAAGAAACCATATGAGCCATATAATTTAGGGACCTGAGGGTGCAAGTGGGGAAGGAATGGATCTTGCAAGTGAAATTGTCCTGCTGCTTAGACTCCTTTTCAGGAGGAGACATGTTCAAATGTTAGGTTTAGAGGATCGGTCATGGGCAGCCATGATAACAACTGAGTCTGCATTCGGATGGCCAGTAACGTGTGTGACCCCATCTGGGGGGTGGTACACCCTCTTTGCCTTTTTTGAAACAGACAGAATGGAGGAAGGCTGTTTCCACATAGTGGATGTCAGGTCTTCATGGGGCCCAGTCCAAGGCATTATGGCATAGGAGCTGTGTCAGTCATGTCTAGATGCTCTGCAAGCCTTTTCCACTTTAGATCCTGTTCTTGGATAGCCCAGCATTTTGTATAGTTATGAGGGGTTCTGCAAAGGAAGGGTCCTCCAGAGTGGACTTCGGGGACTCCTTAGGCTGAGACTCTATAGGCGTATGCGTACCAAAGCTGGAGATCAAGTTGGAGTCAGAGTCCAAAGAGTGCCTGCTGGGGGTCTGAACCTTTTTTAGAGGACTGTCCTGAGTTTTATCCCTGACTTGGTGTCTAGAGGAGCCTTCTCCGGAAAGGTGGGAATCCACAGGAGAGGCTTTTCTAGGGGTCAGAAAGGAGGTGGGAGTAGAGGCCACCACTGGTTTCTGATGGTCAAGCTCTGAAGCTAGTTGAGTCCTGTGCTTCTGAATCAGGGTCTGAAACACTGTCTGGATCACTTGAGGCTACTGTGGAGGCAGAGACTGAGGAGGAGGTGGTGGAGGAGGAGGCTGGTATAATGGATAGCCCAGCATCTGATATTGAGGGTATCCAGGAGCCTGATAGGAGTAGGGAAAGCCAGAAGGAGCATACCCTTGATTAGACATAGCCTGGCATCTGGTACCCTGGTACATAATGGGGTTGATGACCAGGTGTTGGATACCCTGGCAAAGGGTACATTGGGTATTGTGGGGGTGGATAGCCTGGAACATTGTCCATAGGTCCGGCAGGAGGTGGGGCTGAAGGCCCAGCAGGAGGTCCAGAAGGACCAGGAATCAGCCCCATAGGAATATTTAAAGGGGCTGGCACTGAATCAGGCACTGGAATGTCCAGCACCATAAGATTCTGTTCATTGGGGGCTTGATGGAAGGCTGTCCAGCATTTAAAGAATGACTGGAGTGCCAGGTATACCCTGACCCCAAAAAGGGTCACATGGTGAAGGGTCACTTGGGGGTCGTGGTGTGAGTAGAACCTGATGGACAACCCACCATCATCTGGGGAACTGGAGTTCAAGATGGTGGAACCTGGTTGTCCAAGGGGGCTTGGGTTGAGGAGGTCCCAATGGAAGGTCCCCGTAGGAATTAACAATAGGCCTAGTGGGCAAATCAGGATGAGACTGACCTTGCGAAGGAGGGGCGACCTCCAGATTAGTGCCCACCTCCGGCTCTTGATCTTCAGGCAAGCCCGGAGGGTCTGGTTGTGTTTGTGGGAGTGAGGAACCCTCAAAAAACTGTTGTATGTCCAGCAGCTGGCTCAGCTCAATGCCAGGGGTGTACTATGACCCTGATGGGATACCCCCAGCTGCACGATCCCCAGAGGAACCGGGGAGGGACTTATCAGCCACAGCAGTGCAGACATCAGAAGAGCTAACATCCGATGTATTGGCCTGGGCCATGTAGATAACAGTGGAGCTGGAGTCCTGTTTACCGGCTATGACTGTGTGCTCCTCAGTGGGGCTGGGTAAGCAACTTAGTGACTTTGCTGCTGGTAATAAACCCTGAAGAAGATATGTGCCTTTGGAGCACAATAGGGGTTCTGTCATCCAAGAACAGCCCCGACTGCACTATGAGTAAAGCAGGCAAGGGGGCCATGGTCTGATCCACAGGAGCAGAAGGAGGCCAGGCAGTAGGACTACTTACTGAAGTGAAGGCCTCTCTGGTGTCAGTGGTGCCCAATTGTCCTTTTTCTTCTTTTTGAGTTCTGGCGTTGGTGAAGAAGATTTTTCCTGGAGATTCTGCAGCTCCTTTTCCATCAAAGCTAGGCACTTCTCCAGCAAGTGGGCTTCAAGCTTTTTCTGGTGCTTAATCTATATGGTCTGGTTGAAGGATTGTCAGGGTGCGCAATCCTTGACCCGGTGTTTTGGGCCGAGGCAGATCATGCAGTGGGAATGCTCATCAGCATGCAGGTTCTGGGTGCCACAGGACTTGCACTTCTTCTTTTTGACTCATCACCCAACTGTCCATATTCCTGAATTGTACCTCCCAACCATATCCCATGCTGTAAATCTGTCACTGTTATTTATTTGCTTCCCATTTCTTCTGTATATCCCTCAAGATCTCTGTATTAGACCTGTTTATACTGTGTTTTACTATGTAATTGTTTGACCTAGTGTTCTGTTCTCTTTTTATGCTAAACTGAACGTTTGTATAAATGGGCATTTTTGCTCACATACTGTACCTTTCAGTATAAAATAAAGACTGATTGTTTACAAACTGGACTGACAGACCTGAACCACAGCAGTTCTGTAAAAATCCAAACTGGCCATACTGGGTGCTACTTGCACAAATACTGCTGGTCTGATCTCTCTGGTTGCACTGTTCAGTCCAACTTTTATGTATCTGGTCCTCTCCTGGAAGTCTGTTTTTCAACTCTTCCTTGATATGATCAAAAATGGAACCATCAGGACCAGAACAGATAGATTAAAGACAGACCAGATCATCTGGAATGAGTGGATCGGCAATATTTGCACAAGCTATGCCTAGTCCAGATTTTACAGCTCTGGCCCAGGTCTGGTGATCTGGTTTTTACCCATACCCCACTGCATGTGGCTTAGTGACATACTGTACAGATGGATGCAGAGTCTAACCCATTGAAGGTTGAAGTTTCAGAAAACCATTATGCTAAAAATACCAAGACTCACCCCCCCACCCCCAAGTCACACTTAGTCCTCTACCAAAGTCATACTTAAATATTGGTGCCTCTATATCCACACCATTAAGCTTTTCATGCCATCATGCCTCTTCTGCTGCTATAGGCTCGCCTATCCATGACGTATCATTCTGCTTGTGGCAGCCCCCCCCAAAACCAGGTAATTTTCAAGGGAGCAGCTCTTTACACCACATCAACTAAATTACTGCTAAACTCCTTAGTTTTAAACATTTTGTTGAGACATTTTTGTTTTAGTGTATCCATGATCAGGAAAAATAAATTTGTAAAAGAAACCAAAGCCCCCACATATCAGTTCATTTAATCACAATACAGCACGTTATAAACTGATCAGATTCTATGTGTAACCCAAGTCAAACTAAAATTAGACACACATATGACTACCTATTTGAAAGTGAAGTAAATGTGGTTAATATCATTCAGCTGTAAACACCTATAGTCACAAATTGCAGGTTAAGATCATTCAGTAGAATATAAACAGTAGCCCAGAACTGCCTGCCTGAGAAAATGAAGTTGGTGTATGATTTGGAAACAGGCAACACTGGGACTATTGCAATGGAATGTCCTGCAAAGTTGCAAAATGACTGCTCTTAGGATGGTGGTATCAAATGGCTTAATGAGGTGTTCATAGGGGCTTAGGGAAACAGCAGAGTGTATTTGTTATGCAGAAATCTCCAGGAAGTGTTTAACCTATTCCACTTCCAATAGCTTTCTATGATGTCTGTACTATTCATTAGTAATCTGACACAGAATGACTGCCAGAAGATAATGAGTTAACTTTCTGTGGGCTCAATTAACTCCTCAAGCCAGAGGAAAAATAGTGCTTGGCAGCTTCCTACACACACACGCAGCATAGTAATGAGGCTTCAGTGGAGGAATCTATTTCATGTTGTTTGGTAGCAAAAATGACATCAGCCCTTTTCTGAATGTAAAATGCCTGCTGGGCTATGCCCACAGTCATAAAAATGCTAAAGTTAAAAAAAGACCCTGCATCAGCTTAGGTTGTGGGGCATAAGCAATACAAGAGAAAAGACATATGTGCATTGTTAAGAAGTATGAGACAAAAGGAAAAATGATCCATATACTAAATAGAGAATATTGAATAGGTAAGTGTGTGTTATGGATTTTTATTTACAACCCCGACGTGTGTGATGACCCATAAACCTCTTGAATGAAGCTCAAGAGGTTTATGAGGTCATCACACACCAAGAGGGTGTCAAATATCCATAACACACACTTACTATCTACTTTTATAATTACTGGTGCAGGGAGTTTTTTTCTGTTAACAGTTTTGAAGTAGTTCTGTGAGAGGAAACACACACACACACACTCTCTGTCTCTCTGTAGAGGCTTGTTTTGTGTGGGGTTTTCTATTTTTTTTAAGGATGTACTTTGGAGGCAGCACAGAAGTGCAGCAGGTAGACAGCAGTCAGAGGTATGTTCCTGAGCTAACTTGCTGTCTACCAAAGTGCCACATGCCCGAAGTGTTGAAAGAGCAGGATCAAACAGCTTTTTTTTTCTTTTTTACTTGTAAAGACAGGAACAAGCATTACCTCGAAAGAGAGTGAGAGGGAATCTCTTCAGTGAGTGTCCTCGGGAGTGAGAAAATGGAGCCACCATGTTTTATCCAGTGTTTGGCCCACCCACGTACAGCCAAAGAGCCAGTGTGATGGTGCGCTCATTGCAACTGACGTCCAGGAGATGCTAGTGAAAGGAAAAACTTTTGAAAATGCCTTAACAACTGGATTTCAGGTTATTATGGCATTTTACAGCAACTGTAATCAGGTTGATAAATAGGGTCACCAGTGATTATATTCAAATAATAGTGTCCCCACACTGATACATATGGTTCAGTACACTGGTATCAAGTCCAACAGATCAAGAAGTCATAGTAAAATCAGTCCTCTTCATCCGAGTCAAGTGGCAGATCTGGTCCCCTAGGTGCTCTATTAGAAAACTGCTGCTATGGCACCTACTGTTTTCCATGCCTCAGCCAGGTTGTTGAACTGATAGGTTCAGCCTTCTTACATAATTCAGAGATGAGCTAGGGCATCTAGTGACTGGGCCTCAACTAGACCCTGCAGTTGCCCATGAAGAGGATCAACCAGTTTATGTCGGCTGTGTGTTGCATAGGACCAATTGAGAACATTTTTTATTTCTTGGCATTCCATATGCGGTGGGCAAGAAGCTTTTGCCCATTGCAAGACAAAGTCCCGAACTTCCGATCCTTCTGTAACTAAAAAGATTGTTCTGGTAGTCTCTCAATTGTCCTGGGTCCTTCTGAAATTAGCTTGGTAAGCACGTTTAAATGTATCAAGATCAGTCTGTGCCTCAGGAGGCATATTAGTATGCATCCATTGTTGCAGATAAGTAAGCAGATTCTCTCTTCCAACAGTTTCCGGGACCCCAATTGGGTGAAGATTCATTGCCCAGTTTGCATTTTCAAGTGTTTCATGCCTGGCTCATAGGTGGTTGTTGTCAGCCATCATTTTAGTAAAGGCAGCCTGGGTCATTTGAGAATGGATATTGGTGTCCTTAGCAGATTGAATCGCCATTGCAATTTTGACATCCCGAGAACCCAGTCTGTCAAGGATCTGCTCCAACTTACGGTTCATGTCCCAGGCTGCTTGTAATATGGAATCCCATGGTGGGGGATCCTCCACTCCACTCAGGCATGCAGCATAGCCTGGAACTCCCTGCTGGATCTGTGGCATCTGCTGTACAACTTTCTGTCCCGTACCTCCAGCAGCACCCTTTGGTCTCCCCATGACTTGTCCGGCACCGTTCGATTCTGGGAAAGATAAGGAGTCAAACTATTTACTTACAATCTGAAAAAGTTGTCTTTTTATGAAGGTTTGCTTTATGGAAAGCAACATAATGACCACCAAACAACATATCAGTACAGCCAGATGATAAAAAATAAACAGCCAGTAAATAACTAAAACAAATTTAAAACTACATAAATGCTGGATTACATAAATAAATAAATAGCTCTCTCTTAAAACTAGCTGGCGGTGGAGTTGTGGGATTAAGTCTGATCTATTTAGGCAAAGCATTCCTATTGGCAGGGGCTGGGACCACAGAAACTGAAAAGCAGACAGATTTTTAAACTGGAAATACTGTATGAACATGCAGTAGTCTCTGGCCCATGGAATGAATTTCTTCCCTGGTAAGGGTGATCCAGTGCTGAAGTGGAGTTTGGTGGATCCACTTATAGCCAATACTTTTGACTTAGGCAAGGGAAATCTGATGTTTTGTGGTTTCCTTTTGGCTTTTCAGCTCTTTGACATTATGACACAGCAGTTTGCTTCAAGAATCAGTCACTGAGTTCATGCAAGCCAAATAACCTGAAAAAGACTATCAGAAACTCTGAAGATTATGGTCTCATTACACTGCATCTCTCAGTGCCATTTCCAGCTAGTTCTCAGCAGAGAAGGACATGTGTGCTCACTGAAAGGAGGAGCGTGTCAGTTCTTTCACAAAAAGCTGTTTTAAGGGGGGGCTTGGCCGGCGCTGTAACATGGTGGACGCAGTGTAGCTGAGCTCCTCAAAGCACTTGCATTAATCGGTGAATTTCGAGACCCCCCGCTACCTAATTTCAGCGTTGATTGGGCACGAAGTGTCTAAGTCGCGGATGGTGATGGGAAAGAAAAGAGACAAGCAGGCAAAACTTTAGTTTGGGTCGGGACACAAGACGGCTCGATCTAACCCTGGGCCTGAGCAATTGCGTATGAGATCGGAGCCTGATGAGAATCCAGGAGAGATGTCGGATCTGCAAAAATCCCTCGCAGCAGTGCTGGCCACCCTTATTCAGATCCAACATGATATGAAAGCAGGCTTTGCTAATATTGCTGCCCAGATTACTCACATGCAAGCCATGGTTATGGGCCTGTCAGAAACCACCGCTGCTCACTCCGACCAGATCGCACAGCTTGAACAACGCATTAGCACCCTGGAGGATGCCTTGGCTGGGTCTGCCCATGATAAGGCCTCCTTACAAAGCACAGTAAAGGAATTACTTGCCCAGGTTGATGATCAGGAGAATCAATCGAGGAGATCAAATTTAAGGATTGTGGGGTTACTAGAGGGTGTGGAAGGGGAAGATCCTGAAGTGAACCTTCATAAACAGTTAGTTGAGCACCTCGAATTACTCTCTAACATGGTCCAGTGTGAAGTCGAAAGGGCTCATAGAATGGGGCCTCCACCAAAGTTGGGAGATAAGCCATGGCATTGCTTGATCAAATACCTCAGGTACACAGAAAAATAAGCAATTTTAAAAGTGGCCAAGGTGAAAGGGCCGATCAGAGTGCAGAACGCTTCGGTTATGGTTTTCCAGGATTACAGTAGGGAGCTCCAGAATAAGTGACAGCAGTTTAATGAGATCAAGACAAAGCTATTCAATATGGGATGGAGATTTACCTTCTTATATCCAGCCAAGCTTCATATCAATCGCCCTGGGGGCGCTCCGAAGTTGTTCTCCTTCCCCAAGGAAGCTGCTCGATGGGTGGAGGAGGAGGAGGAGGAGGTGAAAAGACGCAGGAGAGAGGGCCCAAGTGCTCATGCAGACCCAGATAAGTGACTCCATTGTCAGGTTCTCTGGGCTTGGTTTACTGCCTCATGAGGACGGGTTTGAAATGGGTTCCAGTTTCTTTGTGCAGGTGCAGCTACGCTGCAGTTTTACTTTTAACTTTTTATACTAAGAAGCTTTGAATTTAATTGCAGAAGGTATAACTTACCTAAACAGTGGTAGCAATTTGTACCTAAAATTTCTTCAGAATGTCTGCACTTACTGGAATCCCGGCCTTTATAGCCCCGACCTGATCTGGGGATCAGGGTAGCAGCGGGGCTTTAGAGTTATTATTTCTTGATCAGTGGTCTGTGGCTGACACTGCAAGTGACGGTTTATGGTACTTTTATCACTTGTCAGAACAGTTACCGTTGACTCTCATGATTGACTTGTTTTCTTTATTCCCTCCCTATTACTTTTACCTAGGCCGCTTCTAGAGCTTTGTTAAATTTATAGCCTATTGGTGCTACAGTCATGGTCTGGGACCTGAGCCTTCATTTCTTGCTCTTAGCTGACGATATTGGCATCCTACTTTTTGATGCTACAACTTCCTGGATGCATGTATATCTTTGGGAAGCGGATATTTGGAGGTCCTTGATCTACTGGTATGGGGGTTCATGAAGATACTTCTCCGGTGGTAATTCCACCTCATCGGACAATGTGCCTGACAGTTAGATAATTAAACTAAACATTAGTTTTAAAGTTCGCTGGTTGTTTGTAAGGGAATCTATGGCAGATCTTGGATTCATGAGGGGTGGGTGGGGGGTTTGGTTGTTACTTCTTGTTGGGTTATTATTGGGGAGGTTGGACTGTTGGCCAACACTGGGCTCCATTGTAATGCTGAGTCAGAGCCGAGGGAAGCGCACAGTCTTCGGTCAACTCGGGGAAACTACAGGGTGTTAAACAAAAATTGGTTGGGTGTGACAGCCAGATCGTTGTATACTTTATTTTTATGTGCATGGTACTTGATATGCTCTAAATCGAGGTGGGATCATGGCTGACACTATCAGAATCGCCTCCCTGAATATTAATGGCCTGAAATCGATCATTAAGAGAAAAAAATTACAGAGGTTAAACGATCCAAGTGGCAAATCATTATGCTCCAGGAAACTCACATGTCCCCGGGAGAAGCAATAAAAACTGCAGTGGCTTTGGGAGGGTCTTGGGTATCCTCGATGTTCTCCTCAAAGTTGAGAGGGGCTGCTATATGGTTCCCTAGAGGATCAGGGGTCAAAATCATTGAGCAACACATAGACCAATATGGCAGATTTGCTCTTTCATGGGTGTCCCTTCCTAGTATGGGCACAATCTCCCTGGGGTCTATTTACGCCCCGAACATAGAGCAGCCCAAATTCTTACAGCAACTTGCCTTGGAGCTAGCACATTGACCAGGTCTGTGGGTGATTGAGGGTGACTACAGTTGTGTTTTAGATGGAGTGCTGGACCGGTCGAATACCACCCCTATGGCCAACTCTAAGAACGCCCAGGCTTTAGCTGCACTGCAGGGGGAACCTGGACCTGGTGGATGTGTGGAGGCATATATAGCCCACTGGGAGAGATTATAGTTTTTTCTCGCATGCCCATAAATCCTATGTGCGGTTGGATAGGATTCTGATTTCTCACTCTCTGATCTCAGCTTCAAAGTCTGCGGCCTACTCACTGATGTTACTATCTGATCATGCCCCCTTTACTTTGGAGATGGTGGTGGACACCTCATCTCCAGTTGTTAGGCAGTGGAAACTAGACCCATTATTACTTAAAGATGAGACGTACCATACTGGTGTCTCTGCTATCATAAAGAAATTTTTACTTTTTAATCGGAGTGGGGACACCTCACACAAGGTCCGTTGGGAAGCATTAAAAGCTTCTATAAGGGGTTATTCAATTTCATTTGTGATCCATAAAGCCATAGGATCCCATATAGACTTACACAAGCTGAGGACCAAAATTGAGGCCTGTGAAATGGCTCATAAGAATAACCCTACTACCGCTATCTATGGGGTGCTACAAAAACTTAAATGGCAATATAATTCTTTAAGTAGCACTAGTCCAGAGACAGTTATCCTGCTATCTCAAGCAGGTGCCTACTTTGATGGGGACAAGGGTGGCAAATACCTTGCTTGGCAGTTACGTAAACAGGAAGCAGACAGGACCATGGATTCCATTTGGGATGAGGGGGGAACACTTAGAGGGGATACCCCAAGCATAGGTGAGGCATTTGGGTCATTTAATAAGCAGCTTTACACTTTGCAGGGACACCCTGAGCAACAAGCTCTGGATGTTTTTTTTTCCCTTGCTCCATTGCCGGCTCTTTCAACAGACCAGGTTAGAAACCTAGATGTGCCCCTTACTTGTGCTGAGATTACAAATGTGATTAGAGATCTTAAGGGAGGCAGGGCCCCTGGCCCAGATGGACTGTCTATAGATTTTTTTAAGGCCTTTCAGGATCAGCTCCTTGCCCCACTACATGATATGCTGGTGGAGTGCTTGGAGCTGGGGGAACTGCCCCCTTCCACACAGTCGGCTGTAATTACTGTGCTCCCAAAGCCGGTTAAGGACCCCACTTGCTGTGTGTCATATAGGCCTATCTCCTTACTAACTACAGACTATAACATTTTGGCTAAGGCTATGGCCTTGAGCTTGGAGGGCCTTCTCCCTCACTTGATTCATCCAGATCAGACAGGCTTTATTAAGAGTCTGCAGGGGAAACATAACATTAGGTGCACCCTCAATATCATTCACAGGTGGAGGTCTGGAGCCAGTGCCCATGGTGCAGCAGTACTCTATTGATGCAGAGAAGGCCTTTGACCATGTGGATTGGGGGTATCTCTTTGACTCACTCCGTAGGTTTGGTGTAGGCCCAAATTTTTGTTCTTGGATAAGTACTTTGTATCAGCTCCCCTGTGCCCAGATTGTGGTTAATGGTGCCCTTTCTCAGAGCTTTGAATTGGGGTAGGGTATAAGGCAGGGCTGTCTCTTGTCACCTCTCCTGTATGTACTGTCATTGGAGCCCCTGGCTGCCAGTATTTGGGCGAACACTCATATCCGGGGCTTTGGGGGGGGAGAAGAGCAGAAGCTGGCGCTTTATGCTGATGACCTTTTATTATATCTACAATCCCCTTCCAGTGACCTACCTGAGGTATTTAGGGTCATGCGAGAATATGGTGACTTATCTGGTCACAAAGTAAATTGGACAAAGAGTGAATTGCTCCCAGTTGGGCAGGAGGATAGAGCTGGTCTGATCTCTAACCTCATGGGTCTACAGATGGTGGATCAGTTGAAATATTTGGGTGTCCTTATTTCAGTGTGTACACATATGTTGTATGCTTTAAACTTTAAACCCCTAGTACAAAAGATCTCCAGGGACTGTGACAGATGGATAGGTTTGCCATTTTCCTTAATTGGGAGGGTTGGAGTGGTAAAAATGATGATCCTTCCTAGATGTCTGTGTCTATATCAGGTTCTGCCTATTGTCCTCCCACTCTCGCACTTTAAACATATTCATGCGATCATACACAAGTTCCTGTGGTGAGGAAAGACTGCCTGAATTAAGAGATCTATTTTAGTTAAATCTACTGTGCAGGGTGGGGTTGGGTCTACCTAACTTCTACTGGTACTACCTAGCTGCACAATTGTCCTATGTGATGGATCTACGGGGTGTTATTTCTACTAGCTGGTTGAGCCTGGAGGAAGAACAGCTCCGACTCCCCATGTTTGAAGGGCTACTGGCCAGATAACTGTGGCCCAGTAGCCAGCTTAATGTGAGCAACCCCTTCACGGCAACAACAGTTAAGTGCTGGGTTAAGGCGCATGAATTGGTTGGGCATGTGGCTGCCCCTTCCTCAAATACCGACTTGGTAACTGCTCTACAATATAAAGGCCTATGTACTGCCTCTCTTATTCAATGACTGTTGGCCTGGAGGAAAAATGGGTTGAGGGTGGTCAACCAGCTGTATGTGGGGGAGTGCTGGTGCCCTTTTTCCTATTTATGTAAAAATTGGGGAATCCCATCAGCTGACTATTTTATATACCTAAAAGTGCAGAGTAAATTGGGCACTACACTGGGCCTGGACCATGGGTGGGGTGCTGTGTCCCCCTTTGAGGAGGAGCTTTTCTGCCCTCAGCCACTTTCTAAGCCCCTAACTATATTTTATAAACTTCTTGTGGGGGCTGGGATGGGGGGCATAGAGAAGATGTGTCAGGACTGGCAGAATGATTTGAATATGGACTGTAGTGGAGAGGTGTGGTCTTGTGCAATTCAACATTCTAACTCCTGCTCCAGAAGCAATAAATTAAGACAGATCCAGTATAATTTTATGTACCGAGCGTACTTCACCCCAGTGCACCTAAAGGCTATGGACCTGTCTAAGCCTGACTTTTGTCCCAAGTGCCAGGCCAGCCCTGGGGATTTCCTGCACCTGGCATTGACATGCCCAAAAATGTCTTCGTTTTGGCTAGAAATTCATCATCTTATGCAGGAGGTGCTGGGTTCCACATTACCACACAGCCCCTTGGAATTTCTGCTTGGCACTGACCCTCAGCATCCTGAGGGTGGCACAGTTGAAACACTTTGGTCCTTGGCCCTAATTCATGCTAGGAAGACCGTTGCCCAGTGTTGGATGGCACCCTCCCCTTTCTCTGTTCAGCAGTGGGCTAACAACTTGTGTCTCAGCATGAAATTGGAAAGGGTGCAATGGAATGCCATGGGCATGGGTGAGAGGTTTAATTTGGTGTGGAGCCCTCTGCAATGGGCGATCGAGGAAGCCCGCTTCCCAACTTAGAGCAACCTTGGGGGTTAAAATTGGTTTAGTAACCTGTTATGCAAAGTGCAGCCTGTGGTATGTTACCTGATATCATTTGGTATGTTACTGTCTGTATACACTCTGTTACTATGTACTTGAATTATTTATTTGGATGACTGTTATGTGTTTGTCTGGCTTTATCCTGCCCAACCATCTTAATAAAATATTTTTGGGGAAAAAAAAGCAGTTTTAATTGTTTTATTTGTACCTCCTTTGCTCCTCTGGTGCCTCCCTTTTTCTAAACCCACAGTGCCCCAGTGTCCACAAGTCTTCTCTCACCTTCCAGTTCCCTGCCACAAATCTCCCTTAGGTGGTCCATGGGTCCTCAGATCTGTCATATCCTGCTGGGGACCCCTCTGCTGCCACCAGAAGACATTCTCCCAAGAGGATAATGGTTGCTGGAGCTTTGGTCAGTGGGTTGGGTGGGGTGGGGTGAGGATTTGAGTGTTGTAGGAAGAGCCAGGGGCCTTCGTCCAGTGTGCCAGAATGGAGCATGTTTTCTTTTCTTGTTCTTCCTGTCCTCCCCACTCCTTGCCATCTGGAGCATGCCTATATCACCAACCTGGGGGAAGGATGCACTGGCAGTTGATCACCCATATTGACAATTGTCCTCTGCTAATATCAGTTGCCACACTCCAAACAGCGCACCTCTGCTGTCTCCCCCAGGAGGATAGTACCCTTGCTGATTCTATTTCACCCTCCCTGCTGGCCTTCACTCATGATGTCCTGGGTGCAGGCGGAACAACATTGAAATCATCAGGGAATCATTCAGTATTATTATTATTATTACCCATAGTTTCTTTGCAGGATAGGCCAGTAGTGATTTCTGCACTGCTGCAGAGAGTAGTGCACAGTGGGTGAAGTTGGTACTTGCATAAGATGCAGCCAGCAGTAGAACAGGAGCTTAGAATCAGCCCAGCAGGACATAGGGACAGGGTGGGTGAATTTTATCAGGTTTTATTCTGCACTAACATTTTATTTTTCTACCTGCTGGTGGTGCAGGGTGCAGATTCCATCTTCTTATTTTTTCCCTGTGTTTGAGCCAGCCAATTGGTCAGTGACGTGAACAGTTAGTAAAAGTGAAGTAGTCTGCTGTGTTAAACCTGAGAATGTGTTAGTTTTCTCAAGACAGTCTCTCTTAGTGATCTGTCATCTGGGTGGGGAGGTGGCCTTGTTTTTGCTCACAGATCCCTCTAACAGCTCAAGAGTTGTATCACATGACTGCCATGTTGTTGACCATTCTTTGACATACACATTATTGTCATCATAGTTTGTGGCATGCCCTAGTGCTGTCATCAATAATGTAGATAAGGTTCAGAACAAAATCTGTCTCATAGTCTTGGGTGTCACGTCACCTACATGAACATGACCATCATCTGGTTGTCTAGTCTTCAACATATACACTATTATTATACAAGTTTTACATGCCTTATCCTGCTGCTGCAAGATTAGTAGTGTTATCTGTCATCTAGAAGATACTGTATGAAGAAAAAACAGAAGGAAAGATAAACAGAAGGGAGAGGAATGGTGCAGATGAAGGTCCTACAATGCCAATTACAAACATAACTTCTGCAATTGGTGGTGGTGGAGATGGCCACAGTGATATGGGACAGGGAGTCATGGGGTTGTGAGGACTGGCTGTGGTCATGATAGTACAGCTAAATGAGTGTTCAGATTGGGGGTGGGTCATACTCTGCCAGGCTGCTGAGTGTTAGATGCTCACTGCTGAGGTGGCCATGATATGTAGACTACATTAGTGGGACCCAGGTATAAGCTCTACATTCTCACCACCATGACACTTTGATCATGTTTGTGCCCAAAGCCCCCACCAGCCCATGCCCCATCCCTCCAACAAAGCATGGTAGGCAGGGAGGTATGGCAGCCTGATTTCTTTTTTTTTACTGTTCAATTTACTATGTGGGAATATGGTCATCCTTGGAATAATGCCCTATCCTTTATAATCCCCTGCTCAGCACTCTCCAGCAAACCTGGGCTTCTGTCTTCTTAAATATGAAAATATTTCTTATTACTTCCCAAGGGCCTGCCTGCTTATATTTGCTTCCACCAGTGCCAGATGTCTCTTCCCAGCCAGTGAGTCCAATCCAACCATCATGCCACTGTATTCTCTTCCACCAGATACTGCCCTATCACTTTTCTAATTATTCCCTGGATGGGGCCCTGCTCTTCCAGAACCTCAGCAGGCATGATCCTTCTAACCTGGTCAATGGGATCAGAGACAAAGGCAGCCAGGGAGGAACCAGAAATGGTGGAGCTGGACCCATAATAGCCATGGGGGAAGACACGGCTTCATCTGCCAACCGGTTGCTTGATTTTCCTTCTTTACACCCTCCTCATGAGACCCACACTTGCAACGCCATCTGGCTCTGGCATGGCCAACACACTGGCATCACTATGCTCTCCCCACCCAAATGTGACTGAGCTCCCAGTTGTACTGCCACTTTTGTCACCCAGATGGCAACACTGCTGTAGGAGGCACAGTCCACCCTCTCCCCATATCCCTTCAATGACACAGACTCATTTCTGAACCTTGGATGCCAGCATGACAAATGGCAATGCTGCTGCTGCACTGATGGGCAAAATCAGATCTAGACTTTCTATTATGTCAGGCCCAGCTCAGCTCTAAGGACCACCTCCTGCATCCATGCAGACCTCCATGTTCACAGGGGCTCTAAATTCTTTTGAGTGTAGAACAGACTCAAGTCAGCTGCATACATGCAAATTGAAATTTTTTGTGAAATGACCCCTTAACCACAAACCAGTGTGTTTTTCTACTGTCAAACTAGATTGAACTAGATCTAACCTAGTTAGACTATGGAAAGCTTTGCCTGATTCAAAGTTTTTTGTACAAAATTCAAACTTTGGGACATTCACACAGCCCTGATCAGTTTCCCTAGACCTGTCTGAAACCATTTCAACTTATGAGGATGCTATTAATTCCTGGTAATAATATTTATGTGCAGTCTTTGAAAATAGTATACAAAGTGTAAGTTTGTGCAAATCCACCCCAGAGCATTTAGTTGTCATTTATAAATAGTAAGGCAGCAGTGCAGCCTTGTGTGGTGAAAAATGTGTGCTTCTTATCTGAAAGAGGGTTTAGATATTTGAGTAACCCTCCAATTTCAAGCCTTCACAGCCAGATAGCAGCCTTGGGCCACACCACAGGTTCAGTTGTAAGACCATAGATCCCCAGACCCTCTAACTTCAGATCCCACCTGGGTTGCTGGACTGCTGCCACCTCATCTGCTCCAGCAGACCTGGGACACCACCTCTCCTGAAGACCTTCCCCAGGATGAGAGCCGTGGTTCTAGCCTGATTCACAGGTCAGACCATGCTCACCCAGGAAAGCTGCAAGCTTGGATTCCTGCCTGCCCAGAAGCACACCAGTGGATCAGGGCCTCAGTTGCTAGGAGAGCCACTGAATCAAGCCTTCACAGCCAGATAACAGCCTTGAGCCACACCACTGGTTCGGCTGTAAGACCGTAGATCTCTGGGTATATTTTTCAGTGCCTTACCACCACCAAGCCATTCAAAGACTTTTAAACTTTTGGCACCTGACCGCTGATTGGTCTAGGCTCCCTGTGCACCTTCTGTGACTGTCTGGTGCTTGAAGCTACTCACAGCTTCTCTGCCTGACTCTGTTGCTCTTTCTTGTAACACCATCTCAGCCATTTAGTAAAGCCGTAAAGTTTTAGAGTTGATTTATTTTGTATTTTTTGTTTGTTTTATTTTTATACTGAATAACTAGTGAGCATAAAATGCTCATTTTCACAGTCACAAAAATCAATAATAGACTTAAAACAATACCTAAGATATACAAAAAAATTATACCATATAATTCACAATCAATTAAAACATTGACATTTAACTTCCAACAACATTAATTTTTGGGTACATCTTTAAAGGATGAAATATTAACAGACATAACAACCTTTTGAGGTAGATCATTATACAGTTTTACAGCATAAAATTGCAAAGAGTTTTATGCCATTTTTGTTTGAAAAAAACATAATCTGAAATTTATAACCTGCCTGCGACCTAGTCTAAATTGTATTAATACATCTGGGAAAAAGCTCAGTTATTACCCTGGGTAAATATCCCAAATGCAATTTATGTAAAAAAAATAAAACACAAAATTGAAACCTGTCTGAAAGAGACAAACACCCAAAATAACAATATAAACAACAGTGATGTGTCCTTTTGTTCTGTCTAGTAACAAAGCAAATAATATTATAAGTAGTTTTAAGCTTTAGAAGAATTCTGTCTGAAGGGAAAAAATATATAATCAATCCATAATCAATTATTGAAAATAAAAGACTGCAGTACAAGTTACATTAAACTGTTCCCTCAACTCACTGGTGTAACATTGTTCAATGAGTTTCCTGATCTGTGCAGTGTTTAATTCAATGAATTAGTAAAAGCTTAGTATTGGTTTGCAACTAGCTGTTAGGACTATAAACTTTATTTTCAGCTGAGTGCTTATGAGTTTCATTTCAGAAGGCAGACTAAACAACTCTTAAGGAATGCTGTGATATTTAAAAACAATGCTATGAAAATGCATTTTGCATAAACACTGCAAAACAGCTACTGCCATTTCACTAAACAGGTACAAGTGAGTTGAATAGGCAGTGAAGAATGGTTGGAAAAGAATTAAAAGCTTCAACAATTCAAGTTGCAGCTGCAATAGAATCACAAAAAAAAATGCTACACCAGTGAGTTGATGAAACAGTTTAATGTGACTTGTATTGTATGTGACAATATTGCCCTAGTTTCATAAGTTACATTTCTGTTTAATCGATACAACATTCCCAATCTTTGATGTATCTTACTAATCAATTTTGTAATGTGTAACTCAAATGATAAATGTGAACCAATAATCAATTCCAAATATTTTATATCAGTAACCTTCTCAATCTTTTTACCATAATTGTCACATAATGTCAGATCAAATATTACATTCGTCCTAGGATTTTTAAAAACCATACACTTTGTTTTACTAGAATTTAGAACTAATTTGTGCCTAATTAACCATTCATACATTAAACTAAAGTTCATTTGTAAACATTGTTCTACCCTTTGACAAGTCTCTCCATTACGTACTAAAAACATGTCATCCGCATATAAAATAAGTTCAGCATTACTACATACATTTTGCAATGAGTTTATAAAAAGTGAGAACAACAGGTGTCCCAAAATGGACCCCTGTAGAACTCCACAATCCAATTTACCCTCCTCCAATAACACATCATTTATCAGAGTTTTCTGCACCCTCCCAGCCAGGTAATTTTCCATCCAAAAAATCACCTCATCAGAAAAGTTTACTTTAAGTAAACTCATTAATAATTCTCTATGGTCCACACGATCGAATGCCTTGGTGAGGTCCACAAACACCGAGGCCACCATTTTACCCTCATCAAGGACTCTATGGACCTGGCTTGTGAATCTCCCCAAGGCAGTCTCCGTATTGTGTCCTAACCAAAATCCATGTTAAGAAGAAGCCCATAACCCATATTTATGTAAATGCTCCGTAATCTGATTTAACCCAATCCTTTCTAATAGTTTGGATAAAGGAGCCAACAATGTAATAGGTCGATAGGTACTAACATTCGACAAACTACCAGCTTTAAATATGAGTCTTACAATACCACATTTTCATTTAGAAGGGAAAACATTATCACAAAGGGAGAAATTAAAAAGTTTAGTCAACTGTAGGGCCATTACTATTCCTGCTTTTTTTTAAATCTGATAATCGATTCCATCAGTCCCAGTACTTGGTCTAGGATCCATCTTTAAAACATAAGACAAAGTCTCCTCAGTAGTCTACAATCGAAAATAAAATGTAGGATTCCTTTACAACCTAATTTAACTCTTTCCTCAGCCAAATCCTCATTCAATTCACACTTTAAACCCTGCCCCATAGGTCTATAACTATCCAAATTAACAAAATGTGAATTAAACCCATTAGCAACCTTTATTGGCTCATTCACTAATTGCCCATTTAATTCAACTGAAATATTATCAGGTTTCTTTTCTTTACACATTAGACTATTTAAAGTATTCCAAATAGCCTTAGAGTCACCTTTCTCAGTGGTTAATTTCCTCTTATAGTAATTGCTTTTTTTCTTTTCTTACTTCTGACTTATACAAATTACGCAATCTCTTATATTCCTGCTGTAGTTCCACTGTTCTATATTTCCTATATTTCTTCCAAACCTTAGTTCTTTCTTTCTTGAGCTTAACCAATTCAGCACTTATCTATAGTTTATCAGTTCTTAATCTAACAACTTTCAATGGTAATAACTTATCACAAATATTAATAAAATGACAGCAGAATTTCTCAAAAGCCACATCTATATCCACAATATCATCCAGAAATGACCAGTCAATTAAATAAACCTCATCTGAAAATGACTACAACTGAAAATCACTTACACGATGATACTGAATAACCCTAGGGGGGACTTTACAGTCCTTCACTGACCACCCACTATAAACTGCACAGTGATCGCTCAAACAGTCCACCTTTACTCCAGAGGTAACCACATGACTAGGGACATTAGTAATAATTCAGTCAATTAAAGACTCATAACAAGTTTGATAATTATATAGAGTAGAATCAGTTATTAACTGACATATCCCCAAACCAGACACCAAATTTCTAACATCAATAGCTTGAGATGAAGACCAATCCAAATTAAAATCTCCTACAATCAACAGTTCCCATGATGATTGAAAGGATAAATTCTGAAAAAAAGCATCAATACCCAATTTAACATTCAACAGTGATACATATACATTAATTAAAGTCAGAAAAGTATTACCTCCTAGAACCAGATCAATTGCCAATGACTTATAATATATACTGTCTACAATGTCCTGATTCACACTCACTAATATATGACTTTTAACATAAAATAAGCTCCCCTTCCCCTCTTCCCCATCCTATCTTTTCTAAAAACTGAATAACCCTCCAAATATAGTTCATCATCAAACACTTTATAATATCAGATGACCTAATGGTGGGCCAGCAATGTGAGAAGGCAGTCGGAGGGCTGGGGGTATACTGGGATGCATAGGGAGAGGCATCACCAGTAGAAAACAGGAAGTTGTTGGCCCTCTGTACAGACAGTTGGTAAGACCACATCTGGAGTACAGTGCACAGTTCTGAAGACCCCATCTCTGCAAAGACATAGGGTGGAGGCTGTCCAGAGGAGGGTAACCAAAATGGTGCAGGGTCTGCACCAGAAGACATATGAAGAAACACTAAAGAAGCTTAAGATGTATAGCCTCGAGGAAAGGAGAAAGAGGGGGGACATGATAGAAACTTTCAAATACCTCAAGGGAATCAACAGAGTCCAAGAGGGTAGCATTTTTCAGAAAAAGAGATGTGCAAGAACAAGGGGGCACAATTTGAAGATAGAGGGAGGACTGCTCAGAGGAAATGTGAGGAAATATTTAACAGAGAGGGTTGTAGATGCATGGAACAGCCTTCCTGAGGAGATCATAGAGTCAAACACAGTGGGGGAATTCAAGAATGCATGGGACAGACATAAGGCAATTCTAGTGGGGGGTAGGAGGAATTAGTCTGTTGGTTAACTATGATCTGCAGCTTATCCATTAGGCAGGGAAATGGGCAGACTAGGTGGGCCATGCGGTCCTTATCTGCTGCCAAATTCTATGTTTCTATGTTTATCAGTTAGCCAAGTCTCAGTCGAAGCTAACACATCAAATGAAATGTCCACTAACCAACCTTCCAATTGATCCTTTTTAGACATTAGACTTTGTGGGCTGGATATTCAAACTGCACCATTCTGTGGTGCAAGCCCTTGCGCTGCTCAAAATAGTTACACTGGGGTGTGGCCGGGGCGATATTCAACGGAGTTGCGCTATTGAGCAACTCCTTTGAATATCACCCCCCGACCACAGCCACTGTGCACGGCGCAGTGGAACTTGCGCCACCGCAAGTGGTCAGAGTGGAGCATTCAAGATGCGGTGGCGCAAGTTCCATTGCGCCATGTGCAAATTTCTGATATTCAAAAGGTGACAGGCAAATGGGGCCATAATTTATGCAAGGCGCAGGGGAGGGCCATTTGCATCTACTTATGGCCCCATTTGCATTCCATTAGCATGCAGGTGCGCCGATCCCAGACGCCTGGCGCCCTGCCAGGCAGCAGCTGTCAGAGACCGATGCTCCCTGCAGCCCGATCACGGGAAAAACAGTAGTAATCCTCCCCCCTGACTGGCCCGATCGCGGGCATAACTGTAGTAATCCCCAACCCCCCGACTGGCCTGATCATGGGCAAAACTGTAGTAATCCCCACACCCGACTGGCCCGATCGCGAGCAAAACTGTAGTAATTCCACCCACCCCCGACTGGCCCGATCGCGGGCAAAACTGTAATAACTCCCACCCCCACTAGCCGATCGCGGGCAAACCAGTAGTAATTCCCCCACCAGCCGATCACGGGCATAACAAGTTCAACCCCCAAGAACAATATCCCTGGTGGTCAGTGGACCATGAAGCCTGATCGCGGGCATTAGAGTCAACCCCCAGGTCCAAGTACCCTGGTGATCTAGTGGCACCCCATCCCACCACCCACGGGCCCCACCACCCGCTCCCCTGTCAGCGGCGGGGGCAGCACCACCCACCTGCCGCCCGCCACCTGCCAACTGACTGCTCGGTAGGGCTGCAAGCCCATTAGTTCAGAGCAAGGCCAATGGGCATGCAGCCCATACCGTAAAAAGGCAGTCCAGTTATGTGAATGAATCATTCACTTATCTGGAACTGCCTTATGCGGTATGGGCTGCGTGAGCTCTTGCTGGACAATGGGCTTACTGCAGCCTGCAAGCAGTCGATCGGGCAGCGGGCGGCAGCGCGAAGGTAGGGAGTGCCGCCGCCTGCCAGCTGACGGGGGAGCGCGGTGGGGTCATGGAGAGTGGGGCGGGGCCACTAGATCACCAGGGTGCTGAACCTGGGGTTGGACTCTAATGCCATGATGAGCTTCGTGGTCCACTGGACCACCATAGGATATTGTTCTTGGGGGTTGAACTGTTCTCCCGCTGATCGGGCTAGTGGGGGTGGGACATTACCGGTTTGCCCACCATCGGGCCAGTCGGGGATTACTACAGTCTGGCTTCCGCGACCGGGCCAGTGGGGTTACTATTATGCCCGCGATTGGGCTGCAGGGGGGCACAGGGAAGAAGTGGAGGGCCACCCACAGGTGGCAGCTGCTGTGTTGCACCCTGCAATGCGTCAGCTCACCTGTGGGTGGCCCTCGACTTACTCCTTTTTTTTTTGCTCAAAGTCATGCAGGCGCAGGTTGGGGGTTGCGCCTGCACAACTCTGCACAGACCGGCTGACTATCGGGCTGTGCAGTTTATGCATGGTTCCTCCCCCTCCGGTTGAGCATGCCTTCATTAGCATTGTGCTATTGCTCAGCATGACGTTTGGGGCTCAACTGCCTCCTGCTGAATATGGCAGAATGGCACAATTTCGGACTTACGCAGGAGCAACCCTATTGCGCATGGCGCAACCCTTTTGAATATCCAGCCCTGTATGTTTAAATGAGCTATACTCAGCATAGTATTTAAATCCTTCTTTATTGGCACAATAGAACCCATTACTGGTCCAGGATTTGGATGAACTGTACCTGACAAAATTAATAACATCATAAATAACCACTTATTCCTTAGGTAATTGCCACCATACTTCCCAGGTTACTGAGAATGCCTCACTTCAAATTGGTAATATAACTGTTCTTCACCATCTTATAACATGTATCTGAATATCCCAATTTAAGTGATTTCTGCTCAGTTTAGACTACAAGAGACTGTCTGTCACACTGTATAAAGCTACTTAGTCTTATCTGGGTCTGTTAAGAAAGTGTAGAGTACTATGTAATTTACAGCTCTCTTTACTGTGTCTTGTACAAGTTAAAGTTACAAGTTTAAGTTCTCTACTCACTTTCTCTCTCTCTGCCTGTGCTCTTTTGTCCTCCTGTCCCTAATAGCTCACACCTCTCTCAAAAGCCTCTGCCCTAAGCTATTGTTCTTCTGAAACCCTCCCCTAGCCTACCTGTACTTAATCTCCCTCCTCTCTCCTCAGACCCTGTGACTTCAGAGCCCACCTGGGCTGCTGGACTGCTGCCACCTCGTCCGCTCCAGTGGACCTGGGAAACTGCTTCCCCTGAAGACCTTCCCTGGGATGAGAGCTGTGGTTCATGCCTGAGTCTCAGGTTGGTCTGCATTCACCCAGAAAAGCAGCAAGCTTGGATGCCTGCTTATTCAGAACCACGCCAGTGGATCAGGGCCTGAGTCGCTAGGAGAGATGCCAAATCAAGCCTTCACAGCCAAATAGCAGCCTTGAGCCACACCATTGGTTCAGCTGTAAGACAGTGGATCCCACCCTCCCCCCACTTCACCCACCGAGGGTGGACTTTTTATTATATAGACACCATGTGGTCAGATGACTAAGTGGCTACTTTCCCATCGGTCCTTTATAATCTCTAACCACTAGTGGCTCCTAATGCCATAGTCGTTGCATCCACTCAGGTAGATCCATTCTACGCTACCTTGAACTCATTTTCATTGAACATCTGCCTAAGCAATGATCTCTAATAGTGCCTTTCTGCTTATCCTCATCTCAGACTCCCTACTTGGCCCAGTTGACATCCTGTACAATGGGTCGCCTAAAGCACCTAATCATCATGGGCCGTGGTGCTACTGCTGTTTTGCCTAACTACAAATGGAGTCAACAATGGAAACACGGCCCACTTTGCCACCCTTCCATCTCTAGATGTCTTCCACTTCTCTAATCTCCTCCTCCCTTACACACGACATGACTTGATCCCTCTTCTAATAAATAAGGGTATAATCTACCTAACTATATGCAATCCTAAAAATACTTCCTCTGCCGCTTAATCCTCTCCCCTTTTATCCACTGGAAGCTTTTGTACATTTAGCTCCTGGCAATCCTGCTATCCGGCAATATCGAGACAAATCCTGGCTCTACTTACCACCTCTCTCATTCTGATGCACTGCTAAGCAGCACCAAAGTTCTCCTTATTGCTCATCACAGTATCAGAAGCCTTGAGCACAACTTTGCTGAACTTGAGGTCTGGATTTCCCTCTACATCCAGACATATTGTGCCTGTCCAAAACATGGCTGAAATCCTCTATCTCTGACTCACTATGTTCAATACCCACCTCTAGCCTCCTACTGAGGGACAGACCAGCCACCAAAAGAGGGAGCGGTGTAGCTGTCTACTTCAAAGAACACCTGCATCTCACTACCCTAAACTCTGATCCCATGACCCACTGTGAGTTACTACATGCATTCCTGACACTCGGGGTGAAAAAGTTACATATCGTATGTGCCTACAACCCCCCCAGCAGTGGCCACACTGACCTAGGTGAGCTAGTAAACCAGACATCCCTACTGTCTGGCAAAAATTAAGTGCTCATTTTAGGTGATATTAAGCTTAACTGGCTAGGGAAATGCCAAGCCACATCCATCTCTAAAATTCAGAGTCATAATCTTCATTAGCTGGTCGCCGAACCCACTAGGGTTGCTTCTTGCTCT
Organism: Neoceratodus forsteri; assembly: GCA_016271365.2. Classification (NCBI taxonomy): domain Eukaryota; kingdom Metazoa; phylum Chordata; order Ceratodontiformes; family Ceratodontidae; genus Neoceratodus; species Neoceratodus forsteri. The sequence goes on along the minus strand of CM057449.1, from coordinate 1,256,291,651 downwards.
AATTCTAGCACTTGTATTGACTTAGTGCTAGCTAACTGTACCAAACACATCCATGCTGCCGGCACACCTGCAGATGCCATTACTGACCATTCCCTATCTTTTGCATCTGGGGATCAGTTCACCCACCCTGTAAAATCACGGTTCATCATATTTTGAAACCACGCCAACCTAGATCTTCAAAATTTTCTTTCGATGTGTCCAGCATTGACTGGTCTAATCTTTACAATGTACGAGATGTGCAGACTGCCATTAACATCTTCATTACTGAATTCATCACCTGCAGGATCTTCACTCCCCACTAATAACCCATCGAGTAAAAGGGAAACATACTTGATGGCTAAAAAGGACCTACTTGCTAAAATAAGAGAGAGAGAGAGAGAGAGAGACAAGAGCTGGCATTGTTTCAAGTCCTCTGGTCTACCTGCAGATTATAACACATATAGGAAGCAAAAGAATGCCTTCAAAAAGGATATAAGGACAGCTACTGTAAAAGCTCTTACTGTAAAAACCTATTGGCTAATGCCTCGGGTGACCCCAAAAAGTTCTGGTCCCACATTAAAACCTTCCTGGGATCCACTCACTCCTCTACCGCTAATGACATGGCCCTTAATGGAACTCACTGCATCAACCCTCAGACCATAGCTAACTTTTTTAATAATCAATTCTCTGACTTAACCAAATATACATCCTCATTCCCTATCCAACAACAAGTGGGCCCTCTGGCACACTCCAGCCTAAAAGCTATGACCCCCTCCTTTCACTTTAAGGCCATTACTAGTAAGGAGGTCTCAAAATTTCTTAGTATGATCTTGGACAGCTTGGCCACAGGCTCCGACAGCATCAAGCCAAGGCTACTAAAAACAGTTGCCCCAGTCTTTGCCACTTCTCTAGCTGGAATGTTCACTCTCTCCCTATGACAAAGTAGCATTTCTGATATTTGGAAGATAGCGAGAGTCACCCTGTCTTTAAAAAGAGAGACCCCAAAGACCCCTTTAACTACAGACCCATAGCCATCCTGTCGATGCTAAGCAAAATCTTAGAAAACTAGTTGCCACACAAACCCACATGCAACCTAAATAATTACCACCCAATCTCCTTGTTCCCAGCCTTGTCAAAACTATTGGAGAAGGTAGTAAATGAACAGCTCAGAACACATCTGAAAAGTTTTAATCTACTAAACCTGATCCAATCCAGTTTCCGTCCCATGCATAGTACCTCCACTGCCCTTGCTAAGGTTATAAATGACTGGCAGTCCGCACTTGATAACAAACAATACATATGCGCCTTGTTTCTGGACCTTAGCAAGGCTTTCGACATGGTGGACCATGATTTGCTCCTGGTGACCCTGAAGAAAGTTAGGGTGGACAACCTTGCCCTAAGTGTGTTCACAAACTATCTTGTGGACGGAGAGCAGCAGGTCAAGGCTAAAGGAGACCGATCACCAAAACAAATACTCCTTAGAGGTGTCCCCCAAGGATCCATACTTGGTTCACTTCTCTTTGCCATTTCTATTAATCAAATTGACACTTGCCTAAAGTCATCTAGTATCCATCTCTTCCCTGATGATACAGTTCTATACATTGACAGATCAACTCCAGATCAAGCCATTTTGGACCTCCAGAACAATTTTAACATCTTTCAAAAAAATCTACTCAACTTGAAACTCCTGCTCAATGCCAAAAAAAACTAAGACCATGATTTTCTCTCCTCTGGCCCCTCATCTCAAAAAAAAAACTCAGATAAGGTTTCTCACACAAGCACCCTTTTAGGAGAAACCCTGGAGTTCGTGGAACAATTCAAATACCTGGGGGTCTGGATCGACTACAAATTGTCCTTCATTGATCACATTGAAGAACTCAATAAGAAACTGTGTCAAAGGCTCAGTATTTTCTTCAGGATCAATCACTCACTAAGCCAGGAGGCTAGAAAACACCTAGTCCAAGCTGCCTTCTTGCCTCTCCTAGACTATGCGGACTTCTGATATGGCCATAGTACTAGCACAGCTCTCTCCAAGCTTGATACCCTGTATCACAGAGCCCTTAGATTCATTTTGGATGCCCTTATGACATGCACCTCTGCATCCTCTATTCTTCCGTAGGCTGGAGCTTCCTTAGCTTCGGAGGCAAAGAATGCTATTCTATGGACATATAAGGCAATCACTCATAAATTACCTCAGTACCTCACAAGCTACCTAATTCCCTGCATGCCTAGTGCCTATTCTCTCAGAAGTCTTACCATCTTATCTCTGGCTATCCCTAAAGTTAAAATGAACTTTGGTAGAGCCTCAATAAGCTTCACTCTTCCTACGCTCTGAAATAAGATTCAGAAAACCTTAAGGCTCACTTCCCCTGTTACGTTCTCTCTCTTCAAATCCTTGTTCTTGAGGACCTTCTCTGAGGTCTGTCATTGCTTCAAGTCAAGGTCTTAACATCATGATATGTTACTACTTTAAATTCTGGACTTAAACCTCAACCATTGCCTGAGGTGTCATTTGAGTCCTCTCTTCTGTCATTGTTCAAATCAAGGTCCCAGCATCACGATCTGCTTTGCTTCAAATATTGGACTTAAACCCCAACCACTGCTGGTGGCATCTGTCATGTTTCTCCCATAGAACAGTCCTTCCTCCCTAGGCCATCATGTCTAACCCTCTCCTATCTCATCTCACCTTATCTCCCCACTCCTTATACCCCCTCCCCTTCCCACCCCACTTGTCAGGCCTTGCCTACAGTACTTATCAAGGACTCTTTCATCTCAATCTTCTTCACACTTTGATGCTAGAGGAACTGCCACTCCTGATTACTATGACTCCTTCAGTGATGTTTACTGTATAAACTTTAGCTCATCCGTTATCTATATATCTGTATCTATGCAATTGTATTTAAATGGCACGACTCTTGTTGAACCTATTGCTATGTTCTGGTGGAAGTATCTTGTTATATGTGATGGTTATATGTTATTATGTTGTTATTATTACTACTATGTAATTGGTATGTACGTTCACTCAACCTCTTATGTCTTAACCCTGTTGGCAATGGTTTTGCCCCAGGTCCATCATGTAAATTAGCTTGTCTCAATGATGTTCTGCCTGGCAAAATAAAGATATTTATCGCTTGATTGATTGATTGAAACCATAGAATTAATTCTTAAAAATGACCTTCTAAGAACTGCCCAGCATGGCTTTTGCAAAAGTCACAGCACCTCCAAAGCCATGCTTAAATTTACTACAGACACTCTCATCACTATGGATGCAGGTATTCTAACTGGGGCTGTTTTTATTGATATGACGAAGGCCTTTGATCTGGTGAATCACTCCATTCCCCTCGCCACCCTAAAATCTATGGGCTTTGCACCTAATGTAGTCAGCTGGTTCAGCAGTTGCCTATTAAACAGGGTCAAAGTCATAAAGTACAATTCAACCTATTCAGATCAAGCAGCAGTGAATATTGGAGTACCCCAAGGCGCCATCCTGAGGCCACTTCTATTTTCGATATTTATTAATAACATCACCTCTAATCTGTCTGCCATCTCCTCCCTACTCTATTCAGATGACATAGTCCTATATACCAGTGCAAAAATGTATCTGATATCAATCTATGACTCTCCTCTGACTTCCAATGCACACAAACCTGGTGCTCAGATCACAAACTTGTTCCTTTTTTTTTCAACTTTATTTCTCTTCCCATCCCTACAGGCCTCCTTCAGGTGTACCCTCTCGACATCTGCCCTGCTCCAAGCCTGAACCTTCGCATTTCCCCTGATCTCCTCCCCAAGTGACCCCCAGGCAGGCCTGACCCCCGGTACCATCTCTGGGGCTGATTCCACTTTACGGTGTGTCTGTGGTATGAAGTGCACTCACCTGGCTGGTCGTCGGTCAGTGATGCAGGATGATCCTGATGCTGGGTCAGGTGCTTGGGATGTGGGCTGAGTCACTGGAGTCACCTTCATCTCACAGAAGGGATGAGAGGCCTTTTTCCATTTTTCTCTCTACTTGTCTTCTCAGGTTTCAGCAAGCAAGGCAACGTAGAGCCGCAAACTCCACCCCCTAATGCTCCCACTGCGTTACCATGCTAGGCACCCCTGATTCACCACCAGAGGCTGCTCCAGGAGTGGCACTACCCCCTATCCCTCCCCAGGAAGAGAGAACAGTCCCTCGGATGCTCAATCTCTTCCCCCCGCCAACCCCCAGTGACCTGGGCTCGTTCCCGAATCCACGTCGCTAGCGTGGTGCAAGGTGTGGCATCCAGCGCCTCAACCCTCAGCACCACCGGGCCAGCTACAAACTTGTTCTTAATGAAGCTAAAACCCAGTCCATGCTGTTTGGTACCCTTTCAAAACTGAAATCATGCCAACACAACTTTAGAGTCTCCTGCTTAGATGGCTCACCTGTTGGCTTAGTGATCTCCTTTAAGTACCTAGGGGTAATGTTGGACCAGTCCTTAAACTTTGAACTGCACATACAGAACACATGCAAATCTGTAAACTCTAAACTAGGCATAGAGTACCGGACTAGCTATGTACTAACCCCAACAGTGAGATTGGCTATTGCCCAAGGCAAACTTCTGCCTACCCTGACCTTTGAATTAGCTATGTATGCTGCCATACCTAAATCCAACGTCCATAGATGGGACGTTACCTATAATAATATCTGTCAGTATGCCACCCATAGGCTGACACACCATTGCCTCCTCTACTTGGATTTTAACTGGCTGTCTCCTAGTGCAGCCAGACTTTATTCCCTGTTGATAGTATTATGAGGTCTCAAACCCCAAAACACTGTCTGAGCTGCTCACCCCCAGACCTCCAACTATGGCCTGCGCTCGACTGATAAATTCCTCTTATGCATCCCGAAATGCAAAACTACCGAAGGTGCCAGTGCTTTTTCCCACCATGCTCCTCAGCAGTGGAACTCCCTACCTCTAGATTTTCACCTAGCACTCACACATAATGCCTTTAAAAAAGCACTCCACAGCTACCTCATCTCATCTAGTCAATGCTCCTGCTTTTAACCTCCTTAGTACATTGTCCTCCTCCCTTTCCTTCCTGAAGCTCTTGACCTGCTTTCTGCCAATATACCCTTGCAATATATATCTTCCTTCACCCTGTCCCGAGTCTCACCTCCTAATTATTGCCTTTTCTTCTCAGTGCCTACACTATCCTCTTGCCTGACTGATATCTCTGAGCCTTGCACAGTTCTAAACTACAACCAATCTCAGCTTTTTCTATCCCCTGCATCACACCCCCTCTGCACTTATTTGTTATTGTATTATATCTTTTAGAACTGTATGAAATGTTTCCCTCTAGGGTTATACCTGCTATATGTTTTATTTTCTTGTATTCTACTCGATGCCTCTGGTTTTTGCAATATGTGACTTTACTGTTCCTGTTCTACCAGCTTAAATGTTCTATCCCATTGCTATGACTAAAAAAATTCTACTCTGTACCCTGCTCTAAAAACCTTGTATTTGTTTTTGCTGCATAACCTGCTGTATAACACCTTGTTTTGTACTTTGTTGTATAAGCTGCTGTTGTAGCTCTGTAATACTACCCTGTAACATCGCAGGTCGTACCTGAAAATAGTCATCTCTATGCTAGCGCACCTACCCGGTAAACAAAAAACAAATAAAAAATAAATATTTTTCCCACATTTAAGCATTTTCAAGTAGATTTTTTTTGTTTTTTGGGAAGGCTTTAAGCCTGAGGTTCAATGGGTGGAGCAACTCATTCACTCCCCATCAGGCCTTAAAAGCCATTCCTCCTGGGCTGTCCCAGGATTTGTTTCTTGTTGAGGCCGGAAGCACCTCCTTCCTTCATTCTGAGCTTTCTTGTTTCCCTTGCACCTCTGGCTGCTCATTTCCATCTCGCTGTTCTGCTGTTATTCCCCCCTATTCCCATTCTCCTTCTTCATCCCCCCCGATTCTTTTCACTCCTCGTGTTTTGTCTTTTCCCCTGTACCTCATTTTTCTTCCCGGTCATTGCCTTCCTTTCTAGCATTTCTCACTCCTTGGCATTGCCAACTCAGCGCTGCTGTTGCACTTCCATATTGCACCTGCCTTCCATAGCGGCCATCCGCTGCAGCACCATGGGTGCCATGCTGTTCTGCTCCTCTCGCCATTTTTCTCCCGCTTTGTTGTCAGTTGGAGGCCTCTTTGCTTCTCCACATTTTCTTCCACCTTGCCACTTATTTTGCGAATCTTTCCATTTTTGATCAGTGCCTCTTAGTAATCTCCACCCCCCCTTTCTGTCCCTCCTTCACTTGGTTCCCTGCCTCGTTGCCTGGTTTCTTCCTTCCCACTCCTCGATTGCAGTTCCCGTGGGATCTCCATGCCTCACTCATTCAGGGCCTCCTGCAGCCACTCCTCCTTGAACCTCTCGACCTTTTGCCTCTTAACTCAGGGACTCTGTTTCTCACTATCGGGGACACACACCCTATGTCAGGATGCCTCTTACCGCTTGGTAAGTCACTCAGACTGCTGCTAGGATCAGGGATTCATGTGGGATGCATTTTCTGAGGAAGAGCATATCTGTACCTTTCCTGTTTGACATTGCTGTGTGCTTACAATCCCTGTGTTTGGTTCCAGTACCTCAAATTGCATGAGGGACAGTGACTTATTTTGTGACAATATCAGGAACGTCCCTGCAAATCAGGGATGCTTGAGTGGTCTGCTCCTCCTGTTTTTGCTGCTTGCTTGCTGCACTGTGCCTGGGATTTCTGTTTTGTTCCTCTCCTCCATTCATTACCATTCTTGGTTCATCTGTTGCTGTCCATGCATTCACCTTCATTCTGACTGTATTCAGTTGCCAGTACTGCTATTCCTTGATGTCTTCTCTCACCTCTGTACCATGGTTTTGTACTACCAGCAGCTCCAGGGAGTGATTCCCAACCTCATACTGGGAATACAACCTGGGGATATAGGCTTGGAGCAACGGATCCTGTACTGTGGCCGTAGCTCTCCGCGGGGCTGCTGCCCTCTGTGTCGGTCCTCATCTGGTCTGGCTCCTCTGCTGTCTTCTCTCCGCACTGCTTCCTCCGGTCATTTTATTTATTTATTTAGCTTTTGTTGACCGGGTAAGTGCACTAGACAAATCCTGCCTATTTTCAGGCACGACCCGGGGGAGGGGGATACAGATGAATGCCAACTGACCTTGAACCAGATTAAGCTGTTGGTGGTATTTTTAGTGACTGAGGGAAATTTGGCCAGGACACCGGGAAATTCCCCTACTCTTTTCGATAAGTGCCATGGGATCTTTAACATCCACCTGAACTACCACCAATCCAGGCAGATGGGACCTCGGTTTAACGTCTCATCCGAAAGACAGCACATCAGAAGTGCAGCACCCCCCTCATGCTGCACTACAGTGTCAGTACTGGGATATTAACCCAAGTGCCAGATGTGGGAACTGAACTCACATCCCTCTGATCTCCCGGCCTCAGAGGCGAGTGTGCTACCTACTGAGCCACTGACACTGACATTGTTCTCACTCAGTTGAGGTCCTACTCACTCAGAGTTTCTCTCCCTTCCTGACCCTCCATTCTTTCAGGGTTTCTTGCCGTCTCATCCTCACATGCACTTCTCACATGCTCCTCCTCCTGGTTTTGCATTCAGGACTCCTCTGGTTCTCTCAGCTATGAAGGTTTGAACTTCACCTTTTGGGACCCGTGCCTGTCCTTTAGGTTGGGCCCTTGTCTCCCATAGCCATGTCCTCCCCTTCGACCATTCACATTTGTTTTCCGCTTCCTAGTCCTGTCACTTTTCCTGGGTTCATCTACTGTCTCTGGCTGCTGCTTCCTCCCTCCCTCCTCCTTCCTCATTCTTGGAATTTCTTATTTTTATCCTTCCTGTGCTTCCTTATGCTGGGCGCTCACCCTCCTCCAGTTTCCTTCCACCCTCCATTCCTCTACTCTGATCTTTGCTTTCTTTTGGGGCTTTCCCTATCCTGATATCACCTTCCCTATTCATTTACTCCTCTTACCCTAGTCCATCTGGTCTGGTTCCCATTCACTCAGTCTGACCTCAAGATCTAATCATTCACATCACTTAATGGAGCATACTTCCCATCTGGTCTCAAGCTACCTCATTGACTGCACTCCTATGGTAATTATCACCATCAGTCTTCTCATGCCCACATCTGGGCATCCCTTGCTCATATGACCTCTATGTGGGTCTATTCTGTCACATTGAATACTCAAGCATAACCCTCTTGGGTCCATGCTACCTCCACTCGACCTGCTCTACACTTGAAACATGCTTTCATGTCTATTGCTCCTTTGCTTGGGGCTGGCAAGCTTCTCTCCATTATAGTACATCGTTCATTTCATATCTCACCTTAAACCATTCATGCCTTCAATGCTTCTTTCCATCATTGTACTTTCCCTCTTGCTTTTGAGCATCTGATTTGCAGAGACATTGCTCGCATCACTCGGCGGCAGTCCGGTTAGTAGGACAGAGCAAGAACTTCATCTAAAATTGTTTTTTTTCTCCCTCCTCAATCTCTACTTTAAATTGCAGGAGTGGAGCCGTCCCTTATCAAAAAAGTCCTTCAGACTGGAGGGAAGGTGACCTTGGCATTGGATCCCCTGAGATTTCCTCCTCAAGGGGGGTTTTTCCTCTCCTCCATGCCAATGGTCATAATATTAGTCAGGGTTAGTGCTTTCTTAGGTTCCTTAGTCAGGTTCCACTGTTGGATGGAGTCGGATGGTGGCCCCGGCTGTTCCCTCTCTCCATAGGATGTCTGCCCTTCTCCATCTCATCAGATTTCCTTTTGTTCACTGTCCTCACCTTTAATGGTTCTTCTCCTGTTCTTCCTATCTGTCTGTCACATTTATTTCTGGTTTAGATGTCTTCTGACTTCTGACTCTTCGATGCTCAACACCCTTTTGGGTATTCTTTTTGGGATTCTTCCTACGCTACCTTAAGCCAAGGGAATCATTCCCGTGGCACCTATAAGGAAGGGGGAGCCCTCTTCTAGGGCTCCTTGTGTTGTACCCTTACAGGGTGGTATATCCCATGGATAGAGAGGTGAATAGCCACAATGTATCAAAGTCACACAAGCATAATCTCATCCAGTTGCATAAGCACAATTGAATGGGAAGGCTTTAAGCCCAGGGTTCAATGGGTGGAGCAACTACGTCACTTCCCCATCAGGCCTTAAAAGGCCACTCCTCCTGGGGATTTGTTTTTCGTTGCCCCACCATCCACCCCTCCTCCTCCAGTGGCTTGTCTCTCTTACCCATGAACTTCTTCCTAAGCTACCTTTAGCCAAGGGAATCATTCCCATGTCACCTATGGGGGGGACCCTCCTCTAGGGTTCCTTGTGTCATGCCCCTACAGGGTGGTATATCCCACAGATAGAGAGGTGAATAGTCACAATGTATCAAAGTTACACAAGCATCATCTCATCCAGTTGTGTAAGCACAATTGAACCTATAATAATGCATTCTACTTGTCTTGTTTATCATTTTCTCTCTCCCCTCGGCTGGTTGAAATCAGTTAATACATAGTCCCCATAGTGTTCCCATCAGAGCAGTGTTATTCAGGTACATCCCAACACTTATGCACAACCTTAAGAAACTTAGAAATGGCAACATGGGTGTGTAAAGGAACAGGATTAAAAAAGTCAAGAAAAGATATAGTGTACAGTACAGGAGTACTTAGAAAGCAAATGTGTCATATATGAGAACAGGTTTTATTAATTGCAGCTGTCAGTTAAACTATCAGAAATATAACAGGCAGCATAGTGAAATGGCTTGTGAGTCATAAATAAAGTTTGTGACTCACAAACTGGCTTACACATGGAGACAGCAGTTTGAGAGGTAAAGGCTTTACTGAAAGTTTGCTGCTTATGACTGAACTCTTGTTCACCCCTACTGCCAAAGTTAGGGCAGGAGTGGAAATGAATGAAAGGCAGATTCATGCAAACAAGGCACAGACCAAAACTGGAAGCAAAAGTGTGCTGGCAAACTGCTTGGTTCTGCTCGCTAAAATAAGGAATTCTGAAAGCATGCTTTAAGCACTAACAAAAGACTGCAGGGCAGTTGCAAGCACAAAAAGCACCCTCTAAAGTATGTTTGTAAGTGCTGCATGGACACACCATAGCACTTTGGCACTCTCCACAGGTGTTGTGGCTAATGCAGAGATCACAGATGCAATCCCACTACAGAAACAGAAGAGAAAGAAATAAGTGCCTTAGCTGGCCTTTTTTTTCTTTATCTCTTCTGTTTGTTTGGTTCCATAAATGTGAACACCGCAGCCTTGTGATTAAAAATCCCCACCATGGCCAAACACTGACTGTGTCCTTTGGAGCAAGTCACTTGACCTAAAGCACCAAGACACCCATAAGCAGTTGTTGGTACATGGGGGACCTCAATGTAGATGAGGCTGTGTAACTCAACTGGCATACAATGGGTGATTACATTCTAAGTTACAATTGTTCATATTAAAGTCATCATAATGTAAACATAAAATCAAGAACAGGCACTGTGTACAGCACAGTCAGCCAGGTTCGCATGCAGTAAAAAACATCTCACAAGTTCATGTATATCAAAAAGGCTAAATTGTCATTGATCTGCACAGTTCCCTACAGCATGCCGCAGCACTCTACAAGGCACTGTGCTATAGCCTGGCTGGCTCCACTGTAAGAGACAAGTAGTTTTCCTGAAGTTGGCCTCCAGTGCAGCCTTTGAGAACTGCATTGAACTGTGACTACTTAAAGTTGCTTTTTTTCATCAAGTTTTTTCGCATGTTCGAGCTCAACTGATCACATGCCCCAGCCCCATCCTGGCCTTCTCATGGCCACACCAGTTATCCACCACTTGCCCAAGACCATGATAGTGGTGGGTGGCCTGTCATATCTGTCATGCTTGGGCCTGTGGGGTGAGGTAGCAACACAGTGAACCAGGTCTTTTAATCCTGCTTCTTTTTTCCTCTTTACAGCTGCTGGCATGCAATAACATACATACATGCATGCATACCATAGCACACATGTGCAACTGGCATCCAGCTGCTGCCCCTTAACCCATTCATGCACTCCCACTGTGTCACCACCTTGTCAAGGAAGGAGAACTGTGCATGCGATGCATAATCCTCCCTCCTTCCCCCAACTGAACCTGAATGACCAAAGTCCTTTCTTGAAGCCAGGTTATTGGTGTAGCCAGAGGTACTGTAGTACCTTTGGGTCGGCATGCTAAGTTATTTGTAATCACCTGCTGACATGCTTATCAAACTGCTATGTGGCCAATGGTGGCCTAAACACTGCCACAGAATATTTTCTCACATACTGTACCTGCACCACTGCCATTGCAAAACCCTATACTGATTGCTTCTTTGTACGCCTAAAAGCTTCTTTCACTGAGTAGGGATGTTGTTCTTGAGAGATGCAAAGGCAAAGCACATATATATGGCATAATAACTGCAGTCATTGGCATGTAAAGACCATGTATGTGAGTTGTGTGATGTGAGAGTTCATTTGTATTTTACTTTCCGTTAATAGATGTTGCTGGTCAAGCCTGTACCAGTTTGTGAGTCACAAATAGGTGTCCATGTGTTCCAAATGTACTCATTGGTTTTGGCAAGTGTAACTTTGCCAGATGCTAGTGCTTTATGTAATTATTCTTTTATCACTTCTATCAATCACTTTTGTTAGTAGGGGCATATTCCTTTGCAGGATGCTTATGATTTGGTGGGAGGATGTTATATGGCTTTTAGAAAGTGTGTTTTGCTCCTTTTTGTAAAATGTATTCATATTATATGAAAAAGGATGTAAACTTCAGTTGAGCCACAGCTTATGTTCAATGAGGTCCCATGGTACTTTGTAAGGTTACAATATCAATCTAAGGAGTGTAACAAATAACATATTTTCAACGGGACACACAAATCCTAATTATATATTACACTAAGAAATTTATATAACTGATCACTTATCCGGATCTGACTGCTCCACGGTATAGCTGCACCTATTGGCTCTGCTCTGAACCACTGGGTCTTGCAGCCCCACCGAGCAGTCTGTCCGGGCGGGCAGGGCGGCGCAGGCGGGTGGAGTGCCGCCTGCCAGCTGACGGGGGAGCGGTGGTGGGCTCCGTGGGTGGTGGGTGGGTGCCACTAGATCACCAGGGTGCTTGAACCCTGGGGTTGACTCAATGCCCGCGATCGAGCTTCGTGGTCCACTGGACCACCAGGATATTGTTCTTGGGGGTTGAACTGTTCTTCCCGCATCGGGCTAGTGGGGTGGGTATTACTACTGGTTTGCCCAATGATCGGGCCAGTCGGGGATTACTACAGTTTTGCCCGCATCGGGCCAGTGGGGTTACTATTATGCCTGCGATTGGGCTGCAGGGGGCACAGGAAGAAGTGGAGGCCACCCACAGGTGAGCTGCTGTGTTGCACTTGCAATGCGTCAGCTCACCTGTGGGTGGCCTCGACTACTCCTTTTTTTTTTTGCTCAGGTCATGCAGGCGCAGGTTGGGGTTGCGCCTGCACAACTCTGCACAGACCGCTGACTATCGGGCTGTGCAGTTTATGCATGGTTCCTCCCTCCGTTGAGCATGCTCATTAGCATTGTGCTATTGCTCAGCATGACGCTTAGCTCAACTGCCTCTGCTGAATATGGCAGAATGGCACACTTCGACTTGGCAGGAGTAACCCTATTGCGCATGGCGCAACCCTTTTGAATATCCAGCCCTGTATGTTTAAATGAGCTATACTCAGCATAGTATTTAAATCCTTCTTTATTGGCACAATAGAACCCATTACTGGTCCAGGATTTGGATGAACTGTACCTGACAAAATTAATAACATCATAAATAACCACTTATTCCTTAGGTAATTGCCACCATACTTCCCAGGTTACTGAGAATGCCTCACTTCAGAATTGGTAATATAACTGTTCTTCACCATCTTATAACATGTATCTGAATATCCCAATTTAAGTGATTTCTGCTCAGTTTAGACTACAAGAGACTGTCTGTCACACTGTATCCGAAAGCTGCTTAGTCTTATCTGGGTCTGTTAAGAAAAGTGTAGAGTACTATGTAATTTACAGCTCTCTTTACTGTGTCTTGTACAAGTTAAAGTTACAGTTTAAGTTCTCTGCTCACTCTCTCTCTCTCTCTCTCTCTCTCTCTCTCTCTCTCTCTGTGTCTGTCCTTTTCTCGCCTCCTGTCCCCTAATAGCTACACCTCTCTCAAAAAGCCTCTGCCCTAAGCTATTGTTCTTCTGAAACCCTCCCCTAGCCTACCTGTACTTAATCTCCCTCCTCTCTCCTCAGACCCTGTGACTTCAGAGCCCACCTGGGCTGCTGGACTGCTGCCACCTCGTCCGCTCCAGTGGACCTGGGAAACTGCTTCCCCTGAAGACCTTCCCTGGGATGAGAGCTGTGGTTCATGCCTGAGTCTCAGGTTGGTCTGCATTCACCCAGAAAAGCAGCAAGCTTGGATGCCTGCTTATTCAGAACCACGCCAGTGGATCAGGGCCTGAGTCGCTAGGAGAGATGCCAAATCAAGCCTTCACAGCCAAATAGCAGCCTTGAGCCACACCATTGGTTCAGCTGTAAGACAGTGGATCCCACCTCCCCCACTTCACCCACCGAGGGTGGACTTTTTATTATATAGACACCATGTGGTCAGATGACTAAGTGGCTACTTTCCCATCGGTCCTTTATAATCTCTAACCACTAGTGGCTCCTAATGCCATAGTCGTTGCATCCACTCAGGTAGATCCATTCTACGCTACCTTGAACTCATTTTCATTGAACATCTGCCTAAGCAATGATCTCTAATAGTGCCTTTCTGCTTATCCTCATCTCAGACTCTACTTGGCCCAGTTGACATCCTGTACAATGGGTCGCTAAAGCACCTAATCATCATGGGCCGTGGTGCTACTGCTGTTTTGCCTAACTACAATGGAGTCAACAATGGAAACACGCCCACTTTGCCACCCTTCCATCTCTAGATGTCTTCCACTTTCTAATCTCCTCCTCCCTTACACACCGACATGACTTGATCCTCTTCTAATAAATAAGGGTATAATCTACCTAACTATATGCAATCCTAAAATACTTCCTCTGCCGCTTAATCCTCTCCCTTTATCCACTGGAAGCTTTTGTACATTTAGCTCCTGGCAATCCTGCTATCCGCAATATCGAGACAAATCTTGGCTCTACTTACCACCCTCTCATTCTGATGCACTGCTAAGCAGCACCAAAGTTCTCCTTATTGCTCATCACAGTATCAGAAGCCTTGAGCACAACTTCTGCTGAACTTGAGGTCTGGATTTCCTCTACATCCAGACATATTGTGCCTGTCCAAAACATGGCTGAAATCCTCTATCTCTGACTCACTATGTTCAATACCCACCTCTAGCCTCCTACTGAGGGACAGACCAGCCACCAAAAGAGGGAGCGTGTAGCTGTCTCACTTCAAGAACACCTGCATCTCACTACCCTAAACTCTGATCCCATGACCCACTGTGAGTTACTACATGCATTCCTGACACTGGGGTGAAAAGTTACATATCGTGATGTGCCTCACAACCCCCAGCAGTGGCCACACTGACCTAGGTGAGTTAGTAAACCAGACATCCCTACTGTCTGGCAAAAATTAAGTGCTCATTTTAGGTGATATTAAGCTTAACTGGCTAGGGAAATGCCAAGCCACATCCATCTCTAAAATTCAGAGTCATAATCTTCATTAGCTGGTCGCCGAACCCACTAGGGTTGCTTCTTGCTCTAATTCTAGCACTTGTATTGACTTAGTGCTAGCTAACTGTACCAAACACATCCATGCTGCCGGCACACCTGCAGATGCCATTACTGACCATTCCCCTATCTTTTGCATCTGGGGATCAGTTGCACCCACCCCTGTAAAATCACGGTTCATCATATTTTGAAACTACGCCAACCTAGATCTTCAAAATTTTCTTTGCGATGTGTCCAGCATTGACTGGTCTAATCTTTACAATGTACGAGATGTGCAGACTGCCATTAACATCTTCATTACTGAATTCATCACACTGCAGGATCTTCACTCCCCACTAATAACCCATCGAGTAAAAGGGAAACATACTTGATGGCTAAAAAGGACCTACTTGCTAAAATAAGAGAGAGAGAGAGAGAGAGAGACAAGAGCTGGCATTGTTTCAAGTCCCTGGTCTACCTGCAGATTATAACACATATAGGAAGCAAAAGAATGCCTTCAAAAGGATATAAGGACAGCTACTGTAAAAGCTCTTACTGTAAACCTATTGGCTAATGCCTCGGTGACCCCAAAAGTTCTGGTCCCACATTAAAACCTTCCTGGGATCCACTCACCTCTACCGCTAATGACATGGCCCTTAATGGAACTCACTGCATCAACCCTCAGACCATAGCTAACTTTTTTAATAATCAATTCTCTGACTTAACCAAATATACATCCTCATTCCCTATCCAACAACAAGTGGGCCCTCTGGCACACTCCAGCCTAAAAGCTATGACCCCCTCCTTTCACTTTAAGGCCATTACTAGTAAGGAGGTCTCAAAATTTCTTAGTATGATCTTGGACAGCTTGGCCACAGGCTCCGACAGCATCAAGCCAAGGCTACTAAAAACAGTTGCCCCAGTCTTTGCCACTTCTCTAGCTGGAATGTTCACTCTCTCCTATGACAAAGTAGCATTTCTGATATTTGGAAGATAGCGAGAGTCACCCTGTCTTTAAAAAGAGAGACCCCAAAGACCCCTTTAACTACAGACCCATAGCCATCCTGTCGATGCTAAGCAAAATCTTAGAAAAACTAGTTGCCACACAAACCCATGCAACCTAAATAATTACCACCCAATCTCCTTGTTCCCAGCCTTGTCAAAACTATTGGAGAAGGTAGTAAATGAACAGCTCAGAACACATCTGAAAAGTTTTAATCTACTAAACCTGATCCAATCCAGTTTCCGTCCCATGCATAGTACCTCCACTGCCCTTGCTAAGGTTATAAATGACTGGCAGTCCGCACTTGATAACAAACAATACATATCGCTTGTTTCTGGACTTAGCAAGCTTTCGACGCGGACCATGATTTGCTCCTGGTGACCCTGAAGAAAGTTAGGTGGACAACCTTGCTCCTAAGTGTGTTCACAAACTATCTTGTGGACGGAGAGCAGTGGTCAAGGCTAAAGGAGACCCCGATCACCAAACAAATACTCCTTAGAGGTGTCCCCAAGGATCCATACTTGGTTCACTTTCTTTGCCATTTCTATTAATCAAATTGACACTTGCCTAAAGTCATCTAGTATCCATCTCTTCCCTGATGATACAGTTCTATACATTGACAGATCAACTCCAGATCAAGCCATTTTGGACCTCCAGAACAATTTTAACATCTTTCAAAAAATCTACTCAACTTGAAACTCTGCTCAATGCCAAAAAAACTAAGACCATGATTTTCTCCTCTGGCCCTCATCTCAAAAAAACTCAGATAAGGTTTCTCACACAAGCACCCTTTAGGAGAAACCCTGGAGTTCGTGGAACAATTCAAATACCTGGGGTCTGGATCGACTACAAATTGTCCTTCATTGATACATTGAAGAACTCAATAAGAAACTGTGTCAAAGGCTCAGTATTTTCTTCAGGATCAATCACTCACTAAGCCAGGAGGCTAGAAAACACCTAGTCCAAGCTGCCTTCTTGCCTCTCCTAGACTATGCGGACTTCTGATATGGCCATAGTACTAGCACAGCTCTCTCCAAGCTTGATACCCTGTATCACAGAGCCCTTAGATTCATTTTGGATGCCCCTTATGACATGCACCTCTGCATCCTCTATTCTTCCGTAGGCTGGAGCTTCCTTAGCTTCGGGAGGCAAAAGAATGCTATTCTATGGACATATAAGGCAATCACTCATAAATTACCTCAGTACCTCACAAGCTACCTAATTCCCTGCATGCCTAGTGCCTATTCTCTCAGAAGTCTTACCATCTTATCTCTGGCTATCCCTAAAGTTAAAATGAACTTTGGTAGAGCCTCAATAAGCTTCACTCTTCCTACGCTCTGAAATAAGATTCAGAAAACCTTAAGGCTCACTTCCCCTGTTACGTTCTCTCTCTTCAAATCCTTGTTCTTGAGGACCTTCTCTGAGGTCTGTCATTGCTTCAAGTCAAGGTCTTAACATCATGATATGTTACTACTTTAAATTCTGGACTTAAACCTCAACCATTGCCTGAGGTGTCATTTGAGTCCTCTCTTCTGTCATTGTTCAAATCAAGGTCCCAGCATCACGATCTGCTTTGCTTCAAATATTGGACTTAAACCCCAACCACTGCTGGTGGCATCTGTCATGTTTCTCCCATAGAACAGTCCTTCCTCCCTAGGCCATCATGTCTAACCCTCTCCTATCTCATCTCACCTTATCTCCCACTCCTTATACCTCCTTCCCACCCCACTTGTCAGGCCTTGCCTCAGTACTTATCAAGGACTCTTTCATCTCAATCTTCTTCACACTTTGATGCTAGAGGAACTGCCACTCCTGATTACTATGACTCCTTCAGTGATGTTTACTGTATAAACTTTAGCTCATCACGTTACGTCTATATATCTGTATCTATGCAATTGTATTTAAATGGCACGACCTCTTGTTGAACCTATTGCTATGTTCTGGTGGAAGTATCTTGTTATATGTGATGGTTATATGTTATTATGTTGTTATTATTACTACTATGTAATTGGTATGTACGTTCACTCAACCTCTTATGTCTTAACCCTGTTGGCAATGGTTTTGCCCCAGGTCCATCATGTAAATTAGCTTGTCTCAATGATGTTCTGCCTGGCAAAATAAAGATATTTATCGCTTGATTGATTGATTGAAACCATAGAATTAATTCTTAAAAATGACCTTCTAAGAACTGCCCAGCATGGCTTTTGCAAAAGTCACAGCACCTCCAAAGCCATGCTTAAATTTACTACAGACACTCTCATCACTATGGATGCAGGTATTCTAACTGGGGCTGTTTTTATTGATATGACGAAGGCCTTTGATCTGGTGAATCACTCCATTCCCCTCGCCACCCTAAAATCTATGGGCTTTGCACCTAATGTAGTCAGCTGGTTCAGCAGTTGCCTATTAAACAGGGTCAAAGTCATAAAGTACAATTCAACCTATTCAGATCAAGCAGCAGTGAATATTGGAGTACCCCAAGGCGCCATCCTGAGGCCACTTCTATTTTCGATATTTATTAATAACATCACCTCTAATCTGTCTGCCATCTCCTCCCTACTCTATTCAGATGACATAGTCCTATATACCAGTGCAAAAATGTATCTGATATCAATCTATGACTCTCCTCTGACTTCCAATGCACACAAACCTGGTGCTCAGATCACAAACTTGTTCCTTTTTTTTTCAACTTTATTTCTCTTCCCATCCCTACAGGCCTCCTTCAGGTGTACCCTCTCGACATCTGCCCTGCTCCAAGCCTGAACCTTCGCATTTCCCCTGATCTCCTCCCCTAGTGACCCCAGGCAGGCCTGACCCCGCACCATCTCTGGGGCTGATTCCACTTTACGTGTGTGTCTGAAGTATGAAGCACTCACCTGGCTGGTCGTCGGTCAGTGATGCAGGATGATCCTGATGCTGCGAGTGGTGCTTGGGATGTGGGCTGAGTCACTGGAGTCACCTTCATCTCACAGAAGGGATGAGAGGCCTTTTCCATTTTCTCTCTACTTGTCTTCCTTAGGTTTCAGCAAGCAAGGCAACGGAGCCGCGCAACCCACCCCCTAATGCTCCCATCATGCTACATGCTAGGCACCCTGATTCACCACCAGAGGCTGCTCCAGGAGTGGCACTACCCCTATCCCTCCCCAGGAAGAGAGAACAGTCCTCTGATGCTCAATCTCTTCCCCGCCAACCCCCAGTGACCTGGGCTCGCCTCAATCCAGTCGCCAGCGTGGTGCAAGGTGTGGCATCCAGCGCCCAACCCTCAGCACCACCGGCCAGCTACAAACTTGTTCTTAATGAAGCTAAAACCCAGTCCATGCTGTTTGGTACCTTTCAAAACTGAAATCATGCCAACACAACTTTAGAGTCTCCTGCTTAGATGGCTCACCTGTTGGCTTAGTGATCTCCTTTAAGTACCTAGGGGTAATGTTGGACCAGTCCTTAAACTTTGAACTGCACATACAGAACACATGCAAATCTGTAAACTCTAAACTAGGCATAGAGTACCGGACTAGCTATGTACAACCCCAACAGTGAGATTGGCTATTGCCCAAGGCAAACTTCTGCTCTACTCCTGACCTTTGAATTAGCTATGTATGCTGCCATACCTAAATCCAACGTCCATAGATGGGACGTTACCTATAATAATATCTGTCAGTATGCCACCCATAGGCTGACACACCATTGCCTCCTCTACTTGGATTTTAACTGGCTGTCTCCTAGTGCAGCCAGACTTTATTCCCTGTTGATAGTATTATGAGGTCTCAAACCCCCAAAACACTGTCTGAGCTGCTCACTCCCCAGACCTCCAACTATGGCCTGCGCTCGACTGATAAATTCCTCTTATGCATCCCGAAATGCAAAACTACCGAAGGTGCCAGTGCTTTTTCCCACCATGCTCCTCAGCAGTGGAACTCCCTACCTCTAGATTTTCACCTAGCACTCACACATAATGCCTTTAAAAAAGCACTCCACAGCTACCTCATCTCATCTAGTCAATGCTCCTGCTTTTAACCTCCTTAGTACATTGTCCTCCCTTCCTTCCTGAAGCTCTTGACCTGCTTTCTGCCAATATACCCTTGCAATATATATCTTCCTTCACCCTGTCCCGAGTCTCACCTCCTCAGTATTGCCTTTTCTTCTCAGTGCCTACACTATCCTCTTGCCTGACTGATATCTCTGAGCCTTGCACAGTTCTAAACTACAACCAATCTCAGCTTTTCTATCCCCGCATCACACCCCTCTGCACTTATTTGTTATTGTATTATATCTTTTAGAACTGTATGAAATGTTTCCTCAGGGTTATACCTGCTATATGTTTTATTTTCTTGTATTCTACTCGATGCCTCTGGTTTTGCAATATGTGACTTTACTGTTCCTGTTCTACCAGCTAAATGTCTCTATCCATTGCTATGACTAAAAAATTCTACCTGTACCCTGCTCTAAAACCTTGTATTGTTTTTGCTGCATAACCTGCTGTATAACACCTTGTTTTGTACTTTGTTGTATAAGCTGCTGTTGTAGCTCTGTAATACTACCCTGTAACATCGCAGGTCGTACCTGAAAATAGTCATCTCTATGCTAGCGCACCTACCCGGTAAACAAAAAACAAATAAAAAATAAATATTTTTCCCACATTTAAGCATTTTCAAGTAGATTTTTTTTGTTTTTTGGGAAGGCTTTAAGCCTGAGGTTCAATGGGTGGAGCAACTACGTCACTCCCCCATCAGGCCTTAAAAGGCCATTCCTCCTGGGCTGTCCCAGGATTTGTTTCTTGTTGAGGCCGGAAGCACCTCCTTCCTTCATTCTGAGCTTTCTTGTTTCCCTTGCACCTCTGGCTGCTCATTTCCATCTCGCTGTTCTGCTGTTATTCCCCCCTATTCCCATTCTCCTTCTTCATCCCCCCCGATTCTTTTCACTCCTCGTGTTTTGTCTTTTCCCCTGTACCTCATTTTTCTTCCCGGTCATTGCCTTCCTTTCTAGCATTTCTCACTCCTTGGCATTGCCAACTCAGCGCTGCTGTTGCACTTCCATATTGCACCTGCCTTCCATAGCGGCCATCCGCTGCAGCACCATGGGGTGCCATGCTGTTCTGCTCCTCCTCGCCATTTTTTCTCCCACCGCTTTGTTGTCAGTTGGGAGGCCTCTTTGCTTCTCCACATTTTCTTCACCTTGCCACTTATTTTGCGAATCTTTCCATTTTTCGATCAGTGCCTCTTAGTAATCTCCACCCCCCCCTTTTCTGTCCCCTCCTTCACTTCGTTCCCTGCCTCGTTGCCCTGGGTTTCTTCCGCTTCCCACTCCTCGATTGCAGTTCCCGGTGGGATCTCCATGCCTCACTCATTCAGGGCCTCCTCCTGCAGCACTCCTCCTTGAACCTCTCGACCTTTTGCCTCTTAACTCAGGGACTCTGTTTCTCACTATCGGGGACACACACCCTATGTCAGGATGCCTCTTACCGCTTGGTAAGTCACTCAGACTGCTGCTAGGATCAGGGATTCATGTGGGATGCATTTTCTGAGGAAGAGCATATCTGTACCTTTCCTGTTTGACATTGCTGTGTGCTTACAATCCCTGTGTTTGGTTCCAGTACCTCAAATTGCATGAGGGACAGTGACTTATTTTGTGACAATATCAGGAACGTCCCTGCAAATCAGGGATGCTTGAGTGGTCTGCTCCTCCTGTTTTTGCTGCTTGCTTGCTGCACTGTGCCTGGGATTTCTGTTTTGTTCCTCTCCTCCATTCATTACCATTCTTGGTTCATCTGTTGCTGTCCATGCATTCACCTTCATTCTGACTGTATTCAGTTGCCAGTACTGCTATTCCTTGATGTCTTCTCTCACCTCTGTACCATGGTTTTGTACTACCAGCAGCTCCAGGGAGGATTCCAACCTCATACTGGGAATACAACCTGGGATATAGGCTTGGAGCAACGGATCCTGTACTGTGGCCGAGTTTCCGCTGGGCTGCTGCCCTCTGTGTCGGTCCTCATCTGGTCTGTCCTCTGCTGTCTTCTCTCCGCACTGCTTCCTCCGGTCATTTTATTTATTTATTTAGCTTTTGTTGACCGGGTAAGTGCACTAGACAAATCCTGCCTATTTTCAGGCACGACCCGGGGGAGGGGGATACAGATGAATGCCAACTGACCTTGAACCAGATTAAGCTGTTGGTGGTATTTTTAGTGACTGAGGGAAATTTGGCCAGGACACCGGGGAAATTCCCCTACTCTTTTTCGATAAGTGCCATGGGATCTTTAACATCCACCTGAACTACCACCAATCCAGGCAGATGGGACCTCGGTTTAACGTCTCATCCGAAAGACAGCACATCAGAAGTGCAGCACCCCTCTCATGCTGCACTACAGTGTCAGTACTGGGATATTAACCTAGTGCCAGATGTGGAACTGAACTCACATCCCTCTGATCTCCCGGCCTCAGAGGCGAGTGTGCTACCTACTGAGCCACTGACACTGACATTGTTCTCACTCAGTTGAGGTCCTACTCACTCAGAGTTTCTCTCCCTTCCTGACCCTCCATTCTTTCAGGGTTTCTTGCCGTCTCATCCTCACATGCACTTCTCACATGCTCCTCCTCCTGGTTTTGCATTCAGGACTCCTCTGGTTCTCTCAGCTATGAAGGTTGCAACTTCACCTTTTGGGACCCCGTGCCTGTCCTTTAGGTTGGGCCCTTGTCTCCCATAGCCATGTCCTCCCCTTCGACCATTCACATTTGTTTTCCGTTTCCTAGTCCTGTCACTTTTCCTGGGTTCATCTACTGTCTCTGGCTGCTGCCTCCTCCCTCCTCCTCCCTTCCTCATTCTTGGAATTTCTTATTTTATCCTTCCTGTGCTTCCTTATGCTGGGCGCCACCTCCTCCAGTTTCCTTCCACCCTCCATTCCTCTACTCTGATCTTTGCTTTCTTTTGGGGCTTTCCCTATCCTGATATCACCTTCCCTATTCATTTACTCCTCTTACCCTAGTCCATCTGGTCTGGTTCCCATTCACTCAGTCTGACCTCAAGATCTAATCATTCACATCACTTAATGGAGCATACTTCCCATCTGGTCTCAAGCTACCTCATTGACTGCACTCCTATGGTAATTATCACCATCAGTCTTCTCATGCCCACATCTGGGCATCCCTTGCTCATATGACCTCTATGTGGGTCTATTCTGTCACATTGAATACTCAAGCATAACCCTCTTGGGTCCATGCTACTCGACTCGACCTGCTCTACACTTGAAACATGCTTTCATGTCTGTTGCTCCTTTGCTTGGGGCTGGCAAGCTTCTCTCCATTATAGTACATCGTTCATTTCATATCTCACCTTAAACCATTCAGGCCTTCAATGCTTCTTTCCATCATTGTACTTTCCCTCTTGCTTTTGAGCATCTGATTTGCAGAGACATTGCTCGCATCACTCGGCGGCAGTCCGGTTAGTAGGACAGAGCAAGAACTTCATCTAAAATTGTTTTTTTTCTCCCTCCTCAATCTCTACTTTAAATTGCAGGAGTGGAGCCGTCCCTTATCAAAAAAGTCCTTCAGACTGGAGGGAAGGTGACCTTGGCATTGGATCCCCTGAGATTTCCTCCTCAAGGGGTTTTTCTCTCCTCCATGCCAATGGTCATAATATTAGTCAGGGTTAGTGCTTTCTTAGGTTCCTTAGTCAGGTTCCACTGTTGGATGGAGTCGGATGGTGGCCTCGGCTGTTCCCTCTCTCCATAGGATGTCTGCCCTTCTCCATCTCATCAGATTTCCTTTTGTTCACTGTCCTCACCTTTAATGGTTCTTCTCCTGTTCTTCCTATCTGTCTGTCACATTTATTTCTGGTTTAGATGTCTTCTGACTTCTGACTCTTCGATGCTCAACACCCTTTTGGGTATTCTTTTGGGATTCTTCCTCGCTACTACCTTAAGCCAAGGAATCTTCCGTGGCACCTATAAGGAGGGAGCCTCTTCTAGGGCTCTTGTGTTGTACCCTTACAGGGTGGTATCCCATGGATAGAGAGGTGAATAGCCACAATGTATCAAAGTCACACAAGCATAATCTCATCCAGTTGCATAAGCACAATTGAATGGGAAGGCTTTAAGCCCAGGGTTCAATGGGTGGAGCAACTACGTCACTTCCCCATCAGGCCTTAAAAGGCCACTCCTCCTGGGGATTTGTTTTTCGTTGCCCCACCATCCACCCCTCCTCCTCCAGTGGCTTGTCTCTCTTACCCATGAACTTCTTCCTAAGCTACCTTTAGCCAAGGGAATCATTCCCATGTCACCTATGGGGGGGACCCTCCTCTAGGGTTCCTTGTGTCATGCCCCTACAGGGTGGTATATCCCACAGATAGAGAGGTGAATAGTCACAATGTATCAAAGTTACACAAGCATCATCTCATCCAGTTGTGTAAGCACAATTGAACCTATAATAATGCATTCTACTTGTCTTGTTTATCATTTTCTCTCTCCCCTCGGCTGGTTGAAATCAGTTAATACATAGTCCCCATAGTGTTCCCATCAGAGCAGTGTTATTCAGGTACATCCCAACACTTATGCACAACCTTAAGAAACTTAGAAATGGCAACATGGGTGTGTAAAGGAACAGGATTAAAAAAGTCAAGAAAAGATATAGTGTACAGCACAGGGAGTACTTAGAAAAGCAAATGTGTCATATATGAGAACAGGCTTTATTAATTGCAGCTGTCAGTTAAACTATCAGAAATATAACAGGCAGCATAGTGAAATGGCTTGTGAGTCATAAATAAAGTTTGTGACTCACAAACTGGGTTTACACATGTGGAGACAGCAGTTTGAGAGGTAAAGGCTTTACTGAAAGTTTGCTGCTTATGACTGAACTCTTGTTCACCCCTACTGCCAAAGTTAGGGCAGGAGTGGAAATGAATGAAAGGCAGATTCATGCAAACAAGGCACAGACCAAAACTGGAAGCAAAAGTGTGCTGGCAAACTGCTTGGTTCTGCTCGCTAAAATAAGGAATTCTGAAAGCATGCTTTAAGCACTAACAAAAGACTGCAGGGCAGTTGCAAGCACAAAAAGCACCCTCTAAAGTATGTTTGTAAGTGCTGCATGAACACACCATGGCATACTTTGGCACTCTCCACAGGTGTTGTGGCTAATGCAGAGATCACAGATGCAATCCCCACTACAGAAACAGAAGAGAGAAAGAAATAAGTGCCTTAGCTGGCCTTTTTTTTCTTTATCTCTTCTGTTTGTTTGGGTTCCATAAATGTGAACACCGCAGCCTTGTGATTAAAAATCCCCACCATGGCCAAACACTGACTGTGTCCTTTGAGCAAGTCACTTGACCTAAAGCACCAAGACACCCATAAGCAGTTGTTGGTACATGGGGGACCTCAATGTAGATGAGGCTGTGTAACTCAACTGGCATACAATGGGTGATTACATTCTAAGTTACAATTGTTCATATTAAAGTCATCATAATGTAAACATAAAATCAAGAACAGGCACTGTGTACAGCACAGTCAGCCAGGTTCGCATGCAGTAAAAAACATCTCACAAGTTCATGTATATCAAAAAGCTAAATTGTCATTGATCTGCACAGTTCCTACAGCATGCCGCAGCACTCTACAAGGCACTGTGCTATAGCCTGGCTGGCTCCACTGTAAGAGACAAGTAGTTTTCCTGAAGTTGGCCTCCAGTGCAGCCTTTGAGAACTGCATTGAACTGTGACTACTTAAAGTTGCTTTTTTTCATCAAGTTTTTTCGCATGTTCGAGCTCAACTGATCACATGCCCCAGCCCCATCCCTGGCCTTCTCATGGCCACACCAGTTATCCACCACTTGCCCAAGACCATGATAGTGGTGGGTGGCCTGTCATATCTGTCATGCTTGGGCCTGTGGGGGTGAGGTAGCAACACAGTGAACCAGGTCTTTTTAATCCTGCTTCTTTTTTTTCCTCTTTACAGCTGCTGGCATGCAATAACATACATACATGCATGCATACCATAGCACACATGTGCAACTGGCATCCAGCTGCTGCCCCTTAACCCATTCATGCACTCCCACTGTGTCACCACCTTGTCAAGGGAGGAGAACTGTGCATGCGATGCATAATCCTCCCTCCTTCCCCCAACTGAACCTGAATGACCAAAGTCCTTTCTTGAAGCCAGGTTATTGGTGTAGCCAGAGGTACTGTAGTACCTTTGGGTCGGCATGCTAAGTTATTTGTAATCACCTGCTGACATGCTTATCAAACTGCTATGTGGCCAATGGTGGCCTAAACACTGCCACAGAATATTTTCTCACATACTGTACCTGCACCACTGCCATTGCAAAACCCTATACTGATTGCTTCTTTGTACGCTTGAAAGCTTCTTTCACTGAGTAGGGGATGTTGTTCCTTGAGCAGATGCAAAGGCAAAGCACATATAATGGCATAATAACTGCAGTCATTGGCATGTAAAGACCATGTATGTGAGTTGTGTGATGTGAGAGTTCATTTGTATTTTACTTTCCGTTAATAGATGTTGCTGGTCAAGCCTGTACCAGTTTGTGAGTCACAAATAGGTGTCCATGTGTTCCAAATGTACTCATTGGTTTTGAGCGAGTGTAACTTTGCCAGATGCTAGTGCTTTATGTAATTATTCTTTTATCACTTCTATCAATCACTTTTGTTAGTAGGGGCATATTCCTTTGCAGGATGCTTATGATTTGGTGGGAGGGATGTTATATGGCTTTTTAGAAAGTGTGTTTTGCTCCTTTTTTGTAAAATGTATTCATATTATATGAAAAAGGGATGTAAAACTTAGTTGAGCCACAGCTTATGTTCAATGAGGTCCCATGGTACTTTGTAAGGTTACAATATCAATCTAAGGAGTGTAACAAATAACATATTTTCAACGGGACACACAAATCCTAATTATATATTACACTAAGGAAATTTATATAACCCGCAGTATTATAGGGGCACAGCCAGGTTGAGTAGCATGTTTAATGTTAAACCTCAAATTTTGTACTTTAATAACTTTGCAACTGATCAATGGATTTGCACAAATTTGACATGTGCTGTCCCGTATGGTAGATCTCGTGACGTGGCACATTTCGTTCTAGCTGGATATGTGGATTCTGAGATCCAAATAGTGCAAAAACATTTAAAGTCGCCACTTTTTGCAGTTTTTTCCTTATCGCCTTATGTCCAGACAGTGTGGAATTCTGGTGTGAATTTTTCATGGTAGAAACAGCTTGGGACATAGAACTGCCTTACATTTTTTGGTGAAAAAATATTAATCTGCTGCAACGTTATTCAATTTTTAAGTTCCCATTATTTCTAATGGGAGGATCACTCTCCAGAATAGAGGTAAAAAGTTGAACAAAGGATTTGGCCTGATGAAAAAGGATTGCTTTTCATGAGGGGCCAATCCTTTTTCACCAGAAAAAAAATTCCTTTTTTGTGAGCTGCCATCTTCTTTTAAATTTTTTTTTTAATATTGAGAACCCATGATAATGAGGTGCTGCAGGGACACCAGAAAATGGATCTTACTCTTTGGAACTCTATTAGTTGGATTCTGCAGTTGTCTGGTACCGAAATTATCCTGAAATGTTCTTTTTCTACCTTTCAAATCTTTTTTCGTTACTCACTAAGATATATTTTCATGAGTCCTTTTTCATTCAAATGAAAAAGAACCACGAGTCACAAGAAAGGATTGCTTTCTTTTACCAGTGTTTGTTGTTGTATTTGTTGTTTTTTTTATTTTTTACATTCCCTGGTAGTTTAGTGGTCCATCCCCCCCATTCCTTGATCGCTGTCCCCAATGTTTGTCTATTCACTGGTAGTCTAGTGGTCCCTGGTCCCTCCCTTGTTCTTTGATCACCATCCCATATTTTTTTTTTTATTCTTTATATTCCCTGGTTGTCTAGTGGTCCCTCCTCCCTCTCCTCTTCGCCAATCTTTGTCCCTATATTCATAAAAATTTCCATGGGTAGTCCAGAGGTCCTTCCCCCTCCCCTAATGTTTAGTCATTGTCCTGGGTGCAAAAACATACTGTAACTTCCCTGGTAGTCCAGTGGTCCCTCCCTCCTCCCTTCTCAGTTTTCTGATTGCAGTCCCCTGCATAATATCATTGGTAGTAGAGTGGTCCCTCCCCCATCACTATCCCTGTGCTGGTGTTTACTTTTCTGGTTTCTGGTTGCACCCTCCTCGTCCCTGCCTGCAAAAAAAGAAAACCACCTATTAATGTTTTTTTTCCCTTGGCTGCCCAAAAAAGAAAAAAAGTCCCTCGCCAATCAGTCCCCCCCCACTCCTACCTCCTACTCAGCACCCACCACCCCACACTTCCCAGTACATCCCTACACACCATCACTCACCTGCACAGGTCCCAGGCTCAAGATCTACTCTCCCAATCAAACACACTTCTTGACAAGTCTTGTTCCTGGAACCAGTGACTGCAATATGAGAAACTAAGGTAAATGTGGTTCAATGTATTTCAATAGGGTTTCAATTTTTGTGCATAACTTAGCTATTTTTGGAGATTTTCCTTACAGAAATAATTATATGAAATGTTTTCATGCTGCACGCATAAAACTACCAATGAGGTATGCATCCTGCAAGCATGATTTAAATGTTAAATTGGAACCGATGGCAAGCATGTGGCATGCATGCAGCAAGCAAGTGTGAAAAGTATGCTTTTTATGTTATATTGGAACAGACTGCATGCATGTGGCATGCATGCAAAAAGCAAATGGTCACTGATAACTGCACACATAAAAGTTAAGTGAGTTCCTCAGAATCACACCATACACGGGGGGGGGGGGTTGATGAGATTCAAACCCAGGTTTTCAGGTCTCCAAGTCTCCTGGTTTGCAGTTCAGTGTCTTTAACCACTAAGCTATACTGTCTGCACACATGTGGCTCTCTTGTACTTCAATACAAATCTGCATATCTCTGCATGCATGCAGCATGCTTGTAGCCACTGTTATAGTTTTTAGTTTTCTTGCATCCTCTCATCTCAGCTGCACAACTGAACAGTAGCACACATACCAATGGAAACACATGTGGTTCTTCCCACCCCAACATACACAGTTACCCACAAAACCACTTAATTACTTCTGTCTGGTCTGTACTACTACTATTTCTCTCCATAGTTTTGAATGCTTCCACACAAACAGACTTTAAGGGGCAAACACAAAAGTAGCAATAACTCAATACCCACCCACATGGCCAGTTCTCCTCCCCATGCACACACACACACACACTGCAGCAGGTTCAACCATGCTGCTACAGACAAACCACCAAGTATAGGTATAAGTCAAGAGCCTCTGACTTGTTTAGTAGGGAGCCAGAGGCAAGAGTCTTTCAGAGATGATGTCTATGGGTCAGAGTACTGGGGTGTACCCCTTGAAATGAATGGAGTTATTTTTTATTACTATTTTATACATTATGATGGTGAGTTGGAGAATAATGAAGCCCATGGTTCTACTAACAAGGCCCTTGTTAGTCGAGCGGTGGCCTTCATTAATCTCCAACTCTACATCAATAATGTATAAAATAGTAATAAAAAAATTCCCCCATTCATTTCAATGGCACATGCCCCTGCAGTTTCCCTTGCCTTATGTCATAATGTGCTTGAGAGTGGAGATGTGGAGGTCAGCTTCACTGGGGGGGCATAATCCTGACAATAGAGGGGCTCTAATAGTCTGTGCATACCATACTACTCTACTGTCCCTGAATGCAAGGGACAGCCCTCATTTTACCCCTGAAAACTACTGGTATGCCCCCAGAATGCTGACACTATTACAGCAAAACTGTCAATTTAGACAACATCAATGTTTTCGCTGTAATGGACATTCCGAGACCCTGGCACTCTCTCTCCCAGTCCTGCACCCCCTCCCTGATCCTTCGCCCCCAATGAAAAAACAGCCAGGGTCTCCAGTGAGATTCAATCGCTGTGATGATAGTCGACAACTTAGTTGTTGAACCGGCATCAGAACTGCTCTACTCCTCATCCAGGCCTCATGGGAAACATGCTGCTCACACTGAGGATATCCTGTAAATTTAGACTTTAGGGCGAGGGTACTATTTCACATTTTAGCAGGGGGTTCCAATAACCAGTGGAGGCCAGGGTCTAGTTAGCCCCTTGGTAGCAAGCTCTAGAATGTCTGGAATGTCTCCAAAAGGTAAACTTAATTTGTTGTGACTGAAAAGTGATATGCAAATCAAACAATCAATCAAACTTTATTTAACCAGGCTATGCACCTTTGACCAAACTCGTTTACAAGATAGTTCTGGATGATCAGGAAAAATTCAAATGTATACAATTCATGTGGCTACATCCCAGAGCAGTGCATCAGATTTGGGCTTACCCCACCCAGCTACAAACCAATTTTTTTCCTGGCTGAAGTTCTGACCCCCCCCAAAAAAAACACGTTGTCCCGATTTCTCTCTCCAACTCCATTCCATTCAATACCCATCTTTTATATGTCATGAAGCTGCACAAAGGCACAGAAATGTGAAAAAAACACATCAATATTTCAGTCCTTCCTCCTTCCCCAATACCCTGTTAAAAAATATTATTTACTTTTACTCACTCAGCTATCTGGCCAGAACCTGCAGCCTGGCCCAGTGTGCCACCAACCCATTTTTCAGTCCGCTCCTCCTCCGTCCTTCTGCCAGAAGCTGGATACTGGACCCAACCATTCCAGGTCCCCAACATGGTCCACGACCAAGTCACCTCACCAACCGAACACTCCCAACCTGTGTTGCTTGCTTCTAGCTTGGCTGCTGCCATGGCTACTGCTGCACGGCATTAATCAAGGCCTATATAAGCAATCCGCACTGCTGTCACCAGTGCTGCTAGGCCTAGCTTTCTGCCCTGGGGGGGGTCTGTGCTGGTTTTTTTTGTTTGTGAGGCGAGCCAAGTTGAGTAAGTAGGTAGCCTAGTCCTGATTTAGCTTCTAGCTCACCCTCTTCCCCTTCAGCCACCAGGGGAGATGGAGACACACTAAGAGTAGACCAACAAAAATATGCTGCCACAACACTGCTATTTAGAGTTCAGTGCTCACCGATTTCTCCAAGCTGTAATGTGCAGCATGTCTACTCTGTGGTGGAAAGACAGTGTTGCACTCACGTGACTCATGCTCTTGCTTGGCTGGAACTCCTCCATGGCATGTGTGATGGTGCCACTGCTAGTAGGTGGAGAGAGTGGACAACACAATACAGACAGGCAAGTCAGGAATACACCTGCAGCGTAAGTGCACACAGACGAGGGGGGCACTTATTGTGCAAAAGATTAAATCCAAATTTAATTCCATTATTACCACACCATAACAGCAAACTAGGCATAAATGCAGGGGAAGCAGTGAGGGGTGGCACCGCTGCTTTATGGTAAAAATTCATTTTCAGGTGCTAATGTTGGTACAAGTAAATACTATGGTTTTCACTGTGTTCTGAGATACTGTATCGCCATGTTTCAGCATATGTCTTGATCATCATGAGGGTTAGTGTCCTCATTGTCCCTCATTTTGAGTGTCCATATCCCTCATTTCAGTGACAAAATGTGAGGTATGGTGCATACTTCCAAGACCCTCCTCAGCACAAAGAGTGCTGAGTATGGCCATAGTGTATATGCTCCATACAGAATGACAAAGGGAAAGTAAGTGAGCCAAATCAGTCATGGAGAAACACATTCATAATATTAAATATGCATAAGGGGATTTGCATGGCCCAAAACAAAAAGGTCAGCCTTCACAATACAGAGGCCCCTCTTTGCACATATGGGATGGGGGATGTTGATTGACTATATCCTATGCATTTAATGCATTAAGCAAACAATACTTTACAAATTAATGGAAATTTAATGACAAAAATGGGTTTACCTAATTTGAACGGGAAATCAATGAAAATGTATTTTAATGGCTCTAATTGTTAGCAGTAGCATGAGAAATAGAAACTGATGTTTTTTAGATGAGATTTGCACCAGCTTAGCTGCTGTACACATTGCAAGCGTGCAGCATGTGAACCTAATGTAATTTTCAGAAGATGTTCCTACTAGCTTACCTGCTGCACACATGACAAGCTTGCAGCATGAAAACCTGATTTTCTTTTTAGACCTCGTTCACATAGGTTCACTTTGTGTATGCGAACCGCATGCAAACATTGCACAATTAAGCACGTGGCGTGCATTCTGCATGTATGCAGCACACTTATATTTCTGTAAGGGTTTGACCCCACATTTTCAACATGGCCTTTTGGGGACTCCACCTCATGAACAATACAACTGTCATTATGCAACTCCTGCCCGAAAGGTGATTTCACAGTTGCTTGGTGAATTCGCCTTGAGCAGGATTTGAAATTTTTTTCCCCCCTTGCTCATGGGTGGGTCATTACAGAAGGCTATGTTGAATTTGCTCAAATATAAAAAAATGCCAAAGTTATGACATTCATTGCAATTTCACTATGCATACTTGTAACTTTGGAAGTTTTAAATATTTTGACTCCAGATTTTCAACATATCCTTCATATTACCCACCACATATACATCACAGCTATTATCTTTCAAATCCTGACCAAAATCTGTTTTCACACCTGTGGTGTTGAATGGCACTGCAGTTGCGCAGAAATATGTTCTGGTGAGGATTCAAAAATGTTCTGTACTGGGTGCATGAGGTAGGGTAATAAGATGGCTATGCTGAGAATTTGGTCACTGTTGTCCTATAAATGGAGGCGCAGGGCCCAGAAGTATCTTTTGAGCCACAGCTACATACATATATGCATCTACGGAGGAATGGGAGCACAGTGTCTGAAGGACCCTGCGCTCCCACAGTAAAATGAGGATACTATTATACTATTTCAAAAAGTAAGGAAATAAGTTGCCAAAAACTTTGTTAATGCAGTTAAGGTCAAAATGACAAAATTTGGGAAATGAGGCATTAGAGTTTCGTAACACCCTCATCCTCCCAAACCAGTCAGGAGAGCAGGTGTGGGGTGTGCCTTGGGTTTCTCAAGCCTAATGCTGACCCCATTCTCATAAGTCTACACATCTGATCTTATTTACAGATGGATTGGGGTGAGTGGTAGGCTTGAGAAGCCCAAGGCACACCCCACACCTGCTCTTCATCCTGGTTTGGAAGGGTGGGGTGTTAGATAAACCCTAACACCTCATTTCTCAACTTTTGTGTCTTTGACCCTAACTGGGAGCATTAACAAAGTTTTTTACAACTTATATACAATATACACATGTATTTTTTAAATAATTCATATGGGTAATACCTTTGCATGAGCATTAATTAATTAGCAAGTTGAATCTGAATGACTTCATTAAGTTACAAACTCTTCCAAGTGTCAAAACAAGGTTTTAGATTTTTTCAGTTAAATAATTGGTCCCTACTATGAGTAACACGGTATCCAGGGACATTGGCGACTGCGATTGGGTGCTTTCAGAAAGGGTGACTCAATCATGGTGCTGTCAACAGGGCTACCGAGGAGGGAGGGCGACCGGATGGGGGGTCTATAAATATAGTGACGGGATGTCACTATATGTACACGCACGGGGGGGGGTCAATCAGCCCAAGCGACTAGCGGAAGGGGAGGGAGGGTTTGAGTGGCATGGTGCGGTGGTGGGCTACTGAGCTGGCCCCATGGCATGGTGGGTGAAGGCAGGCTAAGGTTGTGAGGGTGCCGTATTCAAGTCTGGGCACAAGGTACATTTTGTTGCGCCCGGCCTGAAATTTTTTTTCCCCCGTTTTGCACCCTCCTGACATGCACCCCCCCCGGAGTTGAGAATCCTTTAGTAGGGGGGTGTAGCCTCCCTCATAAACAACCAAAACTTAAGTCCCCGGCCCCCTTTTGATGTGCACCGGGAGAGTACATTGCCAAAATTGATTTTCATCAATATACACTTGCCCTAATGGAGATATCCTTTCCACTATCGCCGTTTATGACATTGACCCGAATAACATAATCTAGACTATACATTGTTGCTCTGTTTCTTGTTGCTCACAGTTGGCAGTCTGCTGTCAGGTCTTTCATGATTTGTGAATATGGGTGCTGTACATGATTGCTTTGTGAACAAACTTTCTGTCTGTGCTGTTCTTTTTCCTCTTGTGACTGGCGATATATCTGAAATAGTGTATGCTTGTGCTCTGAAATGTTAGATTGTAATTGTTTGACTATACTTACTGTGACACTCACTCACTACCTTGTGAGCTAAAAACTGAGAGTCCTTCCCCTTGAATGATCCCCAGGGTCCCCAGCATCCTGGAGGGTTCCGTGGATCAGGCCTCATCTCCTACCAGGTGTTATTTCTCATTCCCTCCCTCTCACTTGCCCTCTGTAATTACATGCCTAACCACAGGAGGGTTTACAATCGCCTGAACTTCCTTGTCCCCTTGCAGGGTTCATTGCATCCTGAAGGGTTCTCTTTTTGAGCCAGGTATTATTTCTCCTCCAAGGTGTTACTCACACTTAATCCCTCTCTCTCTCTCTCTCTCTCTCTCTGTCTACCTCTAATCCCTACTCCAGTCCCCTGTCTCCTTGCAGGGTTCCCAGCATCCAGAAGGGGTCTCTCTGGGACACAACTCTGCACTATCTGTCGTCTCGTCTTCTCTTTCCTTCACCCCTTATTTCACGATAACACTTATTCACTTATTACCTCTGCACTTATTAATTGTTCTCACAAATTAAATATGTATGCAACACTGTTTGTAACAACTGCCTTAATTAATTTTATGCTATGTTGATCTTTGTAACTTGAATGTAAAATGACTCATCCCTATTGTACCCCTTCCCCCAGGTTGCACCGGGAGACAAGCAACCTGTTGCTCAGTGTGCCTTTCTGGTGAAACATTTCAATAAATATATAAATAGAGGATCTGTGAGTGCTTACAATTTGCTGCATAAAGTGTTATGCAAATATTAGATATGATACGGATTTAAGACTTGTTTATTTTATTTTATTTATTTAGTTTTTGTTGACCGGGTAAGTGCACTAGACAAATCCTGCCTATTTTCAGGCATGACCCGGGGGAGGGGGATAGTGGACACAGATGAATGCCAACTGACCTTGAACCAGATTAAGCTGTTGGTGGTATTTTTAGTGAATGAGGGAAATTTGGCTAGGACACCGGAGAAATTCCCCTACTCTTTTCGATAAGTGCCATGGGATCTTTAACATCCACCTGAACTACCACCAATCCAGGCAGATGACCCACAAACCCTACCTGGGGTACTCCAAGCCCTGCAACACAGATGCTGCTCTCTGCATATACAGAGGCCACTGGACATCCATTGTAAGTAGTATCCACTCCAATGTAGAGGACAGACCTGACCCAGTCTGGAGCTAGCTACATATGTTGTTGTGGCCACCCCATCAGGAAGGTGTGTGGCTGCACTGCGCCATGAGCCACAGTTTGAGATGTACCTGTACACCGTGGCTGTAGCAAGATGGGCATGTACAGTAGGCCATGCATGGGGACACTGGGTATAAGGCTCGCATGCCCCCTTTTCTGTGGCATCTCTGGATGTCTGTGGGTCTAAACAGTCCTTCAGAAAATGCCCCTAGACTTCCAACAAAGTATGGAAGACAGCAAGGCACAACACCCCTAATTATTTCTGTTTTAAAATTCTGTGTTCTGTACAATGATTTAGCAGTACTTAGAAGACTGCCCTATTTAAAAACTCCCTGCTCTGTGTGGAGCAGTGATCCAGTCTTCGGCTGCCCTAGGCTTCTTACTTGAAGCCCTGTGTATGGTCCATAATTACCCCCAGAACTGGCCCCTGCCCTCACATGGTGTTCTATATTGGCCAGTGGGAGTGATCGGGGGCTCTGAATTCTGACGATTGTAGAAATCTCTTATGGTGAGGAACTCTGCTGACTAGATTTGAGTGAATTTCACATATGGCAAGATCTTCTTCAGGGGCCTCCCAGTCATCACGTCACACTGTAGGATCTTCACCGTCAGTGAAGCAGGATCCACACAGAAGATTTTCCAGCAGTATCACTGGGGCTACCCACGCTGATGTCACATGTCAATGTCACCAACCCAATAAAGGTGTGAGTGGCCCCACTCCCGCCTCAGTTCTTTCCTGGCATCGACTCCATTCACATGGGTCTCTGCAGAAGCTCTGATGCAGTTTCGTGCCATTTTCACCTACACATTTTCTTTTACTTAGCATTTTAGAATCTCTTTTAGATAACAGATTCCTTTACCTCATTTATGTCGAGAATTACTTCTTCCTCTTCTCTCTTCCATTGCTGCCACTGCAGAAAGAAGATTGTCTCTTTAGATGACCATCCACTCTGTATCAGCTGTCTTGGGCTTGACCACGATGCCTCCAACTGTGAGCTCTGCCAAAAATTTAATTAAACCACCCTCTGGCAACACAAAAAGGATCTCAAGAAATTTCTCATGGAATAACAGGTAGCCAGTTCTGAGCAGGGGTCTTCTGGGGTCCCTCCTCCTTGGTTTCTGGTGGGTTCGTCAAGCTCCAAGGCCTCGAAAGCCTGAGACAAGTCCTCTGGGAAAAGTCATAAACAAGAGGTCAAATGGGACCACTCCCACCAGCAGCTTTCCCACTCTCTGATGGCCTCTTCTTCTTCCTCCTGGGGTACTGTGTCGGCTGTGGCTGCACTGACACCTAACACTGTCCAGGTCTCTGTGCCCTTCAGACCCAAAACAACAGTGCCTCCACTCACTTCTCAGGGTGGCCAATCGTTGACCCTCAGGTCATCGACCTCTAGTTTTTCAGTGCCTGGTTCATCGATGACAGCCCCTTTGATGCTGCCTTATGCTTCTTCAGGCCCATGGGCATCAGGCTGCAGGGCACCCAATGGATGGATCATCGCGCCCTGTGCTACTGACCCCTCCTCCGTTGATGCAGCAGTCTACTGTCATGATCTCAATGATATTTTGATAAAGTTTACTACAGTCCTAGTTCACTAATTGGGTGATACAGGCCTGGGTCCCCAGTGCTGTTGGCGGCCCCATCGTTGACACTACTTTGGCCTAATAGGGCAATTCATCATGGGCCATCATTGGTGCCTCATTCATTGGACCTTAAATTGGAACAGATCCTCATCGAATAGGAGTACCATCTTGACCTCATCCTGCCTGAGGAAGAGGAGGAAGAGGAGGGCCCTCTCTTCTCTGACAGGTCCACAGCTTCTTCAGTTCAGTGAGGGCTCTGTCAAGCATACTCCCAAGTGTCCTCCAGAGGACCCTAGTTTCTTTAATGTCATGAAGCAGCTGTCTTCAGCCATGGGCTTCCACACTGAGGAGGATAATGCCACCAGATGCAAGTTAGTGGACTTCCTGGAAATCCCGGAGTCTCCTCCTAAGGTCATTCCTCCCATCCTCCCAGCTCTGAGGAAAGCCACAACAGCCACCTGGCACAGATCTGACATGGTCCCTGCTATGCCCCACAGAGTGGATAAATTAAATCATGCCCCCAAGGGTCTACCTTACTATGCTGCCCAACCAGAGACTGATTAAGTGGTCATTAGGGCAGCTCATGACAGGTCTAAGGTGCCTAAGTACCTCAGCTCTCTCCCCCCAACAGGGAAACCAGAAAGATTGACCATTGGGTCAAGAAGGTCTACGTCTCCTCCACCTTGGGGTTGATGATTGCTAATCATGTCTCTCTCATATGGTTAAATACCAGAATACCATCTGGAAGAAGGGTAAAGCAGTTACCCAGGCTCTCCCTGACTGTTCCCAGAAACAGGAGGTTCTCAAGTGCTTGCAGAATGTTGAGGATATTAGCAAGCATCTCCTCATGGCCTTATACAATATCTCTGATACAGGTGCCAGGACTGCTGCCACAGGCATTTTCCTCCATTGGCACTCCTGGCTGAGGGTATCAAGTTTTGTGGCAGATGTCCAGAAAAAGGTGCTTAATGCCCCTTTTAATGACTCCAAACTGTTTGAGCCAGATGTTCAGGACATTTTCAGTCACCTACAGGCATCTGGCAGGGCGATTAAGTCTGTCCATTCACTCTATCATATGTAGCCTATGAGCAGGCAGTGCTCTTTCTTTTGCAAGGTGTCCCATAAATCCAGAACAGCCTCTCGTTCTTGGGGTAAGAGAAAGGCCACCTCTGCCTTGCCTACTCCTTCCTCCTCCTCTGGCACTGCAGCAAAGCATCCCAGGGGTGATGAATCAGGCCCTGCAGCTGAATCTGCCTCAGGTTGACTCCTTGCCAGACCCCCCACTTCCTGTTCCTGACCAAGAGTTAGTGGTCAGAGGTCAGTTCTCCCTCCATCTCAATCAATGGAGAACCATCACTTCAGATGCCTGGATCCTTCAGATTCTAGAGAGGGGTCACACTCTGGAGCTTCTAGAGATGCCTCAAGAGACCGCCCCCAGTACCCTCCACCAGCCCCCCAGCTCATCTGGCAGTCCTCCGGGAAGAGGAACAGTCCCTTCTGTGAAAAAGAGCCACTGAGCCAGTGCTCAAGCACCAAAGAACAGGGGATTTTATTCCAGGTTCTTCCTGGTCCCCAAGGGAACTGTAGATCTGAGGCCCATTCTAGATCTCAAGGACCTCAATCTGCATATCCAGTAGAAAAAATTTTGCATGGTCACCCTGCCAGGCTGGATGCCCCTACTCAAGCCGGGTTACTGGCTGTGCTTCCTGGATATGCAAGATGCCTGCCTACATATCTCAGTGTTTCTTCTGCTCAGGAGATTCCTCTGGTTTCTTTTTCAGAGTGAGCACTACCAATTCAAACTTTTGCCCTTTGGCTTATCCTCTGTGCTGCGAGTCTTTACTAAGTGCTCAGTAGTGGTAGCTGCAGCTCTCCGAAGGGAGTGACTGTATGTTTTCCCTTACCTGGATGACTGGCTTCTAAAGGCCCCATCCAAGGAACAACTCCTCCAGACCCTGGAGAGAACCCTTCAGCTGTTTCTCTCACTGGGCATCGCCGTCAGTTTGCCCAAGTCCATCCTGATTCCATTCCTGAAGCTGCAGTATATAGAGACAGTCCTGGAATTTGCACAGGGCAAAGCTCTTCTGCCTTTCAACAGGGTGGAGTGCCTGATTGCCCAGGCTCAGGATGTTTTCCAGAAGCGCTATGCTCCTGCAAGAGTATACCTGAGACTACTGGGTCTGATGGCCATGGCAATTGCCATGGTGCTCTTGGTGAGACTGCACATGCAGGTCCTTCAATGGACACTCAGAGTGCAATAGAACCAATGCATGGATGACTTGGATCAGTTAGTGCTGGTCTCCTCCCCAGTCCACAAGGTGCTTCAATGGTGGATGGACCTGTGGAACCTATTACAGGGGGTCCCATTCCCAATCTCCTCCCCTGGCAGATCCTCACCATGGATACCTAATGGTCAGGCTGGAGAGTGCATCTATGCCCCTTTCAGACTCAGGGAACATGGTCCCAGACTGAAATCTCCTTGCATATCAATGTCTTGGAGATGTGGGAGGTCCTATATGCCATGCAGGCTTTTCAGAATTATCTCTTTCCGGGGCAGTTATTGATCCAGTCTTACATTCTCAGTGTTGTCTACTATATCAACAAGCAAGGGGGAATGCACTTGTACCCCTTGTGTAGAGAGGCCATGAGAGTTTGGTGCTGGGCACTAGACCACAGTCTTGTTCTGTCAACAGTCCATGTCCTGGGTGTGCTAAACACCCTGGTGAACAGCCTAAGTAGGATGCAGTCCAGCATGCATGAATGGGAACCTCTGTCATCTGTCATAGGTGATCTGTTTGCCAGATGGGGTTGTCCAGAGTTGGACCTTTTTGCATCCCCATTCAATGCAAAACTGCCCAGTTTCTGCCGGCTAGATCCAGGACCTTGAGTTTTCTGGTAAGATGCGTTGTCCCTCTCATGGAGATGGAGATTCCTCTATACCTTCCTTCCTTTTCATCTAATTCAGAGGGTATTAACCAAGCTGCAAATGGAGGAAGTCAGCATTATCCTGGTCCCACCATTCTGGCCACGGTAGATATTGCAACAGTTAGCAATGGAACTTCCGGTCCCTCTGCCCCTCTGCAAGAATCTGTTAATGCAGGCTCAGGGGACCCTAATCCTTCCCAGTCTTAACTGCCTTCATCTCCATGCCTTGCTCCTGAGAACATAGCCATCACCTGGATTCAACTGTCTCAGAGAGTGGTGAGTGTATTCATGGCAGCTCAGAAGCCCTCCACTAGCGCTACATATGCCATGAAGTGGAAGAGGTTTGCCATCTGAGCTGTCAAGCATCATCTGGACCCTTTCACCTGTCCAGTGAGCCAGATTCTGGACTACCTGATATCTCTGTCAGACTCCGATCTCCAGTATTCCTCCCTCAAGATGCACCTTTCAGTTATCTCTGCTTTTCATGAGCCTGTGGATGGTCGCACCGTGGCTCAACGGGATGTGTCTCATACCTTTCTCGGGGACAACCTGTACTAGAAACCTCCAATCCATTCCCCTTTCCTGGCTTGCAATTTAAATTTTGTTTCAGAGAAGCTGACCCTGTCTCCATTTGAGCCAGCCGCGACTTGCAAGTTACGCTTTTTCTCTTGGAATATGTTATCTGCTCAAAGAATTTCCAAGCTTCAGGATCTCTGGTGTAAGGAGTCTTATTTGATTTTCTCAAAGACAGGGTATCTACGCATGAATTCTAAGTTTCTTGCTCAGGTGGTATCTGCGTTTACCCAGAACCAGTCTATCCACCTCGTAGCTTATTTTCCTGAGTGTGCCAATCCAGAGGAAGCACTGCTCCATACGCTAGATGTGGACAGAATTTTGAAATATTATCTGCTCTGAACCAAGGAATGCAGAAGGTCGAATCAACATTTTTTTTCTTTTGCCCAAGGGAGAGAGGGCATTCAAGTTTCTAAACAATTTTTGTCTAATTGATTGGCCAATTGTATTGTTTTACAAGGGGTATGGCTAGCTCTGTGGCTTGCTTCAAATGGGTCTCAGCTGCTGACATATGTGCTGCTGCCACCTGGACTACCATCCATACTTTTACCAAGCACTACAGTCTAGACATTGCTTCTTGAGCCAGAGCAGGCTTTGGTTGTGCTGTTCTTCAGGGCCTTCTGTCTTATGCCCTAGTGTGTCTGCCTCCCAGACTGTTTTTCAGTTACTTGTCACTGCTTGAGACTCATTCCAATGGTGTGACCTGATGACTGAGATACCCCCAAAGAAGATAGAACAGTTATGTACTAACTTACTGTAACAGTAGATCTTCGAGGGGATCTCATTCATCAGGTCGGCCTCCCTTCCCACTATCCCCCTGTTTTGGGTTCCTGTCTCAGACTGGCTGTCAGGTGAATCCAGCCTTTTATTCAGGCCTGGGCATCTCTTTTTCTCCACAGTCCCCCATGGCATGGGTATGCTCCCTTAATCTCTGGGGTAAAGAACTGAGGAGGGAACAGGGCTGCTTACACCTTTATAGGGTTGGTGATGTCTACATGTGATGTTGGCATGTTGTGGCCCCATGGTACTGCTGGAAATTCTTCATGTGGATCCTGCTTCACCAATGGTGAAGTTCCTATGGTGTGACCTGATGACTGAGATCCCCTCCAAGATCTAATGTTATGGTAAGTTCTTGTGTAACTGTTCTTTTTCTGTAGATCTGGCCCTTAAATACTTTACTACTATACTTTTCTTCAAATGAGTCATTTACAGTACTTCTTTGCTATCTGCATTGGTTCATTGAGTCAAATCAAGCTGATTCCTTTTTCTGATTCAGAACTATGTTTCCTACTGATATATGTTGCTGCATGTTGTTATTCTATAATGCAGTTTCTTACCCATCATTATTTGAAGCAGCAATATCTAATGCAATATTTAGTAAAATAGCAGGGTCATGAACATCTGCCTTTATTTAAACCAAATATACTGTATGTGTTAAAGGGGAAGGTGGCTATAGAAAAGCCACAGTTTTCTTCAACATACTGTAACTAGAATGTTTCATTTATTCTCTTAGGCACAGTATATACTGATCAGCAGCAAAGATTGCTTATACCATTCTCCATACAGCTGCCATTAGCTCACAGATTTAATTGCAATTATATCATATTAATGAGACAAATTATATTCTTATTCATGTGGTCTCATAATGCTGATGATGTGATATTACTGCAGAGGAAGAATGGAAAGTTGGCAACCATGTGGTAGGACAGTACACTCAGTAACTGCATAACAAGATCCATAGCCTAAGCCTGTCGCTGTCATAAGACACAGTCACCTGGTTCTTGAATTATCTCACTAATCACACTTAACACATTAAGACAGATGGCTCCTTGTCAGATATCAGAAATGTATCCATTGGTATTCCCCAGGACTCCATTCTGGGCCACTACAATTTGGCTTATTCATAAACCACCTGCCTGATGCTTGTCAGTCTGCCACTGTATTTCTCTATACAGATGATAATGTTGTTATCTACTCCAAGAACCCTAAACTTGACATCCTTACCTCCATCCTCCAGGGTAATTTTGAGGCCCTGGAAAAATGATCCTCCCAAAATAAACTGGTTCTAAATTTTAAAAAAAACTAAGACAATGTTCTTTGCAAGCCCACAAATGAAGAAAAACATATCCCCCCTAGTTATCCACAATGACCTGGGAACAATACTTGAACAGGTGTGAACCTTTAAATACCTTGGGGTGATCCTGGATGATGCCTTATCTTTTGCTCCCCACGTTGACCAAGAAGATTGGGAGCCTTGTACCATAATTGGGTCTTCCTCACTGCTTATGCTAGACACCTCATAGAGGCAAGCTCAGTACTGTCACTAGTTGGCTATGGTCTTTCTATCTATGCAACTGCCTGTGACTTAATTCTCAGCAGAATAAATTTGAATTGTAATAAGACTTGATGCCTTGTGCTTGGGGCTGACAAGCGTACCCATTGCGGCACCCTCTATACCTAAACAAATTGGTTACCCCTACCTAGCAGAATTAAGTTCCAGACATGTCTGTTAGCCAAGAAGGTGCTACTGGGGCCTACACCCCTGGCCCTAGGTCACTGTTTCCACCATGTTGCCAATCTCTACAATACCAGGAGCATGGTTAGGAATGCCCTGAAACTGCCTTTCTGCCATACTCAGCTGGGTAAGTGCTCATTCACAGTTAGAGCTGCTGGCTGGTTAAATGAGCTGCCTGATACCTTGTTTAATCTACTTAAGTTTGACCAGTTTAAGAGAGTACTATGGGCAGCCCTAACAGTACAGTGCAACTACTTATCATGGTAACTAAAGTCCTTTCTGGTATGCACTTCGAAATGTGGCAGACTCTGACTTTGAGGCTATGCACCATTACTGTGATTGTTTTACACTGATTCTGTCTACCTGCCTTATTGTAAAATTATATGCAACTGATCAAGCCTATTTATTTGTACTTGGTTGACTACATTTGCAGCTGTTTGACATCATTTCACTGGAACTCCCTTATTGTATTTGTTATCTTGCCTTGTAATCTATATTATTGATGTGGAACCTTTGTAAAAAAAGCTTTTGTGCTCAAAGGTATTCTCCAAAATTTTCAATAAATAAATAAACAAACAAACAAATAAAATACATACATACATACATAAATACATAAATAAACCTCTGGATCTGCAGAGCACACAGTTCAGAAAAATGGGTAAATATTATTTTTGATATATAGTTGAGATGATCATCCCCCTTTAAAGTTTTCCACAAGTGAGTGTGTGGTCCCTGATGGAAATGAGTTATTATTGGTGTGGTAGTTTTCTTTCCAATACATAGCAGTGGATAATAATATGTTAGAGCCCCCTCTATCTACTGTAAATTATAGCAACAGTAGCTGAAAGGTCTGTATTGTGAAAATATAAGTGGTCTTGTACAAACTAAGGTAACTCACTGAGTCAGCCCAGATGGCAGAGTATGACGAGCATGTGTAGAGACATAAGCACAATTCTGGGGTTAGGACAGATAATTGATTTCTCACTACATATTTATTTTATAATTACTAGTCCTCATTTTTTCCCGTAGGAATACTCGGTTGTAATTTTGCCATTATAACCAGCTGGTTATAATGGTGAACACGCACCGGGTTCCCTTCATACTGAGCATGTGCTGCCACCACTGTTCCCTTATTCCTCACCACTTGAGAGCCACAGACTCCACCACCAGTCCAACTCCTTAGAGGTAAATTACTTCAAATAAATAAATGAATAAATACACAAGCTCTTTCACTCACGGGTTCCTAGAAGGCAGCATCAAGTATTTGCCTAACTTAAAAAAAGGAAACAGTTTCTTTTGCCTTTCGCTTGTGAGCCCACCGGTCCATGGCTCCACAGGCATGTCTGCTTGTTTTATATAATTGCTGTGGCAAAAAAATGATCCCCAACAATTATATAAAATAAAGGCTGTGTAGGGTGTAAAACTCAAATTTACACACACCCTCGGTGTGGGATGCCTTTTTATAAACCCCTCGAGCTTCACTCTTGGGGTTTATGTGGCATCCCACATCTTGAGTATGTGTAAAACTCTTGTTATAACCTCCTACCCAGCCATTATTCTCTATATAATTTATTTTCCAAGAACAGCCCAACTGAGATAGAGCACTTTTTTTTCAGTAGGGCCTTGAGATTCTACCAAGTTATCTGGGTGGACTGAAGTACTGTACATGGAGTTTAAAGCCACAGTGGAACAAAAGATGTTTTTCCAATAAGCTAGTTTCATCTACAGTTAAGAAAA
The DNA here is from genome assembly GCA_016271365.2 of Neoceratodus forsteri. Classification (NCBI taxonomy): domain Eukaryota; kingdom Metazoa; phylum Chordata; order Ceratodontiformes; family Ceratodontidae; genus Neoceratodus; species Neoceratodus forsteri. The sequence continues at coordinate 1,256,247,343 of CM057449.1, read as the reverse complement.
ATATTAGCATGTCTGTCAAATGTTGTTGTCTCAGTACCTCCTATGCTGTCCACCATGAGACTTTTTAATTTTTTTTATCCTAACCCTTACCAGGTGTACAGTGCTATTTTTATGTAAAGTGTGACAGCCATCTTTTTTTACTTGGAGAAAAAACTCAGATAAAATATTTATAAAATACTCAGATTTTGGTGGAATTAGAAAATACCGCCAAATTAAACTGGAAGATGCCAGGAAGCTTCTATAGTGAAAATTGTTCAATTTCATTGCACTGCTGCTTTAAGTAACATGCTCAAGGTCACATAATGAGCCAGTGGCTCTGGTGGGGTCAGAACCTGTATCTCCCGATTTGCAGTTTTGTACTATAACCACTTGGCTACAGTGACTAGCTTTCTTTCTGTTCTGGATAAAACAAGCTCTACTGACATGATATAGTTATTCAGTTCTGAGCACTTTGACCTCCAGTAGTAGGGTCTGGTTCCTATTAAACCACTTTGTTAAACAAATGGAGACATACGGTACTTTGAAAAATTATCTTATATGTCTGTACATGCAAGCTGGCTCTTACCACTTTTTGTCCAGTGTGGGATACAGTTATTCACCAATGCTTAATTTTGTAATCTAGCTTGTGTCTCGTATCAAAACCCTGAAGCGGCAGCTGAATGAGGCTGAAGACAAGACTGAACACATGGACACTGAATACAAACGAGTCATAAGGGAGCTGGAGGAATTAAGAGAGTATAATGAAGGCCTCAATTCAAAAGTCACTGACATAGAGGGAAAGCTCAAGTAAGTCTGGATGTACAGTATAATTGGTCCAGAGAGCTCAGAGCCCACTGTTGTTGAATCTGCTGTAGAAAAAAGTCACACATATAACAGAAGAAGCATACTTTCAAAGGATTTAAGTTTTTGAGGTTTAACATTTTTAAGGAAACAAAGTTTGAATTAATATTTTATAGTGATTCATGGCATACATGATAAGGAAGATATTACAGGACAAGCACATTTCAATAATTCGTATAGCTGCATAAATGAGCACATTTCATGATAGCTGATTGGCTGTGACCAGTGTGCTTATGTAGTTTTGATGAATAATTCATAGAGCCCAGAGCTGAAGGAGGGACTGCTGGGAGCCAAACAGTTTCCATGGATTTACATATTGATGAAGTCTTTTAAAATTATTCAGTCAGCAGTGAAGGCTGCAAAAAGGCATTTATTAAATCTCAAACAAAAAGCTGGAGTTTATACTAAAACCTTTAAATGACACTCATCAACCCCTTGTAAGCCTTTGTTAAGTAAGAGGGATCAGAACAAAATGTCCTTCTGTTTGTGCTGCTTTAAAGGGCAAATACTGTACATTAATTAAAAAAAATGAATGCTCTGGCATTTTGTTTTTTAATTTTCTATTTATTAGTATTCAATTGCTGTAGGAAATACAATGTAACCTTAAATTTCATGGGATAGCAAACAGTGGTTAATAGACAAGCAAAGCAATATGTAAGATAAGCTTTCTGTTTTCACCTTTTGCCTCCCATCTGTCTGGAACAGTCCAATCTGCTTTTCACCTTTTCCCCTCCCATAACTCCCTCAGATACCAGCTTAAATGTCTCCCTGACCTGTCCTGCTCCTGCCAAGCCCTCACCTGTCTGTGGCTCTCTTCCTCTCTCTCCTGTGAGATTACCTGACAGACCCTGCATTTTGACTTTGGTTGCACATAAGTTATGCTTCTCCACATAGTCTGTTATCTGTAGGTTCTTCTTGAATGCACTTTGTTATTCTACTGCCACTGTTTCAATCATTTTAATTTTTTTGTGCACTGTATGTACTTCAATTGTACATCTGCTTTGCTCATCGAACCATCCATATTATGCACAATACATTGTACCACCAAATGCCACCCAGCTGCACTACATCTATTCTTACCCGCCTTCCACCTCTCCTGTCTTTGTCCCCCCCACCTACCTCCCCTTTCTCCAATCCACTTAGCCTCCCTGATTTCACCCTCCTCCTTTCCCTTCCCTTCCCCAAAGTTTCACCTTATTGTTCTTTTTTCCTGTACAAGACCATGTGTTTTTTTTTATTTTATAAACTGTTATCTTTGCTTATGTTTGTCTCAATTATACCAGTGACATGGAACCTTTGTAAAAGAGCCTCGGCTCAAAGGTATTTGTAATCCTAGAACAAATTAATAAATAAAAAATAAATAAATGCTCATGTACCATTTGGATGCCCATATCTCTACTTCAGTATATTGCTGGATTTTTGTCTACTAGTATTTTTATGACAATTTGCATCAAACTATTGTTGGTACAGTGAACTATTTACTGGTGGCTGAGGATTTGTCATTGTAAGGCCTGCAGTTTAGTGCAGGTTAGTGGAGGTTTGTGTATTTGACCCAGACAGTGCCTCAGGTGGTGGAAACCGGTTTCCTCTGATTGTCTTCAGAGCACAGAACACCAGGTTGTATTGGGTCTGGGGAGGCACACATCATAGGTATTGGGCTCAACTGCTTTATTTTTCTTTGACTGTAATTGTTTTTTGCTGGGTATAGTCTCTGTTAAATTGATGTGCAGGTTGTTTTGCTGAAAGGAAGGTCAGCACTCACTGGGGTCCTGCAGGTTGTCTTGCTGAAAGGAAGGTCAGCACTCACCAGAGTGGTGGGTCAGAGCTGTAGCTGATTGTTTCTGGAGGGCACAGGCTTGGTCCCACCCAGCCTGCCATTCACCTCACCCACCCTAAGGGGGTCATTTCCTTTATACCAGGGGTTCTGACATCACCTCCCCAAGAGGGCAAGGGGCATATAACTGGCATATCCTAAACAGGCCAGCATACTGCATAGAGGGTAAATGCATGCATGCACTAACAAAAAAGACAAACTAAAATTATCACCCCCCCAAAAAATACATATACATACATTAATATATGTATATGAAACAGGAAGGGAGAGAGACATGTGGGGAGTGGTGCAATGCACTGGCTGTGGGGCGGCAGTCTTCTGGGAGACATTCTGGAGTCTGCAATGCTGTTCTGTTTGCAGGCAACTCTCTGCTCTGAGGGAGGAGATTGCCCATCTCCAGGCCAACCTGGCAAGGAGTAGGGAAACCTCCCCCCCCAGTGAACACCAGGGCTGCCACTGCTGCCTCAGAGGTTGCCAAGAAAGAGGAGAGGTCAACCATGGTGGGCTCAGAGAAGGTCAAGGTGGTGGAACAGAGGTGCATCTCTCCAGTTGTACCTTTCAACAATTCATGTGTCATTCTGGTGCAGTGTGGTTCCTCTATAGAGGCAACTGCAGTGGAGACCAAAGAGGATGCTGGGAACTTCCACAAGTGAGACCCACAGGAGGGTGGCACAGGACACCACAGGGGAAGGAAGCAGTTCCTGGTGGGGCACTCAATTTTTAGGGGGAGAGAACTGGGGGAGGGAGGGGAGAGGAAGGTAAGGTGCCTGCCCAGCGCCATGGCTTGGAGGTACAGGAAGCAAATCCTCAGGATCACGACAGCAGCTGCACAGGAGAGGGAGCTGAATGTCATTGTCCACCTAGGGACAAATGACTTAGCTGGGCATGGGATCATAGCAGTGTAGGAGCAGTTTGTGGAGTTGGTGAGGGGCCTTAGAACAGTAGCACACACTGTAACCTTCTCGGAGGTGCTGCCTGTCTATGGCATGGGTGAGGCTAGGTACTGCGCACCATGCGATTCAATGAATGATTGAAAAATGGGTGCAAAGCACAAGGTTTTCTCTTTATTAGGGACTGGGGTTCCATCTGGAGGGATACAAGCCTATAACGGCACAATAGTCTGCATCTGTCCAGGAAGGGAACCAGACTCCTAGGTGATAGGTTTAAATGCTTCATTGGCAAGCTTTTAAACTAGCAAGGGGGGTAAGGCACTGATAAGAAGCAGGGAATTCCCAGCCTACCCCCCACAAGGATAGTTAGTGAGGTAAACACCAAGATAGAGAGGCCAATAGGGAGTAGGACAGGGGTAAATGGAGAAAAGGGAAAAGGCAGTAAGGGCAGTGATAGGGCTAAAAGGTGTAAGGCCATCAAAAAACAGAAGGTGATGATTGCCAATGCCTGTAGTCTGGGTAACAAGCTTTCTGAACTAGTGGCCTTGATGGAAGAGGGACACCTGGATATCATGACAGTCACAGAAACATGGTACATGGAGAACCATGACTGGGCTGTCAACATACATGGCACACAATCTACAGGAAGGACAGGGATGGCAAAAGAGGAGGAGGAGGAGGAGGAGCTCTCTACATAAGGGAAGGGATCAAAGCAATGGAACTAAAGGGTAGATGGGGAGGAGAGGAGGCACTGTGGCTCACCTTGGAGTCAGGCAGTGGTGCCACAATTTGCACGGGGGTTGTATACAGACCCCCATCTCAGGGGGAGGAAATGGGCAAGGAAATGATAGAAGGCATCCTTGAAACTTCAGAAAAAGGGGTGATATTGTTGATGGGGGACCTGAATATGCCAGATGTTAACTGGAGCACATTTGCTGCAGCCACACCCAAGAGCTGGGTCATTCTCAATACCCTGCAGAAGGCATGCTTCAGACAGCTAGTGTTTGAAACCAGTTAGGAGGGAGGGAGCAATCTTAGACCTTCTACTCTCAAACGGGGATGGAGAAAAGATTACAGATTTAGAAGTGGGTAGCCATCTGGGAACAAGCAACCACTGAACAGTGTTGTTCACGATAAACACAGCCATACAGTCAAGCCATACAAAAGCAAAGGTATTCGACTTTAGAAGGTCTGACTTTGGCAAAATGGGTGATTGCCTAAGGAATGCACTAGCAAATGGGCAGGAGGGAGGGGGTGGAAGAACAATGGGGAAAAATCAAAACTGCTATCACAGAGGCAACAATCCTTTGTGTGAAGCAAATAAACAAAATGAAGTAAAAAAACACTATGGTTCTTAAAAGAGGTGGTGGGGAAGGTTAGGGAGAAAAAGATTGCATTCAGAAAGTATAAGGAATCACAGAAAGAGCAGGATAGATAACTGTATCAGTTAAAGCAGAAGGAAGTGGGGAAGGCAGTCAGAATAGCAAAGGTCCAAGCCGAGGAAAAGATAGCCAACTCAGTTAAGGAAGATAGCCAACTCAGTTAAGAAGGGAGATAAAGCCTTTTATAGGTACATTAGGGAGTGAAGGAAGACCAAGGGAGGCATACTGAGGCTTAATAAAGGGAAGGGGAGGAGGGCAGAGGGTGACATTTAAAAGGCAGAGATACTGAATGAATACATTTGCTCAGTATTCACAAAAGAAGAGGATGGGGAGGTACCTAAACCAAAGAATAGAAGCACTCTGGTCAGGGGAGTCGATACCAGTCCATTCACAGAAGAAAGGGTCCTGAAAGAACTCCTAAAACTCAAGGTGACCAAAGCAATGGGGCCTGATGGGATTCACCCTAGAATTCTAAAAGAACTAAGGGGAGACCTAGTGACAACACTGACTACCCTTTTTAACAAATCATGGGAGGATGGTGTGGTACCTGAGGACTGAAGGAATGCGGATGTGATTCCTCTTCACAAAAGTGGGAGCAAGGCAGAGGCAGGAAACTACAGACCTGTTAGTTTGACCTCAGTGTTAGGGAAATGATGGAATCACTTCTGAAAAAGAGAATTGTTGAGTACCTAGGGGCCAGCGTGGCACAGGACCCAAGGCAGCATGGATTCACAGTAGGAAGGTCATGTCAGACGAATCTAATAGATTTCTTTGACTGGGTGACCAAAGTAGTTGATCAGGGAGGGGCTGTGGATATGTCCTACTTAGACTTTAGCAACTCATTTGACACAATACCACACAGAAGATTAATTTACAGTAAGTTAGGCAGCCTGGGAATGGGTCCGAGGGTGGTAGCCTGGGTAACAAATTGGTTGGACAATATGGTACAGAGGGTAATAGTAAATGGAGTACTCTCTGAAGAAAGGGTGGTTACTAGTGGGGTTCCGCAGTGTTCAGTACTGGGACCAGTCCTCTTTAATGTTTTTATAGACGACATTGCTGAGGGGCTGGAAGGAAAAGTATGCCTCTTTGCAGATGACACAAAGATCTGCAACAGGGCTGATACACAAGAGGGAGTGGAAAGGATGAGAAGGGACTTGACAAGGTTGGAGGAATGGTCAGAAGTATGGCAGCTTGGATTCAATGCAAAGAAGTGCAAGGTAATGCACCTTTGAAACAAAAACCCAGGGGAAGAGAACACAACGGGGGAGTGGGGGTACTAACAACAACAAAAATGGAAAGGGGCCGGGGGTAGTCATATCAGATGACCTTAAGGTAGGCAAGCAATGTGAGAAGGCAGTAAGGAGGGCTGAGGGATACTGGGATGCATAGGGAGAGGCATCACCAGTAGAAAACAGGAAGTTGTTATCCCTCCGTACAGACAGTTAGTGAGACCCCATCTGGAGTACTGCATGCAGTTATGGAGACCCCACCTCCGCAAAGACATAGACAGGAGGGAGGCAGTCCAGAGGAGGGCAACTAAAATGGTGCAGGGTTTGCAACAGAAGCCATGTGAAGAGAGACTAAAAGAGCTTAATATGTATACCTTCAAGGAAAGGCGGGAGAGGAAAGACATGTTAGAAACTTTCAAGTATCTCAAGGGAATAAACAAAGTCCAAGAGGGGAGCATCTTTCAGAAAAAGAGATGTGCAAAAACAAGAGGGCACAATTTGAAGATAGATGGGTGACGACTCAGGGACAGTGTGAGGAAGTATTTTTTCACAGACAGGGTGGTGGATGCATGGAACGGCCTTACTGAGGAGGTTGTGGGGTCAAAAACAGTCGCGGAATTCAAGAATGCACTGGACAGACATAAGACAATTATTGTAGGGGGTAGGAGGAAGTAGGCTGTTGGTTAACTAGAATCTGCAGCTTATCCAATAGGTAGGGAAATGGGCAGACTAGGTGAGCCAAGTGGTCCTTAGATGCCATCAAAGTCTATGTTTCTATGTTTCTGTGTTTCTGTTGTACTGCAGTACACTGCATGCACTTTACATTGATCCATTACTAGTCTGCTCATCATATCATTTTGATGCTTGTTGCATTGTACTTTTATCTCCTCTCCCTTCCCCCTGGGTAGTGATTGGCGAATTTGGAAAATTTGTGTATTTTGCAAAATATTTTATGGGTGTGAAATGTGAAATTCCACCAGCGAAATGTGGAATTTCACCCATGAAAAGTGAAATTTCGCTGGTGAAATGTGGAACTTCACCACCTACTGGTGAAATTCTGCAGTTTGTGGGTGAAATTCTGCATTTCGCTGGTGAAATTTCACATTTCATGGATAAAATTCCGCAATTTTCTGGTGAGATTTCACATTTCATACCCACGAAATATTACGTGAAATGCACAAATTTTGCAAAATATTTCATGGGGCGAAATTCCCTATTTCGCTGGAATTTTCACCAGTGAAATTAAATTTCACTACATCTCTACCTCTGGGTCACACCTTGAATCAGCCTTGCTGAGCCTTCCCCAGTTGCCAATTTTCAAATAAATAAAAAAAAGCAAAGATCATAATAAAAGATAATTACCACTACCCTATGGCTGACAGGCAGTTTCATCTCAGTCTGATCTGACATTGTTCACATCAAAGGACAGCACACTAAAGTTGTAGAATCTTCTTGTTGTCTTTATGAATCTAAGTTGTAGAATCTTGTTGTCTTTATAAACCTGAGATTAACATATAGAATAGTGGATGGGTGACTATCCATAACAAGGCTGTGTTTCCCCTAGAGGGGGTTGATAACTTGATAGAGACCTCGAGAGCGAAGCTTGAGAGGCCTCGCTGGTGTCATCAACCCCCTTAGTTGTGGATGGCCGCCCATCCACTGTTTTATATCGTATATGGTTAAGGCTTATTGTTATTTTTTCCATTTGCTAGTTACTGTTTCAGGCTTGTTTTACCTCATGCCTCTCACTCCAGCTTCTCCCCTCTTCCACTGCCACTCGCTCCAGATTTGCCCCGCTCCTGCTGCCACTCGCCCTTCTTCTCACTGCTCTTGCTGCCACTTGTTCAGTTTCTCCACACTCTTGCTCACTCTGGCATTGCCATTGATAATTTTTTCAAATAAAATAAAAAAAAAATTCACTTTTGTGACACGGAGCAATGATAGCTACTCATGTCAAAATAAGTAGTGTCCACTACTCAGCGATCACTAAACTGCAGCCGCCATGTTTGTGTAATTTTTTCCATTGAGCTTGATGAAGTGAGCCAATCAGAAGGCAGAGCAAAGCTAAAAAGTTGTACTAGGGATGTGACATCAGAACGATAGTACAATATCTTTTTTGACCTTTGAACTGTCCTACAGCAAGATTTAGAAAGCCACTGATTTCCATCAACAATAAGTCCAACCATATACTATAATGACATAGGATTACTGGGACAGAATGAAGCTGATGGTTGTTTTTCAGACTGTTCACCTGCTGTCAAAACAGTTGTAAAATGGATGCCAAAAAATCCTCTGCTCTAATCAATGCATATGTGCAGCGAAATAAAAAGTGCACAACTATTGGTGTGCTACTAAAGGTGACATTGAAATTTTCTGTTAGGATACACTCAGTATTTATACATTTTGCAGTATACAAGCCCCTGCTGGGATTAAAACACACCTCCTTTGAAGGTTGTGAGTGAACCACTACACCACAGGAGCTTCTAATGACATCAGGTTAGCTTGGTGGTGAAGTGGAAAATTAACAGCAACCCAAATTAAGTGTAACATCCCCATGTAGGTGTATACATAAATCTGGGAAACGTTAAGTTTTTGGCCATCAATTAAAGGGTTACATTTCCCTCTGCAGCACCGGTCAGAGCTCCACAGGTCAGAGGTCAATGCTGGTGTGCAAGGTTATAAATTTGGGGGTTTGGCACCTGAAACGAGAGAAGTGGGGAGAGGTGAGAGAGAGAGCAACGAACGAAAGGTGCGGGGAGGTGATGTAGGAGATCGGGGCCATTAGGCCCCCTCTCAGGGCCAGCAGTTCATAGTGTGAGGCATCCATGAAACAGTCCGGTGATGGACATAGTCATGGCCATTGTTTTGGGCCATTGTAGTGCCCTCTATGATGTCACCCAGGTGGAGTTCTGTGGTTAGAGACATATGAACTGGCGTGCTGCATTGCTCTTGTATGCTCCAAGTCTTGGGACAGTAGAGAGAGAGAGAGAGATCAGAGGGGGAGAACTGGAGACTGCAAGCATGAGGAAGAGCAAAAGCCCTGGAGTAGATATGCCAACCTGGCTGTGGCAGTACTGGTGGTGCATTGAGAGGGACATGGGTCACAGCTGTGCCTCTGTGTCCAAGATGGGATTCTGCTCCAGTGTGAGGAAGATCCAGTTCAGCCAAGGGGTCTCGTGGAAGCAAGGGCTCAAGGCAAAAACCTGGAGTCCAGCATGCCCTCTCAGATGGTGCAGGCCTGTGGGGACATCTGCCTGCATGTCAGGGTAGAGTTGCTCACCAGTGCCAGCATTTTTAGAGATTCAGTGGTTGGGGAAATGAAATATAGTCTGCCCCCAGGATTTTGGAGAGAGAGAGAGAGAGAGAGAGAGAGTCTGTGAGCCAAGAAGTTGAGAGGGAGAGATACTGCCTGCTGCTGTTTTGCAGGGCCTGATTTGGCCCCCGAGAAATGCTGCCTAATTTCTTTAGTAGCTAGCTCAGCCCAGAAGACAGTCACCCAAGTTTAGTGGTGTCATTTCAGCCACAATGCAGCCACTGATTCCCTTGTAAGTGACCCCCACGGTCTGTATGTAGAGATAAATTGCTTGAATGGCGCCATGAAGTCTGTTCATTAAATGGGATCCCCTTGTTAACATTATGCTTGTGTGGAGTTCAGTTATTTTATGGGACTGTGTATGCCTGCTAATAAGAATTATGTTCCAGACCAGCACAAGAAGATGGCACCCAATGCCCTGGACCCTGTCAAAACCAACCATTCTGGTGAGGTACTTTTGGTTTCTGCTGCTGTGAGTGCCCCCTCCCCACAGACAAACTGCCACCTCATACCCCTAGACACTGGGGAGGCAGGCTTGCGTAAGAACCTTACATTTTTGTATTTTTAGCAAGAGGCCATGGTTAATATCCTAACAGAGACTCAACATTTATTTTCAGTTTCATTCACTTGAGTTGGGATACATTGCAGTATGGAGTTGGAATAGTAAATTATATTAAAAACAAACTTAGTTAAGAACAATGGTCTCTGCAGGTAGAGCATTGTACCGGGCTTGGTCTCGAGATGGCTGCCTGAATGGCTTGATCTTTTGCTCGCTTCTACCCTCTGACCTGTTTATTTTTTTGTAATAAGTTATCTCTTACCATTTTTTTCTTTCCTTGGACAGTGTGGGAACCATCAGGATCTGCTTTCATGGTTTTTTTTGTCCTTGCAATAGATGCAGACATGTGAAACCCACTGCCAAGGCACACCACAATGGCAACTCCCGACAAGGCTTCCAAGTGGTCTAAAGGGTAGGCCACCTCCAAAACTGCTTCTTCTTCTGGTGCCTTAATGGAAGAATGCTTCCTTGAAGAGCTGGAACCCCTTAAATCTGCATTACTTACCATTATCGAATCGTTCCAGCAACTGAAGGGATCTGTGGATTCACATACCTGCCATGTGGGCGATGCCGAGGCCCAGACATCCTAACTTGAGGATTTGAGAGCAAGGGTAAATCCTGACATGGTGCAGCTGTGGCAATGCTGCAAAAAACTCAAGGACCATCTGGAGGACTTAGAAGCCCACAGCCAACATAATAATTTGGTGATCCTGGGGCTCCCTGGGCAGACAGAGGGTCCCAATACAATATCATTCATCCAAAAGCTGTGTGAGTGGATTGCGGGGCTTTCCCCTTATGGCCTCACATATATCACTGAGAGAACCCATTGATCCCTCAGGCCCATGCCTCCAGATGGCACTACCCCTCACCCTGTCATTTTCAAATGCTGAACTATTTGGATAAGCAGCATATTACTGCCAAGGTCCGAGATACTAAAAGGATCACTTTTGAAGGCTCCACACTTTGTATCACTCAGGATCTCCCTGTGCCTGTCAGGCAGACAAGATGGGACTTCCACCCACTGTCTCGAAGATTACTGCAGCGGGGTCCGCTTTAGAATGCACTACCCGGCCATCCTGCAACTACAACACAGAGGGGAATAGCACACCTTTGAGAGCCCTGCTCAGGTCACCAAGGAGCTTCCTTCTGTATTCCCAGATCTTTTTAAGCCTGCCTGAAATCCCCATCCAAGAGTCTGCAGGACGTGGCTGTGTGTGGCGTCATCTTTCAAGTTCTGTACTATTTCATAATTTTACTTTGGTCTCATTTGCTACCGGAATCCTTTCAGACCAAATTATTTAATTCATAGCCTTCTTTGACTGTATACCACCTCAAATCATGTTACTCTCTCTCCGGGATGTGTGGTTGATGGACTTGGGAGATCCCCCCTTCTACCTCTCCATTATGTGCACCATGCGGCTCCAGCTTGCTCTGATGATGCCTCTTGGAGGATGGGGGAGCGCGCCAGGTTAGGATAGTTTATTGTCCCCTGTTCCCTTAAGCTACTGCTGGTGCACAGTCAGCATTCTCTGCCTGATGAACTGGCTGATGCTGCAGCTTACAAACAGATATCCCTGTTTACGCAGTGGTCTTGGACTTTATGTTATCTTCCTTGGCTGCACAACTCTGAAGTAAATGGTGCTGCACACTGGGTGGTCGACCCGATCTCTACACTGGTTTTGCTGCGTTGTCTTCTACTCGACAAGCTAGAGGATGGATGAGCACTCCAGATCTGCACAAGGTACTGCTTCTGATTGGAGATTTCTACCACTTTCCCCCTCGGTGATGGCTTCCTCATGGACCCTGTTGTTTCTCCTGCCCATGTCATTGGGGAAGCTGGCAGTCTATATTAAAATATCCCTTCCCCCCTTACTGACTCTTTTGTTGTTTTCTGTCACCACTTGCTCTAGTTTGGGACTTATTCAGCAAATGTATACCCCAACTTACATGCCTCCCAATACCCACTTGGATTACCCTATGACTGCCTTTTAAATACAATCGGGGTCCATTTTGTGACTTGGATGTTGATTTGGACTTGTTGCGCTGTGATATTCTTACATTCAAGTATTTTATGACTCCAGACTCTATTGGGGGTTCATAATGGAATTTACTTTAGCATTCATCATCCTGTCTATTTATCCTGGGTTTTTCAGCATTATTTGCATAGTTTGGATGTTACAGTGTTGTTCATGTATGTTGCTATGATGTTTCCGGGGAGGTGGGGTGGTATGATAATGGTGGGTTGTGTGTACATACTAATTATGTTATATTCAGTATTATTTATGTATTTAAGGAGCTGCTCTTCCCGGGTGGTGGGGGGGGTGGAGGGAGAGCAGACGGGAGGGCAGCTTGTGGAATATCACAGACTGGGAACAACTGGGAGAATGGTCTGTGGGACCAGGGGGCTTGGCTTATAAATAGTTGTTTGGGGATGGAGATTTTTCTGCTGTTTTTCATTACAAGGATGACTGGGGTTATGTGGGTGGGGGTGATGGGAGAGTAGGGAGAGCCAGGGAGGGGGTGGTTTTGGGTGGCGGGATCCTAGAGTACACCTGGGTTGCGAGGTTTCTGTGTCATGCTCGTTTCCACAAGTTATTCTTCTTCTTCCATGAACAGTGTGCCCTACAAATGCATCACTTGGAATGTTAGGGAAGTGCAGACTAAACATTAGCAACACATGATTCTGAGGCACCTTCATAGGTCCCAGATCAATGTTGCCTTTTTGCAGTAATTGCATCTGTGTCAAGAGGAGGTACACTTCTTTAGGAGGTAATGGGTTGGTTGGGTGTTTGGGGCAGAGGTCAGCTTGAAACGTGGTTGTGTTGATATTCTTGTTGCCAAGAATACCCCTTTACAGGTTTTTTGGGAAATCTGGAACACTGAAGGACATTACATCCTTCTTCATGCTTGGCCAGGACTAACAAAGCTAATTCTAGGCTCTATTTATAGCCCTAATACTGATTCCCCTGTTTTTTTCACCACTCTAGGGAAGCAGCTTGATTCCCTTCTGAGGTTCCTATTGTTCTGGGCAGAGACTGGAACCTGGTTTTCCAGACTGACCTAGACAGGTAGGGCTCACTCTGATGAGGCCTTTCTCTAGCTCAATGAGGCCTGAGAGACCTGATGGATAATTATGCACTTACAGACCCCTGGCGTTTGTTGAATCCTTCATCCAGCCAATATACTTTTTACTCCTCTCCCCATGGTACCTCTTCCTGCATAGATTTCTTTTTGCTTAGCAAACATTCTCTACCTGGGCTTCTTGCCTGTGACATTTTGCCATTAGTTATGCCAGACCATGCCCCCATTTCCTTAACCCTTTCCTTAAATCAGATGGAACAGTGGGACGGGATATGGCTCCTTAATACCCACTTGCTTAGAGACGGCCCCTCTATCCAGAGTATCCTGAACTACTGTACCTCACCAGTTTTCTGGCAGAAAATGATGGTTCAGTTCTCAGCCTAGACACCTTATGGGGTGCACTAAAGTGCTGGGTCAGGGGTTAATGCATCTGGCTAGCTAGTCTCCTAAAACTAAAGCAATCACAGGAGGAGGTCCGACTTCTCACGGAGATTCGCTCCCGGGAGAAACATTTATCCCTGTCTATCTTGGCTGATTTCAATAAGGACCTTTATGCTCTTCAGGCACGTTATTTGGGGTTGCTGGCTGAGAAAGCTGACTTAGCCCTATTTCAAACCAAAACTCGATAGCTGGAGTCTGTGGAACAAGCAGGGAAGTTGCTGGTGTGGCGCCTTCAATGAGTAGAGGACCTCAAAGCTGTTCCATTTATTTATTTATTTAAATTTTGGTAACCGGGTAGGCACGCTGAGACCTTGACAGTCCCTTTTCCAGGGGCGACCCAGGGTTAGTTACATGTACCTAGGGAAAAAGAAAACCAATGCATTAATATGTACAATGCAGCAAAGAGTACATAGAGTGTATTATACATCAATAGTATAGAGTACATCTCAACATTTACAACATGGTGTGCACATTTTAGTTAGGAACAGACATTCACGATTATCAAACCACATAGATAAGTGCAAGAACCGGTACTTAATTTTCAACCTGGTTGTCCCTTCCTCCCTTTTAACTGTGTTCTCTAATATCGACATCCTTAGCAGGATCCCTTTGGTGGGCCTTAATTAGGGCAGCGGCGTTTGGATCCAGGGCTTAGGTGTAGTTTTAGCCCTTTCTTAAAACTTGCAAGAGAGGTGCTATCCTGTAACTCTCTTGGGAGATTGTTCCAGAGTTTGGGTAGGGCTACCCTGGCTGCCCATTGACCTAGGGATGATTTGGCCCTTGGGATTTCAAGCAGTTTACGATCAGTAGACCTGAGCTCTCTTCTACTGGTTTCGGAGGCAACAGGTCCCGCAGACCTGGAGGGGGTGTCAGGTTGTTGTAGCTTATAAGTCAGGCACAGTGAGGGTTATGCTAGTCTGGCTCCAAGTGAAGACCAGTTTAGGGCATGAAGCACACTGCAGGGGTGCTCCATTCTTGTGCCTCGGCTGACCCTATGGTACACAGTGCTCAGACACAGCCTTTCTGTTGACCTCAGCATCTGTAGCATAGTCGCTCTGAAAAACAGAGTGGGTAGGACTGTCCCATTGCTGACTACTTTTCTGGTTTCTTTGGTCAGGTAAGGATTTAGCCCATAGAGGAGGCCCAGTTTTTGGTTAACTCTTTTTGTAAGGTGGTCAATATGTGTCCTGAAGGAGACCTCCTGGTCTAGGTACATCCCTAGGTACTAATACTGTCCACTACTTCTATCCCTGTTCCATTTAGAATCCAATCCAATCCAATCCAACTTTATTTTTAAAAAGCCCCTTTCCAAAGCCAAGGTGGCTTTTACAATAAATAGATCAAATACTTAAAATTAAAACAATATAATAAAATCAATCATTAAAACATTCTTAAAAATTGGGGTAAGCTAGGCTAAATAGGTAAGTTTTCAATGCCGATTTAAAACTTTGGACTGTCAAGCAATCTCGCACCTGATGAGGTAGAGAATTCCACAGGGTCAGGGCCATAAAACTAAATGATCTGGCCCCGGATGTCTTCAAACAGACCCTGGGAATCTCTAGCAATCCCTCATCAGTGGATCGGAGAGGGGGGGGACAGTAGGGATGAAGAAGTTATTGCAGGTAACTAGGTCCCTGGTCGTGTAGGGCCTTATAGGTCAGCAAACTGACCTTGAAGGTGATCTGCCACAATACTGGCAGCCAGTGCAGTCCGCAGAGGACAGGCGTTATATGACTGGTCCTAAAAGTACCAGAATGGTAGAATGCAGAGAGATAGGAGGTTTGATCTCTTTGGGCCAAGTTTTTTTGGGCCAAAGAGCATGGCTTTGGTCTTCTTGCTATTTAAGATCAGCCTGTTTACCTGACACCATTCTTCAAGGGTCACAAAGTCTTGCTTCAGCTCGTGGTTTAGGGACCCCACATCCCTTCCGGTTCTGTACAGCACTGCCTCATCAGCATATAGCGTGACCTTTGCCCCACCGCAGTGTAGGGGTAGGTTATTGACAAACAAGGAGAATAAGAGAGGGCCTAAAATAGACCCTTGGGGAACCCCATCTGTTACCAGACGCTCATCTGATTTTGCTCCATTCCAGTGGACCATTTGAGTCCTCCCGTGGAGGTAATCAGAAAACCAGTTTAGGGCTAGTGCATCTAGACCTAGTCCCCTTAGGCATTCTAGTAGTAGTTGGTGGTCGACTAGATCAAAAGCCTTGGTTAGGTCAATGAAGACTGCCCCAAGGAGTTTGTTCTGGTCTAAGGCTTTGTACACGTCAGTAGTGAAGCTTATCAGGGATGTTTCAGTGCCATGTTTCTTTCTGAAACCATGCTGTTGATTTAATTGCAGGTTATGTATTTCCAAGTAATTAGTAACCTGTTGGTAGACCACCTTTTCCAGCAACTTGCTTAAGGTACAGAGAATGGAGATTTATCTGAAATCTTCCACATCCTCATGTGGCCCACTTTTCAGGACTGGGATCACTAGTGCCACTTTCCATAGGGTGGGTATTTTCCCTTCAATCAGGGACCTGTTAAATAACTGGGTGACAGGTCCTGCAATAGCGGGGGCTCCAATTTTCAGCAGGTTGGGCTCAAGAATATCGTGACCTACAGCCCCCTCTGGTTTTAGGCCCCTGAGCAGTTTTAGAATTTCACCTGCTGACACCAGTTTAAGGTGAAATTCAGGGCCCTGAGGGGGGGAGCTTCCTGAACTCACTTGGCTTTCCTGGCCTTGGCTGGGGTTGTGAGTTCTGAACCTCTGGAGATCCAAGAAGAAGTCGTTGAAAGCATTGGCTGTGGCTTTTGGGGTGGATAGAGGTGGCCCTTTTGCTTTTATCGCCCAGGTCCCCATAGTCTTATTCCCTTTTAGTAGCGAGTTTATATGCCCCAAGAACTTCTTTGGATCAGTTAGATTCCTGGATTGCAGCCCGTGCAGGTAACTCTTTCTTGCTTTCTTGAGCTCTCTTCTTGAGCTTTTGCAGCTGTTTCTGGCCTCCTGGTATTTCACACCGTCCTGTTGCTGGTTAGAATCTTTGAACTTCCCCAATTTTTTGTCCCTTTCCTTCATCTTACTCTTTAGATCAGGGTTAAGCCACCTGGCATCCTGCCCTTTTAACCTGATCTTTTTTAGGGGCACATGTCTGTTAGCTACTGACAGAAAATGTTGGTGAAACCCTCTTGGGCTTCATCTATATTAAGAGTATCGAGATCCTGGGCCCAGTCCACTTCTGATAGGGGTTCAATGAAGGCACCTTCGTTTAAGGCCAAATAGTTCCTGGACCAGAAAGTTCTGGGGGGTTGTTTGGGGTAGTTGTTCCTCCACACCAGAAAGACTGGCATGTGGTCACTAAGTGCTCCCAGGTCGCTCCTGTAAAAAAGCTTTCAGCTTAGTGTGCTATACCTGGTTAAATAAATAAATAAATAAAAAAAAAAGTGAGTCGGTGCATGTCCCCACTATTTTGGCCATATCTGGGTTGGACACTAGCACCCAGTCAAGGGTGGTGTGGTTTCCTGTCTTTTGGTTGATCTGGGTAGGTTCTCTTATTAGCTGTGTTAGGTTAGCTCCCTCCAAACTGTTCTTGACTTCTCCATTAATCTTTTCACTTTGGTTTAAGTTAAAATCCCCCGGTATAATTTTTCACTACCAAGCAGAGTAATCATGGTGTCTGTAAGGGTTTTTAGAGCTTCCATAGCCTTCTTTGGAGTGTTGTAAGTACAACCGACCAGGAGTGGCTTTATACCCCCTAGGAGAATTTTAACAAACACTGCCTCACATCCCGTGTCTTCAAGATCTGGGGTAGTCAGCACTGTAGCATTGATTTGGGACTTGACATAGAGAAGAACCCCCTCGCACTTCTTCCCCTTTCTATCCTTCCTGAATTTCTTAAGGCCTTGCAGTTCCATCTCGTGTGCAAGTATATGTGGATTCAGCTATGTTTCCAAGATACCAATTATGTCAGGGGAGTAGAGGCAGATCCAGGCCTCAAGTTCATGCATCTTGGGCCTGAGACTGTTGATATTCATATGGACCATCATCAGTCCCCTGGCATTGACCCACTCTCACGTGGTGGGTGTTAAGTTTGGGATACTGATCCCTTGGGAGCCAGGGTTTGGCTCTATGTCTCCCACCATTAGAAGCAGCAAGCCCAGGAGAATTGTTAGGAATTTGGTTGGCATACAAGAGGGGAGGCTTTTTTTTATTTTACAGGCCCTGATATACATTGCGGTGTTCAGGAACAGACCCCTCTTTTCTAGCATGTAAGTTGTTATCACATTGGTTCTGAAGCAAAGATGGTGACAGCCTGGGGTGAAATGACCCCCGTCTGGTCGGTCCCCATAATCCGGCCCACCCTCCCCTGTAGCCATGTAATCAACTACAGCAATTGTTAATACATATAGGGATCCCAGTAATATCCCAACTCCCCCCATATCTGCGCTTTTACCTTTTGAGCAAATACTTTTGTTTAAGGACAGCCTTTCCTGCCTAGGGGGTTTCCTCCAGCCTTACTTATCTACGGCATAAATACAATCAACCTATTCTAGAAAATGAAATAAGCAGTATTGTAGTAGACACACTATGATGTGGTGTAAGCAACCATTTTCCCTTCCAGTATTTATGCAACTACAAAGATCAAAAGCAGTACATATCCAACACTGGGGAGGTATTATAACAAGATACTTTAAGGTAAAGGTAAAAACCCAGGTAGAGGTAACAACACAGGTGTTTTCTCCTGTGTGACCTAGTCTTACTTATCTAGGACATTAATGTAATTGACCTATTCTTGAAAATGGGATAAGCAGTATTATTGCAGACACACTATGATGTGGCATAAGCAACCACTTTCCCTTCCAGTATTCATGCAATTACCAAGATCAAAAGCAGCACATATCCAGCACGTGGGAGGCATTATAGCAATATACTTTAAGGTAAAGGTAAAAACACCCTATTCTCCTTTGCGTAAATAAGTATCTACAACTGTGGTTTTATAGTGTTCAGTTCACAGATCTCAAACATTTGTAGCAGGTGCTTGGCAAATATACACTTGGTCTGTTTAAGCTTAAAGTTCTTTCCCCTTTAAATTTTTACTGCTACCTTATAACATTGTGTCAAGTGTTATTGGGAGGCTGGACTGACCCTGGACCCTATAAAGTTAAAGGAGGTGGTGCCATCTCACTCCTCAGCTCCCCTAACTCAGCCCTGGGACAAAGTGGAGGCCTTCCGCAAGTACTACGAGTATCTATACCATAACCTTCCTCCCACCCCTGATCAAGACTCTCAAATTCGGAACTATTTGGCTGACCTTCCCCTTCCTACATTGGATCCTGCTCAGCAAGCCACTATAGACAGCCCTATTCTTTTGCAGTAAGTTCCTGGGGCAATTGATCAACCATCCCCAAACAAGTCCCATGGCTGAGATGGGTTGAGTAATGAATTTTATAAAACCTTCAAAGCAGAGCTCTCCCCAGTGCTTATGAGGCTTTTCAATTTCCTCCTTTTGAAGGAGCTTTCTGAAACCTCTTTCAATAAGGCCTGAATATCCCTAATTCATAAAGAAGGGAAGAACCCATTCCTTCCATCTAGCTATCGGCCAATTTCCCTTTTGAATTTGGACATGAAACTTTTGGCCAAGGTGCTAGCCACCCAATTGCAGCTGGTTTGGGACACCCTGGTCTCCCCTGCCCAAGTCAGCTTTATGGCTAATCGCCTCTCCAGTGATCACTCCTCTGCATCCAGGGAGAGCAGGACTCCTGAGGCCCTCGTCTCCCTGGATGTGGAAACGGCCTTTGACCACATCTCCTGGCCATACCTATTTGCTGTTTTCCGCAAATTCAGCCTTCCTACAAGTTTTTGCAAGTGCGACTGCATTCTATATGACTCCCCGTCTGCTCAAGTGTGGTGTAATGGGCTTTTCTCAACTACTTTTCGACTTAAGTGTGGCACCAGCAGGGCTGCCCGTTATCCCCTTATCTTTCTAATTTATACTTAGAACCCCTTGTTTTTCATCTGAATAACAACCCCTCTGTGATTGGGATCCTCTTGGGGATGGAGAGACATACACTATCTGCCTACGCCGATGACTTGCTCCTTCACTTGGAGCAGCCTAAGACCTCTATCCCCACAGCCCTCATGGAGATACAGCAATTCTCCCAAATCTCAGGGTATAAATTAAACCTCGACAAATCCCAAGTACTTCCCTTTAATCATTTGGTCTCTAGGTAGGAGACACAGCACATGGGACTAGCATGGGCCTCTAAAGAGCTGTTATACCTTGGAATTCAGATACCTTGCTCCCTTTCAAGCCTTGGTAAGGTGAACCTAACCTCACTCATGCGGGTGATACAACAAGACCTCTAGAGATGGACTGACCTTCCCCTTTCCTTTTGGGGTCAAGCAAACATCCTCAAAATTAATGTTTTCCTGAGTTTGCTACATCCTCTAGGCATGCTTGGAATATACCTACCCAAGTCCTGGTTTGTGTGACTCCAGAGAATTCTAAACCTGTTCTTCTGGAAGGGGGGCATGGTCCGCCGGGCATATGTCAAGTTTACCCAGCTGAAGTAACGAGGGGGACTGCATCTCCCTAACCTTTCTCTGTATTATCTCATGCTACACAGATCCAGATGGCTCCAGTGGGTTCACGATTTAACTGATAATGCCATGAGGGGGTATCATCCCACTTGGCTTTGTATTGAGGAGGACCTCTGCATGCAAGAGGGTTTACATCTCTCTAGCCTCCTTTACCTCACCCTTAGGTTCTTGCCTCATGGGTTGCAATTCTTTTCCCTTGGTCTGGTCCCTGAAGACCTGTGTGCAATTCCGGCAACATATGCACATTGACTGGGCTAAAGATCTCTCCCGGCCTGTACTGGGAAACCCCCATTTTGGGATAGTTGGCCACCTCATACCAAAAGCTTTCTGCCCCCAGTTATGGGGCATTCTGGCACAGCAATTCCTTAGAGATGGGAAACTCATGTCCTTGGGGGACCTCATGGAGGCCTTTTCGCTCACACTTTTTCACAGTTTCTGATACCTCCAACTCTCCAAGGTTATAACTTGCTTCTTTGGCCCAACCCCCTGGCTATCACCTGAGCAAGACTTACTACTGACCCTATTGCATCTCTTGAGGCAGCCCTGTGAGACCTCAGGCCTTTACTCCTTTTTCCATTCTCAGGATCCCAATGCGCTGATTGGGATTGCATATTTTTGGCAACACAAGCTGGCCCTGGATTATACTTCCAAGCGCTGGCAAGACATTTATCAAGATATCTATAGATTTTTAAGAAGAGACAGACATATGTGGACACAGTTTCAGATTTTGCAAGATACAGTATGTACTTCACCCTGCTTAAGCTTTTTACGATGGGGAAATCCCCAACTCCTCTATGTCCACGTTGTTAGCATGCTGAAGGGGGCCTCCTGCACATGCTTTGGGATTGCCCCAGGCTGCAGCTGGTGTGGACCAGGATAACAGACTCTCTAGACCCACTACTCAGACTCGAGCAAGCTTTTACACCAGAGATTTGTCTTCTCTGGGATGTTTCCTCCCTTTTCTCGAACTCCTGGAAGGTCCAAATAACTCTCATCTCGATTTCTATGAAGATTGTGATTCTGAGGCATTGACTTGAGGATAGCCCACGTTCCTACACTGAATGGCACAGAGAACTCCTCCAAGCCTTAGCTGTTGAAAAACAAATTATGAAACGGTCCCAGAAGGTGAATATTTATGTCCAGGGTCTGGACATGTTGCACACCTTATTAATGGTTGGGGACGGAGCTGTTGAAAAACAGTGGCCTGTTCTGTGACTTCCCTTTGCCTCTTTATTTCACAAATACTGAGGATCCTTCTCCTTCTCCAGCACCTGATGTTGACTCCCCCATCTACCAACCAGTAGCTAAGCCCTCTTACCTCCTCGAGATTTTCTTTATGTTCTCTCCGCTTTGTTTGCCTCTAATGATTTCCCTTTTTTTCATTCCCAGTTTAGTTGTTTGTATTCTTGTGCTCTAGGATTGGGGGATTGGTGGTATGTTTTTTTTTTCCCCCATAAATATGTGGTTAGTCTTGTTCTTTGTTAATTGTTAGTGTTGCAGTATTGCTGTATTTAATAATGTAAAACCTCAATAAAGTACATTTAATTACAACAAAAAAGAACATTGTACCGGCTGGACAGGAAGATACTGACAGAAAATATGTCATGTAATTGGAGGGCTAAAAGCTTGAGGTTCAATGAGGGAAAATAGCTCTTCCCACATCTCCTATGTAACCTCAGCACTTCCATTGCTCAGCTTCGAGTGTTTTAAAATTGGCTTGGCTGGTCCCTGGTATTATGCACTGCTGGTTCCTGTGACTGTGGCTGGCATGGATGAGCGCTTTTCTTGCTCCCCCTCTCCTCTCCTCTTCTAGTCTCCGTTTCTGCTGCTCGTTCTGCCTTTCCAGTTTCATTTGTACTTTGCTTTTAAACTTTTCTCCCTTCCTGTGCTCCCATTTTGGTCTCCCTGTTTGTCTCCTCCCCCCCTTTACTGTTTTCTCTCTTCCGTTGCTGCTTCCCTGTCCATTCCCCTCCCTGCTCCTTCTCTTGTTTCATTTTTCCCTGTACCTTTGTTGTCTGTCTTTTCCATCCCTTCTCCACCTCTTCTGGTTTCTTTTGGGCTTTTTCACCCTGCTGGCCACAGCTCCATTTCTCCACAGACACTTCCGGATGTGATGTCATCTGCTGCGCCCGGCATCCAGTCGTACCTTCGATCCCACTGCTCCGTTTTGCCGGCCACATTCTGTTGCAAACATTGTCAAGACTTCTCTCCATGGCATGCCACCTCCAGCCGCTCTTCCCAGTTACTTCTTCGGGAGGACGCTTTATCACTGTTACTCGCTACCCAAACAATCACTTCCAACCCTGCTCCCTCTACTCGTCAGTGGCTTTCTGTCGAATGTATTTCAGTGTTATCGTATCTGAGAGCACACGGAAAAGTGCAATCATGCAAAAGAAGCTGCTAGATCCCTTCAGGCTCCTGCGCTGGCTTCACTGTGTTCACTCTGTGACTTTGGACATTCTGGGGTACTGGAATTTTTCTGCAGTCTACTGCTAACTCCATGGGAATTCCCAGTCCTCCTGAAACTACTACCTATTTGTCTGTCCATCACCTCAGAGGGTCAAAATGAAACCACAAATTGCTTCATGCAGGAGTCTCTATTTTGGCTTACAGATTGCTTTACCATCTCAGTCCTATTACTCTGTTGGATTACTACCTCTTGTCCCCCTCAGTCCTTCAGCACCCTCAGCTCTTAACCTTCATGGAGAAGAACCTCACCATGGCTACATCCTGGTTAATCACATATTTGGGAGCTCTCCTTTCAAAGTTCGGTCTCAAACCATGTCAGTGTATGGGCCACTCAGTCCATATCAGAGAAGTAGCTATGGCATCCAATAAGACTAACATGACCTCTGTTACCCAATGGCTTGGGCCCTAGTTATCTTTGTGCTTTGACTCCTAAGTACATTTGAGTACTTGAACTTTGCCAAGCTCACCTTTTACTATCCCTGTAACTCTCCTACAGGGAGGGTGACCTGATACCTTGGAACCTCTGTGGGTTCCTCTTGGTGGGGCCTCACCTCCATGCTGAAGATCATCCACTTAATCCATGTGATGGAGGCAGTGTAGCTACAGTATGACTGTGTTCTCCTAGATATGACTGCAACTGGCAGCTCTTGGATCCTCAGCTTCCATTTGCTGGAGGTTCATGCCTCTCAGCCACCTTTCTGTAGGGTGGACAGTCCTGCTAAAAAATGATCATGCCAATGAATGACTCTCCTCCTTATATTACTTTTACTCTCCCTACTAACTATAACACCATATGACAGCTGGACCTACACGGCGGTCTTGGTCCATACCATCTTGCCATCTGGGCTTATGTCAGACCTACATGGAGGTCTCGTTCATTTCATCTCAGGTCCTCCAGGAAGGACAATCAGTGATGATCTACATGGAGATCACTTCACTCATGCTTCCTCATTCTACCTACATGGGTTCCTTTTCAGCTACCTTGTGACTCCCCATTCACTGGATTTTCACATTGCTGCTGCTTATCTAGTTAGATGATGTTTGCAGGTGCTCCTGTTCTTTCCTGTCATCCCATGCTATGGCAACTACACTAACATGTGACACTTCATCTGACTGTGAAGTGGGTTCATCTGACTCTACTGTGCCTCTATCTGCTGTTCCTGTCCTTCTAAGTTGGCAGTCCGGGCATCCTGGTCTGCGTCTATACCTTGACGTATGGGGAGGTCTCAGTTGATGCCAGCTTGGGTCCTCTGTGTGAGACCTTTCTCATTGACCTACATGGGGGTCTTCTCACCCACTCATACTGACCCGACAATCTCCATTCCTAGCTCTGCCTCTGGGGTATCGAGCAAAGGTATGCTTCCCTGGCCACCAGGGATGGGAGTCCCTGTCTCCGACTTTCTTCTCTACTCATTTCACTTCATTCCATTTTGTGAGCAGCTGCATCTCTAGCTCTGCCTGGGCAGCATAGAGCACTGGCCAGCCTTTCCACCCACCAGTGATGGGATTCTGCTCCTTGTTTCTATTTCTTCCTTCTGTCCATCATCTACCTGTTTGGGTCCCCTCTTTGCTAGCCCCTCCTTTGTCATCAGCTTGGATTCCTCACCTTTGGACTGACTCTGGCTTGCCTCCTGGACTTGCTCCTTCTATATTCCTTTTGGGACCTTCAAGTACACCATAGTCTAGTGCTCATCCATTCATCAATTTTGTTCATGGATCCATCCTTGCGTCAAGCTTCCAGTTATCTAATACCACAACAGAAATCCTGGACATCATTTAACCACCCATCTTTCTTCATCAGGACATCCATTCAAATTGGATTATCCTTCATCTTCCAGAATCGAATCAACCTTCCTACTCACAACAGCAAAGATTCAGAAGATATGACTCATCGATCAGCAAAACTTCAGAGGAGAGGATAGGATACAACTCATCAACCAGCAAGACTTGGAGAATAAGGCTCTTGGACAGAACCAGAACCAAACCTCAGTCCACATCTTTTAGGATTATCTCCTCATAGTTTGACCAGAGAACAGGCAGGTCAGTAGCTATGGGTCCTCAGAGGCTTCCCCCTAAGAGGGATTTGCCTCTCCTGCACTCTACTGGTCACACTCTCATGAGTTGAAAGAGGTAGTTGAACTGTTAACAGTCTTTTTGGGCCTCTACTCCTACACCTACCCAGTGTTCCTACCAAGGGTGGGAACAGAGAAAAGCCAAATTCTAAATTCATAAACTTCAGGTTCATAACCTTAAATCCATAATAGTCTCATTTATAAGTATACACAAGCACTACACTATGTACCACAGATTGATTGGGAGGGCTAAAAACACAAGGTTTAATGGGGGGAAATAGTTCCTCCCACATCCCATATCCCCTATTTATACTCAGCAATTCCATTACTCTGCTTTGAGCATTTTGAAATACTTGAGAGAGTGCCTAACCATCCACAGTTTTAAATCAGCACTAAAAACCTATCTTTTTAGCCTAGCATTTCCTAATGATTTTAGCTATTGATATAATTTTAATAGCCACCAAAAATTATTAATGTATTGATCTGATCATTTTAATGGATTGTTTGATAATTTGTGTTTTTAAGTTATTGTATGTTTATTTTGATTCATGTACAAGTGCCTTGATCACTGGAAAGGCGCTTTTTATAAATAAATTTGATTTGATTTGAAATCTCCCACCATCCCCCCCAGCCTCCTCCGGCACTCTTATCTCACCCTTGATGCTGTGCTTCTATTCCTACACCTTCCCAGTGTTTCGACCAAGGGTGGGAATAAAGAAAAGCCAAATTCGAAGTTTATGAACCTTAAGTTCATAACCGTAAATCCATAATAGTCAAGTTCGTAAGTATACACAAGCACTACGCTATGCACCACACATTGAACCTTTATTAAGCTTGCAAAAATGTCGTCACCCTTACTAAGCATGCAAAAATATCAAACCATCTTTACTAAGCCTGTAAAAAAAATGTCACGTCAACTTTACTAAGCTTGCAAAAATGTTATTTCACTTTTACTAAGCTTGTGAAAAGGTCATGCCACCTTTACTAAACTTGCAAAAATTATCATGTTACTTTTACTATAGTAAGCTTGTGAAAATATCATGTTACCTTTACTAAGCTTGCAAAAATGTTTTGTTAACTTTACTGATCTGGTAAAAATGATTTTACCATTATAAAGCTTGTGAAACTGTCATGTCACTTTATTAAACTTATAAAAATTTCATGTCACCTTTACTAAGATTACAAAAATGTCATGTTGCCTTTATTAAGCTTGTGAAAATGTCCTGTTACCTTTACTCAGACTGTAAAAATGTCATGCCACCTTTACTAAACTTATGAAAATTTCATGTCATGTTTACTAAGCTTACAAACATTTGACATCACCCACAGTTAAGGACTTTTCTGGAACCCAAGGAACTTTTCCTTTTTATCTTTTTATTATTTAAAACAAACAAAGATTAGCTGGCCCGGTGGTGCTGAGGGTTGAGGTGCTGGACGCTACACCTCGTACCATGCCGGTGACCCGGGTTCGGGAATGGACTCAGGCCATCAGGGGTCAGCTAGGGATGGAGAGGATTGTGCATCTGGAGGATGTCTCTTGTCTCCCGGGGAGGGTTGCGGGCTTCACTCGGCTCTCTGGTGACCCCCGATAGAGATCGGAGGTTCCATGGGAGCTGGCACAATTAAGGATGTGTGGAAAATGGTAGACACAAGTAGTATGCCTGGTGGGCATCACTGCATGTCCACACTCCACAGGGGCAACTCAAGGTGCAAAATCCCGATGACTTGGGAGGTGATGGCGGGGGTCGAGTGGCTGAGCCCAAATACCCAATGCCAGTCTGAATTCTGACTTGACTCTCCGAGGTCCTGCCTTTCCCATTCAGGGTCGTGGGGGGGGGATCCAGCACCCAATTCCTCGGTTGGGAGAAGGGCACGGTGGGGGTTAGAGGCAACAAGCCGAGTGAGCCCACGCTAAAGAGATGCCTAAGTCACTGGCGACAAGAGGGAAAAAGAATTGGGTAAAAACCAAAAAACAAACAAAGACTGAGTCTAAATATACTTATTTTATAAATGTGATAACACAGTCATGAGTTTTTGGATTACTCTTATAAACTACTCAAACTGTCCTCTTTTGGCCCCAGCCTACCTATTTTGTAGGTTTATTATGGCACACCTTCCCCTTTTGTGGGCTGTTGCTTACTTATGCCTGTTCTCTCCCAGGCACTCTCAACAACATGAGCAACTCTTCTGTTCATTGAGAATTCATACCAAGATTTGATTACAAATCTATTTCCAGGACAAAGAGGATTATTAGTGTTTCTTTAAAGAGCTGCAATCTACTAAGGAAAAAAAGTTTAAAATGATGGTGCTTGCAACAGTTCCATTTAACCCATAGGCTGCCAAAAGAATTTGATTCACTAAAAATACCACCAACAGCTTAATGTGGTTCAAAAATCAGTTGGCATTCATCTGTATCCCCCTCCCCCGGGTCGTGCCTGAAAATAGGCAGGATTTGTCTAGTGCACTTACCCGGTCAACAAAAACTAAATAAATAAATAAAAATAAAAACATATTAGCATTTTTAGGTGTAAGAAGTTGTCATATTACTGATCTTTTAAATATCTCATATGCAGCAATTCCTATTTTTCTGTTTGTGCAAGGGCATAGGATAGTCACTAAATGAGCTCCTCTCTGCTGTGTATGAGATATCACAGTCTGTTACCAGTGAGAGCACTGTGATGTCATAAATACATGCCCTGTAACACTAGAAAATCCTTACTAAACCTTTATAAATACTTAATGGGTGGCTTGGCAAAAATGCATTACAAATGATAGGACAAACAAATGGCATTTTGAAAAACAAAACACATTTTCTTATAAATTTTGTTAACTAGATGTATTTTGTTTGCTGGAGTACATATTGAAATGGTTACATGGGGCCAGACTTCCAAAAGGCTGCAAGAGTCCTGTGCCAACTAAGAATAATAACAGGGGAAGTATTTGTGGATCTAAAATGGTAAGAAAGAATCTAGAAACTTCATTGGCTGAAACACATCTCCTGACCATGGTTTACTTTTTACTGTATAATACAATCTCAGTAGCCCTCCTTAAAACTTGATTACAAACCATGGATGTTTCAAATCACTACATGCACACAACCCTCGAAACCAGCCTGTTCTCTCTCTCTCTCTCTCTCTCTCTCTCTCTCTCTCTCTCTCCCCTCGCTCCCTCCCTCCGTCCCTCTCTCTCTCTCTCATTCCCCCTTCACAGTGGCCTGTCCCATTACAGAAAGCTGGAGAACAGTTGTAATTGTAATCAGCAGCAGTAGTAGCCACCATAGCCAGTTACACTGTTCCTAATGGGGCCACAATGGACTATTTCATCACTTCTCCAACCATAAAACACGTTTTGTGTTCTCAAGCCCACATACAACTGTTTTTGCCTGTTTTAATAAAATGTCCTTGATAATTGAACCATATGATTTGCTGAAACATATCCCATGACCATATAATTACAATTGGCAAGGTTAGAGGAATGGTCAAATGTATGGCAGCTTAGATTCAATGCTAAGAAGTGCAAGGTAATGCACCTGGGAAACAAAAACCCAGGGGAAGAGTACACAATGGGGGGTGAGATACTAACAACAACAAAAATGGAAAGGGACCTGGGGGTAGTCATATCAGATGACCTAAAGGTGGGCAAGCAATGTCAGAAGGCAGCAAGGAGGGCTGGGGGGATACTGGGATGCATAGGAGAGGCATCACCAGTAGAAAACAGGAAGTTATTATCCCTCTGTACAGACAGCTGGTGAGACCCCATCTGAGTACTGTGTGCAGTTCTGGAGACCCAATCTCCAGAAAGACATAGACAGGATGGAAACTGTCCAGAGGAGGACCTAAAATGGTGCAGGGTCTGCACCGAGGACATATGAAGAGAGACTTAAGGAGCTTAATATGTATAGCCTCGAGGAAAGGAGGAGAGGGGGACATGATAGAAACTTTCAAGTACCTCAAGGGAATCAACAAAGTCCAAGAGGTAGCATCTTTCAAAAAAGGGTGTGCAAGAACAAGAGGCACAATTTGAAGATAGAGGGCGCTCAGAGGTAATTTAAGGAAGTATTTTTTCACAGAGAGGGTTGTGGATGCATGGAATGGCCTTCCGGAGGAGGTTGTGGAGTCAAAATCAGTGGTGGAATTCAAGCATGCATGGGATAGTCATAAGGCAATTCTTGGGGGTGGGGGTAGAAAGAAGTAGGCTGCTGGTTAACTAGGATCTGCAGCTTATCCAGTAGGTAGGGAAATGGGCAGACTGGGTGGGCCAAGCGGTCCTTATCTGCCGTCAAATTCTATGTTTCTATGTTTCTATGTAATAGTATAATTACACAGGTTGACTTTTAAAGGTTCTTTTTACTTGAAAAATATTTTATAAGTATGACACTTCAGAGATGTCTAAATATGTTCAGTAATTGCATATGCAGGTGTCTTTAAAGGCACTCAGCTGTACCTCATGCTGCTATTTATTAGTTGATCATAATTACACACCCTGACTTTTCTTACTGCTTACTTTATGTGAGACACTTACTAGTTTTAAACAGTCCATTTTATAAGTGCCATAAGCTACTTTTGAGTGTGTTTTAAAGGAATCAAAAATACACTTCCCAGGGGCATAAGGACACTCAGCCTTTGATCCTGTGCTTCACAATCCTGGGGTGTGCATCTCAAATCCTTAAAGGGACACTATGACCCTTTTTGGATCATATTATTTCTAGTTGAAAACCCACATTTTAAAATTGAGTATCTGTTCTAACAGTCACTGATGCTGCTGGTTGTTTTATTTGCTCCCTTCTCAGTAGAACTGAAATGCATGGTAGTGGTGTAATTATGCCCAGTCTTATTATGTTTCTCATCCTTTATCAACTCTTATTGCAAACTTCCTAAGCATCATGAACACCTCTGAACAGTGCAGACACTCATGATGTAATAGTCTCCTCCAACTGCACCATAAGTGGCTAGATGGTGTGGGGTGTTGCCAAATCCAGGAAAGATGCAATGGATGTTGATCAAGGAATGTAAACAAATGTTTTTGTGTAGTAACTCCAGTATGGTTAGCAGGCAGTTTTTCACTTTCAAAAAGAAGAAAATATTAGAAAAACAACCAGTTAAGTCCGCAGAATGTAAGCAATCATAAAATGTATGTTTTTCTTTTTTAAATAGGGACAATTTGATGCCTAAGGGGGGTTTCAGTGTACCTTTAAGCCACACTCTGGCATGGTATATTGCTTATATATTTTCTACGTGAAATTATGTCCCTACCAAAGATGTGTGAAGTTAAAATAAATGTTGCTTCACCAGAACTTGAGCAAAGTTATGCAACTTCTTAAAGTTTATGAAGTGCAACATTGCATCTTTTAGAACTTTGTGTGTTGCCAATCAGGTATTACTATAGCTGAGATGTCAGTGTTCATTCATTCAGTAGCACCTAGGACACTGAACAGTGAAGAATGGTTTTCATTCTCAACAGGCACTGGTAACCTATTTCCTTTCTTATTCATGGAGCTTGGGGGAGTTTGGGTGCTAGAGGGTGGTAGGATGCTCACTAATATCAGGAAGAGGGCTGGGGTGGTGGAGAAGGGTGGTGTATGAAGTGCACGTGAGGGGAGGGAGAAGGGCTTGCAATTTAGTACTGGCATACTGGCTCTAACTTTTGAAACTAAGTTCACTGGGAATGTGGGGATGGGGGTGTAGATGCTAGATGGTGTGTGAGTGGAGGGACACAATTTAAAATGGTCAGGGTGGTGGGATGTGGGTGGTTACTATTTGGCACAGTGTGTGGGAGGTTGTATTTTCATTTTAAAGGTTTTTTTTTAAGAACTTTGCCTACAAAGGTTGTAATGATTTGGAAAATTTTGTCCTGCTCTGTGAAGTTCCCAATTTTGCACCAACCTCACTGGTGAAGTTTACACTTACTAATCCCCACATGCACTTGAGAGTAGTTAGAAAATTACAAGTTTTATATTCCTATTTGTTGCCCACCCATACTGGTAAGCATTTTCCAAACATGACTCCTCCAACTACACAAACCCCTCCTCCTCAGCACCAGGAAATGCAGTACTTTTCTCCACTGTGCTCCTCTCTGCATCAGCTATATAGATCATACCCTAAATACCCTGTTGCTAGCCTTGCTCGTAAAGCAGAAAGCAGCTAACTAAAAGAAGCTATATTTTCTTATTAATTTAACACTTGTATCTTAGCAGGAGTCAGTGTCTGTTGAGATTAAGCAAACAGATACTTTATTAGAAGTAGAAGGGGTCTTATTTAAGGTTTTAAAAAAAGAAAGAAAAGAACGAAAGTCAGTGTGTGTTCTGTGCTGGGAAGGGTTCTGTATCAGTTTACTTTGCTAAACCAGTAGGAGGAGAGAGAGCTTAATTGGGGGTGTGGCTTAAACACTATAAAAGCAGGTGACTCAAATTACAACTTCCTGTTGCTAGCCTTTTTTCTTACTAATTGCCCTCCATCCCACCCACCCCAAGCCACTTCTACTTTTTTAGCCACTGGATTTGACTGTCAACAGGAACTTCCTGTTTGGCAGTAGGAAGGGAAGAATCATAGAGAAACACTGGTTTTGTCAACCCTAAAGGAAAAAAGTAGCTCACTCCCCCCCCCCCAGCTGTTGGTGGTCTGACACTGAGCAAGGAAGAAGGAGGCTACTGAAGAATATAGGAAGTTGCTGTCTCAGAACAGGAAGGGTGAGAGTTGTAAGGAAAGGAGAGGAGAGAGTAAGCATACAGAGAAACAGGAGAGGGGACACAAAGTAAGACATGATAGGAGTGGTGCAGTGCAATGGCTGTGGGGCGGCAGTGTTCCGGGAGACATTCTGGAGGCTGCGATGCTGCCCTATTTGCAGGAACCTCTCTGGTCTGAGGGCGGAGGTTGCCTGTCTCCAGGCTGACCTGGCTAGGATTCATGAAACCTCCTCCCCCACCCAGGGACCATCAGGGCCAATGCTACTACCTCAGAGGTTGCCAAGAAAGAGGAGAGGCTGAACCAGGGTGGGCTCAGGGAGGAAGAGGGTGGTGGAACAGAGTTGCATCCCTCCAGCTGTACCTCTCCACAATTCATATGCTGGTCTGGCAAAGTGTGGTTCCTCTGTGGAGGCACCCACAGTAGAGACCAAGGAGGATACTGGGAACCTCCACAAAGGAGACCCACAGGAGGGTGGCATGAGACCCCACAGGGGAAGGAAACAACTCCTGGTGGGGGACTCAATCATTAGGGGGGAAGAAATGGGGGAGGAAGTGGAGAGGGAGGTAAGGTGCCTGCCAGGTGCCATGGCTTGGAGGGACAGGAAGTGAATCCTCAGGATCATGGGAGCAGCTGCACGAGGGAGGGAGCTGGATGTCATTGTCCACCTAGGGACAAATGACCTGGCTAGGAATGGGATCAGAGCAGTGCAAGAGGAGTTTGTAGAGTTGGGGAAGGGCCTTAGACAAGTAGCGCATACAGTAACCTTCTCGGAGGTGCTGACTGTCTATGGCAAGGGTGATGCTAGGGTAGTCCTCACCAGGGAACTCAATGAATGGTTGAAAAACTGGTGTGGAGCTCAGGGTTTTGGCTTCATTGGGGACTGGGGAGCCACCTGGAGGGATGCAGACCTATACTGGTGTGATGGTCTTCATCTGTCCGGAGGGAACCAGGATCCTGGGTGAGAGGTTTAAATGCTTCATTGGCAAGCATTTAAACTAGCCAAGGGGGGAGGCACTGAGAAGGAGCAGGGAAATCCCAGCCTCCCTCCACAAACAACAGTAATTAGTGAGGTAAACACCAAGGTAGAGAAGTCATTAGGGAGCAGGACAGAAGTAAATGTGAAAAAAGGCTAAGGCAGTAAGGACAGGAATGGGGCTAAAAGGGGTAAGGCCATCAAAAAGTGGAGGGTGATGAGTACCACTGCCCGTAATCTGTGTAACAAGCTCCCTGAACTTGTGGCCTTGATGGAAGAGGATTGCCTGGATATTGTGGCAATCACAGAAACATGGTACACAGAGAACCATGACTGGGATGTCAACATACCAGGATACACAATCTACAGGAGGGACAGGGAGGGTAAAAGAGGAGGAGGAGTAGCTCTTTATGTAAAGGAAGGGATCAAAGCAACAGAACTAAAAAGTAAACAGGGAGCAGATGAGATACTCTGGGTCACCCTGGAGACAGGAAATGGCACCACAATCCGCATGGGGGTTCTATATAGACCCCCACCTCAGGGGGAGGAAATGGACAAGAAAATGGTAGAAGGCTTCCTTAGAATGGCAGAAAAAGGGGAGATATTGTTGATGGGGGACCTGATTATGACAGATGTTAACTGGAGCACCTTTGCTGCAGGCACATCCAAGAGCAGGGTCATTCTTGATTCCCTACAGGGGGCATGCCTCAGACAGCTAGTATTGGAACCCACTCGGGAGGGAGCAATCTTAGACCTGGTACTCTCAAATGAGAACGGAGAAAGAATCTCAGATTTAGAAGTGGTTAGCCATCTGGAAACAAGCGACCACCAAACAGTGTGGTTCATGATAAACACAGCCATACAATCAAGCCATACAAAAGCAAGAGTATTGGAGTTTAGAAGGGCTGACTTTGAGAAAATGAGAGAGTGCCTCAGAAAAGCACTAGCAAACAGGCAAGAAGGACGGGTGGAGGAAAAATGGAGAGTAATCAAAATAGACATCACAGAGGCAACAAGGCTTTGTGTAAAGCAAATTAACAAAACACAACGAAGGAAAAAAACGCTTTGGTTCTCAAAAGAGGTGGCAGAGAAGGTTAAGGAGAAAAGGATAGCATTCAGGAAATAAAAGGAAACACAGAAGGAGAAGGACAGAGAACTTCATCAGTTAAAGCAGAAAGAGTCTGGGAAGGCAGTCAGAATAGCAAAGGCCCAAACTGAGGAAAGGATAGCCAACTCTGTTAAGAAGGGATAAGACCTTTTATAGGTACATTAGGGTGAAAAAGACCAAAGGAGGATACTGAGGCTTAATAAAGGGAATGAATGTGGGTAGAGGGTGACAATGAAAAAGCAGGGATACTGAATGAATATTTCTGCTCAGTATTCACAAAGGAAGAGGAGGGGAAGGTACCTAAACCAAACAAGAGAAACACTCTGAAGACAAGGGTCGATACCAGTCCATTTACAGAAGAAAGGGTTCTAAAAGAACTAATAAAATTGAAGGTGGACAAAGCAATGGAGCCTGATGGGATTCATCCAAGAATTCTAAAAGAACTAAGGGTAGAACTAATGACACCGCTGACTACCCTCTTTAACAAATCGTGGGAGGATGGGGTAGTACCTGAGGACTGGAGGAGGGTGGATGTGATTCCTCTTCACAAAGATGGGAGCAGGACAGAGGCAGGAAACTACAGACCAGTTAGTTTGACCTCAGTGGTAGGGAAAATGATGGAATCACTTCTGAAGGAAAGAATTGTTGAGTACCTAGAGGCTAGTGGGGCACAGGACCCAAGGCAGCATGGATTCACGATGGGAAGGTCATGTCAGACGAATCTAATAGATTTCTTTGACTGGGTGACCAAAGTAGTAGACCAGGGAGGGGCTGTGGACATGGCTTACCTAGATTTTAGCAAGGCATTTGATACAGTCCCACACAAAAGATTAATACACAAGTTAGCCAGCCTTGGAGTGGGTCCCAAGGTGGTAGCCCTGGATAAAAAAATTGGCTAGACAACAGGACGCAAAGGGTAGTAGTAAATGGAGTCCACAGTGAAGAAAGGGTTACTAGTGGGGTACCGCAGGGTTCAGTACTGGGACCGGTCCTTTTTAATGTCTTTATAAGTGACATTGCAGAGGAACTGGAAGGAAAAGTATGTCTCTTTGCAGGTGACACAAAGATCTGCAACAGGGTCGATACACCAGATGGGGTGGAAAGGATGAGAAGGGACTTGGCAAGGTTCGAGGAATGGTCAAATGTATGGCAGCTCAGATTCAATGCAAAGAAGTGCAATGTAATGCACCTGGGAAACAAAAACCCAGGGCAAGAGTACACAATGGGGGGTGAGATACTGACAACAGTAAAAATGGAAAGGGACCTGGGGGTAATTATATCAGATGACCTAAAGGTGGGAAAGCAATGTGAGAAGGCAGTAACGAAGGTTGGGGGGATACTGGGATGTATAGGGAGAGGCATCAATAGTAGAAAACAGGAAGTTGTTATCCCTCTGTACAGACAGTTGGTGAGACCCCATCTGGAGTACTGTGTGCAGTTCTGAGACCCAATCTCCACAAAGACATAGACAGAGTGAGGCTGTCCAGAGGAGGGCAACCAAAATGGTGCAGGGTCTGCACCAGAAGACATACGAAGAAAGACTAAAGAAGCTTAATATGTATACCCTTGAGGAAAGGAGGGAGAGAGGAGACATGATACAAACTTTCAAGTACCTCAAGGGAATCAACAAAGTCCAAGAGGGTGGCATCTTTCAGAAAAAGAGATGTGCAAGAACAAGGGGGCACAATTTGAAGATAGATGGTGGACGGCTCAGAGGTAATGTGAGGAAGAATTTTTTCACAGAGAGGGTTGTGGATGCATGGAACAGCCTCCCTGAGGAGGTCGTGGAGTCAAGAACAGTGGGAGAATTCAAGAATGCATGGGACAGACATAAGGCAGTCCTAGTGGGGGGTAGGAGGAAGTAAGCTGTTGGTTAATTAGGAAACATAGAAACAT
Organism: Neoceratodus forsteri; assembly: GCA_016271365.2. Taxonomy (NCBI): domain Eukaryota; kingdom Metazoa; phylum Chordata; order Ceratodontiformes; family Ceratodontidae; genus Neoceratodus; species Neoceratodus forsteri. The sequence continues at coordinate 1,256,211,985 of CM057449.1, read as the reverse complement.
AGACTTTGACAGCAGATAAGGACCACTTGGCCCACCCAGTCTGCCCATTTCCCTACCTACTGGATAAGCTGCAGATTCTAGTTAACCAACAGCCTATTTCCTGCAACCCCCCACTATAATTGCCTTATGTCTGTCCCATGCATGTTTGAATTCCTCCACTGTTTTAGACCCCACAACCTCTCCAGGAAGGCGGTTCCATGCGTCCACCACTATCTCCGTGAAAAAGAATTTCCTCACATTACCCCTGAGCCGTCCCCCCTCTAACTTTAAATTGTGCCCCCTTGTTCTTTCACATCTCTTTTTCTGAAAGATGCTACCCTCTTGGACTTTGTTGATTCCCTTGAGGTACTTAAAAGTTTTTATCATGTCCCCCCTGTCCCTCCTTTCATCAGGGGTATACATATTAAGCTCTCTCAGTCTCTCTTCATATGGTTTCTGATGTAGACCCTGCACCATTTTAGTTGCCCTCCTCTGGTCTGCTTCCATCCTGTCTATGTTCTTGTGTAGATGAGGTATCCAAAATTGCATGCAGTACTCCAGATGGGGTCTCACCAACTGCCGGTATAGAGGGATAACCACTTCCCTTTTTCTACTTGTGATGCCCCTCCCTATGCATCCCAGTATCCCCCTGGCTTTCCCTACTGACTTCTCACATTGCTTACCCACCTTTAGGTCATCTGATATGACTACACCCAGATCCCTTTCCATTATTGTTGTTGTTAGTACTTCCCCTGCTATTGTGTACTCTTCTCCTGGATTTTTATTTCCCAGGTGCATTACTTTGCTATTCTTTGCATTGAATCTAAGTTGCCATATATCTGACCATTCCTCCAACCTTGCCAAGTCCCTTCTCATCCTTTCTACCCCCCCTTGTGTATCAACTCTGTTACAGATCTTTGTGTCATCCACAAAGAGGTATACCTTTCCTTCCAGACCCTCTGCAATGTCACCTATAAAGGCGTTAAAGAGACTGGACCCAATACTGAGCCTGGGTACTCCACTAGTAACCCCTTTCTTCAGAATGTGTTCCATTCACTATTACCTTCTGCGTCCTGTTGTGCAGCCAGTTTTCATCCAGGCTACCACCCTGGACCCACTCCCAGGCTGGCTAACTTGATTATTAATCTTTTGTGCGAGATTGTGTCAAATGCCTTGCTAAAGTCTAGGTAGGCCATATCCACAACCCCTCCCTGATCTATTACTTTGGTCTCCCAGTCAAAGAAATCGATTAGATTTGTCTGACATGACCTTCCTGCTGTGAATCCATGCTGCTTTGGGTCTAGTGCCCCGCTGGCCTCTAGGTACTCAACAATTCTTTCTTTCAGAAATGATTCCATCATTTTCCCCACTACTGAGGTCAAACTAACAGGTCTGTAGTTTCCTGCTTCTGCCTTGCTCCCACTTTTGTGGAGGGGAATCACATCTGCCCTCTTCCAGTCCTCAGGTACCACCCCATCTTCTCATGATTTGTTAAAAAGTGTGGTTAGTGTGTCACTAGGTCCTCCCTTAGCTCTTTTAGGATTCTAGGGTGAATCCTGTCAGGCCCCATTGCTTTGTCCACCTTGAGTTTTGTAGTTCTTTCAGTACTCTTTCTTCTTTAAATGGACTGGTATCAACCCCACTATCCAGAGTGCTTCTACTGTTTAGTTTAGGTAACTCCTCCTCTTCTTCTTTTGTGAATACTGATCAAAAGTATTCATTCATTAACTCTGCCTTTTCACTGTCTCCCTCTGCCCACCTCCCCTCTCCTTTATTAATCTTCCCTATCCCTCTCTTAACCTTTCTATGTTCCCTAATGTACCTATAAAAGGTTTTATCCCCCTTCTTAACTGAGTTGGCTATCCTTTCCTCAGTTTGGGCCTTTGCTTTTCTGACTGCCTTCCCACTTCTTTCTGCTTTAATTGATACAGTTCCCTGTCGTGCTCTGTCTGTGATTCCTTATACTTTTTGAATGCAGCCTTTTTCTCCTTAACCTTCCCTGACACTTCTTTTGAGAGCCATAGTGGTTTTTATTCCACTTTGTTTTCTTTATTTGTTTCACACAAAGGCTTGTTGCCTCCATGATGGCAGTTTTGATTTTTCTCCATTGTTCTTCCACCCCTCCTTTCTGGCCATTTGCTAATGCATTCCTCAGGTATTCACCCATTTTAAACATAGAAACATAGAAACATAGATTTTGATGGCAGATAAAGACCGCTTGGCCCACACAATCTGCCCATTTCCCTACCTGTTGGATAAGCTGCAGATCCTAGTTAACCAGCAGCCTACTTCTTCCTACCCCAACCCCCTAGAATTGCCTTATGACTGTCCCATCCATGCTTGAATTCCACCACTGTTTTTGACTCCACAACCTCCTCCGGAAGGCCATTCCATGCATCCACAACCCTCTTTGTGAAAAAATACTTCCTTAAATTACCTCTGAGCCACCCCCTTCTATCTTCACCTTGTGCCCCCTTGTTCTTGCACACCTCTTTTTTTGAAAGATGCTATCCTCTTGGACTTTGTTGATTCCCTTGAGATGCTTGAAAGTTTCTATCATGTCCCCCTCTCTCTCCTTTCCTCGAGGGCTATACATATTCAGCTCTTAAGTCTCTCTTCACATCTTCCAATTGTAGGCCCTGCACCATTTTGTTGCCCTCCTCTGGACAGCCTCCATCCTGTCTATATCCTTGAGATTGGGTCTCCAGAACTGCACGCAGTACTCCAGATGGGGTCTCACCAACTGTCTGTACAGAGGGATAATAACTTCCTGTTTCTGCTGGTGATGCCTCTCCCTATGCATCTCAGTATCCCCCAGCCCTCCTTGCTGCCCTCTCACATTGCTTTCCCACCTTTAGAGTCATCTGATATGACTACCCCAGGTCCCTTTCCATTTCTGTTGTTGTTAGTATCTCACCCCCATTTGTACTCTTCCCTGGGTTTTGTTTCCCAGGTGCATTACCACTTCACTCTTAGCACTGAATCTAAGCTGCCATACATTTGACCATTCCTCTAACCTTGCCAAGTCCCTTCTCATCCTTTTCACCCCACCTTGTTGCATCAACTCTGTTGCAGATCTTTGTGTCATCTGCAAAGAGACATACTTTTCCTTCCAGTCCCTCTGTAATCATCGCTTATAAAAGACATTGAAGAGGACCGTCCCATACTGAACCCTGTGGCACCCCACTAGTAACCCCTTTCTTCCAGAGTGGACTCCATTCACTATTACTCTCTGTGTCCTATTCTCCAGCCAATTCTTTCCCAGGCTGTCATCTTGGGACCCACTCCCAGGCTGGCTAACTTGTATATTAATCTTTTGTGTGGGACTGTGTCAAATGCCTTGCTGAAGTCTAGGTAGGCCATGTCCACAGCCCCTCCTGATCTACTACTTTGGTCACCCAGTCAAAGAAATCTATCAGATTTGTCTGGCATGACCTTCCGCTGTGAATCCATGCTGCCTTGGGTCCTGGGCCCCTCTGGCCTCTAGATACTCAACAATTCTTTCCTTCAGAGTGATTCCATCATTTTCCCTACCACTGAGGTTAAACTAACAGGTCTGTAGTTTTCTGCTTCTGCCTTGCTCCCACTTTTTTGAAGGGGAATCACATCTGCCCTTCTCCAGTCCTTGGGTACCACCCCATCCTCCCATGATTTGTTAAAGAGGGTAGTCAGTGGTATCACTAGTTCTACCCTTAGTTCTTTTAGAATTCTGGGATGAATCCCATCAGGCCCCATTGCTTTGTCCAACTTCAGTTTTAAGAGTTCTTTCAGAACCCTTTCTTCTGTAAATGGGCTGGTATCAACTTCTGTATCTAGAGTGTTTCTACTGTTTGTTTTAGGTACCTCCCCCCACTTCCTTTGTAAATACTGAGCAAAAATATTTGTTTAGTATCTCTGCCTTTTCACAGTCACCCTCTGTCCACCCTCCCTCCTCTTTATTAGGCCTCACTAGCCCTCCCTTGGTCTTCCTTCACTCCCTGATGTATCTATAAAAGGTTTTATCCCCCTTCTTAACTGAGTTGGCTATCTTTTCCTCAGTTTGGGCCTTTGCTGTTCTGACTGCCTTCCCAGCTTCCTTTTGCTTTAACTGATACAGTTCCCTGTCCTGCTCCTTCTGTGATTCCTTGTACTTCCTGAATGCTTTCTTTTTCTCTTGAACCTTCACTGCCACTTCCTTTGAGAACCATAGTGGTTTCTTACATCGTTTTGTTTTGTTAATTTGCTTCACACAAAGGCTTGTTACCTCTGTGATGGCAGTTTTTATTATTCCCCATTGTTCTTCCACCCCCTCCTTCCTGCCCATTTGCTAGTGCATTCCTTAGGCACTCACCCATTTTGGCAAAGTCAGCCCTCCTAAAGTCCAGTACTTTTGCCTGTGTATGGCTAGACTCTATTGCTGTGTTTATTGTGAACCATACTGTTTGATGGTCTCTAGCTCCCAGATGGCTACCCACTTCTACATCTGTGATCCTCTCTTCATCTCCATTTGAGAGAGCCAGGTCTAAGATTGCTCCCTCTCGAGTGGGCTCCAATACTAGTTGTCTAAGTCATGCCCCTTGTAGGGCATCTAGAATAACCCCACTCTTTGAAGTGGCTGCTGCAACTGCATTCCAGTTAACATCTGGCATATTCAGATCACCCATCAGCAATATCTCCCCTTTCTCTGCCATTCTAAGTATTCTTTCAATCATTTCCTTGTCCATTTCCTCCCCCTGAGAAGGGGGTCTGTATAAAACCCCTGTGCGGATTGTGGTGCCATTGCCAGTCTCCAAATTTACCCACAGTGCTTCTTCTCCTTCCTGTTTTCCCTTTTGTTCTGTTGCTTTGATTCCTTCCCTTATGTAAAGAACTACTCCTCCTCCTCCTCCTCTTTTACCCTCCCTGTCCCTCCTGTAGATAGTGTATTCTGGTATGTTTATGTCCCAGTCATGGTTTTGTGTGTACCATGTTTCTGTGACTGCCACTATATCCAGATGTTCCTCCTCCATCAAGGCCACTAATTCAGGAAGCTTGTTACTCAGACTACGGGCATTGTTACTCATTGCTCTCCATTTTTTGATGGCTTTACCTTCTTTTGCAGCATCTCCCACTGACCTGTCTACTTCGGTCTTTTTCTCATTTAGTACCCTGTTTTGTAGGAAGAGGCTGGGATTTTCCTGCTGTTTATCAGTGCCTCCCCCCTTGACTAGTTTAAAAGCTTGCCAATGAAGCCTTTAAACCGATTGCTCAAAAGACTTGTTCTCTTCCTGGACAGACGCAGACCATCCTGACAGTATAGGCTGGTGTCCCTCCAGGTGGAACCCCAGTCCCCAATGAAGCCAAACCCCTGTGCCCCACACCATTTTTTCAACCATTCATTAAACTGCATGGTGCAAAGTACACTCGCCCACTCATGCCATTGACAGGCACCTCAGAGAAGGATATTGTGTGCTACTTGTCTCAGACCCTCCCCAATTCTACAAAGTCCTTCTGCACTGCTGTAATCTCATGATTAGCCAAGTCATTTGTCCCTAGGTGGACAATGATGTCCAGCTCAGATTCCCATGCAGCTGTTCTCATGATCCTGAGGATGTGCTTCCTGTCTCTCCAAGCCATGGCACCAGGCAGGCACCTTACTTCAGTTTTCCCTGCTCCCCCAAGTTCTATCCCCCTAATAATTGAGTCCCCCACCAGGAGCTGCTTCCTTTCCTTGTGGTGTCCTCTGCCTCTTTCCTGTGGGCCTCCCTTGTGACAGTTGTCCCTCAGCCTCCTTAATCTCCTCTGCAGGTGCATCCATAGGGGAGCTATGCTCCCCAGAATGGTGTATGGATTGCGGTGTGGAACAACTGACTGGGTGTGCCTCTGTTCCACCATCCTCACCCTCCCTGAGCCCTCTGTGGTCCAACTGCTGTGCTTTCTTCACAACTTCTGAGGTAGTGGTGGTGGCTCTGGTGCTCCCTGGATGGGGGAGGTTCCCTTCCTACCATCCAGTGTGGCCTGGGGGAAGGTCCCCTTACTACTGTCCAGTGTGGCCTGAAGACGGGCAACTTCCTCCCTCTGGGCAGAGAGCTGTCTGCAAATAGGGCAGCATCTCAGCCTCCAGAAAGACTCCTGGAACACTGCTGCCCCACAGCCATTACATTGCACTACTCCCCACATTTTTTTGTGTGTGTGTGTGTGTGTGTGTGTGTGTGTGTGTGTGATTGGTTTGTAATATAGAAATATTTATATATTTATATTATACAATGTGTATGCTTATATTGTCAGTGCAGTGTGCTAGAGAGGATATGACAGTGATTTGCACCTTGCACTCTTGAGGAAATGATGTCAGAACCCCAGGTATAAAGGAACTATTTCCAGGGGTGGGTGGGTGAGGGGTGGAAAGGTTGGGCCTAAACCGCTCCCCTCATAAAACAATCAGCTAAAAGCTCTGACCCACTGCTGCAATGAGTGCCTTCCTGTCAGCAAGATGCCCTACACAACAATTTGACAGAGAAAATATCCTGCTAATCAAACAGAGAAAAATCCACACATCCAAGTCAGACACAGGTAATCCTCCCCAGCCCCAAAACAGGCCTGGTGGTTTGTGCTCTGAAAGCTGTCAGCCCCAAAATAAGTCAGCTGTGCTATAAACTCTTCCTGCACTGAAAATGTTAAGAATTGTAACAGCCCATCTAAAGTCCAGTATCCTTGTATTTGTATGGCTTGTCTCCATGGTTGTGTTTATTGTGAAGCACACTGTGCAGTGGTCACTTGTTCCCAGGTGTCTACTGACTTCTAAGTTTGTGATCCTCTCTCCATTTGAGAGTACCAGGTCTAATATTGCTCCCTCCCGAGCGGGTTCCACCACTAGCTGTCTAGGATCTGCAGCTTATTTGTTAGGTAGGAAAATGGGCAGACTGGGTGGGCCAAGCGGTCTTTATCTGCCATCAAATTCTATGTTTCTATGTTTCTATAATACCCAGTTGCTACAGACAGGGTCACTGGAGGAGACACAAGCAACATAAGCGTAATGGCTAACACTTTTAGTTTAGCTCTATGGGGCAGTGAAGGAGGTGCAGGGATCCCTGTTGTTAGCCCTTCAAAATAAAATTGAATACTGCAGTGTACCTTAAAGACTACAACTTCTACACCCATGTACATGTCTGCAGTTTTTGCAGATTCAGATAAATCACAATGATTTAAACCATTTACGTTTTTGCTTTGACTATCCCCTTTCCCTGGTGATTTAGTGGCCTCCAATTCCCATCCCTGAGAATATTATTAAAAATAACTCCCCTGGTGAGAGCACCTTGGCTCCCGGCTCCCCGATGTCACCGATGATATTAATATTAAACAATCCCTGATGAGAGCATTCCCAATCCCCGATGTTGCCCCTTTGTACAGATAGAGTAACACCCCCATTCCCTGGTGATCTAGTGGTTCCCCTCTCCAATCCCCAAAGTTGCCGTTATAATAATATACAGTAGATATATATCCCCTTTCCCGGGCACTATAATGGACCCCCCCAACCCCGATGATGACCATTATATATAGAGAGATGAATACCACCTTTCACTGATGATCTAGTGGCCCCAACCCCAGCAGGTAATTCTCACCACCCCACCTCCCCATCCTGTAACAGAGGTGGTACCAGCACAGACCTCCACAGCCAGTGCCGACTGAACTGTCATTGAGTGCTGTACTGTATAGTGTATGCGCATTTGTGTACACTATGTAGTACAGCACTCAATTGCAGTTCATGCAGCACTGGATGTGGAGGTGAGAGGAGGGCAGTGCCAGTACCCTGAGTGACTTGAATTAGCAATCAGCACAAATAAAGAACCATCATCAAGGGATGAGAACTAGAAGGAGAATTAATAAAACACACCATTGCAACAAATACCATTTACTGTATGCATGTAACTGTCTCACTTCTTTGTTTTCAATGTACTGCAGGAGAAGAGAATCCACTCTCATCAGGATGTATTCATTGGAAAGATGTGCAGCTAAATATATCATGGATGGCAGCACAGATGAGGAAGATGAAGATTCCAAAAGTGAAAATAATAACTGTTTATCAACAAGAAAATAACTTTTTGCCACTTATAAAAACAGTAGCACCTTTCTAGAACTGGTGTTGCATGGTACTGAAGCTCTATAGAGTGCTCCCTTTCTTCAAATAAGATCTCTCCTTCAGATGACACATTGTGCTGACCTGCCATTGGCATGCTTCCAAAGGTTGTCTCATGGAAGTTGAAGATCCCAGGATACTATTTGAAATGAGTTGGAAATAGCTATTTTCTTTTTCTTTCTTTTTCTTTCTTTCTTTCTTTCTTTCTTTCTTTCTTTCTTTCTTTCTTTCTTTTCCTCCTTCATTCTCTCTTGATTTTTTCTTTTTCTATCGTCCTTTTCCTTCCCACCTTCCTTTCTTTCCTTCTCTTCTGTCTTTCCTTCTTTCTTTCTCTCTGTCTCTCATTTTCATTAAAAGCAGTTTACAATGTAACTATCCTCAGCTGTGTACAGGGTCCTTATTCAGGTTTGTTTACAATTTATTTGCTCAGAGTAGCTGAAAGTTACCCTGTCATATACAGAGGGTACATCTTTGGCCCAGTTTTATAGGTGTAAAGGTTAAATCACTGTGAAGTCAAGGGACTTGCACCAGCTCACACAGTGCATAGGTGCTTCCACTGGACTTTGATCCAAGATCTCCTAATTCTTTAGCCTGTTCATTAACCTCTTGAGTACACTGATGATGATGTGCACACAGTAATTGTCACCACTTCTGCTTGCATTACTGTCAGCAGTTTAGCTTGTATTAAAGAGACATTGTCAACCCTTTTTGCATCATAATATGTCTAGTTGTAAACAGACATTTTATGATTCATTACCTACTGTAAAATTCATTGATGTTCCTAATTGTCTTATTTGCTTCCTTTCTTAGTCGAGCTAACATGCATGCTGTGGTATAATTATACAAGCCTTGTTTTGTTTCAAACCTTTATCCACTCTTATTTCATACTGTACTTCTGGAACATTAGGAACACATCCAGTCAGTGCACTAACTCATGATGCAATAGTCGTTTCTACTACCACTGCAACTCTAGTGTCCAGAAACTGTGTTAGGGATGCTCCCATGTTGAGGAAAGATGCAGTGATTGTTGATAAAGGACCATAAACAAACACATTTTTGTGAGGTCACACCAGTATAGTGGGAAGTCTTTTTTCACTTACCAAAGGAATCAAAATCACAACTACCAGCTACATCAACAATCTCCACAGAATGTGACCAATTATAAAATGTAGTTTTTCAAAGAGAAACAGTCATCACAAAGGACCCCACACTCAATTATGTGGCTGGTACCAATGTGCACTTCATATGGAAATAACATTTTGGTTTACTTTCTGTTTAATGTACGATAGTAGACTGTATCTGACTAATTTTGCTTACTTGTAGGCTGACATCTTCTCTTACTACAAAACCCAGAATCCTCTGCAGGTGCCATCAGAGCAGTAGGCAGTAGTGGGAGATTTAATAGCCTGCACTGCACGTTTGAGTTTATATCAGCTCTGATCTTTTGTTTGCTGGTCCTGCTGTCCTCCCTAGGTCAGAGACGGTCATGGAGCAGTGTATTTAGCACCTTGAGAAAAGCAGAACTGGAAAACATCTGATTGGAGATTATAAAATCTGTAACATGCACTGCAGGCTATTGAATTTTCCACTGCTACCTACTGTTCTAAATGTCAGTTGCAGGGAATTGTTGTTTTTTTATTAACAGAAAATGACAACCTACAAGTAAACAAAATAAGTCTGATATCATCTATTATAATATGGTAAACAAAAAGTGAATGAAAATGTTTTTGCACTCAAAGTGCACATTGAAACCAGCCCCCCACTTGAGTGTGGAGCACTTTGTGATGATTGTTCAATAGAAAAACAGAATTTGCTAGCAGATAAGGACCACTTTGCCCACCACCTAGTCTGCCCATTTTTTCCTGCCTATAGTATCACTACAGATCCTATTTGATCTCCGGCCCATTCACCCACCCCCTTTCGCTTTCCCTAAGAGTCCCTTATGCTTATCCCATGCATTCTAGGTGACCAAAGTAGTAGACCAGACAGAGGCTATGGACGTGGCCTACCTAGACTTTAGCAAGGCATTTGACACAGTCCCACACAAATGATTAAAAAACAAGTTAGCCAGCCTGGGAGTGGGTCCCAGGGTGGTAACCTGGGTAAAACATTGGTTGGACAACAGGACACAGAGGGTAATAGTAAACAGAGTCCACTCTGAAGAAAGGGGGGTTACTAGCAGGATACCACAGGGTTCAGTACTGGGACAGGTCCTCTTTAATGTCTTTATAGGTGACCTTGTGGAAGGACTGGAAGGGAAAGTATGCCTCTTTGCAGATGACTCTATGATCTGTAACAGGGCTGATACACAATGAGGGGGTGGAAAGGATGAGAAGGGACTTGGCAAGGTTGGAGGAATGATCAAAAGTATGGCAGCTTAGATTCAATGCAAAGAAGTGCAAAGTAATGCACCTGGGAAACAAAAACCCAATGAAAGAGTATACAATGGGGGGAGGAGGTATTAACAACAATAAAAATGGAAAAGGACCAGGGGCAGTCATATCAGATAACCTAAAGGTAGGCAAGCAATGTGAGAAGGTAGCAAGGAGGGCTGGGGGGATACTGGGATGTATAGGAAGGGGTATCACCAGTAGAAAATGGGAGGTTATTATCCCTCTCTACAGACAGTTGGTGAGACCCCATCTAGAGTACTGCATGCAGTTCTGGAGACCCCATCTCTGCAAGGACATAGACAGGATGGAGGTAGTCCAGAGGAGGGCAACTAAAATGGTGCAGGGTCTGCACTAGAAGCCATACTAAGATAGACTAAAAGAGCTTAATATGTATACCCTCGAGGAAGGGGGGGCATGATAGAAACTTTCAAGTACCTCAGGGGAATCAACAAAGTCCAAGAGGGCAGCATCTTTCAGAAAAAGTGAAGAACAAGAACAAGGAAGAACAAGGGGGTACAATTTGAAGATAGAGGGAGGACGACTCAGGGGCAACGTGAAGAAGTATTTTTTTAAGGAGAGGGTGGTGGATGCAAGGAACGGCCTTCCTGAGGAGGCCATGGGGCCAATAACAGTGGGGAAATTTAAGAATACATGGGACAGACATAATGCAATTCTAGTGGGAGGTAGGAGGAAGTAGTCTGTTGGTAAAACTAGGATGTGTAGCTTATCCAATAGGTAGGGAAATGGGCAGACTGGGTGGACCAAGTGGTCCTTATCTGCCGTCAAAGTCTATGTTTCAATGAGTCCATGTTTCTTGAACCCCCACCACTGTATCACCCCTACAACCTCTGCTGGAAGACTATTCCAGAAAATCATCATTCTCTCTGTGAAGAAGTACTTTCTGACATCTTAAGAAATGGTATACAGTGCATTCAAGTGAACAAAAACACAAAATTGCTTTTTTTGTGCTAAAGTGAATTCAGGAATTTATTGGCTAAATAAACCTTGCAGACAATTGCAAATACCAGGTCATAACACCAAAGTGCCTCAGGGCTTCGCCACATAAGGCTTCATCTGGGGGTCTGATGATCATTCGAGTGTGCTGCATCCTATTCCTTTGCTTGTAAATTTGCAGGTTAGCGAGCACTACCAACTGCCTGCACCAGCACACCTGTGCTGTGAACATGCCAGCTACTCAGCTCGACTTTCTCACATCTGTCCTGAATCTACCCCCTCCAGCTTATTGTGCCCCGCTTGTCCTTGAGCACCTTTTTTTCCTGAAGAATACTTCCCTCCAGTACCTTATTTACCCCGTGAGGTATTTAAAGGTCTCTATCATTTCCCTTTTCTGTCTCTCTCTCTCTCTCTCTCTCTCTCTCTCTCCTCTCCTCTCTTCCAAGGTGTACATATTTAGGTCCTTAAGTCTCTCCGAGTAGGGTTTCTGAAGCAGATCTTGCACCATTTTAGTTACCCTCCTCTGCACTGCCCCACTTTGTCTATGTACTTCTGGAGATGTGGTCACCAGAACTGGATACAGTACTCTAGGTGGGACATAACAATCTATACAGAGGCAATACCACCTCCCTCTTTCTGCTGGTGATACACCTCCCTATGCATCCCTGTATCCCACTAGCCCTCCCAACTGTCACCTTTAGGTCATCTGATATGATCACCCTTTGGTCTCTTTCCTGCTTGGTGGTTGCTGGCACCACTCCACCAGTATTGTACTCTGCCCCTGGGTTTCTGTGCCCCTAGTGCATTACTTTACAATGTTCATGCTGCCATACTCTTGACCACTCCTTGACTTTTCTCAGGTCTCTGCTCATCCTTTCCACCCCCACCCCCCAGGAGTGTCAACTCTATTGCAGATCTTGGTGTCATTTACAAAGAGGCAGACCTTCCCTTCCAACTCCTCTGCTGTGTCACTTGTAAAGACATCATTATTTTTTTTTATTTAGTTTTTGTTGACCGGGTTAATAAAAAAGGACCGATCCCAGGACTGATCCATGAGGCACCCTACTGGTCAACCTCCCTTCCTCTGAGTGAACTCTGCCTATTTCCTAATCAATTTCGTACCCAGTTTTCCACCTTTGTATCCACTCATAAGCTACTCAGCTTGCTTACTAGCTGTCTATATGGAATGGTGTTGAATGCCTTATTAAACTCTAGGCGGGCCATGCCCACTGCTCCACCCTGATCTGATTCTTTGGTCACCCAGTCAAAGAATCTATCAGATTCATTTGACATGACCTCCCCCATGAATCCATGCTGCCTCTGGCCTTGTAACCCACTGTATTCAAAATATTCTACAATTCTTTCCTTCGGCAGTGACTCCATTAACTTTCCCCCCACTAAACTTAGTCTGACTGACTGGCCTGTAATTGCCAGCCTCTTCTCTGTTACCACTTTTATGAAGTGGGACTACATCTGCCCTCCTCAAGTCCTCTGTAACCACTCCTGTTTCCAATTAGCTGTTAAAAAGGAGAGTCAGAGTTGCAGCCAGTACCTCTCTGCATTCCCTCAATACCCTTGGATGTATCCCATTCTGCCCCATTGCTTTGTCTACTTTTAGATTAGCAAGGCCCTTCAGGACACTCTCCTCTGAAAATGGACTGGTGCCCACCTCCCTCCCTCCAATGTTCCTGTTGCTTTTTTTTAGCCCATCCCGTTCTCCTTCCTCTGAGCACTGAACAAAAGTATTTGTTCAGGATGTCTGCTTTTGCTGGCCCCCTCTGCACAGTACCCCCCTTCCCTTTTTAATCTTATGATCCCAGCCCTGGTCTTCCCCCTTTTACTCATATACCTAAAAAATATCTTGTCCCTCTTCATCACCACCCGGGCTATTCTCTCCTCAGTTTGTAACTTCATGCTCCTTACTGCTGTCCCCGCTTCCCTCTGTTCCCCTGATACACCTCCTATCCTCCTCTCTCTGCATCTCCTTATACCTTCTGAATGCTACCCATTTAGCCTTTATCTTTTCTGCCACCTCTTTTGAGAACCATATCAGTGCTGGAAGAGTTTAAACCCACAGAGGCTGAATACTGTTTTCTGTGTCTGCTCTTCTGCACAGCTGACGTGTTTTGGGTCTGACTGTTTTCAGAGCACAAGTCACCAGGCTGTTTTGGGGCTGGGGAGGTTTACCTGTGTCTGACTTGGATGTTTGGATTTTTCTCTGTTTGATTAGTAGGGTATCTTCTCTGTCAAATTGTCATGTATGGCATCTTGCTGACAGGAAGGCACTCACTGCAGCAGTAGATCAGAGCTTTTAGCTGATTGTTTCATGAGGGCACAGTTTAGGCCCAAACTCTTCCCACCCCTCACCTCACCCACCCCTGGAAATAGTTAATTTATACCTGGGGTTCTGACATCATTTCCTCAAGAGGGCAAGGTGCATATCACTGTCATATCCTCTCTAGCACACTGCACTGACAATATAAGCATACACATTATATAAATACATATATTTCTATATAACACAATCACACACACAAAAAAAAAAACTAAACAAGGTAGACAGTTATGGGGAGTAGTGCAATGTAATGGCTATGGGGCAGCTTCTTCGGGAGTCTTTCTTGAGGCTGAGATGCTGCTCTGTTTGCAGACAGCTATCTGCCCTGAGGGAGGAAGTTGCCTGTCTTCAGGCCGCACTGGACAGTAGCAAGGAACCTCCCCATCCAGGGAGCACCAGAGCCACCACCACTACCCCAGAGGCGTAAGAAAGTACAGCAGTTGGACCACAGTGGGCTCAGGGAGGGTAAGGGTGGTGGAACACAGGCACACCCAGTCAGTTGTTCCACTTCACAATCCATACACCATTCTTGGGGAGCATAGTTCCCCTATGGATACACCCACAGAGGAGACTAAGGAGGGTACAGACAACTGTCACAAGGGAGGCCCTCAGGAAGGAGGCAGAGGGCAACACAGGGAAAGGAAGCAGCTCCTGGTGGGAGACTCAATTATTAGGGGGATAGAACTGGGGGGAGCAGGGAAAACTGAAGTAAGGTTCCTGCCTGGTGCCATGGCTTGGAGGGACAGGAAGCTCATCCTTAGGATCATGAGAACAGTTGCACGGAGTCTGAGTTGGACGTCATTTTCCACCTAGGGACAAATGACTGGCCATCATGAGATTAGAGCAGTGCAGAAGGACTTTGTAGAGTTGGGGAGGGCTTAAGACAAGTAGCACACACAGTATCCTTCTCAGAGGTGCTGCCTGTCAGTGGCATGGGTGAGGCGTAGGGTACTTGCACCATGCAGTTTAACTAATGGTTGAAAAAATGATGTGGAGCACAGGGATTTGGCTTCATTGGGGACTGGGGTTCCACCTGGAGGACACCAGCCTATACTGGCAGGATGGTCTGCATCTGTCCAAGAAGGGAACAAGTCTTTTGGGCAATCAGTTTAAATGCTTCATTGGCAAGCTTATAAACTAGTCAAGGGGGGAGGCACTGATAAGCAGAAGAAAAATCCCAGCCTCCCCCTACAAAACAGGGTACTAAATGAGAAAAAGACCAAGGTAGAAAGATCAGTGGGGAATCCTGCTACAAAAGGTAAAGCCATCAAAAAATGGAGAGCAATTAGTACCAATGCCGTAGTCTGGGTAACATGCTTCCTGAATTAGTGGCCTTGATGGAGGAGGAACATCTGGATATCATGGCAGTCATAGAAACATGGTACACACAGAACCATGACTGGGACTTAAACATACCAGAATACACTATCTACAGGAGGGAAAGGGAGGGTAAAAGAGGAGGAGGAGTAGCTCTCTACATAAGAGAAGGAATCAAAGCAATAGAACAAAAGGTTAAACAGGGAGGAGAAGAAGCACTGTGGGTCAATTTGGAGGCAGACAATGGCACCACAATCTGCACAGGGGTTGTACACAGACCCCCCTCTCAGGGGGAGGAAATTGACAAGGAAATGATAGAAAGTATACTTAGAATGGCAGATAAAGGGGAGATATTGCTGATGGGTTATCGGAATATGCCAGATGTTAACTGGCATGCAGTTGCAGCAGCCACTTCTAAGAGTAGGGTTATTCTAGATGCCCTACAGGGGGCATGCCTTAGACAACTAGTATTGGAACCCACTCGAGAGGGAGCAATCTTAGACCTGGTCCTCTTAAATGGAGATGGAGAGAGGATCACAGATGTAGAAGTGGGTAGCCATCTGGGAAATAGCGACCACCAAACAGTATGGTTCACAATAAACAATGCAATAGAGTCAAGCCATACAATGGGAAAAGTACTGGACTTCACGAGGGCTGACTTTGCCAAAATGGGTGAGTGCCTAAGGAATGCACTAGCAAATAGGCAGGAAGGAGGGGTTGAAGAACAATGGGGAATAATAAAAACTGCCATCACAGAGGTAACAAGCCTTTGTGTGAAGCAAATAAACAAAACAAAATGATGTAAGAAACCACTATGGTTCCCAAAGGAGGTGGCAGTGAAGGTTCAAGAGAAAAAGAAAGCATTCAGAAAGTACAAGGAGTCACAGAAGAAGCAGGACAGAGAATTGTATCAGTTAAAGAAAAGGGAAGCTGGGAAGGCAGTCAGAACAGCAAAGGCCTGAACTGAGGAAACGATAGCCAACTCAGTTAGGTACATCAGGGAGCCAAGGAAGACTAAGGGAGGGATAGTGAGGCTTAATAAAGGGGAGGGGGTGGGAAGAGGGTGACTGTGAAAAGGCAGAGATACTAAACAAATATTTTTGCTCAGTATTTACAAATGAAGAGGAGGAGGTACCTAAAACAAACAATAGAAACACTCTGGATACAGAAGTTGATACCAGCCCATTTACAGAAGAAAGGGTTCTGAAAGAACTCTTAAAACTGAAGGTGGACAAAGCTATGGGGCCTGATGGGATTCATCCCAGAATTCTAAAGGAACTAAGGGTAGAACTAGTGACACCACTGACTACCCTCTTTAACAAATCATGAGAGGATGGGGTGGTACCTGAGGACTGGAGGAGGGCAGATATGATTTCCCTTCACAAAAGTGGGATCAGGGCAGAAGCAGGAAACTACAGACCAGTTTGTTTAACCTCAGTGATAGGGAAAATGATGGAATCACTTCTGAAGGAAAGAATTGTCAAGTACCTAGAGGCCAGAGGGGCGCAAGACCCAAGGCAGCATGGATTCACAGCAGGAAGGTCATGCCAGATGAATCTAATAGATTTCTTTGACTGGGTGACCAAAGTAGTAGATCAGGGAGGGGCTGTGGACACGGCCTACCTAGACTTTAGCAAGGCATTTGACTCAGTCCCACACAAAAGATTAATATACAAGTTAGCCAGCCTTGCAGTGGGTCCCAAGATGATAGCCTGGGTAAAGAATTGGCTGGAGAATAGGACACAGAGGGTAATAGTAAATGGAGTCCACTCTGAAGAAAGGGGGGTTACTAGTGGGGTGCCGCAGGGTTCAGTATTAGATCAGTCCTCTCAATGTCTCTTTGTAAGCAACATTGCAGAGGGACTGGAAGGAAAGTAGCGTCTCTTGCAGATGACACAAAGATCTGCAACAGAGTTGATGCACAAGGTGGGTGGAAAGGATGAGAAGGACTTGGCAAGGTTAGAGGAATGGTCAAATGTATGGCAGCTTAGATTTAATGCTAAGAAGTGCAAGGTAATGCACCTGGGAAGCAAAACCCAGGGAAGAGTACACAATGGGGGTGAGATACTAACAACAACAAAATGGAAAGGGACCCATGGGTAGTCATATCAGATGACTTAAAGGTGGGCAAGCAATAAGAGGCAGCAAGGAGGGCTGGGGGATACTGGGATGCATAGGGAGAGGCATCACCAGAAGAAAACAGGAAGTTGTTATCCCTCTGTACAGACAGCTGGTGAGACCTCATCTGGAGTACTGTGTGCATTTCTGGAGACCCAATCTCCGCAAGGACATAGACAAGATGGAGGCTGTCCAGAGGAGGGCAACTAAAATGGTGCAGGGTCTTCACCGGAAGACATATGAAGAGAGACTAAAGGAGCTTAATATGTATAGCCTCGAGGAAAGGAGGGAGAGGGGGGACATGATAGAAACGTTCAAGTACCTCAAGGTAATCAACCAAGTCCAAGAGGGTAGCATCTTCAAAAAAAGAGTGTGCAAGAACAAGGGGCACAATTTGAATGATGGGGGTGGCTCAGAGGTAATGTAAGGAAGTATTTTTCACAGAGAGGGCTGTGGATGCATGGAATGGCCTTCCGGAGGAGGTTGTGGAGTCAAAAACAGTGATTGAATCAAGCATGCATGGGACAGCCATAAGGCAATTCTAGGGGTTGGGTGTAGAAGGAAGTAGGCTGCTGGTTAAGTAGGATCTGCAGCTTATCCATTAGGAGGGAAATGGGCAGACTGGGTGGGCCAAGCGGTCCTTATCTGCCGTCAAATTCTATGTTTCTATATCAGTCTCCTTTTCCTCCTGCTTTTGCTCACTAGCTTGACACAGAAGTTTTCTGCCTTCCCTATGGCCTCTTTTCAGCTTTGCCCACTGTTCCTCTACCCTACTCAGGTCACCCCCAAGGTCATTCCCTAAGGCATTTGTCCTTTTTAAAATATGTCCTCCTAAAGCCCAGGACCCTTGCCCTTGTGTGGTTCAGTTTCATAGCCGACCTTATACTGAACCACACTGTATGATGATTGCTGTTCCCCAGTTGGCCTTATATCTTGATGTCTGCAACACTGTTCCTGTTTGTGAGTATCAGGACCAGTATTAGTCCATCATGAGTGGGTTCACTGACTAGTTGCTGGAACGCCCCCTGCTGGAAAAAAGTAAGTGTGGTTAAGGGAGTACTTTTAATCAAATCCCAAGATAACTTCTGCACAGATAGGGACATTAACCCTGGACCCTCAGACTAAAAGTCTGATGCTGGACCAAATGAGCTACCCAAGGCTATCCCCCTTTAAATTAGAACTATTTGAGGGCTAAGGGGATTGACAGTGTCCCTTAAAACCACTTTGCTATCAGCAGTAGCCAGTGCTTTTAGAGAGATTGGAGATCATTTATGTATTTTAGAGGCATTGAAGAAATGTGAAATTGTACTGCATTCTGCACTAAAGATTGATGCTCTTTGTGTTAAAGAACGGGGTTACTGTACTATCAATCTTCAATTGACACACTGTTAACATACTAAAGTATAATGCCAAAGAATGCAATAATAACATTTTGCTTGATATTTGTACATTCTTGCACAACAAAGTATAATTAGCTCCAGTCAACATTTTACTTATAATCTCATATACTGTGGAACTAGCCATGTTGCTAGGCAGTAACTTGCAGTAAATGACATGTCACAAAGTACTGCAGTAAAGAAGGTCTACATTGCCATTGAATTACACTGTTCCCTGCAACATACTGCAGCATTTTGTGACATACTGCAGCATTATTGCATTGCATCTTGGCTGGCACCACTGCACTGTTATCAGGTACTAGAAATTGGCTGCTGGCCAGTCTTTCCCACAGTGTTTATCAGCAGCAGTGGGATTTTTAATGGTGTTGGATGCAACATATTTTACAGTAACAATGTCTGTGAAAATACAATTTTTGCATTTCTCGAATTTTGCAAAAATTGGCAGAACATTTTGTAGAAAATGTTATTGTGCTAACACCTTTAATCATGAAAACATGTTTTGTTGCATAAGTTTTCTTTATTCACAAGAAAAACACATCTCCCAAAATATTCCAGAAGAGACAAAGTAGCTGTCTAACAGATTGTCTTAATTATGTCATGGATTTTCATCTTTTGGTTTGTTCTTCCTCATTTTGTAAAAAATCCCACAAATTGTGCAAAATTGTTTCCCTTAGTATGCAAACTTCAGTGAATGCAAATACTGACAGTTTCACCCAGCCCTGATGTTTAGCTAAGAAGGAGTATTTATTTTTAAATTCATAGCAAGATTATTTATCCCTGGCTGGGTTTGGGCCTCATGACCACTCAAAGTAAAAACATTTATGCTACAATTAATCCAAATATTAGTCAGTAGAACTAGTAGGAAAAGTGAGAAGTGCCTTCATACTGTATAAAATGTAATTTTGGAAATAACAGTAAAAGTCTAAATGAAGAGTAACTCATATGTATTATGCATTGTAAGTGTTCATTCCTCTGTGTTCTGCTTTTCACTTATAGCATTTCAATTATCAATATTTTATGTCCTCTGAAATCTTTAAGTCACCAGTATTGTAACTGAGAATTTTATTTATGCAATAGGTGTGAACATAAATCCTATGTGATAAATCTGAGCTACAATGAGATAAATTCAACATTTTATATTTATACACATAGTAGACACATCATCACAGATTTATATACATAGTAGATATGTCACAGTCACTCCGGAACTTATTTAGAATGTTCAGCCTCAGTACCAGTACTAACTATATTCAAAGGCAAATAACTTTAAAATGAAAAAAGATAGCATAGTGCTGTGAGCATGGAAGTTGTGCAGCACAAAATTATCTACAAAATGAGTGGTATTTCATTTATAGATACCTTATAGATTTTTTTACAATTAGCAAAAAGGAGCAGAAAATGCAATTTTTTGTTCACTTTTTTGACAAACATATGCAAAAAAAGATAAACAATCAAAAGCAAATGTCCCTGCACTGACAGAAAGCATCCCTATTGCATAAATGAAATATGCAATGGTGAGCTGTCAGATAAACGATTTATCTACACTCATGCTGTTTGACCTCGGACATCTCACTCATAGCTTATGCCACTCGTGAGGTTACCCGAGGTCAAAAGCACTTGTGTAGATAAATCATTTATCTGACAGCTCACCATTGTATATCCCTTATTATGCCACTTGTTTCATAGTTTCTTTGAATTATAAATAGGTATGGTCATCATGCGTGCTGAATTGTTCAGCTATTTAATTGCCCATCCTGTGCAACTTGCCTCTCAATACCTGTGTTCTCCTGAGGGCATTGCTGAATTTACCTGTAGGCATTTGTTGTCTATGCCGGTACCACACAGTTATCTACCTCTTGACGTAATCTATGAGCCTGATGCTCTTGTATGTACCTAGCTAGCTTAATGTCTGTTGTTATGTACCTTTGTTATACTCACCATGCCTGTACTAAGTTGCTATTCTATCTCTCATTCTAATCACTGTTTATGTTGCTCTTGTATGAACTCTGTCTGCCCAATGATCATAATGTACCTCTTGATGTAACCTATGTTCTGATGCTTTGTATGCACCCTGTCTGACTGATGCTCTGGTATGTACAATTGTAATCCTCACGGGTTGCACCTGAAAATAGGCACTTGGTTGTCTAGTGTGCTTACCTGGTTAACAAAATCAAATTAATAAATAAAATACATTTAAATATATGTTTTAAAATCTAATTTAGTAGTACCACTTAACAAACTGATTGATAAGATGATTGAATGGAAATTTAATGCAAATATTACTAACTGAGTTAGATGTTGGTTGGACAATAGGGAAAAAAAGAGTTTCCACAACTGGACACCTATCAGATTGGGGGAAAGTGACAAGTGGTATACCGCAGGGATGCGTCCTTGCGCCAACATTATTTAAAGTATATATTAGTTCTATGCAGCCTACACATAATGCCTGGATTTGTAAAGTCACAGATGATGCAAAGTTGGGATCAGTAGTAAATAATGAACACGCAACACAACAATTCCATCATGTAATATGGAATTTGTAAACATGGGCAAGGGAGAATAACCGGATATTTAATTTAGGTAAGTGTAAGGTACTACTGTTGGGAAAAAGAAATATGAGAATGTCTTATGTATTGGAAGAAAAAGATATATAGGGGACTGACTCAGAAAAAGATCTGGGAATAATTATAAACAGTAAATTAATACCTGAAAACCAATGTAGGGAGGCAGTGTGAAAAGGTAGGAGTATGCTGAGAAGCATACTAAGAAAAATCAGGAGCAAGGATAGGCAGCTGGTGGTCCCTCTGTACTGGGCATAAGTGAGACCTCACCTGGAGTATTGTGCTCAGGTTTGGTCCCCTCATACCAAGAGTAGCACTGGAATCCTTGAAAGAATTCAGAGAAAGGCAACAAGATGCATTAACAACATTTCAAATAAAACATGTGACGAGAAACTAAGGGAACTGAACATGCACTCTCTTGAGTACAGAAGATTACTTAGTATATATACATAATGAAGATCTATGGGAAT
This sequence comes from Neoceratodus forsteri, assembly GCA_016271365.2. Classification (NCBI taxonomy): domain Eukaryota; kingdom Metazoa; phylum Chordata; order Ceratodontiformes; family Ceratodontidae; genus Neoceratodus; species Neoceratodus forsteri. The sequence continues at coordinate 1,256,190,369 of CM057449.1, read as the reverse complement.
CTGTGGGACTAGGATGTAAAAAAGTTGGGATGGAGCTCAGGGCTCACAGATGTCAAATAAAAGATGAATACTAGTGGACAAATTGAAGTGGAGCACTTGGATGACAGTGGGCTCAGGGAGGGTTAGAGTGGTCAGGCAGAGGCACATCCCAGATCCTATTCCACTCAAGAACTCATATGCCACACTGGCAAATGGGGACAACCAAATAGAGGTACCCAGAGAAGTAGAAGTAAAGGATGTGGAAGTTAGCCAAGGAGGTGACCTCAGCGGGTAAAGCAGTGGACCCCAGAGGAGGAGGAAGCGAATCCTGGTGGGGAACTCCATCATAAGAGGGATCCAGCTAGGAACACAGGAGGGGGAGGACAAGGAGGTGAGGTGCCTACCAGATGCCATGGCATGGAGGGATAGAAGGAAGATCCTGGTGATCACTGGGAAGGCAAGACGGGAGGGTGAGCTGGATGTCATTATCCACCTAGGTACTAATGACCTGGCAAATGGGGAGCCAAAGGAAGTTCAGGAAGAGTTTAGAAAATGGGGAGTGGTCTCAAGCAAGTAGCTACTTCTGTCACTTTCTCAGAAGTACTACCTGCGAGAGGCAAGGGAGAGCATAGGCGTGCATGCATCAGGAACTTTAACTCATGGTTGAAGAACTGATGCTGTGAGGAAGGGTTTGGATTCATTGGTGACTGGGGATCCACCTGGAGAGATGGAGATTTGCTCAAGCCTGACGGCCTGCATCCATCCTGGAGGGGAATCCAAGCACTCATGGATAAGTTTAAAGGCTACATTGACAAACATTTAGACTAGCAAAGGGGGGGTGGCAGGCCAGCAAGGAGGGTACCTACTTGCTCACCCCCCACAGCTAGCAGTGGAACCAGTGAACCAGAGGAGTGGCTATCTCTACAAAGCAGTGTGCAAAAGATGGAGATTAGTGCCCAAGAGGTGGATAGGCAGAAAGGGGCAAAATTCAGCAGAAGGGCAGACAGCAAGGAGAACCAGGATAAGGACAACCAAGGAAGGGGCTGGAGTAGAACAGCAAACAGTCTAGGGAGGTCAAATTATGGAAAGCCATGTGTGCAAATGCCAGGAGCCTTAGCAACAAGATGGAAGATCTGGAGGCTGTCATGGTGCAGTCAGACCTGGACATTGTGGCCATCACTGAAACCTGGTGTAATGATAATCACGACTGGGAGATGGCCATACCTGGCTACAACATATTCAGTAGAGACAGAGCAGGCAGGAAGGGGGGAGGAGGAGTGGCACTGTACATGAAAAATGACATAAGGGCCACAGAGATCTATGAAGAACAAAATGGGGGAGAGATACTGTGGGTTAAGCTGGAAAGGAAAATGGGGACAGCCATCCGCACAGGTGTGGTCTATAGACCACCAACCCACGAGGAAGAAACAGATATGGAGCTGATGCTAGCCATCCAAAGCATGGCAGACAAGGGTGAGGTAGTACTGGTTGGAGACTTCAATATTCTAAATGTGGACTGGAGCATCCCAGCAGCAGCATCAACTAGGAGCAGATTTATCTGGGACTCCCTTCAGGGTGCCTTCCTCAAGCAACTGGTCATGGAACCAACTCAGCAGAAGGCAATACTGGACCTTGTGCTCACAAACAGGGACAGTGTGATGGGGGTAACAGTGGGGGAGCACCTGGGGAACAGTGACCACCAGTCATTGTGGTTTGAAATCACAGAAAGAGCGGAACCAAACCACACAAAAACACGTATCCTGGATTTTAGGGGGCAGACTTTGGAAAATGGGGAGATACTTGAAAGAGGCATTAAGGGAATGGGGCAGAAATCAGGGGTTGAGGAACAGTAGTCAGTATTTAAAATGGGGATTACAAGAACAACAGAATTATGCATTAAGCAGGTTAGCAAGAGGAAAAGGAAGAGGAGACCATTATGGTTTTCCAAAGAGGTAGCAAAGAAAGTGAAAGCCAAAAAGATTGCATTCAGGCAATACAAAAAGACACAGGCAGAAGGGGATAGGGAGAAGTACCAGGAGAAGCAAAGGGAGGCAGTGAGGTTAGTAAGGGAAGCCAAAGCTCAGACAGAAGAACACATTGCAAAATCAGTGGGTAGAGGGGACAAAACCTTTTACAGGTACATAAGTGAAAAAAGAAAGGCAAAGGGAGGGACAGTGAGGCTGAAGGGGGAGGATGTGGGCCGCATGGAGGATGACAACAGTAAAGCTGGCATATTGAACAGGTATTTCTGCTCAGTCTTTACTGAGGAAGAGGAGGGTAATGGGTCTGAAGGGAGTACAAGGGGTGAGAATGGTGCAGAAATAGACACAAGTCCCTTTACACGAGAAAGGGTCCTGAAGGAACTGGAAGTAATAAGAGTTGATAAAGCAATGGGGCCAGATGGGGTGCACCTCAGGGTCCTTAAAGAACTAAGAGAGGTGGTGGCTGAACCTCTGGCTATCCTGTTTAGCCGATCGCTGGAAACAGGGGAGGTACCCAAAGACTGGAGTACAGCAGATGTAGTCCCCTTATACAAAAGTGGGAACAAAGAGGAAGCAGGGAACTACAGACCAGTCAGCCTCACCTCGGTAGTGGGTAGATCATGGAAGCACTACTGAAGGAGAGATTGGTGGAACATCTGGTTGTCATGGACTACAGGACCCAAGGCAGCATGGTTTCACCAGGGGAGGTCATGTCAGACCAACCTCATGAATTTTTTGACTGGGTGACTAGGGAGGTGGATCGGGGAGGGCAGTGGACATGGCCTATCTGGACTTCAGCAAGGCCTTTGACACTGTGCCACATAGAAGACTATTACACAGACTGGGGAGTATGGGTGTGGGCAGGACAGTAGTGTGATGGGTAGGTAACTGGCTGGGTGGTAGGACACAGAGGGTGGTGGTAAATAGCTGTCACTCCACAGAGGGAAGAGTGACCAGTGGGGTACCACAGGGATCAGTGCTGGGATCAGTCCTATTCTAACATCTTCATCAGTGACATTAAGCAGGACCTAGAAGGCAGAATTTCACTGTTCGATGACACAAAGCTCTGTAACAGAGTAGACACACCAGAGGGTATAGACAGAATGAGAAGGGACCTGCAGAAACTTGAAGAATGGTCAGGGTTTGGCAGTTGAAATTCAATGCAAAGAAGTGCAAGATAATGCATATTGGGCACAAAACCCTGGCACAATATATCAGTTGGGGGTGAGGATATAGCATGCACCAAGCAGGAAAGGGATCTTGGGGTTATCATCTTGATGACCTCAAGGTATGGCACAGTGTGACAAGGCAGCAGGTAAAGCAAATAGGATGCTGGGATGCATAGGCAGGGGCATCACCAGCAGGAAAAGGGAGGTCATAATTCCACCATACAAGACACTAGTGAGGCCCCACCTGGAGTACAGTGTACAGTTCTGGAGACCATACCTATGTAAGGACATAGACAGGGTAGAGAAGGTTCTGAGGAGGGCAACAAAGATGGTGCATGGATTGCATCACAAGTCCTATGAAGACAGGTTGAAGGAACTGAACATGTACTCCCTGGAGAAGAGGGGGGGGGGATATGATAGAAACATACAAGTATCTTACAGGGAGGAACAGGGTGCAGGAATACACTATTTTTAAGCAAAAAAGATGTTCCAGGACTAGAGGGCATGGGATGAAGTTGGAGGGGGGACGATTCAGAGGAAACATGAGGAAGAATTTCTTCACAGAACGGGTGGTGGACAAGTGGAACACCCTGCCAGAGGAAATGGTGGGGGCTGAAACAATCACAGGATTTAAGAATGCATGGGATAGACATAAAGGAATTCTGGAGGTCAGGGGTAAGGGGCAGCAGACTTCTAGGAAAACATAAACTGAACTTACAAGCTCAAATGGGCAAACTGGGTGGGCCATAGGCCCTTATCTGCCAACACTGTCTATGTATCTATGTAAATGGTTTAATCAGAGAGTGATCAACCTATGGAGTAGTCTGCCAGCAAAAATAATGGAAAGCAACCCATGGAGTATCTTTAAGCTAGCTCTTGATGGATATACAGTATGGGGAATATAAGGACAGAGTATAAGGTTTAAACTAAATCGAGTCTTCAAGGCCTGTGGCTACTTGATTTGTGCACTCCTATGTTCCTATATTTCAATATTCTTTCTTTTCCCAAGCTAGTTAAATAGTTTCATTTAAAGTGATACTGGTGAAACAAATGCTAGTCATACTATTGCAGGTCTGACAACAGCATATTATGCAAACAAAATTATAATACTGTGGCACTCAGCCATAACTGCTGCTCCCCAGATTGCTTTTTTGCTAAGTACTGTTATTTTTTTATTTAGTTGACAAAATACTTGCTGTAGCTCAAATTGCCAAATGGCTATTGCAATTTGTCAGGCAATTCTATTTTACTATTATGATTAGGCTATGCGTTTTTGCCATTTGGCTAAAATGTTTTGAGGGCATTTAGTAAGAAAGCTACAATATCTTGAATTCCTGTAGAAAATGTCATACTTTATAGTTATGTATTAGTATTCAGAGTTGGGTATGCACTGAAGCTCACATAATGACAAAAGTGTATCAGAGTTTTTGAATAACAGAAACATAGAAACCAAATCAAAAAATCAAGGGATCCCTTTGACTTCCAAAAGTCATAGAGTAGCTCCTTGTTCTTGCTGTATTGCAGGATTATAAACTCTTTAAGCACTGACTTCAGATTTGTAAGGTGCCTGCACCACTGAAGTGTACTATACTTGTGATTCATAGACTTTGAAGTAAGAGCAAGAGAGACGTGGGAGTGGATGAACTCTTGTGGAGTTTGTTCTGGACCCCCTGACACAGGCAGGAATGACTTGGCATAGCGGCCTTTGTATTCTGTGCTGATCTGTGATATAGACTTAAATTAGACAATCTGGCCACAGATCAGGCACAAATGAGCCTTACAAAAGTTAGGGAGGGCACCATGTCGAAAAATGGTAATATTATCTTAGGATACTGTTACAGTTAAAGGCAAGCTCCATGGAATTCACAGGCACAGCGGAAACATTTCACAGTTCAGTCATGGTAAGAATATGAGACATTATAGACTGTCTAACGTTCATTAACACAAAAAGATACTTTCACAACATTTTGTTCTTTTGGGGGGTAATGTTTTCTTAACAAGCATTGCAATTCAGTTTATAAAATGGCATGGATAAATAAGCAATATGATTAGCTAAAACACATCACATGACTGTGCAATTGATATTCTTAATTACACAGGGGCACTTTTAAATGTAGTTTTTGCTTTACCAACCATTTTGTAAGTACAATAAGACACTTCAGGGATGAGTAACTATGACCAAATATCACACTTCTCTGGTGTGTTTATAGGCACTCTGCTGTGCCTTGTGCCTAACAACACTCTTGAGATGTGTGATTATTGGCCATAATTACACACCCTATCATGCTTTATTGCTTATTTAGCCAACAACTTTTGGAAGATATATTTTTGAAAAATGTTGCATAGGCTCATAGCTCCAACAATTGAAAGTACCTGCAAACATTGTTTAAATTGCTGTATTGGTGCATTTTATTGTTAAATCTTCATGGTAAATTCACAGGTTTCCAAGGATTTCATGGGAAACTTCATATATGTAGATTTTCATAAAATTCATGACTTCCATGACAATACCATTTATGTGTGGAACTAGTCATAGTAGCTAACATAATGCAGAAAAGTAAAAATCATTACTTTTGAAAGGATAACTAGACTGTAACTTTAAAATATGGCAAAATTACAAGTGTCTAAATACAAACAAAAGCTTGCTTTACAGTGAACCACCATGTTGGGTCAAAAAGAGCAAGTAAAACAGAACAGACTAGCACTGATGTAAGCTGTTATAGCTACTTTATTGAAAAACAACATAAGTACTATAAAATACATTCAAAAGGCACAATCACAACATGTATTTTAGCAGCAGCAGAGCAGGATGCTATGCATGAGAACCCCTAATTGGTTCTGCCCAATAACTTTATGCAGAAATTATGTTTTCTAATTAAAGTCCATAAAAATTCCCAATAAATTATGGAATATCTGCATCTTGGCTGTCCCAAATGCAGGCTGGAGATCCAGATACCAGGTTAATGCGCTAGCTGAGAAAAAAGAAAGGACAAGTTAATTAATGGACTGGAATTTTAATAATTTTAACTTCTAAATACCCACTCTTTAGTGTATAAAACATCAGTTTCAGTAGTGACAGAAGAAATTTGAGATGCAAATTCAGTGATATCCTTAGCCTCACTGACAAGTTGATTTAAGAATTGCACCTACTAATTCAATGTTTGTGGAATAGCAATATGGATAGATGGGGTATATAGTGCTTGTGTAACTTGTAGTACTTTTTGTGGCTTTACTCTATTCACACCCTTGAGTAGTAGGTATGTAGATAGTAATTTGTAAGGAATAAAAGGCCCATGAACAAGGGTGAGAAGAGTACCAGAGAAGGAGGAGGAGGGGATGGTGGTGGATGAAAAAACACTCCCTAGGCAAGAGAGGTGTGTTAGAGGAGGGCTTAAGTAGAGGTTGTGGGAGGAGCTACTCCCCACATTGAACCTCAGGCAAGCCCTCCTATTCAGTGTTTGTGGAATAGCAATAGGGAGAGAGAGATATAGGGTATATAGTGCTTGTGTGACTTGTAGTACTTTTTGTGGCTTTAATCTATTCCCACCCTTGAGTAGTAGGCATGTAGATAGTAATTTGTAGGGAATAGAAGGCCCCAAAAGATACCTCCTCCAAATCATGAAGAGTATGACCTCCTGGCACTCAGGAGATGACCCCCCATGAAGGAAACATCTGAGGACCCATTGCCGGAGGTCTGCCCATCCTCTGAGCATACTAAATGGAGAAGGACCTAGGTTCTTGTAACCATAGCTAATCTGAGGTTGTTGAGTTGCTTGGATAGACGATAATCCATCCTCAATCCATGGATGATGCCGACCACATGATGAGCCTGAGGTTGAAGAGTAGGTCTGTTCTGAATGAGTGATAAAAATCCTAAGTATGAAGTAAATCTGGGTGAAGGATGAAGAAAGTCCAAGTTTCCAAGATGATGAATGATGCTTGTCCAATGGAATTGCAAGGGTGTAATGGGCAGAGGGACCATGACCGGATTGATAAGGTACTAAACTGGGAATGGTGTAAATGCAAAGGTAGAAGAAGTCATTGGTGAATGATCAAACTTGTGAAAGGTTTAAATGTAAGGGTATGGTCTGGAGGTTAGGAACTCTGTATTGAACAAGGAGTCACTAAGGAAGCATCCATAGAGTAGGAATAGTATAGGAATCTTTGAGTGCCCTGGAGATGATGGTTCATTCTTGATCCAAGGATGAAACAGACTGAATGATGATCCTGAGGATGAAGGATACATCTTTTCCATAGAGATGGTAGAATTCTATGTGTGAAGCAGATTCAGTTAAAGAAGGACTAATGTAGTCCATGTTTCCAAGATGAAAAAGCATGCATGTCCAAAGGGATTGTAGGGGTGTAATGAGTCAGGAAAGCAAGATTTGATTGCTATAAGACCAGACAGTACACTGTGAGAGTTGTGATGATTTGTAAAGTTATGGGTGACTGATACAATTCCTATAAGGTTTGATATTCGAGGTAATCTGGAGATAAAGCATCGATTAGTGAGCGACAAGACACTAGGTAAGCATCCCAAAGTAAAATGAGTACAGGAGATTTTGAGTGCCTGATGAGAGTAATGCCATAAGTGATTGGTAAGCACTTGAGGAAGAGTTTCAGAGACGTCCAGATGGTAGCCTAATATATATGAGGAATGATTGGAAATGCAGTATAAGGAACTTTGTTGCTAGCCTTGCTTGTAGAGCAGAAAGCAGCTAACTAAAAGAAGCTATATTTTCTTATTAATTTAAAACTTGTATCTCAGCAGGAGTCAGTGTCTGTTAAGAAAAAGTAGACAGATAGCTTTATTAGAAGTAGAAGGGGTCTTATTTAGGGTTAAAAAAAGAAAGGAAAGAAAGAAAGTCAGTGTGTGTTCTGTGCTGGGAAGGGTACTAATCAGCTGACTTTGCTAAACCAGTAGGAGGAAAGAGAGCTTACATGGGGATGTGGTTTAGACATTATAGAAGCAGGTGAGTCAAATTACAACTTCTTGTTGCTAGCCTTTTTTCTTACTAATTAACCTCCATCCCACCCACCCAAAGCCAGTTCTACTTTTATAGCCACTGGATTTGACTGTCAACAGGAACTTCCTGCTTGGCAGTAGGAAGGAAGGAAAGGATCATAAAGAAACATTGGTTTTGTCAACTCTAAAGTAAAAAAGTAGCTCACTCTCCCCCCCCCCCAGCTGCTGGTGGTCTGATATTGAGCAAGGAAGAAGGAGGCTACTGAAGAAGATAGGACGTTGCTATCCCAGAACAGGAAGGGTGAGAGTTGTAAGGAGAGGAGAGAATAAGCATCCAGAGAAACAGTAGAGAGGACACAAAATAAGACATGATAGGAGTGGTGCAGTGCAATGGCTGTGGGGTGGCAGTGTTCCAGGAGACATTCTGGAGGCTGCGATGCTGCCCTACTTGCAGGCACCTCTCTGGTCTGAATGAGGAGGTTACCCATCTCAAGGCTGACCTGGCTAGGATTCGTGAAACCTCCTCCCCCACCCAGGGACCACCAGGGCCAATGCCACTACCTCAGAGGTTGCCAAGAAAGAGGAGAGGCTGGACCAGGGTGGGCTCTAGGAGGGAGAGGGGGGTAGTGGAACAGAGTTGCATCCCTCCAGCTGTACCTCTCCACAATTCATTCGCTCTTCTGGTGGATAGTGGTTCCTCTATGGAGGCACCTGCAGTGGAGACCAAGGAGGATGCTGGGAACCTTCACAAAGGAGACCCACAGGAGGGTGGCATGGGACCTCACAGGGGAAGGAAACAACTCCTGATGGGGGACTCAGTCATTAGAGGGGTAGGAAGGGGAGAAGGAGGTAAGGTGCCTTCCTGGCACCACGGCTTGGAGGGACAGGAAGCGAATCCTCAGGATCGTGGGAGGAGCTGCATGCAGGAGGGAGCTGGATGTCATTGTCCACCTAGGGACAAATGACCTGGCTAGGAATGGGATCAGAGCAGTGCAAGAGGAGTTTGTAGAGTTGGGAAGGGGCCTTAGACAAGTAGCACATACGGTAATCTTCTAGGAGGTGCTTCCTGTCTATGGTAAGGGAGATGCTAGGGCTCTTCTCACCAGGGAATTCAATGAGTGATTGAAAAACTGGTGTGGAGCTCAGGGTTTTGGCTTCATTTGGGACTGGGGAGCCACCTGGAGGGATGCAGATCTATACTGGTGCGATTGTCTGCATCTGTCCAGGGGGGGAACCAGGATCCTAGGTGAGAGGTTTAAATGCTTCATTGGCAAGCATTTAAACTAGCCAAGGGGAGGAGGCACTGAAAAGAAGCAGGGAAATCCAAGCCTCCCTCCACAAAACATGGTGATTAGTGAGGTAAACACCCACATACAGAAGTTATTAGGGAGAAGAACAGATTTAAATGTAGAAAAAGGCAAAGGCTGTAAGGACAGAAATGGGGCTAAAAGGGGTGAGGCTATCAAAAAGTGGAGGGTGATGAGTACCAATGCCCGTAGTCTGTTTAACAAGCTCCCTGAACTAGTGGCCTTGATGGAAGAGGGTTGCCTGGATATTGTGGCAGTCACAGAAACATGGTACAGAGAACCATGACTGGGATGTCAACATGCCAGGATACACAATCTACAGGAGGGACAGGGAGGGTAAAAGAGGAGGAGGAGGGGCTCTCTATGTAAAGGAAGGGATCAAAGCAACAGAACTAAAGAGTAAACAGGGAGCAGATGAGGCACTTTGGGTCACCCTGGAGACAGGAAATGGCACCACAATCCGCATGAGGGTTGTATACAGACCCCCATCTCAGGGGGAGGGAATGGACAAGGAAATGATAGAAGACTTTCTTAGAATGGCAGAAAAAGGGGAGATATTGTTGATGGGGGACCCGAATATGCCAGATGTTAACTGGAGCACCTTTGCTGCAGGCACATCCAAGAACAGGGTCATTCTTGATGCCCTACAGGGGGCATGCCTCAGACAGCTAGTATCGGAACCCACTTGGGAGGGAGCAATCTTAGACCTGGTACTTTTAAATGGGGATGGAGAAAGAATCTCAGATTTAGAAGTGGGTAGCCATCTGGGAACAAGCAACCACCAAACAGTGTGGTTCATGATAAACACAGCCATACAATGAAGCCATACAAAAGCAAGAGTACTAGACTTTAGGAGGGCTGACTTTGGGAAAATGAGAGAGTCCCTCAGAAAAGCACTAGCAAAAACAGGCAAGAAGGAGGGGTGGAGGAACAATGGGGAGTGATCAAAACAGCCATCACAGAGGCAACAAGCCTTTGTGTAAAGCAAATCAATAAAACACAACGAAGGAAAAGACCGCCATGGTTCACAAAAGAGGTGGCAGGGAAGGTTAAGGAGAAATGGACAGCATTCAGGAAATATAAGGAAACACAGAAGGAGCAGGACAGAGAACTTTATCAGTTAAAGCAGAAAGAGGCTGGGAAGGCAGTCAGAATAGCAAAGGCCCAAACTGAGGAAAGGATAGCCAATTCTGTTAAGAAGGGGGATAAGACATTTTATAGGTACATTAGGGAGCGAAGAAAGACCAAAGGAGGGATACTGAAGTTTAATAAAGGGGAGGGAATGTGGGTAGAGGGTGACAGTGAAAAAGCAGGGATACTGAACGAATATTTCTGTTCAGCATTCACAAAGGAAGAGGAGGGGGAGTGACCTAAACCAAACAAGAGAAACACTCTGAAGATGAAAGTCGATACTAGTCCATTTACAGAAGAAAGGGTTCTGAAAGAACTAATAAAATTGAAGGTGGACAAAGCAATGGGGCCTGATGGGATTCACCCAAGAATTCTAAAAGAACTAAGGGTAGAACTAGTGACACTGCTGACTACTCTCTTTAATAAATCATGGGAGGATGGGGTGGTACCCGAGGACTGGAGGAGGGCAGATGTGATTCCTCTTCATAAAAGTGGGAGCAGGACAGAGGCAGGAAACTACAGACCAGTTAGTTTGACCTCAGTGGTGGGAGAAAATTATGGAATCACGTTTGAAGGAAAAATTGTTGAGTACCTAGAGGCCAATGGGGCACAGGACCCAAGGCAGCATGGATTCACAATGGGAAGGTCGTGCTGATGAATCTAATAGATTTTGACTGGGTGACCAAAGTAGTAGACCAGGGAGGGGCCGGACATGGCCTACCTAGATTTTAGCAAGGCATTTGATACAGTCCCACACAAAAGATTAATACACAAGATAGCCAGCCTTGGAGTGTGTCCCAAGGTAGCCTGGATAAAAAATTGGCTAGACAACAGGATGCAAAGGTAGTAGTAAATGGAGTACAGTGAAGAAAGGAGGGTTATAGTGGGGCACCGCAGGGTTCAGCACTGGGACCCGTCCTTTTAATGTCTTTATAAGTGACATTGCAGAGGAACTGGAAGGAAAAGTATGTCTCTTTGCAGATGACACAAAGATCTGCAACAGGGTTGATACACAAGATGGAGTGGAAAGGATGAGAAGGGACTTGGCAAGGTTGGAGGAATGGTCAAATGTATGGCAGCTCAGATTCAATGCAAAGAAGTGCAAGGTAATGCACATGGAAACAAAACCCAGGGAAGCGACACAATGGGGGTGAGATACTGACAACAGTAAAACAGAAAGGACCTGGGGTAGTTATATCAGATGACCTAAAGGTGGGCAAGCAATGTGAGAAGGAAGTAAGGAAGGCTGGGGGATACTGGGATGCATAGGAAGAGGCATCAATAGTAGAAAACAGGAAGTTATTATCCCTCTTTACATACAGTTGGTGAGACCCCATCTGGAGTACTGTGTGCAGTTCTGGAGACCCCATCTCCACAAAGACATAGACAGAGTGGAGGCTGTCCAGAGGAGGGCAACCAAAATGGTGCAGGGTCTGAACCAGAAGACATATGAAGAAAGACTAAAGGAGCTTAATATGTATACTCTTGAGGAAAGAAGTGAGAGGGGACATGATAGAAACTTCAAGTACCTCAAGGGAATTAACAAGTCCAAGAGGGTAGCATCCTCCAGAAAAAGAGATGTGCAAGAACAAAGGGGCACAATTTGAGAGATGGGGGACGTCTCAGGGTAATGTGAGGAAGTGTATTTTTCACAGAGAGGGCTGTGGATGCATGGAACAGCCTCTCTGAGGAGGTCGTGGAGTCAAGAACTGTGGGGGACTTCACGAATGCATGGGACAGGCATAAGGCAGTCCTAGTGGTGGGTAAGAGGAAGTAAGCTGTTGGTTAACTAGGATCTGCAGCTTATCTGTTAGGTAGGAAAATGGGCAGACTAGGTGGGCCAAGCGGTCCTTATCTGCCGTCAAATTCTATATTTCTATGTAACAGACTGAATGATGATCCTGAGGATGAAGGATACATCTTTTCCATAGGGATGGTAGAATTTCTATGTGTGAAGCAGATTCAGTTAAAGAAGGACTAATGTAGTCCATGTTTCCAAGATGAAAAAGCATGCATGTCCAAAGGGATTGTAGGGGCGTAATGAGTCAGGAAAGCAAGATTTGATCGCTATAAGACCAGACAGTACACTGTGAGAGTTGTGATGATTTGTAAAGTTATGGGTGACTGATACAATTCCTATAAGGTTTGATATTCGAGATAATCTGAAGATAAAGCATCGATCAGTGAGCGATAAGACACTAGGTAAGCATGCCAAAGTAAAATGAGTAGAGGAGATTTTGAGTGCCTGATGAGAGTAATGCCATAAGTGATTGGTAAGCACTAGAGAAAGATTTGCAGAGACGTCCAGATGGTAGCCTAATATATATGAGGAATGATTGGAAATGTGGTATAAGGAATAGATGACTTCTTTGGTCATGTTGTTCATGACTTTATACTCAAATCCTCTGCTGGTACGTTGCCTGAAGTGAGTATGGGTATTCCTGTGGTGTGATCATTTAGGAGATGCACAGTGTTGGCATAGGTGGATAGGTTTACAGGTAATCCCAATGCTGAAGTACTTGAGAGAAGCTTGGGGCAGATGAAAGGAAGAGTCTGTAGGCTGGATTGATAGTGAGATCAATTAGTGCAGGATGCCATAGGATTTTAGTGTTACAGCCGATTAATACCGTTTGGGATGCAAAGTTGAGTTGGTGGATTTGTCTTGCCTGTTACGGATTGCCAGTTAGAATTCAGAAGAGCCAGCTCTCGGTGATGGTCTTTACTGTAGAGATTAACAAAGGTACTTCGAGAAGAGAAGGCTGAAGGGTCTGCTGGAAAAGCAGTTGACCTGGCTGAAGGCACTAGGTGAAAAGGTAGGGATGATTGTATAAGGAATAGCGATGTCCGGGAGTGAAATTGAAGGTTTGGATGGCATGCAGTCAGTAATCTGCTAGCTGTGGCGATCCCATAATGAATATTCTGGAAGATATCAGTGCAATACCTAAAACTAGCAATGACTGTTGGTAAGTAGGAGTCGAGTAACTTGGTCATCAGAGTCAGTGTTGAAAGAAGAGGCAGCAGAAGTTAAAATGGATGACGTCCATAGCTGAATGGGTTATCTTGCGATTCCCAATATCTGTAGAAGTGATGCTAATTACAAAGTCAGAGTATAACAGAAGGATTTAAGTCCTTTCCATGTACGAGGATAGCCAATGAGACGAGGCATTCAGGGAAGTCATGGTGATTGGATGGACAGGGATCGGAGGGTATATCCAATAGAGATGGAGGAGATCTTCATTTTGTCCAGTCAAATGAGATTCCATGAATGATAGTGATGAACTGAATGGACAGTATGAAACTTTATGATAACATGAGAGTCTATGGGCATGTAAGCCATGGATGTTTGCTGGCAGTAGTATTACTCCAGAGTAATGAATTAATGATCCAATGAGTAGTGGAAGGGTACTATTAGAAGGGCTGGAGTAGAAGTAGGGGACGGATCATATAGAAGAGCAGATGATTGGGTAGGAGTACTGGTTGGAGATGGGATACAAGGCCCAAAAGAGACACAGCAAACAGTACAAAGCCCCGAGCCAGCAAGGCAAAGATGAGAAGGCAGCCATGAAAAATGGGAAGGAAGTCCAGAGTGGATCCTGGGGAACTGAAGGAATAAGCAGAGGAAGCTATGGGCTAGGTGAAGCTGGATGACATCCAGAGCAGGAAGGTACAGGACCGGGTCAGTTCCACAGTGAACCACAGTGAAATGCAGGGAAGCTGAAGCAAGGCATCAGATAATGATCCATGGAAGGCCAAGGAGCCAAGCCAAGCACCAAGAGCAACTGAGGGGAGTCACAGGAGTCCCACATCTGTTGAAGGCTGGAAGCGACTAGAGAAAATGATGGAAGTTGCTGGAGCGATGAAGGACGAGGTCCCAAATCTGCAAAGAAAACAAGTTTATACAACAGCCAAACTGGTGATCTGCAGCGAGGAAGTCCATGAGGCAGTCAACCTGGACTGACAGAGGGACTGAACAAGCTGGCAGGATCCATATGATGAGGAAAAGGAGGCCAAAGGGGCTAGAGAACAAAAGTCCATGGAAGAGCAGAATGGCAAGTGGAGTCATTGGCAAGGTTCCTGTGATTGAAGGGAAGTGGCAAACTGGCAGAATGGAGACAAGCAAATCGAAAAGGTCCAGGTTCCACAGTCGAAGCCACAGGCAGAAGTAGGAGATCCAGGTCCAGAAGGGTCATGGCATTGGGTAGCGGATGGAGAAAAACACATGTAAAGCAGCAGAATGGAAGGACATGTGTCCAGATGGGACAGTCGAGGCAAGATGATCAGGGCTGGATTTGGCTAGTGAATATAGAACAATGACAGAACTTGGTTGAAGAAATTCCTTCCTGAATGGAAATGGCAATCTGCATCAGTGTAGACGCAAACAGTGGAGATGGTCCATGTCAGAATCAGGCTCCCGGCCATGGAAGTTGGCAGATGGGATGAAGAGTCTAGGATGCAGACGAGATAAGATGGAGAAGCAAGATGGTGAAAGTCATATTCCTGAAGGGAGCAGCAGCCGGGTATCAGGCTGAGGACATAGAAGATGAAGCAGCAGACTAGAGACTCAGGCAACTGTCAGGGATGGTAGTTGAATGCTGGTGACCTGATGCAGCATAAATAGAATGATGAGGTTATGGACAGTGTGAGAGTTCCGTTCCTAAATGGAAGCAGCAACTGGCATGAGGTAGAGAAGGTATGATAAAAGTCTGTAGATTGGAGACATAGCTCCCATCCCTGGTAGTCGGGGTGAGCTAACCTGCACTTGATGCTGCCAAGCAGAGTTAGGGATGGAGGATGTCGAGTTGGTAAGTAGGAGGTAGTTCCATTCCCAAAGGGAAGCAGCAACTGGTATGCGGTAGAGACGGTATGGTAACAGTCTATAGATTGTAGACATGGCTCCCATGCCCGGTAGCTGGTGAGCTAACCTGCATTTGATGCTGCCAAGCAAAGTTAGGGATGGAGGATGTCAAAGTGGTAGGTAGAAGGCAGTTCCGTTCCCGAAGAGAAGCGGCAGCTGGTATGAGGTAGATAAGGTAAGGTAACAGTCTAGTAGATTTTAGACATGGCTCCCATCCCTGATAGGCAGGGTGAGCTAACCTTTACTCGACGCTGTCCAGCAGAGTTAGAAAGGGAGGATGTCAGGTTGGTAAGCAGTAGGAGGTAGTGAATGTAACAGAATCCCATCCCCCAGTAGACGGGGAAGCCTACCTTCGCTCAGCACCTCAGAAAGCGCGAGTTAGGGACGGAGTCCAGAATACTGCTGATATGGGTTGGATGTAGAGAAAGGAGAGTAATAATGGAGCTGGTATAGGATGGTAAAGTAGAAATTAGTATAGAAATCATAGGCATAGTAGCGTTAGTAGAGGGAATTAGGAACAGATAACAAGAAGGATATAGAAAACACAGATGATGAAGGAAAGCAGATGAAAGCAGGGCCCCACTGGAAACAATGATGTTGTGCAATCAGCTATGAAAATAGGCAGAGAGGTATCATGCTGGAAATGAGATTGCGCTTTCCAGGTGGCTATCCTGGGTCAGGAACTGTTTAAATGATTGCAGGCATTCACTTGTCATTTAGCAGCCCCCCAACCCCCGAGGCAGAGAAGGCAGAGTTTCCCAATTTTGTGAGAACGTTTTGACATGAGAGGTAACAGATTCGAAACCTATGTAAGCCACCTACTTGGTGTGTGACCCTCAACAAGTTTCTTAACCCCCTAATGTACAGGTCCATTGAGCTATGGGATGTAGATTTCAGCTGTGGAAAATACAGAATGCAAGCTACCTAAACAATTGCCATTACATCTGACTCCTCATGTTGTTGTTCACATCAATTACATTCTAAAAATATCTAAGCAAACATTGTAGGCACTTGACCAGCATTTGATAAGGTTTACATGTTTGGGGAGAATGAAGTAATGGAAGCTGGTAGTGAAGGCATCCAGGGTTTGAAAATACTTACAAATCAGCAGTTGGTACTGTAGTAGAGAGTCCTGGTGTGGCCAAGGTAAGAGACAAGTGAGCTAGAAGCACTGAATAAATACTTTTGCTCAGTGTTCACGGAAGAAAAGGGGGGACCTCTACCCCCATGGGCTAACAGGGTGGGGATGGGGGAGAGGAGGCGACAGATGGAAGAATTGAGGCAAGTAGAGTCCTAGAGGGACTGAGGGCACTGAAGGTAGACAAGGCACCAGGGCCAGATGGTATCCACCCCAGGGTACTGAGGGAGATGGCGGAGGTGTTGGCGGACCCGCTGGCAGATTTGTATAACACCTCACTGGAGTCGGGATGTGTGTCACTCGACTGGAGGATGGCACATGTAGTACCATTACACAAGAGTGGACCAAGGGATGAACCGAGTAATTATCGTCTGGTAAGTCTCACCTCCATAGTGTGCAAACTCATGGAAATGATACTAAAGGGAAGACCAGTGTCGTACCTGGAGGACAATGGTCTCCAGTATGTTAGGCAGCATGGGTTCATTTCAGGTCTATCTTGTCATACCAACCTGATACAATATTATAACTGGGTGACAGTTTCACTGAATAAGAGTCATGCAGTGGATGTTCTTTACTTGGACTTCAGCAAGGCCTTTGATTCAGTGGCTCATGGGCAGCTTGGAGGGAAGCTAACTGGTGTAGGGGTAGAGGCAAAAATGATGAACTTGATTACAAGCTGGCTGAGTGGGAGGCTGCAACGGGTGGTGGTGAGAGGGGACCTCTCAACTCCAAGGCTGGTGACCAGTGGGGTCACACAGGGCTCTGTGCTGGGGCCAATATTATTTGGGCTCTTCATATCAGACAGTGCAGATGGGGTGGTGAGCAAGGTAAGTCTGTTCACTGATGACACCAATAACAGCAGTGGTGGATGGAGGGAAGGGATGGAAGCAGCTGCAGGAGGACTTAAGCAAGCTAGAGGAGTGGTCAGAGAGGTGGCAGCTGGGGTTCAATGCAAAGAAGTATACCCAAGTAGAGAATATTGGCTGGGGGGGGGTTAAGCTGGGGATTACTAAGGAGGAGAAGGACCTAGGGGTAATGATAACAGGAACCATGAACAACTCTGCCCAGTGCAGGAGAGCAGCTGCAAAAGCGAACAAAATGCTGGGGTGCATAGCAAGGGAGTTTTCATCCAGGCAAAGAGAGGTGATCTTGCCCCTCTACAGGTCACTGGCAAGGCCGCATTTAAGAGTATTGTGTGCAGTTTTGGAAGCCATATCTAAAGCGTGATATCAGGCTACTGGAGGGTGTGCACAGGAGGGCAACAAAGATGATATATGGAATGGAGGGGAGAGACCATGAGAGCAGGCTGGGAGACCTGAATATGTACACTCTGGAGGATAGAAGGGATGGGAGAACATGATAGAGACATTTAAGTATCCGAGGGGGATAAATGAGGATAGGGCAGATGGGGTCTTTAAGCTAAGAAGGGGGAGGAACACCAGGGGGCACAGACTAAGAATAGAGGGGGGGAAGACTTAGGAAGGAAATGAGGAAACACTATTTCACAGAGAGGGTGGTAGCAAATGGAAGCACTACCAGAATGTCAGACCATGTAAATTCAGAACAGTTTTAAAAGGGCATGGGCTAGAATGGGAAAGTGAGGGTGGGGAAGTGGGCAGGCAATGGCAGTGGATGACAAATGAGAGGGGGTGGGGCAGCTGCAAGCTAGGTGCTAGCTGCACACCCGAGCAGACTTAGATAGACTGAGTGGTCTGTTTCTGCTGGCACATTCATACGTTCGTATGTAGAACGCCAAGCAAGGAAAGGGAAAATAGAAGGGAACAATCCATGTAGGAGGGCATTCTTCTATGCATCAGGTCCATAGAAAATCTTTATTTCAATGCTTGTAGCAGCTCACTCCCAATAAAATCAGAGGTCATGCAGAAATGGCAAGGGTGTACACTGAGTACATAGCGTTTGTGCGAATGAGCAATTTGTTTGCGGTATGCCTGACTCTCCAGTTGTCTGGTGAGTTGTGCTTGATCGAGGCTTGTGCCGGAAGGAGAGATAATGCTAGAGCTAGCATACGGGATGGAGGAGAGACATGAGGCAAACACTGTTAAGGGTGACAACGCCCCCCCCCCCAAAAAAAAAACAAACAGGAAAAGACAAAGAAAACCCCAGAACAGAAGAAGGAGCAAAAGGGAGCGGGCAGGAGTCCAAGCGGAGGGAAAATAGATGGACAAAATGAGGGGAGGCATAAAACACATAAAGTGGAAGAGGGGAGAGAGAACAAACCAGGCAGCAGAGTGAACAGAAGGAGCACTGCCACACAAGCCATGCAGGAGCCTAGGGAAAAAACATTCCCTAAGCAAGGGAGGTGTGTTAGAGGAGGGCTTAAGTAGAGGTTGTGGGAGGAGCTATTCCTCACATTGAACCTCGGGCAAGCCCTCCCATAGAATTTTTGAGTGTTAATCCTGTCTTAATTTTTGTAAATGAGGCATTCCAAAAAAGGTTTATCTTATTTCAATCCAGATCAATCCAATCCTAAACTTCAAGTGAGATAAGTAGCAGGCTGTTGCTCCACCCTCCTCATACTGGACACGCATTTGACATTTCTTTTGCAAACTCTAATGTTTGTAAATGGTGAGCAGATAGTAAAAAAGCTGTCATTTTTTCTCTCTCACCATAAGTGAGAAGTGATCCAGTTTTATGTTCATATAAATCACAGCACACTTGTAAACTATGAACTACTGTATTTTTTTCATTCATTCCCTGTGATTTTAGAATGATGTGGAGGGTGTGGGGCTCAGATAAAACATTTTGGATTGCAAATAAAGACCAGTAACAGGCACTGATTATGTTAAATAAGCTAATTGAGAGATTATTTTATAAATACTGCAATGTTATATGAGTACTCATAATAAATGCAATAAAAATTATACATAGAGGCCCAGATATTCAAAAGGGTTGTGCCATGCGCAACAGGCATGCGCCTGCGCAAGTCCGAAAATGCGCCATTGTGGGGTATTCAACGGAAGGCAGATGCGCCCCCCAAATCACAATGCACAAGAGCACAATGATTATGAATGCATGCGCCACTGAAGGGGGAGGAACCATGAATAAATGGCGCAGTGCGATATTCAACAACATGCGTCATGCGCAATAGGGGAGCAAGCGGAAGTTGCGCGATAGCGGAAATAATCCAGAATAAAAAGGAACAAGACAGAGGCACAAGAACACTACAGGGAAGCCACATGTGGGAGAACTGCAAGCAGGCACACACCAACTGTGAGCAGGACAGGGCAGGAGCAGGACAGAGCACCTGGAGCCACCAGAAACAGGGAAGGAGTGGGGAGCCTGTGCCACTGCGCAGGACAAAAGGAGGAAGTGCCACACAGCACTGAGGGCACGGACAGTGGGCAGTATGGCCACTACTGGGAGGTGTTCCCAGTGAAGGGGGAGTAGCAGTAAGGACAGTGGAGGGAACGGTAAAACAGCTGCCGGGCGGGGTAACACAAGCCAGGGACATGGACAGGGCCACCATACAAATGGAGATAGTAGTGAGGGGGGTGAGAAAGCAGGCAGCAGGGGGGCATGGCTGAGGAAGGGCCTGTCAGCAGTATGCCCCCAACAGGCAGTACCGAGCCTGCACCAGCTTCGAACTGTACACTGACACCGAGATCGTGGGCCAGTACCGCCTGAACTGGGCGATCCTGAGGTGGCTCTGTGAGCTGTGCAGTGATGTGATGCATGCACCCATACAACGGAGCCATGCTCTGTCAGTGGAGACCAAAGTGACAGCTGTCATGTGCCTGGTCACCACGGGTACCTTCCAGAGACCAACAGGGGACATGACAGGTATAACCCAGTCGGCCGCGTCACGCCTTCTCACCCAATTCCTCAGCGCACTGCTGCCACATGCTGCGGAGTACATCCATTTCCCCAGCACACTGGCGGAGCGCACAGCAAACATACAGGAGTTCCACAGGGTAGCATGTATGCCTGGCGTGCTCGGGGCAAAAGACTGCACCCATGTGGCTATCTGCATGCCACCTGGCCCCGAAGGGGCCACATACTTAAATCGGAAGGGGTATGCAAGCATCTACTGCCAGGTGGTGTGCGATGCCAGGGGGCGCATAATCAATGTCTGTGCCATGCACCCTGGTGGAGCACATGATGCCTTCATCTGGCACCAGTCTGCACTGTGCCACAGGTTCGAGGGTGGGGACATCTTCACTGGCCACCTAGTGGGTGAGTATGCAAATCATGCAGAAAGACATGGAGCTTGGGAGGGGCATAGTCAGAGGTGACATGGTTACTGTCCTAGATGGCCCATGGCAGGGCGATGCTGATCACTAAACTAATGTCCACCCTCTACATACAGGTGACAGTGGATACCCACTCCATCACTGGCTGCCAACACCATACCCGGTGGCCCACGACCCCATCACAGCAACGCTACACTGAGGCACATGCCACCACACGCAATGTTATCGAGCGGGTGTTCGGGATGCTGAAGGCATGTTTCCGTTGCCTGGACACATCTGGCGGTGCCCTACAGTACAGACCCTCAAAGGCCTGCAGGCTATTCCTGGCCTGTTGCATCCTGCACAACATGGCTAACAACTGTGGAATAGCCGTACAGGTCGAAGAGGGTGACAGTGATGGGGACGATGAGGATGCTGGTGAAGACGGTGATGGGAAGCCGCCCCTTGGTCGAAGGGACCCCCCGACTGATCCGGATGGCACAGCTGCACCGGGACACCATCACAGAGGAGCACTTCAACCAACCCAGGTAAGTCATGGGGCCATGTGCAACCACCAGTATCAAGGGCACAACCCACAAACACGCATGGACAAACCCCAGGGGTGTATGTCGTAAAGGGAATTGGCCGAGCATGGAACCGCACACGCCGTCAGGGATGGGCAAGGTCTAACACAGCATACGGTCACACACACACACACTCATACACACACACACGCCCCACAAGACATGCACAAAGGGTAGGAGGCACGCCGACCCTAACCGCCACCCCTAGCCACACACACACGTCCATAGACCACCACGTCAATGCCTATCATTGTGCATGTGTCAGACGCTGGGCACCATTGCACAGTGGTGGACAGTGCAACGCAGGCATCATCATGCACATGCCACAGCGGACAGCAGTCAGGAGGGTGTGCAGATGGAATGTGTGTGTGTGCGCAGGGCTGGGTACCCCACCTTTGCTTTGCATGTTGAACAACACACTGCACACAGGGCAGCATCAGACAGTAGCCTTGGTGGGAGACAGGTCAGTCATGCGCCACAGTGCCATGGCTGCCACGGATGCTTGGGCGGCCCCGCCAAGACCTGCCAGCAGTAACAGGCTAACAAGTGGCCTCATGGGGTGGCACCGACGGTCCCCCAGGGATTCTGCTGCATGAATGCGACCATGCTCGTGCAGAGGTCTGCAGCACACTGAACATGCCTGCGCCAGGCGTGCTTGGGATGCCCACAGTTGAACCCGGTGTCAACAAGGAGGGTGTCACACGACTCTGGGAATGGGGGGGGTGGACATTGCACTGCACGGTATCTGCGATGCATGGGCAAATAACTGTGTGCCCACTGTGGCCATGGCAGCTGTGACTGTCTGTGTCAGCCTGCCAATGGCAGCGGTCACATCCTCCCGCATCTGGTCCATCCCTGCCAGGAGCAGACTGGTGTCCCTGCTGCACCACTCCTCTGCTTGGCACAGGGCAGCACTGAGTGCATCCACCACCATCACAAGCTGTAACTGCTGATCAACTGAATCTTGGAGTATGCGGGTGTGCTCATCTAAGAGGTCATCTGCCTGATCGGCATGCTGTCCCTCACGGTGTTTGCGGCCCTGATGGGCAGCACCCATTGAAGGTGGGTGCTGCACACCAGGGCCATGCCTGGGCATGTCCACAGGTGGTGCACTGATGATGCCCCCCCCGACACTGTACCCCCATGACCATTGGCTGACTGGCTGACATTGCCCCTCTGGCTGCCACTCTCCAGGGCTCAACGGTGCTGCCGCAGTGGCTGCAACAGCCCCACTGTCCTGGACACACACCAGTGCTGCCCCACTGGTGCAGACAGGCACTGGCTGGGATTGTGATGTCACACAGGCCTCCACGGCTGCACCACCCACGGCCATACCCATGCTGTTACCTGCTGTGTGGCCATCCTGTGGCCCACACGTATCACTGTCCATGAAGTGAGCTCCATTATCATCAGTGACGCATCTGGTACCAGTCTAAGTCTCAGCATGCCGGCATCCATTGATGCCGGCATGCTGTGACACGGGCAGGGTCTCCTCCGCATCTGCTCCCCCAACATCAGTCCGGACAGACAGGCAGACCCACTGTCGCCCTGACCCTCGGACACCTGTGGAGGTGGATGGGCCCTCCTCTATGTCCATGGTACCACCCTCAGTGGACAAGCCCACCACCGCTGACCCATGTAGACACTCAGGAGCTGTAAGGGAACACAGTAGCATTAATGTATCTGCCCTACCCTGTTCCCCCCCATGACAGATCAGGACCTACCATGCAGTGACGAGCTACCACCCTTCTGGAATCCACCACCTGGAACACCTTCGATGGCACAACGCCGCATGCTGCCAGCAACCCGCTCTTCTTGTGGGGTCAGGCGTTGCACTGCCGACTGTCCCCCACCGGTCGCAGCCCATGCTGCCCTGATGGCAGCCACCTTGTCCTTAATCCTTCACCTGTCCATGCCCATCTTCTTCTTGCACTCCTTCATGGACCACTGGTGGCTGCCATGCAGGTTGATGGCACACGCCACCTCTCCCCATGCAGTAGCATGGGCCTGTGGTGTTCCCTGCTGTCCGCTGAGCAGCGGCTCCTGGTCAAGGTAGGCCTCAAACAGGGCATCTGTTTCTGCCTTGGTGAAGTTAGGCCTCCTCTTCCTCCCATGTCTCTGTTCCTCTTCCTCCACCTCACGATCGCTCATTCTTGATCCTGTGGTAATGACAGGTGTTACCTGTAACTGTACAGTCCCATGCATGTCCCTCACACCACAGTCCACACTCCCAAACAGCATGCAACTCACCACAATAGACTGAAATAACAGACTATGGCCTCTGCAGCCCAATGTCACATTTATATAGTGCAACGCATGCAAATGAGGCAAGGCACAATTTTAAGTGGATGCTAATGCGGTATCTGCGCCATTGAATAGCTGATTAGCTGATTTGCATATGCTGGCTGAATATCACGCTGTTGCACCTTGCGCAATTGTGTTGAATGTGCTCAGACAAGGGCGCATTTCTGTGACCTGCACAGTGGACACCGAACGGCACATGCCTGGGGTGCTGACGCTGACACCTGCTGCGCTGCTGACATGCTGTGTGTGGGAGGCAATGCAGGGCATGGTCACCATTGTGCCAGTGGTGCTACTATGCTGTTCACATGAATGGCGCTCTGGCATTGGGGCACCGTAGGTGCACTGGGGCCACAGCACAGTAGGCCACTACAGGAAGTGGTGCACAGGCGCCCTACCGCACTACACGCTGTGAGTTTCAATCGCGCTGTGGCGGTCCGTGAGCGAGAGACCCCTGATCCTGTGCTGATCTTTTCCCCTAGGCGCCATGCGTCTGCATGGGTGCACCTCTATCACGCTATTCAGTGACAGTGCAATGGGGAATGGCAGTGCAGTACCGCACATTATCCACACATGGCGAACATGTGCTACAAAGCGCTATTTTGATACTGAAACATTGCAGGATGGCACGGAGACAGGCACCGATCTGAAGCCGGATGGAACTGGCCAATCTGGTGCAGATGGTGGAGCCGCATACTGCTGCCCTATTTGGGGAGACACCACTGGACAAGGCCAGGAGTGCCATGTGGGAGGAGGTGGCGGTGGCCCTGGAGGAGGCCACTGGCATGGAGCGGACAGCAGAGCAGTGCAGGCACCACTATGGGGACCTGCAGCACCGGGACCCGGATGGGCTTGCCCGCCTGTGGGCACACGCCAGGAGGGGTGCAGTGCCACAGCCACGTAGGTGCCTCATCCATACACTGATAACGTCCATATGGGTATCACGGTGGCATGTGTCCATCAAATTGGGGGGGCCATCCAGTGTGGGCTGTGGTGGTGGTATAGGGGAAGGGGGAAAGATGGGTATGGTTGTGTGGGATTGCACACACATGGGGGTGGAGGGACTTTGCTACCTGATTGTACTGATGTTCCTCTCTCCATGTTTGCACCCTAGGCCCAGAGGAGCACCAGCGTGCCAGGGAGAGGAGGCTGTGCTGTGAGCCACAGCATGCGGAAAGGGTGGCTGGACCAGACCGGCACAGGGACCAGCCTGATGATGGTGAGTGCCTTACATCCTTGATTACTTTTGCATGCTGTGTAACAGCGTGGGCAGTGGGGCATGGCCACCATCCATTGACACCACTGCCATGCACGCAACTTGGTACAGTGAGCACTGTCCAGTGGCACTGCATGTTTGGGAGTGTGTCAGTGGTGGTCCATGCGTGCACTGGGTACATGGGTGTGCCACTGCCTTCGCATCGCCTAGCCATGTCACTGTATAGCCATGGTGGTGCTGTGCGGGACTTGGCTGGTGGGTGTGTACAGTGGTCCGCATGGCTGTGTGCACCTGGGTGGGCAGGTCTTGTGGACATGATCACTGTGGGTGGTCACACACCATCACAGAGGCATGTCCCATGGTCGTATGCCATGCACAGTGGGTGGGCTGCATGGGGCTGTGCATTCACACCTATTGACTCTGCTCCCTTGTCCTAAGTGGACGGCAGCTGCAGGCAATAAGGAAGATGCTGTGGGAGATCCTGCAGGTTGCCAGGGCCTCCCTGGAGATCCTTGAAAAAATAGACCATCTGGGAGTACGACAGTGGCATGGCGGGAGGAGCAGCCAGAGCGGGGAGCAGGCCTCCTGCTGAGCATTCTAATGCCCATGATTTCCCCCTACCCCCTGGACCCACCCTCACACCCATCCTTCCCTCTACCATTTGTTCACCCCTGCCCCTTACCCACCCCCATCTTGTTTGTGGCCTTCCCCCAATCTTTTGTAAATATCTGTATATAGTTTTGTTTGATGTTTTATAATACATTTGCTTTGATATGCCTACTGTGGTGATCTCTGATTTGCAGTGAGCTATAGGTGCTCAACTGCAGTGGTGTGCATGGCGGCAGGGGTGGTGCAGTCATGTGCATGTGTGTGTGTCCGTGGGGAAGTGACTATGGTGTGGGAGTAGCTGTCAGTCACTGTCTGTGGTGTGTGTGTATTGTTCCCTGTGCACTGGATGACTGTGTGCAGTGGTCCACAGTGCATGCTCTGTGTCCATGGCGCACCTGTCAGACCGTCCATGGCCTGTGCAGCTGACACCCTTGCATGTCTGTGATCTGCACAGTCCACTGGCATGTCAGTGGTGGCTGTCCATGCTGGACAGCCACTGTACCCGGCACAATGCTGGGTTGCCTCCTGTCACTGGTGTGGTGCATGTCTGCCCGGGTGACACTGTGGCCTCGCTTGTTGTTGTCCCATCTCCATGCTGTCACTTGTGTGTGTCACAGGATGTGCACCACTGTCTGTCACTTGTGCTCCGGGTGCATGCTGGTGGTGTACAGCTCCATGGCGCCTGCACTGGGCGGCTGACACTCCTGTGCCATGGAGGGGTGTTGGCCATGTGTACATGGTTTCCATGGCCACATGCTGGGGACTTGGTTGCCCCGCTTCTGTGTCCCTGTGTTGGTGTGCCCTTGGGTATGGGTGGGTGTTTGTCCATGCACTGTGTTGTATCCTGTGTGGCGCTTGCTCCCATGCACCACCACTGTGGGTGTCTGCGTTGGCTGTTGTGGCCAGTGCTGAGTTGGGGTGTGTCCTTGGGAGGGTGTGCAGGGTGATGTACCACTGATGATGGGGTCCGGGTCATGCCCTGTCACATGTGGGGTACCTCATGTGCCGATGCATGGTCGTTCTGTCAGCTGTACCTTGGGGAGGATGTGCATGGTGGCACTGTGTATGCAGTCATTGCATCGCTGTGTGCTGCCACCCACTAATGGATGCTCATGGTAGGGCTGCCTTGCATGGTTCTGTGGTGCACAAGGTTACATTGTCACAGTGGAGGTGGTGGCATGCATGGGGTGTTCTGCACTCGTGGACACTGCTCCTGGGCAGGGTGTCTGGGGATCACGGTGCAGGGTGTGCTCTGCATTGGTGGGATGGTGTGGCACGGGGTGGTCGGCTCTCCTTGTGTGCCTGTCACAGCTTGCCAGGGGGTGTGCTGGGGCACCATGCCCTGGCTGTGGGTTTGTTGCTGGTATCCATGGGCCAGGGGTTATTCCAGCTCTCCACTGGTTGTGCAGTGCATGGGGTGTGGGGGGTGATGTCTGTTCTGATGTGTGCTCCTCTGCCCATCTGTGGCATGGGTGGTGGGCCTCTGCATCCTGTCCCTGCGCATCTCTTGTTGTGCTGTTGCACTGCTGCCCTGCTCCACTGAGCATCCCTGGTTGCGCTATGGTGCATCTGAACTACTCCACTAAGCATCCCTGGTTGCGCTATGGTGCATCTGGACTGCGCCACTGCACATCCCTGGTTGTGCTATGGTGCAGGTGGCACAATATTCAGTCATGTACCGCAGGCGCATCTTGACCTGCGCAGTTTTTGAATATCGTGCTTCTTGCGCATGGGCGCAGTGGACTTGCGCTGGCTCCTGCTGTTGTGCACTTTTTGGGTGCAGTTTGAATATCTGGGCCACAGTGTATAACTTATGCATCTGAGAATGACATGAGAAACATTCCTGTTATTTATACATTTTTTGTGAAAATGTGAGAATGATTCACTCTTGTATTTGACTGATTTGCCTAGTAGTTTCATTTATCAGAAATCATGAAGATTCATGTATATAATAACTAAATATTGATGACATGACATGATTAAACAATAAGATAAAAATAATTGCAATTGTCCTGTCACCTTTGCTTAAACTAATCAACAAACCAAGAAAAACATAATGGGTCCTATGCAAAAAAGGCACGGTAAATGCGCAGATATGAGATGTAATGGTGGTGCACACATATGCACCGTGCAAGCTGGCACCACACAGCTGTACTCACAGCCATGGGCACATGTGCAGCCATGGTAAGGGGTGGCACCCACAGATGCATGCAGAGCCACACAGAAGCAAGGCATGTGGAGTCAGGAGCTGAGGGCATGCCCCATGACCCCGCCATATATGGACAACCACACCAGTCCACTGCACGCACCCAAGGAAGTGGATGCCAACATGGAGGGTGAAGGCAATGGAATGCTCCAGTGAAGCATGGCAGCCACACTGACAGTGTCCCCTTACCAAGGCCTAAAAACAATAGGGACCAGCCACATGGACACTGTTGTACCTGGCCTGTGATGAGCACCGCATGGTCCAGGTCCTCAAACATCACTGTCCCACAGTTGGCAGCACTGGTGACAGACATCTGTGTGCTCTACTCCACCCTCTATGGGGCAGATGCCCTGAAGGTTCCTCCAAAACAAAGTCATGCCTGTGGTCCGACATATAGGCAGCAGTCAATGCCGCAGGGCCAGAGGCACGCACACTCACAGTCATAAAACACAAGTGGTATAACCTTTGATCTACCATAAAGTGTAAGCTGGCAGCCGCCAGCCTCTCATAGTCAGCCACTGGTGGCAGGCCACCTGCAAAGGCACTCCACCTTTCTCCCATTGAGATGGTCAAGGCAGAGACCATATTGGAGTTGATCCATCACAATGAGGAACTGGGCATAGACAGCATGGCAAGTAAGCAGTGCACTAGGGACAGTGAAGGAGGTGTAGGCATGCACAGTGACCATGGTAACCACCCTATTTTGCACCCCACAGACACAGAAACCCAGACAACAGGGCCACAAAGGAACAGCACAATGGTGGAGCTACCAAGGGAGCCAGTGTCCACAGAAAATAGATATCACACACCGCACAACACACCAGGACTGTGGCCCCCACGGCTGGAGTGCAGTCAGTAGTAACCACCCACCCCGTGTCCACAGGTTGACATCTAAAGCAGTGCACATTGCTGGTGGAGGACAGTGAGGTATACCCCAACACCACTATGATGGCTGTGGACACCCCTGAGGGTCTTGCAGACACAGGCCACCACAGAACCCAGGGTGACATACCACAACACACCACTGCCACCACACCACCACTGGATATGCTGGAACACACAGGCTAGGATGTGACAATGGATACCACAGCCCATGCCCATCTGCCCCAAGGTGAAGCCCAGGTGATGCAACCCACAGGCACAGGTGTGGAATACTGGAACACATTCCCACAGACAGCCCATTACAGCGATGAGGAGGGACCATCCAGATGGCCACCATGACAAACCAGGTGGAACACATCCATGGGCATGCTGCACAACTACTACTATGACCTATGCCAGCTGGATCAGGAACAGCTATGTGCTCAATGGGAGAATGCAGCAGCCCTATGTGAACTCTCAGGAGGTGAGGGGTATGTGTAGGTGCATCGACAGGATTGGTAACATGCTGAAGAGTTGGACTGAGTGCATGCTGCCTGTGTGGGCAGGCCCATTGGCTACACAAAGTGTCCCTAGAGGTGCAGAGGGGTACATGTCCACACAGGGCATGGCAGGCACCTGTGGTGCAGTGAGGGACCCCAGGAAAAATGGTGCACCAGTGAGAGACAGACCGCCATGGGCCACAGGAGGAGCAAGGGGTCAGACACCCATCCAAAACCAAGGCACAGGAGCAGGCACCCAGCTTGCCAGGATCTGACCATGCCAACACAACATGTGAAACACCCATGCACTGTGTATGGTCCCGGAGGGGCACACAGCACAACACAACCTGCACACCCATGTCCATGTCACAGAGGTATACTCACTGCACACAGTGCACTGCACAAACCCACCCATGCCCAGCACATGTAACCCCCCACACACCACACAAACATACTCCAAGCAACACACATATACCCCCCAAGCACCACACATGTACACCTCCATGTACTGCACATGGTCCCCCCCTCCACCATGATGAGGAGAAGGGTCCAGCAGCACACAACCCATTACACCACATGCACCATGCACACATGCAGTTGGCTCACCAGGACAGGTGCACTCAGGTGGGTACATCATCATGGTGCCACCTGGCCCACATAGCTAATGGGTAAATGTACCCTGTGTTACTGCATGCCTAACAGGATGGTCCAACAGCATGCCCCCCCCGCTCCACATGCTGGGCCATCATCATAGCAGGGCAAGACATCATCGAGTTCATCATAAGGCAAGGGTAGTCACTGTTATTCACACATGTTGTGGAGCATGGCACAGACAATGAACATTCTGCATGCCTTCCAAGGGGCAAGCATCATCGTGCCACCTGTGTGATCCAGGCACCGGAACTGCATCTTCAGCCAGCCTATTGTTCATTCCACTACTGACTGGATCCTCTTGTGTACTTCATTGTATGCCTCGTCCACCTGCCCCCTGTGGCTCCAGGTATGGTGTCAGTAGGTATGGTTGCAGAGGGTATCCACTGTCAACTAGAAAGTTGACATAATGTGTTAGTGTATGTGGACATGTCATGAGGTGCTCTGAGTCCCCCTTAGCAGTACCTACCAAGCAACTAGCCATCCCCACCACCCCATGCAGCCAGGAGTGCACCCAGGCTGGATCTGTCAAAAATGTACGCATCGTGGCACAGGCCTGGGTACTACACGCACACATTAGTGATTATGCTATCAGCAATGCAGATGATCTGGCAGTTGGTGGTGTGGAACCCCTTGTAATTGCAATATGCCTCCTCCTCCACAGGCATGGCCACGATTGAAATATGGATGCAGTCTATGGTGCCAATCACTTTTGGCACGCCATGCATGCCACAGAACCCCACCTTCATGGGTTGTAATGCATACAGTGTGGTCAGAAATGTTATGTGGGCCTGCACATTGAGGAGCAGGGCATCAGTGACCTGCTGCAGGGTCAGGACATGGATGATTGGCTCACACCTGTGACATCGCCTGCCACCCTTTGGAAGGACCCTGTGGCAAAATATGTCAGTGCACACAGCACCTTGATTTCCATGGACATTGTCTGTTACTATCTGGTGTGGGGTGTAACATGTGTGCTTACTAGGTCACACAGGTGTGTGATGGCTGCATGGTCCAAAAGGAATCACTGCACACAGTGTGTCTCCCACACGGCTATAATGTGTAGTTTGGTATGGAAGACCCGTGGCCATGTGCTTCTTCACTGCTGCTGGAACTGTACCAGTCTTTGTCCAGCATAATGGCACTCAGCAGTAGTCCCGGGCACATGGTGCACCTATGGGCGCTATCACACTTGCCATTGTGAAACAGATGGCCATTCAGCTTGGCACTGTGATCTGCATGGACTGCTTAATGCACATGGTCTGCCCCATGGCTTTTATGGGGGGCATTTCCAGTGCACGCTTGTAGGTGGAGTGGTGTGCTAGGGGGTCATTCATGGGGTGATATCCCTGCACATGTACATCATGGCAGAGGCAGCACAGTCTGCAGCATCAGTGGGACAGTTTGGGGACTACCCCAGGAAGTTTTGGAGGTGAGCAGCCCTTACTTACCAGGATTCCCTCGAGGGGGGCAACATGTGGTGCATCACAGATCCAGTGGAGGTGGATAGATGGCTGCATGGGGGTTGTGTGTAGTCACTGACACTGCCTGTCATCACAGTCTCATGGTGTGCCACCTGTTGTGTCTCCACAGGCATTCAGCAGGTGGCCGGACAGCAACACCCTGGTGAGACTGGAGATGGGCCCAGGGGAGACAGCAACCATGGTTGTCCTTCTCCAGAGGTGGCCCCAGCAGATCCCCAATATCCTGTCCCCACATGTTGGAAGCTGGGACATATACAACAAGAACAAGGTCAGGGAGCTGTGGGCGGAGGCGGAACTGTCAAAGTTGGGTGATGCAGTGCATGTGTATTGTGTTTAAGTTGCAATGTCACGTAATGGGCAGGTCACTCAGTTCCCACTATCTCTGTGTCTTTTCTTGTCGTTGCAGAGATACACCAGCCCATTGAGACACATTGTGTTTGTGCTGAGGCCATACAACAAGAGCATACCACCATCCTCCTCTGGCAACTCAGATGATGAGGAGGATTGAGGTTATGGGTCATGGAGGTGGGTACCATGCCAATTAGCCTGTAATAGTGGGTTGTTCTGTGGATTCCCTGTGTCTATGCCTTTATTCCAGCAAGCACCACATTGCATCCAGCCGGATGATGCTGAGGGGGTTATATGGTACACTGTGTGGCATGTGTGCCTTCCAGTGGGCAACAGGCTGGCCATGTACAGGTGGCATGGAGCTGGTATGAGCAGTGGAGATCATGCCTGTGCTGCTGTACCCCTTGCTGTGTTATATGTTGGCCATGGTGTAGCAGCAGAGGTGGGGCCAGGTGACTCTGCCTGTGTTCTATTCTCCCCCACTGCGTCCCTCATCAGGCTGCTCACTGTATGCATGCGGTGTACAGCAGCCTTACACCTGGTGTAGTTTTGTGCATATGCACCCACATGCTTTTCTGTTGTGGTGGTGGTCATGAATGTGTTCCAGGGGGATGCACTGTGCACTGCCCCTACACCTACTCCATGCTTCGCTACCACACAAGCCTACACCTGCCATGGCCACACACCACTGTGCGCCATTCATGAATGCCACTTCTACACCACCTGAGTACCACATAGATGTAGTGCGCTACATGCTTCATTTGCACAGCAGGCACAGGCTGTCCCCAGCTTCATGAATAGGACTCAATGTTTGTTATCCTTCTGGAGCAACAGCATCATCAGATCATACTACCACTTGGGCAACCAGGGTTGGTGTACAAGACCAGAATTCCACTCTTGGGCCAGCTGGGGGCTGAAGAAGTTTAACAGGTGAGGCACTCTGCTCCCAGTGAGGTAAGGCATGGCTACTTGCCTACATGTATGGTTGGAGAGAGGGTACATCCATGGCAGGCCAAGTTGTCAGGGTGGGATGATGGGGAAAATGAGTAAATTTGAAGGCAATATTTTAGAGAACATGCAGTGAAGTTTAGCTTTGATAATGTGAAGGAAAACAAATATGTCTGCTTTTAACTAATGTTTCATGTTTATAGAAACATAGAAGTTGGCAGACAAGGACTTCTAATCCTTTATGTCTGCCTATTTTCCTACTTGAGGCATACCCACCTATTTGGGCTGTACATGGGCCAAATATTATTTGCTGAACACCATGCCTAATAGGCTTCCCAAATATTCAGAATGATGTCCTGAATACCCCACTATTTGGCCATTATTCAGGAAGCAATATTTGGTGGACGAGATTTCAAAGTCTCACAGTACTTCACTAGCCAATCGGGGGCTGTTTCTGGAGCTGTCAGCTATGCACATCATGTGATCTCCTCATTGTGAGTTGGTAGAGTTGTCTGGGAGATAGCTGTTGTCTGCAGTGGCTTGCTTTTCTGAAACTTTTATCTTGCCCAAAAAACGTGTTTCTGTTAGCAAAACAGTTTTTTCGGTCAGTATCTAAAATCTGATCATCATCATCAGGAAAGTTCTGATTGCATTTTTTGTGTTTTTGTCCCTATACTGGGTTCATTACAGGGACTAGCAGGAGAGGTGTGTGTGTGTGTGTGTGTCTGCTGACACTGCTCCCACATTGCTTTCACTCACACAGCAGCAGTGTGATTTATTTTTTGCTGAAGCAAGCACATTTATTTTTGCAGAAACTGGTTTCTTTCTGTTCAGGAAAGTCAGGCTTGACTTTTCTGTGTATTGTGACAGCATCTAGTCAACATTTGTTTTTGGGGACCTGTTTCTAGGCTCAGTAACAGAGAGGGTTGTTTGTTGACTTCCCCCACAGCCATTTCTTTCACTTCCACACAAATCCAGTGTGAACTGATTTTCCTGTGATGCAAAAGCAAGGTTTTGATTTTTGTGGGTTTTTTTTTCTTTCTGTTGTCAGGTTCTGGGCTTGGTTCCTTGCACGACTGAAGATGGTGTTGACTATCCCTCTCCTGCATCTCACTACACATGCATGCTTCCACTGTGTACGCAAGTAGTATTGTTATGAGGTTGCATTGCATTCTGTGTGTCCACAGCTGTGCAAATGCATTATTTTGTATTTTAAAAGTGCAGCAGTTTCTTTCAGTGGGTCAGGCTTGACTCACTTGGCAGGATTTACGAATGTCATAGATCGCCACAAGCCCCAGTGTGCCGACGATACAGTGCATGGGGCTTGCAGCAGTCTTTTTTTTCTTGTTAATCACCTTTGTGGTATCTTACTTCTTTGGCTGGGGGGTAGTCCTATGGTTCCCCCCTACATCCAGTCTGACCTCGGCGGCCCCTACACTAACTACCGTGCCCGAGCTACAACCCTTTCACCCTCTCACCCTCTTGTTGGCCACATTGTGCCTCCTATAGCACAGAAGACTATTTGGGGAGTTGGGACTGGAGGGAGCTGCATAGCAGCAATCAGTGTAACACCGTGGGGGTAGCCCATCACACGTTGGAGGACTGGGGCTACATTTTCCTTCTTGGTCCACTCACAGCATGGGCATGCAATGACGCCAATGACACTGCGGTACGTGCTCCCATGCACCGTGTGTCAGACGTCTGCCATACTGACCCTTTCTTGCTCCATAACTCTCTCTAACTCCCAGCCACTGCTAGGAGCCAGCACATGCGCTGGTGTCCCTCACCACCCTCCCCGGAGGAGGAGGAGGAGAGCAGTCCCTGGGATGCTCAATCCACCTCCCACCCAGTTGACCCCCAGATGACCCGAGTTCGTTCCTGAACCTAGGTCACTGGTGTGGTGCGAGGTATGGCATGCAGCACTTCAATCCTTAGTGCCACCGGGCCAATGTGGGCTTGCAGCAATCTAATGGGATTTTCTATCCCGTGTGGCAATTGCCGTAAGTTAGACCAACTTTTTCTATTCTAACTTGTGGCAATCCTGGGAGCCTGTGTTATGGAGCTTCCACCAAATATGTAGCATTTGCAACTGCACCCAAGATTGTAAAATCTGGCGCAGTTTCGGAGAAGGGTTTGGTGCACTGCCAGAACCAAAGTGCCATGGCACAGAGCTGGATGCAAGCCCTGCGCCACATTTTGACAGTCCTGCCTGCAGAATTTTTCTTGTTCATCAATTTACTCTGGGCTCAGTTCCCTGACTGAGAAGGGTGTCAGCTGACTCTCCCTCCTGCAGTTCACTGTGCAGATTGTGTAGCCTATGTGTGCGCAATATTTTTGCAGGTGTGAGGCTGCATCCTATGTGTGTGCGGCTGTCTACACGTATTTTTTCTTTTAAACCACTAGTTTTTCACTGTGTCAGGCATGACATAGTGAATTGTTGTGTGTCTTGTGCCTGCTGTATGGTTGTGGTTCTGGGTTTAGTTTCATGTTCTAGTCCTGGGGAACTTGTCGGTTAACTGTCCCCAATAGTATCAAAGCAGTGCTGCTTTATTTATTGCTTTTTGTGGTATGGTTAATTGAATTGTGTTTACTTTTTGTCTAGGGTGGTAACCATTCTTTTACAATTCTACAAGCAGCATATTTACACAGCTACACACACAGTCAGTGTACTTATAGTAGTATATATTTTGCTATGTTAATTAACATACTGTAGAATTAAAAAGTAGTGCATTTGTTTAATTTAGCAGTCTGAGGCTTTGCGACTTGTTAGCAGCAGTTAAAGTTCACTGTCCTGTACTTCCGTATAATGAGTCTGACATAGATAACTAACTTAGCTATTCAATTAATTTAATGGTTATCTTTCTACAGCAAAAATAGAAAGACTTTTTATACAGTGAAATAAATCAGTTCTACAGCATATTACTTCCCATTCTCATAGCAACCAGCAGTGTCATTTATCATGTCTAATAACAAGCAACCCCATAGAAGGCAAGGCAAATTTATCAATATGGCACCCAATCCCTGAGGCTCTGGGTGCCTTACATAAAAACAGGTAGGGAAGTACAAAGTTACAAAAACCACATTACAACATACATTAAAATATTAAAACGCTATAACAATATAATATCTAAAATTAAGTCAGCTAAAATTAAATCAGCTCTGGTCAATCAAGTTTGTCAGGAAAGGCCAGACTAAATAAATGAACCTTTACATCCCTTTTGAACCTCTCAACCATTGGGGCCTCCCTCACAGAAGCTGGAAAGGAGTTCCAAATGGCTGGTCTGGAGACATCAAAGGCACAGTTGCCGGAAGTTTTTAATCTGGCCCTTGGAACAGTGAGGAGGACCCTGGTAGAGGAGCAGAGGGAATGAACTGAGGAGGCAGACGTGAGGAGGTTAGTCAGATAGCTAGGGCAAAACCTGTATGGGGCCTTAAGGTGAGCAAGCCCACCTTGAAGATGATCCTCCATCTGACAGATAGCCAGTGCAGAGCTCGCAGGACTGGGTCACATGACTAGACCTAGAAAGGCCCATCAGCAACCTGGCCACTGCATTGTGCACTAGCTGCAGCTGACAGAGGGGGCCCTACAGTGACCCTGAAGAAAAGAGAATTTCAGTAGTTGAGCCTGGATGTAACAAAGGCACATACCAGTGAAGGCAGTTATTTGGGTGGAACTAGGGGTTTAATCCTGGCGATGTTCCTTAAGTGGTAGAAACCACTTTAGACCACAGATAACACCTGAGCTTCAAGTGTCAATCTGTCATCCAGAATAACACCAAGATTCCACACCCTAGGGGGAAGCCATCAATGGAGTGGAACCCAGGAACAATCCTGCAGCCACTCCAGAGGCACTCTCATCATGCCCGCAACCTGGCTCAATCACCAGGACCTCCATCTTGTCGGGGTTCAGTTGCAACCAATTGGAGGACATCCAGTCATTGATCTCTGCTGGGCAAGTATTTAGCACTTCCATGGCATCCTGTGTTCCAGGGGTAAAGGACATATACAGTTGGGTATCATCTGCATAGCAGTGAAAACCCACACTGAATGCCTAAAGAGCTCTCCCAGGGGCAGCATGTACACCGTGAATAACATTGGCAACAAGATCGAACCCCCTTAAGGCACTCTAAATGGCAGGAGCTTTGGGAAGGAGGAGAAATTCCCCATCACCACCCATTGCTTCCTGCCAGAGAGCTAGGACTCAAACCAGTTGGTGATGGTACTGCTGAGTCCTCAATATTCTATAAGGCGATCAAGCAGCATAACATGATCTGTGGTGTCAAATGCTGATTAGAGATCAAGGAGCACAAGAATTGACCTGTCTCCTCTATCTCTGGCAATAAGGAAGTCATTTTGCACCTTAATTAACCCTGTTTCGATGCTCTGCCTGGCACTGAAACCTGACTGGAATGGCTCATAGATGTCAAAGGTTATGAGGTGCTCCTCGAAATGTTGTGCCACTATTTTCTCAACAACCTTTCCTAAGAATGGAAGGTCGGAGATCGGACAGTAATTCGCCAGGACATCAGGGTCGAGAGATGACTTCTTCAAGAGGGGCTTCACCAGATCTTCTTTCAAGGCCTCCAGAAGGACTCCATCTGACAACAAGCATCAGCCCCAGCAAGTCCTCTGCAGCACCTGTACCAAGTGGTGATGGAGATGGTGAGAGATGTTCATCTGGATGTATTCAGTGATCCAAAATATTTCTCTCACCTAGCAAGCCTTTAGGTTCAAATAGCAGTGGGAGTGGGGAAAGTAGCTCTAGTTGCAACACTGCTGGCACTGTCACGGCCAGTACCAGCCACCCATTTGCTGCCCAGTTCTTCTATGGGTGTAGGAGGAGGACATTACAGCTCAGTAGAGCAACAATTCAGGAAGCAGCAGCAGCCACCATCAGGAGTCTTCCCACAGCTTCTTCCACCGCAGATGTTACACCCCTTGCCACTACCAGTGTACTCCATACCATCATCTGTACTGCAAGCGCAGTAGCCAGTACCACCAGTGCCACGAGTACCACTTTTGCTGCCCCAGTCACAGTGACCAACACCATAGCCACCACCACCACTGCTGCAACAAGTGCCTTCACTGATGCTGTAGTACCCGCTAGTAAGGTAAACACTGCAGTCACTGTCACTGTGTCGACTGCCATGTTAATGGATACAGTAACACCACCTAGTTCCTCAGTCTCTATGACCATGACTACTACCCTGTCATGCCATCCAAATGCAGCACTCGTGCTGCTTGTGTGCTAGATGTTTTAGAAGAGGAGGATGCAAAGCACTTATCTGGCTCTGAATATGTTCTATTCCCTCAAGGACTGCCATCATCATCATCATCTAAGAGTGATACTGGCACCCACCTCAGTGATTTGGTGATGAGTCAGAATATGCATGTAAGTAATAAAAACAAAGAGCTACAGAGAAAATGAGGAATAATGCTGGCAGTGGCCAGTGGGGAAGCAATCAGGTAACTCTCCTCCTGTAAAAAAAAACAAATCCATCCACACTGAGCTTTCCCAGTGTCATGTCAGCTCCAGATACACAAGGTACTGGTAATGGTAATCCTACTAGTCAGACAGCTGTTGGGGAGAAAGAATGGGGTGCAGCACCCAGTTCTGTTAGTGGGAAAGGTGGAAAAAAGTGCTGGCAAAGTGGCAATGGCCTCCCTATTAGGAAAAGAAGTGCTGTTATAAGTAGAGGATGAAAGTGCAGTGTGGTTGCATTTTAGTACAGCAACAAATGATGCAACTAAGGCAGTGTGTGGTCTGTGTGACAGCATTGTTAGGGGAAAAAATCTATTGAACCTCACAACTACAACAATAATAAATCATCTGTGGATGAAACATCCCCATGCACTGCAGGGATCAAGTGTGTTGCCTTAGGTTATGCTGAGCCCCTCTGCTGGTACTGGTGGTCCAGATGTTGCTGATTTGCAATCGCAAAGTGGTGGTGATGGTGAATATGTCAGTAAGTCTGACACAGTTTCTTCTCCCTCGACACCACTGACAGTTCATCAGAAAAAAGGCTCATCATGAAATGTGATTCTCCTTTTGCTTTCTGGTGATTCATCTGTTATGCAATCCACACCCTCTCCCAGAGAAAAGCACACAAGAAATCAGCCAGCAATACAGTCCTGCACATCTCTGGCCCCCATTATGCAGGCCTTTCATGCAAGGACAAAATATCATCCCACACATCTGTCTGCACAACAGATAACACAGTCAGGGAAATGATGGCACTGGATCTGCAGCCTTTTTCAATAGTGGAAAGTATCTGTTTCCAGTGGCTGATGCAGCATTTGCACCCCTGGTATCAGATATCATCAAGCACAAAACGTTTTCGTACTGTTGTGCCCAATATGTACAGTATGAGGATGTGTGCAACGCAATGTTTCAGCACCTGCTACAGGCAGTCGGTGGTGTATTTCATTAGACTACAGACATACGGAGCAACACCAGCTCCAACCATGCTTATATGTCGCTGATGGCACATTCGCAGGTATAGATTTACTGTTACGTAAACTACGCTAGTGCGTAGGGCCCAAGATGTCCTGGGTGCCCTCTGTGTTTGATGCCATGGCGCATATGGTACACAGTTTTGGGGTTTAATTGTTATTTTAAGCTCTGTTTTTTCCGGTGTTTTCCTTTTTTTTGCATCAGTCTCAATCAAGTCTGCTGTCTGCATATGTGGGAGCAGGGGGAGTCAGTCATGTGTACTGTCATCTGTCCATAGAGATGGGGAGGTGGGAGAGGAGTCGCGTGCACATGCCAGCATCTGTCCCTAGGAATCATATTTTTTTCTCTCTATGGCTATGCAGCTATATATTCACCACCCATCATCCCTTCCTCTATTTGGATTGGCTGCCCTAGTGCTTGGCACTCATTTCCTCCAATCAAACTGTGAACTACTTTCTGCAGGGCTGCAGCTACATTTGGTGCCAATCACCATTTTTCAAGTTAAGCACAAGCAGCCACAGCCATTGTTCAAGCCCATCATTTGTTGACTTCTTTCTTTTTTTGCAGTGTGACCTGATAAGTAAAATAAATGATGTTCTAAGTGGCAAAACAGTGGGGCAAGAAGGAACCATGGAAAAGGAGGGTAGGTCAGTCAGGACTCTCAGGAGCAGGTGGCAAGCTTTCCTGAAGTCTGAGGTCTGGACTTTCACTTGAAGACTTGGAGCTGGACAGCGCAGCCCTGATCATGGCCTGGGGGTTATGAATAAGGAGCACTGACTGACTTGAGGATGGTACAGTAAGTGGCGCCCCTGCTCAATGGCAGTACCAACTATAATTTTACAGGCAACTCTGTGGCACACTGAGTAATGCAGAGTCCTCCTGGATGTAAACAGAGTCCTGAGGAAAACTGCAGGTTTCCAGCTCTTTTAGTGTTCTTTTAAGTGTTCATTTTGCTATTTGCAATACAGATTATCCTGCGCCCATGACAGAACGTGAGGCATGACTTGCAGCTGGATTAGATCTTGTGCTATAGGTTGGGTAGGCATCAGTCAGTCATGATTTAGAAAGTGTGGTGCTGGCTGTGTGTGTGTGTGTGTGTGTGTGTGTGTGTGTGTGTGTGTGTGTGCCTGGCCCATGGCACTATGGGTGATATGAGAGGCGAGCATTCTGAGTCAATTAAGTTAGAGCAGCACTCTTTGAGGGAAAAGAATGAAGGTAATGGTTCTCAACACTTACTTTCTCTCAAGTGTATAGCCTACAGGGAAAAAAAAGAAAAGATTTAAACAAGTGACATGTAAACACGCACAATATAAAATGGGGGACATGAGTTTATGTACTGAGTGTTTTGTGACACCATGTGAGTAGGGGTGTGTGACACTGGGAGGGGCATAGTGACTACTGTGCGTAGGGCCCATGATCATAGAAATTCAGCCCTGCACACTCATGTACAGAAGACCCAGTAACTAGTTGTGGCACTGAAGGTGCAGGTGTGCATAGTTCTGGTCATTCCCCGGTGAAGTCCACAACCTCTCATAGCTGTTATGCCTCAGGATCACTGGGTCCATAAACATTCTTGCAAGATATACTGAGTGTGAGGAAAGAAGATAGCTGGCAAGTTGGTTTCATTGTCACAGACAATGCTTCAAATATGATTAACACCTTACACTTTGAAGGGATCCATTGTTTTGTCCACACTTTGAATCTGATGGTTACAAAGTCCATTAGCAAGAAAAAAGAGGTAGATCAAATGGTGAAGAAAGCAAGACGCATTTGTGGTCATTTCCATCACTCTGTTAAGTCAATGAACCAGCTGCGCCAGCTGCAAAAGCGCATTCAGATTCCACATTACAGGCTTATACCTGAAGTCATTAAGTGGTTAAAGTCACAAAATTGGGGGATCTCACATTACAACACATTGCGTGCACATACTGTACCTTGGAGTGTTAAAATGTGTCTGAAAAACACACTGAGACCCCACAAACATGGCATACAGGTCAGCACCAGTAAAAAGGAAAGTATCAATTGGTCTCAAAAAAGTTATAGACTTTTATTACATGTATCACAAAATCAAAACTCTCACCCAAATCCCAACGCATCAAAGGCAGGAAAAATTGGGCGTGTGCTATTGGTTGTACTATATGCCATTTCATTTCATTTACTGTTTCATGCTTGGTTTCCAGCTGAAAGCTCTAATGATGATAAATGTTGATACGCAAGTTCTTATGGTTCTGTGCTTTACCTGTTATCTCGGCTTGCTCATTAGACGCATGGGCCACCAGTTGTTTTTTTGTGCTTCTGGATGCATTTTCTCAGCTTTGTGATCTGCTCTAAAGTTTGGCACCGAATGGAGCTGCAGATATTGGGCTTATATTTTCAGCTGGAAACCAAGCATGAAGCAGTGAACAAACTGAAACGACATACAGTACAGACGATAGTGCATGTCTGATTTTTCCTGCCTTTGATGTGTTGGGATGTGGGTGAGGGTTTTTATTTTGTGATACATGCATTAAGAGTCTATGTAACTTATTTGAGACCAGTTGCTACTATTCCAGGAGCCAGGTGCATTTATCCATGTGTCTAGGTCCAAAAGCTTTTATGACTGTTTCTTTTGTAAAAAAGTGTGTAGAATCCAGATTTACAACTCCTATTCACTCAAAGCTGAACATTTTCTTGGAAAATGCACTTCTTCAATGAAAAAATGAACTGTCGGTGAAAATTGTGTATATTTTAATGAATGGTTCCTTCTTTAATTTCAATTCTATAAGCTTTTATTGAAATACTGCAGACATTGTAACAAATAGCAACATATGTATCAAAGGCTTAATATTAATGTTATTTATTTTATTCTAAATTTAACTTTAAACAATCAACTTTTTATGATATTTTACGAACCTAAGTACAACAATCAGTATTCTTGTTCATTGTCTTCATTATCTGACATGTTAAGCAAATCTGACTCATCAATATTGACACCACAGTCACTGTCATCATCTTCTTCATGTGGATTGTTGTCATGTTCATTCAATTGTTCACTTAAGGCTGGTGGTACAACGTCACATGTGAACCTCGTTGGCTTGTATTTGCCATCCTCATAGGTCCAGCCATTGTCCTCTGGCTTCAGTAGTGTCATTTCTGGTTTGTCTG
Source organism: Neoceratodus forsteri (assembly GCA_016271365.2). Lineage (NCBI taxonomy): Eukaryota > Metazoa > Chordata > Ceratodontiformes > Ceratodontidae > Neoceratodus > Neoceratodus forsteri. The sequence continues at coordinate 1,256,148,346 of CM057449.1, read as the reverse complement.
CATTTTTCCATAACAATGACATGTAATTTGCATGGCAGATGTGTTGTAACAGAGTTGATTTGCATGGTGGCAGCAAGCTTGCATCTGCTCCTTTGATCTTTTCTAAGGGTGCATGTTTGTCACTCAGTCAATACTTGAAGCTGAACATACTGTAGCGGGCTATGTTGACACTCTTTATTTTCTGTCTATACAAGGAACACATAAAGCTCTCAATAACTTGTGTGTATATAATGATCGTGTAACTCAACGTATGTATGTATCTCACCTGTATGTAACCTCTGTCTATAACTGCACTTATTGTTGTCTCCCCCACCCACATGACAAGGTACCTTTGTAAACGAGTCTCTGACTCAAAGGTTGTAAAACTGATTACTTCAATAAATAAAAAAAATAAATAAATAAATTGTATCCTCAGTTTCTTTAGACAAGTGTGGAAATCCCAGTTTTCCCAATGCCTGTGTGTACTCTGTATTCTTTTCCATAATTGTTAGAGGTCGCACCTTCCTCTTGCCTTTGAAAGTTGGTGAATAGTTGCACAGTGTCAGTGCATGGAGACCTAGTAGAGCTGCACAGGTTCTATGTCATAACGGCGATTGCAGAATAGTGATCGCTGTTATGGCGAGTGTACATCACTGTAAATGAATTTTGGAGATGCATAGTCATGGTGAGGAGAAATACGGCACCCAACACCTATATGTTGATTTTTTTATGTGGGGGGCTCTGCCCCCCACACCACCCTTCTTATGGATTCTCAACTCTAGGGGTTGCATATCATGGGGAAGGGGATGAAAAACTTAAAAAATGTGAATGCACCGACCTGCAAAAAAAAAAAAAAAGGCACCGCACTGGACCAGAACTCTGCACCCTCCACCTCCCAACCAACTACCCTCCCCACCATGCTAGAGGACTAGCTTGGCAGCTGCCCACCACACCCCCTCTCACATACCATCCCTTCCCTGCCTCTCACCCCAATGCATGTATATGCACCTACATCCCGTTACCCTACCTCACCCACCCCATCTGGTTATCCCCCTGCCAGGTAGCCCTCCATACAGGTGCATTAATTGAGTCTCCATTTTTGTAGGTGCTCAGTTGCAGTTGCCTTGTTCATGGGTTACCAGCTGCACACACAGTTCTGCCTCACTCTATTGACAAGCAGGATACATCTATGAATCTTCTTGTGTTATTCCCTGAATGGCTGTCCATGTGCAGTTTGAGATTATCATTTAGACTTGCATGATACAGCAGAATGACTAGAATATAAGTATCATCTGCCCTGACCACTACATGCACATCATCACCCTCATTTTGACTGCAAATATAGTGTATGTGTTGCATGATTCTTGTGTCTGCTTCTATGTGTTTGCTTTTTAGGGCCTTGCACTCTAGTCTGAGCATATGTCCAGCTTCCACTTTGTATGAGTAACAAGTTTCTCCTGCTGCATACATGAGCTTTTTTTCACCTAGAACTTCACAGTACACATCAGAATTCCATGCTGTAGCTAGAAAACCTAGGAGTGCCATCTTGAATGAAGATGAAGACAGGGATCCAGAAAAGTCTCTTGGTTGGCTTTGGTTGGCACCAGTTATGAGACAGGAGAGTGCAGCGATGCTATGCTTTCCTCTCTTCTCTTGATCAAGACCTTTAATCAATGGTGACTTGTAACAGTCACTGACAAGGTGGATTTCATTTGCAGAAGTACAGCAAACAAGAGACAGGATGGTTTTTGCCACACACATGGAGTGTTGGTGGCAGGTTTGTAAGACTTCTGATCAAGAACATGGCATCAACCACAGTGGCGTTTACAGCATTGAGGTGGCTACTTTTGACTCTGGTCTTAAATTTCTTCAGCAGTGTTGACTTCATTGTTGCGTTCATTGATCTATCAGTGTTTCCTAAGGAGAGGAGTACCAGGGTTAGTGGACAGGCAAACACCATTATAAGTTCAACTGTTGAAGTCTCAGATATATATAGCAAGCATCCAAAGAGGTCTCAAGTTCCTTTCAACTCAAAGATTTTCTTGCCCTTGTTCTTAATCTTCACCTTCACTGAATCATATGCAAAGTTCTTCAACTTGTATCTTTTGATGTATTCCTCGAACCTACTGCCTTTGGTAATGCATTCATCTCTAAACATATGATACATCTGAGTACCTATCTCAGTAATCTGTAACACTTCATCTGCTACCTGTTATGATACTGCTTTTCCACTACCTATTGAATAAAGATTGCTGTCCTCAAACACATCCCAGAATGGATTTATGGAGGAGTCTATTGTGTTTAAGAGCTTGTTTAGATCCTCTGAATCTCATTTAACTCTAAAACTATTCAGCTCTTGGCTGGCTTCATCATAGCTGACAAGACCAACTTTTTTCATAAGACTTCCAACAATTTTACTTTGAGCTGACCACAGAATGTTCCACCTCCTCCTTGCATTGATGTTCTGTGTCAAAGAAGAAATCCCAGTTAGTCTTGATGCAGCTTCAGCATTAATTGTCTGTTCCAAGGTCAAGTCTACATCATCTCTACTAAACCCACTCTTTGATCTTGCAATGGTTAATGCTTCATTCTCAAATTGTTCCTTAGTCCAGGGTGGGGCTCATCCATGTTTAGCAAATTCATAAGGTACAGGGTCATCCACTAGGCATAGTTGTGGTGCACAGTTATGAAGTAAAGAGGTATCGTATTCTCCAAGCTATATACAAAGAGAGGCAAGTCATTTGTCCTGATGGAATGGCAGAAGAGTTGATATAACTCTACCAAACTGCAGTACAACAGCCAAAATTGGGCAGTTGCACCATGCCCACCATGGTGTGTGGAATCTGAGAACATTTCATATGCTTCCATGAATGTTTTGAACTCAACTGTATTCTTTAGGTCCACCATTGAGGAAGGTGATGTGTCATTAAGTAGCTGCTACGGATGCTTTGAGATTGGAAAGTCTGACAGACCTTTATATTATATAAAGCACTGCAAATGTTTAATTCTGAATGCTGCTGATAGCATCTGGTGAAGCCTCTTTGCCCGACTGAAAAATATTCCTCAAAGAAGTCCATTCAGGGACCCCAATGCCAATACACCACTTTCAACAAGAATGTGGTCTCCACCAGAACCATTCAGGAGGTATCCCAGACCTTTGAATTATGCTAATTGTATATGGAATGATCCAAAACATATGAAAAGTCTGTCATATTTTGGGGACTTTGTGAACTGAATTTGTAGCGCAGGTTTTGCTATGGTCAAGTCATAAGTAATAGGTATATAGTCCTCCTGGCATTTATCCATAACCTTGATAGCAGTATTCAAGGTGTCTTGCACTACATCAAGTCTTGTAGGAGGCTTTCTGATAGGGTCCATGTATGATATGATCTGCTATGGCAGGTCATCTAAAGAAACAAGGGCATTCCATCCATGCCACATTGGAGTAGCATCTATACATGCACAAGATATCATCCAGGCAATGTCCCTTCTCTTATCTTGCATGAGTTTTTTTGTTTCAGAGCTTTCTGTCACCTTATATTGATACTGTCTTATTTTTGGTTTTCCAGATGTATATGGTCAAATGTCTTTCTCTTCAATATCTAGAGCTCTTTTCCTCTGAGACATTTGAATATGCCTGGGTACAGTGTCTTGTTCCTGTCATGCCATTGACTGCAATATCTGCTTCTTTACACTTGGCAAATACTCTTCATCAAAATATTCAGCCTTTGTCTTTGATGTTCTGTGTCATTTTCTCTTTGATGTTAAAGATGGTTCTGCCAGGTTGTGGGCATCAACTTGTGGTCTTTGCTTATCTGTGTTTTTTTCCATTGTGTGTGTTACATTTCTTGCTGGCGCTTGCTCATCCATGTGTGTTCTTGTCATAGCTTCTTCAGACCTTTCTTTGGGTACAGCTGTCTCCTCAATACTGGATGGTATGCTTTGGTATGCTATACCCACAGTGTCATGCAAAGTGTCATGTCCATCAAGTGTCTCTGTCATCTCATCGTAATTGTCGAAAGCCAAAGCAGTGGCTAAACCTGGCTGTATGAGCAGTCCATCTGGTGTAGCCATATTCTTCTCCATTATATTGGTTGCAACTGCAGGTTCGAGTTCCTCCAGAACATGATAGCTGACACAGTGAACAAACCTGTTTAGAATAGTTAAAATGTTTTTACTGCCTGTCATGGATTTAATACCCATTCCCAACAAGAAGTGTTTTTGTGGTCTGTTTATTCCCCTTGACACTGCAAACACTAAGTCATCTGCAACAGATTGAACTACCCTCTCCTGTCATTCACTGCCCACTTCTGATGAACCTGTGAGTACAGTACATAGGAATGTTTGAAGAACGGGTGGCAGTTTTGCATTTTCTTCTATTAAGTCTTCAGCTTTAACTTTGCTTTTATTATGAGACTGTACCTTTAGGAGTTCCAACAACTGTTCTCTTATGTGTTGAGCTGCTTGTCCTGCTTGTGCTTCCCTCCAGTCAGCCTATTTCTTAGCAGGCCTGATGATTTTACCCGCCTTTATACTTTTGATATCAAATATGATACTATCTTTCAGGTGATCCACCAGTTTTGACTGTAAGCTCTGTGGGTTGTAATTTGTTTCATGCCAACTACACTTCATAAGAATGTCCATGTACCATTTGTGTAGAGATAGAAATGATTCTTCTTGCATTCCATTAACAGTGATGCACTGCACATATTTAACAAGTCTGGAAAAGGCAATCTAGTGACTGTTCCTCAACTGACTGTATTATCATTTTGTACCTGCGCCCTTTATTACTTCTGCCTTTTTTGCATACTTGTTCTTACGGCTGGTCTGGTACTTCACTTCTTTGGCTATGAGATTAATATTGCCTGCCGTCATATCCATTTGTCAATTGTTCATTTCTTTTGCTGCATTTTTTATGCTCTCTGCTGCCCCATAAGTTACACATGTTGCAGGATATTCAACAGTCTCTTTTGACCCCTTAGAATTCCTTTTCTTGTATGATTTGCAAAATATACATTCATTTGGGAATATGCCTGATGTAGATGCTATTATTCAGATAGAGCACTGTGAACTTGGGAGTGAAGCAATTTTGCTGGATAACTCTTTACAATGTCTTTTTTTAAAGTTTCATCAGCTGCAAGTTTACTGGAACTCTTATATGTAGTGAAGTTCTTATAGCAGATATAATGAAACCCATGGCTGCTGGAGTAACGTTCAGGCAATTCAAGACACACCATGTTGTACTTTGACAATGTTTGACTAGAACACCTTTCCTTTGCATCAGCTATTTTCTCCCAATGAGCATCATCAAAATATAGCCTGTCTCCATGGTCTGTGCTAACTCCTGGATCAGATGCATCACCTCTGCGATTTATGAGAAGTCTTCCTAGCCATATCTGAAACATTAAATAAATTACATAAATAAGTAAGTAAACCAAGTATATTAAATAAAGTAGATAAATTAAATGAAAAAGGGACCTTCGGGTTTTGCCCACCAGTGTCTCCAGTCTCTCTAAGTGGTTCACCTCCTAAAATAAGCCAGCTGTATGCTCGCCAGTGTCAGTCTTTCCAAGTGTTTCAACTCCTGAAAAAAGCCACTCGTTATGCCCGCCAGTGTCATCAATCTCTCCAAGTGGTTCAACTCCTGAAATAAGCTGGTTGTTATGTCCACCAGAGTCAGTCTCCAAGTGTTTGAACTCCTGACATAAGCCAGCTGTCATGCCCACTAGTGTCAGCAGTCTCTCCAAGTGCTTTAGATAATGATGTGATGAGGATTCACCCCAGTCCAAACCAGTACCATTACCAAGGGCAATCTGCACAGAACTGTGAGGATGAATTTTGAATATTTCTGCTTTTCTTCCCCTTGAGGTGCCAGTGAGCAATGGAGCTCAGCGAGTGGTGGGCGCGTTCCCGCACCCACACACAGAGCTTCCTGCCCTACCTCTCTCCATTTACGTGTCTCCTTGGCTGCAGTGCCCCCAGTCTCCATTGGGAGCTGCTAGACTCTAGGAGCCCACAACCCATCCTCCCCAAGAGGGGAGTGGAGAGTAGTCCTCCAGTCGCTCGATCCTCTCCTGCCCCGACTTCCCTCAGGTGACCTGTGTCTGCTCCCAAACACAGGTTGCCAGTGTGACATGAGGTAAGGTGAATGCCTCAGCCATCAGCACCACTGGGTGGGTCTAAAACTGTAGTGCTGTATCCCACTATTCATAACTTGATCACCATCTGCCCATACTTGTGCAGATAGCTGGGTATTGATATTACCCACCCAGAACTCACCCCCTTATGGAAAAATGTCTCCATTCAGGTTTGAAGTAAACACACTGCATGGCCTATATGGCAACAGGCTGGAATCACTGCCCTCTCTGACATGTTTCTCCCCAATCTAATACCATGAACTCTTTCTTAGGTCTGCAAAATCAGTTTGTTCTGCTAAAACTGAATTTTGGAGATATCTATAATTGCAAATTACCCTGACCCCTACACTGAAGACCCTGAAGAGGGCTACAGCAACTCTGAGGGATCACTCCATTCTGGTCTGGCTGTCTCGGTCCTTTGGCATGGCTGATGATATGTATCCTTCTATCAGGGAGTGCATTCCAGGCCAGTCTTCCTCAGCCAGGAATTCTTGGACCACAGCATTAGGGAATCCCATTCCCAACAGTGAGTGGAGATTATGCTGGAAATAGCTCACACACCCCTGAGGGATCTCTGCAGCAGACTGTTGCAAAACAAGATACTTCACCATTGGTACTGAACCCGTACAGTGTTGCATATTACATATGTTCTGCCAAACAATACCTTCTGCAGGTGGAATGTATGGGAGGGGACAGCTATCACATCCTCTGGTCATGCCAGAAGCTAAAGTGGTTCTGGGAAGACCCTGATTGACAGGGTCCTATGATTCCCCATTTTGAACTCACCAACTCTTTTCCTTCTGGGCTCCAAACTGGAGGCTTCCCCAATGCCCAAACCACATTTGTATTGGCTCATCTGAGCTAGTATCCATCTGTGTAGGTGGCACTTCACTGAAATCCTATCTATTACAGAGTTCCTGGCAACCCTGGCCAAGATTGCTCACTATGGCCATCTGGATCACTTCAGTTCTCATAACCTGCCTGGTACCAGGATATTCCAAAGAAGAAAAAGCACTCTCTGAAGAAAACTGCATTTAATTCATTTATTTAAACCATTCCTCACATTTTTTACAAAGGCAAGCAGATCAGGATTATAGTCATAATAAGTGGTTTAAATGAATGAATTAAATGCAGTTTTAGTACAAGAGTGCATTTAGTTCTTTGGAGTGGACTGTAGTAAACATTCTGAGAAGCACCAGGGTTTACTGAGAGCACTGCAACCCTTTTGGTTTTTCCCAGGTACCAGGATACATGGACTCCTTTTCTATCTCATCTGCAGGCTTCAGAACCAGGCACAGTACAACTGTTCCTGTTTATGACCAAACCCAGCAAGCAAAAACATGAGTTGGGTGAAACAGGCTCTACGATGCTGGATCGACAACTATTTAGTCTACTGGCATCACAGCGACAGATTTATGTCAACCGCAAGTTGTGGTTGACATAAATCCATAAGAAATCCTGGTCCATTTTTCTATCGGGGGGCTTTCTCTCCTGAACACCCCCTGCCCCCACACCCCCCCATACTAAATATAATTAACTCTGAGTCAGAGTTGATTTGGGAAGGGAGTGCAGGACTGGGAGACAGAGTGCTGGGGTCTTGGGTGTGCCATTACAGTGAACTGTTGTTGTTGTCAGCATTGATATTGTTCACTGTAATGGTGTCACTGTCAGGGGGCATACTAGTGAAACATACCCCTTTCATATGGGACACTTCTGACCTATCCTGCAGGTCTCCTTCAGGTACCCATAACATTACTCAAATGTTCCAGGTTTTTACTTGGCTTTCTAAATTTGTGACACCAGTATATGTTTGAGATTTACATATACGCAGTTTTGCCCTGTTCTTTTATTTTTATTTATTTATTTAAGTCTCAGATTACATATACCTTTGAGCTAAGAGCTCTTTTAGAAAGGTTCCACATCAGTAGAAAGGACAACAGATTAAACAAGGCAGTAAGGTATGTACAATAAAGTGTAAATAGGGCATAGGAAAATTATAATGGACACAAAAATCACAATGAACAGTCAATGTAAAACAACAGACACATTATGTTAATCAGTTTCAGGCACAGGAAAATGTATACAATACATTGATATCGGTGAGCAGGCTTTGTCAAGAAAAACAGGGCACAGGGTGTAGGAAGGGATGTGGGAGGGTGGGCTGGGAAGAGTAAAGAGGGGTGGGAGTGGAGAATGTGAGGAGAGTTGGAGCAAGTGGAGTGGGAGGAATGGTGGAGAGGGAGAGTAGGGGGCATGCAGGGGGGAGAAGTAGGAGGCAAGAATGGTAAGTTACTATGAAAGCGGTCGAGTGCTAAGGTTGAGGTTTGGGAAAACATGATTAAGGGAGACAGTTACAGGTGCTAGCTATAGAGAGTGATGACCGAAGCTTGGATTTGAATGGGCCCAGCTTAGTTCCATAGGAGATGTCACTGTTGAAAGCATTCATCCAGAGGGGGACCCTGTAGGTGAACAATCTTTGCTCCTGGGTGGTTTGGTGATGAAGAACCTGTAGGAGCTGAGATTCAGAACCTCAGGAGCAGTGTGGATTATGAGGGGGACTTAGAAAATCTTGTACTCCAGGTGGCAAGAGGCCTAAGGTTATTTACTTGGCCATCAGGCATGTTTTGCATTTGATGTGATTTTTAAGCTGTAGCCAACCGGTTAAGGCATAGAGGTCACACATGTGGGTGAGATGATTGGCTCCTGAGATGAGATGACATGCCTTGTTAAGAGCAGTGGAGCTACACCAGAGGGCGGTATCATTCGCAGAGCCATAGATGATCAGTCCATAGTCAATTATGGAAATAATAGAGCTCTATACAGCTATCTTTAAGGCTTCAGGGGTCAGAGATCACCTGTGTCTGTAGAGTAGACCAATATGAATATTTACAACTTTAGCAATGTTATCTATATGCACCCCATATACAGTAATAGGTTGCTGTCTATGGTGACTCCAAGACACTTAAAGAATTGTACCTGCTTGAGGGCAGTACCAAGGCAGTTAGTGATAGTCTGAGGATGTTGCTTGTGCTTGATGTGGGAGCTGCTGAAGAGCATGAGCTTATTTTTTTATAGTTTAGTATCAACTTGTGATGAATAAACCATTTCTCTACTGAGGCAAATCTGAGTTGTAGCTGGTTCTCAAGGGGTATAGGCGAGTTGAGGCAAGGTGAGTTGTGTAGATTAAGGCATCATCTGCGTAGAGTAGGGGTTGTTCAGGGCAGGAGCTTGGGAGACTGTTTAGAAAGAGACTAAATAGGAGTGGGCCCAGGATGGACCCTTGAGGAACCCTAGAGCAAAAAGGTCATGAGTAAGAGAGGACTTCAACAATTTTGACTTGTTGAGTGCGGTTCTCCAGATAACATTTTAACCAGACAGTGGAGTCAGAGAGCCCTGCATTAAGTAGTTGTTCTAGTAGTGAGGGTGATGGACCATGTCGAATGCTTTTGTCAAGTCAATGAAGGCAGCACCAACTTATTGACCATTGTCCAGGGAGCTGTGTATAGAACCAGTGAATTCCATAAGGGCAGAAGTGGTGCTGTGCCCTTTTTTGAACCCATGTTGTTAGGCACAATGGATCTCATGTTTGTCAAGATATTCAGTAAGCTGGTCAGCTACAATGCACTCAAGAGCCTTAGAGAGAGGTGGTAATAGGAGATAGGCCGGTAGTTCACTTGAAGAGTCCTGTCTCCACTTTTGTAGATCAGGATAACTGTGGATGATTTCCATTTATTGGAGAACTGTGCAAGTCTGAGTGAGAGGTTAAAGATCCTGGTTAAAGGTACTAACACTTCCTCAAGGATGAGGGACAGCAGTTTGAGGTCAAGGGAGTCCCCACTGTGTTTATATTTACCAGTTGCTTTATGGATGTATTTTCGGGCTTCATGCAACAAGACTACTTTGAAGTAGACTAGTGGGTGACTGGTCATTGGGGGAGAGCTTACAGGATTGGCCAGGGTGACTTCTGCATCAAAAAAGTCAGGTGGAAGAACATTGCTACGGTCTGTGAATGCATTATTAATGGTATTGGCAATAGTAAGGGGTCCAGAGTTGTAGTCCATCAACGTCAAGTAAAGTGGGTGATGTTTTCAGGTTTTTCCCTGTAACCTCTTTGATATTATTCCAGAAAGCTTTACCATTGTCCCACATGTCAGTAAACACTCCCTTGTAGTATTTTTTTCTCAAGGCGGATGGACCTTTTGCATTCATTCCACGCTCTTTTGTATTTCTGAATGTCCAATTGCTTGCCAGTGGCTCAAGCCCAATGCCAGAGGTGGTCCCTAGATTTCATACACTCTAATAGGTTTGCAGAGAGCCAGGGGCTGCAAGAGTCTTTGATTTTCTGCTTTTTTAGGGGTGCATGCGAGTCGCAGGCAGCATTAAAGATGTTGATGAAATAATCAAGTGTCATATTGACATCCTTTGCACTGTCGATGGGAGTCCAATCTTGCATTCTAAGGAGGGATTTGAGGAGTTCAAGATGACCCCATGCTAGGACCCTGCTGGTTATTGTCTTTGGTGGAGGTTTGCAAAATTTGTATGTCCACTCACAGATGACAGATGAATGGTCACTGAGTATGTCCAGGACTGTAGTGTTAGCAATGTGATCAGGATGACTGGTTAGGACCCAATCCAGTAGACTGCTTGATCCCATTTTGTAGCTGGATCTAGTCGGAGAGTTAACCAGCTGAGAAAAATTTGCGGCAGAGATGGCATCCCTAAAGCTCCCATTCTCAGGTGCAGCTCAATTAATATTAAAATCTCCCATCAGAATTAACTCCGAGCCAGGGGGTTGCTTTCTGATAAAGTCCATGACAGAACTGAGACCTTTCCCCTGTTCTTTAGGAGGGATGTACACTTATGCTACAGTAAGTGCCTTATTATGGGCATCTAGCAGAATTTTGATGGCTAGCATTTGTGTGGTTGAACCAGTAGTAGGTACCAGTAGGGGGTGTCCCATTAGTGACTCTTTGAGTTAGATTGCATATCCTCCTCCTCTCTTGGTAGTCTTTGTTAGGGGTTGTACTGTTGGTATCCCTCCACTAGCATATTCACACTATACCCTGTCTATTACATAATCTGACATATCAACTGTATCTGCTTCCACCTCAGCACCTCTATATTATGGTGCCTTGTCAATGACATTTATAGTGCAGCTGTACTGTATCTAATGTCTGTCTATGACCTACAGAACATATACAGTACATAATATGCTCTGTGATGTTGTTGAACTGTTCAATAAAAATGACTGAGGAAAAAAGAAAGTTAGTCAGCAAAATACTCTCATTCCAGACTGCTGCCTCACATACAGTATCTTTTTGATCCTGCGCTCCCCCCCAGGATGCCCAACATCTCAAATCTGCTGAACTTAGGTGGTTACACTAAGCCAGCCTAAAACACCTACTCCTGCACCACTGGTTTACATATAAGATTCCAACCATCAAAGAACTTCCTACCTGCATAACCCAGCTGGCAAATTTTTAAAGCTTCTCACACTTTGCCTCAGACTCACTCACCAAATACCAGAACATATGGGCCCAGGTTCATAAACTAATTGAATACATCTCCTTGGACTGTGGCTGTACCCTCACAGCCCTCCAGGGTGATAGTTGACATCAGATTCTAATGACCTCCCACATTGGTCCTTTCACCACTGTCCCCCTGACTGAATCAATTGGGCAAATGCTTCTAGGTGTCTGCAGATCTCAGTGATACATATGGAGAGGTGCACCAACATGTAAGAGGCTCACAGCATAAACAAACCAATAGCTATATGGTATAGTAACATACCTAGTTCTTTCTGTACATACTGTAGTTAGCTATTTTAATTCACAGCATGTGCTAACCAGGATATGCATTGTCATAGATGTGTTATAGCAATCAACATAGCAATCAACTCTGGTCATGTTATTGACCCGCTTTATAGTTAGGCCTATTGTTCAGCATGTGTTTATTATTGTTATGGTGGGCTGTTACCGTAGTTAACAAATCACTCAAACTGATCGAACGAAGAAGTGGTCCCAACAAACAGACAAACTCAGAAGAAAGAAAGTAACCAGCTTCAATGGAAAGAATGCTCCTGAAAAACAAACATTGTAGGGTAGATATTAATTTATTAAAGTGGTCTACAGGCATAGTGCCGGCACAAAACTCCCTGGCACATCAAACCCAACTGTTTTTTTTCTTCTGAGTCTGTTACCATAATTCACTGTTTATACTTCTGCATTACACTTTATCTATTAATGTATTGTTATAGGTACACCATTGCTATATATATTTAAACTTGATCTTTAATAAAAAGATTAATTACTTCAACTACAAAATAATATCCTTCAACCATCCCGCTGCTAGGCCTCTATCTCCCTCCTCCTGCATATATTCTGTCTTCTGTGAATGCACATATCCCACCACTCCATATCTCGAAATCATGAATGAATCTCCCACCCTTTACCACCTTCTAGTCAATAGACCACCATCCCCCCCCCCAAAGAACACAAACCACAGTGGGAAGCAAAAGCATATAAAAAACCTATTAAAAAAGAAGAAAATTCTCTGTTAGTCAGTCCAGTCCCTTCTCCTCCCTCAAAATTATGTTTCCCCCAACTCACCATACCTGTCTCACCGAATCATAATTGCTGGTTCTGGAAAAATTTTCAAGAAGTGACAAGAACAGTAGTCATGGAGGGACTAAGTCTGAGCGGAAGACTGACACAGTGAAGCAGCAGCAGCACTATATTAAGAACATTAATAATTTCTGGTTCTGGAGACAATTTTGAGAAGTGAGACTATATATACTGATATACATATCTATATGTGTGTGTGTATATATATATATATATATATATATATATATATATATATATTTGGGTTCACCACAACATAAACAAGACACACTGTCTTAGGGTAGCTGGTTCATTCCACTGGGGTGTCAAACAGACAAGGCATACTGTTGATGAGTCCTGGTAGGACGAAACACGTGTCTATGTCATCTGTTAGCACCCTTTGCAAACTGTGTGAGAGGCCTTTCGGTACCATGCAATTTTGCTTAAAGTTGAACCAGCATAACATTCTGTGGTGATTTGCATATGCAGCCCATGATGCTTTGCATTGTGTGGGCATGTGTGATTTTGTATTTTCTTGAAACTTGGCTTCCCAGCCAAATGCCCTTTGGGGTAACCCTTTTCTCATTGTTTGTGCACAGAGGTTCTTTGTCATATATATATATATCTATCTATCTATATATATATATATATATATATACACATATACATATATATATATATATATATATATAGATATATAGATATATATATAGTTATTATGCATTTATATGCACTAAAGTGGTTAACAAGATGGACTGTGAAGGGACCTAATCCAAGGGGGTGATTGACACAGCACAACATCAGCTGTAGAACTGGCAAAAAAATTTGGGGATAAGATAATTTTTTCATTTTGTGCTATTCACATGCACTGTATATCTAAACCGCAGTTCTTTAAAACCAAAACAGTAGTGAAAGAGAAGGAAATGATGGTAACTGGACTGCACAATTATAAAAAACAGAGAAGGAAATGGGATTTTTTTTTTCATATTTTTTTGATTTTTCAAGAGGAGGACAGTAGATAACAATCATGATAAAGGATGGAATAAAACAGTAAGAGAGGAAAAGATTTTCATTGTTTTTTAAACTGTTTTTGGATTTACAGAAACAGAGGTTTATTAGCTCATTGATATTCTTTTAGGATGTTTAATGCAAATATTTATGCAGCATTTGCAGGGTTGCTTTGATGGAGTCAACTCTGTGACGGTGGTCCTGATCTCCATGCGGAGTTACACCACTTCAGCTCATGTGGAGGATATGGATGGTGAAGGAGGAGGCTCAGAAGATGGGGCAGATGCTGATGTCACCTGGTCCTGAGTCTGGCAGCTGGTCCCAGGCCCTTCTACTCCCCTGTCTGGCAATGTTGTGGTCATTTACTGTATCACTGCTAGTGGCTACCACCCCTCTCCACCAGCTTCTTGCATTTGTCCAACTGATAGAGGTGTCTGATCATCAGGTGGGTGATCTGCCCACCAGTGCCAAAGTGGCTGCCCCTTTTAACCTGCCAAACAATGGTGTCACATAACTTGCACTTGACAACACTATTACCTTCATGGTCAATCTCAAAAAAAGTTCTAAACTAGGAGGACTTGTGCTGCTGCCTCTGGGAGGAAATAAAGGAGGATGGTCTTGGATGTGGCTCCTCCTCAGAAGGATCAGTCTATGGTGGCAGTGTTACCATGAGGGGCACAGGGAGTTCAGGTTTGGCATCTTCTGGCCGTGACAGCAAAGCTAGTACAACTTGGGGAACTGTAGGTGTGGATCCTTGCTGCTTCTGCTGCTTCCCTGTGGGAGGAGAGGGATGCTACATCAGTAATAACAAGGAGTGGTGCCCATAATGCCCCTTGCTCCTGCACTTGCTACAGTCTTCTGTAGACAGATGGAACCACATTTTCCATCCACTGACTGACTCACCCTTTCTTTTCATTAGCTTTTACTAGGTTCAGTGGTAGGGAAATTAATGGAAACCCTGCTAAAAGAGAGACTGGTTGATTAACAAGAAGCCAATGTGCAGCAGGATCACAGGCAGCAGTGGATCATGAGGGAGGGGGGTGGAAGGTTATTTCAAATGATTCTGATTGATTTCTTTGACTGGGTGACCAGGGAAGTTGGTTGGGAGCAGTGGACTTAGCCTTCCTAGACTTTAGCAAGGGCTTCAACACTGGTCAACACGAAAGGCTGATTAGAAAGCTGACCAGTTGGAGTGGAGGCCAGAATAGTAGATAGGGTTTCAGACTGGCTAATGGATAGGAGACAGAGGGTAGTGCTAAATCGCATTCACTCTAAAGGGGGGGCATCAGTGGGGTATTGCAGGGTTCAGTGCTGGGACCAGTCCTGTTCAGTATTTTTTTTTTTTTTTTATGGGGAACATCACAGAGGAACAGGTGTGGAAGGACTGTCTTTTTGCAGATGTCACCAAGATTTGTTACAAGGTGGAAACAAAAAGGATGGAGTGGAGACAATGAGCAGGAAGCCAGAGAAACTATAGGAGTGGTCAAAGGCATGGCAGTTGGGACTGAATGACAAAAATTACAAAATAATGTACATAGGGCACAAGAACCCTGGTGCTGAGTGCAGGATGGGGTAGGCAGTGTTGGCTGTCACTAGGCAAGAAAGGGACATTGGGGTTAGTATTTCAGAAGAACTCAAGGTGGCAGTGCAGTATGACAAGGCTGTGTGCAGAGCTAGTGGGATGCTGGGGAGTATAGGAAGGGGCATTACCAGCAGGAAAAGAGAGGTGGTGCTGGCACTGTATTGCTCTCTGGCACAGCCGGGGGTCTTCAACCACCAATGATGTGAGGTTATTACAGCCTTGATGCACACCTGGAGAGGATTATTACACATGTAACATTCTTTATTTGTCAAAAGTGTTATGAAGAGTTTTAAGAGGTGTGCTTATTGCTGCTGGTTGAAATGTTTAATGCAATTAAACTTACCATGGCTGGCACCATCAGAACAGTTAATAAAGATATTTCAGTTGGCTTATTTAAAACTGTTGTCTGAGTCATTACTCCAAGATGATATTTTGTGTCTCACTTGTCCTGTGGTTTTTATTGGTCAGTATGCTGCTGCCTATTACTCTGTCACATTATCTCTGTCCCTTTCCTTCCATAAGGGTTTTCCACAGGCTGTCTGGTTAGGGCATCCTAGCTGGGCATACCATCAAATGTCCCTAACAGAGCAGATGCAGAGTGGTTGGAAAGTGGAATCAGCCCATCGCAGCAGTTAAGGTTGAACTTAGCCTCATCCAGAGCAGGTCTGTGCAGATGCTGCTTCAGGCAGCTACTACTCGATATCCCCAAAGGGCACTTAAGGTTCAGACAGTGAGGGTGGTCCGTAGTCAGCAAGGGGGTGGGGGAAGGAAGGTCCATGCTGAAAGAGGTAGTGGTCCCGAAGTGGTGGGAGTAAACTGGTTCACTGCCCTAAGTGAGTCAGTTAATTTGATCCCCTGGTAAGGAGACCAGAACCTGTTATCTGGCAGAATATCAGGCCTGTCCCTAGGGAGACAATGGATACAAGTTTAGCATTTCAAGAGATGGAGGAAGCTAGGAGGATACTAGTCATTTGGAACTGTATTGTCAGGGAGGGCAGAGGAGTTAGTGGTTGTGGGGCACCAGTAGGACAAGAGAGAGGTATTTTCCAGGAGCTTCAGCTTGGAGGGATACACATGGAGTACAAAGGATTGCTAGGAGCATGGCTGGTGGAAGGGTCGAATATCATTGCTCACCTGGGGACAAATGACCTGTCTAGCAGTTTCTTAGAGGAGGTGAAGGATAGTTTCTGTGAGCTATCAGGGAGGATCAAGCTGACAGCAACCTCAGTATCCTTTTCCGAGGTCCTGACCATTTGGTCTAGAGGAAAGGGGAGGCCAATTCTGATCATACTTGCTTCAACTTGTGACTGAAGGAGTGACGTAGTTATGAGGGCATTTGCTATGTAGTAGATTTGCACTACTCCTACTGATAAAGAAGCCTATACAAATGGATGGCTTACTCACCTCTGAGGATGACAGCAGGATGTAAGAGCAAAGATTTAGAATGCACAGAAGTGCTCACACTGGCAGAGTGGGGAGGCAGGCGAGTTACTGATACATTTATCAACTCAGTTGAAGGAGACCAAGATGGCCTCCCCCCAGTGGCAGAAAACATAGGAACAATTGAGAATAAAATTACTGGAGAGAAAAGAGCAGCTGAACAGAATGCAGTGGACTACAGGAATTCAGGAGGGGCAGGGCAAGGTGAGCTGGGGTAAGGAAAGAGAAAGGTTGGAAATGAGACAGGGGAGGAAGATGTGTAGAGAAAGGCAAAGTGGGGAAAACAGCTGACATGGAGGGGTAGGCGTGCTACTGCCAGGAGCATAGGAAACAAAGCCAGTGATCTAGAAGTAGCGGTGAAGGATTTGATCCTCTGAGCTTTCATGAGCTATTACTGAATACCCATAATGCAATAGTGAGTAAACAGGACTGTAGAACTGAATTACAGCATCTGTCTGGATGCAGTAGTGCAGTAAATTTGATAACTCCCCCTTCAAAATATGTGGGACTTACTCTGGGCTCTCTGTGAACCAGGACTTGCTGCGATCCATTGTCTAGCTTGCTCTGGCCCCCAAGGATTGCTGGAAACAGTAGGGGATCAGAGGAGCTACTGCAGCCAGGAGGCTGTTTGTTTCTTTGACACTCAGCACATGCAATTTACATGTTGGGAGGGGGAGAAGAACTATTTGGTTTTGCACTGAGTATGCCATTAAGCTCAATGACTCCCAGTCACACATGAGAAGGGCCATCCTTCTCTGAAGCAGCAAGCACATTGGTGCTCATGATGGGCAGGGAATCATCCCTGTGGCCACACAAACATGAGCAGAACTTAAAGTGTGACTGTCCAAACAAACCGACAGGGCAAACAAAATGAAAATAGAGCAGAAACCCAAGAAAAGTAAGTTTGTTGCAGCAGACAGTGTTCCTCAGACTATAGGGAACAGCCAACATTGTGACCCCAGATCTCACCAGCAGCCAGTAAGAGTTCAGGGATCTTGACCTACCACAGAAGAAGATTCAGGAGAATGACAATGCAGGCTTCTTGATGGATTTTTTGGACTGCAAATAGGACATCAAGTCAAAGCCTCAGAGACTGTTTCTACTGAGTGACAGCCCCTTGGAACAATCAGAAGATGCCCTGACCCAATGAAACTCTGACGACAGTTCCAGAATTGGGCAACTGGCAGTAAGCTCCCACAGTTTGAGAGGTGCCAGAGCTGCAGGCCAAAGTCAACTGAGGAAGCCTGTCTGGGGCTTCTATAGTCAGATCAGAGAAGGTGACTAAAAGGTTTCTACACCCTTAAGGACAGTGGTGGAAATGGGGGGAACTCAGTTCCAGGTATAAAATTAACAGCCTGACTCAGTTCCAGGAGTAAAACTGGGAAGGACTACTTCTCTCTAACATTTGCCCACCAAAAGACATATAACTAAATAAACAAGGTGTTAAAATTCAACATATAAAAAGGAAATGTGTCCCCAGACCTATGTCAGGTATATCTGATCCTATAAAAACTGGTGGGTTCTCCCAGTGAATTTTGTCCATTTACAGCAGCACTTGAGGGACAGATTGCCAAAAATGTTGTTTGTTATCAGTGTCAGAATGATTTCTGCCAGAAGAAAAAGGAAAGAGAGACTGACTCCTATCTTCAAAAAAAAAAGGAGCTAAAAGAGTGTTAATAGTGCCACAGCTGCCAGCTTGCACTATGGTAAAGTCTGTGTGAATTGCTGCTTGTTGAAGTCAAAATCTAAACCACAGACAATCTGGGGAACCATCCAGTCTGTGCTACAGCTAGACACAGACTAGCATCTCATACTGTGAGCTGGAAGCCAGGGTGTGTGTGTGTGATGTGTGGCCCCTGGTCATGTGACTGGTCTGTCCAGCAGAGAAGGAGCGTGGATCAAGACAGGTCCAGATGACTACTGATGCAGAAAGCCTGATTCCCGTACAGAGACACCTAAGACATGCAAGGTAGCAGTGTTAGTGGCTCAGCAGGTTGCACACTCACCTCTGAGGCTGGAAGATTGGAAGGTCGTGGTTTCTAGCCCACACCAGGCACTTAGGGTAAAATCCTAATAGTGACACTTTAATGCATCATTAGGGGGGTGCTGCACTCCTAAGGTGCTGTCTTTCAGATGAGATGTTAAACTAAGGTCCCGTCTGCCTGTTAAGGTGGATATTAAAGATCCCATTGCACTTCTCTAAAAGAGTAGGGGAATTGTATTGGAAAAAGAAATCATAACCAATTACAATATATTACAAAGGATATACATAGAAATCTTCATACATTACAGACATAATACCACAATTTACACCATTTCAAAAGAAAGCAAGGGAAACAAACAGCACAAAAAAGAAACACTTCTCCATACAGGATGCTTTAGATTCAGGTATACTGCATCACAGAATATGCCAATCAGCACTTCTTCTATTTATATAACCCAGCTTATGTGTTTCCATAGGTCATCTACTTTCTGTCTCCCCCAAGTTTTATAATCTTGTATTTAAATTTGTGCTAAAGTAGCCTCTATTTGTAAGACCATAGACAATTCAGTGGTCCGTAGGTGCTGCAACAAATACTGGTATCTAACCTGCCATAAATAAAACTTAATGCAAGCAAATATAACATTTAGTGTACTTGTATGATATTTCTGTGTCTTCCTGTATAAATTCATGATATCAAACTACCATACGTAATGTTAATTAAAAAAGGCCACTGCCACCTCAGGGCCAAGAACACCCAAAAATGATTTGCACATGGGCATGTAATTAAAAAAAATGTTCCTGTGTCTCCTCTATTTTTACACATTCACTCCTAAAGCAATATCTTTCATCTAAGGGTTTATGCTTTAAATTCCCTTTCACTCCAAATTTACCATAGCAGTTTAACCACAAAATGTCCCATAATTTGGGCAGAATCCATTTATCATTCAGCACCCTCAGAGTAGTCTACATTTTTGTAGGTGGACACATAGGAAAGTCAGCACTAGTTGCAGAGTTTCTCTCCATAATCCACACGTATATTTGCTTTCTATTTAGACTCAAGATGTCTGATTTACTTCATTTCCATTGTCTGACTTTTCGTACTGTAGATTCTGTGAATTTTGGAGTTTGTAAGGAATCTGTACTTTCCGGTGGTGTTGTTATCCATTTAGTCACTAAAGGCTGAAATAACAAGTTTGTCCACTGTTTCCAGGGTTGTGTTACTTGTCCCCAACCTATCTCAACAGTGGACTGGCTAAAGAAGGGATGATAAAATACTATAGGGTGTATCATGTTTAAGCCACCCTTCTTTTCTGATAGGTACATAAACTCCCTTTTTATGGGGTTCAACCTACTTCCCCATATCATTTGGAAGAAGTTGCTAAAGAGTACAGTATCTAAGTTAGCAGAAAGAGGGTAACTATGGCAAATATAAGTAAAAATAGGCAACAGAAACCTTTTAATAATAGAAATTATTTTCTTCTTGGAGAATTTCCATGCTTTCCATGTCTGTACTTCTCTCTCACTAACTACCAATTTTGCTTCCCAGTTTAGCTGAGTCAGGTCTCCCTGTGGAAACAGTAAACCCAGAATTTTAAATGGAGTATTGGGAAGAGCTATCTGGGCTACCTCAGTTACGTTACTGAGCTTAATATTTAAGGCTATAGCTTGACTTTTCCCATATTAATAACTGCCCCTGAAATATTTGAAAAATCCTTAAAAATCTTCATAGCTGTATTATCTGAACTCTGATTTTGGACAAAGCAACAGACATCATCTGCGTGGGCAGCTATTGTTTGTGCTGGAATACTCAACTGTGAGGTGATACCTATAACTTTTTGTTCCCATAAAATCTGTCAAATGACAGGATCAAGAATAAATTTATAAAGTAGGGGGCTTAATGGGCACCATTGTCTGACACTTCTTTTCAGTGGAATTTCTGTGCCTAGTATTCCATGAATTAGGGGTAAAAGAGAAGCCTTAGGCCTGGATATTCAAAGCGGTTACGCATGGTGCAACAGGGTTGCCCATGTGCAACTGCAAAGATGCATCATAGAGCGATATTCAGCAGGAGCAACGGTGCAGAGCAAGTAGCAGTGCACCATTGCGCATTAGAAATGTATGTATGCACAAGGGCAGGGGGTGGACCCATGAATATGCGGCACAGAGTGATATTCAACCCTCGACCAATGGTGAAAGCAAGGAGCAACTGCTAGTTGGGCGGAGCAGACTTGAGCCTATAAAAACAGAGAGCAAGTCGGAGGAAAGCACTTATGCCAGAGGGGAGCAGGACAGTAGGAGACAGACAGGCCATCTGAGAGAGGAATAGGGAGACAGGGAGAAGAAGAAGAAGAAGAGAGAGAGAGAGAGAGAGAGAGAGAGTGTGAGGAAGAGTGTGACACACAGGGAGGCCCACTGAGGGAGGGAGAGAGAGAAAGTGGGTACCAAACAGAGCCATCAGACCCAAGGGGACTGACACAGGCACCCATGGGGGTGGGTGACAGACCCTGCAGGCAAAACCCAGTCAGGGGCAGGGTACACAGGAGGGGTCCTGCCGAGCGACAGGCACTGCCCCACAGAGCCTGGGGGGCCAGTGGAGCTGGATGCCCAGGGGTGACAGGACAAAAGGGGCCATGGCCAGTGCAGCATTCCAGATGGAGGCCATAATAAGGGGTGTGAGGAGGCAGGAGGCAGATCAACATGGCTGTGAAAGGGACTGTTGGTGGTATGCCTGGAACAGAGTAACAGCCCTCACATCAACGAGCCACGCTGACACAGAGCTCGTGGGATGGAATCACCTGAACTGGGCAGTTCTGAGGCAGCTCTGTGAGCTGTAGTGAGAAGATGCAGGCAAGCACCAGATGAAGCCACGCCCTGACAGTGGAGACAAAGGTAACAGCTGTCATGTTCTTGCTCACCATGAGCACCTTCCAGAGACCAACAGGGGACACCACAGGCATAACCCAGTTGGCCACGTCATGGCTCCTCACACAGTTCCTCAATGCCCTGCTGCCACATGCTGTGGAACACATCCACTTCCCCAGTACACAGGTGGAGCATACAGCAGCCATGCAGGAGTTCCACAGGGCAGGACGTATGACTGGCGTGAAAGGGGCCATCGACTGCACCCATGTGGGCATCCGCATGCCACTTGGTGTGGAGGGGGTAGCCTACATCAACAGAAAGGGCTATCCCAGCATCAACTGCCAGGTGGTGTACGATGCCAGAGGGAGCATAACCAATGTCTGTGCAACACACCCTGGGGAAGCACACGATGCCTTCATCTTGCACAGCTCGGCACTGTGCCACAGGTTCAAGAGTGGGGAGATCCCCACACGTCACCTAGTGGGCGAGTATGGCAAGACCACGGGCAGCTGGGTACAGTAGGGCATTGAAGGGGGGTGGCCATGGCTGGGGGACTGCTGTGTGTGCCCTGGAAGGACATGGGGCACAGTGACAGGGGTCACCAGGCTACCCATCTCTCTCTCTCTCTCTGTCCGCACAGGTGACAGTGGCTACCCACCCAGGCCCTGGCTGCTCACCCCCTACGAGCACCCATCATCCCCAGTGGAAGAGCAGTACAATGAGGCAAATGCCAGCATGTGGAACATCATTGAGCATGTGTTTGTGATGCTAAAGGCATGGTTCCATTACCTCGACAGATCCAGTGATGTCCTACAATACAGCCCCTCAAAGGCCTGTGGCCTATTCCTGGCCTGCTGCATGCTGCACAACATGGCCATTGACCATGGGATAGCTGTTGAGGCTGGTGAGGGGAACAGCAGTGGGGATGATGCAGGTGATGGGCTGGGTGGTGGTGGGCAGCCCCCCCCGGTTGGAGGGATCCCTGGCTCATGTGGCTGGCACGCCACCATTGGGACACAACAGCACAGGAGCACTGTGGTACATGCAGGTAGGTGGACAAACACCTATGCACAGAACTGACACAGTGGCAAGGCACACAGGCATGGAGCAGGGGCAGGGCAGTGCCACACGGCCACATGCAACACCACACAGCACTACACAGCATCTCTTACACACACACACACACACACACACACACACACACACACACACACACCCACACAGTGGCACCAGCAGGCATGTGATCAGGTGCTAGCATATGGCATGGATCTGACACAGGGGCACGGGTTGCATCACGCAACTCCAGTGTGTGGAAGGCATCATCAACACATGCCACATGGGCCAGTGGCCGGGCAGGAGAGCACACGGTCAGCGTGTGGTGCAACACACGGCTGCCACGACAGTGCCATGCACACACACACAATGCAATGTCCACAGGGGGTGGTCTGCAACCACTGCTCAGGGGTGAGACTGCGGGACCGTGACCGGGTCCCTGCAGGGGTATGCTGTCTCCCAAGCAGGCCCACACCCGTTCTGCCTGGGTTGCTCAGAGCGGAGCCCGGCATCGACACAGCTGGGGTCACCCGACACCGGGGCTGTGGGGTGGACATTGCATGCCACGGTGTCCATAGCAGTTGTCCACACCCTGTGGCAGCCAGCGGGGCAAGGCCGACTGAGATCGCATTGGCAATGCAGTCCAGGGCTGCGGTCGTGTCCTCCCGCAGATGTTGAATGGCCTCCAGGGCCTGCGCAGTGCCCCTCTCACACTGCTCAGCTACCTGGTGCACCTCTGTGTGGAGTACCTGTACCCCAGCCATGAGCAGCACCTGTTGCTCCATGGAGGCCCACAGCAATTGGGTGTGCTCGGCCAAGGGTTTGGTGCCCAGGGGTGCATCAGTGTGGCACTGACCCACCGGTGTTGTACGACTGTGCTGCACGGTGGGTGATGCACAGTGGGGTCCTCATAGGTTTGGGCAATGACAGGTGCTCCAGCAGCGTATGTGGTGCCTAGCCTCCCAATGTCTCCAGCCATCTGCTGCTGCTGCCCCTCTGGCCCCTGTGCGCTGGTCAGCGCCTGTGCGGGTGCTCCACCACTCTGTGGCACTGTGCTTATGCACACAATGGTACCAGGGGCAGTGGCGGGCAGCAGTTACACCACCAACAGGCCACTGGCTGCGCTGCCAATGCTGGTTGTTGGTATGGGAGTCTCCCCCCCAACATGACCCCCACCATCTAGGACTATGGTCATATCGTCATCAGTGTCGGACCCCACCCCTATCTGTGTCTCCGCACAGAGCATGCCATAGCTGGCATCTCACTGGAACACAACCAGGGCCTCATCCGCCACTACACCTGGGACATCTGGCTAGATGGCTGTTTCGTGCTGCAGCCTATCGGGCCCCCGGATGCCCATGGAGGTGGATGGCTGGTCCTCTAGGGCTGGGCGGGCTCCCATGACAGCCGCAGGTGCCCCCTGCATCTGTATGCTGGTGAGCCGGTGCTGTAAGGGAACACAGATGCATTATAGCTGCTGACTCGACAGGCCCCTGCCCCTCATGCCCACCCACTTGCCATACCTACCATGCAATGATGGGCTCCCTCCAGTCTGGAAGCCACCACCCGGCACAACCTTGACTGTGCTGTGCTGCATGGTGGCTGCCACCAGCAGCTCCTGCACCATGAGCTGTGTCACAGCGGCCTGGCCCCCACCTGTGGCTGACCTGGCAGCCCATATGGCCACCAGCTTTTCCTTGATCCGACTCTTATTGGTGCCCACCTTTTTCTTGCACTCCTGTGCAGACCACTGGTGGCTGCTCTGCTGGTTCATGGCCTCCACTACCTCCTCCCAGGCCATGGCCCTGGCCTAGGGTGTGCCAGTTGTGCCACTCAGCAAAGGCTCCCTGTTGAGGTATGCCTCACACAGGGCATCTGCCTCCACTCTTGTAAAGTTAGGCCTGCGCTTCCGGGCAGGCCCATGCTCCTCACCCTCCTTGTGCTCAGACATGATGCTACCTTTTGGATATGAACATGTGGTTAGTGGCTTCAGCTGTCCACCCCAGCCATCCAGCCCACTGTGCTGGCCATCCCCTCGGCAGGCACAACTTACCTCTGATGGTTGCAATACTGGTTCAAGGCCTGTGCTGTTGTGCAGCACCTTTATAGTGCATCACATGCAAGTGGGCTGATGGGCAACTGTAATGACATGCAAATGTCCAAATTACTCCACAGATAGGTTAATGAGCTAATCTACATATGATGGCTGAATATTGCACTTTTACGCATTGTGCAATGGACTTGCTCTGGCACATGGCATTGTGTAATGCCTTGACATGCGCAGTGTTCCCTCGCCAATGCGCATGAGCCATGGTATATGCTACCGCCTATTGCCCAGCTTGCACTAGATGCTCTATGGGGGTCATTGTACCCTATGCACCATGGACCCTATGGCACTGGGATGCTATTGGACCTATGGCACTCGAGCACTATTGGGTCTATGGCGCTGGGGCGCTATTGGGCCTATGGCACTTGGGTGCTATTGGGCCCATGGGGCATGGTGCCTTCATGGCCCTATTGCA
The DNA here is from genome assembly GCA_016271365.2 of Neoceratodus forsteri. Lineage (NCBI taxonomy): Eukaryota > Metazoa > Chordata > Ceratodontiformes > Ceratodontidae > Neoceratodus > Neoceratodus forsteri. Next base: position 1,256,123,177 of record CM057449.1, on the reverse strand, counting down.
CAACATGCATCATGGGCCCAGTAGCTTTCATGTGCACATTGCGCATGCTGACCCTTGCCCTGTCCTATGCCCTCCTGGGACCCCTGCCTCATGTACTGGTGTGGCCACACTCATATCTCACGTCTCTGGAGATGCACGATTGCCACAGGCAGCACATCTCCATGCGGCACCATTTTGTCCTGCATCTTTGCTGTGGCACCATGCTGCATTGCACAGTACCTCGGTCACGTAACTGGAGCCAGGTTGAGCTGATTAACCAGGTGGCACAGGTGCAGCCCCATGCTGCCGGCCTGTTTAGCCAGCAGCCCCTACAAAGACCCAGGATGAAGTTGTGGCAGGACATTGCTGATGGGCTGGTCCAGGCCACCAGTGTGCAGTGCACCAGGGAGCAGTGCCACCACCGGTATGGGGACCTGGTCAGGAGGGACCCGAAGAGGCTGAGGGCACTGCTGGCATGTGTCCAGAGGGGGGCCATGCCACGGCCTGGTAAGTGGGCTCTGAATGTGTCTGTGCACGACCACTGTTCCATGGGGCAGGCTGCACTGCATGCCATGCCAGGGGAGGGGCCTGTCATTGTGTGCCCTGTGGCTTGGCATTGCCAGTCACTGGCTACGCTACGCCACTGCCCTGTGGCCTTGCCAGGCCATGGTGCACTCTGTGCTTGGGGGGGGTTAGTTGTTTCAGGGCAATAGACACTTTGTCTTAAGTAATTGGGGCTTCTAGCATGCTCCTGTCTTCTGTAGAAGTAACTAGTACGGGAAATTTTATAAAGTCAATTTACTAAATTAGACAAAGTGTGACTAGTACCAAATGTATCAGCCAATGAGTTTTGTACAATATCCATCATTACCATGCTAGTAGTTTTTAGTTGTCCAAATTCATTAAGTAAACTCTCCATTAATTTAGAGTCTAACTTTTGCTTACAGGCCTGGAATGGATCAGAGTAGGGCTGCTTCTCTAATCCAGACTTTATTTCTGCTTCCAAAGTGCTTGCATGGTCATATTGGAACTGAAACATTTTATTTTTGACTAGATAGAGCTGTGTTTTATAATGTGCTCTATCAGAAGGGTATCATGTCAGTATAAAGATGTGTATATAGCGAACACATTTGAGCAACTAAATAACAGCACATTCAGTGTCAGCAATTGAACAGTGTTAGCACAAACACATAAGAGCAAATTATACAGAACACAGAAAGAGGTAACTGAGTGACTCACCTGTTTGGTGAATGGTGTTTTAGCCTACCCTGATGATCAAGGAACAATGTGGTGTTAGAATCCTTAAGTTAGGGTGGTACTGGGGGGGGGCATAGCCCCCTGTTTGACATGGGAGTACATGATTGGGGCTTGCAGCATAAAGGTGGGTTGGGGTTAGTGTCTCCAAAAGTTTAGGGATTTCTAATACCGTGGCAAGAATGGACCCCATTCTTTAGCCAGGGCATATTCAAAACTCAAGAAATTAGTACTGTATTAATCTTTGATGTTTGCTGAGATCACTCTTCTCAGCACATGCAATGTCCCCAAAATGGCTTCCTTTTGAAGTTCATAAGGTATCACAAGTATTGGTAGCATATTTAAATGTGCCTGAAAGTTCTTTTTGATTAGTCCCATTGCTCCAAGCACTACTGGACCAATTTGTGTGTCCTTATTCCACATCAGTTTGGTTTCTGACTGCATATCTTGGTATTTCATGATTTTGTGTCTCTCTGTACGCAGCACACTGTAGTCACTAGGGGTGGCTATTTCAATCAGCAATGCTACCTTTGTTCTCTTTCCTTGTATTACAATATCGGCTTTTCTTGCTTCCACTTTCTTGGCTGTTGGTATTGACTAATCCCATGTGATCATTACTTCTTCATTCTCTGTGATTCTTTGTGGTTCATGTTTCCAGTGTCTCTCTGCTACCTGTATGTTATAGTGTTTGCACAGTTTCCAGTGGATCAATCTTGCTACATTGTTGTGTCTTTCAGTATACAGGCCTTCTGCCATGAGTACTTCACATCCAGCCACGAGATGCGCAACTGTTTCTAATTCTGTACTACAGAACCTGCACTTGCCTGTTTCTCCTGTTTTTTCTATGGATTTTGTGAGCCATCTTGTGCGTAGCCCACTATCTTGGGCTGACATTATTAGTCTCTCATCTCGTGGCCTAAATTCACCTCTTTTTAACCACTCATGGGTCAGGGCTTGATCGACCTGTGGTTGCTCCAGTAGCTCCCTGTATTTTCCACTATAATTAGGGGCTTTCCAATTGTTTTTTCTTTTCTGTTGGTCTTTATCCTTATACTCCTTTTTCTGATTTTTTGCGTTTTCTGTTGCTGACAATTCCTTATCTACTTGTGGATTGACATCAGTCTCTGCTATCCTTCTGAAGGCTTCTCCTAATTTGATGAGTGAAGTCATTTTAGGCTTATTTTCTTCATGATGCAAGACCTTGACTATATTTGGGTCCAAGGATGTCAGTAAGTATGTAGGTAGCTCCACTATTGTGGATCTATATGTGTAATCAATCTCAATGAGGCCCATGCCTCCCTCTGCCATTGGGATGTATAATCTTGGCATGCACTGATTTTTGTATATTAATTGGTGAGCATGAAACATTTTTCTTGTTTTTGTATCTAGCTGGTTCAACACTTTCTGTGGCCTGTCTATCACACCAAAGCTGTATGATATCACTGGAAGGTCGAGTTGATTTATAGTTTGCACTTTATTTCGTGTTGTCAAAGCAGTTTTCAGAATTAGCTTTAACCTTCTAAAATATTCCTTGCTTACTTTTATTGTCATTTGTTCATGTTGTGCTGTTGCTCCTTCATCTATTCCCAGGTATTTATACACTCCCTCTTGTTCAAGTTCTTTTATGTCACAAACCTCTGCCAGATTCATGTTCTCTTCATGAGTTAACTTTCCTGCTACAAATGTTGCTTTGGGTTGCATTATGTGGCATGTGATGTTGTGAAGATGGTGGTCAAATTTATACGAAGCCAGAGGGGAATACCCCTGTTAGTGTATGGAAGATTCATCTTTCACTGTGACAAGGGGGTTCAGTAGAAGGTGCAGGTGGTCATTGAGTACTCCACATGAAACAGACAAGAGTACTTGCATGGGATTGCCTATAACCTGCAGGAACATGTCTGAATGTGACATCTGTAGTTGACATGTACCGGTCGCTCTTGTTGTATTTGCTGAAATGTGTGGTCACTGGATGCTGCAGTCACTATAATTGTTGGCATTATATTATTTTTGCCCAAATTGTATGCTCCCTATCATTTTTGCCATATTGACATGGAACCATCAGAAGGGATTAGAGACATCAGTTTGTGGAACCGATGCCTATAGTCCAGGTATTGTAGATATCCTCGATTAGCTTTTGCTTTGCCATAATGGATAAAAAAGTATTTTATGGAGTCTTTAGTGTCTCTCCACCAAGTCCATTTATCATCATACTTACTAATAACTGACTGTCTGGCCTGTTGTAATCTGATGACACCTTGTTTTATTTCTTCCCTGTGCAGAATGGAAGAATTCAACTTCCACCTTCTAGGCAGTGAAAGAAATTTTGAGGGTACATTTTGTATACTAATCTGGCAAGCAAGCAAAAAATGATTAGAAAATGCATGTGGGGTTACAGCCACAGTACATGGTGTTAAATATCTGGATATGAAAACATAATCTATTCTGGTGGTATAAGCACTTCTGTGATATGTATAACCAGTATCACTGTGCAGTACCCTGTAGGCATCCCTTAAGTTTGCAGACCCCACCAGGCTTCTTGATGAAGTAAGAGTGTTAAACTGGTCTGTCCTTTACCTAATCGACAATATGTGATCAGCACTTAGGTTCTTCACCAGTGCCCTCCATTGGGTATAAGACCTCCACTTCCCACTCACCACTCATAGGGTGAGTGAGTGCTACACCCATTTTATATCCAAGGACATACTGGCCCTAGTGAAAGAGAGAAACAGTCAGTGGAAGGCTTACAAAGTGTCCCCTTCCCCCCAACTCTGGAATGCTTACCGGCACCTACGCAACACCTGCAAGCAAATGGCCAAAACACTAAAGTGCAGCCTCTACCTCAACCTACAAATGAACAATCTCTGAGATCTGTGGCATTTTTGGGCCTCAATAGGGTCTTTACTCAATCCAAAGACTCACAGCCAAGTTACTCAAGTCACCTCCCCATCAGGCCCCCTGACTGACCCTGCTTTGATTGCACAGAGCTTAAACAAAAAAATGACTGACCTCTCCACCCACCTCAGTAGTCTTCCCCTTCAGTCTCAATCTAGCCCTAGTAGTCAGGCAGACTGCCTCCCTGCCAGTCACACCCCCTCCCCATCCCCCTTCTACTTTAGAGCCAAAGGCCCAGAAACTACCTCCACGCTCCTAAAGTCCCTCCCTACCAGGGGTAGCCCTGCAGGGAGTTGTCCAAATTCATTAAGTAAACCCTCCATTAGTTTAGAGTCTAACTTTTGTTACAGGCCAGGAAGGGATCGGATTAGGGTTGCTTCTCTAATCCAGACTTCATTTCTGCTTCCAAAGTGCTTGTACGGTCATATTGGAACTCAGACATTTTATTTTTGACTAGATGGAGCTGTGTTTTATAATATGCTCCATCAGAAAGTTATCACGTCAGTATAGTGATGCAAATATAGCGTATACATTTGAGCGACTAAGTAACAGCACATTGAGTGTCAGCAATTGAACAATGTTAGTACAAACACATAAGAGCAAATAACACAGAACATAGAAAGAGGTATCTGAGTGACTCACCTGTTCAGTGAATGGTATTTTAGCCTACCCCCATGATCAAGGAGCAGTATGGTGTTACAATCTTTAAGTTAGGGGGCTACAAGGGAGCATAGCCCCCCTGCTTGACATGAGAGCACATGATTGGGGCTTGCGACATAAAGGTGGGTTGCATTATGGGGCAGGTGATGTTGTGAAGATGGCAGTCAAATTTATATGGAGCCAAAGGGGAATACCCCTGTTGGTGTATGGAGAATTCATATTTCGCCATGACAAGGAGGTTCGGGAGAAGGTGTAGGTGGTCACCGAGTACTCCACATGAAAAAAACAGGAGTACTTGCATGGGATTGCCTATAACCTGCATGTGCATGTCTGAATGGGACATGTGTAGTTGACATGTACTGGTCGTTGCAGTTGTATTTGCTGAAATATGTGGTCACCAGGTGTTGCAGTCGCTATAATTGTTGGTGTTATATTATTTTTGCCCAAATTGTATGCTCCCTACCATTTTTGCCATATTGACATGGAACCATCAGAAGGGGATAGAAACATCAGTTTGTAGAACCGATGCCTAGAGTCCAGGTATTGTAGAAATCTTGATTAGCTTTTGCTTTGCCATAACAGGTAAAAAAGTATTTTATGGAGTCTTTAGTGTCTCTCCACCAAGTCAGTTTATCGTCATACTTACTAATAACTGACTCTCTGGCCTGTAATAATCTGATGACACCTTGTTTTATTTCTTCCCTGTGCAGAATGGAAGAATTCAACTTCCACCTTCTTGGCAGTGAAAGAAATTTTGAGGGTACATTTTGTATGCTAATCTGGCAAGTGAGCAAAGAGTGATCAGAAAATTCACATGGGGTTACAACCACAGTCCATGGTGTTAAATATTTGAATTTGAAAACATAATCTATTATGGTGGCATAAGCACTTCTGTGATGTGTATAACCAGTATCACTGTGCAGTACCCTGTCAGCAACCTTTACATTTGCAGACCCTACCAGGCTTCTCGATGAAGTAAGAGTGTTAAACTGGTCTGCCCTTTACCTCATTGACAATGCATCATCGGGCAGTTAGGTTCTTCACCAATGCCCTCCTTTGAGTACAAGACCTCCACTTCCCACTCACCATTTGTAGGGTGAAGGGGGGCTATACTCTTTGGCTATTCAAGGACCTGCTGGCCCTAATGAAAGAGAGGGACAGCCAGTGGAAGGCTTACAAAGTGTTCCCTTCCTCCTAACTCTGTGCTTACAGGCACCTTTGCAACACCTGCAAGCAAATGGCCAAAACACTAAAGTGCAATTTCTACCTCAGCCTACAAATGAACAACCTCAATGATCCGCGGCATTTATGGACCTCGATAGGGTCCTTACTCAATCTGAAGACTCACAGCCAAGACACTCAACTCACCTCCCCATCAGGCCCCCCTGACTGACCCCACTTTGCACAGAGCTTTAACCAAAAAATTACTGATCTCTCTGTCCACTTCAGCAGACTTCCCCCACGTCTCAACCTAGCCCTAGTAGTCAGGCAGACTGCCTCCCTGCTGGCCATGCTCCCTATCTACCCCCTTCTACTTTAGAACCATAGGCCCAGAAACTACCTCCAAGCTCCTAAAGTCCCTCCCTACCAGGGGTAGCCTTGGCAGTGTTGGGTTGTTCTCCTCCTTCCTTAAGCTCATCTCTCTTGCAGTCATTAAACCCTCATCTTCCTTTTGAACCTTGCCCTCTCCATGTCCACCATGCCTGATTCCTGAAAGCATGCTAATGTTTTTCCTATCTTTAAAGCAGGCAATTCCCTTTCTACTAATAACTACAGACCTGTCTCCCTCCTTTCCCACCTAAGTAAGCTACTAGAGAGAATTGTGCACTTCTAGCTTTCTGAGCACCATAGAAAATATTCACTGCTGTGCCCTCAGCAGCATGGTTTCCACAAGCTCCACAGCACCACATCAGTCATAGCCTATTTCAATGACCATGTCCTCAAAAACATGGATTTGGGTAAGGCCACAGGTGCTGTATTCATCAAATGAAATCAAATCAGCATTTATTTATAATGCGCTTTTCAGAATGCCAAAGCGCAAGCACATAATAAATATAACAACACATCCAATAAAAAATATAAATATAAAACATTTAAAAGGCAGCTGAATAAACTAAATGCTGTCTTCAAAAAGCTAACTCAAATAAATAACTTTTCAGTGAAGCTTTAAAAGACTCAGTGGACAGGCACTCTCTAATCCGATGAGGTAGAGAATTCCACAGGGTTGGAGCCACAAAGGAAAAAGCTCTGGCCCCAGATGACTGAAGACGAACCCTGGGAACCTTTAGCAATCCCTCATCAGTGGAATGGAGTAGGCAGAGGGGGCAGTAGGGCTGAAGGAGATCTTGCAAGTAACCCAGTCCCTGTCCATGTAGGGTCTTGTAGGTCAGCAACGTAACCTTGAAGGTGATCCTCCATCTTACCAGCAGCCAGTGCAATTCGTGCAGCACAGGTGTGATATGGCAAGTTCTTGATAACCCAGTCAACAACCTGGCTGCAGCATTCTGCACCAGCTGTAGGTGACGGAGATCCACCCACGGTAACCCTAGATAAGAGCATTGCAGTAGTCAAGACGTGAAGACACAAATGCGTGAACCAACACAGGGAGGTCATTGTGTGGAACAAGGTGTTTTATCCGGGCTATGTTCCTCAGATGGTAAAAAGAAGACTTGACAACAACTGACTAAGGTCATGGATCTGGCTAAGGCATTTGACCTAGTTGACCACACTCTCCTACACTCTACTCTCCACCACCTTGGCTGCTCCTTGGAGACTTCTTAATGGCTTTGGAGCTATATCAAGGGCAGTTCCCAGTCAGTTACCATTGGGGCTGCATCCTCCCACTGCCCTGCCTGTCTCTACCGGGGTCCCTCAAGGCTGTATCCTTGGCCCGTTACTCTTTTCCATATTTATCAATGCACTTGTGGCAGAGAGTCTCTTCAGTGAGGCACTTCTCTATGCAGACGACCTTGTTCTATACCATAGTGACAAGTCACTTTCAAACATCTCCTCCATCCTTACCCATAATTATGGTGCTACCTACAGTTGGTTTACTTCTGAAAAACTCCTGGTAAATGAAAAAAAGGACAAAATCAATGTTATCTGGCTCAAAACTGTTTCTCACCAAGGTCTCCAAAGTGAAGTCCTCTCTACTTGTACTCACACCTGTTGCCCCCCCCCCCTCAAAAATGCCTCTAGTTTCAAATACTTGAGCATCTCCCTGGGACCCCTCCCTTATATTCACTGATCATGTTAATATTTCCATGTGTAGAGTTAACCAGAAATTAGGAGCCTCCTACCAGCTAAGACAATTCCTGTCCCATTGGGTGTGGCTAGCAATTGCACAAGGCAACCTTCTACCCTTTATTGATTACTGCTCCCCTATATATTCTCCCATGTCATCAGCCCTGAGCTTCAGGCTGACATCAGTCTACAACAGCATCTGCTGCTTCATCCTCCTCACACCCTTTTCCACCCATCATTGTGACTTACACAAATCGTTTGGTTGGCTCCCACTTCAAGGATGCTTTGACTATTCCTTGGGCTGCCTAATAGACGCTACACTCAGAGATGGTCCCCTGTCCCCTTATTGATCCCTACTCACTGGCAAAGTGGCTACTAGGTACCTCCGTGAATCATCCATCCCACTGGTAGTTCCCAGAATCTTCACTACCATGGGCAGCAAAGCCATTTCTGTCTCTGCCCCCTCCTTATGGAACAAGATCCCTATTTTGCTCCACTTGTCCTCCTCTCACTTATTCTTCAAAAGCCACTTTAAAGATTGGCTACTATTAGAAGCCAAATGCTGCTGTCCATCTGTGTAAACTGGGATGATTTCCACTCTTCCCCCACCCACCTTTTGTGGGGTCTCTCCACCCTTGCAACACCCTTTTCTCTCCAGCTTCTTTCCCATCCCCACCCCACCTGGCCCTTTCCCTTCCCTATAGTCTACTCCACTGCTCTTTGCTTATTGTGGACTGTTGCACTGAAGTTTTACTATCCACCCAGTTGTTACTCGATTTTGTTATTGGTTTGCATTTTTGAAATTGCACTTTATATGGTTTATCTGGTAATTTGTCACCTTACTGTATTGTTCTCCATGTTCCTGTGATGATGTATATGGACTTGTTGTTAGCCTACAACTTCACCCTGTACCTTATTATATTCTCATTTTTGTTAACACCCTCTGTACTCTAATTCCCTGCACCTCATTGTTAATGCCCTGCATTGCTGCCATGTTACTCCTCCTGTATTCTGTTTTGCTAAATGTGCCATTGTTGATGGCACAGGTCACGCCTGAAAATTATCCCTTGGATCAGTGGACCTACGCGGTCACCAAAAACATAAATAAATAAATACAATTAAAGTTCTTCTTAAAGCGTTTGAATCGCAATAAACAGTTTTTTGAACATTATCTCTGAACTTAACATCTACAGTAGACTGCAGGTTAAATCTTCTCCCAATAAAATATAACAAGATGTGAATGAGTATGGTTTTATTTATTCTGTAAGTTCTATGCAGGATATTTTGGTTTGGGGAGCACAGGTATTTATTAACCGTAAGGAAAACATCTGATATACACAATCCAGTAACAAAAACCTACCAGGAACTAAGTCCACAAGCTTCTGTACAGTACAGTGAGGTTTGTACTGTTAAATAAAATGCCTAAGCCATCAGCAACATTTTGGCCAAAAGACCAAAACGAAGGTCCCCCTATCCACCCTTTTTTTTTGCCTGAGAAATATCTCAAGTTGAACTAAACCTAGTTTCTTGTAACAAAATGATGTTAAATGGAGAGTGACTAGAGTATGACATAATTGGAATCCTTTTCTTATAGGTTTTCATACTATATACGTTCAGGGAGGCAATATAAAGAGATACCATAAGTTTTTTTGTGAGTCAGGATTTCAAACCTGTCCTTTCAATTTTCTCTTTTTTCCGTTTTTCTCTTTTTTTCCCAGAAGGCCAAGTTCCTGATCCTCCTCAACTTCAATTTTCTAAACATCCCCAGATTTAGAGGATTTATAGGAGTCTAGCTCAGAATCGCCACCTTCTTTGGAATTCTGTAGTACTTGATAGGGATTTTGAAGGGAAATAATTTGTGCAGACTGTTTAGAGGTAGCCCTAGTAAGTCTTCTGGATCTAGGGTTTTGAAATTCACTGGGAGGGGCCATGTTACCTTGAGAAGTGTTTTGTCCTAAACAGTCTGGTATTGCCTCCTGAACTGCTGTGTTCACTATCTCTAAGACCCTTACCTGTGTGGGTGAGGGGAGGGTAGAGGGGGGAGGATTCTCCTGACTGGGGGTTCTTCAGGCCTAGCACTTTCTATGCCATGTGCTGTCTCTGTGACACTTTCACTGCTAGCTACCACCTCCTGTTGTGATTCAGTAGTAGGGGAGGTGGGGGGGATAGGGGGACCCCAGCACTCTGTACATTCTCCCTATTCCTTTCCAGGGCCTATTTAACTATATTCTAGTTTCTATTTTGACCAGCCCAAGGGAACTGGTGATAAGTGTGCCCTATTTCTTCACACAGATCACATTTGCGGATGTTATGATAGACCATACTCAGATGGCCAAAGTCTCCACAGAGTACGCATCTCATGCACTCACAGACCAAAGCTGTGAGAAAAAAACCTGTAGATGTTTTCAAATGTTTCTTCAGAGAATCAGTTGTTTTAGCCATGTCACAAGAGATTATACCCTCTGAGCATTAACTTAGCCTAGATAAGACCGGTGGTAATCTCATCCTATCATCAGGGTGGAGTATGGATTCTGTAGGCAAAAATCAAACTGAGGTGGCTGGCATAGGTGACAAGCACTAGGTAACTGTGGTTTAGTGCACCTAGTGTTCATTCCTCTTTTCATTCACATGGCAGATTACTCATACCAACAACCACTGGGTGAACTCTGACACCAATATACAGTACATAGAGGGAGCGATTTTAACATACATCGAGGCAGTGAAACCCAGACAAGGGCTGCCATCAGTGCAATGTTTGATCCTCATTTTAGATCTTTTTTTGAGGCTACAACACTGATAATGTCATAAAAAGGATGGACTGGGTACAACATTATCTTTTTTTTGTGCCAGCTTCATGCACGGACCCACTGCAACCTTTGGAAATCACCATTGACAAAATCTTTAAGGATGAACTGAAAACTCAGTTTACTAGCTGATATGCTAACCAGGTGTCCACAAAACTACAAAAGGGCAACCCTGGTGCACAAATCAGTGTGGATCTGAGAACTATTGCACTAAGGAACCGGCATACTCACTGACTAGTTATGTGTTTTAGCAGCCTGAATACTCAAGTGTGTGACTGCAGGCATATATTTGAGACAACAGGCATCTTTGAATCACACAAACAGCCTAGAAACTGAGAAACAATAAAGTACTATAACATTTTTTTTTTTTTTTTGTGAAAGTCACCCAAACTCTGCTATAATACTGTATTAAAGCTCTGTTTTTTTTCTTTTACAGCTAATGTCAGAGATAATTAGTGGATCATACAAAAGGAGCAGCAGACACTTACCTTGACACCATTCATACCACAAAAGCACCAGCGCTCCAGCTCATTGCTTGGCTTATTTATTTATGTATGTATGTATGCATGTATGTATGTATTGTTGAGCACCTGCCACTTGTTTGCTGTTTGTTTGTGATTTCAAGTCAAGTACAGTATCCACGTACACTGGTGATGGTGGTGGTGGTGATGTTGGTGATGGTGGTGGTGGTGGTGGTGGTGGTGGTGGTGATGGTGGTGGTGGTGGTGGTGGTGGTGGTGGTGGTGGTGGTGGTGGTGGTGGTGGTGGTGGTGATGGTGGTGGTGGTGGTGGTGGTGATGGTGGTGGTGGTGGTGGTGGTGATGGTGGTGATGGTGGTGGTGGTGGTGATGGTGGTGGTGGGCAGTGATAGGGATGCTGGATGCCTCAGTGACAACCACTGGGTCAGTACAAAAATAACTGCAATGCTGACAATCAATCAATCAATCAATCAATCAATCAAAATCTTTATTTAACCAGGAGAAACGCCATTGAGCAGAGCTCCTTTTCAAGGCGGACCTGGGTGAACACAAATACAAGATACAGGATAAAATACATAAATACAATACACAGGCATGAATAAACAAGCATGGGCAATACAATGGGTGGAATGCAGGATAAGTGCAACAAAATGTATTTAACAGATACAAAACTGAGCTAACAAAAGTAATACAGATTGAGTCAGGGATAACGGCAAGCACGGGGAAAGGGAGAGGACCCCTCACCACCATGAAGTGATAAAGCAAAAGGGTCCTGGAGCACCTGTAAGGGAATATAAAAGGTGCAATGAGGCAGTGAGGATGGGGGGAGTGACAGGAAGGGGGAAGTGGGGGAGAGAGAGCCATAAACCAGCTGGGATCAAAATCTCTGGTGAGGCAAGACAAAAAGATAAGGGAAGTAGTTTAGTCGGGGTAGCAAGCATAGGATTCTTTGATGTGCTGAGGGTAGAATGCTTTGAAGGCTGCGAAACTAATTTTGCACTTTAATAAAAAAAAAAAGGTTTGTAGCCTAAAGAGGCAGCAGGAATATAATGACATTTGTTTGTCATGAATATTTCTAATTTTACAGTATTTAGACAAATGCAGCTTGCATTTTATGGCCCAGATATTCAAACTGCACCCAAAAAGTGCGCAATAGCAGGAGCAAGCGCAAGTCCATTGCGCCCATGCGCTAGAGGTGCAATATTCAAAAATAGAGCAGGCCAAACTGCGCCTACAGCCAACGACTGAATATCGCACCACCTGCACCATAGCGCAACTAGGAAGGGGAAGCTGAGCAGATCTGATGCTCCATAGCGCAACAAGGGATGTGCAGCTGAGCAGTCCAGAGGTGCCTTAGCACAACCAGGGATGCCCCCCCCAGCAGCAGAGCAATGCAACTGCACAACCAGGGAGGTAGGGGCCCACCACCCATGCCACAGATGGGCACAGGAACACACAGCATAACAGACATCGTCCCCCCACACCCCATGCACTGCACAACTGGGGGAGGGTTGGAATAACCACCGGCCCATGAAGACAAGCAAACAACCCACAGGCGGGCCATGGTGCCCCATCACACCCCCCGGCAAGCCGTGACTGGCACACAAGGAGGGCTGACCACCCCATGCTACACCATCCTCCTAATGCAGAGCACACCCTGCACCGTGACCCCCAGACACCCCCCTGGAGCAGCGACCACCACTGCAGGAAACCCCATGCATGCCACCACCCCCACTGTGACACTGCAACCCTGTGCACCACAGAACCATGCAAGGCAGCCCCACCACAAGCACCCATCAGCGGGTGGCAGCACACAGCAATGCAACAATGGCATACACAGTGCCATCACGCACAGTCCCCCTGAGGTACTGCTGAGAGACCAACCATGCGTCGGCACATGAGGTACCCCACACGGGACAGGGCTTGCCCTGGACACCACCACCAGTGGTACAGCACCCTGCACAGTATTCCAATGACACACCCCGACTCACCACTGGCCACAACAGCCAGCACAGACACCCACAGTGGTGCATGGAAGCATGCACCACACCGGATGCCACACAGTGCATGGACAGACACCCACCCATACCCAAGGGCATAACAACACAGGGACGCAGTGGTGGGGCAACCAAGCCCCCAGCATGGGCCCATGTAAACTGTGTACACACAACCCACAGTCCTCCATGGCACTGGAGTGCCAGCCACCCTGCACAGGCACTGTGGACCCGTACACCACCATCATTTGCCCAGAGCACAAGTCACAGACAGTGGTGCATATCCCCTGCATCACACACAAGGCACAGCATCGAAGTGGGACAACAACTGTGGAGGCCACAGTGTCACCCAAAGCAGACATGCACCACACCAGTGACAGGAGGCAAACCAGCATTGTGACGGGTACAGTGGCTGCCCTGCAGGGACTGCCACCACTGACATGCCAGCGGACCATGCAGGTCACAGACATGGATGTGTGTCAGCTGCACAGGCCATGGATGGGCTGAAAGGGGTGCCATGGACACAGAGCATGCACCATGGACCACTGCACACAGTCATCCAGTGCACAGGGCACAACACACACACCACAGACACTGACTGATAGCTACCCCCACACCATAGTCACCTCCACACGGACACACATACCCATGACCGCACCACCCCTGACGCCATGCACACCACTGCAGCTGAGCAGCTATAGCCCGCTGCAAATCAGAGACCACCACAGTATTCATATCAAAATAACTGTATTGAACAAACAGAAAAGTTAACTATTTACAGGACTATTTACAAAATATATACAAGGTGGGAGGGAGGGCCACAAACAAGGTGGGGGTGGGTAAGGGGCAGGAGTGGACAAATGGGATGGGAAAGGAGGGGTGTGAGGGTGGGTCCAGGGGGTAGGGGATTACAGGGGCTGAGGGACCCCTAGCGGGAGCGCCACTCCCAACTCTGCCTCTGTCTTGGTCGGTGCCTCTGCAGGACCCCGGTGTCATCAATCCTCCAGAGGATGTCCAGCGACGCCCTTGCCACCTGGAGTATATCACGCAGCACCTCCCTTATCTCCCGGAGATGGCATGTACCAAGGACAAGAGAGCACAGTCAATAGGTGTGAATGCACAGCCCCATACAGCCCGCCCATTGTGCATGGCATGTGGGACATATCTCTGCGATGGTGTGTGACCACCCACAGTGATCACATCCACATGACCTGCCCACCCAGGCGCATACAGCCATGCGGAACACTGCACACACCCACCGGCCAAGTCATGCACAGTACCACCGTGGCTGTTTAGTGACATGGCTATGTGGTGCAAAGGCAGTGGCACAACCATGTACCTGGTGCACGCATGGACCACCATCAATGCACTCTCAGACATGCATTGCCACTGGACAGTGTTGACTGTAACAAGTCGCGTGCATGGCAGTGGTGTCGATGGATGGTGGCCATGCCCCACTGCCCACCCTGTTACACAGCATGCAACAGTAATCATGGAGGTATGGCACTCACCTTCATCGGGCTGGTCCAGTGGGCGGTGTGGGCCATCGCCCCACCTGGCTTCCCTCTGCTCCTCCTGCCGCTGAAGATCATGGGCTCGGTGGCATTCCTCTGGGCCTGTGGTGCAAACATGGAGAGAGGAACATCAGTACAATCCCATAGCAAAGTCCCCCTGCCCCCAGGTGTATGCCCTCCACCCAGCCAGACCCACCCACCCCACACCCAGATAACACTACCACAGCCAACCCCGGATGGTCCCTCTCCCATGTGCTGGACACATACAACAGTGTTACCCATATGGAAGATAAAAGTGTGTTGACGTAACACCTACCTGGCCGTGGCACCGTGCCCCTCCTGGTATGTGCCCACAGATGTGCTAGCAGCTCCAGCTCCCTCCACCGCAGGTCCCCATACCTGTGGTGGCACAGCTCAGCGCTCCTCCCTCATCCTGTGGCCTCCTCAAGTGCAGTGGTCACCTCCTCCCACACCTGGGTCCTGGACCTGTCCAAGGGCACCTCCTCAAACAGTGGCCCATGGTGTGGCTCCACAATGGCCACTAGGTTGGCCAGCTGTATTGCCAACCACTGAGCTGCCCTCCTGCATGCATGCTCTCTGCTCGATTTGCCAATATGGCGCTCTGCAGCGCGGCTCCCCAAGTGCAGATGCTGCACAGTACAGCACTGCTATTCCCTATCGTACTGTCACCGAACAGCGCAATAGAGGTGCACCCATGCCTGATGCATGGCACATAGGGGGCAAAGGTTGGGCACAGGGTCAAGAGTCTGTGGTGCACGGACACACACAGTGCCATTGGAACCCAATGCTTGTAGCGCGATTGTCTGCCTGTGTGCTACCGCAATTAGCGGCCTACTGCGCAGTTGGCCCAGTGTGCCAATGATGGCCCAGTGCCACAGCACCATGTAGTGACCATCGCTATAGCACCACTGGCACAATGGTGGCCGTGCCCTGCATTGCCTACCGCACACAGCACATCAGCAGTGCAGCAGACGCCTGCGTCAGCAACCCCGGCATGCGCAGTGAGGTGTGTACTCGATGTCACAGAACTGTGCCATTGGCTCAGCACGTTCAACACAATTGCGCAAAGTGCAAAAGCGCGATATTCAGCCATCATATGCAAATCATCTAATCAGCCATTCAATGGCACAGCACTGCAATTTGCATCTACTTAAAGTTGCGCCTCACCTCATTTGCATGGGTTGCGCTATAAAAGTGCGACATTGGGCTGCAGTGGCCATAGTCGGTTACTGCACTCTATTGGTGAGTTGCATGTTGTTTGGGAGTGTGGACTGTGGATTTCTGGACATGCATGGGACTGCACAGTCACAGGTAACAACTGCCATTCTTACAGGCTAAATAATGACTGAGCAAGTTGTGGGAGAGGAGGAACACAGTGGTGGGAGGAGGAGGAAGCCTAACTTTACCAAGGCTGAGACCGAAGCCCTGTTTGAGGCCTACCTGGATCAGGAGCCGCATCTCAGCAGATGGCAGGGAACATCTCAAGCCCGTGCTGCTGCATGGGAGGAGGTGGCACGTACTGTGAACCTGCATAGCAGCTACCAGCACTCCATGCAGGACTGTAAGAAAAAGATGGGCACGGACAGGAGGAGGATAAAGGAGAAGGTGGCTGCCATCAGGGCAGCATGAGCTGCAACAGGTGGGGGACAGCCGGAGGTGGTACAGCTGACCCCACAGGAGGAGAGGCTTGCTGGAAGCATGCAGTGTAGTACCATTGAGGGTGTTCCAGGTGGTGGCTTCCAGATGGGTGGTAGCCCATCACTGCATGGTAAGCCATGGTCTGTCTATGGGGGGGGCAGGGTAGGTCACATGCAGTAACGTGACTTTGCTTTCCCTTACAGATCCTGAGCATCTGCATGGGTCAGCGGTGGTGGGCCTGTCCACTGAGGACAGTCAGATGGAGATGAAGGAGGGCCCATCCACCTCCACATGTATACGTGGATCAGTGCGATAGTGGGGCCGTCTGGCTGTCCACACTGATGTTGCTGTAACAGGTGCAGAGGAAACCCTGCCTGTGTCCCAGCGTGCTGGCATCCACGGATGCCAGCATGCTGTGACTGGGGCCGGTGCAGAGTCTGTCACCGATGATGATGTCGCTAACGTCATGGGCAGTAACACGTGTGTGCCACGGGATGGCCACACAGCAGGACACAACGTGGCCATGGCTGTGGGTGGTGCTGCTGGGGAGGCCTGCGTGTCATCACAGTCCCAGCTTGTGCCTGTCAGCACCAGTGGGGCAGCACTGGTGTTTGTTCAGGACAGTGGGACTGTTGCGGCCACTGTGGCAGCACCATTGAGCCCTGGGGAGCGGCAGCCAGAGGGACAGCATCAGCAGTCGGCCAATGGGCCTGGGGGTACAGGGTTCAGCAGTGGTGTCTGTGCACTGCCTGTGGACATGCCCAGACCTGGTCCTGGTGTGCAGCACCCACCCTCAAGGGGTGCTGAGCATCAGGGCTGCACACACCCTGAGGGACAGGATGCCAAGGAGGCAGATGACCTCTTGGATGAGCACAACCACCTACTGCAAGCATCAGTCCAGCAGCAGATGCAGCTTGCGACATCAGTGGATGCACTGCATGTGGCTCTGGAGCAGGCAGAGGAGTGTCGCAGCAGGGGCACCGCTCTGATCCTGGCAGAGATGGACCGGTTGCGAGAGGATGTGACCACTGCCATTGACAGGCATGCACAGGCATTCACTGCTGTCATGGCCACAACGGGCACACAGTCAGGTGCCCATGCGTGGTGGACACCACACAGTGCACTGTCCAACCCCCATTCATGGCATCATGCGACTCCCTCCCGGTCGACACCAGGTTCAGCTGTGGGCATCCCGAGCACTCCTGGCGCAGGCATGTTCAGTGTGCTGCAGACCCCTGCGTGAGCACAGTCATGTTCACACAGTGGAACCCCTGGGGGACCATCGGTGCCACCACATGAGGCCAGTGGTCAGCCTATCAGTGCTGGCAGGTCTTGGTGGGGCTGCCCACGCATCCGTGGTGGCTGAGGCACTGTGTCGCATGACTGACCTGTCTCCCAGCCCGGCTACTGTCTGGCGCTGCCCTGTGTGCATTGTGCCTTTCAGTGGGCAGTGCACGGGTGGGTACTCGGCCCTGCACGCAGACACACAGTCCACCTGCACACCCTCCCAGCTGCTGTCCACAGTTGCATGTGCATGATGATGCCTGCATTGTGCTGTACACCAATGTGCAATGGTGCTCAGCATCTGACACATGCACATGGACAGGCAGTGGGCGTGGTGGCCTGTGGACATGTGTGTGGCTAGGGTTGGCATTCTGGGTTGGTGTGCCTCCTGCCCTCTGTGCAAGTTTGGTGCGTTGTGTGTGTGCGTGTGCGTGTGTGTGTGTCCGTCCGTATGGCATATTAGTCCTCACCCATCCCTGGTTGTATGTGTGCTTCTGTGCCCTGCCACTTCCCTTGATGGCAGGCACCCCTGGTGTGTGTCCATGCATGTTTGTGGGTTGTGCTTTAGCCACTGTTGGCTGCACATGGCCCCATGACTTACCTGCGTTGGCTGAAGTGCTCCTCCTTGATGGTGTCCCAATGCAGCTGTGCCAGCCGGATCAGTCGGGGGTCTTGTCACCCAAGGAGGGGCTGCCCATCACCATCGTCACCAGCGTCCTCATCGTCCCCATCATTGTCCCACTCTTCAACCTGTTCGGCTATCCCACATTCGTTGGCCATGTTGTGCAGGATGCAACAGGCCAGGAATAGCCCACAGGCCTTTGAGGGGCTGTACTGTAGGACACTGCAGGAGGTGTTCAGGCAATGGAAATGTGCCTTCAGCATCCCGAACACCCACTCGATGACATTACATGTGGTGGCATGTGCCTCATTGTAGCGTTGCTGCGATGGGGTCACAGGCCACCGGTAGGGTGTGAGCAGCCAGGGACGGAGTGGGTATCCACTGTCACCTGTGTGTAGAGGGTGGAGGTTAGTTTGGTGATCAGCATTGCCCTGCCCCGGGCCATGTAGGCCGCTACCCATGTCACCTCTGGCCATGCCCCCCCAGGCCCTATGGTTGTCCATGTGGTTTGCATACTCACCCACTAGGTGGCTAGTGGGGATGTTCCCACTCTTGAATCTGTGGCACAGTGCCAACTGGTGCCAGATGAAAGCATCGTGTGCTCCCCCAGGGTGCGTGGCACAGACATTGATTATGCGCCCCCTGGCATTGCACACCACCTGGCAGTTGATGCTGGCATAGCCCTTGAGATTTATGTATGCGGCCCCCTTGGGGCCAGGTGGTGTGTGTATGGCCACTTGGGTGCAGTCTATTGCCCCTAACATGCCAGGCATACGTGCTACCCTGTGGAACTCCTGTATGTTTGCTGTGTGCTCCGCCGGTGTGCTGGGGAAATGGATGTACTCCGCAGCATGTGGCAGCAGTGCACTGAGGAATTGGGTGAGGTGGCATGACGTGGCCGACTGGGTTATGCCTGTGGTGTCCCCAATTGGTCTCTGGAAGGTACCCGTGGCGAGCAAGCACATGCAAGCTGTTACTTTAGTCTACACTGACAGGGCATGGCTCTGTCGTGTGGGTGCCTGCATCACATCACTGCACAGCTCACAGAGCCACCTCAGAATTGTCCTATTCAGGCGTACCAGCCCACAATCATGCAGTATCACTGTACAGCTCGGCTGGTGGGCTCGGTACTGCCTGTTGGGGGCATACGCCGACGGGCTCCTTCCACGCCATGCCTCCCTGCCTCCCCCTTCTCACCCCCTCATAACGCCTCCATCTGGAAGGTGGCACTGGCCATGTCCCTGGCTTGTGTTCACCCCCGCAGCTGTTACTGTATTCCCCCACTGTCCTCGCTGCTACTTCCCTGCACTGGGAACACCTGCCTGTGGTGGCCTCTGTGCTGTGTGGCACTTCCCCTTCTGCACTGGCTGTGGCTCCCACACTTCCCTGTGCCTCTGTGTTCAAGTGCCCTTTCCTGGCCTGCCCTGTGTGTCCCTCCTGCCCTGTCTGTGTGGCTAGAGTTCCTACCTCATGTGCCTTTCCTGTAGTATTCTTGCGCCTCTCCCTTGCTCCTTTTAATTTTGGCTTATTTCCGCTATGGCGCAACTTCCGCTTGCTCCCCTATTGCGCATGGTGCAAGTTGTTGAAAATCATACTGCGCCATTTATGCATGGTTCCTCCCCCTTCAGTTGCGCATGCCTTCATTATCATTGCACTGTTGCTCAACATGATTTCGGGGGCGCAACTGCCTCCTGCTGAATATCGCAGAATGGCGCAATTTCGGACTTGCGCAGGCGCAGCCCTATTGCGCATGGCTCAACTCTTTTGAATATCTGGGCCTATATCTTTTACAGGATTCTATTCCCTATTATTTATTACTGTGGAAATGTACATGAACAAATAGAAGATAGAAAGAAATAAGAGGGATCCCAGCTATGGCACTTATTTCTTTCTCTTTTCTGTTTCTTTGGGTTCCTTATATGTACACACGGCATCATTGTGATCAGAAATTTACAGAAACACTATCTACTAGAGTTCATCTGTCCTAAAAACTAATTCTCCACTTGAAGTCATAATCCTCTGTTATGACATCACAGTCTGTTGACAAGGGACTGACTATGATGTCACAAGCACAGCAGTTTGACCTCAGCTGAGAATAAGCAATGGGCATAGATGAACTCTCATGTCAAAAATATCCTTCTGTCATGCAGATTACCTCAATGATAAACAATGGGGACAGCAAGTACAGCACTGATGTGAAATAACAAGCTGAATTGTTTCTGATGATTATGTTTTTCAAAGTTCTGGAGGTGGCAGCTGCTTTTTAACCTTGGACATAATTCTGTTCCTGGTATTTTACATGAACACAGACTCGGGGGAGGTGAACAAATAGATATTTAACTGAGTCCTTTTTTTTTAGAAAAAACCCAAGGCAAATCATGCACTTCTTGGTCTTTTTCTTGTCTTGTTCTTTGTATTAACAACACTAAACCTTATTGAAATAACAGTTTGAAACCGGCTCCTAGCAACATCGGAGGTAAAAAAAAAAAAAAAAACTGCTGTGGCTTCTTTGTTGTAAAACCTAAGATAAAACAAGCCTGAGGGCAAGAAGGAAAAATAATCTCAAGCAGTTACATTTTTATGAACTTCTCAATAGTGCATCATGATGACTGACCAAATTAAGTCATGGAGAGTTCTTACAAAAGACACAATGAAAGGTAATATACTCTCTGGAATGCACATTTAATAAAAATAAAGTACATCACTGTACACATTATACTCCAACTTTGAGTTGGTTGCTATGCAACAACAGTGTTTGACTCTATTCAACAGGTGGCTGAAACCACACCCTGTAGTATGAAGTAGACAGACAGGCAGGTACAGTATCTGTACGTAGTATCAGCTACGCCCAACAGAGAGAAAATTAACAGATGTAAAGCTCATGTAGACTTAACAGAGCTGTGATGAACGACTCCATTTTGCTGTAGCTCTATGAGAAAGGCAATTTAGTTGATTGTGTCACTCATGGCATTGGGCCAAGCAGGAAGTGACAAATGATATGGCAAAAAAATATTGAACAGCGTTTGCTTGCAAGACAAGTTTGACATATTGCACAAGCAACTGATTCAAGGGAATGTTTTAATTATTTCAGTATAGCTTGTTTTTTATACCATGTAAGGACTAGAAGGATGCTTAAGCAGTTTTTAAGTTTAATATATAGACACTGAAAAGCATAACCAAGGACATTACATTACTCAAATGTTATGCTACCTGAGATCTCCAGAAGTGCTATTCCCTGAATGCTGTGGTAAGTAATATTTCATGCTTATTGTGCACTGCTCCCAGAATAGGGCTGCTACTTTGGTTTATCAGCTGTATGGATGGAAAAAAAACTATCAGGTCATGGATATCTACAGTGTCTCATAACTACAGTATATGTTTTATAACATGTTTACCACAGATAGCACGACTGACTTGCAAAATCATGTTCATTTGGGGCCTCTTGCTACATACTATAATGTTAAAGCTAGGAAGACTGAAGCACAGGGGGAAAGAGAACAATGTCCCACCATGAGTTTGTCATGTTGGTGGGATATGACATTGAGATCTCCTAACATACAGTTATTTGTTCTACATGCAGAGCCAAGTTCCCTTCCTTTTCACAGGGATCCTACCAAGAGCATCGAAATGTGGTGTAAGTTTTTGAAGAAAATTCACAGGGAGAATGGAGACCTTTTTTACATCAGTGCACTATAAAGTGCTGCCATCATTTTGTAGTCAAATTACTCAGCTGCATTTTTTGTAATATGCTAGCTCCCTAAACAAAAACAGTATTCACCAATGTTTCTGGTGCATCTTCCCCAGCCTGACCCATTTCAATGTATTAACTCTCTTCACTTTATAGCCTGCTTAAATGTTAAAAGCCTAGTTTACCCTTTAATAGCAAACCAATGGCACTGTTGTAAAATAGTTACTTGGCGTTTACAGTAAGTGTTACCATTTTGTTGTGATTACTAAAATGTGATTTACTGTTCCTTAATAGCACGTTTTTCAAGTTTATGACCACGGTACTTTGCATGTAATCTGTTAATTCAGTTCTGTGGTAGTACAGACCTCATAATCTTGAGCATTATGGTGTTCTTTTTCATATAAGTCTTTATGCAATTGTCATGAAGATTGGTCCCCATTTCAGCTGCCAGCAACATCAACATGGCCCTCAAATTCTTTAAGTCCAGGTTCTGGTCTGTCTGTGATAACCATGCCTCTTGAAAAAAACTAAGGCAGAGTCTCACCTACCCTGTATCTCAGCTGAGTTGCTGGCCTGTCATCGAGCACATGATCTTATCTGACGAAATTACAAGACCACTGGTTTCCTATTTGACCTTACTAGTTACAGGGCACTTCACAATACCTGTACCATAGCTACTAGTCTTGCAAAGGCTGATTACTTTGCACCCACATTCCAGAACAACCTTAACCCCCCGTCTAAGTTCTGGAAGGTCATTCATCCTCTTTTCTCCCCTCTGATCCAGCCTCTCTCTCCAGTTCTCAAGATGGGCAACACCCCTATCTCTGACCCTGCCAATGTTGCCTCATCTTTTAACTCCTTTTTTTTACCTCTTGTGCCCTTTCCTTCCTTTCCACTCCCTCTCATCTTCCCATTCCACCTCAACCTGCCTCCATTCCCCACCCTCCCTTTCTCCCCTACCACACCCTCTTCTTTCCCAAAGCTATCTGGGCTCTAAAGCTTCACAAGGTGGGAGCTCCAATGGTTTTGACCCCAGTCTCCAGTGTCTCTCCACTCCTGTCTATCACCAAGCTTCAAAACATCTTCTTCAATCTATCCACAGTCCCTGAAATGCGGAAGCCACAAAGGCCATCCCCCTTCCCAAAGGAGGTGACTTCTCTTACTCTGGTAACTACCAACCTATCTCTTCCCTACTCTGGCAAAACTCCAGGATCAGCTTGCTCTCTCCCAACTCTCCCCTTAACTTGATTCCACCTTTTTCTTTATGCCCTACCAGGCTGGTTTTAGGATGTCCTACTCCACCTCTGACTTCCCTCGTGTGACTCACAGACTCCATCCTATCTGGTATGCATCGAGGCTAGGTCACCGTAGCCCTTTTTTGTTAACCTAGCCAAGCCTTTCAGACTACTGCCCACACTATTCTTCTGGACAAGCTAAAGACAGCAAGGCTTTCTGCTTACTTGATTGAGTGGTTCTGCTCCTACCCCAAGGGCAGGTCTTAAGCCATCCACGTAGGTGTCCCCTTATCCTCTTGACCTCCTCCCTAAAACCCACTACTCTCCATTTACTTCTCCCTCTCATTTCCTTCCCTTGATGCCAGGCACCTCACTGTTTGTACTACTTTCATTGCAAAATTCAGGCTTGGGTCTCTCCCACTTACCTTTTCTCCCTCCCTGCTCAATCCTCCCCCCCCCACACACACACACTTTCTACCTCCTAATCACTTCACAGTTCTGACACTTTCTATCTTGTGCTGCCATACATAAAATAATCTGCTGGCCAATCTGCCTTCTCTTTTCACCTCCACATCTCTCTTCTCATTACCATTGCTACTGCTCCTTCTTCCCATTTATTTAGATCTCTCCTCCTTGAGCAAACTAAGCACCTCACACCTGCAGTTTTCTCTGATCCTGTGCTGTATTTTGCCACCCTCAATTCCATCCTCTACTCACTGACCCTGCTCCTACCCTAGTGCATTTTCCCCATCTCACACAGTTTCCTCCATTCTTCCCTGTTGAATGAAGTGCAAACAGCACTTCATTCACCCTTCAAATTGCTGCCATCTGTACTTTAATATTGTACCTAGCAGTGCCTTGTTCAGACTATAGTTGTGTTCTGATTTGCAGTTATATTACTTGCTAGTCTTTAGATGCTTTGCCTAGCTCATCTTGTCATTTTGTTGCTATTTGTTAAACATATATTTTTCACTTTTGATTTGTGTGACTGTTGTGACTTTTTGCTTTGCTCTCCTCATTTCCCCACATCCAGGACACATCTGGAAATGAGCTTTTGCAGCTTAGCATGTCTTTCCTGGCAAACCTTTTGAAATAAATATATCAGTGAAGAAGAAGTACTGAATTCTGGTCAGTTACTATTTTTCACCCCATTCAGTTATGAGATTATTTTTATTCCTGCCAGATCATTGCTTTGATCTGAGTAACCCGAGTCTTCTGATGGTAGAGAGCTGATTGTCAGATGACAGAAACTTGTATTTTCAATACTTCCCCTTTACCTGTTTCACAAGGTTTGGAAAACTAGTCAAGTCCAGATTTAAGTTAATTAACCAAATGTTTGCTTATTGGAAGGTCACATGACATCAGAAAAAACAATTAATCAGTTTACCCTTGTCCCCTGAAATTGTTTATGCAACTTGTAGGAGATCAGTCATTGGGTAATGGGTATGAATGAGCAGCAACCTAACTTTAAAACTAAGAACAGAGCATCAAAACATTGGAGGCTCGATTTTCAAAGCCCAAGGAATGACGCAAGATGCCTGCATCAAATATAAAAAACCCAAGTGGCACTTTGTGTCACAAGATACGGCATTTCCAGTTTTTAATCAAGTCTGCATTGAAAAGGGGAGCCGCTCCACCAAAGTGGCACTGTGCCACCCTTGCGACATACAGCAAGGTGTGCCAGGTCACAAGGGGGCTTCCATCATGACTTAGTCCAACCATAAGGTGGTCTAAACACCTTGCACCACTGCCACACAATGTGATGAACTGGGGGGACTGGGAAAGTGAGGTCTAGGGGTAGAAGGTGGCACAGAGGGTGCCATAGAGGAAGCTGCAGAGATGGTGGGCATGTGAGGGAGTGATGTAGCACATGGTTGGAGTGCCATTCATAGAGCTACAAAATCAATGTGATGGTACTTCCACGGGGTTCTAGGGAGAAACAGTGCCATGGTCCCAGGTGGGCACAGCCCTGGCAGCAACCCCAGCCTTGTGGCTGCTGCCAGGGTTTTGCCAACCTGGAACCATGGCACTGTTTCTCCCTGGAACCCCCTCGGTACTATCCCATTGGCTTTATAGCTATATAAACAGCACTCTGCCATGTGCCACATCCCTCTCTCACATGCCCACTGTCTCCACAAGTCTCCCTATGGCACTCCCCAGGCCCCTTCTGCCTCTGGACCCCTCCTGGCAAGCATGTTTCATCCTGCAACCATCCCTACCCCTCTAGTGTTGCACTGGGTGGGAGGGGCTGGATCCCTCTGGCAATTCCCACAAGTGCACAAATTCTTTGGTGCCAGCCTGCTGGTGGGGCAATTGCAGGGTTTTTGGTGCAGGGACTCCTAATTTTACAGAATTGGGTATAGGGTCCCTGAAACACCTGGAGTTTGCCACAGCCCTAGCTAGCCATAATTTGCAGCAATCTAGGGCAGCAG
This sequence comes from Neoceratodus forsteri, assembly GCA_016271365.2. NCBI lineage: Eukaryota > Metazoa > Chordata > Ceratodontiformes > Ceratodontidae > Neoceratodus > Neoceratodus forsteri. The sequence goes on along the minus strand of CM057449.1, from coordinate 1,256,097,438 downwards.
TGAACTCCAGGTGCATCAGGGAGCCTGTGTCCAATTCTGTAAAATCAGGGGTCCTGCACCCAAAACCCAGAAGTTCTAACACCTGCAGGCTAGAACCAAACAGTTGGTGCACCTATGGGAATTACCACGGGGATCAGTCCCCCATCCACTAGAAGACTAGAGGGGCCAGAATGGTTGTGGGTGTGAAACATGCTTACCAGGAGGAGTCCGGGTCAGAAGGGGCCTGGGGGTGCCATAGGGGGAGTTGTGGAGACAGTGATCATGTGAGGGAGTGATGTGGCACATGGCAGAGTGACATTTATAGAGCAATAAAGCCAATGGGATGGTACTGATGGGGTTCCAAGGACAAACACAGTGTCATGGCCCCAGCTAGGCACAGCACTGGCAGCAGCTCCAAGGCTGGGGCTGCTGCCAAGGCTATGCCCACATGGGGCCCTGGCCTTGTTAGTCCCTGGAATCCCCCACAATACCATTCCATTGGCTTTATAGCTATATAGATGACCTTCCCAGGGGTCACATCACTGCTCCACATGCCCACCATCTCCCAAACTCCCCTTATGGCACCCCTTATGCCTCCTTCTGCCCCCAGACCACACTTTCAGAGCCCCCCCACTTCACCACATTGTGTGGAACTGGTGAAGGTGCATAGATCACCTCATGGCTGGTCTAAGTTGAGCCTCTTTTGCACTCCTGGTGGGGCTTCCAAAACATGAAAAAGGGGATGGTGCAGCCCTGCCATGGTGCAAGCCCCCTTGTGATTTGGTGCACCCTGCTGTATGTCACAAGGGAGGCACAGTGTTACTTTGGCACAGTGGCTCCCCTTTTCAATGCAGACCATGTTAAGAAATTTGGAATGCCATATCTTCTGATGAAAGGTGCTGCTTGGGTCATTTATGTTTGATGCAGGCATCTGGCGTCATTCCTTGGCCTTTGAAAATTGAGTCCTAAGAGTCCATTGGGCTCAGTTTTCAAAGAGCCCTTGGAGTGATGCAATTTGCATCACTCCAGAACTACAGTAAACTCCAGATGCCCTGGGGACCATATGCCCAGTTTTAGAAAAATCAGGGTCCCAGTGCCAAACTCTCCATGTTTGTCTCAAGCTGACAGCAGAGCCAAAGAAATGGTGCACCAGATGGGAATGTTGCAAGCCACAGATGGACTTGCAGCAGCTGTGGGAGAGATGGCAACCCATCGACTGGGCACCCTTTTGGCTAGCGGGTCATCTGTGGCATACCTTGGTCCAGGGGGGCTGGGAGGGCCACTGCCAGACATTTAGTACAGTTGTACATTTTGGTGCATAGGGGATGAAAACGTGGGGGGAATATAGGAAGAGGTATACACTAACACAGACAGAGCTCAATTTTCAAAGTCTGATATCACTGCAAATGTCACTTTGGCAGCAAAAGCTGCACTTGCCCGATCTTCCTCATGGCCCCTAGAGCACCCCACCTGTGCTCCATCTGTCCCCAGCCCCTTTCTGTCTGGCCCCTGTTTACCCCTCCCACTGGTAGCATGGTCCTGCACTGATGCAGAGCACTTAGACCACCTCCTAGCAGGTCTAAATGAATCCCACTGCTGAGTCCATGGTGGTACTTACAAAATCCCAGAAAAGGGGATGTTGCGGACACCATACCTCATGCCACGCCAGCAACCCAGGGTCAGTAGCGACCTCGGGTGCTGGGGGTTGACTAGGGAGGAGAAGGATCAAGCACCCTAAGAACTGCTCTCCTTCTCCGGGGAGGTGGGAGGGATCAACTGCAGTTGTACTAGCTCTTGGTGGCAGCTGAGTGCTGATACAAAGCTGCGGTCCTCTGTGGTGGTCAACGCAGGCTGATGCCAGACTCTCTGAGTGCGGGCATGCACATGGTGAGTCCTTGGCATCTTTGCATGCCTACGCCATGGAGGAGGAAATACACAGCAAAAATCAAGCTAGTCCCCCGTGTCTGATGACAGTTGGATCCAGTGCCTCCGCATCGACTGCTCCCAGAGCAGCTCCCTTGGTGTGCCTGCTCCCTGGTCTTCCGTGGAGTGAGGGGTATGTACCCACTGTGATGTGGCTAGGGAGGGATGGGACATAGGGGTCTCTCTGAGCTCCTGGCTGTGATGGGGATGGTGGCTGCAGAGATAGCAGGATGGATGGGGGAAAACCATAGGTACATCCCTCCAGCTGAGGAACAGGCATAGAAAATGCATAACAAAAAAAAAAGAAAGAAAGAAAGAAAAGGGGATGTTGCAGCCTCACCATGGCGCAAGGCCCCTTGTGACCTGGCCCATCTTGATTTATGTCACTGTGATTGCGCAGTACCATTTTGGCGTAATGGGTTCCCTTTTCAAAGCAGACCATGTTCAAAATTGGGAATGCTGCATCTTTTGATGTAAGATTCCACTTGAGTCATTTATATTTGACACAGGCACTTTGTGTCATTCCCCACGCTTTGAAAATCAAGCCCATTGGGTCTGCACTGTTCTATCTAGATCTACTACAACCTAAAACTGTGTGGTCTCAGACTAAGCCCCCTGATGCAAGCTTGGACTGTAGTATATCACCACCCCACTCAACCTAGTTCCCACAGCCACCAATCCCCTGTACTTATTCTGTCCCACTGTAAACACATGGGCTATCTTAGATCTTACCCACTGACTTAGCAGTCAATTCCAGTTCTCCACATTCTCTCTGTGAAGAAATACTGGACTTTCTTGTGACCCTCTGAAATGTATTCTTCCCCACACTACTGAATTGAGATGTTCATATAATCTGATGTATGTTTTATATATACCAGATAATGGCAAGTTTAGGGCCGAATCTGTTTTGTTGAGAGTAGAACATGAGGTGTCTGGATCACTATATTGATTAATTATCCAGATTATCAGGAATGTCTTGTCAAATTATCCATTAACTGGCATCAGTCCATCTGGATATGGGAGCTATTGTATATGAGACTAGTAATCTGGAGCAGTCAGTACTCTGTATGAGCAGTTCTACATAGAACATGCTTGCTCTGAAGAAGCAGAGTGAAATGGTAGATCTCAACAGGCATAGAGGGTTATGGGAAGCAGTTTGCTGCATATTTTCGCACCACTTGGGCAAAGATCAGCTGAGACTGTTACTAAAAATAATCGCTTATTATACAAGCTTTCAAAGTCACACAGGCCTCTCTATCAGAACTGTAAATAATAAAACAGTTGCAAGGAGAGGGATTTATGCAGTGACCTCAACAGACTAATTAGAATCATAAATTCAAGCAGTTCAGATGTAAAGAAACTTTTAAACATGAGTGTGAAAGTTTTATTGATGAGGAAGTATCAGAACAAGAAGCTATAAACAATTTGATGTTTTTATAGACAGAAAGAACAGTTTTTGAAATACTGAATTAATTAAAAAAACTGTTTATAAAGAGGTGTGACAGCATGAGACCAAGACCAAAAGTTAGTTCAAAGAAAAATTCTTGAGGTAGCTTGGATTCCTCCTAAAATGGTGGCTTCGATTTTTTATCTGCCCCAGCCTTCGGCACTTAAACTAACCTTCTCCTTCCATGCATACCTGATGTTAGGTTGAACCAGTGCTGGCACTGTGGGAAGCCACTGGGATCTCCAAGGTCTGTTTAATGTTTTCTGGTGTCTCCATTCTTGCCAGCAAGCATTGACTACGATTGTGCCTGTCAACATGGCCGGCATCAGACTATAGCAGCCTTCTCCCTTACTGATGAGTGAGAACATTGCAGAAATGATGGGTGAATTGGCAGACAGCCATGAGGACACTTCTGGGGGCTACATAACACCTCTGCTAGAGATGTTGGTGGCAGACATGGTGCAGTGTATAGCCATAGCAGCCAGCACAGCAGAAGCCATGCATTCACCCACAGACCAAGGGAATGCAGCTGACATGCACAGAGTGAACCTGGATGACACACAGCAGTGCATCCTGGTATGGACCTCTTGAGGTGGAGAGGGCCCACAACACCAGAGGACCAATGTGACAATTGGGGTCACAGCCATGACCAATCAAAGCATATTTCTTATGATTCTTTGTTGATGAACAATTACTCAGGTGGGCACAGTAGAAGAGGCAGCTTATGTGGAGAGGCTTAAGAATTTCCCTCCACCATGATTACTCTGTAGAAGTGATGCACCACAGAAAATAATTCATCCCCCTATCCAAGCAGGCACCACTAATACTAAGGAGCATTCACTGTAAACTAGTGTGACATTCACATACAGTGCAGGATTGTTGTCCTTCACCTCATAATACCAGGTAGCCAGTATGGATGGAGCAATGGCATCAGCGCCTCTGGTTCAGCAATTTCAAGCACTTGGCTGCCCAGGTGATCTGCCTTTCCTCCATCTGACACTGTGTAGCAGGTGTATCTCTGCAGCTTTCAATCACTTCACCACAGGTGGCAGTGATGTCCTTTCTTGGGTATGGCTCCATGGATTACATTGACTCTGCCTCCCCTACCACCATCCCAGGGCTACTACCTCTTTTTTTTACTGGAGGATGGTGCCAACATGAAGGGGGACCATGATCCTCTGGGGGGTGCTGGGTCTGTGCTCATCCTAAGTGATGGCAAACTGTGCAATCTAATTACATACCCTATGATTCTGCCCTTTACCCTCCCTCTTCTCCTTTGACCTACTCCCCCAGCTAGGTTTCAGGGACAGTACTTTTCCCTCTGCTGCTGCATTTTTTTTCCCATTCATATGTTAACCAGGTAAGGACACTGGATCAATGGCCCTTTTTCAGATCCAACCCAGGTACAAAAAAAAAGAATGCAAACAGACAAAACATCAACATACAAACATTACTTAGTACATTTACAAATTGAATTAATCAGTAAAAACTGTTTTAACACATAGGTTTAAAACATGCCTCAGAATTGGCCATACGAATGGACAAAGGCAATGAATTCCAAAAAAGTGGAGCAGAATTGGTAAAAAAACAGAACTCCAGTTTTTGTTTACATAATGTAGTTTTAAGTAATACACTATTAGCAGACCTCGGCATTGCTGGTACCCTGCAAACTGAAATTAGATCAGACAAAGAAAACAATGGAATTGAAATAGATTTAAAAATCAAAAACCCATAAAAATATTCAATTCTAAAACTAAAAGACATCCAGCCCAACTGAGCATACAAATCACAATGGTGTGTACAATAAGGCACTGATAAAATAAAATGTCAGATATTGTTATATCTGAAAGACAGTATGTTAAACTCTTTGATACTTAAAATAAATACCAGCAACATAATCTAAATGATGAAGAAGAGAACCAACAGCTATCAATTTTCTAGTTTCAAAAGTAAAATATGACTTGAATTTGTACAGGAGACACAGTTTTTGATTAACTTTCCTGCTGACTGAAGTATCTTGTAAAGAAAAAGAGTTCTGGGTCTAACAGCACACCAAGCCACTTAAACTGTTGCACCTGCTCAATAGTTGCCCTTTTCAGATCAGTTAACTAACAGACTAGGACTTCCTTTCAACATTGAATTTGTTCCAAACAAGATTGATTTTGTTTTCTTTGAATTAAGTACCATAGAGTTATTAATAAACTAATTACAAATAATATCAAAATCCTGTTAAATAAAAGGAACAATAGTAGAAATTGTATTTGCTTAATGAAACAAAATAAGATCTTCTGCATAAAGTACAGTGTCACAAGCCAGACACTGGGAAGGTAACTGATTTACAAATAAAGTAAACAACAGTGAGCCCAATATGGACCCCTGAGGAATCCCAAAACTAATAAAAGCCTCAGGGGACTCAATGGAATCAATATAAACTACCTGGGACCTCTCAGATAAATAGTCATGGTTGCAAGCCACAGAGGTGTCAGAAAAAAACAACTCCTGTAGTTTCACACAAGCCAAGTCATGCTCTATAAGATCAAATGCTTTGGTCTGATCCACAAACGCCACACCTGTCATTAATCCTCTTTCAAACCCTTATAGTGCAGTGTTTGTGAATCCGATCCAAGACCATTCCCATTCCATAATTTCTATGGAACTCATGCTGCTGGGTACTTAATAGACCATGATCCTTCAAATAATCATTTATCTGATAGGCAACAATTTTTTCCATTATTTTACTTAAAGGGTTGAGAACTGAAATGGGACAAAAACCTTACAATTGTTCTGCATGTTGTTTCTTTGGAATAGGTGCAACTCTTGCTCACTTCCAGTCTGATGGAAATTGCTGGGAAATTAAAGAAAGATTAAAGATATAACAAAGGGGTCAATAATGTGATTCAAAGCTAATTTGTGGAAATGAACATCCAATCCGCCCCCACAATCACTAAACTTATTTGGTAATGTATGCAAAAGCTTGAACACGTCACCTCTTTCGACCATCCTAAAACGAAACTTAGGTCTTTCTCATTGGGAGGGATCTGAAACCGAATTAACAACATGATCTTATGAAAGAGTTTTTCTATAATCAGTCAAATTACTATTTTTTTTTTATTTAGAAGATTAACAATCTCAGTTGACTCAGTTGTTTCCTGATCACCTATTTTCAATTTCCATATTGAATTTTTCAATTTGGGAGATAATAATGAGTTTATATTGTCCTAGAATTTTCTAGGATTGGACAATTTAGATTCAAAGTGATCTTGAAAATACTTCTTTTTGGCAGTTCTTACCATTTTAGTGACCAAGTTTCTTAAATGACGGTAAGTATTCAATGATGAGGTAGTCAAGCTTTCCTTATAGGATTCCCACGCTAAATACCTTTGATTTACCAACTTTTTTATTTCAGTGGAAAGACATTTATTGGGGACATCTCTTAATCTTAAATTATGCAGAGAGCAGAAAGCATTCTGCACAGGTAGCAATAAACCATAAAAAAATTCTAATGCCAAATTAACATCTGGAATGCATTCTAGCTATGACCAATCTAATAAAGATAAATGGGCAAATAATGCTTCTATATTAACTCTTTTAAAGTTACAGATCTGTATAATACAGAGAGGTATTTTGATATGCCTAAAATTTAATACACAATACGTTGCCATAAGATATTTTTATTTATTTTATTTATTTATTGAAACGTCAGTTTAAAAACCTTTGAGCCAGAGGCTCATTTACAAAGGTACCTTGTCACAGAGAGGACAGACAGTACAGACATGCTTATACAATATGGTAGTTTACAAAATAGGGAGAGACATGTAAATATATAGTGGTTACAATATGCGGATACAAGGTCGAAACAGGACCCAGGTAGGTTCAACATAAATTTATACTTCAGGCAAGCAGTCGTGGTCTATACATTACTACCCATAATAGGTACATACAGCGAGGTGGAAGACCCTAGGTTGCGCTAGGAAAAGGTAGGGAGTAGCCACTCAGGGAGTTTTGTCAGAGCAATTTGGGCAGGAACAGACTTAGATACAGCCACAGCGGCAGGAGGTGAGTAGGTGATTATGGAGAGAGGTTTTAAAGCTGGAGATTGTGGTAGTGTTAGTGATACTAGTAGGGAGGGAGTTATACCAGGATGGGGCTCTGTAACTGAAGGCTCTTTGTCCCCATGAGGTTCTAGCCCTCTGTACTGCCAGTGTGGCTTTACTGGAGGATCGAGTAAGTAATAGTGGGTTTGCTGGATGGATAGAGGCAGTCAACCCAGGTGGGGATATACCAAGGAGAGTTTTTTTAGTAAGGAGGCCAGTTTGGTACCTGAGACGTTCATCTAGGTTGAGTAGATTAGCTTGGGCATATAAATGGCAAGTATGGGTTAGTCTGGGAGCCCCAGTGATTAACCTAGAAGCTTTATTTAAGGTGAGGCGGATTTTGTTTAGGGAAGTGTGGTCAGCAGCCCCATAAACTGGCAAACTATAGTCTACTAAGGATAGTATTGAGGATGTGACCATGAGTCTAAGGGCTTCAGGGGGGGAGACAGTTTTTGTGACGGTAGAGCAAACCCAGCCACATATTAGCGGCAGAGGCTAGGGCCAAAATATGGGCATGGAATGTAAGGGCGGGGTTGAAGGATATCCCAAGGTACTTGTACGAGTAGACTTGCTCGAGTGGTACCTTGTAACTTGTGAGGACCTGAAGAGGGAATTTACTAGCTTTGTTTTGGAGGTGGGCAAAGAGCATGGTCTTGTATTTTTTTTAAGATTTATTACAAGTCAGTGCTCTTTAAACCAGGCTTCAGCAGTATTATAAGAAGATTGCAAGGAACCCTGGAGGATGATAGGGTTGTGGTCGGAGGCAAATATAATGGCATCGTCAGCATAAAGTAAGAGTTTACCCTTACATGCAGCAGGCAGGGAATTGAGATATAGGGAAAAGAGCAGGGGCCCAAGAATGGAGCCCTGGGGTACACCAGAGTGGATAGAACAGGAGCTGGAGAGTGTCCCATTGAGTTTAACACACTGGGAGTGGGCAGACAGGTAGCTGGAGCACCAGGAGACAGGCCCTGTGGCAAAGCCAACGTGGCTGAGGGCAGCCAGCAGGAGGGGATGGGAAACAGTATCGAAGGCTTTGGATAAGTCAACAAAAACTGCACCAGCTAGAGAGCCAGAGTCCAGAGAGGAGTGAAGAAAGTTAGAAAACTCAAGGAGGGCAGTATTAGTACTGTGACCAGCACGGAAACCATGCTGTTCCGGGCAGAGGATGCTATATTTAGCTAGGTACTCAGAAATTTGGGTAGACACTATTTTTTCTAAGGCTTTTGAGAGAGGGGAGAGGATGGAGATCGGTCGATAATTACCAGGTAGGGACCTGTCACCATCCTTGTGAATGGGGGTGACAGTGGCAGTTTTCCAGATGGAGGGAAACTGCCCCAAGCAGAGACATTTATTGAAGAGGCTGGTGGTAGGGGCAATCACCTGATCCAGAACCTGATGAAGGAGACAGGGGTCCAGGGAGTTGCTTCCAGTGGTATTGCTTCTTAAGGCCTTGATAAGGAACGGCCTGACTTCATGGGCACTAACCCGGTAAAAGTGGAGCCAAGGGCATGTGAGGATAGGGTCAGGTGGGGGGGCATTGAAAAAGTTGCTCGGCAGGACAGGGCTAAGATCAGTGAAGGATTTATTGAGGTAGTTGGCAATATGGGCTAGGTCAGTAGAGATGGTGCCATCAATGTTGAGTTGGGAGGGCGGGGGAGGATGTGAGCCCCCATTCAGTTGTTTTATGTTGTCCCAGAAGGTTCTCGCATTCCCCCAGGATGAAGTGAGAGAGGCCTTATAGTGATCAGCCTTGGCCTTGCGGATGGCCCAGGTACATTTATTTTGGGCAGCTGCATACGCCTGCCTGTCAGTGGGGCATCCAGTTTCTGTGGCAAGGTGCCAAAGATTATCTCTGTGCTTAAGAAGTTGAACCAGGGGAGATGTAACTCAGGGGGCATGCCGAGCTTTGGAACGGTGAACAGTGAGAAGTGCAAAAATGTCACAGGCTTTGTTAAACATTTGGATGAAGAAGGTTAGAGCTGTGTCAATATCGGAGGCATACTGAATGGGGGACCAGTCAACTTGGGCCAGGAATTGCTTAAGGCCTTTCAGTCCTCCTGGTCTTAGCTGCCGTCGTAGGGTGGACTGGGCAGTGGGTTTAGGTAAGGAGGTAGACCAGTGGAAAGGTATAGGGGAGTGATCAATGAGTCCATCTGGGAGGACTGGGATAGTACCAATTAGATTAGGATGATTGGTAAGGACCACATCAAGAAGAGTGCACGAGCCCATTCTAGGATTCACTCTTGTCAGTTGGGCAACGAGTTGAGTTAAGTCAATCGATGCAAAGGAGTCACGGGTATCTGAGGATGAGGGACTTAGCCAGTTAATATTTAGATCACCCACAAGGATTTTATCAGAGGAATGGGGTAGAGAGGTAAGGTACTCAATTAGCGGGACCAGAGCCAATGCCTGGTTTTTTGGAGGTATGTAGGTGGCGGTCAGACAGAGGGTGCCCCTGGATGGATCAGGGGTCAGTTTTAGGGTTAGGGCCTGAGCACTGAACCCAAGGACAGGGGTTGGGAGGGCTATCCCTATAAGAGAATCTTTGATGTAGATAGCACAGCCCCCACCCCATCTGCCAATATGGACCTCTCTATAAAGGGAGTAACCAGGGAGTGAGACAAGGGAGTCAGGGGTAGAACCTGACAGCCAGGTCTCCACTAGAGCAATTATGTCGGGTTTATGGACTGTGACCCAGTATTGGAATGTGTCAAATTTTTTCAGGAGGCTACAGATGTTCATTGACACAATAAGAAGCCCAGGAGAATCAGACAACACCCTATTGAGGGCCGGGCCTGGGTTGGGGTGTATATTCCCTGATAAAAGTAGAAGGAGAAGTACAGCCCTGGGCAGGGGGTGGTGGAAGGAAGGTTTACATCTGGCAAGATAGAGTAGTAGGGTAGCTTAAGGACACAGGGGTAGGCAGGGGGCTGGCCTGGGAAGGCTAGAATGACAAGACTGAGAGAACAGGGGAGGAAGCTAGATGGGGGGCTAGGGGAGGATGAGTCAGGCAGATGTGTACGCGAGGTGTAGAGGAGGATGGTGCTAGCTCAAGAGCCCTATTGGAGGGTAGGGCATGAGTGCAAAAGGGGACAACAGGTTGGAAACACTGTGATACTAAGGTGACACCAAGGTCCGATGGAGGCCCCAAGAGATGGAGGAGAGAGAGGCAAATCAATAGGAGGTGGGCGGGCATTTTCTAGGGGGTGATCTTCAGTCAGTTAATATGAGAAGGAGGAAGTTAGTATAAGGTCATCCAGTTACCGTGAGTGCCACTTTGGGTCAGTGGTAGTGACACCGCCTCTGGATCACAAGGTACCAGGTTCAAAACTCACCTGGAGTAAGCGGAGGGGGCCCAGGGTGGGGCTGAAAATTGATGCTCCAGGTGCAGACCACAAGCTGGGTGAGGGTCCAAAACTGGGGTGCTAGATAGCGACTCCTAGTGGTCAGAGATAGTTATAGACAAGTATGCAGTAAAGGGGACACAGGTGCCCAGGTGCTACAGGATAGGGAGGGAAGACAGTGGGTATAGGATTGTAGAGGTGGTGGTAGGAGCAGAAGGAAGCAGAGTGGTAGGATAGGAGAGGTGAGAGTGGTATGGAGGTAGAAGGATCCAGGGATAGAGTGAAGGCTAAGTAGGCAGGATGTATTTAACAACAGGGAAAAGGAGACAAAAATATATGCAGTGGCCTCTAGTGGCTGGCAGGTATAACCTGCAAATGGGGAAGTGGGGACTTAGTATTTCGGCAGCCAGGAAGTGATGTCATAGAAGTGAACCAATAAATTGATCGGCCGGGGTGGGTGGGTGGCTGGGCTGGCGGGGCAGGCATGTAGCCAAGCATCGTCGGGGCTAGCACTCCACAGCAGTAGCGTTGAGTCAGGTAAATTTTGGATGTAGCCTTTTACCTCAGAGTCCCCAGTTGTGTCCTTTGGCTCCTGGAGGGAGCGCAAGCTGTCCGGTTGCTGCTGCGGTCAGAGCTACCCCACTACCTCTTTTCCTTCCTTTCCAGTCTGCTCAAAGAATTTAATAACCATGTAAATTCTAGATGTTATCAGGAAGCGAAGGTTTTAACCAGGTTTCTGATATGGCAACCAAATCAGAATTATTAGTAGCTATTAGTTGTTCCATCTCAGTAAGGTTTGGAATCACATTTCTAGTATTTAAATGAATTGCTCACATATTCAGATAGTACTCCTGAAGAGCCTAGCATTCCTTCCCTATTGATGATTATCCAATCCAAGACTGAGTGGTTTGCAGTTTGACGATTTAAACAAGTTGGTTAATTAATAATCTGAGTCAAACCATAAGAGTGTAATAAAGATTCTAAACCTATATTATCTGTCTCTAACCAATTCAAATTCATGTTCCCTACCAACAAGGAATCATGACCTTAAATAAAGGGAGCTACTACTTTCAAATAATCTTTTAACCCATAAATCCCACAATTAGGGGGGTTATATGAGCAACCTAACACAATACATTCCCCCCACAAAAGTAAGTAAAATATTAACCAATCAGTCTCTGAGTTGTTGTCAATACTACTACTTAAAATTGGTAACTGAAAATTTTCTTTAAAATATACAGCTACCCCATCACCTCTTTTTCTTCCTTTCCAGTCTGCTCAAAGAATTTAATAACCACATAAATTCTAGATGTTATTAGGAAGAGAAGGTTTTAACCAGGTTTCTGATATGGCAACCAAATCAGAATTATTAGTAGCTATTAGTTGTTCCATCTCAGTAAGGTTTGGAATCACATTTCTGGTATTTAAATGAATAATTTTAAAACCATGGGACATATTTGACATTGGCTGATGTTGCTTATTTTCATAATAGGAGGTGGTAGGCCCTTGATTTATCTCTATGCCCCCTGAAAATAACAATAAAAACAGTTGAAATGCACTGTATGCCCCACCAATACTGTGCTTGACATTCAGCAAAGATAAATGTGACAAGAAATAACCACGTATCGTTGTCTCATAGCTCTTCGTCAACAATAATAGGAGAACATCGAATGCGTGGTCTCTTAATAACATCAAATTGGACATAGACAAATCAAATTTTGTTTTCTTGTTCAGTTGCTCCCTGTTAGAGACCATACAAATAGTGACACACAGCATCAGCCCACCGTATACACCGGCAATGGTAACCACTAAATACAACTGTGATTTTTACTCCAGCATGGTCTCTACTACCCTTCCCACTCTACTAATCATACTCCTGTTGCTTGGTACCCTCTCCATGTCCACTACCTACTGTTGTAATAATGCAGGGGTTCATCCTCCACCACAAAGTGACTTCCACTTCTCTAACCTCCTTGTCAGGGATGCAAAGATACTGGATGCCACCCCTCTCTTACTCCATAATGGTCTCATTAACACTGCCTCAGTGGGATCTCCAAAATACTGTTATAGCACACTACACTACACTTCCTTTGTCCACCGTAAACTGTGGTATCTCATCCTCATTGCTCTGCTGCTGTCAGGGGATGTGGAGCCCAATCCAGGTCCAAGTTCCCATTACTCACAAGCTGACTTTTTGGATCACAACATGAAAGGACTCTTCATTGCTCACCACAGCATAAGGAGCCTACTGCATAACTGGGTGGAACTTGAAGCCTGGGTTACCCTTTACAAGCCAGACATACTATGCCTATCTGAGACATGGCTGAAACCCACAGTTCCTGACTCATCATGCCTGTTAGCCTCCTATAACTTCAGCCAGAGAGATAGAACCCATTCAAAAAAGGGTGGTGGGGTTATCTACTACTAAGAGAATCTAAATCTCTCTGTCATCACTATGCCCGCCCTCCCCCACTGTGAGTCACTACATGCTCTACTTACCCTGGGTGAAAACAAAGAACTTCATACTGTATGTGCCTATAACCCCACAAACAGTGGCCTCCCTGGGCTCATGGAGCTACTCAAACATACATCCCTGGCGGCTGGATTAAATGAAGTAATTATTATGGGTGATATTAACTTAAACAGGCTGGTTGATTGCCAGACCAACTATCAATCTCAAACCATGCAACGTAGGCTACATCAGCTAATTACAGAACCCACCAGGACAGCTTCTCACACAAACTCTAGCACCCTAATTGACTGGGCCCTAACTAGTTGGCCAGAGCACATACATACGGCTGGCCTACTGGCTGATGCACTTACTGACCACTCCCTTATTTTCTGTCTATGGTCTCCTGCTTCCACCAACCCGGCCCCGCCTCCAAAGTATATCACCTTTAGGAACTTTGCAAGCTTAGATCTACTGTACTACACTTTCTAAATGATGTCTCTCAAATTGACTGGAGCAAACTATACAAAGCTAATGATGCCCAGTCAGCCCTATACTTCTTCTTCCAGGAATTCTCGATGCTCCGGGATATCCATACCCCATACTCCACATGCAGAGTGAAGGGTAAACATACAAGATGGTTAAAAAAGGACCTCTTCTCCAGACTTAAAATGAGAGATAAGAGCTGGAAACGTTTTAAATCCTCTGGTCATCCAGCTGACTATCACCTCTATAGGGCCCAGCACAAAGACTGTAAAAAGCAAATAAGAGCTGCCAAAAGCAGATACTGCAAAACTCTTCTTAAAGATGCTGCACGGGAGCCTAGAAAATTCAAGACACATGTTCGGTCCTTCCTGGGGTCCACCCCATCCCCTACTCCAAAAAACATGATCCTAAATGGGATCCACTGTAATGATCCCCAGACAATTGTTAATTTCTTCAATCAACAATTTTCTGACCTGTCCAAACACACCTCTGCCTTCCTGTCCACGCCATGCTCAGACTCGCATGCTGTGCCCCACACTGATACATTAAGACCATCCTTTTATTTCTAAGCTATTTCTAGGGCAGAGGTACTAAGACTCTTAAACTCCATTTCAGACAACAACAGTACTGGCTCTGATGGTATTGAACCTAGACTCCTTAAGTTAACTGCCCCACTTATTGCCTCTCCCCTTGCCTGAATCTTTACCTTATCCCTCTGCCAGAGCAATGTTCCTGATATCTGGAAAATTGCCAGAATAACTCCTGTTTTCAAAAAAGGAGATCCAAAAGACCCCTCCAACTATAGGCCCATTGTGATATTATCGGTACTAAGTAAAATACTTGAGAAACTTGTAGCTACTCAAACTATTGATTTCCTACACAAAAACAATCTTCTCTCTCAGTCCAACATGGTTTCCACAAGGGCCATAGCACCACCACCACGGCCCTGCTAAAATTTATCACCGACACCCTGTCTGCTATGGATTCAGGACTCCTCACAGGAGCTGTCTTTATAGACATGACCAAAGCTTTTGATCTTGTTGACCACCCAATCCTTCACGCTACTTTAGAGTCGATGGGTTTTACTGGGGGTGTATTGACCTGGTTCAGTAGTTATCTGTCAAACAGAGCCCAAGTTGGGAAATATGCTTCCACCCTCTCGAACCAGTTTACTCTAAGTGTTGAGGTCCTCCAGGGATCCATTTTGGGGCCCCTCCTTTTCTCCTTATTTATTAACAGCATTGCCTTTAATCTCACCTCATGTTCATCCCTCTTGTATGTGGATGATATCGTTCTATATACTAGCTCCAAAAACCTGTCTGTCATAAACTCGTGCCTCTCCTCTGACTTTCATAAAATCCAAACTTGGCTGTCTGATCACAAACTGATCCTCAATGTTTCAAAAACTCAAGCTATGTCATTTGGATCCACAACTAAGCTTAAATCCTGCAACAATAACATTGCAGTCTTCAGTCCAGGCTCCCCTCCCTTAAATATAGTTGCCTTGTTCAAATATCTTGGGGTCATCCTTGACCAGAATCTAGGCTTTGATCTCCATGTCAAATCCACTTGTAAATTGGTAAACTCTAAGCTAAGCATTGCCTATAGATCTAGCTATACACTTACACCATACGCTAGACTGGCTGTTGCCCGTGGCATCCTACTTCCATCCGTGACTTATGGAATGGTCATGTATACGGCCATACCTAAAACAACGTTTCTTGCCTGGGACACCACCTATAACAACATTTGCCATTATGCAACCTCATCCCCTAGGATCAAACACTACTGCCAACTCTACTCAGACCTAAACTGGCTATCACCTGCTGTGCTGAGACTCCACTCAGTTGGCTCCCTAGTGGATAATGTAATCAGGACACAATCTCCTGCTAGTCTGGCTATACTACTGTCTCCTCAAACATCCTCCTATGGCCTACACTCGACTGACAAGTCCCTACTGCAAATACCCAGATGTAAAACCTCAAAGGATTCCCAAGCTTACTCTCACTATGCGACACAGCAATGGAACTCCTTACCAGTAACAATACGCCATGCATCTTCTCATGCCCTCATTAAAAAAGAGCATCATGCCTGCCTACTTGCTTCAAACCCAAGCACCTTTTTTAAGCCTCTATGATCCCTGTCTCTCTCTCCCATCTCCCATCTGCCTATTGTGTTAAGCCCTACCCTTTCTTCTCTTAGAACCATGGCTATGCTCCACTAGCTGTCTTGGATGATGATTTTGTATGCCTGTATGTTGATTTCCCTTCTTAAATAGTATTTGTTAAATATGCACTTACTATGTACTTAATAGGGTACTGTATTCTTGTTGCCTAGCTCTCACTACATATTAGATAGCTTGTTATGTCCCTAGAGTACATACTCTGCCCCCACTTGTATTTTTTTCACCGTGAACACATCTCTGCCTATCTATAAATATACTGTACATGTTATTTCCTCCAAATTTTGTTATGCTGTACTTGCAATGTTTTTTTCTTTGTTTCCCTCATGTTGTAATCCTCCCAGGTCATGGCTGAAAATAGTCATCTCTATGGTTAGCCCACCTACCCGGTAAACAAAAAACAAATAAAATAAGGTTAGCCATCACCAGTAAATGAAATCCCTAAACTCACCCACAACTCTGGATACAATGTGCTTTCTTTACTGGTCCCAGCTCCTCCTGCCTCCCACCAGCTCCCACCAACTCCAGCTTACATTTGGCAGTACTTTACTACCACAAGCTGCCGCTCTTAGATGCCACCTCATCTAATCAGTTTCTGGATTTAACCTACTCAACCCACCAAACTGGGCTGCCACCACCAATCAGAAGAAGAGGCGTGGATAAGCAAATTGCAGGTCAGCAGTGCAGAGTGTTCAGTTGCTATGGCAACACTCAGGAGTACTCCAGTACAGGTGGAGACAGCAAACTGTTAATTACTACAGTTAAAGTTCTCAGGTGAAATAAATAGCAGCCTTTAGTCACAAGGAGGCCTATTCATGAATGCTGGGGGGATACTCATGAATTGCAAGTGTGCCCCCGCACAGCTCCATACCTACTGGAGATCTGTGTGAGGACAGCATTCATGAACAGCGGTCCCCACCTGGCTCCATTATGCAGCTCCACCCCCAATGCACAGGTTCACGGTGGTGGTCCAGTACGGGCTGCGCACCTGGCCATGCAGCCAATCGACTGCCTGGACTGGGACCTGTAGTGGATCCCTTGTACCTGTCAGGTGCCATGTTCCCTACGGGTGCACATGTAGAAATTAATCTGAGGTGTGAGGGACTCCAGTTGACAGGCCCCCACCCATCCAAATGTGCCCCAATAACAAAGGCAGCCACAGTGAGGGGTAAGTTGACCCTCACCATCCCCATCACAACCAGTGGTGGCGTCCAGGTGAAGGCAAGCAACGATTACAGCTGCCTTCAGAAGGCATAGCCATCACCCCACCCATGCAAGGCATCCATGCTGTTATGAATGGTGTGGAGTGCTAACATCCCCCCACGCCTGTCCCCAGGCCAATCCTATGTGGAGCTGCATGTTCAGCTGGTGTGCCGGGCACATAGGGGGCATAGTGGGTTTGGGCTAGCAGGGTCTGCCACACATGCACTGACTCCCACTTACACTGTTCGTGCCTTTGTGGAAGGGCTTGGAGAGATTATCTCCTCTTTACTACATACACAGTAGGTATAGCACCTCCAGGCTAGCTAGGGTTTTCTCTGCAACAAGTACTTTGACAATAACTGTTGGACTGTCTGCACTGATTAGGCATCACACTACCTAGACCCAGATATACTTCCTCACTAGCTTTGTCTTTTTTACAGGTGCATATTGGTGGTTCCCTTATCATTTCCTTGGTTAAGTCCCCCATTGGGGTTATGCTCCTATTGGTACAGAGGATAGTTTCTGGTTTTATTGTTGTTACCTTGTACACTTGGCTTGTTTTTTATGCAGACAAAGATTACAAAATTGTTCTGGAACTATTCTGTATTGTATTAGACATTTAACTGTTTCCTCTTGCACAACTCTCTTGCCTGAGTACATTATCACAGCCTGTGGGGATCTGTTCTGTGTTCCTAGCTATCTCCAACTTTGAACTAGGAGATGATGCCCCATGTTGCCAGATCTCCTGTGAGGATGGTCTTCTGGAATGTTAAGGGTCTCAGCTATCTGGCTAAATGCACAAAAGCACTTCAGTATCTCAAATCCATCTGCACAGATATAGCACTTATCCAGGAGACCCACCTCACAGGAAAAAGCATATGTTGGCTACAGAAAGGGTGGGTGGAGATGATGGTGCAGAGTTCTATGTCCAGTAAGTCCCTGAGGAGATGATGATTCTGGTAAATAAAGCCCTCACTTGGAGTTTGGAAAAATCCCCTAGTTGACATGGCTGACAGATGAGCTGCTGCTAAGTTTGCCTACATGAGGTGGGGAGGTGATCATATGAACCTTTATGTCCCCAGTACATATGACATTGATTGTTCCCCCATCTTAGTCAGGTGATTGTTGACCTCAAGGGCGACCAACATATACCGTTCCGGGTTGGAGGCGATGTCAACATGGCTCCAAGTCCCTACCTAGACCAGTCCAAAGTAGTCCCTGTTATCACACTAAAGCATGCTCTACAAGCTATAATGGAGGAATGGTGGATATACAGTATTGATAAGGAATAATCCTGCTGACAAGGACTACTCATCTTACTCCCCAGTCTATGACTGTTAGTTGGATCGATTTCTGGCTGGCAGATGCAATAGCCTCCCCTGGGATTCTGACCCCATCTATTAGGTGTATAATCATATCTGATCATGCCCTGGTGGCTATGTGCTTTAAGCCACCTGGGAATGAACACAACTCCCCACAGTGGAGATGTAACCCTTTGTTTGTTTCAGATCTTAATTTCAAAGAATTGTTCCATTTAGAAGATGCCCTTTATTTTGAGCTTACTCCTCTGAGGAGGTAAAAGATGATACAGTATGGGAGGTCTTCAAGGCCTACCAGCATGATTATACAATTTCATTCTCCATATTGCAGAATAAACAAGCATTTGACAATGCTGAATGTTTGCTTGCTGGCATTGGCATTAGTAGTGTATGAGTCAGAGAGCTGCATAATAGGAATGGCAGTGAAGTACTGAACTGAAGCCAACCCCACCAGCACCCTGCAGAGACTGACAGGCATTGGGGTGTGCCTTTGGGTTGTCAGGCATAATGGCCATGCCATTTCACCACACCCTACCCTGCAGACACCGACAAGTGTCATGGTGTGCCCTGGGGTCTTTGGCCCTTATGCTCACCCCATTCCATCAGGAAATACGGTGAGATGGGTGCTGTATAGGAGAATGGGGTGAACTTTGGGGCCGATGAGTCCAAGGCACACCTTGATGCCTGTCACTGACTGCAGGGTGTGGAATGGTATGAGCATTACAGGCAAGAATCCCAAGTCACACCTCTGATGCCTGTCAGTCTGTACAAGGTGCGGTGTTATGGTTGGAAACCCTAATGCATCAGGCATTCATTGACATTTTCACTCCAAATTTTCAACATGGGTTTTTTGTGACCCCCCCCCCCACCTTATGAACAGTGGCAATATCAGTTTGTTAGCTGAAAGCTGATTTTGCACAGCGACTATGCCATTTGGCACCACAGGTGCAAAAACACATTTCGAACAGGATTTGAAAAATGACAGCTGTACTGTTCATGGGGAGGTGAAAAATGGCAATGTTGAAAATCTGCAGTGAAATATAAAAAACTGGTGAAGTCACCACCGTGCATAGAAAATGTGCAACGCACACCCGTCATGCAATTAGTTTGGGGATTTTTTTACAGCAGATTGTCAACACAGGGATTTTGGAGCCTTTGCTCATGAAAAGTGTCACTGTGATTTTCTTAATCTGTCCCGAACAGTGATTTCCCACAGTGACCACGCATTTCTGCGCTGGAAGAGCGGCTTCATTTTAGCCATGGTGTGAAAAATGACAGCTGTACTGTTCATAAGGAAGTGTGGAAAAATGCCAGGTGAAAATCTGGACTGAAAAATACTAGAAATCCACGAACTATTACGGTGCGTGGAAACTACTGCAGTAATCGCTCAGTAACACAGTCATTTTATGGACTTTTCTACCAAATTTTAACATAGCCATTTTAACACCTCTGCTCATGAACAGTGTCACTGTGGTTTTCTTAATCTGTCCCAAACTTTGATTTCACACACACCATCGTTAATGTGTGCTACATGCGGAAACACATTTTGGGTGAGATGTGAAAAATGACAGCTATACTGCTCATAAGGAGGTGTGGTAAAATGGCAATGTTGAAAATCTGGAGTGAAAATATTGAAAATTCGCAAACTTATGAGTGTGCGTAGGAACAGCACAACACATGCTCATAAAACAGTCATTGTTGGGAATTTATTTGCAAAATTTTCAACATACGGTTTTTGGGGGCCCACCTCATGAACTGTGACACTGTCATTTTGTAAATTGGTACCAAATGTTAGTTCCGTGCAGTGACCTCAAAATCACCTTTCGTGTCCGATTAACAAAATGACAGTGATAGAATTCTTGAGGAGGGTTCCCTAAAACCCCATGTTGAAAATTTGGTGAAAAAAATCCCCAAAATGCCTGAGATATGCATCAAAGTTGAAAAAACCCTATTTATTCCATTAAACAGCTTACAGGCATTTCCTCAGTTCGCGATCGGCTTTGAAGAGTGCAGACGTGTTCCCCCGTCCACCGAAGATCGTCACGCCATAAGTATGGGGTGAGTTGGGGGGGGATGTGGGGAGGCTGGCTGCGCAGAGAGTGGGTACAGGTGGGGGGATGGGGTTCAGGACAGTCAGAGAGGGGAGGTTTTTTCTTTTCAGGTGCTTTTCTTTTTAGGAGGACAACGTGGGACTTGTGCCACGCTGGGGTGTTCTCCCAGTGTGGCACCTGGAAGGCTGTTTGGTGGGACAGTGGAGCTGATGGGGAATTGGGTACCTCTGTCAGCCATACAGACTATTGCCAGGCTGGGGTGGGCTCCCAACATGGCACATGGTAGTCTCTTTGGGGGGGGGAGGGTAAACAGTGGAGCCGATGGGGGATTGGGCACCCCCGTCGGCCATACAGAATGTTGCAGCGTGGCACCTGGAACTCTGTTGGGGGGGAGAGTGCAGCAGAGCCGACAGAGGATTGGGCACCCCCGTCAGCCATGCAGTGTGTGTGTGGGGGGGGACACATGAGCACGCAATATGCGTGTGTGTGTGTGTGTGTGTGAAGCATATGAGCATGCGATATCTTGTCACTGCTCACTGAAGCATAGCTCTCCCTTTCAACTGTATGGCACTGCATTTTCAACTTCTGTCATAGACAGCTGCAGCATTCATTGGCGAACTGCGGCTGCACCTGCAAACACACTGACTGAATTGGAAGACAGGGTGCCACACCTCCAAAAACTCGGATGATGGCACTATGTTTCTTGCACATCCGTGCAAGCAAACATAAAAATGTGATGAGATGCTACGGTCTATGAAGAACTCCATTACCCTTTTGGAATACCAACTCAAATTAAGATTGAAGCCCAGGAGCTCCTCATTGCATAGATTCTGGGTCTCAAATATATGATCAATACGGTCTTACATCATTAAGCAGAGTGGTAGCTCCACTGAAATTTTATTTATTTATTTTATTCTTTGGTAACTGTATAAGGCCGCTAGGCACAAGTGCCTGTTTTCAGGGGCGACCTGGGAGCACTGAGCAGTTAAGTGACTTGCTCAGAGTCACACAGTATGCAAGTGGAGGTTGTGAGAATCAAACTCAGGTCTGGTCTGCTGGATGTACCAAGCTTGTTTATACTTCGTTCCTCTAACCTCTAGGCTATACTGCCAGCCCAAATAAACATAATTTCTGAGAAGCAGGTGACAAGGAGAGGCAAGCTCCTCGCCTATCACCTGTTAATGCAACAAGTGAAATCAGATTCCTGCTCTGTGCAAACCTGACAGCTCTCTAGCCACTGCTCCCAGAGATAAATGATGCCATGTGGCAGTTCTATGAGACATTATATACTTCCTATAAATCCAATCTGCAGGTGACCATCCAACATGAGTTCTTGAGGGGTATTCAGCATACCACTATAACAGAGAGATCCTGCCACTCTTGAGGACTGACCTTTTCTTAAATCTGTTGCAGCAGTTCTTCTATTTCTTAGCCTAATCTATCCTTTACAATTTCTAGTCTATAAGGTTCACCACCTATGGGTACCCCATCCCCTTTCTTGCCTGTGCTATACTGTCCTCTTTAATTTTCCTTTTCCCTCTCAGGTCTTTGTACAGGGAGGTTATTGCGGTGACCTCCGAGCTGATGTAAAACAACAGGCTGTGTTTCTTGTTGGATTTAGTATGCAATTACACTATATCATAAAATACCTTGGTATATGCCTTATGTGTATGAAACTTTTAAATATTGAAATTATCATGGTACTAGGTGTTTTTGATAAAGGTAAAACGTTACTAGGGGACTGTATTATAAAAATTAAGTTACTGGGGCAGAGGTAACAGACACCCCCCTCCTTGTGTTATTTAAAATGCATGTAAATTACAGATTGTTTGAGAGGCCCTTTGGCACCATGCATTCCTACTTTAAGCTGAACCAGCCTAAAATTTCATGGTGATTTGCATACACATCCCATGATGTTTTGCATTATGGAGGTATGTGTGATGTTGTGTTTCTTTGAAACTTGGCTTTATTGCCAATGCCCTTTGGGGTAACCCTTGCTTCAGTGCTTCTGCACTGGGGTTCTTTGTCTTTAGCTGGTTTTGGGGATTTTCTTTTTTTGAGCTCCCCATCACCCAAACACACATGACCAACATAGGGGATAGTTCATTTCCACAAGAAAGATAGATCAGTAGATCAGTGGGTTAGTAGGTGCTATCCAAGTGCAGAGGAAGGACATGCATAGTCTGTTGTTGCAAACTGATGTACTTAAGAAGAGATATGTCATTGCTTAAGGTTATCCCCTTTGTTTAAATACACATCACACAGAGAGTGTATGTTGAACCTGAAGTTCTGTGTCTGGTTCATCTGTTATCCCACAGCTCCTCCACAAGCATGTTACCAGTGCAGCTCCAAGAGGAGCTGAAAAGCCCTATCACAGAGCAGGAGCTACAAGAGGCCCTGTCTGAATAAACCAGAGGAAGGGCCCTGGTAAGAGATGGATTCACCATTGACTTACAGGTATATCAGCTTATGCCAAATATGGTAACTCCCTCCATCTGCCCTGAGAGAGGTTCGGAGCCTTAAATGCTTTCCTCCTACCATGAGTGAGGCTATAATCACATTACTCCCTAAGAAGTACAGTATGATGACCCCCTGTGAGTGCTCAAATTACCATCCCATTTCTCTCATCTCTACCAGTGCCAGAGACTGGAGAAAGCCTTAACCACTTGGCTTGAAAAGGCCTTCTCAGTCCTCGTCCATCATATGCAGGTTGGGTTTAGAAAAAGGAAAATTGGGAACCGATCATCTGCACTCTCCTCAGCCTTAAATGGCATGCTGAATCTGCCGACTCCTCAATGGCAGCAGCCACAGTAGACTTCAGGGAGACCTTCAACTTTGTTGAGTGAGACTTTCTGCATGAGGCACTGCTGGAGTGTGGATCTGGGCTCTCCTTCAGAGAGTGGATCCACACCTTGTACTGTAAACCTATGGCTGTGATGCTCACAAATAACATGATTTCTGCCCCTTTCCATTTGCAGCAAGGCACTTGATAGAGCTGCCCCCATCTCCTGGTCCAACAATGGCTTTTTTAGAAGAGGCCCTGGGAAGAGATGGATTCACCATCTGTGAAGCAGGTGACAAGGGGAAATGAAAACTAGGAGGTGAAGGCTGGAGCATTGTTGGAGGAGGTCCAAGGCCCAGGAGGACAAACAGATTCTGATGTCTCAATTCAATGAGTATCAGAAAGCAATCACCTGGAGGAAGGTGGCTTTTTTGTCAAGGGAGATTGCTGCTGGGAGGAACCAACTAGCACAACTCTTTCGAACATGAGACATGCATTTACATCCAGCCTGTTTGGAGCCCATGAGAGCTTTATCACTCACAAAATGTGAGGAGTTTGCTTGGTTCTCCTCGGTCAAGGTGTCCTCCATTGTAGCTTGGATCATCCCAAATGGTCCATCACAGCCTAGCAGAGTGGAGCCTTGGAGTCAGGATCATGTTCAATGGTCCTGGTGGGAGTTTCGACCAGTGAGGTTGGAAGAGGTTTGTGGGGAGATCTCTGAGCTGCGGGCAACATTTTGTAACCTGGATTCAGGCCTAACATGAGTACTGGTGAGCTGTGATGGGCTTCTGGGCCGGGAGTTCGCTGAGACTGTCCAGTGCTCCTTGTCAGAGAAGGGATTTCATGGTGTCATTGAAAAGTGCATTGGTGAAACCCCTTCTGGAAAGGCCATCAATGGACCTGAATGTCTTGGTGAATTACCAACCTGTCTCTAACCTTTCCTTTTTGGGAAAGGTTATTGAGAAGTTGGTCACGCTACAGCTCAAGGCACACCTCACCACCTTTAACAGCTATGATCCTCTCCAGTCTGAGTTTAGGTCAATGCACAGCATAGACACTGCACTAGTTAGGGTGCACAATGACCTGCTTAGGGTGAGAGATAGAGGAGATTGGTCAGTTCTCATTCTCCTTGATTTCTCATCAGAGTTTGATTCTGTGGACCATAGGCTGCTGTTGGACTGGCTCAGGGAATACGTAGGACTCACCAGCAAAGTCACTGTCTGGTTTGAGTCCCATCTCAAGGACAGGACCCAGAGAGTAGTGTTGGGCAAGTATTCCTCATGACCAATGGCTCTGTCCTGTGGAGTACCCTAGGGCTCGGTCCTGTTGCCCATGCTGTTCACAATGTATGCTGCCCCTGTACCAGGATCATAAGGCAGTATGGGCTCAGGTTTCATTGTTATGCCAATGATACCAAGCTTTACTTGTCTTTTGCACATGGGACATCATGTGCAGTCTATGTGCTAAATAAGTGCTTGTCCAAGATTCAGGACTGGATGTCATCGAGCTGGTTAAGACTGAACCCAGAGAAAACTTAACTGCTAGTGGTCAAGCTGGGTTGAAGAGGAGGAGTGGAGGCCACTGGGAGGGAGACTGGGCCTTGGCTCAGACTTTCTAAGTTATTGGCTGCCACCAAGATGAAAATCTGTGAGTTATTCTGGATGATGGGCTGACACTAGAGGCTCAGGTGTCAACAGTGGTCTGGAATGGCTTTTACCATTTACAAAATATCAGCCATATTAAATTCCTTGTCCTGCCCACGCTTGTGCATGTTTTTGTGACTTCCAGGTTCGACTACTGTAATGTTCTGTACCTTGGGGTCAATAGAGGTACACTGTGACACCTACAGCTGCTGCAGAACACAGCTGCCCAGTTACTGACAGGCCTTCCCCGGTTCTGTCATGTGTCACTGGTGCTGTGCAATCCGCACTGGCTGCCAGTGAAGTGATGCATCTCCTTTTTTTTTCCTCAGTTGTTTTACCAGGAGTAACACACTAAGCTGAAAGCTTGTTTACTTGTGCGACCTGGGAGCACAGGGAAGTTAAGTGACTTGCTCAAGGTCACACCGTATGAAAGTGGGGGCTGTGAGATTCAAACCCAGGTCTCCAGATTTGCAGCTCAGAGCCTTAAACCACTGCACTATACGGCCTCCCCTCCTTTAAAGTTGGTCTGCTGAACTATAAGGCCCTATATGGGGTTACGAATATACGAACATATAAAATTGCCAGCAGATACAGGCCCTTCCATCTATCTAGTCTGCTCGAGTGTGCAGCATGCTTTTTATTAAACTGCAGCTGCCCCCTCCCCTTATACGCCCTTCTGAATTAGTGCCCCCCCACCTCCGACTTCTCTTTCCCCATCTTCTCTCCAGTTTTTCCCTTCTCTTGGGCCCTATCCCACCCTCTCTTGAAGCTGCCCACCATCTGCAGTGATATTACTTCATCTGGCAGTGCATTCCAAACTGCCACTACTCTCTCCGTGCAATAGTGCCTCCTTATCTCCCTCTTGAACCTTCCTCCCTCCAAATTGAAACTGTGCCCCCTGGTTTCCTTCCCCTCTTTTAACTTAAAAAAACCCTCAGAATTGCCTCTGTTTATGCCCTTTAAGTACTTGAATGTTTCAATCATGTCTCCTCTCTCCCTTCTGTCTTCAAGGGTGTACATGTTGAGCTCCCTCAATCTCTCCTCATTTGTTTTGCCCCTCATCCCCAGGATCATCTTCATCACCCTATGCTGAGCCAGTAGTTTGATGTCGCTTTTCAAATCAAGGCACCAACATTGCTCACAGTACTGCAAGTGTGGCCTCACAAGGGTCCTCTACAGGGGCATAATGATCTCCTCCCTCCTAGAGGTGATTCCTCTGGTGATGCATCCCAGCATTCTTTTTGCCTTTGCTGCTGCCTTCCTACACTGCATCGAGTGTTTCATGTCCCCTGTCACCAGAACCCCCAGATCCTTCTGCTTAGCCAAAGTGGTTAATTACACTCCCCCCAACCAGTAGCTGTCCTCTGGGTGTTTTACTCCCAAGTGCAAAACCTTGCATTTTTTAGCATTTAACCCCAGCTGCCACGTGGCTGACCAGCATTTAAAGTGTCTCCAAAATCCTGCTGCAGTACCCTACTCCCTTCCTCTCTATCTGTCTCAGCAAAGATTTTAGTGTCATCTGCAAATAGCTTGATCTTGCTCCTTATCCCATCTGATATGTTGGCAATGAATATGTTAAATAATACTGGTCCCAGCACCAACCCCTGTAGGACACCGCTGGTTACAGCCCTGGGTGCCAAGAGCTCTCATCCAGCTGTCACACTCTGCTCTCTGCCCTGCAACTAGCTCTTAATATACCCAACCATTTTCTTCCCAGCTCCCAGGTTATTTTACTTACTGAAAAGTTAAATCCAAATGCTGTGACGTGCTCTAGTGCTGAGCAAGTGGGGCAAACATGGGATGGCAACACTCAATACACCAATCTTACTCAACAGTGTATGCACTCTCACAGACAAAGAGTCAGGAAGCTGAAGATTTCCAAAATAACAGTCAGTTTATTTAACAAAGTATAACAGCTTCTGCCAGCGGTGTATGAGTGGTTCCATGTGATAATGGCGATCGCGGAAAGGCGATCAGCGTTAGGGTGAGTACATCTCTGAAAATCAATTTTGGCTATGTACACTATCGGCGCAAAGCAAAAGGGCGCTGGAGACTTACTTTTTTTTTTATGAGGGGAGCTTTGCCCCCAGCACCCCCCCCCCACTTAAGGATTCTCAACTCCAGGGGGGTGCAAAACAAAAAAGAAATCCCAGATGGTGCACAAAATAGAGACTGCACCTAGGACCAAACCCGGTACCCTCTGAACCCTATCCTGCCACCCACCAACTACGCCACATGGCCAGCTCAACCTCTGACCATCTCACTATACCCCACAAACCCTCCCTCCCTTTCTGCCCATCACATGACTTGCTCGCTCCAACCCCGCACATGCGCGTACATATAGCGACATCCTGTCACTATATTCGCAGACCCCCTTAATCCAGTCGCCTTCCCTATCCAGTAGCCCTGTGCACATGTGCCATGATTGAGTCACCCTTTTTGAAAGCACGCAGTCATGGTCACCATTGTCACAGGCTACCATATGAGCCAGGTAAAGGACATCCACTGCATTTCCCCTATCCCGTGACCGTGTCACACGATCAAAAAAGTCAACAAGATTAGTCTGACATGATGTGCCAGATACAAACCCATGTTGCCTGTCATCCTGCAGATCATTCTCCGTCAGGAAACTCACCAGCCTTTCCTTAACAATAGTCTCCATTAGCTTCCCCACAATGTACGTAAGGCTCACTGGTCTGTTGTTCCCAGGTTCATTCGGGGGCCCACTCTTATGGATTGGCACCACATGTGCCATCCTCCAGCCCCTGGGCACACATCTAGTATTCAGTGAAGTGTTGAACAAATCTGCCAGTGGTACCTCCAGAACCCCCACCAACTCCCTGAGTACCCTAGGATATACTCTGTTCGGCCCTGGTGCCTTATCCACCCTTAGTGACCTTAGGCCTTCCAACACCCGTTCGACTGAGATCTCCACATCCATTACCTCCTCCCCCACTGCCCTCCCCACCTTTCCCCGGGGGCAGGCCCATCCTTCTCCCTAGCAAACGGTGAGCAGAAGTACTCATTTAGTACTTCTGCCAGCTCTGCTCCCTGTTCTTCCCACCCCCCTCCTTCCTAATCCTTACAATCTGGTCGTTGCACTTTCTCCTCTCGCCTACATACCTGAAGAAATCATTCTCTCGTTCCCTGATCCTCAGTGCTAGTCTTAATTACTTTTGAAGCTTTGGCTGCCCTCACTACTCTGCTCAACTCCCTGGCTTTCTTCATGTATTCCTTCCTGTCCTCATCCTGGTAGGATCTGTTATACTTTCTAAAGGCCACTCTCTTTTCCCTCACCCTTTCCACTGCCTCTCCTGTTAACCAGCTTGGTTTCTGGTTCCTGGCCTTTTTGCTTGAGCTCTTTCTGCAAGAGCTAGTGGCCTCTGCTAGACCCTTCTTGATGATGTTCCATTTCTGCTCTGCATCCATGCCTGGGCTGATGTTGTCTAGGTGCCTTTCCAAAATGGTTCCCACCCTGCAAAAGTCTGCCCTCTTAAAATCCACAACTCTTGTCTTTGTATTGGCTGCCTCCCTCTTCAGATTGAGGGACAACTACGTTGTGCAGTGGTCACTTCCTGCTAGGGGGTCCTCCACCTCTATATCTTGGACTAGTTCTCCGTCCGTAAGTACCAGGTCCTGAATGTTCTCCTCCCTGGTTGGCTCTGTCACTTTTTTGTGTGAGGAAACTGTTCTGGAATGCCTTCAGAAGGACCTGGTCTCTGTCACTTGAGGTGTCTGGGGTGTTCTAATCCACCCCATCAGACTGAAGTCCCGACTACCACTGTGTTGCCCTTACCGCTAAGCCTCTTCATTTGCTTCCTTAGTTCCCTGTCCATCTCTACATTTTGGGAGGGAGGCCTATACGCCATCCCCAATCTCACCTTCCTGCCCTTTGAGTTCTGTAGATGAATCCATAGGGCTTCAGCCTTGCCCTCCTCACCTTCCTCCCTGTTGCACACTATCCCTTCCTTAATATAGATGGCGACCCCTTCCCCCTTTCCCTTTGTCCCTGTCCCTACAGTGCAGGCTGTACTCTGGGGTTGCGAGATCTCAGTCCTAGTACTGGGTGGCCTATTTTTTAGTTATGATGGCTATGTCCACCTCCCCTTCCACCATCAAAGCCTGCAGTTCTACTGTCTTATTGCCAAGGCTTCTTGCTTTCAATGAGACCAGCATCCACTGTTAATTCTTTGCCTGCTTGCCTATAACCTTTCCCCCTACCCATTTATTTGATTTTGCTTCTACTCTTCCTGCCTATCTATGGGGGGGAACCTGGTGGTCTCCTTTGCCTGGTGGTACTGCTTCCTACCCCTCCGCCCTCCACGCCAGGCTGGGCCTGGGCTTCCTGTTTGAGCTCCTGCACCATCACATACTTGTGCGTCCTCTCTGCTCCACCGAGGAGGTCCTCCTGCTAATCCCTAGGGTGAGGTTAAAATCTTAGATGTGTGCCGAAGAGACTATTCCAAGGTTATATCCCACCCCAGCTCCACCCCCTAGCTAGGCTGCAGACTACCTGATTATTTATGTCACAAGAGTGGCCGAGTGGGATTCCCAGTGCTATCCATGCAGGAAGCGGCCAAAGCCATTCCCCCTTCCCAGTCTGGTGCCTGGAGATTGTGGACTTCCAATTGGGAAACCCGCCCTCAGGGGCACAATGGGGCGGATCCCCCTGTGGCCACGGCATATCCTTGGGGCATATCCCTAATGACCATGTCCCATCTGTGCTGGGCACAAGCCGTGGTCCCTGTAAGATCACCCGTAAGAGAGGCCCCAGTACATACCTGGTGCTGGTGCCCTCCCTCTCCCCAATTTCCATGCTGGGCTTATCCAGCTCGCCCTGAGGCAAACCTCGGAGAAGCTCCCTATCCACTTACAAAAGAGACTGTGACATTAATGCTGCCACTTCACCCCATGGTCAAATCACCAAGATCTGTACTGGTGAAGGTGAAAAACCCAGGGGGAAAAAAAAACTCTTTATTAGGGGAAAACCAGGGAAAATTCCTTTGCAACCCCAGTCAGAGGTTCCCCCTGTAAGTGGCAATGATCTTGCACTATATTTTGATGGTGGGTGGGTGGGTTTCTTGCTCGAAGAGGTGCATGGAAAAGAAGATGCCCACTCTTCTACCTTTGCTTTTATATTTTCCTGCACCTCTCTGTCCCCTGCCTGGCTCCTATAATCCCTCATCGGTTGCCTGGATGTCCACCCCCTGTCCCCCCCCCAACAACAAGGTTTCTGTTCTTGTTCCACCTGGGCTATTGGTGATGGGTCGGGGAAGGGACATGTCTCTTTAGGATGGCCCATCCCCCTTACTTCTGTCCTGATTTTAAGCGCAGCTGAGGGAGGGGGTAGCACAGCAGCAGTCCGGCTTCCCCCTCGAGGCCCTTGGGGAAGGCCCATTAGTTGCATAGGACACACCTCCTCCCCACCTTCCTTTCCCTCTAGACAATATCCACACCAAGTTGGGATTTGAATGGCTACAACCATATGTTTATTAATCAAATTCCTAATACAGGCTAGACATGAACAGAAGGGAGTTTTCCAAGGTTGCATCCTGTCCCAGCCTGCCCCCCTCAGCTAGGCTGTGGGCTACCAGATTATTCATGGCACCAGAGTGGCCAAGTGGGAATCTCAGTGCCATCTGTGCATGGCACAGGCTTAGGCACCCCCTCCCCAGTCTGGCATCTGGAGATCGCGGACTTCTGATAGGAAAACTCGCCTTCAGGGGCCCAATGCAGTGGATCCCCTGTGGGCACAGTGCATCCCTGGTGCATATCCCTGGTGACCATGGCTTGTCCATGCTGGGCGCAAGCCGCAGTCCCTGTGAGATCACCTATATGAGAGGGCCCAGTCCGTACCAGGTGCTGGTACACCCCCTCCCCAATTTCCATGCCAGGCTGATCCAGCTTACCTTGAGGCAAACCTTGGAGATGCTCTCTATCTGCTTACAAGAAAGACAGTGGCATTAATGCTACCACTCCACCCCTATGGTCAAATCACTGAGATCTGTACTGGTGAAGGTGAAAACCCAGGGGGCCAAAAACATCTTTATTAGCAGAAAACCTGGAAAACTTCCTCTGCAACCCCTATCGGTGGTTCCCCCTGTAAGTGGCAGTGATCTTGCACTATATTTTGAGGGTGGGTGGAGTTCTTCTGGCATGTCGTCTGCTCTGGGCACCAGGGTCCCGAAGTGTTCCCATTGCAAATGAGATAAAGCATCAGCTATACCATTTCACTCCCCCAGCATGTGCCTAGCCTTAAACTGTATGTTATGCAGCAAGCACCTCAAGAAAAATACTTGGAACAAGTACCCAATCATCCCGGCTGCTCCGTGCTTTTGCTTTATAATGTGCACCACCCCTCTATTGTCCGACTGAAAAAGTACTTTCTCATCCTTTAGCTCCTTCCCCATGTGACCAGAGCTACCACTATTGGAAAGCATTCCGGTAAAGTGATATTCTTGGTCAAATCCCAGTTGGCCTGTGATGTTGGCCATGTCCCTGCGAACCAAGTGCTCTGCAGGTATGCACTGAACCCATGCTTCCTGGAGGCATCTGTGAACAGCTCCAAGCTTATATTAGACAAAACAAGCTCCAGTCATGCTGTTTCCCAATTAAATTCCGCTAAGAAGGTGGCCTAAACTACTAGGTCCTCCTTCACTGAAGCAGGTATTCTTATTCTGTGATATGGCTGCCGTATCCTGACTGTCATCTTTGCCAGCTGCTGCACAAAGGCCCAGCCCATTGGAATGGTCCAGCAGACAAAGTTCAAATGGCCCAGCAGCTGCTGTACTTGCCACAATGTCATCTTCCTTGCCTCTTTCACCTGTCTCACCATCATCCTCAGGATGTTGACTTTGTCCTTTGGGCAACCTACATACCATTTCCCTTGAATCAATTTCTATCCCCATGAAAGTCAACACCGAGGTTGGGCCCACAGTCTTGTCCTTAGCCAAGGGTACCCAGACAGACACTCTTTATGGCCCTCAGGGTCTGATCACAGGTGTCCTCACCCTGTGGTCCTACTACCAGAAAATTGTCTAAGTAGTGGACTATCTCCCTGGGGCCTTTTACTCCACTACCCAATACAAAAATGTACTGAATTTTTTCAAAGTAAGAGCATGCAATGGTACAACCTGTCGGCATGCATTTATTTATGTAGTATGCATCATCTACTTTCATTACGAGCAAGTTAAAATCTGCTGGTTGTACCAGTAGCAACCAGAAGGCAGATTCAGCATCCACCTTTGCTATCAATGATCCATGGCCCACCTTGCTACCTCACTCGCTGCCTTGTCAAATGATGCATAGTGGACCATTGTTAAAGCTGGGTTGATAAAATCATTTACAGACCCACCTTCTGGAAATGATAAATGGGTGACCATGCAAAATTTGCCCGGCGTGCTCTTAGGTACCAATCCACTGGTGAAACCCTAAACTTCCTTAGCGGTGGCTCCTTAAATGGATCTGCAATCTGCCCCAGCCACCTTTCCTTTGCTTTCCTCTCCCACACCACCTGTCTGTTCTCTTTCACCGACTTCAAGTTCAGTGCCTCGAAGTCCTGGGAAGGGCCTGAGTACAGTATCCTAAATCCCTGCATGAAGCCCTCTAACAATAAAAGTGCATCTTCCCTGTTGGGGTACCTACACAACCACCCCTTAATTTTATTTACTGTTATAGGTGTTGCCCCCAGTTCCAGAATAACCTTTTTTAATGAATCCACCTTTGTTTATAGTATGGCCCCCTTGCTGTTTACCCCTGGGGCACTGTGTGAAGGGATGGGGATTCCTGCATGCAAAACACTTGTGGGCAAACTTAAACCTCACCTGTGAGCATGTCCCCCTGTTGTAATGAAAACAATGGTTCCCTGCCCTGCCAAACTTTACCGTTTCCTTACCCCCCCCCCCACCAGGTCAACCTTCACAGGTAGGCTGCAATCCATCCAGTGGATGAATGCCCTGTTTGTAACAACATCCACCAACAAGGGCATGTCCACCTGGTCCCATTCCCTTCTCGGGTTCTTATGCAACCACAGGCAAAATACCTCATCGTAATGGAGCCAGGCTGCCCCCCCCCCCGGCTGCATGTAGCCTCATTACTTTTAACCAGTGACTGAGGAGGCCACAGCTCAGCTCCAGCTTGTCGCGACACAGTATGTACGTATATATCTAGAATCCTGCTAACCAGTTCTTAAAATTCTTCTTAGCCTGCGGCTTCTTGCTATCATTGCTCTTGTCCTTGTTTTCCCCTTCCTTTGTGTTGCCATCCTTCCCTCTGTGCAATAAACTGAAAACATCCATAAATTAACAGTGGACAATTGCAGCTCACATCTTGTCTGACAGCAGGGTCCCTACTTCCTGTTCTACACTGGAGTACGACTGATTAGGTGCCACCCCCTTTTCACCTGTGGCTCCCTCCCCATGACCCTTTCCCTGGTCTGCTAGGATGCTGGCTATATTTTTTAGTGCCCCTAGAACCTCTTCCATCTTATTGTCTCCGGTGGCACCCCCATGTCTGCCCCCTTTCTCCTCTTCCATGTCAGAGGATATTAGTGGTCTCCTTGGTCACTGACTACCCCCCCAGGTGGCTCAGCTTCCGACTCAGTCACCACTAGACACAGGCTCTGACCTGACCCACTTATACCGTGGGGTTGATGGCTGAGGGTGAGGGTTCTGGCCTCCCAGCCTTTTCCTCTTCTTCAGTGTTCTGGGCTCTGAGTCAACTCCCAGTCGCCTTTGGAGTTCGACCCATACCACCCTTTGGGTTTCTTGGGTAACAGTCGGCTCGACCTATACCACCTTGGCACTGGGCGCCTTGGCTTATGCATCCTGATTGGGGCAACAGGTCGTAAGGGATTCCATTCCGAATCACTCTCCGGGTCTCCCAGAACCTATCTAGGGCAAGGCCTTCTCCTCAAGCCTCTTCTTGCCCTTTTTGACAACTGTTTTTTCCCAAGTTGCCACCCCCAGTTTCCTCATGGACTGCGTTTTGGGTCACGGGAGGCTCTGCCCTCTTCCAAGCTTGAATCTGCCCCCAAGGCCCCAAGGTGGGACCACTGGAAACCCTGTTAACACCTGAAACCATGCCCTAATAGTCTTGTTACTTAGGTCTGGCTTACCTCCAGGTTGTCTCCTCCTTCTTGGGCTCTGCTCCTTGTTGTCCTTGAAGGGACCTGCCAGTGTGACCAAACATGCTTCCAACCAAGCTGCTCCTCATGCCTCTGCTATTGTCTCCAGCTCTGCCAACAAAGATCTCTGGCTCCTGCTCCGTCTTGGACCTCCGCATGTCATGACGCCTGCTGCTGGTTCCCCTGGCCTGCTGTAACTCTTCGACCCCCACCGTCCTTTTCCTCAGCCTAATCTATCTTTTTTTTTGTTTGTTTGTTTTAGGGTTTGTGGTCATTTGCTTGCCCCATAGGGAGGAGACTACTGTTTAACTGCTATGAATGCCTTCCTCGGGAAGCCTCATTGTGCAAGTGGAAGTTGTGGTCCCAACCCCCTGCCTACCAAGGGCTTTCTATCCCCCCCCCCTCTGTTTTACCTCTCAGCTCCCCCCTACCCTGATTCTACTTCAGCACTTCAAGTTGCTTTTAAATCACTCAGCCTGCTCTTCTGGTGCCCCTGCAGTCACTCCCAGTTCTGTGCCCCTTTTCTTCAGGCACCTACAAGGCCTTTCTCCTAGACCCCCTTAAGCCCCTTTGCTGTTTCTTCCCAGGTGATTCCTGGGCATACTACCTCTCCTGGGCCTCAATGTACCTGCAGATTTTGCATTTATTTATTTTTTTATTTTATCATCCCCTATCAGCACTGCTTATCTCGCTGACCAATGTGGAAGCCCCAAGGAGTCTTGTTTGCACTCCCAAAGTCCATCTCTCCGGCGAGTTACGCATTCTTGTGTTTTCCTTTTTTAATTCACCCATACTGCCTGTCTCTTCCCAATGTCCCCAGCTGCTTCCCCTGCCTCTTAACTTCTATCCC
The DNA here is from genome assembly GCA_016271365.2 of Neoceratodus forsteri. NCBI lineage: Eukaryota > Metazoa > Chordata > Ceratodontiformes > Ceratodontidae > Neoceratodus > Neoceratodus forsteri. Next base: position 1,256,062,559 of record CM057449.1, on the reverse strand, counting down.
CCCAGCCATATTGGATGGCCCAATCCCAGGTCCACCCGACCATGTGGCCATGGCCTATCACCCAGTCAGGACCCCCCAAGCTCCTGGCTAGCAATGCTGAGCTACCTGGGAGCACAAAGACGTTTGTGACCTGTAATTCGATTATCCCGGAAGGGCACTGTAAGCTGGATCTTGTTTCCAGGTGCACTCGCTAGTCTCTTGTTGCCTAGCTTTAGCAGCTTTCCAGTTGTGACGCTGCCAACCTCGCTTCTTCTGGATGCCCTGATCATCTTGCATCTCTGACCAACAATTTTCTTGCTCTAAGAGGTGAAGGGAAACAAAGACACCTACTCCTTTACCTTTGCTTTTATCTTTCCCTGAACTTCTCTGTGCCCTGCCTGGTTCCTCCAATCCCTCCCCTGTTGCCTGTATGGCCACCCTGTGATCCCCCCCCTCACTAATGGGACTTATGTCCCTGTCCTACCTGGGCCACAGGTGATGGGTTGGAGGAGGCACATGTCTCTTTTGGATTGCCCAGCCGCCTTACCCCTGTCCTGAGGTTAAGCAAAACTGAGGAAGGAAGTAGTCTGGCACTAATCCTCCTTCCCCCTCGAGGCCCTTGAGGAATGCCCAGAATTTAAGTACTTTGGGATCAAGATTACTAGCTAATAGACCTCTTTAATCCCAACTAACCTCCTGCCTCTAATCACAAAGCTTAAACATGAGACCAAACACTGGTCTAAGCTCAAGTTATCCTTCATGGGGAAAACTGGAGCGGTCTGCATGTTTGCACTGCTCAAGTTCTCCAACCTATTCTGCAACCTCCCCCTGCTGCAGCCAGATATGCTGCATACATGAATAGATTCAAATGCAGTAATGTAGTACTGCATCTGGGGATGAGAGACCAGTGCAACCTAGGGAGGCTAATGCTAAACACAGGAAAAAGAAATGGATAATGCTTGCACTCAAAGAGACTATAGGGCTGGAGTTTCAAAGTCCTATGTCTGACAGAAAGTGCTTGTGGAAAACAGTTGTGCTGCAAGTGGCACCTTGCGTCAAAAGATGTGGCTGGTAACTATTCAGGAAAGCAGCCTGTGCTTGCGGCAAATGGGGTTTGCACTAGCCTTGTGCCACAGAAAGGGTTGTGGCACACTGCTAGGGAGCTTGCGGCAGACGAAGGCTGCCTTAAACCCTGAAATTGTATTCCAAGAACCCTCCCAGAAGACAATGTACTAAGTACCATTAGACCATCCAAAACAGGCATAACAGTGCCAGCATACCTTCTGGGAGAGTTGGCAACTTGCTACTACTGTGTCACCCCCAGTGTAATATGTATATAATCAAAAACATCCCTGGTGATCCAGTGGTCCCACCCCTCCCTGCCCTGAGGTCCGTAATTCATATTATTATAATACAGTATCAACCCTAGTGATCTAGTGGTCCCCCCTCCCAAGCCCCGTTCGGTCCATTATTCGTTAATATTATAGAAAAGAAATAAACCCTGCTGGTCTACTGGCCCCCACCCTGGAAGGTATTGCCCACCACCCCCGCTCTCCCCAATCTGTACTCTGATCCGGCGACTGGCACAGCCCTCCACATACCACCACGGCCAGCCACCAAATGAGCTGTCAGAGTGCCCACTGTATACAGTAGGCACTCTGACAGTTCACTCGGCAGCCAGCCGTGATGGTGTGCTGAGGGCTGTGCTGGTAGCTGGATCAGGGTGCAGACTGGGGGGGGGGTGATGGGCAGTACCTGCTAGGATGGGGGGGCCACTAGACCAGCAGGGTTTATTTCTTTCCTGTAGTATTAACAAATTATGGACCAATCGGGGCTTGGAGGGGCACTAGATCACCAGGGTTGATATTGTATTATAATAATAATAATGAATTATGGACCCATCAGGGCTGGTGGGTTGCGAACCACTACCTTCTGTGCCTCCCGACTGCCTCACAGCTTGCGGCATACTTGGTGGTTGTGCTGTCTGTTTGCCGCACTACCACTGATGCTGCATGCCACAGGACGCAGGCTCAGTGACTCTGTCTGATACTGAATGGGGCGCAGAGTCCCTGACACGGGGCTGTTGGCTCAAGCTGCCATTGTCACAGCTTGCATCCTACCTTTGCAAATTCGGCCTATGTCTCAGAATTATGAGTACTAAAGCAAAGGAAAGTAAATCAGCTCAGTAGCTTTTAATTTGCAGGTGAACATGGAGAACAAACAGATACAAACCCTGGTGCTTTAACCACAGGGGTTCTTTGTCAAAGGATGTACGTCACAGGGAATCAGTACCACTTACATAGTGTTCCATTTAAAGGTATATACACCAATTTTAGAAACCTTAGTGATACAAACAGTATAAATGTTTACAAAAAATTACATTGCATAAATATTCTACAAAACATGATAAAGTTTTTTTATCATAAAATAATTTTTATTGATTTTTCAAAGAAGAGTAGGGTATACAAAGCCATTAACAAGATGCAGTACACCTCTAATCAAGAGAATACATTCCAACCAGATTACATCTTAACATAGATACCTGTATTCCACAAACAAGATATATAATATAACCGTCAAGTGTTAACAGGCAGCACATATGAGCCTAGTCCTACTCCCTGAGGCACCATTGCCCCTTCGAGAGGGGTAGGAGCAAAGAGAAGCTAGCAACAGTAAATACCTCTCAACTGGTGAGAAAGAGAAAAGACAAGAGGGGGAAGAACAGACTGAAGAAAGAAGAAAGGACTGTGGACCAAACACTGTAGATTCTGCTGGGTGAAACGTGACATTACCTGGGGTTGGGCCTCAGTTACGGACATCAGTGAGTTTAACTCCTAAGTGCTAAGATTCTGAATGGAAGGGTTGGGTGGAGGGGGCAGTGGGACCCTGCAGATGGAAGAATTGAGGTATGCTTCCCATTTACCATAGTAAATGCTGAGCTGTCCCCTCTTGGCATAGGTAAGTCTCTCCATGACAGCTAACTTAGCCAGGGCAGAGTGCCAGGAGGAGATAGCGGGGGAGGTGAAGCCTGCCTTCACTTCATTAAAAGAAGCCTTTTAGCCTCTAGTAGGGCTACTAGAATCCACTCTCTCTGAGCTAGTGGCAACAAACATAAGGGAGAGGGGTCACCCAAGAGAAACATGGGGTCCGAGAGATCGATTGGCTGTCTCAAGACACTACAGCAATCCATTGCAACTGCAGACCAGAAGGGAACTAGGCTTGGGCATTACCAGAGGACATGAAGAATGTTGCCTGGGCTTTGCTGACACCTCTAGTACTCTGCGTGTGGGAGCAAACCTCAGGAGTTAAGGGCAGCTGGAGTCCGATACCAGTGGAGGAGGATTTTAAGTTGGAGTAGGTGGCTCCTGGCATCTTTGTAGATTGAATGCGTCAGTTGCAGACTGCGGGACCACACCTTGGGTGCTATGGGATGAGATAAGTCATTACTCCATGCAAGTCTGCAGGGTTCTGTGTGGTCAGACTGACAGTCCCACCAGGTATGGTAAAACCAGCTGGCTAGGCCCTGGGATGTGGGTTTTAGATGTAGAATGGACAGCCATTGCCATTTAGGGTCGGTGACATACGACGATTTGAGAGTCAGCACTGCACTATGAAGTTGCAGGTATCTCCAGAAGTCTTTAGCAGGTATGGGATATTGGGCTCTCAGCTGGTCAAATGACATAAACTCAGGGGAACCAGGCATGTATAGATCCTGGATCGTAAGGATCCTGCACTTCTCCCAACTAGGCCAATATACCGTTTTTCATCCACAGCCATGTGCCGGCTGTTCCAGATACTGGCGTACCACATGGGAGGGAACCATGCCAGTTTCACAGTACCAGCTGCAGCCATGAGTTGTAGCCATGCTTTCCTGGTTTCTGCCATGACCGGGGTTAGCTTGCTGGATGGTGAGGGTGCATCTGCCAGCAGGATGCTAGGGGGACATCCCTGAAGAACCTTGGCTTCCAACTGTACCCAGAGAGGGGTGAAGATGAAGAGAGGATGAACCATTTAGTGGCTTGAGCTGACAGGTAAGACAAATGTTAGCCTTGCAGCCAGGGGAGTCCTAGCCCACCCCTTGACCAGTGGACCTGCAGTTTGTTGCAACCCCAGCGTGGTTTCTTGCCTCCCCAGATTAGAAGTGAGATCAATTTATCAAGAGAATGGAACAATTTGGAGGACAATGTGATGGGGAGATTATTGAATAGGTAGGCTATCCATGGTAGAAGAAGCATGTGAACCATGGCTACCTTGCCAGAAAGGTATAGATTCATCCAGCGCCACCGACTAATCTCAGCTGAAAGTTGAGATAGTAAGGGTGAGAAATTACAAGATTCCAACAGCTTCCACTCAAGGGCAACCTTTATCCCAAGATAGGAGAAGCCTTGAGGAGCCCATGTCAACTCCATGCCCTGCAGACAATCCTTGTTGCAGGCTGCATTTAGTCTTCCTTTGGTTAGTCTGCAGCCCAGACAATTGAGCGAAGTCCCATAGGACTTCACGCACTTTTGGGAGGGAGTCTCGAGGATGAGATAAGGTGAGTAACAAGTCATCTGTGTAGGAGGCAGTTAGAAAAGTGTGCTTCCCCACTGGCATGCCCTTGATCTCCTCAGTGGCAATGAGTTTCTGATTAAGTGGATCCAAAGCCACCAGGAAGAGAAGAGGAGAGAGAGAGGCCACCCCTGTTGGGTACCTCTATGCAAGGAAAAGGCAGGAGAGATGCCCTTGTTGGTGAGGATTTTGGCCACCAGAGTATTCTATAGGGTATGGATCTACTGTCAGAAGTATGGGCCCAAGCCATAGAGCTGAAGGACTTCATGTAAATAGGGCCACTCTACAGAATCAAATGCTTTTGAGAAGTCTACCACCATCGTAGCCATGGGGGTTTGAGAGCACATAGCCAACTATTTAAGAATCAATCTGGTGTTATAAACTGCCACCTTCCCCATGGTGAAACCAACTTGGGAAGGGTGTATTATAGAGGGAATTACCTCTACCATCCAATTGAACAGTATTTTGGCTACGATTTTAGTATCCACCAAGATGAGGGATACAGGGCAGTAGTTGACACAGTCCTGTGGGTCATCTGACTTTTTCGGTAGGAGAGTGATCAGTGCCTCTCACATAGAGGGAGGGAGTATGCCAGAGCCATGAGCTTCTTGAAGGGCCAGTAAGAGAGCAGTGATCTCCTGACTTAGAAGTTGGTACAGCTCTCTGGTCATGCCATCATGCCTGGGTGCCTTACCTTAGCAAGCTGAGTTGAAGTTCGGGTGCAGTAAAAGGCTTATCCAGGGTCTCCTTCATGGCCTTCAGCAAACAGGGAATGTTGGCGCAGGAAGAAAAATCCTTCAGTTTGCTGGCCAACTGGGTGGGGTCAAGGGAGATTCAAGACTGGTAGAGCCTCTGATAAAACTGTTGAATGCAGTCATTAATCCCTTTTGGATCTGTGACCATTACACCGGTTGGGCTTCTAAGTGCATGAATAAGGTAGGCGGCCTGCTGTTTCCTAAGTTGGTAGGCTAGCAGTTTGCTACCTTTGTCACCCCCGTCTCAATACATATGCTTGGGCCATAATAACATCCATTCAGCCTTTTGCTGGAACATGGTGTTGATAAGGTATTTCAACCCCACTACCTCTCTGAGAAGGGAGCAGTCGGGATTTGAGGTCATGGAAGCTTTGAACCTAGACTTTAGTGCAGCTAGTTCGCCCCCTAGGTGGTTCAGAGTTGCCCTCCTCACCTTATTTTTGTTGGCAGCATAAGCGATGATATGACCTTGCAGAATGGCTTTAAATGCCTCCCTGACTATACCTGCAGTTGTCTCTTTAGTGGTATTTCAGCAAAGTAGTCTCTGGCCACAGTTTGCACTATGTTGCAGAAGTCTGGATCTTGCTGTAGCAAAGGGCTGCAATGCCATCTAGTACCAGAATCTCTTTCTCCGGGTGGCACATAGGAGCATGAGACAGGTGCATGGTCCGAAAAGAGGATGTTATCTGTATGGGATGAGGCTATACCCTGAGCCGCCAGGGAACTGGCCAGCCAGAAATCTATTCGGCTGTATGTGACATGGACTGTGGAATAGAAGGAACAGTCCCTCCCTAAGGGGTGGTCCCATCTCCAGATGTCTATAAGCCCCCATTCATCCATCAGTTCCTGCAGATCCACTCTGGCCTTGGGATGGGTCTAGGGGGTGTGTTTGGATTTTTCTAAAAAAAATGTTGGGAACCAGATTAAAATCCCCCCCATCAGGATGGGAATATGGGGATGGCTAACCGTGAGAGACTCTATGGCCTGATTGAGGTCTAGGAAGAAGTCTGGATTATCTGTATTGGGGCCATAAAAGTTTACTAACATCACCACCACCCCCGGAAGGGCAAATCTAGTCTCCACCCAGCACACCTGATTGTCTGAGGCTACTTGCTCCTCTACCCATGACTATGATTTCCTGACTAGAATGGCCACCCCTCTGGATTTTGTCAAAGCAGAGCTAGCAACCACCCTGCCTACCCAAGACTTCATTAGCCACTGTATGGTCTTTGCAGTGAGGTATGTTTCTCGAATGAGTGCTATATCAGCATGCAAGGAGCACAAGTGCTGCAGAACCTTTGCACATTTAACTGGATGTTTCAGGCCCTTTACATTCCAGGAGATGCACTTAACCCCAGAGCTAGAGTTCTGCATTATGCTCCTGAGTGCTTATTAGATCAGATGTACTCGCCCTTGGAGCCCCAAGTGGATAGACAGAACAGAGTAGAAAAGTTGCCTGAGGCATTGATATGAGAAAGACCCCAGTAAACGACAGTGTAAACCAGTCAGTGAGAGGTGCAGCAATGATACCCTAGAATTTAACAGTGAGAAAAACAACAATTAACAATCAGGATAATAAAATGCAGTACTAACAGCCGATTAACTCTTGGTCCACCAAGTAGATATATTGAACCTTGCTCGGAAACAGAGTAGCAAAAAGCTATTTCTAAATGTCTCAAACATGAGATAACCCAAAAACAGAACTCTGAAGGCAAGGTGGTGTATATGTGAGAGAAATATTCCTCCGAGAAGGGAGGAAGTTCTCAGCCATGCTGACCAGTCACCTATGAGGGGAGTACTGAAAAATTAGCTGGGTGGGAGTTCCATCCCCAGCTTTGAATCAGTTACTCAGAACATACGTCTGCACCAGGGGGATCTGGGGGGATGGAAGAGGGGAAAAGGAGTAGGGGGGTATCAGGGAGTTATGACCCAGGATGGGGGGGAAGCCAAGGGCAGGGGAAGGGACAGTTGGTGTGGGTAACTCCTCATCTGCAGTCCCTTAATGGGGCACCACGCTGTATCCCCGAAAAAAAAAGTCATAGCCTAAGTTGGGTGGGGCAAACGCCCTGTCCCTTTCCATGGGGATAACGGAATCTCATAATGAAGCCGACATAGGACCACAAGGCAGTATTCTCCATCCTATACATCACGGGGGAATCAGTTCCTTTTGCAGTTCCAAATTTAGGGTCTTTCTTATATCCTTTCAGGTGGTGACAGGAGAATATATGCATCAGGCAGGCTCTAACCTGCCCAGAGGGAGGGAGAGAGACAGAGAGAAAAATTGGGGGGGGGAACAGATGACCTTCATAAAGCTTCAGGGGCAATCCCTCCTGGAGTGCACTTGCTAATAATGCTAGCCCCCTCACCCCACCCACATTTCAAGGGGCACAGCCCCTATCAGTGCAGGCTGTATAAATCCAGCCCCACAGTTAACTAGCAGTACAGTAAAGATATGCCCTAAACAAAAAGCAATTAGTCCTTTGCGTCTGATACTGCATTGGGATTGGGGCAAGCTGTTGAGCATGCTGGATCCTGGGATCCCAGAGCTACTGCCTCTGCAAATGTCATTATTCCTAGTTTGACAGGCAGCTAGAGGGAGTCTGCAATGTCCTCGGGGTCAGACAGTTAATCTACCCAGGAACAGCGGCTAGAAATGTCCGTGGACAGATCTTCAGATGTCGAGGAAGCAGGCAGGTTATCTGTGTGGGGGAGTTCCTCCTTGGTCACTTTGGCAGGTGGAGCCACCTCCAAGCTGTCTGAAGGTGCATCACGGTCACTTGAGGAGCGCTGCTTAACTCAAGGCGATTGACTGGATGTCCACTGTGGCAGGGAGGAGGTAGGTGGGCCTGTTGAATAAGACTGACTACTGTAGCTTCCCGAGTGTTCTTACGCTCTGGCAGGACACGGGCTTGCTTGAAACTGGGGGAAGTTGTTGCGTGAGGGACCGTGCATGCTAGATTGTGGTCCTCCCAAGAACTGGAGCTGGAAGAAAGGTTCCCCTTGCTGTATGAGTGATCCCCTGGAGCCCAGAGACATCTGGGAGAAGTAGTTCAAAGGGACACATGAGGCCAATGTTTGGAAGCCCAGGATTCTATCTCTTGAGGGGTTTTGGCCAGGATTTCCCTGCCCTCTTGGATCACATGCAGGTTGGTGACATTCTAAAATCTGTACTTGAACCCCTGTACAGCCAACAATTTCTTAATAGGGACAAAGGCCTTTCTTCAAACTGTGGCCTCCTGTGAGAAGTCCCTAAAGAATGACACATAAGCCCCCTGCCATACAATTTCCCCTTTGTCTCTTGCAGCCCTCAGCAGCCTTTCTTTCATCGAGTACCTTAAGAGATAGGCAATGACTGGCCAAGGGGCTGCATTTATGGAGTGGGATCTGCTGGGGACCCGGTGAGCCCTTTCCACCTCAATAGGGCCTTTCCACCTCTCACCCATCATTTTAGGTATTACCTCATTTAGGAAGCATTCAGTATTCTACTCCTCCATACCCTCAGGGACGGCAGTGATTCTAATGTTGTTGCAGCATACCTATTTTCTTTGTCCTCTGCCCTGTGCCATAGTGCTGCCAGCCTGGTCTCATGATCCTGAAGTCACGGCATTATCTTGGCCTGATTGGCTTCCAGGTCCTTTGTTGTTTGCTCAGACACATTTGTCCGATCGTTGAGCATGCGGACCTCCGCTACAGTCCCAGACAGTGTGGCCGAGATTCCATCCATCCTATTGAGGAGTGTCTCCAGTATGGTGGTAATGTACTGTAGGGAATTGCTGACCTCCACCGGGTTGGAAAGGGAAGCAGGCCCTCATGCGGGGAGCTGGTGGAGGCCATAATTATGCTAATATGATCCATCGATCTTGAATGCCCAGTTTTGTGGTAGTCAGGGAGGAGCCGCCGCGTGGGTGACAGCCCAATATGCTTATGAGGGGGATAGTCTACTGCCTGTTACACTGGTGCACTCATGGATGTGAGAGGACATCCAGAGGCCTACACGGTCTAGCTAGGTCTGGTGCAAGTCATGGAGCAACCGGCGCTGAAAGACAATAACTGGATAGAAGGATAAGATAAACCTGGGCCGAACAGATGAAAAAGGGCTAATGTGGCATTATCATGCCTTGTATTGAGCAGTAAGCCCTGGATGCTGAGTTAATAAAGAGGATTACAGCAGCTGGGGACAGAGCTTAACACCTAAGGGCCCATCTTCCTTGGCGTCCAAGCTATAACCCCCAAAACATGATAAAGTTAACAGAAATCTGAGCAGCAAGTCCACCAGGAAACTGGGCAATGTCAGTTAATGAAGTATAAGGTCAACCTAAGGAACTCATGAATGCATAGATTATATTCAGACATATCCATTTGCTGACTGGAAACACCACTGAACTGAAATAGATTTTTCTACAAAAAAGAGCTATATAAAAATTTAAACTTCTATGTTAAACCCAAAACTTTGAACCTCAATAACTTTGGAACCATTCAACAGATTTGCATGACCTTTGGCATGAATAACCTCTGGGAGTAGTTCCCTTGATGTGCCACATTTTGTTTGAATCCGTTGTGTGATTTGTGAGATTAAAAAATCTGTCAAAAAATCCTAAATGTACCAATTTTTTCATGTTTCTTTGTCCACCTGTATCTCAGGAATGCCTTTATGCTGTGGTGTGAAATTTTCAGGGCAGAAATCCGATGGGTCACAGATGTGTCTTTTGAAGCTTTGGTGAAAAAAATATTAATCCATTTAAAAGTTACAACAATTTTAATTTTCCCATTATTTCCTATGTGAAAATTTATGTCAGGCACATTTTTTTTGTTGGCACACATTTCTGCTTGTAGGGTCACATACAGTTTTTGTGTGGAAACAAATCTGTCTTTTTTGCATGTCAGGTCATACAGAGCTTGCAGTATATTTCTCACATAGCATATCGTTGTAATACTAATTGCCGACATCAAGGTGCCCAGTCCCCACATTGGCAGATACCTGGCCCCTCTCCAAACTAGTTTGGGACACTGGGCAGCCTACTCCCAGTGTTCCCAAATTTTTATTACATTTTTCCCCCACCTATACAGTGTGGGACACTGGGGAGCCCACTCCCAGTATCCCAAATCATTCCCCCAATGTCTTATTTAAAAAAAAAGAAAATGGTCGCTCATCATGGGACACTGGGGAGCCCACTCCCCCTGTCCTGATACATGTACACCCTGCCTCATAGTGTGGGATACTGGGGGGCCCACACCCAGTGTCTCCTATCTCTTAATATTTCCCTGTAAAGAAGAAAATTTTCCCCCAATATCTTTTGTTTTTCTTCCCTGAAAAAAGATCCATTGACATCTCCCTCTCCCCCATCTTGAACCTCCCTCTGCGTACCCACTTCTCTGCACATCCCTTACCCCATACTTACCTCCAGAGGCCAGCAGCTGTGATCGTCTCTTGACTGGAACATGTCTGCACTCTTCAAAGCCAAACCACAAACTGAAAAATCAAGGCAAGTGCCGTATAATGGCTGTCAATGGTGCTTTCAACTTATGTTGATATCATAGCCATTTTGCAGTTGCTGCCAGAATCACCTTTCCCAGACTGAATAACATAATGACAGTGCCAGTGTTCATGAGTTGGGGTCCCAAAATGCTCATGTTGCAAATTTGGTGAAAAAATTCCTAAACATGGCTGTGTTATGAGTGTACATTTCGCAGTTTCTATGCAGGTGCAAAACTTTGGTAATTTACAATATTTTGACTCTAGATTTTCAACATACCCATTTTTTCACACCACCTCATAAACAGTGCAGCTGTTATTTCTCACATCCTGTCCATATGGGTTTTTCTCACCCATGGTGAAGAATGGCACAGTAGCTGTGTGAAATCACCTTTTGGGACTGATTAATGAAATGACAGTACAACTGTTCATGAGGTGGGATTCCAAAACAGCCATGTTGACAATTTGGTGAACAAAATCCTAAAAAATGGCTGAGTTGTAATTGTTCATATAAATTTTTCTATGCACATGCATAACTTTGGTAATTTTAAATATTTTCACTCCAAATTTTAAATAAAGCTATTTTTTCATACTACCTCATGAATATTAGCTCTTAATAGGGATACAAATAAGGTATCAAAAAGGTAAGGAAATTCACTACAAAAAATGTTGTTCATGCACCATTAGGGTTGAAGTGTAAAAAGTAGGAAAATGTGATCTTAGGGTTCCCAAGACTAAGACCCACCCTGAACCTTGGTTACAATCTGAACACCCCACTCCCACCATTGGCTTCCAACCCTAAGGCTCCACCTCCACCCTGCATGCAGAAACAGGTGTGATGGGTGTTCCTTGGGGTTGAGAACCCTAATGCTCACCCCATTACAATAGTTAATAACCTAACATGGTAACAGAATTAAACAATGGAGTGAGCATTAGGGTTTGTAACCCTAAGGCATACCCCTCACACCTGTTCCTGTATGCAGGGTGGAGGTGGGGCCATAGGGTTGGAAACCAAGGGTGAGGGTGTGGTGGGAACCCTAAAATCACATTTCCCTACTTTTTATGTTTCAACTCTAATGGTGCATTAACAAAGTTTTTTACAGTGACTATCTATATGGATATTCTTTGCAAAAACTCTGTTAATGCATCAGTTAGGGTTGTTTCCACACCGACAAAAGTGTGAAAATTCCACATTAGGGTTAACACCCCTACCACGCCCCACCCTCCACACACCAACAGGCATTGGGGTGTGCGATGGGGTCATCGACCTAACTCTCATTCCATTCCCTGTGTAAAGAAGCTATGGTGGTGCAGTATAGGAGAATGGGGTGAGGGTTGAGCATGTTCACCAATGCACACCCCGAGCCTGTTGGAGTGGAGTGGAGGCAAATGAGGGTGTAGAATGTTAACCCTCATGTGGAATTACACTACTTTTTTCAGTGTTGAAACAACTCTAACTGATGCATTAACAGAGTTTTTGCAAATAATTTCCTTTCTTTTTTTTAAAGTGTAATGTAAGTAGTAAATGGAATGTGTTGGTGGGGGTCCCACGCTCCCACCAAGCTGCCAAGTTGTGCAAAATGATATGTGTTTATGGGAATGCGGGCCCTCTGGACCCTGTGATCCCACTTACATAAAAGTATGGAGCCATACAGCAGCCCTATAAGGTAAGGAGCCCTTGTAACACTAATTTGCTCATATCTCAGGAACCATAGCAGCTAGAAAAAAAATTCAAGTGTTGTTGTAATTGTGAGAGTGATTAGTTCTCACAACATAAATCAACTGAATCCACATCTGGCATGGTTTCTGAGATACGGGCACCAAAAGCGGTGTGACGGCTAACACTGAGGGCATAATAGTGTCCTACGCACCTGAAAATGAGCAATTGGAACACTAATTTGCAAATATCTCAGGAACCATACAAGGCAGAAAAAAAATTCAAATTTCATGGTGTTAATGGCTTTCCAACCTACTTCTGCACTTAGTCCCTGTATGGGGGACTAAGCATTTTAGTGAGAAAAAGTCCATATCCCGAACCGTTTTCAAGATACTGGCCCCAAAAGGCATGAAGCACAGCAGTGTTATCCTATGGGAACATTTCTGAAATTCAGAGTGCTGTAACTATGGGCCTGTTGAATGTTTTCATACCAAACCACCAAAAGGCACATCTGTGGGAGCAGGGCTAGCCACCCTGAAAATTTCAGGCCAATAGCACAATCCACCTTCCCACAATGAAGTGACAAAGAAAACAACACATTTAAAAATGTGTTCATGCACTGTTACCATGATTATTTAAAATTTTTTTGTGCCACTTCTATCCTTTTAGTGGAGATGTGACCACGAACACAAAAAATATAACTGCGTTTTTTTTTTATAATCGTGCTTATTTTAGCACTAACATAATATATTGCTGTGAACAAAAAATGGCAAAATGGTGGAAACAAATTGAAAAAAACATTTTCAGACCAGGTGGTGAAAAACTACTGACAGATTCATGTTTCTCAGGTCCCGATTAGGTGAACACAGCCGTTGATGTTTCAAAAACTCCACTATTTTTTGAATTACAACATTTTTTCTCTCTTGCTAATGGAAAACAAGATGGTGGCAACACAAAAATAATTTCAGGCAGCTTGACAACAAATATGATCGCAAACATTTTTGCAGTGTACATATACATTTTCCCATAGGCTATAATGGAACAGGAAAAACTGAATAACTTTTGAAAACAGCAATATGTTTTCACCAAATCTTCAAAAGGCACCAGTGCAACCCAGGACACATGTAGACAACACAATTTGAACCCACTCAAGTACATTCTTCAGTGCATTATGGGTGGACAAAGAATTCTTGACATTTGGGAAAATTCACTTTTTTAGTGCGCTATGGTTCCGCAACCGTACATCAGACCGAATCTGGAGATCTATGATAGATCTTTCTACAGTCTAAATTTCAAGCAAATTGGACAAATGGTTCAAAAGTTATTAAAGTGCAAAATTTGAGGTTTGACATAGAAATGGCTACACAACCCTAACTATAGTGGCACTACCATGCCACTATAATACACATATATATGTGTGTGTATATATATATATATATATATATATATATATATATATATATAATGTATAGTTACACATAAAATATAGCCACTGTTGCTTAAATACTAACATTTTTTACTCTTGACATTTTCAGGGACAGGTTATTCCTTCACCTACTGTACCTACCCTGGGTACTTTTCAGCTTCCCTATGCTTCTCCAGCTCCATCCCACTAGTATGAAGTTAATAGCATCACATTTGGCTGTTACCCTTTGATGTATATACAGTATTTGAATATATTATATGCATTCAAGTTTTCCTTAGGTGGACCTTACACTTCATAAATTGACATTGTCCAGTTTCCCAGTGAGCTTGCTGCTCAAATTTCCCTTACCTTTATCATGCTTTGTAATATATTTGTAATATTGTAATTGTATATACAGTTGTAATATGTTTATGTGTAACCCCCTTGTTTTCAGGGGTTACTAGAATCCCAGTTAGAATCAGTGGCAGGCAGGGAAGGCAGCTTGTGAAATGCCAGGTAAATGGGTTTCACACTGTCACACTCTGTTTTTAGTCTCAGCTGAGCTGGAGTGATGATGTAACCTTAGAACTCTCACAGTGGCATAAGCCACACTCTGGCAAGCAGTTGTCAGCTAGAGTAGAATGTTGAGTAGTCTTGGAGTGTGAGTTCCAGGAGGAGACTGCAGCTTGCTGTGCAGCTTCTCAGTCAGCTCTAAGGGCTACCCCTTTTGTTTTTGTGGTAGTTTGTTCTCACCCTAGAAGAAGAACAAGAAGACAGTTTTTCTGAAGTGGTGGAGATCTGTGTCAGTAAGGTTTCTTTGCCCCATCCCAAGAGGGATGGGCTCGAACTCCAGGATTCAGGGGCAATCCCCTTGATCCACTGATTAGGTGAAGCTGCCTTGGACACCTTCATTTGTTGTGAGTACAATTTCTCTGTGTAAGCCCAGGTGCATCTGCAATACCTAGGGGTGGATTTCTCTGCCAAAGGGACCCTGTCACCTAGATATTCTGTATTAAAAGTGTCTGCCTGCGTTGGAGTCCAGTATGTGACCGTCCAAGTACAGAACTTTTAATTTCTGACACCTCAGAGGTGTGTGTGTGTGTAGTAAGTTAAATGTGATATACATTTCAAGACAGCATCTACAGTGTTTCTACAGTTGTGTGGTATTATTAACCAGATGAATGGCTGAGTATAAGCTTGGAAACAAAAGGTGGGAGACTCCCCCACCTGGAGTAACTTGTTTACCTCTATGGGTTCTGAAGGGCACCTATTACCTTTTCTTCAGTGCAACTGGCCAATGCCCGAGAAAAGTGTTTACCTCTCTATGTGGGTTGTTTTCTCTCAGTTTGCCCCAGTATAGTGGATTCTGGAAGTACTGAGCCTGGATGTGCTCCCTTGTGGTCATGTGTACCATGTAATTCCTCATGAAATATGGGAAAGTGTCGTAGTACTGGCCGTGTGTGCCAATCTCCACTTCAGAACCAGAGTGTTTACTGTTTTGTGTTACTTCAGCCTTTGCTAAATGGGAATGTCAGGAATTTCTGTACCGTGGACGATCTGCAATACCAGTATGTGTAGCCCTATGGGGGTCCATCTTCGCTTTGTGATTATTCCTACTTTGTTACATGAATAAAAGCCACACTCTAGAATCCCAACCTGGTTTGGACAGTATTGTTATTGCTTCCCTGTGCCTTGAGTTACTTTGGTGCCCCTGTCCAAGTACCAAACCCTGCATAATTGGATGCGTTTTCCCAAGGACCTTGGTTGCTTGCCATGGTAATTGGTCCCGCCAGGTGTGTGTGCCAGGTACTTGCCACAATTGGTTGACTGTTTCTGTATAACAATCTGGTCCACCAAATCTAATGGTGGCCATTTCTCTCTTTTTTTATGTCTTGTACTAATTTATGTAAACCTCCACCCCTCTCTTTTACCCCTAGATGTTTGTGGTAAGAGGAGAAGCCCTGCTGGCTAAACAAGGGGGGGTCCAGTGGGGGGGGTTTACATATGCACTGTATTTCTTATAACATTTATACTGTTTGTATCAGTAAGGTGTGTGTACCTTTAAATGAATTACTTCTTAAATGGTACTGGAAAAGGCCCCCACTAAGACAGAAATCCTTGATTTTAGAAAGGCGGACTTCAGCAGGAAGGGTGAGCTGCTAA
This sequence comes from Neoceratodus forsteri, assembly GCA_016271365.2. Taxonomy (NCBI): domain Eukaryota; kingdom Metazoa; phylum Chordata; order Ceratodontiformes; family Ceratodontidae; genus Neoceratodus; species Neoceratodus forsteri. The sequence continues at coordinate 1,256,046,576 of CM057449.1, read as the reverse complement.
GGAGCCACCTGGCAAGCATCCGAAGGGATATTTGGGTGGACCAAAGTTGGTCCACAATCAAGGAGGGAATAATGGTAGCCACAAGGGAGTGTGTTAGGCTCAGAGAGAAAAACTTGAGGGTCAAAGCAGCCGGCTTGTTCAGCAGAGAGGTCACTCAGGTAGTAAGGGATAAGAAGTCAGGAGGACCAAGAAGGAGGAGGACAAGGAGCACTGCCTGAAGGGGGATAGTGTAGCTGGTAGGGTAGTCCAGCAAGCTAAATCTCTGAAGGAACTGCAGCTACTGTAGTTGAGAAAATTAAAAACAGGGAAAAGGCCTGTTTTCAGTATATCAGCGAGAAAAGGGCAAGACAGATGGGATTGATAGGCTCAGAAAAGGGGATGGGTGGTAAACAAGAATGGGGGCAAAGCAGAAGTATTGAATGAGTACTTCTGTTTGATCTTCACCAGGAAGGGGGATGGACCACTGCCACTAGAGGGAAGAAGAGATGGGTGAGGGCATATGGATGATTTGATAGAGGTGGATAAGGTGAGAAAACTGGTGCTTGCATTAAGGGTAGATATATCCCTGGATGGTATAAACACCTGAATGCTGAGAGAGCTGGCAGAGGAGCTTGCATGTCCCTTGGCTGACCTGTTCAACAGTTCACTGGAGTCAGGTGTGGTACTACAGAACTGTAGGACAGCATACGTAGTGCCCCTCTATAAGAGCAGTTCTAAGGATGACCCGGAGAAGTACACACCAGTCAGTCTTACCTCAAATGTGTAGAAGCCCATGAAGACCATACTTAAGAAAAGGTTCGTACAGTATCTGGAAGAGAATGTCCTCCAGATTAAAAAGAAACATGTGTTTATGGGAGGGAGATCATGTCAAACAAGTCTGATTGACTTATTTGACAGGGTCACTAAAACAGTGAACAGGTGACCAACAGTGGACATCCTTTATCTGGACTTCTGCAAAGTCTATAACTCCATACCTCATAAGAGGCCAATCAGGAAGTTGAAGCATCTGGGGGTTGGTGAGAAGTTGAGCAAGTAGGTGCATAACTGACTGAGTGGCAGAACTCAGAGCATGGTGGTGGGAGGTGAGCTTTTAAGCACCAGGGAAGTCACCAGTGAGGTCCCATAGGGTTCGGTGCTCAGACTGGTACTTTTTCATGTCTTCATCAATGACATTGGTAATGGTATTAAAGGCTAATTGTCAGAGGGTGGACACAGCAGAAGGGATACAAAACCTAAGGGAAGATCTGGAAAACCTATGGAGGTGGTCCAGGATTTTGCAACTTGGTTTCAGTGCAAAGAAATGCAAAGTTATGCACATGAGCTAAGCATCCAAGAGCGGAATACAGACTGGGTGGGGTCCGGGTATCTACATAGGAGGACTAGAATGACCTGGGGGTGATGATCACTAGTGATCTGAAACATTTCATGGAATATAGGAAAGCAGCAGCAAAGGCAAATAAAATATTGGGCTGTATTGCCAAGGGGAACTGCAGTAGATGGAAGGAGGTAATAATGCCCTTGCACAGGTCATTGGCGAGGCCACTTCTGGAGTACAGCATACAGTATTGGTGGCCATCCCCTAAAAAGGGCATAAACTTTCTGGATGCAGCCCAAAGGAGGGTAATTAAGATGATCGGGGGCAGCAGGGTAGGACATATGAGGAGAAATAGAGGCCCTGAAAATGTACTCCCTGGAGGAGCAGAGAGGAGAGGAGAGGAGAGGAGAGGAAAGGAAAGGAGAGGACTGGGGCCTTGAAGTGTTTGAAAGGAATAACACTCGGAGGGTCTCTTCAAGCTCAGTGAGAATCAAAATATGAGGGGACACAGTCTAAAGTTGGAGGCAGAGAGGGTTTGGGAGAGATGCTAGGAGGCATTTCTTCATGGAGAGGATGGTGATGGGTTGGAATGGGCTTCCTGAGGAGTTTTTGTTTAATTTTTTTTTTAATCTCTGGCAGCTTCAAGAAAGGTTGGGATAGCACTAAGGGGAAAATAAGGGTCAAGAGGAGGGTGGACTGAGGGGAAGCGCTGATTGGAGAGGGGGGGCAGGGTCATTAGTTGATGCTGATGACCCTGCAATACAAGCAGACTCTATAGCCCGAATAGCCTTATTCTGCTGGCTTCATCATATGTTCACAAGTAGGTGTTACAAAAAAGAACAACTAAGACAAGCTGCCCTTCACATGCACAGAGGGTAATAGTATTGAATACAGACCACCTGGTGGATAGAAGGGATTACATTTGTCCCTATTTTTTTAATTTCTGTTGATACTTCCTACTTCATCTCAGGTGATGTAACATGGTATTTTAAGGTAAGAGTAAATATAAAAAATTTATGGAAAATATGGAAAGGTTGGAGCCAGCGCTAACCAAGCAAGACATGTTTTAGCAAGCTCTGTATCTGAAGGGCTTCTATACACTTAAATTAGAATTTTTTTTTCCTTTATTGAATTAACACTAGTCTCACCAGTAAGTACCCTCTCTTAGCTTTCAGTTTATGTACTTTCTAATGGGATGGAGCCATGGGATGACCACTGAATCAGCCCACCATTGGGCCCAGGAAAGGGAAGTAGCCTGCGCCAGTGGGAACCTCTGGTACTTAAAAAGGCATTAGATTCTGTAGCAGGGACTGAGATAACACTGAAGGCTGTGAAGGATACCGTGCTTGGAGCAGTCAAGGAACTATCAACAAACATTGTTGCCTTCAACTCCAGGGTAACTCCTCTGGAAACAAAAGTGGAGCAAGTGGTGGCTGAAAAACAAAATTTGAGTCCTCAAATAAAAGTTTTGTAGCCGTGAATAGCTTAATCAAAGAAAATGAAACCTAGCCGTTTCATCTGGAGTGCCTTGAAAATGCTGTGCGATCAGCTAACCTCCAACTACTATCCATTTCTGAGGGCCTGAAGGGATGAAACACTATCAATTTTGTAATTTTAGCTTTTGGGACATTGTTTTGTGATTTGCAGGGTATCTCAGTACTCTAGGCATACAGAATAAATTCCCATAAGAAACCTACAAATACTGACTTGCCTCACACTCTATAAATTATTACTGGGGGTGCTCATCAATGTGACAAGTGTCTACAAAATGCTAAAGAGCACAGTCCATTGTTTGCTGAAGCCACTAATGTGGTTCACTGCTATCCAGACTTGAGTTTCTCCACACAAGAGAGCAGAAATGAATTTGATGTCATTTGAGTGGGCTTAAGGGAGTTAGGCATAAATCATTACGTTCAGCTGCTTGCTCGATTAAAGATCTCATATGCCAACAAGCAGTTTATTTTTAGTGATACAGCTGAGGACAACAAAAAAAGAGCTGCATTTGAAGAACTATGGCTGTTATAATAATCTTTATTGTAGCTACTACACGTGTCTCAAAAATAACATCTATCAGCAAAACAAACAGGATGCCTTGAATGTCTGGGCCCTTCACTAGTCAAAGCTTCATCAGGCCCTGTGCCATGCAGTTCTATGCTACATGTCCAGTGACAAGTGATGTGGTCCCCATAGGTTTAAATCCTTTTAGAAAATGGCAAAGAAAATTCATGTGTGCTGATTGGCTGGCAATATTCCAGAGGTGTGCATCTATTTCTTGACAGAACAATCTGAAAAACAAGTGCCAGCTGCATGTCCCAAAATTGACTGGTATCATTGTACCATAACATTTTCAAGTTTGAAAATGCTGCAATTTTTTTCCTCATTTAGTGGGCGAGTTAGTGGCTGCCCCCCCCACCCCATCCGATTCTGTTATTTTCATTCGATAAAAGCAAAGTAACATTACAATAACTGCCTGCTGTTTCAAAACAGCAAAATTGCTTGGCAACAGAACTTCTCATTGGTCACAGTCAACCCTGATATTAATCGTCCACCAACACACATGCAAGTGGCAAACAAGGTACTGCTAAACCAGCTGCCTCCTGACATTCGTAGGTATCCACATATAAATGCTTCTGAGTTACAGTTTAAAAATATGATTTAGGGTGGTATCATACCTCAACATACTTCTGTGTGTCCACTTCCTGTTTCTATGAATTAGGGTCACGCACCTGACAGCCACATCCTCCAACTGCAAAAGAGAAAAAAGTCATGCAGGAAGAACAGATAACTTTAGTATAATTTGTTTTTGTTGTTGTTGTTGAAGTGCAGCAATGCTGATAACAGAAAGCTTTGGGGAGAGCTTACAACAAACTCCATTTCTATTACTGGAGGTGGTCGGGGGGTTAGTACAAGAGAATGGCTCTATGACGTGTGTGTTTGTGTGTGTGTGTGTGTGTGTTTGTGTGTGTGTGTGTGTGTGTGTGTGTGTGTATGCATAGGGGGGAGAGTGGATAGGACAGCACACAAAAGAGGGACTATTTTACCAGAAATGTTTTTCTCTACACTTTGTGTTTATTTTCAAACTGATTTTCTCAGTTATTTTATTTCTTACTTAAAATTTATACATATTATCAGTTTCTAAGCACAATAATACCCTCCAGGGAGGGCGACATTGGACAATACTGGACCTTCCAGGGGCTATACACCCCTTGGAGTTCTGGTATTGCCCAATACTGCCCACCTTATTGGGTATTATTTTCTTACCTAGAGCCAAATACCTACTGTGTGATTTTGGGCAGGTCACTTAACATCTCAGTGCCCCAGTGCACCCTGCTGCAGAAATAGGTAGAAGCAAGACCCCACTGGATAAAAGATGTTGCATCTCATCGCAACTATTCTGGGTTCATTATTGTAAAACAAACAGAGCTTTAAAAGTCCAATTGGGCTCAGAAAATCCCAAACATCCCTTTCAGGTTCTGACTACTCCCCCATCCAAAAACTAAGCTATGGCCATAATGATGACCCACAACTTAAACGCATCAGTCCTCCTCACCTGTCTTGAGCTGTACTGGGCTCCTGTTCATCTCCCACTCCATTCCATGAATAGGGAGAAGGCAGCTGATACAGTGACTGCTGTAGGCAAGAAGAGACAGTCCTCTTCATAGCTTTATCAGCCGGTCGGTGCCAACTGCCTGACCATTTTTAATCTGACTAGGTTTTGCCATACTTCCTTTTACAGTTGACACAAAGGAAGAAAATTGTCTTAGGGAGAACTCTGAGAGTGCAGGTTTAATAGTTTAACACTCCTTTGAATACCAATAAAACTGGCACTATAACTCTGTGGATACCATCAGGGCCATACTATATATATATATATATATGTATATGTTACCAGATGAGGATATACAGAGGCCTCCATATCTAACATAAAAAAAAATCAAAGTACCAGTAGTACTGAGCAGCACCACACAAATACATGTATACACACACTCAAACTATATTCTAACAAACACATACATCACAGCATGCAGTGTCAGTTCTTCGCACCAGTGGGCTTCATCAGTGTTGCAATATGCAGTCATGGCTCCCACTCCTGGATAGCTTTCTTAATGTTACTACCAGCAGCAACAGCTCACAGCCACAGTGGGTCTTTGTCAGTGTTGCCACCAGCAACAGTGACTCCCTTGTCTGGCAGTTACTGTAACTTGACCCCCCCCCCGAATATAAACAGCCTATATACAGTGGCATCCCCCAGGATGAAATGCACTTTTAACACACTCTGCAGTATGCTGCAGCAGATCTACTGAATAAAGTAATGTAATTTCAATGGCAATTCATCCCCTTTGTCATTCAGGAAACTGTAACATTCACTTTATCCTGGCAGTGTCACATTTTCCTGAATGACAGAAGGGACTAACTGCCATTGAAATTACATTGCTTTATTCAGTAGGTCTTCTACAGCATTCTGCAGAGTGCTCAAAATGCTGCAGAATAGCGTTTCATCCTGGGGACCCCACTGTATATATGTATATATATATATATATATATATATATATATATATATATAATAAAATAAGGTGCAGTCGCACCCTTATAGTTAGGGTTGAAGAGGCAATTTAATGTTAAATCTCAATTGTTGTGCATTAATAACTTTGCAACCGTTCAATGGATTAGCACGAAATTTGGAATGCTTGGTCTGACATGGTAGATCTATTGATTTACCAAGTTGCATTGAGGTCGGACTTATGCTTGTTGTGCAACAAATGTGCTGAAAAATGCATTTTTCACCACTTTTGAAGTGTTTTTTTGCTCATGGTGCTGTGACCACACTGTATAGTCTTTTGGTCTGAAAATTGGAAGATGTGAATTATGATATTTATGTTTTGGAAAGTTAAGTGGTTCCACAGATATGCCATCATGAAGTTGAGATTTTTCGTCTCAAAAATTCTTAGTCTACCTATAGGGGGACTAAGTGCAGAAGCAGGTTGGAAAGCCATGAATACCATGAATTTTGATTTTTTTTCTACCCTGCATGGTTACTGAGATATTTGGAAAATAGTATTCCAATTACTCATTTTCAGGCCTGTGGGCCAGTATTACCCCCTCAAAGTTAGCACCCACAGTGATTTTCGGTGCCTGTATCTTGTAAACAACGTGAGATATGGATTCACCCCATTATGTTGTGTGAAGTGCTCATTGTCATGATTATGACACTTAAATTTTTTGTATAGCTGCTATGGTCCCTGCGATATCATCAAATTAGTGTTACAAGGCTTCCTTGCCCTATAGGGCTGCTGTATTGCTCTGTGGCTATGTGTAAGTGGGAGCCCAGGGCCCAGAGGGTCTGTGCTCCCACAGATGCATATTGTTATGCAGAAATGGGCAGCTTGGTGGGTGTGCAGGGCCCTTAATACACATTCTCAAAAAGTAAGGAAATTAATTGCAAAAAACTTTGTTTAATGCATCAGTTAGGGTTAAAGCAACAAAAGTGGGGAAATGAGATATTAGGGTTGAGCCCCTAACCCCCCATCCTCCACAGACCGAAAGATGCCGGGGTGTGCTATGGGGTCGTGAGGCCTAACTCTCACCCCATTCTCCTTTACTGTAGCATATCAACCTGTTTACACATGGAATGGGGTGAGAGCTGGACCTCGTGACCCCATGGCACCTCATTTCCCCAATTGTATCGCTTTAACCCTAACTGATGCATTAAACAAAGTTTTTTGCAATGAATATATATATGTATATATATATATATATAGATGGTGGATAAAACACCACTACCAGAAAATTACAATGGCAGCACAAGCAACTGAAAAATAGAGTCTGAGCAGCATGTTAAGTAGCTTACAATGAGATGAAGATGTGCTGACAGCGGGAAGATGGCTAGTTCCAGGAACTCTATTTTGCATAACTGAAAAGTACACTATGGTGGCTGTGAATATGTCAGTGCTCAAGTTTCCTGAGAGGTTTTACAAACTTTGTTACACAATAAGTGAAAGCCGGAATTTTGTTCCATTAAGCATTGCAAGATATTAATGGGAGAGAACACCATTCCTGATTTAGTGGTGTTTACCACGAATTGTAGTCTAATAAAGTGGAAGATAAAAATAAAAATACTTAACATATATAGGAACTGAAAATGAACTTGCCAGCACCTGCCTAACAGCCACAGTCTTTTTATGTTTTTGAAAATACCTCTTCGGTCCACACTTATACAGTCCACAGTGGTAATACAAATTGAAGGAGAACAAACTTAAATGTAGAAATTCAGTGCTTAATTTTATTCAGTGCAAATTGCATAAACAAAGGACCAGGTACTCCTTCCTCCAGCACACACCTCCATTCAAGCTGGTGCAGTACTGTATCCTAACGCATTTCAAACCTCCTGGTGCTTTCTCAAAGGATGACAGGCACCACATGCATAATTCATTTTATAATGATTTTCCTTAAAGATATATCCACATATAAGTGTATAAAAGTGCAAAGTGCTGTTAAAAACTTCTTAGAACCAAGACATCCAATGCATATTCTCACATATATATACACATATTTAAATTTAAAACACAAGCAGTTTGTTGTTAATTTCTAGATTTTGTTTCTTTGACCTTATTTTCTGTAGGGTTCCATATTATTGTACTTGTCTCAAGATATGTCTTTTGGCTAACCAAGAGTGTCTCCTTATAACTTTTTAGGGTTCGAGAACTGCAAAGCAAAGTTGAGCAGTTCTGCAAGCCTAAGAAATTACACAGTGAGATGCTCTGAGTTAGCCAAGAGACATCTCTGGAGCCCCATTTACCTCTTATTAAGTATTTGTTTTTTTCCCACTAGAATTCGGTTCCAATGGGAAACACAATTGCTTTGACGTAAACAGTGAAAAAAAGAATGCAAAGTTAGATAATTGATACATCTAAAGAGCAGGATCATGTTCATTGACTTCCTGTGTGCCTGGGTTTCATTCTGTGTCAATGTTTTAGCCATTTTTATTACATATGCTATCATTTGTTTTTTTAAAACACTTTCAACACTTTAAGTTTCCCTTTCCTCTCCCATCTCATCCCAATCCTTCTTGTGAAAAGAAAATTACCCTGGTAGTCCAGTGGTACCTCCCTTCACTCCAGTCCTCATTGTGATAAGAAAGAACCTGGTAGTTCACTGGTACGCCCTCCCGCCAACATTTGCTCTAATCTCTTTATTAAAACAATGTCCCTCTGCCTCCCCAAACTGACCCACTTACTTAGTATCCACAACCTGCCATCTAGCAGTTAACTCACCCTAAAAAGTCAATGGACACAATAGGCAGAGCAGTAGACAGTGACCAGCACAGACTCTTCACTCACCACTTTGTACAAGCATCATCTGAATGACTGACCGAGGGTGCGCATACTGTGTTTCTTTAGCAAGTGCACTCAGTCTCACATATTTAAATGGTAATCAGCAAAGGGAGTGAGAAGAGGATGCATGTCAGTTGCCTCCAAATGATCAGCCTGCTGTACCCATAGGCTTTTTTGGGAGAGTGGTATTCTGGAGAGGGGTGGAGAGTGGGGGTGATAAGTGGATAGACCAGGATGGGGGAGTTGTTTGGTAATGGAGTCAGGGTTGGAGGGGTTAATATTTGACTACTAGGTACTTTAATTTCACAACAGGGATCAGAGCAGAAGGGGGTACCACTGGAGCACCATTGTAATTTTGTTTTACAGTGGTCATTGGATAGTAGGGAGTACATTGGGCTACAAGGATATTTTTGTTTCACAGTGGGAGTCAGAGTAGGAAGCGGATACCACTCGACTATCAGGGTGATTTTATTTTACAATGTAGATTTGAGCAGGACTGGAGTACAAATTGCTTTTTGTTGGGATAAGCCATGACAGGGTGTGGTTTATGTTGAATGAATGTATGTCTCAGCTGCATAGCATGCAGCATGCACCAATGCCCAGGAGTGGCTTATTGGACTTATAAAATGGAAATACTAGATGTTGATAAAGAAATAATGACAAACATTTTAAACCACTGAAAACCTAAAGAAAATGAGTGAAGTACATTCACTTGCTAGCATTGTTCATACTATTTTCATAGTCTTTACCATACCTTTCAATTGTCCCTCGTTATACATGACATTCCTCATTTGACTCTTAAAAAGTGCTTTATCCCACATTATAAAGGTGTTGCCCACATAGGAGATGCTGTAAAGTCAAACTATAAAGCAGAAATTCTTAACATGCTGTGATGCTAAAACAAAATTAGACTTCAAGATAACAAAATCATTAGCTTCTACAGAGCTTTGAGCATGCATCTTCCATTTATTTATTTACTTATTTCAGATTGGGATTAATACCTTTCAGTCAGGGACTCATTTACAAAGGTTCCAGGTCATACATATACATAAGAGGATCAAACAAGACATAGGTTACATAAGGATACACAGATTCAGTAGTAAGTTACATTACAAGTTACAAAAGGGTCCACATGAGTACATTGGTTGCAAAGGAACTTAGTGAACCTGGTAGCCCAGGATACAACATGATGACATTTGAGTTCAGTGTAAAATATAGAGAGCTGTTTACATTTCAGATGCATATTGTAGAATAAAACTATGCCAGGGTAAGTGCAGAGTACTACAAGAGGACTAGAATCCAAAACTTCATCGAATTAGTGAAGCAGCCAGAGAAGGCTTTATCAGCACTTGGCATGGGGAAGGAGTGCGGTGGGAAGGAGAATTATGGTAGGGGTGGACAGAGGGGAAGGGGAGTAGGCAGAGGAGAAGGGGGTAAATACCAAGGGGCGAACCAGGGGAGTGGTGGTGGGGGGTGAAACTGCAATTTCAAAAAAAAAAAATTGACAGTTAATTTATTTTATTTATTCTTTGTTGACTGGGTAGATACACTGCTGCCAGGTGCCTTTTTCAGGCATGACCCAGGTACTATAAGTACATTATATAAACTGCAAAATGATGATACAATAGTGAGAAACTATATGAAAAAGAATACACCATAACGTACAACAAAGTGACACAGTTTTATATTTACAATGTTAAAGAGGCACAGTATGCAAACAATAGTGTGTATGAAAAACGTGATCATACAGTAAATAGTACAGTAGTGATTGGGATAGCTATAATTAAGAGCAGGGAGCAAAATCTTCAAGACACAACAATATATACAGTCTTAAAGTTTAGCAGATAATCCTTCATTTTGAAATCAAAAGCCTTGGGAGAGTAAAACCTTCTAATGTGAGTGGGTATGGAATTTCAAAAGGAGGCAGCTCCGTAGTTGAAGGATTTCTGCCCCATACCATTTCACATAAGTGGGATCTTTACAGAACTATTCACAGTGGAGCAGGAGTGAGGGAAGTTAGCAGCTGTAGGTAGCTCAGTGAGACTCTGAGGCATGTTTGCACGCAGAGTCTTGTACACAAAGTTGGCAAATGTAAGTTGGACTCTGTTCCTGTTGCAACCAGCAAAGCTGTTCGAGACTGATGCAATGATGGGACCTTGGGCCTAGGGAAGAGAAAAATCTGGCCCTTTGTGATATATGGAAACCACTGTCCAGCTGAGCTCACCCTGGTAAAAAGAAAACTGTATGAGTGGGAGAGGCCCTGTACCAATTACATGTGCTACAAGGACAAACAGATAGGAGAGATGGGCCTACTCATCAAATATATTTAAATGTGTTAGTTTATTTTATGATAACTTCCTGACTTAGAAATAAACTTCTAATGTTTTTGGGTATCCCTACCCCTTCATCAGGGAGTCTGGTTTTAACCTATAATATTTTAAAAATAAATACATCCTATTGTTACAAACTACTACATGTTTATCTTTGGTGAGTGGTCCTGCCTCTGCAATCAGTTTGTCTTTTGTAGTATATAGCTTGCTTCGTTGCCCAGACTGTCTGAAGATACGATTATGTGCATGTCTTTTTCTTGATTTGTTTTTTTCAACATGTTCCCATTTATATAATAGTTTAACTTGAGACTGTTTCTTCCAATGTGCATAACCATGCATTTTGAAGAATTAAACTGCATAACCCAAGTTTGTGCCCAGTCACACGTTATCAAAGTCTTTCTGAAGCACTACTTGATCTTTTGCTTTTGTAATATCTGTGATTTTTATGTCATCAGCACATTTAGTACAGTGATTTTGTATATTTTGCCTAGGTCAGAGATACAAATACTGAAGAGAATGGGACCCAATATTGATCATTGTTGGTCTCCAATCATAACTTCTCCAGATTCACTTGTAAAATCATGTACATGTACACATTGTGTTCCATCTGATAATCCATTTTCAATCCAGCATATTAATGTTGGGCATATACCATTATGAGATAATTTTTCTATTAATTTGGCATGAGGTACCAAATGGAGTACCTTATTTAAGTCTAGATATATTACTTCAACTGGATTTCCCATGTCCAGGGATTTACTTATTGGTTCACAGAAACATAATATATTTGTTGTGCAAGTTCTGCCTCCCTTGAACTCATTATGCAAATTATAATTTCTTCCTTTGTTGCTGACATTGTTTACTCAGTAATGTTTTTATATGAAGTTTGACTTGTTTGCCGATGATAGGAGTTATACTGATGGGTCTATAGTATAATACTTCAATTTTCTGATCCTTTTTATGGATTTGCATCAACTTAGCTGTTCTCTAATCCATTGGTACAATGCCACAACTAAGCTACGTATTGAAAATGTGGGTAATTGGCTCGGCTATCTCATCCATTATCTCCTTTATTAGTCTGGGTGTGAGACCATTTGTCCTGCTGATTTATTTGGATTACTTTTTAACAGGGATTTTGTTAACCTCTTCAACTGTAATTTTGTTGTCATCGATTGCTTATCAAATGTACTTTTAATATTACTTGGTGCAAATAGTTAAAAAAAGTATCTGTTAAGTATGTTAGCCACATCTCATTCCTTTCTCATCTTACTACTGTTCCCTTGTAATGGAACAACATTTGAATTTGATCTTTTTTTTTTATTCATGTACCCATAACAGGCTTTTAGAGTTTATTGTGTGCAATTTTACTTACAGTTTCCTTTTGGCTGGTTTTATTTCCCTTTTACATGTTTTGCAGATTTCTTACATCTTAATCTGTTCCCCTCATTGGGATTATTTCTCATAATTTTTATTTTTTATGTTTTATACTTGGCAGCAAAATGAACTACATAACCCTGTTTCACAAGTGATCGGCTCTACAGAAAGGTACCAGGTACAGAGCAGACAACATCACAATAAATAGAGGGTACATTAATGTGATTAACAACTGGATAAGGTACAGTTTAGGACATATAGATGATCTTATAAAGACCGTTTTTCCCCAATATTAACTTTTTAATTTTGTGAACAAAACCAAGGAAGTATTTTCTCTTATTATTGTACTCTGTTTTTTTCACAAATACATTTTTACCACAGAAGTAATAACTTATTTTTAAACATTTTCCAGCATTGTTGCATACTTTTATGAGACCACTCTGCCTTCCAGTTCCAGTCCCTTAATTTACCACATATTCCTACACAATAATAATTATTATAATTACTGCGTAGATTTATGTGCTACCTTTACCTACGACACATGTACCCACTGTATTCCATCTGATAACCAGAAATATTTTTTGGGAAAACAGCACAGTTAAAAATCAAAGAAAAATGTATGTATATTATTCTTGGAAAAATACCATGCAGACACTGGGGGGAGGAAGAAATGAGAGAGAGGGAGAAAGAGAGAGAGACAGAGAGAAAGAGAGAGCAGCTACTAGCTTCCCTACAAAAAGGAGGTGATCTACTGAGTACATTCAATTGAATTCTTAATTCAGGGGGCCTGAAATAGTAAGTAGAAGTCAGTGTTTTTGGTTCTCTGTATTTTGGGTTGTCTTAGTAGAACTTTAAATTGCCAGGGAGGTAGTCTTTTTTACCTCATTGTTTTTTTAGACACTGAGTACCAAAGGAACAACCAACCCCACCCACCCCCATTCCCCAACCACCCCGGGGTACACTGAATTGAATTCTTAATTCAGGGGCCTAAAACAATAAGTAGAAGTCAATGTTTTGGTTCTCTGTTTTTGAGGTTGATTTACTTTGTGTAACTTTAATTTGCCAGCCAGGTAGTCTTTTTTTATCTGATTTTTTTTTTGTAGACACTAAGTACCTAAGGAACAACCACCCACCCACATTCCCCAACCACCCCCTGGTGCTCTACCTGTATAGTGGAAGGCCAGGCCATACCTACTTAAAGACACAGGACCTTTAGGTAGCACAGCACAAGCAATAGCCTAGCTGGTATATAGGCAGAATTACAAAGGGTGTAGCTAGCAACTAGGTCCACAATGGCACATACAAGAGGAGAAGATGTAAGTCACTACAGAAAAAGAGAAAGACAGGGAGAGAAGGAGAAAGAAAAAACTGGTTAGGAGGGGTGAAATATCAGCAATCACAGGATGATGCAGGGAATGATGCAGTGGTCTGGCTGTGGTGCAGCTGTTTTCAGAAAAAACATTCTGGTTACTGCAATGCTACCCCATTTGCAGGCACCTCTCTGGGCTGATGGTGGAAGTCACCAGTCTCCAGGCTTAGCTGGGAGAAATACTGGGGATCTTCATCCCCACCCAGAGGCCACCAAGACAGATAGCAGGATGGACCATGGTGGGCTCAGGAAGGTTCAGGAAGGGGGCCAGAGACACATCCCCCATCCAGTCCAGCTTATGAACCCCTACACAGTGTTGGAAGAATGGGACAACCTTGCAAAGGAACCCAAGACTTTTTTTCCAATTGTTTAACCAGGTGAGACACACCAAACTGAAAGCTTGTTTATTGGTGCAACCTGGGAGCACAGGAAAGTTAAGTGACTTACTTAGGGTCACACAGTATGCAAGTGGGGGCTGTGGGATTCAAACCCAGGTCTCCAAATTTGCAGCTCAGAGCCTTAAACCACTGTGTTATGCTGCATCCCAAAGACTGAGACCAGTGAGGACGTGAAGGTCCTCCAGTAGGGAGAGCTAGTGGTGGGAGGATGAGAATCCAATAGGAAGAAGAAGTTACTCCTGTTGGGGGACTCAGTTGTCCATAGAATGGATTTATGCACAGACAGTAGAGAGAAAAGGGAGATAAAGTGTCTTCCAAGAGGCACAACTTGGAAGGAGGTGGAGCGCATCCAGAGCATCACTGAAGCTGTGGCAAGGAGGGGAGGTCTGGAGGTCATTATCCACTTGGGGTCAAATGACCTATCCAAGGATAAGGCAAGCCTAGAGTAGGTGAAGGAGGACTTTATAGTGTTGGAAGGGCATCTGGGGAAGGTAGCAAGCTCCATGACATTTTCAGAGGTGCTGCCAGTCCATGGCAGGGTGGGGGAGAGGAATCTCTGCATTAGTAACTTCAACATATGGTTGAAAGACTGGTGCAACGAGAAGGGGTATGGCTTCATTGGGGACTGGGGACCTACCTGGAGTGGCACAGCCCTGTACAGCAGGGATGGACAGCATCTGTCCAGCAAGGGGAAGGCAGCCCTCAATGGATGGTTTAAATGCTTTGCTTTAAATGTTTAAACTAGCCCAGGAGGGAGGACAACAGGAGCAGGGATGCTCAGGCAGACAACCCCCACATGGTAGAGATAGCAGAAAAATGGAGCAGGAAGAGGAGCTGATATCAAGGTCATTAGAGTCGGGCAGAAATGGAGTAGGAAAGGAATCAGTAACACAAGAGAAAAATATCGGGGGGGGGGGAGATGAAGGGGACCAAAAGCAGGAAGACAGAGAGGCCAGGAAGTGATACTTGGAAGGTTATGTTGACAAATGCACACAGCCTGGGAAATAAAGTCCCAGACATGGAGGCCTTAATAATGGAAGGAGATCTGGACATAGTAGCAGTAACTGAAACCTGGTACACAGCTAATCATGAGTGGGAAACAAATGTACCAGGATATATTCTATTCAGGAGGGATAGGGTGGGCAAAAAGAGAGGGGGAGTAGCCCTGTAAGTCAGAGAAGGTATAATGGCAACACAGGTACAGGGTAGGCAGGAGGAGGCTGAGGCACTGTGGGTCACTCTTCAACCTGGAAATGGCACAGCAATATGCACAGGGGTGATATACAGGCCTCCAGGACAAGGAGAGAAACAGGACAGAGAGCTATTGGAGGAAATACATGAGATGGCAATGAAAGGTGAAATTCTACTGATGGGGGATTTCAATATGCCAGATGTGGATTGGAACACCAGTATAGCTGCTTCAGCCAGAAGCAGAGGCATCATTGATTCACTCCAGGAGGCTGGACTCAAGCAGCTTGTGGTCGATCCTACCAGAGACAGGGCAGTTCTAGATCTAGTAATGACAAATGGGGATCTAATCACAGACGTCCAGGTAGCAGGGCAACTGTGATCCAGTGATCACAACATTGTGTGGTTCAGCATAGAGACAGAGACTCACTCAAGTCATACTAGGACAAAGGTTTGGATTTCAAAAATGCTGACCGCTGAAATAGGGAAGGGTATCAAAAGAGCCCTGGAGAGAATGGGGGCAGGAGGGGGAGTGGAAAAACATTGGAAACATCTAAAGGAAGCCTTTCTGAAAGTAACAAACCAATGCATCAAACTGGTATCCAAAGGCAAGAGAAGGAGAAAGCCACTGTGGTTCTTGAGAGTGGTGGCAGTAAAGGTCAGGCCAAAAAGGAAAGGGTTTAGGAAATATGAGGAGACCCAAAGGGAGGAAGACAGGGAGGAGTACCTAGAGTGTCTAAGGAAAGTGGGAAAGGCAGTAAGGAGGGCAAAGATATGGACTAAGGAAGGTTTTGCACAGTCAGTTAAGAATGGGGACAAGACATTCTTTAGGTAAATCAGTGAAAGGAGGAAAAACAAGGGTGGACTGCAAGGCTCAAGGGAGAGGGAGGGGAATGCAAGGAGGGTGACGTGGAAAAGGCAGAAATACTGAATAAATATTTCTGTTCAGTATTCATAGAAGAGGGTGAGGGTCAGGGGCTACAGCAGTACAGCAGTTGCCAAGGGGGTGAAGAGGTGGACAGTAGTCCATTCATAGGGGAAGAGTCCTGCAGGAGCTCACTAAATTGAAGGTGGATAAAGCAATGGGACCAGATATCATACACTCAAATATATTAAGAGAACTGCAAAGGGAGATAGCAGAACCTCTGGAAGCCATGTTCACTGAGTGATTCAACACAGGGGTGGTACCAGAAGATTGGAGGAGGGTACATGTGGTCCCTCTACACAAATCCAGCAGCAGGAAGGAGGCGAAGAACTATAGGCCGGTCATCCTCACCACAGTAGTGGGGAAGATCATGGAAACATTGCTTAAAGAAAGGATAGTGAGGCATCTAGAAGCCATCGGAGCCCAGTACCATAGGCAACATGGATTCACAGCAAGGCAGTCATGTCAGACAAATCTGGTTGATTTTGTTGACTGGGTGACAAGGAAGTAAATCAGGGTGGGGCAGTGGGCGGTAACACAGTTGTAGAAGCCTTGTACCGTCCACATAGGCTGATAAACAAGCTGGGTAGGAAGCGCATGGGGGACAGGGTGGTAAACTGGTTTAGAAACTGGCTAACAGACAGGAGGCAGCAGATGGTGCTAAATGGGGTGCAGTCTGGGGAGATGAGGGTGACCATTAAGGTATCTCAGGGATCGGTCCTAGGGCCAGTCCTGTTCAATGTCTTCATTAGTGACATTGCAGAAGGCCTGGAGGAAAAGGTCTGCCTGTTTGCAGATGACACCAAGATCTTTAACAGAATGGATACCCCAGAGGGGGTGGAGAAAATGATGAGGGACCTAGGGAAGCTTGAAAAATGGTTTGAAGACTGGCAACTGAAGTTTAATTAAAAAAAGTGCAAAATCATGCACCTGGGACACAGAAACCCTAGGAAAGCTACAGGATGGGTGGGGGGAGTTGCTGATAGTCATAAAGAAGGAAAGAGACCTGGGGGTTATTATTTCAGATGACCTGAAAATGTCAAAGCAGATTGCAAAGGCAGCTGGGTGAGCCAGTGGCATCTGGGGTGAATAGGCAGGGGTATCAGCAGCAAAAAGAGGGAAATAGTGATGCCATTACATAAAACCATGGCCAGGCCTCACATGGAGTACTGTGTGCAGTTCTGGAGGCCGCACCTTCATAAGGATATTAACAGGCTGGAGATAATCCAGAGAAGGGTGACTAAGATGGTAAAGGGCTTGCAACACCAGACTTATGAGGAAAGATTAAGGGACCTCAATATGTACTCGCTGAAAGAGAGGAGAGAAAGATGGGACATGATAGAAACATTCAAGTACCTCAAGGGTATAAACAAGGTGCGGGGGGGGGACATTTTCCAATACAGGAGGAGCACAAGAATGAGAGGGCATGACATGAAATTGGAAGGCAGGAGGTTAGGAGGGAATGTGAGGACGTTCTTCTTCACAGAGAGGGTGGTGAATGCATGGAATGGTCTGCCTTAGGAGGTGGTGGGAGTGAGCACTGAATGGAGTCAAGCATGCTTTGGTTGTTTTGCAGTGGTGAGAACCTATTAACAAATTTCAGAGGTTTGTGTTCCCCAGAGAGTGAGCCTCAGCTATTTGACCTGTATATTACTGCTTGTGTGGTTTGAATAGGGACTAATCCTCAAAAGCAGTAAGGTCAACTTCTTCATCACTTGCCCTTTGTTACTATGTGCATTTGTGTTTAAACATGTGGTGGCTCAGGTAGCACTTCATTTACATCTATGGACTCTCAATTTCCTTGATCATATTATTGGCATAGCACTCTAAGTTGCATATCTCCTGCATATGGTTTAGTTGTATTCTAGTGTTCTCTAGTTTCTCTTTGAGTTCCTTTACCAGGACACAGTTGTGGCAAATGTAAGGTTTTTTACTAGAAAAGTCACTGTTTTCTATTATCATAAACATAAAGTATCCGTGACATTGTGTACCTTTTTCACCATCAATGGACTGTATGACAGATGATACACCTTTTACATGAAACATGTTCTATGTGAAAGAAGATTAGAGATCAAACAAATACCTTATTTGTGAAACATGTAATGTACCTCCACAATACACCACAGACTGACACAGACAGACACAGTCTGACTCTGCCCATGTCACCTTCACCACATGTTCACTGATGTTCGCCCTGGCTGTTAGTTTCATACATGTTGGCCCAGACTTGGTGATGATGTCACTTCTACTTTGGTAGTTTTACAGAAGGGCTTAAAAAAACACTAAAAATGTAAGCTAAATAGCCCCAAGGCAATTATATTGCTCTAAAATGCAATATTGGCCCTCACTCAGTCTACCATCACTGAAGCTTATAGCTGCAGTGCACCACCTTCCTTTCTGATGCTCACTAGTCCTTCAAATTCCCCACAGCCCTTCCTGACTGCAGCACCAACAATACAATACAATACAGATAAAGATGGACAGGGATTTATTTTTAATTGTCAACAGCATAGCTGATAGCACCTATGTTGGTCACACACACTCTTTTTTGCATTTAGCATATTTCTAAGTTATATTCAGTATGAATAATTTGGGTGCTTGATGTCACTGGTGATGTCAGTGATAGTTTTTATTTAGATCTAGGCACAGGGTTTCAGTCCTACATAAGCCTGAGTTTGATCCCCTGTACTGTACATTTTTTTCTTTCTCTCTACAATTTTAGTTGAATGAGAGAAATTGCTAGATGCTATTGCTGATCATTGCTGATGTACTGAAGGGTTTCAGCAGATTTAAACAGCAGACTTTTAGATAAGTGAACTTAATTCTACGGGTTGTAGCAGTCAAGAAGCTTGCCTGGGTTTGAATGTAATTTGAGTCACCTGTTTGCAGATTGTGACATAACCTCTCCACTACAGGAACTGCAGTTCACTTACCTGTAACTTAGTTGCACACTGAATGTGTGTTTGTTTAGCAGGAAAAGGATTAGTGGCTCAGATGTTGGCAGGAACTTAAACTGTTTTTTTTGTAAAATGGAAAATCACTTGAGTGGTGCTTCATGCTGTTCACTGGGTCCCTTTGTCATATGCTGTATAGCGTACTACAAAACTGTGCAACAGTAACAGTGCAGTAGGGAACACCAGTAGGGTGCAAAACCATGAAAGGCAGTATGTGCGGTAGTGCACCCGCGCACTCTCTCAGACAGAAGATAAGACCTCTGCTGGGATAGGGGTCTGCCATCCAGCTGCCATGGCTTGAGGGGATGAGCTACTGGCAGCAAGGGAAGCAGGCAGTGAGTTTGACACCAGGTTTCGATTCCCAGTTCCTAATGCATGGATTTTTACATTTTTCACACTTTGTGTGGTTTTTACTGTTGCCCCTCCCCCCACAGAGTTAGATATTTTAGTTGGAGTTGGGGGCACAAGCCCTCCCCCATAATGGGGGGTGTGGGGGGCAGAGACCCCTGCAAAAAAAAAAAGACTTATGCTGCTGGCAACATATTGTGCTGTTTGGCAGCATGGTATATTGCTGTAGGATGATGTCTTGCAACATTATTACCTCGTGCCTTCATGCTGTTATGGAGTCAGAATGATAAATTATATGAGAAGTAAATTTAGGTAGGAATCACAATTTGTGACTGTTAATCACCTGCTGGGATTATATTTTCAGTTGCCTGTTTTGCACGTTGTCACATAACCTCTACACCATAGGAAATGCAACTCCTATATCTGCAGCTCAGTGGCACAATGTGTGTTTGATTAGCAGGTCAAGAATCAGTGGATTAAATTCAGGTAGTTCTAGTTTGAATCCTGGAAGGGCCTTAAACATTTTTTCAATCTTTTTGTAAGATGAAATTTCAACTTGAGTAGAGATTCGTGGTGGTGTGGAATGGAATAGTAAATTATATGAGAAGTAAATTTGGCTAAGATCAATAACCTGTGAAGGCAAAATACCTGCTGGGATTACATCCCCAGTCTCTTATTTTGGAAGTGTGACATACTGTACACTCTACATAATAGGAACTCCAACTCCCTAACATGCAGTTCAGTGGGTCACTTAATGTATGTTTACTTAGCAAGCAAAGGATTGGTGGCTCACATCTGAGCAAGGACTTGAGTATTTTTTTTCAAATTATTTTTGGAAAATGGAAAATGACTCAGGTGGCAATTCTTGGTGATGTAGAGTTGGAATAGTAAATTATATAACTACATTTCGCTAAGAACAACAGCTTGTGATGGTAAATCACCTACTGGGATTAGCCCCCAGTCACCTGTTTTGCAGGTTGTTTCATAACTTCTACAGTTCATCATAGGAACTGCAACTCTTTTACCAGCAGTTCAATGGCGTATTTAATGTGTGTTTGCTTAGCAGGCAAGGGATCATTTGTTCAAATCCTGGCAGGAAATTTATTTTTGTAAGATGGAAATTTACTTGAGCGGTGATTTATGGTAGTGTTGGAGTTGGAATAATATATTGCATAAGAAGTAAATTTAATTAAGAACAACAATTTGTGAAGGTAAATTGTTTTGCTGGGATTAGTTCCTCAGTCACCTGTTTTGCATGATATGATATAACCTGTACACCATAGAAATATGATTCACTTATCTGTAGCTCAGTGGCACAACTGACTGTGTGCTGCTAAACAGAGAAAGAATTAGCGGTTTCAATTCTAGTAGGTATAGTTGGAATCCTGTTAGGGACTTGGTCCAGGCCCCTGACTGTTTGTGCTACACTTTCCTTTTCATAGTCCTGTTCTTGTAAGTTTATTCTTCTAGCTACAGGCTGAAATCTGGCCACTTTCAGTCCTGCAACCCCTCTTCTCCCAAGTATGAGGAACATACAAATAGGACGGGAGCTGGTAACTTGCTTGCCTTCTCTTGTTTGCTGTACTGCAGGTAGTTGCAGAGGGATTGTAAGCAATTAGAAAGAACTAAAACACGGAGCCTTGTACTCTGTACTTTGTTCTGTGTAAACTGCTTTGGGGTTGAAAGAAGCAAATAACTAAACATGCTTTCCTGTGTGAAGCAGAGGTGTGTCTGAGAGGCTAATTGGGTTCACCTGTTACTAGTAATCCAGAAACAGAGGAGGAATGTGAGTCCTTGGGGAGAATATTGCTATGGAAAGGTCTGACGTAATTATGTTTGTATGTTTGCATTTCTGTTTTGGTCAAAGATGTTTATGTTCATATTAAGTTCTTTTTGCATGTTTACAAATGTATGAAAAATATTATCTGTCTTATGTGAAGCATACTTCATTACAAAAGAAAAATAAAAAGCTAATTATGTTGTTATGATGTCAGAAGCATAAGACTTGGTTGTTAGGTGACCATTTGTAGGGGTGTTTTAGGGGTGTGATTTTCCTGTGTTGGGGGGCCTGTGTTGCAGCTGTACCTGACCTGTATGAGAGAAAGACCTAACTAAAGAGAAAACTTAGACTCAGCCTTGAGACCTGTACCTTTTCCCTTCTTTGTGCCTGGAGAGGGATAGCTAAAGATGTCCAAGGAAGTCCTTCTACAAATTTAGCAACTCCATATGTCTGCCTGAACAAAGAAAGTCTCAAAGTAACTGACCTTTTTTATTTTTCATCCTGATTGAGAACAGTTTCAGCCATCTTGAAAGTGACTCATTGTTGTTTTACAATAAACATATGCCAAATCAAGGCATTTTACCAGCAAACCTGCCTGCCTCTCTTTCACTTAAAAGGTCCCCACAACATATGGTTTGGAAGTGGGATTCAGTGGCTAATTCAGGCTCAGACAGAGTGACATGGGGGTACCATAACTGGCACCAGTGGAAGACAGTAAATGGTTGAAGAAAAGTTGCAGGTTTTTAAGGGGTGTATTCATTGAAGTGGCCTCAAGGGAAAAAAGACTTAAGGAAAATGAGCTAAAGAAACTTCTCATCCAGATCAGAGACAGAGAGGCTAATCTTTCCCCTTCCACGCCTGAACAAACTTTACTAGAGCTGGTCAAACTGAAAAGTTCCTATATGGAACTACTTAGAGACAAAGCCGAGTATCTGATATTGAAAGCTAAAGCTACTGGTATCGATCAAGGGAAAGAGCAGGACATCTCCTTGCTGCCTGTATTAAACAACGAGCCGCCAACTTCATAGTGGCTATCACTTCATAAAAGGGATCTTTGGTTGTTGACTCAAGGGAGATTGCAGCTGAATTTCAGAAATTCTATCAGGCTCTGTATTGCGATGACACCACCCCATGACATGAGCTAGACCAATATCTTCAAGATTCTCTTCTCCCTATTCTTGAAACTGAGCAGACTGCAGTATTGTGCGCCTAAGCTGAAATAGAAATCCTTGAGGTAATTGATAGTCTTCCCAATGATAAAACACCAGGTCCGGATGGATTCTCCCTAATTTTTATAAAGTATTTGCGAAAAGTATAATTTCTTTACTTTTACCTCTGTTCCACAGATTTTAGATGCAAAAGCACAGACACCACACTATTTGAGGACATCATTGTGCTTATTTTAAAACAGTAAACCCCAGAAGATGTTGCTAGCTACAGACCAATTTCTCTGCTTAATCAAGATCT
Organism: Neoceratodus forsteri; assembly: GCA_016271365.2. Lineage (NCBI taxonomy): Eukaryota > Metazoa > Chordata > Ceratodontiformes > Ceratodontidae > Neoceratodus > Neoceratodus forsteri. The sequence goes on along the minus strand of CM057449.1, from coordinate 1,256,023,797 downwards.
CAAAATATTAAGTAAAATTTTGGCTAATCGGTTAAGTAAAGTTCTCCCTGATTTGATTGGCCAGGAACAGGTGGGGTTTATGAAGGCAGACTTGCCAGCGATCACATTGAACTCTGGAACATGTCTTCTCGGTGACCAGAGATGCAGATTATCCTGCTGCACTTGTTTCTCTGGGCGCCGAGAAGCGACTTGATAAGTGGATTGGAGTTTTCTCTTCCATTACACTGCAGGCCTTGGAATACCCTTAGAATTCCAAAATTAGTTCAAGCTCTTTGCTCGATTCCCAACTGCTAGTGTACTATACAGCGGATACAGTTTAGACAGATTTCCGGTATTATCTGCACGAGGCAAGGATGCCCATTATCCCCTTTGCTTTTTAATTTATACTTGGAGCCTCTGATCCGAAGAATTGTGAAAGATCCCGACATTGGTGGAATTCCAGTTCAGAAGTTTAATATCAAGGCATTAGCCTATGCAGATGATTTGCTCCTATGTACTTCTCATCCCAACAAAACTATACCTCGTCTTTTAGAGATAATTGAGACATATAGTAAGTGCTCAAATTGCAAACTAAATTTGGGTAAAACGATGGTATTCCCACTTAACTATAGAGTAGCAAGGAAAGAGATTATAGATCTCGGTTTATCTTGGCAGGGGAAATCATTAAAATATCTCAGGATCACTCTGGTGAGGAATAGAACTCTTACGTGCAAACATAATCTGGACTCTCTTTTAAACATTATTATTCAAGATCTAAAAAGGTGGTCTCTTCTACCTTTAACGATTTGGGGCAGGATAAGTCTCATTAAAATTAATATTTTTCCTCGGATATTTTATCCACTTAATCTCCTAAATGTTTGGCTGCCCCTCACGTGGTTTAAAAAACTACATACCATTTTTACCAATTTTATCTGGGCAGGTAAAGGGCACAGGTTTGCATTTCACAAGTTGGCTGCCCCTAAGTTTAAAGGTGGCTTAAGAGTTCCACATGTTAGTTTCTATTACTGGGCCAGTCACATGAGCAAATATTTGAAGTGGCTTACCCCACATAATCCCAACAACCCTGAGAAATATGTACCACTCTGGTTCCAAATAGAATCTGCATTAATCCTTCACCATAATCTGTCCCCCTCAGCTCTCCTTTTCGTGCAACCCAAGTCTCTTCCTAAACCCTTACAGGACTCTCCGATCGCTACTTCCGTTAGAGTTCATCTCCAATTTTGTTCTGTTATTAAGTATAACCCCAAATTTGATTTAGAGCAACCCCTAGTGGGTAATCCAAATATCAAGTTAGAGGGAAAAGTTATCTTCCCTCGATGGTTACCGCAGCTCAGAGGAACTAAGCTCGGTGAGTTTTGGATGGATGCGGATCGAAAATGGATCCTATCCATGGATATCCTAAAAAAATTTGAGCTGCCTACTGCATGTATATTTAAAGTGTTTCAACTGAGACACACTCTCACGGCTGCGCTAGGGAACAATCCCCCACAGTCAGGGTTTGCCCTTCTGATGGAGGATTTGACCCAACTTGTTAACCGCCTCATGCGGTTTCCAAAATTTACAAGATTCTCTATAATAAAACATATCCCGAACCCATCAGACCTCCAGAATGTTGGGATAAATTGCTGCCGGATGTATCCATTAATTGGGAATCGCTTTGGCGTGGATGCCACATGTATATTACCCAGGATAGGCTGCGACTTGTGCAATTTCGCATCTTGCACAATTTGTATTTTACACCTCAGAAGATATCGCAGTTTTCTAAGGATTACGACGCTACCTGTTGGAGGTGTGGCCAGGAGGAAGGCAACTTAGTGCATATATTCTGGCAATGTTCCAAAGTAGCCCCCCTATGGTCGCAGATCAAACAAAGAACAGACCCTCTGCTAGGTCTTGACGACCTATTTACAATCGATATATGTTTACTAGGGAATTTCATAGTAATCCCAGTCAAAATACGAAAATACCACATGGCTCTTATATCCATGTCTGTTAAAAGACTTGTGCTTCGCCATTGGAAGGATGACACTGCTATTTCATATATGGAATGGCTGGCAGAATTATTAGGTAACATTAGGTTAGAAAAGATGATTGCCAGTCTCCACAATAGATTGGCCAACTTTAACAAAATCTGGGCTCCACTTTTTGACTCGTTCTCTTTGTCATTAGCATAACCTGAATAAGGTTAGCAATTGATGTTGCTTATACATTAATTTTCTAGGATGATTGTACAGTCCCGGGCCTATGTAAAGGGGGGAGAGGGGTGAGGGTTGGGAATTTGGATAGGATAAGGGGGAATTTCCCCCTGGTTAGTCCATGTATGCTCTCCTATTATGGGGTTTACAGATTGTACTGCATCATGTATTATTGAAACGTCTTTTTTTTTAGCCCTCCTTATGTGATTTAGATGTATTTTCATGTTAAAATGCTGTAATAAAAATTAAATTGCAAAAAAAAAAAGAAAAGTTGCAGGTTGCTAAGAAAAGATGGTTAGCAAAGCTGTAAAGATGGCATGTGTTGATGTGCAAGTTGGAGGCCTGATGCAGAAGCAGAATAAATACCTGATGAAGATGTCTGTTATGCAGTAAATTATAGAGACTGGGTCAAATCTAAGTGCCTGATTAACAGACATAAGGAGGTCATGAGGCAAAGTTGTGAAAGCCAGTGGCAGAAAAAACAGCAACAAATTAACTGGAGATGGGATGAGACTCTTGAAGCCTACAAAAGACTGAGTGCTCCCATTTTTATTCCAGATAAAAACTACAGTGGTAGTAATCCTGAAGGGGTATAGGTCCTGCCCTGCCCTTCCTCCTTCTTCCCTTCACCTCCTTCCTGGTTGGGTCTTCACTCCCTTGCAGGGTTCCCAGCATCCTGAAGGGGTGTAGATGCTGGCCTGCCCTCCCTCACCCCCTCCTCTTCCCCTGCACTCCCCCCTCCCCTCATCTTTGATTCCTTCCCCCCCAAGTCTGTTTATTTACTACTGCTCCATCTCCTAATGTAGCACTTGGTACTCCCGGTACTCAACCTGCCACTTCAAGCACTTTTATGGTATTCTCCTAGCATTGGTCTATAGCTTCCATGTAACCTGCTGGTACTTTCATGCTTATGGTATTGGAACCCTTTATGTTGTGCCTAATCAATTCTGTTTTAGCTCTATTCCTTGTCTAGTCTTGAAATGAATTGTGCTTCTATTGCACTGAATGTATTTAGCCTGTATTTGTTCTTTTGTTGCTCACCCCCCTATGTAACCCCCCCCCCGGAAACTTCTGGAAATAAACGGTTTACAGCTCATGTTGTCTTTCCTGGTGAAACCTTTTCAAATAAATAAATATAAAAATTGACTATTACCACGGCATTTTCCATTGACTGCAGAAAAGAATACTTCAGATTTACTGTTACCACTGGGAAAAAAACAATAATATTCAATGTGTTTTTTTACCACAGCAGTAGCAAATCCACAATACTTTCTTCCGTGGTTGATGGAAAATGCCATGGTAACGGTCAACTTTCATATAATTACCACTGTATACTGAAACCAGTCTGTCAGCCATAGCACAGTACTGTTACCTGAGTTGGAGGAGCATGAGAAAATGGAGGCATTATTGCCTTGAGCTAGCACAGCTGGAAAGAGCAGAGGTACTGTTACCTGAACAGAAAGAGTTTGAGAAAACAGAGGTAATACTGCCTGAGCTGAAGGAACTGGAACAGAGTGGAAAAAAAGAACAGAGCCTGCCCTGTGGATTTTTTCAGGACTTGTGTCTAGACTTCCAGAAAGGGCATGGAAACTTTACAGGAAGCAACATCAAACAGGTCTATTTAAGACCAGAAGGGAATGAATAATTTTTCATGGGGTGATTCCCTGTGATGAGGTGGAATTCAGTAAGATGCAAATTAATGATATGAAAATCAGGAAGTTGTATGACTACTTCCAAACAATAGATAAAGCTCCTGTCTGCAAGTGGAAGGTACACTATTCTAAACCTGTATATGCCATAGAAAAGGGAGTTATGTATAGGTGACATCCTAACTTTAAGGCCAAAATAAGGGAAACAACATATTATGCCAGATCTGTACCGCATGCAAGTTATGCAAATTATATATTTTGACCCTGGTAAAGGGCATCTAAAGTGTCAGGGAACCCTGGAAAAGTTGCTGATCCAATACTATTGGCCTGCTGTGTACAAACACGTGGCACTGTACTGCAAAACCTGCCCTGTTTGTCACATGGTAGTGGCCACTACTAGGGTAGCAGTGAGAGTAGTTTCCATAGGACATTGGAAAAAACCCAAAGAGGAAGAAAGGATACTGACCTGGGGAAAAACAAACCTAAAGAAAAGGTCTTGGTTGGGGTCAGAGAGAACTGAACTTCCACCTAAGGCAAAGAATATAAGTTTGAAACTGAAATAGAAAAATGTTGCTAATGTCTGAAATGACAATGAAATTGAGAATGCTGGTACTACTAAGTCTGTATGCTTACTGAAATATAAGAATAGTCCTGAAATATTTTTGGAATGTGAGTTAAAAGTAAATCTGAAAATATATGACAGCTGAAATTTAAACATAGCAGGAATCAGGTGAGAAGTCCCGTTTCAAGGTAAATAAATGAGAGAAAAAGGACTGTGGAAATCAGTTCTGGATCTACAAGATTGGAGTACAAAAACGTGCTCCTGTGTTTGTGATAACTGAGTATAGCAGGAATGTCTATTACTGTTTTTTAGTGAGTCTCTGAAAAAAAAGATTCACATTAGGAATGGCGCCTAACACTAAAGGGCTGGAGCAAAATTGTTTTTAAAGGTAGACTTACTCAAACAAACTCTGGCAGAGCCACTACAGCTGTAAATGCATTAACTAGATATGGGTGTTTCATGGGCTTAAACATAAACATGAATTGCTGTTGCATACACTAACTGAATCAAAGTACAGTACATTGAGAAAGAGTAGATATAAAAATAATGCCACTGTCTGTATCACAGTTATCTATATGTTTCACATTTTATTCTATGCACTGTTATAGTAATCAACTCAACAGAACCGGGCCATCATATACATGAAGGTACTGTACCTTAATTGCAAACACTGCTGAGACAACTATATGTTGTGACAAGGTGGAAGATAAACACAATGTTGAGACATGTTTAGGAAGACATCTGATGCCTTTGATTTTTTTTTTAGAGATTGCTATACAGTACACACACACATAATTAGTATAATATAAAAGTGCATATACCCAAATGTCAATGTAAATCTTACACATTTCATTATGAGTTGTTCTCTTGAAGGAATATCTTACGGTAGAAATCCTAAAAATAGGCTTTAGGTAAAAGTAAACTGGGGTAGGTGTGTTGTTGAGGGTATTGCGTAGTTTATCTTGTATTGCTTCTCCACCCCAGGCACACACAATGTGAAAATCAATAACCCCTTGATATGAAGCAGCAGGAGTTAGTTAGTACATGGACAGAAACAAGTAGGAGACTGAGTAAATGGATAGACAAGCATGAGTATGGTAAGTCAAATAACATTTCAAAAAAGTCTCAGTATTATAATTCATTTTTTACAAATGTGTCTGCACAGTTGACAATTTTTGTAAAAAAAAAATAACAATAGGAGTTTTTCCACATGTGTCCACAGGTGCCATGCATGCAGGTGGGGGGATTTGAGGCCTGAATGCACCAGTCTGCCCTGCTCCTGAGTCAGAAGATCATGGCAGAGAGGCAGAGGTACTGGGGGTTCCATCAATTGCTGTTGAAGCAGAGGGAACCAAATCTGATGAGGCCAAAGAGGGGTTATTAGAATCATGTGAGCTCCTTCAACCTGTAGCTTCAGGAGAATCCTCTGAAGCACTGGGAAGGGAGGAAAGGCATACTAGAATCTATAGTGCATCTCACCAGAAAACACCACACCCGGGAATGAGTGAGCAAAAATTGGGTAGTTTTGCACTGGATGGGGAGATGAAGAGGTCTATCTCCAGCCAACTCTACTGGTTGAATAAGCTTTTGACCACTTCTTGATTTAGCCCTCACTCATGAGCCCTGACCTTGGAGTGACTGAGAGTGTCTGCCAGGACATTGCTGATGCCCAGCACATAGACAGCAATCAGGTGGAGGTCATGCTGGACTGCCCAGTACCACACTTGCATCTCCTCCAGGCATAGAGGGTACAAGTGAGTGCCTCCCTGTTTGTTCAGGTATCAGACCACAGACATATTGTTGGTCTAAACCAGGAGTGTCCCCAGACACAGAGGAGGCTGGAAGGTCTGAAGGGCATATAGCACTGCTGTCATTTCTAACACACTGATGTGTAGAGATGCTTCCAGCTGAGACCATGCTTTCTGGATCTGATGGTCTCCTAGGTGGGCTCCCCAGCCTTGATATGAAGCATCCAGGTTGTCCAGCCACTGATCCCATTAGACATGAAGAGTCCATTGGGTCACTCTCATATGCTTTCTGGATAGAGGAACTGTAGGGATCACAGCTGCCATCAGTTCAGAGAGATGGAGGATCAACCGGGCTGTGATCCAGTGTGAGTTGGAAACTAATCTGGCCTGTTCCTGCAGGTCTCAGCTCTGTCTGATGGGAGGAAAGCCCTGCCCTGCACCATATTCAGTACCACCCCAATTGAATTGTAGGCACTGGGAGGGAAGAGGTGGGACTTGGGATAGTTGACTGTTATTCCATGTCTGGGAAAGAGATCCAGGGTGAAGGAGATGGACTCGCTCAGACTACTCTGTGATGGGGCTGACATAAGACAGTCATCCAGATGCAGGCACAATTAGATCCCTTTGCAGTATACAGCCACAGCCACCACTGCTAGGCACTTGGTAAAAACCCAAGGATAGGCCAAAAGGGAGAATTTTGAACTGGTAATGTTCCCATGGTAGGTAAACAGAAGAAAGAGGTGATGGGCCTGGAAGACAGGGATGTGCAGGTACACATCCTGCATGTCTAGTGCACAAAGCCAATGGCCCTTGTGGAGCAAGGGTACTTGGATGGTGAGCATGCGGAACCTCCTGTACTCGACATACAGGTTGAGCATGCTGAGGCCCAAGATGGGTCTTAGGTCACCCATCTTTTTGGACACTATAGGAAGAAATGGAAGTAGTACCCTCTTCCTATCTGTGCCAGAGCCACAGGCTCTATGGCTGACTTTTGCAGAAGAGTCTGGATCTCATCCCCTATCAGAGACTGGTGCCCTATAGGATAATGGGAGAGGCCTTGGGGGTTGTCCAGAGGCCTGTCTAGGAAGTCTATGCTATGACCTCTTGCTATTAACTGAAGGACCCAAGAGTCTGTGGTTATGTCCTGTGATCCTGGAAGGTAGAGTGAAAATGTTCCCCCCATTGGTTCTCCTAGAGGATCTGGAGGAGGCAGGGGTCTCCCACAAGTCAGAAGGCCAAGGGGAGAGAGTTGGCAGCTCATAGGGCTTCTGGGACTTGACAGGGGGAGTAGGGGTTCCTGATGCTGGATACCAGCATTTGGCTGGGTGTTTGGCAGGGGTCTCTTTGGTCTTTTGTCTCTTTTGCTGATGAAAAGACTGTTTGCCTTTGTAACAGCCTTGGTACATGAAGCAGACATCATGGATGGATTTACTATGGTCCTGCAATTCAGTGACAATATCCTTGGCATCATCTCCGAATAACATGGATCCCCTGAATGGGACATCCAGGATGGATGCCTGGATGTCTTGTATCAGGCCAGCAAGCCTGCGCCATGAATGTCACCTAATGCAGACAGCAGTGGCTGTGGTTTGAGCAATGAGTCTACTGTGGCATAAGTGGCCCAGAGGGCATGATGACAAGAGATTTTAGCCATTTTCACTGTCTTGGCAATCTCGGCTTTAAGCTCCTTGTCATGGATAGCTTTCGGCTTGGACTTGAGTGAGGCCAGGGAAGATTTCTTGTAAGAAACCATATGAACCACATAATTAAGGGACCTGGGGGTGCAAGTGATGGAGGAATGGATCTTGTGACCGAAATTGTCCTGCTGCTTAGGCTCCTTATCAGGAGAAGACATGTTTGAATGTTTAAGCTTAGAGAACTAGTTGTGGGAGCCATGATAACAACCGAGTCTGCATTAGGATGGCCAGTAAGCTGTGTGACCCCATCAGGGGGATGGCACATCTTGTCTACCTTTTTTGAAACAGCCAGAATGGAGGAAAGCTGTTGCCAGATAGTGGATGTCAGGTCTTCATGGGGCCCAGTCCAAGGCAGTATAGTCATAGGAGCCATGTCAATCATGTTTAGATGTTCTGCAAGTGTTTTCTGCTTTGGATCCTGTTCCTGAATAGCCCAGTCACAAGCATTTTGTATATTTTTTTTTTGTTGGAATCTTTTTATCCCTCCGGTGGCAGATCCCCCTTCTGAGCACTATACACGCCCCGGCAGAACCCCTGAAACCAGCCTGGAGGCGTCATGCCGGAACCCCCCACAGTTTCCTTCGATTTTCACCCTCCTAACCCCGGAGCAATGGAAGTGTTGACTATGTGCGGGTGGAGACCCACACATGCTCCACAGCTCCAGATGCAGCTCCTTCCTCCATCCTCTGTCCTTACACTTAAGCTCTCGAAGTATGACACTGCCACCCAGCCTCCACTGGGGGACAGCCAAGCACTGAGAGACCTGTGTCTCCCTTCCGAGGTGGAGTGCTTGCCAACCAGAAACTGCTCACAGTCCTCTCCCCTCCAGACTGCCGATGACCCAAGCTCGTTCCTGAACCCAGGTCGCCGGCATGGCATGAGGTGTGGTGTCCAGTGCCTCAACCTTCAGCATCACCAGTCTGGCCATTTTGTATAGTTATGAGGAGATCAACAAAGAAGGGTCCTCCAGAAGGGACTTCGGGGACTCCTTATGCTGAGGCTCTTTAGGTGTATGCATACCAGAGCTGGAGGATGAGTCCAAGTATAAATAGTGTTTATGGGGGTTCTGAACCCTTTTCAGAGGAGTGTCCTGGGTTTTATCTGTGACCTGCTGTCTAGAGGGGCTTGCTCTGGAAAGGTGGGAATCCACAGGAGAAGCTGATCTAAAGGCTGGAAAGGAAGCCGGAGTAGAGGCCACCACTGGTTTCTGATGGTCAAGCTCCAAGGCTAGTTGAGTCCTGGCCTCCTGAATCAGGGTCTGAAACACTGCCTGGATATCAGCCTGAGGCTGCTGTGGTGGCAGAGACTGAGGCTGAGGAGATGGTGGAGGAGGAGGCTGGTATAATGGATAGCCCAGCATATGATATTAAGGGTATCCCTGAGCTTGATAGGAGTAGGGAAAGCCAGAAAGAGCATGCTCTTGATTAGACATAGCCCAACATCTGGTACCCCAGTACATAATGGGGCTGATGACCAGGTGTTGGATACCCCAGAGAAGGGTACATTGGGTATTGTGGAGGTGGATAATCTGGAACATTGCCCATAGGTCCAGCTTGAGGCAGAGTTGAAGGCCCAGCAGGAGGTGGTGGTGCTGATGGCCTGGCAAGAGGTCCAGAAGGACCAGGCATCAGCCCCTTAGGGACATTTGAAGGGGGCTGGCACTGGATCAGGCACAGGAATGTCCATCACTGGAAGAATTGGCACCTGAGGGTGGGGTGGAAAGGATGAGAAGGGACTTGGCAAGATTAGAGGAATGGTCAAATGTATGGCAGCTTAGATTCAATGCTAAGAAGTGCAAGGTAATGCACCTGGGAAACAAAAACCCAGTGGAAGAGTACACAATGGGGGGTGAGATACTAACAACAACAAAAATGGAAAGGGACCTGGGGGTAGTCATATCAGATGACCTAAAGATGGGTAAGCAATGTGAGAGGGCAGCAAGGAGGGCTGGGGGGGATACTGGGATGCATAGGGAGAGGCATCACCAGTAGAAAACAGGAAGTTATTATCCCTCTGTACAGACAGCTGGTGAGACCCCATCTGGAGTACTGTGTGCAGTTCTGGAGACCCAATCTCCACAAAGACATAGACAGGATAGAAGCTGTCCAGAGGAGGGCAACTAAAATGGTGCAGGGTCTGCACCGGAAGACATATGAAGAAAGACTTAAGGAGCTTAATATGTATAGCCTCAAGGAAAGGAGGGAGAGGGGGGACATGATAGAAACTTTCAAGTACCTCAAGGGAATCAACAAAGTCCAAGAGGTAGCATCTTTCAAAAGAGGTGTGCAAGAACAAGAGGGCACAATTTGAAGATAGAAGGGGTGGCTCAGAGGTAATTTGAGAAGTATTTTTCACAGAGAGGGTTGTGGATGCATGGAGCAGCCTTCGGAGGAGGTTGTGGAGTCAAAATCAGTGGTGGAATTCAAGCATGCATGGGATAGTCATAAGGCAATTCTGGGGGTTGGGGGTAGGAAGAAATAGGCTGCTGGTTAACTAGGATCTGCAGCTTATCCAGTAGGTAGGGAAATGGGCAGACTGGGTGGGCCAAGCGGTCCTTATCTGCCATCAAATTCTATGTTTCTATGTTTCTATGAAGCCTGATGGAAGACCACCCAGCATTTCAGGAATGGCCAGAGTGCCATACATACCCTGACCCAGTGAAGGATCACCTGGTGAAGGGCCACTTGGTGACGTGGTGAGAGTAGAACCCGACGGAAGATCCACCATCATCTGGGGAGCCAGACTCCAAGATGGCAGAACCTGGTTGTCCAAGGGGACTTGGGCTGAGAAGGTCCTGATGGAAGATCCTCAAAGGAATTAACAATAGGCCCAGTGGATGAACCAGGAAGAGACTGACTTGGCGAAGGAGGGGGAACTTCCAGATTAGTGCCCACCTCTGGCTCTTGATCTTCAGGCAAGCCTGGAGGGTCTGGTTGGGTCAATGGGAGTGAAGAACCCTCTTAAGACTGCTGCATGTCTGGCAGCTGGCTCAACTCGATGTTGTGGGTATCCTGCAACTCCGATGGGAGAGCCTCAGCTATGCTGTCCCCAGAGGAACTGGGGAGTGACTTATCAGCTGCAGATATCGGAAGAGCTAATATCTGACTTATTGGCATAGGCCATGCAGACAACAGCGGAGCTGGAGTCCAGCTTACTGGCTGTGACCATGCACTCCTCGGTGGCACAGGGAGCAACTTAGTGACCTGGCTGCTGGTAATAGACCCTAAAGAAGATATGGACCTAAGGAGCACAATAGGGGTTCCAACATCCAAGAAGAGCTCCAATTGCACCGTGAGTAAAACAGGCAGGGAGGCCATGGTCTGATCCACCAGCATGGCAGGAGACCTGGCAGTAGGGGTACCTACTGAAGTAGAGACCCCTCCAATGTCAGTGGAGCCCGATGGTCACTGTCACAAACCTACTCAGCAGGTCAGGCCCTCTGCTCCCACAGTGCCAACCTCCAAGCAGTATTGTGAACAGGTAACAGAACAGGGTAACCCTCCTGTCTGTTTGTGGGTCTGAATTATCTTTGGTCTCAAGTTCTGGAGGGATTCAAACTGTGAATCTTCTGCTAGTATACCCAAATGTACAGGCTCAGATAATTCTGCTCTTCAGGGAATGCCAGGTATCTTTCACCTAAGGGAACCTAACCAGGTATCCAAAATTAACCCTAAAACACTATGAAAGACCTTAGGAAAATTCTTACCTTTTTCCAGTTCAGAAACATAAGCTTATGAACAGTTGTCAACTTTAACCATCTATGCTTCACATGCAAAAGAAAGAATTTCGAAGGCACACCAGGCAGTCTCTTTAAAATAAGAGGTTTACTTAGAAAATGGATAAAAAATATGTAAAATGTAAACACAGAACGATATATCACCAAGCATACCATCAATCAAAAGAAAACAAGGAAAAAGTACAAACATAAACTCCTACCACAATACAATTAGACTTTCCTATCTAATGTACTACCTTCTAAATAGTGCTTAAAGTAGATGTTGTTTCCTAAGAGCCCACAAGAAAATGTGTGTCTAAGTGGAAATAGAGAGTACAGTTTAAACCCTGTGTCTCCACCCCTTCTATGATGCCATCTAGCTCCTCCTCCTTTTAGAGTATAAAAATTATACAAACAGGATGTCCTAATCAGGAGGTATATTAAATAAAGTGACATCAGCAAACACTCATTTCCCAATATGACTTCTTGATTAAGTCTTTCCTTTGATCTAGCGTGGTTTCCTGCTTTTCAAAGATATCACAGGACGTTTATGACTAACTCTGCCATATCTCACTTAGGTGCAATATAGCTTTTTTTTTTTTTGAAATTTAAGTTTATTGGTTTTACAAATGACAACCCATAAGACATAACAGATACACAATTCGGAGAAAATACATGGTATAACAGAGAAAGAAAGGAAAACAAACAGCCCCCATCCCCACCTCCCCCACACCAGTCCATCCCCCACACCACCCACCCCTATCCCTCCACCTCCCATCCACCCACCACCCTCCCCCAACCAAAACCCCACCCCCACTCCTTCCACCCGCCCAAACTGAGTGTGCTAGGCAACCATTATATCCGAGCTGGATATTTAACATAGTAACCATTCAGAAAGTGCTCCACCCCCAAAAATAGGAGATTAAATAGCGATATATAATAAACACAAGATACCATCGCGGGCGTCAGGCAAGAGGTCAAGAACTCATTGATGCAGATATAATGCATGCAGCTTACCCCATTTTTTCTGAAACAGATCCATACGGTTGCGCAAGCTAGCTACCAAATTTTCGGTATTAAGGTAGGCAGAAAGCTCAACCAACCATTCAGCATAGGTCAGTGCCAATTGATCAGTCCAATGTCTAAGGACTAGTCTCTTAACCGCAATGGACACCAAAGCCATGTGATACCGGCGTTCCACACTATCTATGTTAGCGTAGTCACCCAGAATACAGATCTCGGGGGTGAAAAAGTCTGAGAGACCTAATAAGGGGTCTAAGTTATCCCGAATAGAGGACCACAAGGGAGCGACTTTACTACAAAACCAGAAAATATGTAGAGAATCCCCTTCACCCTGCATACATCTGGAGCAAAGAGAAAGGGGAAGCCTCTTAAGTTGAAAGAGCTTTTTAGGAGTATAATACATGTTATTCACTATATAGTATTGGGTAAGCCTGAATCTGTCCTGAGTGTGATATTTGTGGATGTCCTTCCAGATGCAAGACCAATTCAGGGTGGACTCAGGAAACAAAGAAGGCCAGATACTAGAGCCCCCAACAGGTTCCGAAAATTTGTAGTTTAGAAGAAAAGAGTATATTAACGAGATGGAATGCGGTTTGGAAGCAAGGGTTATTATTTGAGAAAGGAAGGGGTAGACTACCGGCTCATTAAAAAGAGTGCCAAATTTCCCAGCAATGAGATGTCTCAATTGGTAAACTTTGAAAATCTTAGTATTAGGAATAGCATGTTTATCAAGTATGTCCACTGAAGGAAGGAGGAATCCTTGGTCGTAGAAGTGTTCCAGGTGAGCTTCTTTAATTTGTGGAAGCCACTCAGGAGTGATCATCGAGTTACCCAGCTTAATATTGGGATTAAGCATAACCGGTTGACCAGATCCCGCCTGGAAAAATATTAACAAAACGCAAAACATTGGAAAAGGGACTTAAGGGATACGAGAATCGTACGATCAGCTATCCACTGTGAAAGTATGGGGGGGGGGTATAGAAAATAGCATAGGGATCTATCTTAGCTTCCGAGAGGATCGACTTTTCAATTTGGAGCCAAACCGGGTGAGAGAAGTCAGGGTTAGCAGGGAGCCATCTCCTTAACTTAGCAAGATGGGCCACCCAGTGATAGAGCAAAAGGTTGGGAAGCCGAAGGCCGCCCTTATCCTTAGGAAGGGATAGTTTAAGAAACGACTGCTGCACTCCTTTTCCTCACCAGACAAAATTTGAGAACATCACATGGAACTGCTGGAAGTAAGAAACAGGCAGCCAGAGATTTAGTAAATTGAGGGGGTAGAAGATACGGGGAAGAACGTTCATTTTAATAATATTAATCTGGCCCCAGAGGGAAATAGGAAGGGTAGACCACCGCAACAAATCTTGCTGGATGAGGTTTTTAAGATCATCTAGATTAAGCTTCTTAAGAAGAGAAGGATCCATTGAGAAATGGATCCCTAGGTATTTAATTGATCTAGGAGACCATCTCATACCAAAGATGGCGAGATCCTGCTTATATGTATGGGTGTTTAGTGGGAAAACTTCAGATTTAGAAATATACAGTCTATATTGAGAAAGGGCACCGTATTGTCTGATGATGTCCAGTGCAGATCTTAGGGAATCAGCAGGGCATTCAACATGCAGGAGTATATCATCTGCATAAGCAGAGAGAACTAGCTCCTGTTGGCGCACCAAGCAACCTTTGATGAGTGGAGAGGATTTAAGCTTAATAAGAAGGGGTTCCAAATATAAATTAAATAAAAAGGGTGAAAGAGGGCAGCCTTGTCTAGTACCGGTATATAACCGAAACAGCGAAGAAAAAACTCCATTACAGTATATTTTGGCCGAAGGAGAGTTGTAAAAGATCTGGACCCACTTTAGGAAAGGAGTCAGAAAATCCATCCTAGCCATCACAACCCAAATAAAGGACCAATCCACCCAGTCGAAAGCCTTCTCTGCATCTAACGAAACTAGGGCCATAGGGAGTTGAGATGCCCAAGCGTACTGAGAGATGTGAGAGAGAGTTCTTAAATGGTCTGATGGGGATCTAGAATGCACAAAGCCAACCTGTTCTGGACTAAGTAAGTGAGTCCAGACTTTTTTGATCCTTTCAGCCAAGACTTTAGAGAGGATTTTCATATCGTAGTTTTGAAGAGATATGGGTCGATAGCTCGCCGGATCCGTAGGGGTTTTACCAGGCTTGGGAATTAAAATAATGGTGGCTTCGAGAAGAGTAGATTCTATGACACAAGAGGAAAGATATTCATAAAGTTTGAGAAGTAAGGAGCAAGATCTTTGGAAAACCTTATAAAAATTGGCAGGAAACCCATCTGGACGGGTGCCTTATCCAAGTCATAGAAGCAATGACCTTCTCTATCACCCAGAGAGAAAGAGGCAGTCAAGATTTCTTTGTGAGGCGTCAGAAGCTGAGGGATATCGATATCAGCTAAGTAGCTGTAATGTCGAGAGGGAGGCAGGAGATAAGGGCAAACTATACAAATCCTTGTAATAATTTTCAAAAATTCACACAATTTCTCTGGGAGAGGTTTCTATGGAGCCGGTGGGCGTTTGCAAGGTCAGGATTATCCTGGAACCTTCCAATGTACGAAGGCGCAGAGCTAAAAGTCTCCCGGCCTTTTCCCCATGATCAATGTACCTAGCTTGGGTTTTAACAAGGCAGTACTCGGCCTTTTCTTTTAGGAGGTCAGTGTATTCATTTTTAGCTGCCAAAAGGGCTTCCAAAGAGGATAGCGGAGAGGCCGGAGAGTGGGCAGCTTCTAATTCTTTGATTTTATTCATTAAGAGAATGCCCTCTTGCGGGCTTTCTTCCTTGCGGAGGCTAACTTAATTAGTTCTCCCCTGAGATAACATTTTAAGGAAAACCAGATAATATCAAATCGGGTAGAGCCAAGGTTATCTGCCAGGAAAAGAGAAATCAAGGATCTTATTTGCGTCACCGTGTGAGGATCCTTAACAACTGGGTATTAAACCTCAGGTAGTATCCGGTGGAATTCAGGATCCGGAGAAACTTTAATCCAAACTATTGCATGATCAGAGAGAATGATCGCTCAATGCCAGACTGGAGGAGGCCCGGAAGGAGAGTTTTACTAAGCAAGATATAATCTATTCTCGACCACGATCCATGGGGTTGGGAAAAAAACGAGAAGGCCCGGAGAGAGGGGTTAGAGAGTCTCCAGGGATCGCACAGTCCTAACATCTGTGAGAAATCATGCAAAGCCCTTTGCGTGGATGTAAGGGGCCGATTACCTTGGGGGTCCCTATCCAGGAAGTAAGAAGGCGAAACATTCCAGTCCCCCAGAATAAGTTGCGAGGGATGCAGAACACTAATTTTATCAGCTAGAGTCATAAAAAAATCAGGGCTTCCCCCAACGGGACCATAAATTGAGCCTAAGACTACAGTGTTCCCGTTAAGAGTGCCTTTAACCAAAACAAACCTCCCATCTGGGTCCTCCACTACCAAGTCTCTCATAAACAAGATGTGCTTTTTGATGAGTATAGCTACCCCTTTACTAAAATTAGATCCACCCACCACATAAATCTGCGAAAAGCCAGATCGAGATAACCATTTAACCTCTGCACTGTTTAGGTGGGTTTCCTGAAGAAATAGTATGTCTATTTGCAGCAAAGTACAATGATTAAAAACCTGAGTTCTTTTGACCCTTTCCCTGAGCCCGCGCACATTCCATGACGCTATTTTAATAGCACCTGTAGCCATTTTAAAACAATGTGAAGGGGCCAGGTACTAAGACATCCAGAAGTGAAACAGAGATAAAGGCACACTTGAACCCCAAAATCCCATCCCAGCCTGCCAAGAAATATCCATTAAGGGTAGCAACAATCTGAAAAGATTAACCACATTTAAGATACAGTCATACAAATATGAGACTTGACAGGCCAACTCCCCCCCCCCAGATGCCCTCCCTAAACCCAACTAAACGACTATGTACAACATAGTACCAGAACTGGGAAATGTCAGGATCAACATGAAAAATCCAGAGTTCTGGAAACCACTCCCCCAATGCGAATCCAGAACATCCCAACACACAGGGACCAGCTGAAAGAAGGAGATGTCTGGAGTCTGTCCCACTGGAAAGGAAATCATTCCTAACCCACACAAGAAAACCCAGCAGGAACCCTGCTGATGGGGCTGGATTAGTGAAACCCCCTTCCATAGGCTCACGACTCAGCTACCTCGAGAAACAGGGCCCAGGAATGGCCCCCCCCCCACCAACCAACTGCCTATTCTACAAAAGACACTATAACAGCTAGCGATCCATTTGGTTACAACTCCTCTCCATTTAAATACAAGAAAGGAAAACATCCAAAAGAGAGGTTTCACTACTCACCCCCTGAAGTAGACAGGAAAAGGGGAGCACCAAAACGAGCAGGATAAGCCATAGAGTTGGAGGCTTATCATCAACCAGATCGCTATTGTTTCCGGGGGGTGCTATATGGTGACAGGACCAAACAGGGTCCTGCACCTAAAACCGATACCCCTGGGAATCTCCACCCCTGATACACAGTTCCGGGAAGAGACCGAAGGTCCCGCTATCGCGGCCTAATTCGACCCCTGCTCAGCCTGCTAGGATCTCACACAAAGCAAAAACCTGAGGATTGGCCAAGGCAGGTAAGAGCATCAGGAATCCGCCAGGGGAAAAGGTAGCAGGGGGACCGGGATGCATACCAAAGGAGATCAATAAAAAACAAAAGATCTTTTAGAAACTAAGTGAAATCAGAACACCCCACAGACATAATGTCCATTACACATTTCAACCATTTAACTTGAAAAGATCTGGAAGCCTGGTGGCAAGGTCTTTGTGGGCCGCATCTGGAGAGTCAAAACTGTGGGTAGTACTGCCTACGGAGACCTTGAGGGTAGTGGGATACACCATTCTGAAAGGAATGGACACTGCAATCAACTTCTGGACTGTTGGGTGGAAAGCGGCCCTTTTCATTCTCCCATTTCCTTGGGGAGATCCGCAAACCACGTGGTTGCTTTAACCCCCCATGATAATACTTTCAGCTCTTGGGATTTACTGGAAATGTGCTGCTCTCAATATAGCTCAGGAATTTTATAATTATAGGTCATGGGGGAGAGCTGGGTGGTGGTCGAGGCCTCAACGACCTGTGTGCCCTCTCAAGGTGGTAGCTTGGGTTGATCGGTGAGGGACCAACTATTTTAGTAAGAAACCGCTGCAGAAAAGCCATCAGATCCGGCCCCTCTTCCAACTCCGGCAGGCCCAAGATGAGGAGGTTATTTCTTCGGTTGCGGCCCTCCAGGTCCTCAGTTTTCAGTTGGAGTTTACGCACCTGTTGGGCCAGCCCAGGCGTCTCTGCTTCAGCCTTCGCCCTCCACTGCTCCAAGGAAAAGATCCTGGCCTCCGAATCCGACACCCTCATGGTAAGGGAAGAGAGGTCCCCCCGTAGCGATTTCAATTCAGCTGTGATGTCCTGGAGGATACTCCTTATTGGGGCCAGCTCCTGCATAAATTTATCCTCTGTAAGGAGACCTGACGGCTGAGACTTGTCTCCAATTTTCTCAGACCCCGTACCTGCCTGGTTCCGCGACTTCTTGGGTAATTTTTCAGGGGTCGCAGGCGGCGTGTGCTTGATCGTGGCCTGTTTTTTATCCACCTCCATCTCCTCGCAGAATCAAGAGAGCTAGCAGGATTCACACCCGAGGGTCAATAGTCAGAGTGTGGGCGATCTAATTGTGGCGATCTGGCTAAATTAGTGGTCCAAGGATCGCAGATTATGGCAGTTAGGAAGGTTGGAGGAGAGAGCTCTAAGCCCCTGCTGCCATTCAGCAAGCTGCCATCATGTGACTCCGCAATATAGCTTTTTAACACCAGTTAAAATTAACTGTTCTTCCTCTGAAGACATCATAAAATGGATATTTTAGTTCCTGGCTTCAAAGCAACACAGATCATAAACACGGTCATAAAATGCAACTTGGAAGTTAATTACATTTCAGAGATCTGCTGGTTAACATATCCTGCCATTTGAACTGAAACCTGGGGGAAGGGGTGTCATCCCAGGAGCACAGGATGTCTCATGACAGACAGCCACACACTACATTTTTTTATATTACAAAAATCATAAAGCAATCAGAACCAGCTGGCCAAGTGTCGCTGTCACCACCAAGTGGATGGAGACTTTGCCCGGTCTTGATGCCTCTTCTTGCCCTTTTTCTTCTTTTTGCATTCTGGCATTGGAGAAGATGATTCTTCCTACAGATTCTGCAGCTCCTTTTCCATCAGATCTAGGCACTTCTCCAGTAAATGGGCTTCAAGCTTTTTCTGGTGCCTAATCTGTGTGGCCTGATTGAAGGATTGGCAGGGTGGAGTCTTTGACCCAGTGTTTGGGGCCTTGACAGATCACGCAGTGGGAATGCTTGTTTACATGCAGGATCTGGGTGCCACAGGACTTACACTTCTTATTTGTGACGCGTTACCCAACTGTTCATGTTTCTCAATTGCACCTCCAACTATACCCCATTCTATAAATGTGTCACTGTTATTTATTTGCTTCCAGTTTCTTCTGTATATCCCTCAAGATCTCTGCATTAGACCTGTTTATGTTAGACCTGTTTATACTGTATTTTACTACGCAATTGTTTGACCTGGTGTTCTGTTCTCTTTTAATGCTTAAGTGGATGTTTGTGTAAATGGGCATTTTTGCTCACATAGCTTTCAGTATAAAATAAAGATTGATTGATTAAAATCTGGACTGACAAACCTGAACCACAGCAGTTCTGTAAAAATCCAAACATCCATGCTGGGTGCAACTTGCACAAATATTGCCGGTCTTGTCACTCTGGCTGCACTGTTCAGTCAAACTTTTACATATCTGGTCCACTCCTGGGAGTCTGTTTTTCAACCCTTCCTTGGCATGGTTAAAAACAGAACCATCAGGACCAGACCAGATAGATAAAAGTTAGACCAGATCATCTGGAGTGAGTGGATCAGCAATATTTGCACAAGCTATTCTCAGTCCAGATTTTACAGTTTTGGTCCAGGTCTGGTGGTCTGTTTTTTACCCATACCCCACTGCATGTGGCTTAGTGACATACTGTACAGAATGATGCAGAGTGTAACCCACTGAAGGTTGAAGTTTCAGAAAAACATTATGCTAAAAATACCAAGACTCGTTCAATTCCTGATGATCTCCCACCCCCAAGTCACACATAGTCCTCTACTAAACTCATGCTCAAATACTGGTGCCTCTACATCCACCTCATTAAACTTTTAATGCCATCATGCTTCTTCTGCTGCCATGAGCTCCCCCATCCATGAAGTCTCATTCTGCTTGTGTCAGCACCCCCCCCCCCCAAAGCAGGTAATTTTCCAGAGAGCAGCTCTTTACACCACATAAACTAAGTTACTGCTAAATTCCTTATTTTTAAACATTTTGTTGAAAAATTTTTGTTTTAGTATATCCATGGTCAGGAAAAATGAATTTTTACAAGAAACCAAAGCACCCATTTATCAGTTAATTTAATCACAATACAGCATGTTATGAACTGATCAGATTCTATGTGTAACCTAAGTCAAACAAAAATTAGACACACACATGCCTACCTGTTTGTAAGTGAAGCAAATGTGGTTACTATCATTCAATTGTAAACACCTATAGTCACAAATTGCAGGTTAAGAACATTAAGTAGAATATAAACAGTAGTGCAGAACTGCCTGCCTGGGAAAATGAAGGTGGTGTACTATTTGGAAAAGCTTTGCTATGGCTGTCCTGCAAAGCAGCAGAATGACTGATCTTAGGATGTTGGTGTCAAATAGCTTAATGAGGTGTTCACAGGGTCTGAGGGCACAGCAGAGATTATTTGTTATACAGAAAGCTCCAGGAAGTGGTTAACCCATTCTACTTCCAATAGATTTCTATGATGTCTGTACTATCCATCGGTACTCTGACACAGAATGACTGCCAGAAGATAATTAGTTAATTTTCTGTGGTTTCAATTAACTCCTCAAGCACAAGGAAAAATAATGCTCTACAGCTTCCTGTACACACACAGGCAGCATAGTAATGAGGCTTAAGTGGAGTGTGGAGGAATCTATTTTTAAAACTGTCATGCTGTTTGGTAACAAAAATGACATCAGCCCATTTATGAATGCAAAACAGCTACTGGGCTATGCCCACAGCCATTAAAAGGAGATCTTAGAGGAGGTGGACTGAAATGCTCCAATACACCTTTTCTGTAAGTAGAATGGTATTCATAGAAATAAGTAAAAAGGTTGGAAACCAGTGTCACTAAGCAAGAAAGAAAAATAGTAAAAATGGTTTCTCTTTAAAAGGGGGAGTATGTGACAGGGTCTGAGCCCCTGTCTGTTTCTGCTGCATTTTCCTTTACACTGTCCTGTTCTTGTAATTTTATTCTTCTAGCTACAGTACAGGCTAAAATCTGGTCACTTTCAGTCCTGCAGTCCTCCACCCCAAGTACAAGGAACATACAGATCAGACAGGATCCAGTAAGTTGCTTGCCTTCTCCTGTTTGTTGTACTGTAAGTAACAGTAGAGGGACTGTACTTAGAAAGAACTGAAACACAGAACCTTGTACTCTGTTTTGTATTCTATGTAAACTGCTTTGAGTTTGCCGGAAGCCAAGAACAAAACATGCTTTCCTATGTGAAGCAGAGATGTGTTTGAGAGGCTTATTGTATTCACCTGTGACTGGTTGTCCAGAAACAGAGGAGGAATGTGAGTCCATGGGAGAGTATAGCTTTTGAAAGGCCTGAATTAATTATGTTTGTATTTTAATTTTTTTCCAAGAAGTTTATGTTCATATTGAGTTATTTTTGCATGTTTGCAAATGTATGAAAAAGAGTACTTTTTTTTTTTTTATTCCTATTTATGCTCCTCCGGATGGCTGTCCCCATCCAACCAGCTCACTCAGCCCCATCCCCCGGAATCGCCGGCGCTTACCTTGTACTCAACCAAGGAGCGGAGCCTGCAGGGAGTCAGTCTTCATCCTGCTTGCCGCTGGCTTTTTCTGCCTTTGGTTTTTCACCCAGGAGCCCCAGGAGTAGGAATGCATGTGTGTGGAGGTATGCATGCCCCTACAGCCATGGTGCCGACCTCTATCCCCCACCCCATGGCCCCCTCTGAGCCCGTGCAGCTCCTAGCCTCCACTAGGGGTCACCATTGGCCAAGGGATGCCGCATCACCTCCCCGGAGAGGTGAGCCTGCCTGTTGGCAGCTCAATCCAGCTCTGCCCACCCCCCCACTGCCGACCTCCAACGACCCGGGGCTCGTTCCCAAACCCGGGTCACCGGCGTGCCGCACTGTAAGGCGTCCAATGCCTCAGCCATCAATGCCACCGGGCCGGCTAAGATTACTTGTTTTATGTGAAGAATACTTCATTAGAAAAGAGAAATTGAAAGCTAATTAAGTTGTTATGATGTCAGAAGCATGAGACTTGGTTGTCAAGTGACCCTTTGTAGAGGTATTTAAGGGGTGTGGTTTGCCTGTGTTGGACGACCTGTGTTGTAGTTGTACCTGACCTGTGTGAGAGTAGGACCTAACTAAAGAGAAACTAGTCACAAGGGACTACTGTCTAAATGCTGCCTGACCACACCCACAGCTTGCAGCAAATCTCTTGGTTACACTCTCTTGGCACACTGCCACCTTTGCCACAAGCTGCGGGACTTTGCCCCAGGGACCCTACCCTATAGTGAATCAGGCACAGGGTCTCTGGCACACTAGCAATTGGTGCAAGCTGCCATTCACACACCCTGTGCCACCCATTGTGAAATGAGCCCAAGGTCTATAATCTGAGTTGTTTTCCCATATAATAGTAATGAGGCAGTTTCTGCAACAAAATGAAAGTGCTGCAGTTTCCAAACCTGTAGTAGTGTATAACTCATTTATTATTAAGTTTTGTATTTATTTTATTTATTTATTGAATTTTAGTAACTGGGTAGGCCCACTGAGATAAGACAGTCCCTTTTTCAGTGGTGACCCGGTATTCAATCAGGCAGAGGCACATCTTAATTCGAAATTAGTAACACCAGTGATTTCCAGTTCATTTTAACTCTGTTCAATGTGACTGGGAAGTTAGTTTTAAAAGAAACCATTTTTTAAAAGGAGAAACATGGGCACATGTACAGGCTGCCAATTAGGATGGTCACTTGAAGGCAGGGTTGGAATAACACTTTTTGAGCTTTGGGATCTAGGAGGCATGTAAGAGTGGCATCTTTAAATCAAGCCCCTTTCCCTTTGTAAGTCAATAGCAGTGATGTAAGAGCTACCAGTACTCATTTCAGAGCTGGGGGGTTTGAGCCATGGCAAACCTCTCCTGTAATTCCTACACTGCCTGAGGCACTAGCTCTGTGTGTCCCAGTTGTTCATTTGTTCTTAAATTTGACAAAATCCAGCCAAACACAATAAAAATGAAACAAACGGATACTAAAAAAAAAAATCAGCTTTAACAAAATTGAAAAGCTTACCATGAAAACAGCTTCCAGTCGAGAGACGTTGGTGGCTGTGTGAATGGGGGGCAGGAATGTGGCAGAGAAAGCCATGCCTCCAGTCTCCTCATCAGTCACATTGGAGATCAGGGCTTGCTGCACCAGATTCTGAATGATATAACTATATTGAAGTCACTTGCCGCATTGGAAGCAAAACTGCAGCAGCTTCACTACATGGCACGAGAAACAGAAACATGTCTTACATCAGTGATAAAGACACCAGACTTGAGTTAAGGATACAAGAATCAAGTGACTGGTCAGCATGTTTTGGGAGTGGGCAGAAGAATCTGAAAACTAGCCAACAAAACAATCAGTGTTTTGTCGGTTTTCCATAAGGAGTCGAACAGAGGAATGCAGCCAGCTGTCTGTAGTGGTAGCTGCCAAATCTGCTGAGACACATCTGGATGCCCATGCTAGGAACTGAAAGGGAACTGGACACTGGGCTCCATTCCCAAAGCATGGGATGGACACTGGGCTCCATTCCCAAAGCATGGGACGGACACTGGGCTCCATTCCCAAAGCATGGGACAGACACTGGGCTCTATTCCCAAAGCATGGGACAGACCCCATCCCACCATCACCTGATTTCTCCAGTTTCCTGACAAGAAAAAGACTCTGACCTTGGCAAGGAACAAGGGACCTCTGATGTGGAACAGCCTGCACATATACATAATTGCAGACTACTCCATGGGACCAGCACAGAAAAGAAAGGGTTCTATAAAGAGAACAAAAAGGTGCTGCAGGAACTAGGCATCCCATAAAAATTGTAATACCCAGAGAAACTGAGCATTAAGTGCAATGACATCCCTCACACCTTTCACACCCCTGAGGAAGTGCACAGCTAAATCATCAGGAACTGGCCAGAGTGAGCCTCCACACTGCACAAGCCATTCAGGGGCCATCCTACTCAGAGCCAAGAAGACCATTCAAGCAGGCCTGGCAGATGCACCTACCCCCACCCCTCAGCACACTGATAGCCACCAAAGTGATCTCATGGAATGGCAGACAACAAAGTTCAAGTGATCAGGCCAGAGAGACGGAGGCAGACAGAAGCTGGGCTGCAACGAAAGCCAGCTTTCCCCACAGACACAGAAGTAGTGACTCGGTATTCCACCAGACAGCCAGCACCAAAACATCCTGAAAAAGCTACAGAACTCTCTCTCCTTTTACCCTACTCCCAGACTCTCCAATCAAGCTACACAGTCCATCCTGAGGCAGCAGGACAGAGATGACACCTCATTGACTGATCAAGCAGCTGCCGATCATCAACACATGGGAGCTACAGGAGAGGAGGATCCAGGGTGGGCAGTGAGAGTGCAGAACAGTGCCCGCATGATGCTACTAGAAAATGCAGTCAAACCAGACTTGGCTGAGCCCTAGATGAACACAAAAATCCACTGTGCAGGACTTCTATTGATGCTGATAAAATTCTGCCTTTGGTCTTTCTTATCGCTTCTAGTAATTTTCATACTGAAATATTATACTGTCATCAACTCACCCCACTGACCGGGAACACACAGGTAACTTCTCACATGAAGTCACATCTCATAGCAAGGGACAGCAGTAAAGTAAGTATGTTACTTTTTCTTTGAGAAACCCTTGTTCTATTTAATATGTGTTGGGGAATTCTGCATTTACTGCTTTGCTGCTAACCACCCCTTCACTCTTACCATTCTCTCAGCTTGATATGGTGACAGGCATGGAGTGGCTATGGTCTAGACCCAAAGCAGTAATCCTTTCACTTTCACAGCTTTAGCACTGAAACCCCTCACTCTCTCCTGTCAGTGCATCTTAAGAGGGAGATTTCAGGATCAGTCACCTATCCATCCCTCTGATCATACCCTTTAGGATGGATGGTTTATGGGGGAGATGGGCTGTTGAATGGATACTGGGTCGGGTCAGGGCACTTGGTCATCAGGACTCTGAGGTGCCGATGGTGATTTAAATGGGAAGAAATAGGCCACTATCTGGCTTGCCCTTCCCCCCAAGGTGGCATCATCTTCGGTTGGAAAACTATGAAGGCCTCCTCGACCAGTCAGCTCAAATCAACAGCGCATCCTTCCCAAATCACACACTGGCATCCATAATTGAGTGAGAGGGAGTGTGCAGTACAGAGGCAGGGAAATGCCCATACCAACTGACCCAAAGCAGATTATAGCCCTCACCTTGACCTAGTAAGACTAAACAGACTCTTGCACATTGCACATTGGAAGCTGTGAGTGGGTAGGAATCTCCTCACCCTCACTTGTCTATGTGAGGAAGCAGAACTAGGGTGCCAGTCACCACTACAGGGCGATGCAAGCCCCACTACCCACCCCAGAGAGAGGAGAGCAGTCATCGGACGCTCAATTCTCCCTCTCCCCTGCCAGCCCCCGGTGGCCCGAGTCCATTCCCAAACCTGGGTCACCGGCATGGCGTGAGATGTGGCGTCCAGCACTTCAACCCTCAGCACCACTGGGCTGGCCACAAATGTTTAAAAGGATCTCAATGGGAGGGCTGTGTCATGGTTCACATAGGATCTAGTTGCAGCAAGCCTGCTTGCCAGTGGAGTGGTGATTACCTTGTTAAACTGAGAAATGATTTATTTTTTAAATTTTATTATGTGGTCACTAGGATGTGATAAATGGAGCACTTTGGAGATGAATGAACTCTGTTTTGCAGTTGAATGTGGACCGCCAGACAAAAACTGTTTGAGTACTAAAAACAGAATGTAGAATGCTGCTGCATTCTCAGGCTGCAGTGCATGAAGACATGTTGGTTGTATAACAGGTCTTCACAAGCTGCAGCTGATGCTATGTACTTCTATGAGCACAAAAAAAAAAAAAAAGAGAGGCTTTATAATTTAAGAAAGTATGACATGAAATGGCCTCTCACACACCCAGCAAAGGCTTAAAACAGAAGGCACAGACAGATGTTTCACCCTGCACAGGACTCAGCAGCATGTCTTGTCTGTAAGATCTCAGGAGAAGGTCTTATTGATTTGAATCAAATAGCCCACAATAAGAAAGTAATCTAAAAGTCAGAGAATCACAGCACAAAAATACTAAGGCAAGGGTTACCCAGAAAGGGCATTGGCAATAAAGCCTGGTTTCAAAGAAATGTAAAATTTCACATACTGTATCCCCCAATGCTAGGTATTGCAGGATGTCTATACAAATTACCATGAAAGAATTTAGACTGGTTCTGCTTTAAGCAAGTATTGAGCCATTTCACCTCTTGCACACTTTGCAAAGTCTGAAAAAGAGAAGACACAGACACATGGGCCAGGATTCGCAAAACTTTGCCCCAGCACCAACCCAGTTTGCGCTGTGCAAACTGGACTTTGTCCCATAATGCGTGTCAGAAAAGCCTAATTTGCACCCGCAAACAGGGATTGCTCTGAGTCAAATTTGTGAGGGGGGTAGGCACAATGCAAGTGAGTGAGAGGGGACCTCAATATTTCCACAATTCCATTCACAAATAATTTTACCTATGCAAGGGCCATTTGCAAAGGCCCTAGCATGGGCAAAATACTGCCAGCTGAGACCCGGCAGTATTATGTGTAACCCTAATGGTAGGCGGAGGTACTGTGCCCCCAACCCCCTCCCCTTTCTCCTATGCCCATCCCTAAAAAAATGTTGGAATTCCCTGGTAGTCTAGTGCCTTCCCCCAGTCTCCAATTGCCATCCTGTATGAATAAATAAATGTTATCCCTGGTAGTAACGTGTCACTCCCCCCTCCCCGGTCTCTGATCACTGTCCTATATAAATAAATATATGTTATCCCTGGTAGTCTTGTGTCCCCCCAGGCCTCTGATCACCATCCCATATGAATAACTAATGTCATCCCTGGTAGTTCAGTGGTCCCCCCCACCTCCGATCACCCTCCTCTATGAATAACTAATGTCAGGATGGGGGCAGGGTGGGGTCTCTGTCTGACTGGGTGGGGCATTTGGGGTCCACTAGACTACCAGGGATATGCAGTTTATCATGGATGGTGATCAGAAACTGGTGGGGAGGGACCAGTGAACTACCAGGGATGACATTAGTTATTCATACAGGACGGTGTTCAGAGACCAGGGAGAGGGAAGGGACACTAGCCTACCAAGGAATTTTATCATTTCTTTGTGGATGGAGATCAGAGACTGGGGGAAGCACTAGACTACTGGGGATAAAACTTATTTATTCATACAGAATAGCGATCAGAGACTGGGGAGAGGAGTGGGACACTACACCACCACGAATGCAGCTGTCAGCTGGCAATCGGGGTGGGGGGCATGCAACAATC
The DNA here is from genome assembly GCA_016271365.2 of Neoceratodus forsteri. NCBI lineage: Eukaryota > Metazoa > Chordata > Ceratodontiformes > Ceratodontidae > Neoceratodus > Neoceratodus forsteri. The sequence continues at coordinate 1,255,996,462 of CM057449.1, read as the reverse complement.
ACAACAGACCATGCAATGGGCCCATAATGGGCATGCAAGTGGCCTATTAGCACCATGCATGCCCAATGCGCTCATTTGCATAGCTGCCTCAGTGAATACCAACTTAGTGCACCAGCGATATGCTTGCTGGGGTATTCACTTTGCTGGGGGGGGTGGGGCTGCACTGTGGAGTTAGAGGTAGTGGTATCAGTGTTACTGCTGCCTTTATCCAGTCCTATTCACAGTCAGATAGCGACATTCACCATTTTGTGACCTGGGCAATCACAAGGTGCCATGAAAACGTTTGCATGCCACTTTGCGTTTTTTAGTGAATCCTGAACATGTTCTGTCCTACACTGATCTCATTAGTGTGCCTCACCTGTAGCAGCCCAAAGAAAGAATGAAGCAGTCATATTTTGGTCTTACTGGTTTGGATCATGGTGAGCCCAAAATAGGAAAATAATCTAAAAGTCAAAGAACTTTAAAACAAAAGCACTGAGGCAAGGGTTATCTTGAAAAGGCACTGGCAATAAAGCCAGGTTTCAAAGAAATGCAAAATTAGAAACATACCCATAATGCAAAGCATATTGGGAAATATTCTGCAAATCACAATGAACCCTCTTAAACTGGTTCTGCTTTAAGCAAAAGAGTATGGTGCCAACTTGAATCTCACAAAGTTTGCAAAGACTGAAAACAGAAGACACAGACACCTGTTTCATCATATGCTTCCACTAGCCTTGTCCTAGTCTCATTTGCTTAGTACTTTAACTCTGACGTCTCATGTGGACCTGTTTGTACCTCCTTTCTCACCCCCCATCTACCCAATCCTACTTCCCACTGTACCCAGTACCTTTCTACTTTGCTGTTATTTTCAACTAGGCCATATGGGCTGATACAACCTTACTTGATGAGGCCTCTGGCTGACTTTACACTTTTCCTCTCTAGCTGGTATATCCCCATCTTCTCCCATGTTTCTATATGTGCACTTAGTAATCAGATTGCAGTTTTAGAATGCTAATTAATCCTGTATTCAATTGAGCATCATGTTAACTACTACTTACTGTTGCTTACCATTGTATCATTGCAGCCTTTAACTATGTATTTTACCTTCTTGTTGCTACCTCAGTGTTCTTGTCTGTAGCAGCTTGACGTGGAACCTATGTAAAGAGCTTCTGCTCAAATATGTTAATCCAAGATATAAATAAATAACATATATGTAGATGTAGATATATATGTAGATACATATATATTCATATAGATATACATACCTATACATATACATATAGACATACATACACACACACACACACACACACACACACACACACACACACACATTACCAGCATTGCATGAATGGGGAGGGGGCACTGAACTACTAGGAAATTTTATATATATATATGTTTCTGTTTCTGTATCTGGCCCCAGCTGACCTACCTTTACTAAAAGGGTTATCATTTTTGCATTTGAATGCCTGCAGCCTTCTGAAAAAGCTTGATGCTGTCAAATCTTGGACCATGCACTGCTCTCCTGATGTTCTTGTAATCTCCAAAACTTGGCTAAGACCAACCACCCTGGACTATGAGGATAACATTCCTTCGTACTACTTGTTTCATACTGATAGGAAATCCCAAGGAGGGGGAGTAGCCATCTATGTCCGGTACAACATTACTGAAAATATGGTGGACATGACTACAGTCCCCAAGGAGTTAGAGTGCCTGGTGCTAATAATTCAACCAGCAAAATCTACCTCTATCTGCATTAATGAGTGCTATACACCCCCCTCAGCTAGCCTCTCTCTACTCAAACACCTAAGTGACATACTAGCTACCACCTCATCAGAAGTATCCATAATTGGTGACCTCAACCTTGACTGGCTCTCTCCAGTCTTCTTACCATTGAAAGAATTCTGTGATGCCCATGGACTTACCCAGATCCTTAATGAAGCTACCCACCCAAACACCAAAAACCTAGAGTGTAGCTCTCTTCTTGACCTAATCCTTGTAAGCAAGCCTCGCCTGTTCTTCCACTCAGGTTTATTCTTTAACGACATCAGTGACCACCGTGGCATTGTATGCATAAGGTCAGCACAACTCCAAACCTCCTCTTCTTCTAAATACATCCACAAGAGATGTAAACAGAACTTCTGCCCAGATGTTTTCTCTACGACCTCCAGTATGCTAACTGGCAGAAATTTTACCTCGCATCTTCTGTGGAAGTGGCGCATGAGGTACTTCATGTAATACTCACTGGAACCCTAGACCTCCATGCTCCAGTTACCAAAAGAAAAAACGAAAGAAAATCCTGTCCCTGGTTCATGGATAACCTAAAGACTGCCTTATGGCATAGGGATGCTCTTTGGAAATTGGCCACAGACTGGTCTGCTTTCTGAACTGCAAGGAATTTCTGCACAAAAACTATCAGAGTTGTGAAGTCTAGTTATTTCAACTCTGAGCTTAATGCATCCACTAACTCTGTTACTAAGTTTTGGAAAACTTTAAGGGAGGTAGTAGAATGCCATAACAGTGCTGGCACACTTCCCCACAAAATTTCAACTGGTGGTACCCACACTACAGATAAAAATGAGATCCTTGACCTCCTTAATAATCACTTTGCCACAGCAGGGATGGCTTTTGATACCTCCCCAACAAATGCCATCAGGGCACAGTTCCTTAGTCAGTCCTCTGATTGCCATGATCCAGATTCTATTGACCCTTACCACTCTTTCTCCTTCTGTCTGGTCACCGTCAAACAGGTTGAGGATCTCCTTCTTCAACTTGATACCAAGAAATGTGTGGGTGCGGATATGATTGAGCCTTACTTCCTAAAGCTGGCCTACTATATTTTGGCCCCTCCCCATTACCCACCTTTTCAATTTGTCTCTCAATCAGGGCTCCCTCCCCAATGTCTGGAAGTCAGCCCATGTCATCCCTCTACTCAAATCAGGGGACCAGTGCAATCTAAATAATTACTGCCCAATCTCCTTGCTCCTGGTCTTGTCAAAAACTATTGGAGAATGTAGTAAATAAACAGCTCATATCTCATCTGGAAAGTTTTAATCTACTAAACCAAGTTCAATCTGGTTTCTGTCCAATGCATAGTACCTCCACTGCCCTTGCCAAGGTTATAAATGACTGGCAGTCTGCACTTGATAACAAACAATATATATATATGCACTTTGTTTCTGGACCTTAGCAATACTTTCGATATGGTGGACCACAATTTACTCCTGGTGACCCTGAAGAAGGTTGGGGTGGACAACCTGGCCCTAAGTTGGTTTGCAAATTATCTTGTGGACAGAGAGCAGCAAGTCAAGGTTGAAGGAGACCTATCACCAAAAAAAAAACACTCCTTAGAGGTGTCACCCAAGGATCCATACTTGGTCCACTTCTCTTTGCCATTTATATTAATCAAATCAACACTGCCCTAAAGTCATCTAGTATCCATCTCTTCGTTGATGATACTGTGCTATATATTGACAGATCACCTCTGGATCAAGCCATTTTGGACCTCTGGAACAATTTTGACATCCTCTCAAAAAACCCACTCAACTTGAAACTCCTGCTCAATGCCAAAAAAAATAAGGTCATGATTATGTCTCCACTGGCCCCTCATCTCAGAAAAAACAACCCAGATAAGGTTCCTCATTGAAGCAACCTTTTGAGAGAATCCCTGGAGTTCGTGGAACAATTCAAATACCTGGGAGTCTGGATTGACTACAAATTGTCCTTCACTGATCACATTGAAGAACTCACTAAGAAACTCCATCAAAGGCTAGGTATTTTCTTCAGGATCAAGCACTCACTAACCCAGGAGGCTAGAAAACTACCAGTCCAAGATACCTTCTTGCCTCTCCTACACTATGCTGACTTCCTATATGACCATAGTACTAGCACAGCTTTCTCCAGGCTTGATACCCTATACAACAGAGCCCTTAGGTTCATTTTGGATGGCCCTTATGACACGCACCGCTGCATCCTCTATTCTTCCATAGACCGGAGCTCCCTTAGCTTCAGAAGGCAAACAAATGCTATTTTATGGACATATAAGGCAATCACTTATAAATTATCTCAGTACCTCACAAGCTGCCTAACTTCCTGCATCCCTAGTGCCTATTCTCTCAGAAGTCTTACCATCTTGTCTTTGGCTATCCCTAAAGTTAAAACGTGCTTTGGTAGAGCCTCAGTAAGCTTCACTCTTCCTACACTCTGGAATAAGATCCAGAAAACCTTAAGGATCCCTTCCCCATCATATTCTCCCTCTTCAAATCCTTGTTCCTGAGGACCTTCTCCGAGGCCTGTCATTGCTTCAAGTCAAGGTATTCACATCATGATTTGTTACTTCTTTAAATTCTTGACTTAAACCTTAACCATTGCCTGAGGTGTCATTTGAGTCCTCCCTTCTGTCATTGTCCAAATCAAGGTCCCAACATTACGATCTGTCTTTGCTTCAAATATTGGACTTAAACCCTAATCATTGCCTGTGGCGTCTGTCATGTTCTCCCTTCGAACAGTCCTTCCTCCCTAGGCCATCATGTTCAGCCCTCTCCTATCTCATCTGACCTCCCCTCCCCACTCCCTATACCCACACAGCTTGCCAGGACATGTCTACAGTACTTATCAAAGGACTCTTATATCTCAGTCTTCTTCACACTTTGCTGTTAGAGGAACTGCCACTCCTGCTCACTAAGACTCCTACAATGATGTTTACTGTATAAACTTTAGCTCATTACCTTACGTCCATATATCTGTATCCATGCAATTGTATTTAAATGGCACTTCCTCCTGTTGAACCTACTGCTATGTTCTGGTGCAAGTATCTTGTCACATGTGATAGTTACATGTTATTATGTTGTTATTATTACTATGTAATTGTTATGTATGTTCACTCAACCTGTTATGTCTTAAACCTGTTGGCAATGGTCTTGCCCCAGGTCCATCTTGTAAATGAGGTTGTCTCAATGATGTTCCGCCTGGCAAAATAAAGATTTTGATTGATTAATTGATATATATATATAAATATATATATATATGGATAGGGTGATGAATGACAGACCACTTGATTACCAAGTAATATTGTTAGATACATATTACTAGCAGTGAGTGAATGGGGGGGCACTGAACCAGTAGGGAACTTTTAATGTATTACCACATAGGGTGAGAGGGGACTACTGGACTACCAGGATTTTATTTTTCATTTATTAGTGGAATCAGTTGAGGGAGGGGGCCACTGAAATACCAGGAAATTAATTATTTTACATTACCAGGATGGGGGGGGGGCGGCACTGGAAACAACAAGACCAGTCTTGTCAATACCAGCCTAATGTTGTTTCCTTTTGCATCAGGCCTCCTCTGACTAATATGACAGTGTCATTCTATTTAGAGAAAAATAGGTGTGTACAGTAGTGAATTGTCTGCTCTGAGCAATAGCCACCACACCCTGCTATTGTTTGGTGGCTGTCCTTATTTCTGCTTGGCTTCCTACCTGTCAAGGGTGTTGGCACACTTTCACACTGTACACATTTGCGTACAGTTTTTTTAAAGAAACTGCCCCCAAACTATTTGTGCAAGCATTATCATTACACTTTGCAAGAATGACTTTAGCATAAGTCACTGAGACGTGTCTTTGTTTAAACTTCTGTTATTTAGGACACACAGTAGATGTAAGTGTGCATCCTCTTTAGAGATAAAATAAGGCAATACAGCACATCCTGATTCCTTCTTAAAGTTACTGTGAAATGTACAAATATACAGCTAGAGTTCTGTGGGTAGCAAAATATTTGCCAAAATGAAGTAGAAACACAGAAACATAGAAACACAGAAAAAAAAAAAAAAACAAAGGCAAAAGCTGGGCACACACCAAAGAACTAATTATGGAAACAAATAAGCACCCCTATGTATGTCGCAACTTGTGACATGCGAGGGGTGCAGTTGTGCCAAAGACTCTGCACCCAATTCTGTAAGGGACAGGGTCCCTGCAGCTACGTCCTGTGGCTTGCAATGATCTAACAGGTATGTCAAAGGATAGGTGTGCTTGAATAGGTCGGTGCAAGTCGCAGGATAGTACAACACAAGACGTATGTACCCCCCCGCCCTACCATGATCTGTGTAAACTATGACCGCAGGGCTCACGATGCCCCCATGCCCTGAGCCCCAAACTGTGGACACTATGTCGTGCAGGGATCATAATGCCCCCAATGCCCAAGTCCTGATTGCCAGCCATCCCACCCGCAAATGGTAACACATGCCAGGAACCCAAGCTGCATCCGTATCTTCCTGGTAGTCTAGTGGCCCCCACCCAGCAGTGTCAGCCCACCCCACCCCTCCCAAACTGTACTGAGTCAGCAGCTGGCACAGCGCACCTCTCACTACCACAGCCAGCCACTGGCTGAGCTCAGAATGAGCGTGTACTACTATACATAGCACATGCTCAGTGAATGAATGAAAGTTCATTCATTGAGCATCTATACAGTAGTGACACTCTCATCTGAGCTCACTGGCAACTTAACTGTGGCAGTGAGAGGTGGGCAGTGCCAGTTATGAATTAATACAGGTCAGGGGAGTGGGGTGACTAGCACTGCCAGGTGGGGGGGCCTCTAGACTATCAGGAGTTCGAGAGCTATATTAGTGTCATTTAGCATACTGCTATCAGGGAGTAGGGAGAGGGCGTTAGCCCTGTGGGTTTTATAGTTATGCGGGAGATTGTGACATGGAGGAGGTGTGCTGGTCTGGGGGAGCATTCAATATGTATCTGGTGGATGGGGCATGGGAGGGTGGGCTGCATGCCCTGCTGGGAATCTCTGTGTCTGTGGGGGTTGGGGCATTGGGGGGGCATGCTTAGCCCTGCGGGGCTTTTCTGTGCCATGTAGTGGATCGGGGCATGGGGGGCACATGTCTTGTGAGCTGGCCCGGTGGCAGAACCATACAACCCCCAGAGGACGTAAGTACACTTACATCAGCTAAAAGCTGGTCTAACTGTACTTTGGCCAATGTCCTCTGGGGGTTGTTCAAGAATAGCAATCCTGGGGACTTGGTTGCTGCCCTTTCAGAATAGGGCACAACTGTTACCATAAACACCCTAGCACCATGTCGCAGGGAGTTTAGGGTGTAACAGTTGGCATATGTCCACTTTGACACTAGCAGCCTGGGGCATGTCGCTGGCTGCTTTGCAGAATACCATATGTTGCAACTGCTGCCATAACTTACTACTTGCATCATTTATTTTGGCACAAGTCAAGTTACACTGGGCATATCTGTTTGAGAATCAGGCCCAATTTTTATTTGAACATAAAGGCATGACAGAAGCTAAGAACAGAACCCTACATATCAACCCAGCAAAATGGGTCTTCCTCAGGGGGGTGGATTCTGCTTGCATCCACAGCCACATATATGCACAGTTTCATTGCTTCATTAGTGACATCACTTATTGCAGTACTGCTAGTGGGAGCAAGAAAAGCGTGCAAACATTTATAGTGCTGACAAAGACAATTAAAGTGCCATGTAGACATTTGAAAGGTATAAATACCACGTTAAAAAATTCCAACCTCATATGAAAATGTCTATCTATTGAATTAATTCCTTGAAACGATAAAAAAATATATATCATATATTCCAACATATCATAAGGGTTAGAAAAAGTGATCACCTTGCTACCCTTGTGGTAAAATATAAATAGACACACAGGCTGTGTATAGGATCCAGAATGCATACAATTGCTGCTGGTACCAAAACCAAGTTATAATTGAACTAACTCTGTCCTACAAACACATGCAAAGAAAGCAGAAAAAGACCAGTAAGTCCTTCCATTGTGCTCAAGTTCCCTATTTAACCCTAGGGCCTACTGTTCCTCCAGGGTCCTAGCTCTCCACACACCCCCCTCTATTTTCCTTCCCAATTCTGATACCCCAAGCAACTACCACACCATTCATTCTGTCCCAGCACTGCTTAAAACCACTGCTGTTTTTGCACTCATCACCTCGTTTGGCAGCCTGTTACACAGCTCCCCCACCCTTTCTGTAAAATAGTATTTCCCCATGTCCCTCCTGAACCTCCCTCATTTTAACTTCCACTCAGGACCATGTGACCATAAGCTGGTATAAGTTAAATAGTTCCCTGCAGTTCACCCTGTTAATTCCCTTTAGGAGTTTGAAGGTCTCTGTCATATCTCCCCTTTCCCTTCTGGTCTCCAGTGAATACTTGTTCAGTACCTTGAGGCGCTCCTCATAGGACATGCCCTACTGGCCCTAAATTATTTTTGATACCCTGTGCTGCACCATGTTGAGTCTATCCCTATCCTTACTGAGGTGAGGACCCCAGAACTGGGCACAGTACTCCAGGTGTGGCCTCACCAAAGATCTCTACAGGTGGAGTACTATATTGCTTCCCTTTTTCTGCTATCAATACCCCTCCCAATACAACCAAGTGTTCTACCTGCCTTGCTATAAGCCTTGTGGCACTGACTTGATTGCTTTAGGGAGTCACTGATGATAATTCCATGGTCTTGTTCCTCAGCCGTGGTACTGACTCTCACCTTTCCCATCCAGTACTCTATTCTAATGTTCTTGTTCACTAGGTGCATAACGCTGTACTTTTTGGCATCGGATTTCAACTGCCAAACCCTTGATCATCCCTCCAGCTTTTACAAGTCTCTCTGCATATCCTTTATTCCCTCATCACTATCCACCCTACCACAGAGCTTGGTGTCATCTGCGAAGAGACACAGCCTGCCCTGGATCCTCTCTCCAATGTCACTGATTAATATAATAAAGAGGATTGAACCAGGACAGATCTCTGTTGAACCCTGTTTGTGACCTTCTTCTCTTCTAATTTAACTTCTGATTTAACCCCACTGAACATTACCTATGCAGCTTCCCCTTTAGACAGTTACCTACCCAGTTTACAATGACCTTACCCCCACACCCAGATCCCCCACCTTCTTCAGCAAGCATCTGTGGGTATCGAGTCAAAAGCCTTGCTGAAGTTGAAGTAGAGTAGATCCACAGTGTGGCCCCTACCCAATTCCCTTGACATCTAGTCAAAAAAATCTATCAGACTAGTCTGGTAAGACGTCCCTGCCACAAATCCATGCTGCTTACTATGCTGGAGACTGTTGCTCTCAAAGTAGTCCAAGAGATCCTTTTTGACCAGTGATCCATCAGTTTTCCTACAGTAGAGGTAAGACTAACAGGTCTGTAGTTCCCTGCTTGTTCCTTGTCCCTTCCCCCATGGAGCAGAACTACATCTGCCACCCTTCAGTCCTTCATAGCCATCACTGTCCGTAGAGAACTGTTGAATAGACCTACCAGGAAGAAGCCAGTTCTGCTGCTAATTCCCTGAGTATCCTCGGATGCAACCTATTTGGTCCTGGAGCCTTCTCAATCTTCAGGGTTGCCAGCCCTTTCAGGACCCTTTTGCTAGTAAATGTTGGCTGCTTCATCTCTCGGACACCCTTAATTGTCACTTCGATGCTACTCTCTGGCAATGGCCCACTATCCTCCTTAGTGTAAATAAAGCAAAAGTGATCTTTGAGGACGCAAGCCTTTTGTCCGTTCACCTCAATCACCCTATCCCATTCTGCTAGCCTTACAATTCCCTCTCCTTTCTTCCTTTTTTCAGTAATATACCTGAAGAAGTGTTTTTATCTGCTCTTGACCCCTCTGCAATACACAACACTGTGTCTGCTTTCACCTCCCTAACTGCCCTCTTTGCCTTCCTATTTCTCAGCAGATGTTCTCCCCGTTCTTCCTCCTCCTGCTTTTCTTTCAATTTATAGAAGGCCTTTTTCTTGGCCCTCAGTGCTTCCCTGCCCCTTCCAAGAACCATAGTAGTCACTTGAACCTGTTCTTTTTGGTTACCATTTTCATTCATACCTTAGATTATCCGAGAATGGTTCCCTTAATTGCCCTGTCTCTCTTCAACCCATTCTATGCTGTCTACCCCTACTTAGCCCTGACCAGCTCCTTTGGCCTATTGAAGTCTGCTCTTCTAAAATCAAGGACTTCAGCTTTTGATTGTGGTTTTCTAGACCTGAGGGACAGTTCAAACCAAATGGAGGTATGGTCACTGTTCCCTAATGGCTCCCTACTCCCACAGTTCCTACCACCTCCAAGTTGGTGAGCAACACATCGAAAATTGCAGTCTGCCCGGTGGGGTCCTTAACTAACTGTACTAGCAGACAGTCCTGGAATGCATCCAACAGGACCTGGCTTCTAGTGCTGCTGACCACTGGAACATCCCAATCAAAGTAGGTGTGCAGCTGTGAGATTACTGCTGCCTGCTGCTTTTCTAATTTGCTAGTTTAGTGCCATAAGTTTGAACCAAAGGTTCTGTTTTAAATTCTCTTGTACCCACCAAACAATGCTTCTGAACAGGCATTGTTTTAAATAATTAACACATGATTTTTAAATATAAATGTTTGGATCTTTAATAAAATACTTGTTCTATAAGGGTTGCTGCCACAATACATAGGGGACTGACCCTAGTAACCCAGTAAACTTTTACCTCATCTCCATTCTCTCGTCACTATCCAAAGTACTGGAAATAATGGTAAATGACCAGCTGGTCGAGTACTTGAACTAGTGCAACCTCCAGTCTAATGCGCAGTATGGCTTTAGAAAGAATTTCAGCACTACCACAGCACTACTAGAATTCACAGAGGCTATTCATAGGGCACTTGACTAGGGGAAGTGACTGGGATCTGTATTTATTGACCTAACAAAGGCATTCAGTCTTGTGAACCATGCCCTCCTCTGTAGCAAGCTACTACCTCTGGGTATCTCCACTGATGTGCCAAAGTGGTGCAGATTACCTGGGTGGTAGAACCCAGTTAGTCACATGCAGAACCTCACTATCTGATATTAGGCCCATGAATACTGGTGTCCCACAGGGATCCATCCTTGGGCCTTTTCCTTTTAGCCTATTTATCAACAAACTACTCTTGGTATGTAACTTCACCAACATTATTCTATACACAGATGCTGTGGAAAGATGACTGGGAGCTGCAAAGAATGAGCGCGTGCTTGTACAAGCAAGCATGTGTGCATTCATTGACAGTTCAGTGGGTTGCCGGCCGTGGAGGAGAGAGAAGGGCTGTGCTAGTGGCCCACTTGGGGTCAAGATGGGGGGACAGGGTGGTGATGGACTAACTGTTGGTGGAGGAGTCCACTAGACACCAGGGATTGGGGAATAAGGATTATTTTTTTTTTCCCCAGAGATCGGGGATAGGGAGTGGGGGTCCACTAGACATCAGGGAATAATTTAAATGATGGTGATGGACTCATTTGTTTTAGTAAGAAGTGGGATCATAGGAAGGGGGCCAGGGTCTGCTAGACACCAGGAAATGGGACTGTTTATTTACATGATGGGACCCATGATTAGCGGGTAGGGATGGGACCACTAGGCCCCAGGGAGCGGGATGGTGTGTTTTTTTTAGATGATGTAACCCACGATTGGTGGTTGGGGTGGGACCACTAGCCACCAGGGATTTATTTTATTTTTGTTTGTTTTTTTACTTTGGGCCCCCAATCGGTGGGAGGGGGAGGGGAACTAGACATTGGGGTTAATTTCAAATAATACATCTAAACTGTGGATGGAATAAATTCTGCAGATTAGATGTATTATTCTGCAGTTCAGTGAAAAAATCAGCAGAAATGGGTGAAAATCCATGGAAAATCCCAGTTTCACTGATGGCAAAGTTTGAAAAATTCCATGAAATTTTAGAAATTTTGTGGCAGTTCCGTAAAAGTAGAATTCACAACTTTCACCTATCCCTACTTACAGGCCACTCCCTATCCAGATTTATGTACACTACAATGTACCTCAGTCTTCAGTTTTTGTTTTTTCTTTCCTTTTTCTGTTTTGCCCAGTGCTGCTGCAATCTGCAACCCCCAAAACCTGCCCATTAAACACTTGCTCCTGCTCAATGCCCTCACTGCAATCAGTTCCCCACTCCCACTTGGCACTCTCGCTGATGCTAACGAAGATTATTTTTTCCCTTGTCAAACATTTAACTGAACTTGGTGACAGCTTGTCCTTATCAATTCACATGGACTGCAACAATGGAGCAATCATGTTTTATACTGATTTTTTTTTTAAGGACTTTAAAAAGATTGCACTCCTCACACTCCAGTCATCTCCTCCTCCAGGCTCAAATGCTGTATCATTTAAAACTTAAAAGCAAAAAGGTTCTGGCACATGCTAACTCATAAGAAGGATGCAAAAAGATTATTGTAAATCCATTTTTATTTCACCACGACACATCATCAGGCCTGACATGTTTCGGACTGTCAGCAATCCTTCATCAAAGAGCCTTTGATGAAGGATTGCCAACAGTCAGAAACATGTCAGGCCAGATGATGTGTTGTGGTGAAATAAAAATGGATTTACAATAATCTTTTTGTGTCCCTCTTATAAGTTAACGTGTGCCAGAACCTTTTTGCTTTTTACTTCATGGTTGGTTCTTGAGCACCGCGTCCCAGTGTGCACCCATTTTGGAAACACCATTTAAAACTAAAAGTTTACTAACACAACTTGCTCTTACCTTACTTTTACAGTGTTCAGGCTTGTACCACAATGTCAGAACTGCCATCCCATTAGATCTGCACACTTCCCTCGGTCCCCCAATCACCCTCCAGGCACTCACTAGCTTGTCATTCTGCGTCGACTCACCCACCCACTGGTAATAAACATAAGCAGTGCATGTATCAGGAAACACAAAAAAAAAATATATATTAAAAAAGTAGAGCTGGCCTGGTGGTGTGAAGGGCTGAGGTTTCATGCCTTTCCTCCTGCCACGCATCATGTTGGGAGCGGGTCACTGGGGGTTGTCTGGGGTGGGAGAGGATCAAGCATCCAGAGGATAGCTCTCCACTCCTGGCAAGGGAGGGACACAGAGGTCAGTGCACCTCTGACACCTAGCAGTGGCTGGGTGTTGGAGCGCCTGGGTCCCGTAACTGATGGATGGGAGCAGAGCAGTTGGCCGGCATGCTGTGGGCAGAAGCCCGTACAGCTTGGCCATTGCCGACATCTATTACTCCATCTCTGGGAGGTGAGAAAAAGCAGGAGGAGAAAAGTCCTGGGCTGCTGAATGACTGCCAGCCCCCACAGGCACTCCTCTCATGAATGGCAGGCACCTCCAGAATGGATCCATGTCACGAGGTTAAGGGATCCCTGCCACCCCACCAAAGTTGGTAAGCAGTGGGGAAAACAGGAGGCACATTGTGAGCGCGGAGTTCGGGGCTGGGGGGGTTGGTGAAATAGTGGGCCACCCAGGAGGGATATAAAAGTGAGTATTAAAAAAAAGCACTTAAAACCCTACAAGCCCTACCTCTGTTGGGGGGGATGGGTAACCATGACAACTACCTCCCAATTGCAACTAGGAAGGCTATAGTGGGATATAAGACCTGAGCTAAAAAAAAACACAGTGCACTAATGCAGGAAGAGAAACTATTTTACTTCAAAATAAATAAAATCTTTGCGTTTAAACATACAAATTACATTTTTTAAAGATGTAAAATGCAGTGCCCTCATTTTATCAGTGCAACAAGACACTCCAGGGGTGTGCAATAGACATTTCTAACACATAGGCAGAGGCTGAAGGCCTTATGCCTCACTACACCCCTGGTCATGTGTTAGAAATGTCTAATGCACACCCCTTCATGCCTTATTGCATACGTATTGTAATCATTCATTTATGTATTACTGTTGTCTGTGACTCTGAATCCTTTGAAAACAGGCACCCGCCTAAAGGATTCTGTGCAAAAGAAATAAACAAATAAATAAAGAAATATATAAATAAATAAACATACATGCTTGGAAACTGAAGCATAGTTTGACACTGGACTGCGGTCATACAGGACTGTAGGGACCTTTAATTCACTCCATATACATTATAAGGCAGTATGCACTGTACTGTACAAGAGATGAACTGTGAATGCATGCATGTACATCTGGGATACAGCACACAGGTTTTGTGGAGTTCGGACGGCCCCTCCCTTCAAAGATTTTTCACTTTCTTCACTTAAAGGGACACTGTACCCCTCCTCAGTAATCACAAGCTGCTTTTGGCAGCTATAAACTGGGGAAGGGGTGTATGAGTGTTTGAAACATAATCTAAAGTTATGTACACAACAATTCAATATACTTCTTCCAAATGTCAGACATGAAAATAATTTTTCATTTTGTTTAAGAATGCAAGCAGCATGCTGCACCACATTGGTGTAAACACACCAGAACAAAACTCCCCACTCCTCATCTATATTCAGCACGCTTGTGGGTTGTACATTGTATAAAGAATGATAGTTCTTCACTGTAGTGCAGCTGTGCTGTATTCAGTATTTAGGAAAATGAAAGACTAATTTATGTATAAAATTACAGTAAGATTCTGTATTTCATGTAATAATGTCACCTACCCTTATCAGATTAAAAGAGTCAAAACTTGGACATAGTAGAGTGGTTCCAGTCCATTTAAGTTTTTTTTTCAAGTTTAAATTTATTTCTCTAGGAAAACTCCACTGAGCAAGCTCATTTACAAGGAGATCCTGCTAAGGCCAAAACAATGCAACAAGATACAATGGCAATACAGAGATGGACAAAGCATGGTTCATGAAACGCAAATATACAGTTAATGAGAAATTACATAAAATAAAAGAAACAGTGGTGTAAAAACAGTAGTGGCAATTCTACAGTTCAAATAGGATATACTATAATTGATTTGATTTGTAATATCTTGTCCTTTTTTATAATAGGTTTTGGATCACATATGAAAAAGGGCCTTGGTTCATATGTTTACCCAATAAACAAAAGATACATTTGGCAAGACAGAAAGAGCTTATTGCAGGGTTAAATTTGCATGGCTTAGGATGACATGTTAACTAGTATGGCAATGGCAGACATCAAGACATTTGTTGATCATGGATTTAAGTATATTGAGAGAGACTAATTCAAAAAGCTTGAGGGAGGCTTGTAGTTTATTTCAGGCTGTGGGAATGGTGTAGCTGATGGCAGCTTTACCAAAATGGGTGTGGAACTTAGATACGTCTAGCAAGATTTTAATTTTTTCCTGAATGAGTAGCCACTAAAGGAATAATGATATAAGGACAAGACATAGAGAGGGAGTTTGCTCAGAAGCATTTTATATCCCCACGTGCAGCTATGAGTCATTCTCCTGGTGGAAAGAGATGTCCAGCCCACTGCAGAATAAAGGGTGCAGTGGTGACTTCTGAATGCTGCATTCAGTATAAAATGAATAGCATGGTGAAAAAGGACAACTAACTTGCGCAGGTTAGAGGCCATACAGCAACTGTATATAATGTCAGCATAGTCAATAAGGGGAAGGAAGGTGGCTTGGACTAGCCTCTTCCTGATGTCACTGGGGAAAAGGGATTTGTTCCTGTAGAAGCCCAGCATAGGTTTTGACTTTTAAGAATAGGGCTTTGAGGTGTGGAGTAAAGGAAAGGTTGTTGTCTAACCAAAGGCCTAAGCATTTGAACTTGTCCACAACCTCTAGGGTATCTCCTAACATGGTTGTAATGGATGTGGCAGGACCAAGATTTAGTAAGGATGCTGAGGAGTTTGCAGGTAAGAAAAACATCACCTCTGTTTTTTTGGTGTTTAACTGGAGATTAGACTGTAAAAGGTTGAGTTGTAATAGGTGAAAGTCTGATTGTAATTCAGTGCACACATCTGGTAGGGAAGGCTTCGATAGGTAAAGGACGGTGTCATCTGAGAAGAAATGCAGTTTGGCTTTATGTATATTGTCATTTAGAGTGTTGATGTAGATTGATAATAGAAAAGTGCCTAATATAGATCCGTTTGGAACACCTTGTACAAGCCGTAATGGAAAGGAAAAGAGCCTGTCTGCTTTGATGCATTGTAATCTTCCTGAGAGGTAGCAAGAGAACCAGTTTACAGTAGAATTACTTAGACCATGCTTCTTATGTTTGACTAACAGAAGGCCATGGTCCACTATATTAAAGGCTTTACTTAAATCAAGAAAAAACAGCCCCTGTTGAGTATTTGTGGGCTAGGTAGGTAAGCCAATCTTTTGTCACTTTTGCAAGGGATGAAACCATGCTATTGTTTTGCCTAAAAGCAGATTGTAGTGGGTCAAGTGGATTCGAGGTTTCAAGACAATCCCTGAGCTGGGCATTAACTAGTTTCTCCAGAAGTCTGGATAGAATAGGCAGGCTAGAGACAGGCCTATAGTTATTTAAGTCGCATGGATCACTGGATTTGAACAAGAGAAGTATGTGAGCTGCTCTCCATATTTTCTATACCAGAAGTAACTGACGTATTAAACACAGTAGATGGGTTATAGGAGCAGTTAAAAAATTACAGCCTAGTTTTATGAATGCAGAATCTATTCTGTCAATGCCTGAGCTCTTTTTAGTATCTAGTTTTATGAGCAGGTTCCCTACCTGTTTGAAAGCTAAAAGGGAGAGGCAGAAGGACCCCTGATTATGTGGGTTGATAGAAATTGAATTTGGATTGAGATTACTCAGGAATTTTGTGGCAGGAGAGGAGCCAAAACCTAAAACTACTGTTGCGAAGTAAGAATTTCATTTTTCTAATATTGTATATTGGTTAGAGGTAGTGAAACCTTGGGAGTTTATTTTAATAGGGATTGAAGGAGGAGCTCTATGGCCTTCAGCTGATTTTATGGTTCACCAAATATTAGCAGGGTTACCCTTTGCACTTTCAAGTGCATTCATGTAATAATTAGCTTTTTCAATTAGCAAGAGTCAATATCAAAGGTATAAATACTGTACTCTACAGGTTTTTAGCACTTTGCATGAAATTCATAGACGCATTGTAAAAAAAATGATATTCTATGTTAAATGCAGCATCACACTCTCCCACATTGTTTAGGTACATTATGGCTTGGAATATGGCAATGAGGGTTACAGATCTGCACCTGCCACCTCACTGCACTAAATTACAATGGTGTACAACAGTATGTGTAGGTTTGCCCTGGGATGTGCTAAAATAATCCACCACTGTCTGTTGTACAGTGATCTTAGACTTCTACCTCCAGACAAGAGAAGACAACTTAAATGGCTACAGTACCTTGAAACACCAGTGTGAGCTTGGACAGTACCAAGCCCACCATTTTAGATTGAGGGAGTGCTCCCAACCAATTGAAGTGCTCCTTTCCTCTGCGTGTGAGACAGTTATATTCTGTGAAGAGGGTTTCATGCGCTACACTGGAAATCGAAATGCTTGGGAAATGAGTTTTAAAAAATTTATATGTTATTGATCAAGCTCGATCAATAACATATTAATACCACTGCTGAGACCACTCTTAAGGCTGTAAGAGTGGTCTCACTTACATTCTAAGGGTATCAGAATCACTCACCTTTTGTTCATAGTTCTCATATCCTAAGAATGCATGTGAGACCGCTCTTACAACCGTAAGAGTGATCTTGGTTGCAGTATTAACATACACTGTAAATTCCAAATGACGACCCAGCGCCCTGTTGTTGGTTGGTGGGTGCAGCTATAGGAGGCCAGTCCCAAATTTGTAGAAAAATTATTTACTGCATTCCAGAGACAAAGATATAGATGGCAACCATCAAATATTGCACATTTAGAGTATTTATTACTGAACCAGCTTGCTCTACAGGTTTAAAGTTGGTCAATTACACAGGCACAAAAAAACCCAATACTTCACCTTCTCCTTAAGGCTTCATAAGGGTATCCCTTATGAAGCCTTAAGGAGAAGGCGAAGCACTGGGGTTTTTTGTGCCTGTGTAATTGACCAACTTTAAATCTGTAGAGCAAGCTGGCTCAGTAATAAATACTCTAAATGTGCAATATTTGATGGTTGTTATCTATATCTTTGTCTCTGGAGTGCAGTTAATAATTTTTTTTTTAACATACACTGTATGCTGCTAACCATGCCAACCCAGACATTCTCAAGCTAAGGATCTCCTTCATATAATCTTGTGCTTACAAGTCAGTCATCACAAAGGCCTTTACTTTGCATCTTGGGACTGGAGGAAATTTAACTTCCACAAGCAGAATTCATGCAAAATTACATTTCCACTTCCATAAAATTTTGCAAAATATGAATGAAAATGTGAAATTTTGCCAACATATAAACTTCAGTTATTTCCATTTATTTTAAAACTGCTTGTCTAAATTGCATCAAATGTGGAAAATTTGAAGTTCTCTACAACATGGCATGCATATTAAATGCCAGATCTATAGCATTAAATGAAGCTGAGTTATATGTAGCCAAACATGCATACATTTTGAATGACATTTTGCAAGTATGTAAACTGCACAATTGTAAACCCTTATAACTTTAAAACTTGAGAATATAATGTCACCAATTTTGGTGGGTCCACATAGACCTTAAAAAAGAGGTTGGGAGTGTCACCTTCCTTATCTCTTGCTTAAATAATGGACAAGTTGTAAGAAGCAAATAATCAAAATGTATGCTATACCTGGTTAAACAACCAAATAAAAAAAATAAATAAATAACTTCAGGAGTTAAAACCACATTTCATGAACTATTGTGAAATTGTTAAAATTTGGTGTAATTTTGTGGAAGTCATAGCCTTAAATTTTCAACAATCGTAAATGTGACCTACCCTGGAGGAGGAAAAAAGGCTGAGTAGAGAGGTAATAAGGCAACATTCATAGGAGGTCTAAAAGTACAGTGCTATCCAGCATCAAGTACATTTGTATCAGTCAGTATCTTAAAAGAAGCACCATCAAGAATAGTCAAGGTCATCACTGTGCACTTGTCTGACTCCTTGCAATTTTTTTTTTCAAATTTAATAAACTTTATTATGTTTTCACTTTTACATATTAAAAACAAAACAATTTTGTACCACAGTTAACAAGCAGTAATGCACATGACAGATCCTGTATATTCTCATGCTTCTTATGGAAATCAAAAATGAAGTATTTTGAGACAAAATACATATGTTTTTCCTGAAACAATGATTATACTTATACTTTATTGTAAATATCAGATGATGTTTGAAACGTTATCAATTATAACATCCAAAATTTAAAATAAAAAACAAAGAATACCCCCAGCTACCCACCCCTTCCCACACATTTCGCCACTATGAATTAGTAATAAACAAAACACATAAAAATCCACTTCTTGCATTATAATAAACAATGATATAGGTATTTATCATAACCTCTACAGAGCTCAAATTAATACAATAATGCAGTCAGTATGGTAATCTTGAGAATAATTAAATGGACAATAGAGTATGCAAGGGGACCCATATCTGTTGGTATTTATTACTACATTTGGAAATGCTCACCAGGAGGTGTTCTGCTTGTAAAGTGAAAAGTATTTCTTGAAGCCATTCTATATACGTAGGGATTTGTTGATCTAGCCAGTGACATAATATTATTTTTTTAGCACAAAGGGATATCAAAGTCATGTGTTTCCATTGGTTCCCTAATAGAACATCCCTTGAGTCTCCAATAATACAAATTTCTGGTTGAAAAGCATGTTGGAGTCCCAGAAAAGGATCAAGCCTAGAACGGATAAATTCCCAGAAGTGGGATTCTTTAGTACATTCCCAAAGAATGTGAAGCAACGTATCCTGTTGACACCCACATCTGGTACACATATCCGACTGGAGTTTCCCAATTTTTTTAAGTCTTACAGATATGTAATATAGGTCTTGTAAAACATGAAACTGAAGTAACCTGTAACGGACCCACCTGACATCCTTATACAATCTGTTCCAGATTTGCATCCAGTGACGGGGGACCGTAGTTGATGGGGGAATAGTCTTGTCCCATACATAATGAGGGTTGTCATCTAAGTCCCCATGTCAAGCATGAAGCTCCTTATAATAAAAAGAGATATAATGAGAGGTAGGCCTCGTTGAAATTATACTTAGGACTGGTCCAATCATATATTGATCCCAGAGACCATTACCATGGTGCTGTATTAAAGCTTGGGAAATGTGGATGTATTTAAAACAAAAAGAGGTTGGTAAATTGTATTTTACTCTTATATCTGAGAAGCAAAGCAATTTATAGTTCTCTGTTAGGTCTACCACTTTTTTCCCCACACCCTCCGGCCAAAAGGATTACTTAATAACTTTACCTCCAATTCTAAAACTGGGATTACCCAGAATGGGTTGGGAGGAGTCTTTCTCCAGTGAATAACCTAAGGTCTTATTAAGTTGCGTGTGATTTCTGAGAGATGCCATGATGGGTGTGGATTTCAGCTGATTGGGGACCTTATTAAGGGGAAGATAAAGTAGTCCCTTTAGGTCTACACCCATTAATGCACAAAGTGACTTTTCTATTTGGAGCCACAATTGGGAGTAAGGATAAGAACCAGGATCTGATGTAGGCCTCAGCCAATGTGAAACAACTGAGCAGTTAATCGAGAAATAATAAAGGTAAATATTGGGAACCTGCAGCCCTCCTCATTCTTTGGATCTCTGTAATTTAGAGATTGCCTTACTGGGGGGTTTATTTTTCCAAATGAATTTGGAGATAATACCGTGGACCTGGTGAAACCAAGATTTAGGGAGAAATTGGTTAAGTATTTGAAGGGGGTATAACAGTCGGGGCAGGATATTCATTTTAACTATATTAATACATCCCCAAAGGGAAATGGGGAGTAAAGCCCAGTGGTTCAAATCTGTCCTCATCTGTGTAATTAACTGGTCCAGATTATATTGTTTCATTTTGGAATGATATTGAGATAGGTATATGCCCAGATATTTTATTCTATCTCTTACCCAAGAGAGCCCAAGGTGTTGAATATTCACTTTTAGGGTCTCATTATTTAAGGGCATTACCTCTGTTTTAGTCAAATTCAGTTTATAGTTGGATAATCTACCAAAATCCTGAATGATGCTTAGGGCAGCAGGTATGGATTTAGATGGTGGGTACTATGAAGCATAATATCATCGGCATACACTGATAATTTGTATTGGGAATGGTTGATTGGAATACCAGAAATTAGTGTAGAGTTGTTAATCTTCCTAATAAAATGTTCTAAATATAAATTAAACAAATATGGAGAGAAGGGACATCCCTGTCATGTGCCCTGTTGCAGTAAAAAAGATGGGGAAAGAACTCCATTGCATAGTATACGAGCCGATGGTTGTAAATAGAGGATTTTTATCCACTGTATAAATTGTACCGGAATACGGTATCATGGAAGCAGATTAAACAGGTAGTCCCAGGATACCCCATTGAAGGCTTTTTCTGCATCCAAGGACATCAAAACCGTTGGAATATGGGAGTCCCTGGATGCAGAAATAAGATGAGAAAGTTTGCGCAGATGATCCACTGATAAGCGTCCAGCCACAAAGCCTACCTGTTCGGGACTTAATAGAGTCTGCCTGACCTGAGTCATCCTATTAGCAAGTATTTTTGCTAGAATCTTCAGGTCCACATTTATTAGTGACATGGGGCGGTAATTTGGTAACATTGTTGGTTCCTTGCCTGGTTTAGGGAGCACCACAATAGTAGCAGCAGTGAGACTGTGATCCAAGAGGTCTTGCATATAAATGTAATTATAAGTATTAAGCAATATTGTACCTAGTTGTGTTTTGAAAGATTTGTAAAAATTTGATGTGTAACCATCAGGGCCTGGTGCTTTGTCTAGTGGGAGTGCATCAATGGCCTCATAAACCTCTGTTAAAGTCAACGGGGCTTGAATTATGGCTATTTGAGGTTGGGACAGGTATGGAAGGTCTATTTTCTGGAGAAAATGATCTAGATCAAAACTATTAAAAGGTAAAGGAGAACATGAGTAAAGAGATTGATAATATAATTTAAAACAGGAGGCAATGTCTCTGGGGGAAGTATGGATATTGCCAGCAGCATCTCGAATAGTTGATTCAATTCTATCAGCTGTTTGTGCTCTGAGTCATAGCGCTAATTGCTTCCCAGCCTTGTCCCCTTGATCAAAGTAGGTGACTTTTGATCTAAAAAGGAGATGTTCAGTTTTATCACTAAGAAGAATATTATACCAAAAACACAGATTTTCTAATTTTTCGAATTCCATTACATTGGAATAGGAGGACAAGGATTTTTCTAAGGTTCTGATTTGCTGTAATAATACCGAAGTTTCTTGAGAGATTTTCTTTTTCCTGATGGAGTCCAGATGGATAATCTCTCCTCTTAGTGAACATTTCAAGGCTCCCCATAACACATCAAGTTTTGGCATGGAGAAAGCATTCTCCTCATAGAATTTCTCTATAAAGTTTTGCAAGTGTTCTACCAATTGCTGAGATTTCAGTAACTGAAGGTTGAATCTCCAATTTTTTTTTTGAAATTTAACTTTATTAGTTTAACAGGATTACACCAATACACAGGCTAACATCGAGTCTGTCATAGGACTAGGTAACACTTCACTTTTGACCAAAATATGAAATGAAATATAAAGTCGGAAAAAGAAAAAACACCCCTGTTGCTCCAACCCTCCTTCCCCCTCTAACCCACCCCAAGTGTGCATATTCGGCAAGTCTTGTGCTATTTACCTAATATCATGGGCAAATAGGGATGGTGATAGGATAGGTGAGGGGAAAGAGAGTCAGAGACAGAACCAAATAGGCTCTAAAGTAGATACAACGTGTATAGCTTATCCCATTTTTTATGAAACAAGTCCATGCGGTTACGAGAACTGGCCATGAGTCTCTCCATATTAAAGCAGGTTGATAGGTCTTTCAGCCATTCTGTGTATGTTAAGGTTAGCTGGTCCAGCCAGTGTTTGAGTACCAGCCTTTTGACCACCATAGAAATAAGTGCCATGTAGAATCTGCATTCCTGGTTCTCAACTTTGGAATAGATACCCAGGATACAAATTTCTGCAGTAAAAAGACCATCAAGACCCAAAAGAGGGTCCAAGTTGGACTGAATGGAATGCCAGAGTGGGGTCACTTTCTCACATTGCCAAAAGATGTGAAGAAGGTTTCCTTCTGATTGCAAACATTTGGTACAGAGAGGGAGAGATAATTGCCCTAAATGAGCTAATTTGACCGGTGTATAGTACATGTTGTTTAGAATATGGTATTGGATAAGTCTAATACTATCCTGAGTGTGATATCTGTGTAGATCATTCCAGATTCATGACCAGTTGGGAACGAGATTAGGCAGAAGAGAAGTCCAGACACTAGAGCCTGGGAGGGAGTCCAGAAATTTGAGACCCATCAGGTAGGAGTATATAGTGGAAATTCCATGGGATTTAGAAACTAAATCCTGGACCTTGGAGAGAAAAGGGCCCACTTGTGATCGTCGGGACTCCATCCCAAAATTGGCACTGATGAGGTGCCTTAGTTGATATACCTTGAAAATATATCTTGGGGGAGATTAAACTTGGCCATTATATCCGGAGAAGATAGGAGGGAGTCCCGAGAGTATAGGACCTCGACCACAGCTTCTCTGATTTGAGGAAGCCACTCTAAGGTAATCATTGAGCATCCCAACTGAATATTGGGGTTGAGGATGAGAGGCTGTGCCAGGTCCCTTTTTGGGGAAATTTTGAGGTATTGCAGGCACTAAGAGAGGGTTTTAAGGGAAGTGAGGATGGTCGGATTTGATAATGAGGGCGGAAGTGCTTAGATGGGGAGAAAAAATATGGTCAGAGAGCAGAGATTAGCTTCTACGAGTATTTGTCTTTCAATTTGGAGCCAAATCAGGGAGGGTCCTTCTGCCCTATTTGGCAGCCATCTGCCCAGCTTGGAGAGGTGAGCGGCCCAGTGATAAAAAAGTAGGTTAGGGAGATGAAGTCCCCCTTTGTCCTTAGGGAGACAGAGCTTGGAGAATGCACGTCTGGGAGACTTATTTTGCCAGATGAATTGAGAGAGGGTAGAATGTAGGTGTTGCAAGTATGAAAGGGGTAGCCAGGGACTCAATAAGTTAAGAGGGTAGAAAATCCAGGGCAGGACGTTCATCTTAATGATGTTAATTCTGCCCCAGAGAGAGATAGGGAGTTTGGACCATCTTTGGAGGTCTAGTTGAATGTTGGTCATAAGGTCATCTAAATTAAGTTTCCTATGTAGTAGTGGGTCATTGGTAAAGTGGATGCCCAGGTATTTGATCGATTTAGGGGACCACCTCATTCTGAATCTAGCAAGATTATCTTTGTGCATGAAGGTATTTAATGGGAGCACTTCTGATTTTGCTAGATTCAGTTTGTAATAGGAGAGGCGGCTGTATTGCGCAATAACTTGGAAGGCATGTGCTAGTGACTTTTCGGGGTGAACGACATGAAGGAGGATGTCGTCCACGTAGACAGAGAGGACCAGCTCTTGCCATGATACCGTACAACCCTGAATATGAGGGGATCTTTTAATATTATGAAGGACAGGTTCTAAGTATAGATTGAACAGAAAGGGGAAAAGGGGGCAGCCTTGTCTAGTGCCTGTAAATAGATAGAAGAGTGAAGAAAATACACCATTACAATAGATCTTAGCCGAGGGAGATTTATATATAACTGGAATCCACCGTATAAAGGAAGTTGGGAATTCCATCTTTGCTAGTGTTGCCCATAAAATGTCCCAATTGACTCTGTCAAATGCTTTTTCAGCGTCTAGGGAGATTAAGGCTTGAATCTCCAAATTTTATCATAGCCCATTGAAGCAGGTATGGACCACTGTAAAAGAGTTGGGTGATGAACAGAGATCACTTTAGCTAAATAAGTACAAGTTTGAACCCTGGCTAGATGCTCAGTCCCCAACAAAAAGTAGTCAATCCATGAGAATGTGTTGTGCGGCAGGGAATGAAATGAGTAATCTCTTGCTGAGGGAAAAAGGGCCCTCCAGGAGTCTACAAGATCCATAGTGTCCATAAAGTCCTTCAGGGCCATTTGTGCAGGAGTAGAGGGAGAGCATCGGGAATTAGACCTGTCTAATGTATTACAAAGAACTAAGTCCCAATCTCCACCAAGTAATATAGGGAGAGAGGACCAAGAGGCTAAGCTAGTCATAAGTGTGATAAAGAATTGTAGGTCCTCCCCAACAGGGCCATAAACTGATCCTAATATTAATTCGGTATGACACAAAATGACTCTTAAAAGTATATATCTGCCTTGAGAGTCACTGATCAATTGGAGCAGCATAAAGGGTACATGGCGTGCTACCAACACTGCAGATCCACACTTCCTGGTATTGAGGCCTACCCCCAATACTTCCCCTACCCATGTTCTTCGTAAACAAGGCGTTTGTGAAGTGGGCAGATGGGTCTCCTGAAGAAAGGTCACATCAGTACTGAGTTTATGGAGATGTAATAGTATCTTGGCTCTTTTGGTGGGGGACTGGGCACCTTTAACATTCCAAGAACAAAATTTTAAAAATGCTGCCATGACCACTCAAAATGTTGAGATTTGCTCTCAAAAATAAAATGATCTCCAAGTAATAAATACCATTTTCCAAAACAACTATTTTGTGTAATTCCAGTGGCGACCAGTGTAGTTCCCTCTCCTTCCCCCCTTTACAGCTAGTTCCAGTTCCCAATCAACTGTGTCCTCCCACAACCCATATCCCACCCAGTAACATGTTACAGATAGTGAAAGTTGGAATATAAAAAAAAACAATAGAAAGGAAAAAGTAACCCCAACATATCCTCCCCCCCGCCAATTATTACCCCAATTCCTTCTTCTACAACAATATAGTCGATACCCTTAATGGGCTGAGTTATTGCTGAGACTATTGCCCTTGACAGCTGCTGAAACTTAGACATTGCAACCAATAACATCCAAAGGGTTACACATAACGCATTTGTAGAAGCGCCCCCCCACCATGCCAGTACGCATTGCCCTGAGTAAACTGCAGGGTAAACCAAGAACCAGTACCTCCTGCCCCAACTCCCAACCCGTTAACAGCTTAAAATATTATAATGACAGGTTCATATTAGTAATAGCCATGACATAACAGCTAATGCCCACGAATGCAGTAGGTAAAACAATGAGATTTATAAATGAAGAAACTACAAATCATCAGCTCTGGAAGCAAATATTTGCTTATCATGGCTCTCGTATACATGTTTAAAACATAAACCCATCTACTGGAGTTTAAAAGCACTCCAAACTCTCATAATTATTATTGAAAACTAGGTAACGCTCCTAACCTATATGGTAGGAATTTACTACTCTTTTGCAGCCACTTCAATATAGAAAACTAAGAATGATAGGCTATGTAGCATTCAGAAAGGGCATAGATTAAATTAGCTGACTCTGCTAATAGCCTGGTTTACCATTCCGCGACATTCTGTGTTGAAACCTTGTCTTGGACTGGGTCTGTAGAAGCTGTCAGTTATCAATCGTGTTCAGACCAAAAAAAAAAGAAAAAGAAAAAAACGTCTCTAAAGCAAGTTGAATGCAAAGTTCTCACATATTCGTTGATATGGTCTCTGTCACCCTCCTGTGGTCAAACAATGGTACCTGCTGAGTTTTTCCAGGGTGAACTGAGACACTCTCCTATTCCAAGACCTGGAAAGAAGCAAAAGAAAACCCAAGGCAAGTCTCTTCATGGGGCATCAGCGAATGGAGAATAGATCTGGAAACAGAGCCTGTAGAGCAGGAGTAGCTTGTTGCGTGGTGTCAGAGGAATGCCAGGTGCCAGTGTGGTGAACAGCCAAATAAGACAGATATTGTACCTTGTACTTGATCCCTGCTGCTATTAATTTAGATACCAGGGGATGGTACTCCGATCTTCTTTGCCTCACTGAGGCTGGTAAATCTTGTGTCAGTCTCAACTGTTGACCCTCCCATAAAACTTGCTGCACTTTTCTGACCTGCTCAAGAATATGGGATTTATCGAGATAATTAAGGAATTTTATTATAAGTGGTCTCGAGGGGTTCCCAACTGCAGGTTTTGGATGGAGCGAATGATGAGCCCTCTCTATTATGTAGGTGGTATTATTGGGAGAGGGTCCAGCAATTTTCGTAAGCATTTTTTGTAGGAATATGATGTGTGAGGATCCCTCCACATCTTCTGGAAGGCCGAGGATTATAATATTGTTTCTGCGACTTCGGCTTTCCAAATCTTCCAATTTGGCTTCCATTTTGTGCACTCGTTGCCTAAGGCTCACCACTTCAGTTCTGTTTTGCCCTTCCAGCTCTCCAGGGATGTAGTGTGAGCTGTAACATCTGAAATGGCCCTATTGGTATCTGAGAGCTCCCCTCTGAGTGACCTAATTTCTGCCGTGATATCTTGCAATGCAGTTTTGAATGGCTTAAGTTCTTCCATGAATTTCTGCTCTGATAACAGAGTTAAGGCTTGCTGGGTTACAATAGGTGCCATGGATTTCAGAGAGGCCCCGGTTTGGCTTTTAGGTAATTTCAGACCCTTCTCCGGGGTTTTCGGGGGCATGTGTCATGGTAGAGTCTGGCGCATTTCGGCCTCTATGGCAATTTTAGGCCCCGAACTGAACATTGGAAATTAGAATACTTACACTTAATTATCAACCCGGCAACTTGTGATCAACATGCTGGAGATCTATCGGGAACTCAGTCTGTCGTAGGTAAGCTGGAAGTCGAGAGTAGATTACTTTATTTTATTCATGTAGTGAGAGTTGTCTAGAGAGCTAGTCCCTAGAGCTACTAGTCTCAGTGAGGCATCACGTGATCTCTGACTTCTTGCAATTTGACAGCTAACCACTAGAGCTCACAGACTACATATCTTGTGAAGGCACACCCATGCACAGCATTGTTTTTGTACATTGCCAATCACAAGAAAGAAAGCACTTCAAATGGTCCAAAACTGGATTCACAAAGTTAACTGCATTTTATATGCTGATGCACAGTGGAGCCGCCCCTCCATGATGCAACACAGTAAACAAGGTGATCTCAATGGTAGTTATTGTTAATCCCTTCTATCATGCAGTAGCCTAAGACACTGTGTTGCATACAGGGGGGCTCCACTGTAGTAGCAAAAAAATAAATGCCGTCCACAATAGGCAAACAAGCAACAAACAACAGATACAAGCTTGTGGATGGCCTGTATTTTTATGGCTGCAGTGGACGGAGCCTACAGCCTTCTTGCTATAGCTCTGAAAATGAGATACCAAAGCATGAATCTGGAGTTGCAGAAAATGCTTCCACAACTCCAAATCACTCCACTCATTCCCCCCCCGCCATGAGCACTGCTGCCATCTCTGGTCCCTTCTCCCATTTCCCCCATTTGCTCACTGCCACTTTGGCCCTGGTACCTGATGTTTCCTGAGTCTCTGTCTGGGTCCAGGTAATGTTTTTCCTTCTAAGGAGGGGCTGGAGGAGCAGAGACGTGGAACTGGTGGTCTGCACAGTGCTGTGGCATGCATCCATTTTCTCACCATGATAGCAGCACATCAGGAACTCCTCCAGTGCTCCTGGACCCCAAGACCTGTTAGATGGGGGTCCAGAAACACAAGGGCTGTGGTGGAGAAGCTACGAAAGTATTTATTTAAAGAGAGACAATGAGCGCTATAGGACTAAATTATACATATTAATGAACTGCTCATGAATATTAATTAACCCTGCCTGCCTTCTGCTCATTGGTGCTCTTTAAACAAATACCTTTCTTCTCCACCATAGCCCTCATGTCTCTGAACCCCAACTAACTGATCTCAGGGTCTGGGAGCACAAAGGGAGCTCCTGGTGCACCACTGTCTTGTCAAGAAAATGGATGCATGCCACCACACATGTGCGGATCACCAGCTCATACATTCTCAGTGTGGCCGCAAGCAGTTCCACGTCTCTGCTCCTCTGGCCCCTCTTTAGAAGGAAAAACATTACTTGGGGCTAGACAGAGACTCAGGGAGCATCAGGGACTCAGGCCAAAGCGGCGTTGAGCAAATGGAGTAACGGGACCTCCTTGAGATCAGCTGCAGCAATATCGGCTATGGACAAAATTTGTTTAAATACTTACTGCATTATACCTTTAACCACTTGTCCAGTTTTTGTGCTACTACATCGTTCAATAAAATGCTGTTGACTTGGGGAATCTATTTTTGTGCCATTTGGAGTACTTTCCATCTTGTGTTTGGTGTTTGTGGATCTCGGCAAGCACCTGATTTTACGATAGTGTGTCCACCTTCTGTTTATTTTCTGTACAATGACACCTACTGATTTTTTGCATATATTGTCTTTCCTTCCTGACTAAGCACACTTGGGCTCCCTTCAGCCCTGACCCACTGACCTCCACCATCCATCACCTCCCAGGCTTATCTGACCAGACCATGTACCCCCACAGATTGCCCCCCATGGCAGGGTCATGAGGGAGATGGTAGTCCTCCTTCCTCCGCAGTTCAAATCCAGTTTTGGTCAGCAGATGCTTCCTGGTGGTGAGGTGAGTGGAGTCTCAGTATACAGACCATCACATGCCTGCCTCACAGTATTTTTCTCCACAGTTTCTCCCCTAGCCATGGCGGCATGGACTGTTTATGCAAGTGGAGGTGCACATGCATCCCAGAACTCATTACTCCCCCTCTCCTCACTACTATCTGCCACTTGTGCATTGGTGCTACCACCAGGCCTCTACCTGGTGGCAGCCAAGATTCAAGTCAGCCCACCATCCCTATCCAGGAGAGGAGAGTAGCCAGGCGGTTGCTGGATCTGGTCCCAGCCCTGATCCCCACCGACTCCCAGTACCCAAGTTCATTCCTGAACTCAGGTCGCTGGCATGGTGAGAGGTAAGGTGTTCAGTGCCTCAGTCCTCTGTGCCACCGGGACAGTGTAACCAACTGATTCTGTAACAACCCAGCAGATGGTACTATGTAATTGTAGGTAGCTGCAACCGAGGCCACTATGGCAGAAGTATCTGGATATCATTACTGTAGTCATGGTGGAACATGATACTGGGCATCACTATAGCAGGAGTGTTGGAGGGTATTGGGGAACCATCATACTCATGCAGGAATGGTGATTTTCCTGCCTGCAGTACAAGTCAAATAAATGAGATCCCTTGCTATACCAAGATGGACTACAGTTCTGCCATGAGAGAGGGTATAATCATGTATTTTTTTCAGAAATATTTTATTAGGCTTTAGCATAACTTTACTTACTGTACATACAATATATACAGCACAGTGCAAACCAATATCGTACAGACACAGTAAAATACTGCATATAGGAATACATATATAGATCCCTAATGCAGTGATCACATACAAGTAAGTTAACAATTCCTCTCTTCTCATGTGGTCCTGAGTAATTAACATCTTCACTATTTAGTTCAGCTGGGTTATTAAACAGTAATATTATCCTCGAAATCATGAACCTCTTTTCTGGTCCAGAAAATTGGGAAATGGTAACTAAATGAATTCATATGCACCAGGCTGCCCTTTAGTACTATAGACTAATTTCTCCAATTTTGCACATAGCACCATGATATTTATCCACACACATATGTTGGCATGATTGAATCTTTCCATTGTGCCAGTATGCCCAGTTTGTGGTCTACGAATGCAATATATAAAAAAGCTTATATCTGTTAAATCACCTAATAAGATTGCACTGGGATTTAAGTTTATCTTAATCTTAATACACGGTATATTTGGCTTTTAGAAAGTATAATAAACACAGAAAGAGGAGGACAGGGAGACTTATCAGGAGAAACAAATGGAGGCAGGGAAGGCACTTAAGAGTGCAAAAGCGCAAACAGAGACTATTGCAAAATCAGTAAAAAAGGGGGACACCCCCAGGATGCATCTGGAAATGAGCTTTTGCTCAGTATGCCTTTCCTGGTAAAACATTTTAAATGAATAAAAAATAAATAAAATATATTTTTAGATGCATAAGTGAAAAGAGGAAAAGCTAAGGAGAGATAGTAAGGCTGAAATGGGGAGAAGGTGTGTGTGTGGAAGAGGACCACCAAAAAGCAGACATACAGAACAAATACTTCTGTTCAGTATTTAGGAAGGAGGAGGTAGGTAGTGGGCCAATAATAAAAGACAAGGGCATTAAGGAAAGAGAGGTGGACACTAGCCCTTTTACAGTGGAAGGGGTCCTAAGGGAATTGCCACTGTTTAAAGTAGACAAGGCAATGGGACCAGATCAGGTGCACCCTAGGGTACTGAGGGAGCTCAAGGAGGAGTTAGCCAAACCTTTAACAGCCCTATTCAAATTGTCACTAGAAACAGCAGAGGTCCCAGGAGACTTGAGGAGGGCTGATGTAGTCCCACTCCACAAAAATGGAAACAGAGAGGAGGTTGGAAATTACAGGCCTGTCAGCCTGACTTCAGTAGTGGGAAAAGTAATGTAATCACTACAGAAGGAAAGGATTGGGGAATACCTTGTTTCCATAGAAACATAGAAATTGATGGCAGATAAGGTCCGCTTGGCCCACCTAGCCTGCCCATTTCCCTACCTAATGGATAAGCTACATCCTAGTTCCTAGTTAACCAACAGCCTACTTCCTCCTACCCCCCAACTAGAATTGCCTTATGTCTATCTCATGCATTCTTAAATTCCCCCACTGTTTTTGACTCCACAACCTCCTCAGGAAGGCTGCTCCATACATCCACAACCCTCTCTGTGAAAAAATACTTTCACATTACCTCTGGAGCTGTCCTCCATCTTCAAATTGTGCCCCTTGTTCTTGCATATCTCTTTTCTGAAAGATGCTACCCTCTTGACTTTGTTGCTTCCTTGAGGTACTTGAAAGTTTCTATCATGTCTCCCCTCTTCTTTGTTTCCTCGAGGGTATGTATATTAAGCTCCTTTAGTCTCTCTTCGTATATCTTTTGGTGCAGACCCTGCACCATTTTAGTTGCCCTCCTCTGGACAGCCTCCATCCTTTCTATGTCCTTGTGGAGATTGGGTCTCCAGAACTGCACACAGTACTTCAGATTGGTGGGTCACACCAACTGTCTGTACAGAGGGATAACAGCTTCCTGTTTTCAACTGGTGATGCCTCTCCCTATGCATCCCAGTATCCCCCCAGCCCTCCTTACTGCCCTCTCACATTGCTTGCCAACTTATAAGTCATCTTATATCACTAGCCCCAGGTCCCTTTCCATTTTTGTTGTTGTTAGTATCTCACCCCCCTTTGTGTATTCTCCCCTGGGGTTTTTTGCTTCCCAGGTGCATTAAGCTGTCATACTTTTGACTATTTCTACAACCTTGACAAGTCCCTTCTCATCCTTTCCATCTCCCCTTGTATATTCACCCTGCTGCAGATCTTTGTGTCATCTGCAAAGAGGCATACTTGTCCTTCCAGTCCCTCGCAATGTCACTTATAAAGACATTAAAGAGGACTGGTTCTAGTACTCGCGGTACCCGCTAGTAACTTCCTTTTTTTCAGAGTGGACTCCGTTAATTATTACCCTCTGCATCCTGTTGTCCAACCAATCTTTTACCCAGAATACCACCTTAGGACCTGCTCCAAGGCTGGCTAACTTGTGTATTAATCTTTTGTGTGGGAGTGTGTCAAATGCCTTGTTAAAGTCTAGGTAGGCCATGTCCACAGCCCCTCCCTGGTCTACTACTTTGGTCACCCAGTCAAATAAA
This sequence comes from Neoceratodus forsteri, assembly GCA_016271365.2. NCBI lineage: Eukaryota > Metazoa > Chordata > Ceratodontiformes > Ceratodontidae > Neoceratodus > Neoceratodus forsteri. Next base: position 1,255,964,055 of record CM057449.1, on the reverse strand, counting down.
TCTATTAGATTCACCTGACATGACCTTCCTGCTGTGAATCCATGCTGCCTTGGGTCCTGTGCCCCACTGGCCTCTAGGAACTCAATAGTTCTTTCCTTCAGAAGTGATTCCATCATTTTCCCTACCACTGAGGTCAAACTAACAGGTCTGTAGTTTTCTGCCTCTGCCTTGCTCCCACGTTTGTGAAGTGGAATTACATCCACCCTCCTTCAGTCCTCAGGTACCACCACATCCTCCCATGATTTGTGTCACTAGTTCTACCCTTAGTTCTTTTACAATTCTGAGGTGAATCCCTTCAGGCCCCATTGCTTTGTCCACCTTCAGTTTTATGAGTTCTTTCAGAACACTTTCTTCTGTGAATGGACTGGTATTGACTCCCCTATCCAGAGTGTTTCTATTGTTTGGTTCAGGTACCTCCCCCTTCTCTTCTTTTGTGAATACTGAGCAGAAGTATACATTCAGTATCCCTGCTTTTTCACTGACACCCACTGCTCACATTCCCTCCCCTTTATTAAGCCTCAGTATCCCTCTCTTGGTCTTTCTTAGCTCCCTAATGTACCTATAAAAGTTTTTATCCCCCGTCTTAACAGAGTTGGCTATCTTTTCCTCAGTTTGGGCCTTTGCTATTACGACTGTCTTCCCTGCCTCATTCTGCTTTAACTGATATAGTTCTCTGTCCTGCTCCTTCTGTGTTTCCTTATATTTCCTGAATGCTATCCTTTTCTCCTTAACCTTCCCTGCCACCTCTTTTCAGAACCATAGTGGCTTTTTCCTTCATTTTGTTTTGTTGATTTGCTTTACACAAACGCTTATTGCCTCCGTGATGTCTGTTTTAATTTTTCCCCATTGTTCTTCTACCCCTCCTTCTTGCCTGTTTGATAGTGCTTTTCTGAGGCACTCTCCCATTTTGCCAAAGTCAGCCCTCCTAAAGTCCAACACCTTTGCTTTTGTATGGCTTGACTCTACAGCTGTGTTTATTGTGAACCACACTGTTTGGTGCTCGCTTGTTCCCAGATGGCTTCCAATGGACTTCAGGATCTAAGGCAACATCGGTTCACAGGGTGGAGGTTTTTCCAGACAAACCTGATTGAGTTCTTTGGCTGGGTAACCAAGGAAGTGGATCAGGGAGGAGTGGTTGATGTAGCCTACCTGAACTTCAGTAAGTCCTTCAACACCATTTCATATAGAACACTAATGAGGAAGCTGAGAAGCCTGGGAGTGGGTCCAAAAATAATAAGATGGATAGAGAGCTGGCTGGACAACAGGAATCAGCGTGTGGTGGTAAATGATGTCCACTATGGAGAAGGCAAATGACCAGTGGGGTGCCACAAGAGTCAGCACTAGGCCCAATTCTCCACAATGTCTTTATAAGTGACATTGCAGAAGACCTGGAAGGGAAGGTATGCCTGTAGCTGATGACACAAAAATCTGCAACAGAGTGGACACACCTGGGGGGGTGGAAAGAATGACAGAAGATCTAAAAAAGCTGGAAGAATGGTCATGGGTTTGACAGCTGGGCTTCACTGCAAAAAAGTATAAAATCATACACTGGGGCACAGACACCCAGGGGCAACATATCAACTGGGAGGAGAAGTACTAGCAGTCACAAAACAGGAAAGGGACCTGGGGTAATCATTTCTGATTATGTAAAGGTAGCTAACCAATGTGACAAGGCAGTGGGAAAGGCTAGTGGGATGCTTGTATGCTTAGTTAGTGGTATCACCAGCAGAAAGAGGGAGGTACTAATACCCTTGTGTAGATCACTAGTGCAACCCCACCTCGTGTACTGTGTCAAGTTCTGGAGGCCCCACCTCCAAAAGGACATAGACGAGGGTAAACCAAATGGTGCCGGTCCTGCATCACAAGCCCTATGAAGAAAGGTTTAAACAATTTAATATGTACTCCCTAGAAGAAAGGAGGGAAAGGGGGTTATGGTAGAAACATTCAAATACCTCACAGCTATAAACAAGGTACAGGAAGGGACCATTTTCCAGAGAAAGAGATGCTCAAGGATAAGAAGTCACACTATGAAGCTGGGGGAGGTGGAGGTTGAGAGTAAATGTGAGGAAGTACTTCTTCAAAGAAAGGGTGGTGGATACTTGGAACAGTCTCCCAGCAGAGCTGGTGGGGGGCTAAAACAGTTACAGAATTCAAGAAAGCATGGAATAAACACAAGGGGATCTTAGACGTAAGGCAAGGGGGGTGCAAACCAGAGACTGAGAAGGGTTTGTGGTGGCACTGTAGGGGGGGGGAAAAAAGGGCAGACTAGATGGGCCAATAGGTCCTTATCTATCTAACTTCTGTGTTTCTATATTTCTGTCTATTAGAGCACTTTTATATTCTTCCAGAAATTGCATAATAATATATATTCATGCATCATATGAGGTACTTGTGCTTCTCCACATTGGGGACATTTACCATTTACCAGTGCAGAAAATCTCCTCAATCTGGCCTCGATATAATATGCCTGTTGTAAGGTTATGAACTGGGTCAGCTTGTATTTACTTTGCATAGGGAACCATATTCAATTTTCCTGGAATTCTTCCAACATGCTGTCTGAGATTTCTATGAAAAGCTATTTCTGCCGCTTGTCTTCAGGTCAGGTTCCTTTAGAAGTAAGATGACTCAATAAAATTCTGTGTAAATGTTTTACTACCCCTTTGGAATCTTTACCACCTTCCAACACCTATGCTATTCCCAATGGTGCATATACTGTAACCTGAAAATGGAGCCCATCATGGAACCTATATAGTACTTTAGTTCTATATCCATAAACACATGCGAGCACAGGAGGTTGCATTTAACTCATGCATTTGCAAAATACATAAATTTACTTGAATTATACGTGTGCTCCAAGACAACTATTCAGTTTTCTTCCATATTGCATCCTTTATCCTTTAAAGCTTTGGGGTATAGGGGATTGTCTTATTAGGCCCCATACTCCTTTACCTGAACAGAAGGGCCATACACAGTGTTCTCTAGGAAATGGGCACAGCCATGTGTTTATTGATAAACTAGCTTACAATAAGTAGTGTGACGTGTGCAGCTCGGTAGTGTCAGCAAGTCTTTAATGATGGTCAATGCTATCAAGCCAACAGTCCCCCTTTCTCAAGGGATCATCTGGGCAGATGTACCATTTCCCTAAGAGCATGACCTCTGGAGGGACCAAGGCCTCTGAGGCATAAGGCATGGCTTCTAAGCTGTGTGGTATGTCCCCCCCATCAGAGGACATTACACATGCTGACCAAACCCAAAGAGACTACCCCTTGACCAGCCAATAGGGCTGCTAATCATTGGGGCCTTGCCTCTTGCCAGCCTCAGGAAGAATCCACCTGTGTCAGAAGCAGACTCCCTCCTTACACCCTTTGTAGACTGATTGCAAGACTACCATGCCACCACACTTACATGACTGTGACGTACCTATGCTAAATACCTAAACACTTCCCTGTTACAGGAGGTCAAAAACCAGAAAACCTCAGCGGAAAACCAGGAAAATTCCTCCTCAACCCATAAAGTGATCCCTTTATTGGGATAACAGTCTCCTTAACAAATCTTTTAGCTCTTTTGACCCTGCTTTTATGAGGGTGATTGGGCAGGAACAAAGAGGCTTGGCGTCAGTGTCCTGGCCCTTTTATACTCTCCTTGCTCCTCCACTCCAGCCCAGCTTCCATTGCCCCCTCAGTGGCCCTAAACTCCTATCCTAACCCCCCCCTTTTCCCATTCCGCTGCCAATCACCTACTACTAACCTTCTGCCAGGCATAGGGGAAAGGTCCTATAGACAAATGCTTGCCTGCATCAAGGGGTCCACTTTGTAGGTTGACTATTATCTTAGTAGGCCTCCAACCACCTTTACATGAACAGAAGAAACATACACAGTGCTTTGGAGAAAATGGCCACAGCCATGTATTTATTGCTAAACTAACTTACAACTAGTAGCACGGCATGTGCAGCTTAGTAGTGTCAGCAAGCATTTTAGGATGATCAGTGCCATCAACCGGTTCATCCCATACCCAAATGGGCACCATCTATGCACCCACCATTTCATAAAGGGCATGAGCTCTTGGGGGACTGCAATTCTGAGACACAAGGGGTGGCTCCTGAGCCATGTGATGTGTGACCTTCTCAAGTCAGAGAGTGCTACACACACTGGCCAAACCTAAGGAGGCTATCCCCTGAATGGCTATAGGGCTCCTAATCATTAGGGCCTAGCCTTCTACCAACCTCGGGAGGAACTCTTTTTTGTCAGTAGCAGGATCCCCCATTACCTGACTTGTACACTCCTTGTGAGATTACTGTGCCACCACACTTACATGACTGTGACATACATATGCTAAATACCTAAACACCTTCCTGATAGAGGAGGCAAAAAACCCAGACATCCTTTTTAGAAAAAAATGGCAAAACTCCTCCTCCTCCTCCTAAACCCATAAAGTGATACCCCTTATTGGGATAACAGGCTCCTTACCTATTCTATTAGCTTTTTTGATCCTTCTATTTCGAGGGTGGGAGGAAGGAATTTCTTTCAAATGGAAGGATCAAAGAGGCTGAGCTTCAGTGTCCTGTCCCTTTTATACCCTCCTTGCTCTTCCCCTCTAGCCCAAGCTTCCACTGCCCCCTAGGACTCCCTAATCTCCCAGCTCAGCCCTCCTCATTTCTCCATCCCCAACAATCCAACAATCCAACCTCTGCTAGACATTGGGGGAAGGGCCTACAGACAAATGCTTCCCTGCTTCAAGGGGTCCCCTTTACAGGTTACCTATTGTCTTATTAGGCCTCCAACCACTTTTAACTGAACAGAAAAGATATGCACAGCGCTTTGCAGAAAATGGCCACAGACATGTGTTTATTGATAAACCAACTTACAGCTAGTAGCATGTTATGCACAGCTCAATAGTGTTCACAAGCCTTTTAGGACAGTCAGTGCTATTAACCGGTCAGACACTCCCACCCTCAAGGGGACCATCCAGGCAAACCTACCCTTTACAAAAGGGTGCAACTTATGGAGGGACAACAGCCTTTGAAGCATAAGGAGTGAATCCAGAGCCATGTGATGTGTACCCCTAGCAAAGGCTACAACCCCCAGAGGGACCATAGCCTTTGAAGCATAAGGGATGGCTCTAGAGCCATGGGATATGCACACCTCCCATATCAGAGAGTGCTAAACACATAGGAAAAATATAAAGACTAGGTCCTCACTGATCCATAAAGCTCCCAATTGTTGAGACCTCACCTCCTGCCAGCCTTGGGAGGAACCCATCTCTGTCAGTAGCAGATACCTCCACTTTGTACACTCTTTGCAATACTACCATGCCACCACAGGATGACTACATTCCATCTCCCCAAAGTAAGCCCCCCCTAACGTTTTTCCAATGCAAACTGTATATCTAATAAAAAACAATCATAGCTTAATTTAGACAGATCCACACCATCCTGAACATACAGCTGGGGCAACCTTGTCCTGTAAGGTCCATAAGGCTTTGCAATAACATATTAACCATCCCGCAGATCATTTCCATTTCTGCAGGGTTCCTCACGTCACCTTTGCTGCCTGTGTATAATGTGCAACCTTACAAACACCAACCCTGGCCATGCATTCCAGAGAAATTGCAGGTCATCCTTCATCTGGCAAACTAATTCCAGTGACTTCACCAACCCCAGGTCATTGTTGCTGAAATGGACCACCAACACTCCTGGTGGGCCATGCTGTCAGGCTTCAGCCATGACTCATAGAAAAAAGAGCTGCCAACTGCTCCCCCAGTGCCTAGTCCAATGCATCAGTCACTGTTGAGGGTTCAGAAAGAAGTTTTCAACTTTCAGAGTCTGCCTCACCCTCCTGGCTTCCCACTGGATAAATGGGTTCACCCCTATTGGTGCAAGAGTCATTTTGTCGACACCGATATTGGCATAGGCAACATGCCGCCTGGCTCTGCACTGCCAGGTATTGCGTCTCCTTGGAGCCAGAGTGTCAAAGTGCCATGCAGAGAAACATTCCTGTATTCTGGATCCTCAAATAAGCCATACTTGGGCATGAATCCAGCATTTGAACCCAGCAGTAATGAGAAGTAGTACAGAATCATCCTACAGTGCTGAACCAAAAAAGTGTGCCACTATAAAAACAGGGTGACTCAATGAAACTTTGGGTGGAGGAAGTTTTGTGACTAAGATGTGCAGGGTAGGTTTTTTTTGTTTTATGAGGGGGCAGAGTGATGTCTACAAGGAGACCTTCCCATACTTTTGAGAGAGGAAGAGGCAGATGATTATTGTACACTGTTGGACTGGATAATGACAAATTTAAAACTACAAAGCCACTCAGCGGCACTCTCAAGGCTATTTAGGAAGGTGGTGGGGCTCAGATGGGCGAGATTGGTTTTATCTGTTTTAAAATCAAGGAAGGGAAAGTGCTTGCTGGAACAGAGATCAATTTACAATCTATATGGGATTAAGCACAAGATGTGGCTGTGGACAGGGTTGGCAGGTTGCCATCCTGATGAATTTGCTTTGGTGCCTGGGTGAGAAAATGTGAATTATACAATGACAGGGAAAGAATCCATTGCTCTTTTTGATCAGTGTGTGCTTGGCATAGTGATGTTATCCCAGTATAACATCACGGGTCTAGTCTCAGCACTGTGAAACTTCTGACGGATTGCATTGCATTGGTGCATTGTTTGCATCTTCTTTTAAGAAGCAAAAATACTTTTCCACACTAACAAAAACATTCCTTAAAATTATTTTTTTATTCTGTATAACAACAAGTCATTGTATAATAGCAATAATGCCCTCCAGGGTGTGTGTCATGCTGGGATAACATCACTTCTCAAGTACTAGATGCACTCCACCTGCATCCGTGTGCCCAACCACCTGAAGTGTAACGTTATCTCAGCATAACACACACCCTGGAGGGCATTATTGCTTAATTATGGGAAAAAAATGGGCAACTAAATAAACAAAGTTGTTAGGGGAGAAAAAGAGTGAAAGAATATTGGATTGACTTAAGAAATTTAAAAGAAAAAGCCAAGGTAAAAAAGAGAAAAGCCAAAACTAAAGATTACGTGAATGCAGAAACTAAATAAGAGAGAAGCAAATGGAGAAATAGAGAAAAAAATGGCAACTACTCTGCAGATAATACATCTGCAGTTAATACATTTTTAAATGTTTTTATGTTTATATTATGCTTCAGAATAATATTGTATTGGCACAGAATGGAAGGGTAGATGAGGGGTGTGTGGGCAAGACAGGTTTTAAGCTCACTGCAACTCAAGTAAAAATACCACAGAGGGATAAGTTGATTTACCCAGAGAGCACCAATGCAGCGTCAAAGTTCTTTTTAAAAAATATACATAGCTTGACCTTTCAATATCAGAAAGCATAATCAAATAATTATTTGAGGAATGGAGTAACTGTACTTTAGTGACTGAATCAAAGTTTGGTCTGTGTATCAGACAGCCCTAGCTCTGATGACACTGGGTCCAAACAGTGCCTGTCACAACAGTGTACACAAGGTGCAAGCAACAAAAACAGTGCCTTTTTTTCTCCGTGGGGACTTTGCCCCCCACACACCCCAGACTTAAAGATTCTCACTCGGGGGAGGGGAGTGGATCATGGGGCAAGTTACATTTCTGGGGCGGTGGAATGCTGTTTCCATGGCACCTTACAACACAAAAACAAGTCCTGAAGCAGGCAAAATGAGTGGAGACCAGGATTAGAACACTGTTCTCCAATAGCACTGACTGAGCTGCTGCATGCCCCATCCCACCACACCATGGGAGCAGCTCGTCCAGCTACCCGATCCCTGTTGCCCTTGTCCTTTCTTCAGGACTACAGACAGTGACTAGGGGAGCGTTTATAGCAAGTGCTATAAATCCCTGGTTGCTGTCCATATGAGCACTTACCAGACTAGCGCCGTATAGTGTGGCGCTATTCTGGTAGGGCTAATCTAACCGAGTACCAGATCAGCCACATCCCTAGTATTATGACCAATCCCAGTGTGTCAACATTCTGTGATGAAATTGTTTGGGGAGCATTGCAAATATCAGCCTCTTTCCTTCCTGGGGTTGGTGGTGGGGCTATGATGTGCAGACTGGACTCACTGGATTTTAAAACTGGAATCAGCGAAGCTGTTGATGAAGGGGTGGGAGCAGAATCATGTAAGGGAGAAGAGACAGAATCTTGCTGCCCTTAGGTCATGGGTGGGGAGGAGGAGGGGAAGAGCATTACTACCATTAAGAGTGTGTGGGAGGACAGAAAGCATTGCTGCCAATAGGTAGGAGTGGGGTGGTGCAGGAGAAAGCTTTCCTTTTACTGAGTTGGGGGGAAGGGGTAGCAGAGAGCAAAGAGCATTACAGTCTGTTGGTAGGAGGCGGAAAAGAGAACTTTGCTGCCATTATTTCCTCCTCTGGGAAGAGGAGCTTTGCCTGACATAGAAACATAGACAATGAGACTACAGAGACAAAAGTAAAATGTGAAAACAAAACATAGCTGAGCCAACAGTGGTAGTGCATCAAGGCACAATGATGACAACCCATGTTCAAGTGTGATTCTGGGATCAACCGGCCCACTCTAGGACAGCCCATGGTCAGGAGGCATTGCAGATGTCAAGGCTTTCAGGCTAGGGCAGGGAGCTGCACGTAAAAGAAAATGAAGAACAATGATGCCAAGGTAAAAAAGTTGACAGTCATGCTAAAGATTTGTTCAACTGAGAAAACTAAGCAAGGAAAGAGTGAAACAGAAAAAAAGAGAAATAATCAGACTAACACTGCAGATCTTTAAAATTTTTAATGTATAGCAGGTTCTGTGCATGACAGTATGGGGAGTCACTTTGTCCCTCCCCCCAAAAACCCCACACCCCCAACTGCAACTGAGTATTTGGCCCTAGATGAGTGTTCAGAGAAGAGGGGGGTCTTGTGTGCTCCAGTGCTAGGCTATACTTCAGGGTCCCCCTTGGGGAACAATTATTCAGCTGGGGGTTTGCTGCCAGCTGATTGGGAGGGGGGTGCTGCCAGTAACTGTTAATGTTGCATGGCATGACACTAAGCCTAAAAAAGATTTAGATAAATATGGAGAGCCAGGACAGCTACTGAAACATAGAAACACAGAAGTTGATGGCAGATAAGGACCGCAAGGCCCATCCAGTCTGCCCATTTCTTTTTCTACCTTATAAGTGTGCCATCGGCCTTTGCTCTGTTAATGGCCTATCTTTTTATACTCATCTGTATTGCTCCCTTATGCCTATCCCATGCCTGCCTGAAGCCCTGTATTCATATCCACCACTTCCTAATGTAGGCCGTTCCATGCATCCACCACCCTTCCTGTGAAAAATAATTTCCTCACATCACCCCTTAATCAGCCTCCCTCTAATCTCATGCTGTGTCTTCTTCTTCTGCTATTTTTCTTATACTGAAACTTGTTAGACTCTTTCACCTTGTTAATGCCCTTAAGGTGTTTGAATGTTTCGATCATATCACCTCTCTACCTCCTTTGCTCTAGGGTATACATATTGAACCCCGTTAATCTGTCCTCATATGTTTTTTGATGCAGTCCCTGCACCATTTTGGTTGCCCTCCTCTGGACTGCCTCAATTTGGTTAATGTCCTTGTGAAGGTGTGGCCTCCAGTACTGCATGCAGTATTCCAGATGGGGCCTAACCAGTGTCTTGTAGAGAGGGATTATTACCTCCCTCTTCCGACTTGTGATACCCCTACTAATACACCCCAACACCCCCCTAGCCTTACCTAATTCTTTTAGTGGTCTGCTTGGATGATTTCAGGTCTTCAGTGATGATGATGCCCAAGTCTCTTTCTTCCCTTGTGACTGCCAGCAACTCCCCTCCCAGCCTATAGGTGGCTTCAGGGTTTCTCTTCCCTATGTGTATGATCTTGCACTTCTTTGCATTAAACCCCAGTTGCCACTCTTCTGACCATTTTGGTAGTTTATCCAGATTGCTTCTCATTCTGCCCACCCCATCTGGATCATCTACTCTGTTGTAGATCTTCGTCTCATCTGCAAACAGACAAACCTTACCCTCCAGTCCATCTGCAATGTCATTGATGAAGATATTGAAGAGGACTGGCCCCAGGACTGATTCCTGAGGTACCCCACTTGTGACTTGCATCTCTTCTGACTGTATAACATTTACCACCACTCTCTGTTTTCTGCCCTCAACCAGTTTGCCACCCAGTTGACCAAATTCTGACCCACCCCGAGCCTACCCAGCTTATTAATCAATCTTCTATGTGGCACAGTATCGAAAGCTTTGCTGAAGTCAATGTAGGTGACATCAACTGTCCCCTTGGTCTACCACTCTGGTTACCCAGTCAAAGAATTCTATGAGATTAGTTTAACAGGACTTTCCTTTTGTAAACCCATGCTGTCTTGGATCCTGTGCTCCTATGGATTCCAGGTGTTGCACTGTCCTTTCCTTAATGAGTGCTTCCATAATCTTGCCCACTACTGAGGCAAGACTGACTGGTCTTTAGTTCCCCACCTCCTCCCTGCTACCAGTCTTGTGGAGCAGGATCACATGAGCCCTTCTCCAGTCTTCTGGGACCTCTCCTGTGCTCAGAGACTCACTAAACAGTTCTGATAATGGCTCTGCTAGTTTCACTCTTAGCTTCTTTAGTACCCTGGGATGTATACCATCAGGTCCCATTGCCTTGTCCACCCTGAGCTTATTGAACTCTCGTAGGACCCTTTCTTTTGTGAAGGGACTAGTGAACACCTCCCTCCCCCCTGTGTCCATGGTGCTGAGCTGTGGGTCCTGCCCTACCTTCTCTTCAGTAAATACTGAGCAGAAGTATCTATTTAGGATAGATGCTTTTACATGGTCCCTCTCCTCACACGCCCCCTTATCTCCTTTGATCTTAACAATACCCACTCTAGACTTTCTCCTTTCACTAATGTATCTACAGAAAGTCTTGTCACTTTCTTTTTCTGTTTGTGCTAGTGTTTCCTCTGTTTGGGCCTTTGCCTGCCTTACTGCCTTCCTTGCTTCCCTTAGGGAAGTTTGGTATGCCTCCCTATCTTCATCCCGCTGTGTTTCCTTATATTTCCTGAAGGTCAGCATTTTGGCTTTGACCTTTTCTGCTACTGTTTTTGAGAACCAAAGTGTTTTTCTTCTTCTTTTGCACTTCCATTTCTCTCTAACACAATTGGATGTTACTTCAAGTACTGCATCCTTAATGCTTGCCCATTTTGCCTGTACCCCCTCACCTGTATTTCTTTTTGCCAGGGCTAGCTTAACTCTGTTGGCCATCTTATCAAAGTCAGCTCCTCTGAAGTCCCATATATTTGCCTTGGAATGGATGATTTAGTTCTAGTGGCCGAACTGAACAATACCATGTGATGGTTACTGTCCCCCAGGTGACCTTCTACCTGGAGATCTGTGATCCTTTCCCTGTTAGTCAGTACTAGATCTAGGATAGCCCTGCCTCTTGTGGGTTGTTGTACCCAGTTGTTTGAGGCCCTCCCCCTGCAGGGAATCCACCATGTGTCTAGTTCTGGCAGATGTTCCTGCTGTTATTGACCAATCTGTATCAGGCATGTTGAAGTCTCCCATTATTAGAACCTCCCCTTTAGCTGTCATGTTTTGTATATCTTCTAACAGTAAGGTGTCTATGTCCTCTCCCCTGATCTGGGGGCCTGCAGACAACCCCAGTTGATATGGCTGTCCCTTTTCCTGTTTCCAGTGTGACCCACAGTTCTTCTGGCTTCTTATGTGTATTCTGAATTTCTGTAGCTTTGATATTTTCATTGACATACAGGGCCATTCTACCCCCCCCCCCCTTTTGCACCTCGGTCTCTTCTGAACAGAACATAACCAGGTAAAGTCTCCCAAGTGTGGTTACTGGTAAACCACATCTCGTTAATTGCTACTATGTCCAGTTAAGCCTCTGTAATTATTGCCTGCAGGTCTGGGATCTTGTTTCCCAGACTGCAGGCATTTGTGTACATGTTTTTCCATTGGTCAGATTTCGATGTGTTAGTTGTCGGGTAAGGTCTGGCGTATAACTAGATGTCTAAGGGAAGTTATGTACCTTACATTTATATGGTGGGAGTTATGAGTCCTCCTCACAGTCCTTTTTTGATGGGCCCCCCAAAACTGTAATGCTGGCTCTGTATTATTTATTTATTAATGTGCTGTAGCACTTTAAACCTTGCTGCAGAATTTGATCTAACTGTGATGCAGAAGTTCAGAATCATTGCTGCAGAAGTTCCATCTACAGTGCCACAGAGAACAGTGGCCTTGTCCACTGACCAGTTCTTCCAGGTGTGGTGGATCTGGACCTTTCATTTTATGTCTAGCCCCTCGTCCTTCTCCTTCTTATTCTTTTCTTCTTCAGTCTCCCTGGGCTGATTTGAGAATGTAAAAATATCTGCATATTCCTCACTCTAGATCTGTGGCTACACCTTCTCAGTGAGATGGGACCAGACTGGCTCCCCCAAACTCACAAAACCCATTGTCAGAGGAAGGACCACTGCCTGAATCCTAGCTGCCACTACCTGAAGTGTGGCTGGTTCTGGGGTTGATGGCACTCCTCTCCCACTCTGTATGGGGATGCTGCCATTCCCCAGCCCTGTACTTGCCCTTCAGGGTATGCCAAGACCAGGTTATGCTTCTGCTCTAATGCCATTGGCTGTGTCCCTTCCACGGCATTCTCCAACCCCTCATCTGGGTGACAGGTGGCTGGGTGAGAACTGCAGCTGTTGAGGCCAGGCTAGCCATCTGGATGGGGTTACCAGTGCTGGCACCTCACCTTTTCCTCCTTGTCCCATTGAGACAGGTTCACTGGGCAATACTACTGGAAGATTAGGGACCAACAGTGGGACTGGAACAGGCACCATCAGAAAAGGGGTAAAATCAAAAGAACTAGAGAAGGCTGAGCCCCCCAGTCCCTGGACCTCATTGACACCAGATCCCCTCTCAGGTTTTTACCCTCAAATGTGCTAGACAACAATGACCTCATCTAATCAGAGCTCCATTCCTTAAAACTGGGCCTATCTTGATCTGGGTTGACACCTGCTGGTGATGGCAGACATTGCCTTTTCATCTGTCTTGGCTTCTTGGGCACTGACTTCTTTGTATCTGGCTTCTTGACCACTGGTACCCTCTTCTTACTCTGTGCTTTGGATGCCAGTTGTCTGGACAGTGTTCCCTGCCCTGCTGGCTGCCCTGGTGGAGTTGGCTGAGTCAGAAGTACTGATGGCTCCTTCTCCTGGGGTTCATAATGTTCCTCTCCGAGTTTGAAAAACAGGCATCCAACCATGCCTTGCCTTTTGCCTGGACAGGGTAGCATCTTTCAGAAAAAAGCTGTGCAAAAACAAGGGGGCACAATTTGATGACAGAGGGGGGACAGCTCAGGGGCAATGTGAGGAAGTATTTTTTTATGGAGAGGGTGGTGGATGCATGAAACGGCCTTACTGAGGAGGTCATGGGGTCAAAAACAGTGCGGGAATTCAAGAATTCATTGGACAGACATAAGGCAATTCTAGTGGGGAGTAGGAGGAAGTAGGCTGTTGGTTAACTAGGATCTGCAGCTTATCCAATTGGTAGGGAAATGGGCCATCAAAGTCTATGTTTCTATGTTTCACCAGCTGTTTCTCGATCTCTGCCATCTCTGTATTTTCTGCCTATTTCCCTTTTTCATGCATCTTGGTATCTGTACACCAAGCTGAAAGACACAAACACAGACAAACTACCCATTTACAGTTTCATGCAGTTTTGCAAAATTTGGGGAATTTCACAAACATTCCACAAAAGTAGAATTTGCTTACTTTACCATGCCTTAATGTATTATATATGGCGTTCTCACTTCAAAAGTCCTGAAATGTTAGACAGTACCCCGCTGTTGTAACAGTCCATGGCAACCCACTTAAAAATAGGCACTGCACCTAAATGTGGATTTTCTGGTGTGTCAAATTCTAAATAAATAAATTAACAAATAAATAAAACAATTTCTGAAGCCCTTTAAAAGCTGTTTCCGATGAGGTATTGCTCTTATCTGTAGTTCTGGGCAGTCCAGATATACTGATATATGAATGTCATATATAAAAACAATGCAACTGCCATGAACAATTACAATATGTTGCAACAGGAAGTGATGTCTTGGGATGCCTATCTGTGCTTACAGAGCAGGTTTCCACATCTATTAAGAAGGCAATTGACAAGTAATTGTGTTTAAATGTGTTACTAACAGGCTTTCTAGCTTTATAATAATTACCTTGTACTGTATATGCAATACAGTTAGTGAGCTTTCACTTGTACCTTTCAAACTGCTAGTAAAAAGAATTCAATACAATTCTGGTATTGTGATATTAGACAATCGTAAGTATGAAGGAGTCCAAATCTGTTTGTACTCCCTGCTGCATATGGGTTGCTGCTCTAAATCAAGTTAATGAAAACAGACCGAGTGATGAAAAAGTATTACATCGCCCTGTCATCTGGGAGACGAGCTTTTGTACAGGAGACTGGGAATCCCATGTAGGATCCTGCTGGGGGTTAAACACATTGCAAAGGAAAGGGTTTGGTCTGTCAAGCATTCACGTGTTACTGCTGGTCAATCATAAACAGCCTTGGTGTCATTGGTTAGAAGTAGTTGCTCTCACATAACCCTAGTATGAGGAGGGTGCATCTGTGGATTCCCCAGTTGTTGTGCTTAGGGAAAATGAAGGTAAATTAAAATAATACAATCAAATTAGTCAGTCTAATAAATGGTTTATTTTTAAATGTTAATTCATACTGATAAGCAAGAATAAAAGTCATTTCAGGAGTCTTCAGCCACATGGATTCAAACTCAGGGATGGCAAGCAATGTGCGTTGACACTCATAGCCTACCAAGCAAACTCCTGGAACTCACACCCACGTTGGCAGAGACACAAGTAGACTGGGTTGCAGTCACGGAAACATAGTTCACCATGATCCACACCTGGGATGTTGCCATACCAGGTTACACACTCTTCAGAAGAGACCACGAGGGGAAAAGGGTGGAGGGGTAGCTCCGTATATAAGGGAGAGAATCAGTGCAACAGAGATCCAGGGAAAACACAGAAACACAGAGTCCCTGTGGGTCACCTTGGGAGCTGGGGACAAGTACCCCATCTGAGTGGGGGTTATGTACAGTCCCCCCATCCCAGGAAGCAGACAGTGACAAAGAACTCCTAGAAGCCATCTGAATAATAGCTGACAAGGGTGAGCTACTACTGGTTAGAGACTTCAACCTGTCCGATGTAGATTGGACCTCATACATGGCATCCACTGAAAGGAATATGGAGTTTTTGATCACACCGAAAGGTGCAGGGCTCAACCAACTAGAGAACCCATCCACTAGAGACAACACAGCCCTAGACCTAGTGCTCACAAACAGCTCAAGGGTTTCAAATGTACAGGTGGGTGTCAACCTGGGAACAAGTGAACACAGGTCAGTTTGGTTAACAATCAACAAAGTAGAGGGAATATGTCATACAAAAATCAAGATACTTGATTTCCGTAAAGCACACTTTCCAGAGATAAGATCAAGAATCAAATCAATGCTATCCAAGGGTAGCTCGGGAATGTGGAAGGAGGTCATAACTACAGTACAGTTACTGAACAATGTGCACATCAAATCAGTAAATAAAAAAAAAGGAAGAACCCTCTCTGGTTCACCAGAGACATAGCAGCAAAACTAAGGTAAAAGAAGAGGGCCTTTAAGCAATACAAAAAGTCACAGAAGAAAAGTGACATGGACAATTACAGGAACAAACTCAAGGAGGCAGGAAGTACCATTCGAAGAGCCAAAGCACAAACTGAGGAAAGGATTGCACAGGAAGTCAAGAAGGGAGATAAAACCTTCTATAGGTGCATGAGGGAAAAGAGAAGGAGTAAGAGAGGAATAGTCAGATTAGCAGCACGAGATGGCCAGAAGGTAGAAGAAGACCAACTCAAAGCAGAGGTGTTGAACAAATTCTTCTGCTCCATATTCACAATAGAAGATAGTGATAAAGGACCACCACCAAAGCAGATGGAACATAATAACAAGGAGGCCAACACTAGCCCCTTCACAAGGAAGAGAGTCCTAGAAGAACTTAACTAACTTAGGGTTGATAAAACAATGGGACCGGATGGTATTCACCCAAGCGTGTTGAAGGAGCTACAGAAAGAAATTGCAGCACCACTAGCAGAACTATTCAATAGATCACTGGAGAGTGGCATAGTACCCCCAGGCCTGGAGAACAGCAACAGTAGTACCCTTGCATGAGGGAGGAAGCAGAGAGGATACTGGAAACTATTGACAAATCAGCCTAACCTCTAAAGTGGGAAAATTATGGAGGCACTACTAAAAGAGAGAATAGTGGAACACCTCAGCTAAATGGAACACTAGACCCCAAGCAACATGGCTTCACGGCAGGTCAATAATGTCAAACAAACTTGACTAATTTCTTTGACTGGGTTACCAAAACAATATACCAAAGTGGTGCAGTGGACATAGTGTACCAACATTTCAGCAAAACCTTTGACACTATCCCACACAGGAGACTGGGAAGCAAACTAGAGCATGCAGGGTTAGGGCATATGATAGTTAACTTGGTCAGGAATTGGCTACGGAATAGGAAGCAGAGAGTCTTGGTCAATGGGTCTTTGTCACAAGAGGGGGAAGTGACCAGTGGCATACCACAGGGGTCGATGTTGGGTCCAATCCCATTCAACATCTTCTTCAGTGACAACACAGAAGAACTGGGGGGAGGGTGTGCATGTTTGCAGATGATACAAAGCTCTGCAACAGGGTGGATACACAGAAGGGAGCCATAAGCATGGTAGCTGACCTCAGGAAACTAGAGAAATGGTCAAAACATGGGCAGTTAAAATTTAACACCAAGAAATGTAAGATCATGCACCTGGGAAAGCAAAAAAATAAGGGGTAAAGTACACATCTGATAGACACCAATCGGAAGCGACAAAGATGGAACTGGAACTGGGTGTACTCATCACCAATGACTTCAAAGTCACAAAACAGTGCAAAAATGCTGTGCAGAGAGCAAGTAGCATCCTCAAATGCATAGATAGGGGCATTTTTATTTATTTAGATTTTGTTGACCAGGTAAGTGCACTAGACAAATCCTACCTATTTTCAGGCACGACCCGAGGGAGGGGGATACAGATGAATACCAACTGACCTTGAACCAGATTAAACTGCTGCATTACAAGCAGAAAGCAAGAGGTAATCATGCCACTGTATAGATCCTTGGTAAGACCATGCCTGGAGTACTGTGTCCAGTTCTGGAAGCCACACCTGAAAAGAACATAGACAGATTAGAGACAGTGCAGAGTAGGGCTACTAAAATGGTACAAGGGCTGCAACTTCAGACATATGAAACTAGGCTCAAGGTACTAAAATTGTATTCACTAGAACAGAGAAGAAACAGAAGAGACATGATAGAAATTTTCAAATACAGTACATCAAGGGAATAAATAAGATGGAGAATCTCTTCCAAGTAAACAAAGGAACTCAGTCATGGAGGCACAACTTGGGTCTGGTGGGAGGCAAGTTCAGGAGCAACATGGAGAGGGTGATAGACCCATGGAACAGCCTGCCAGCAGAGGTGGGGACAGCTAAATCAGTAAAAGAATTTTAACTGGCGTGGGACAGTGTGGACAGCTTGGCTTGAACAATTAAAGGGTAGAGGGTAGCCACCTTGGGCAGACTAGATGGATGGAACAAATGGTACTCATCTGCTGACACCATTCTTACATTTTTATGTTTACTCTAATTGTCAAACACGGCACAACTCCACTGCTAGGCTTGACCATTTTGCTCACATTTTCAAAGTTTCATTTCTGTACATTTGATATTATCAGTAAATATGATATTGTATTTTCATGGGTATTAATTAGTATTCTGAAATGATTATGTTCACACATTCAGCTCGGTCCTGTGAAAACTGCATTGCCTTTGTACATGCGCTGTTGATCTATGGTTGCAATAACTTGTGGGCATTTTTTGGAAAGTCAGTGAGTTCTGCTTCTTGACTTAGATCAGAGTCCTAAATTGTTATAGTCTGTGTCACTTCCTTTTTTAGATGGATTTTTAAGCCTCACCCAGCAATTTCCCCATATTATACAACACTGAGAAGTTTATTTATTTAGAAGCTTGTTCTTCTGTAGTCAGCATTTTGAGTATTTCCAACAGTTATAGAAAAAAGTGTCAATGGAGGATAATTGTTTCAATACAATATTGTATTTGTAGCAAAATGTGTGTTCCTTAAAGTTTGTACTTTTTAGTTAGCACTGATATTTTCAATAAAATCATGTCGGGAACAGTCAGAATAACTGCTGTCACTGTCCAATTCATGCAATGACACAATTGTTTGTAGCTTTGACAGCTCATGAGTTCTTAAAGGGGAAATGCACTGATCCTGTATGCCATTTTTTCTGTAGTATTTTTAAATATAATTTCCAATCGTATTGTCCAGTCTTTACTGGAGTCTTAGTATTATCAGTGGATGTTTCTGAGTTACACAGTCCTGATAAGTACCATTTTAGAAGTGTCTGATGTAGTTTACTGTATGTTCTTTTACAATTGCTGAATTTCCTACTGGAAAACAGATGGATTGCAACAGCAATGTGCATCAACTACACCATGCAGTTACTACTATTGTGTAAATCAAAAACACCCACTGAGTTTACATACTGTTAGGCCAGTAAAGCTGCAACAAGAACAGATATGAAACAGTATTAAAAAAAGAAAGTCTACAAAAATACAGACTTGCAGGTTCAGCACAGTTCTCCTTTAAAGTGTGTTCATCCTTTGACACCTGTACAGAGTTCCCAGAACATAATTTTCTAAAAAGGAAAACAACAGTCAACTTACAAAAATAAAAATAAAGAATTCAACATCAAAGGGATGAGAGTTTTGTAAGGTAATTGTCAACTGGCAATGCATGAACCAAAACTAAGTCCTTTATTTGCTAGTTAAATATAAGGACAATATCCTGAAGCATAATTTTCTGCTCTGGTTATCTGAAGAGTAAATCTTGTATCACAGTATTCAAACCTGGACCTAACCGGACCAAACCATGCACAGTTCTGTGAATCTACAGAAGTGGAAGTACAGTGACTATTACCTTCCTGCAGGGACAGTGTCTACATCACTACTATTATACAGGTCTACTCTGAAGGTAATCCCTAGCAGTGAAAGTCACCAAAGTCATTTCCTATGTTTCTATTTCCTAGGTTACACTGATGCTGAGTACTACATTCTTATTTGAAAGACTAACACATCAGTCAGCCAAAGGGCTTTTAAAATAAAGTAGTAGTTACAGAGGTGTTGGCTTACCCCTAATTGATGGTGCAAAGCTTCTCTGGAAAGCACCACGGTATTACAGATAATATCAATGCATGCAGCTTTGGGATATCTCAGGTAGTTATACAATATGTCATGTCAAAGACCCTTTCCCCATAACCAGTCTTTCCCGGCACCCACTTATTAGAATAGGCTCCCATCTGAGATCTGGCAGGTGCCATAATAATCAGTCTTCAAGGAACGCTAAACACATTTCTGTTTCAGGATGTGTTTCACTGTCTTTCTAGAATGGGGTCAGACCAATTCTGCCTCTTGATTGGTCAAATTCTAATAACAAGGGATGTGATAATAGGATATAAAGACCTACAGTATGTTATTCACTCAATAACAGTCATTTCAAAGAAGTCATTATGCAGCTCAAACACTAGTTCATGATATTCTTCATAAAAGCAGTCCTATCCAAAATCTCATCATGAGAATTAAACACAATCAGAATGCAACCTCAAAACATCCTGCTCAAAAAAAAAAGTTAAAACAAAAAATTCACAAAAAAACACAACTTCTTTAAGACAAGACATAAGATCCCCATCTACTATACATTGTAAACAAATCTAGCTAAAGTTTCACAGTTACATAAATTATGAGATTAGTGTATATCACATGGAACCTCAGCCTCACTGGAATGCAAAGCAAGCATGGTCTTAGTAATGATTAACGTCAAAAAAGTAAAGAATGATCATGATGAAGATGATGATGAAAGCAATAAAAACACAATTTTCTTAATGTAACACACACAGACCTCTTCCACCTGCTTTACATAGAAAACAAACCTAGCTAATGCTTCAAATTCTCATATAAACACAACTCCTACTTAAAGCACACATAATGTAAACCTGCAGCAAATGCACATTGAAACAAAGTGCAGTAAGAAAGATTCAATACATACCTAAATCTGCAGTGTTTCTGCTGTCTCCATTTGCTACAATTTCAATCTTCTTTAAGCACAAACTTTATGAAATGCAGCATGTGATCTAAGTTGTAGTACTTGGTACTGCCCCCAAATCAGTCCTGAAAGTCAAGCGTTGCCTCTATCTTACCAAGGTTGCCAGATTTGCCACAGCCCACAAGCACAGGACACCCCATTGCCATACCAGGGGTGCACATAATTGGCTCCAACTCGAAGACCAAGCACAGTACAGTGGGCACTTGCAAAATTTTTCTTTAGCTTCCTCCAGAAAAAAAACTCCCTGCTTATATGACTCTCAGCTTGGTTAACCTGTCCTGCTCATGCTACACAACCAACAACTTGTTGTCCACCCAACTGTTCTGGACCTCTGTGGGGCAAACTTATTTTGGTTATCATGCAGCAATGCTCTGGAACAAAATAGCCTTTTCAATCAGGCAGTCCTCATAACTGAATGCTTTCTGAAATAGACTCAAGAAACATTTAGTCTGCAATCATTCTTGCACTTATTATGGCTTGCCGATGGAGTTGTCGTCTGTCTACAGTACCTTTTTTGACTGTTGTTTAACTCTGTAAGCTTATTGTATGCTACCCTCTATTATTGTACTCTATCTGCTTTGTACAATTTCTCATATACCTGCATTCTGTACCTTATCGATGCCTGGCTTGTACCTGATAAAGGTGCCCTAGCATCACTAGTGTACTCACCCAGTTTACAAAAATGTAAATACAATCAATAATTATTTCCAGACAAAATTTTCACAATGCAGGATGTGATGTCATGGAATTCAACAACCCGGGGCAACAGCCCATGCAATAACAACAGCTGCAGTGTGTTGCCATATGCAAATGAATCACTATTTGTAAATCTCTTAAAGCTGTACAAGCACTTCTAGTCACATCCTATGGACTTCACTAAAACAAACCTTAAATATGCTAATTAATTTTATTCAGTAAAAAAATTCTATAAGCAGGCTAAGACACTCAGAAATGGTGCTGTAAGTACATTGTGGTGATTGACTTCCCTTGGCATAAAGACAATAAAGGAATAATGCTTGACAGGGTGGGAGTTTTCTGGGATAACATCCCACCTCGGGTGGTTGGGCCTGAGGTCACAGTCTGAGGGCATCCAGCACCCAAGAAGGCTGTTATCCCAGCATAACTCCCACCCTGGAGGGCATTATTCTTATTATACAATGGCTCAAACAAAAGGAAACTGAGAAAATAGTAACAGGTTAATTAAAGTATATTTTAGTGTCATTTTTTTGAAGGGGGTAGGTTTACATAGTAAGAAAATAGTGCCTATTGTGTATGTTGTCCAGTAGGTGTCTGTGTCCTGCCCCCACTCTGTTCTCCTGTTACAGTTGGCAGAATCATGAGGGAGCCTGTTGTTTTGTGTTTTTTTCCCTTTTTAAATTTAATAAGGCAGTCTGTTGTCCTGTATTTAGCTGTGTTTATCTTTTTGTGTCTTCTTTGATATTTCTGAATGTTTGTGAAACCGGGAGTTGTGTGGCCGCTGACCCCGCCCTTCAGTCATGCCACAGCTTCGGTGATACCGCTATTGTCTGTTTGTATTTTGGGGAGAAGAAATAGCTATAGAAATGATTAATAAAGTGGTACATAATGTTTTAAATTTGTTTTCCAGAGCCCATAGACAGCTGTCTGCTCCGCTTGTTTCTGACACTTTCGGTTTTACAGTTTGCAAGTTGCACGGTCAGCTGCCAATGAAACCCTGTACCCTGCTCACAGTGACAATGTCTTTGTGTTAATGCTTCTCCTGGTACAGTTTTTGTGTGTTTTGTACTGGAGATAAAAGTAATCCACAGCCTATGTGTTGACGGTGGGGGGGGGATATGGTGCTTAGTCTGAGTGGTTTGTGGAGCGCATTTAGGAGCAGAGCGGGGACCTTTGAAACTGCTTCTAGCAACAGCTGCAGAATGTTTTCTTTTCTAATTTGCTGTGGTCCTGAGTATACTGGGACTACAGCCGTGATGTTATGCTGGGACAACATCCTGGCTTCAACAACATCAGGCTTTCATTCTTGTCATTGCATAATGGGAAACAATCCACCACTTGGGATGTTAAGGCAATATAACAACCCCTCTGACATGTCTTGCTCCTTATGTATTTTATTTTGCTCTAGGAAATATCAGAGTTATCAATTTATTTACTGATATTTATTATACATGAATTTTGTTCTCACTGTTTGTACCTTGTTTGGATTTATGTGATAATGGTGAAAGCCTAAAGGCGATCACCGTTATTGCGAAGTCAGAGTGGCAAAAGTCAATTTTGGCACTCTGACTCCCTGGCGCACAACAAAATGGTGCCGGGAACTTGTGTTTTCAATGGTTTATGCAGGGGAGGCTGAGCCCCTCACACCCCCGTACTTAAGGATTCTCAGCTCCAGGGAGGTGCATGTCGGGGGACTGCAAAACCATGAAAAAATTTAATTCAGTCTGGATGCAACAAAAATGCACCAGCGCCCAGACCCGAACCCAACACCTTGCCTACCAGAGCCGCCTACCCACCCATCATGCCACAGGGCAAACTCGGCAACACACCTGGGCACCAACCCTCACAGTCCCTCCCGCCCCTCGCTGTGTGTGCTCGCTCCCCCCGCTCATGTATGCATAGCGACATCCAGTCGCTATATTCACCAACCTCCCCACAATCTGGTCACCCTACCCTGTCGCTAGCTCTGATGACATGCTCCCAGGATTGGGTCACCATTTTTGCAGGCGCCCAGTCGCCAATGCCTATGTCATGGGTACCCCATTGTTTTAATTGGGATTACATTTTTTAAGTGTCAACAGTGTAATGTACCCTGAAACACCTGACTTAATTTTTTTTTTTTTATTGAAATTGTTTGCTAGGGAAACTTACAGAGATACACATGATATTCAGTTTACAGTTGTGACCAGGGGAAGGGTGGGCAATGGGAGAGCAAGCAACAGTACACATAGATAATAAACCGTATTGCACAATATGACAGTGTACAGGAACAGCAACGCTAGCAGACATTACACAGTATCACACAATAGTGGATACAAAACTGCAAATGTGAAGATTACAAAATGAACAAGTATACAAGAAAAATACACTAGAGTGACAATTGTTTTTTAGTGTGAGCTAATATAAGGTCAAGTGGAGTCACAATGGGATAACTGTGGTATCATGAGGGACTGTTTGGCAGAGGGAACACTGGTGGGTGGAATGAAACCCAAGGGTAAGCCACTTCATAACTGTGGAAGCATATAGTGGAAGGCTGGCTGACCAGAATTTCTTTTGCACCATGGGAATAGGAACCAGGTTCCACCACGGGAATGTAGATAGTGCTCAGTAAAAAAAAATATAGTGTAAGTAAATTGTTTAACTAGATAGAGAGTTTCTTAAATCAGTATTTTAAACCAGGGTTTATGTTTGTAGAGATTGTCTAGACATAGAGGATAATGCCTCAGTAACAGTGATTAACCACAGTGTAATCACCTCAAGCTTTTGCCAGGACAACCAAGTAAACCTTGAGAGCACAGCTCGAGAGGTTTACAGCTGGCGTAGCAACCGTGAAAGGTGATTACATTTGTGGTTGATCACCATTACTCAGCCATTGTATTTTATAGTGTATGGAAAAACTAGCTACTGTGGGAAAAAAAATATTGTTTTTTTAAATGTCTGTTTATTCTCCTGCTCGGCTATGAATGCCTTCTGGTTTGAATGTTGAGCAATTTAAGTGCTGAAATTAGCCATTGCAATCTATACTGCAGAGGGTCTGTAACTGTCTGAATGGAATGTGGGTGTTTTGAATGAATGTCCAAGAAGCAGATCACCTTTCCTTTCCAAGAATTTTGACAGGTGGTGACATTCTATCCTGTAATCCCATCATTATGATATAGTTATGCAAGGTTTACAGCACACTGATGTCATAACGATGGGATTATCAGGTTATAAACTGATTGAAAACAGGGGTTAGTAGACACTGTCCATACATTATATTCTGTATTAATTGATTGTATGGTGCTCTGAGCCTCAAGGGAAGGGCACCTTAAACTTTACTACTACTACTACTACTACTACTATTATTATTACTGTTATTATTATATAAACCCATATAAGATGAGATGCTGAAAGTGCCTGCAGTTGAACAAGGGCCATTGCAGTCAGTTGTACAGAATACAATTGTAACCCCCTTGTTACCCGAGGTTACTAGAATCCCAGTAAGACCTAGTGGTAGGCAGGGAAGGCAGCTTGTGAAACTCCAGTTAAATGGGTTTCACACTGTCTCACTCTGTTCTCAGTCTCAGCTGAGACTGAGGGATGACATCACCAATAGAATATTGCACCTGCATGAGCCACATTGGAATCTGCAGCAAGGGAGTTGGACTAGAACGTTGAGAGGTTTGAACAGATCCAGTGTGGAGTTGGTGTTGGGAGCTTGCTGTGAAAGCATCACAGCAGCTCAGTGTAGGTTATAGGAGCCTCAGCCCTGACAGAGGGCTACTTTTAGGTTAAAAGGGTGTGTGTCTCCACCAAAAGAGAGACACAGAAGATAATTGAAGTGGTGGAGACTGCTGTTTCGGGTCTCAGTGCCCCCTCCCTTTGGGGATGGGGGCAGGAAAGGGTTCCCTGCAGATTTCTGGGGCAACCCCCTAGTTCTGCTAGTAAAGGAAAAGCTGCCTGTTTGTTCCAGAGTTTATTTGGGAGAACAAAAAGACTTGTGAGTCGCCTGTGGGGCACCTGCAACCGGAGGGCGACTGTCTGCTCTTCCTGAAAGGGCCTGTGTTTTTCACCCTGGGACTTGTGTGACAATGTGGGGATTGAACTACTAAAATAGTGGGAAGCCTAGAGTAATGGACTAAGCAACAAGTAAAAGTAGGTTCAAGTCCAGAGCTTATTGGGATGAAAATGATATGTAGAGGAGATGTGACAGACATCTACCCTGGAATCTACATTTACAAGTTTTCAGTAAAGCAATTGTTTAGTTTCCAGAGAAATGGCCAGGTATGGACTGTGGGAGGTGGAGGGGGGAGGCCCCCCATCTTTAGTGACCAGGTCCACCTCTACGGATTTGGTCCATGGATTTCTACTTTACCTCAGGCACTTGGCCAGTGATGAGGGAAGTACCCAGATGTGGGATTGTAAGGAAAATTCTCTCTAGGAGTCGAAGGCTCTAGTGTGGTTTGGGAAGCCACAACAGGATAATTGGTTCATTCTCAAAATGGACCACGGATCAAGTGGCCGGCGGGGGAGCCGGGTCAGTGGGGAAAACCCAAGTAGTGTACAAGTCGGGCTGTGTACCCAAAGCTGCATGCAAGTCCGGGCTGTGTGCCTGGTGGGTTTAGAGCCTGAGGGCTGGAAATAGTGATAAAGTGTTCTGTTGTCTCTAATCTGCATTACTAGGAATGTAGCCCCGTGGGGGTCCATCTATGCTTTGTTTGTTCAGCTTGGATGTGAATAAAAGCCACACTGAAGAATCCCATTCCTGGTTCTGGACATTACAATTATTGCTTCCTGTGTTCGGATTTACTTGGGTGCCCCTGTGCAGAGTAGCCAAACCTCGGTCCCCTGTGCCGAGTAACCTCATCCTCCCCGAACCCAGTCCTCACCAAGTACTGCTGTCAGCTTCAACAGCATGCCACCTGTCATTTTGCTAAAAAAGGCAGGGGTGAGGGGTTACACAATGGTGTGTATGGCAGAGCTCCAACATCCACAGGGATTCTTGTATTTTAGATGGAAATGGAGCTGTCTACAAATAACTTGCCTGGTTACATGGGAGCATATAGCGGAAGGCGAGTTAACCAGAATTTCATCCTCACTTTGGGATTAGGAGCTGGGTTCCAGCACGGGAATGTATACTATGTTCAGTAAGATTGTGGAGATTGTTTATTTATTATTTGATGAAGGGCACCCGCTGCACTTCAAGATGTGCTTTCAAAAATAAGATGTTCCAGCTGTTACAATTGACTAGATAATACATTTTTTTCATTTTCAATGTTCCTTTCCAAGATTTACAGCACACCGTGATAGTCCATCTAAAAAGTCTATATAGAAAACACTTCAAAACATTTGACTCCCCCCGTTAACTTCACTATGCCTTTGTTTATGACATTGTAGTGCTCCCCATGACAATAGACTGTGATGTCACAAACAGCAATTGTGTGGTTAGGAGGGAAGAGTCAGATACATTTTGAAAGACTCAGAGAAATAATTGCTCCATCATCTGCAATATTTAGCAGACCAACAGCAGGGGAAAAATAACTAGAAAACAAAAAAACTTAAACCACAATCAGTGTAAATCTAGTGTTTTTAAACTTATAAGCTCTGCTACTGTACTACTATTAGTACTATTTAAAGCAATATAAGCTGAGATACTGGAAGTACCTGCAGCTGAACAAGGGCCAATGCAGCCAGTTGTACAGAAGGCAATGGTGTGCATGGCAGGGCTCACATGATGTGATAATGGAGCTCGTAGTGAGAGCTGTGACAACCATAAAGGCCCTATGAAGGTGAGTAAAAACATTTTGCTATGCTCAGGGAGTCGGGGAGTGGGTTTAAATATAAGGAGAACATGTAAATTAAAACTATAAAACACTTTCTGCAGGTTTAAAAGTCAGAGTAACTGAAGAAAAACTATAGGGACATATTCAATAATGACTAGAAGGTCTGAAGAAGGACCATGGTAATGCATTACTCACTTGTAACTGGGGTGAATATGGACAAAATAGTAGAAAGTAGAAAGTTTGAAAAACGGAGCTTTGCTGTGATGCAGCAAACAGCAACGCACTTGGGGTGATAAGAGAGACTGGATGTGTATATAAGTAAGATGTTACAGAGAAGCCATGCAAAAAATGTAAATAGAGACTAACAAATCAGTGAAAAGAGATGAAATGTAATGAGATGCTGCTTAAACTGACATAAATTAGGGGGGACTAGGAAAGGACAGTAGAATGATAACTTAAAATATGGAGCACTGCTGTAACACAGCATAAAGTCAAAGGGGCATGTGGAATGGTCTGAGTACCCTAGGTGACAAGAAAGTTTGTTTGAGTAATTATGTGAACATAACATACTACAGAGAAAACTTTTTTAAATATGTCAACACCAGTAAACAGATGGATGCATTATAAGACACTGTTTAGATAATAACACCAAGAAAACAGAGACAAAAAGTGATGAGGAATTTTGAATGAGTTAATGGTGAGCACCTTTAAATATGTCCGTGCCTGTGTGAATTATGGTTTAAGGTTGAAGCAATAAGTAGAGTAGATGGCTGAAATGAATGCAATGATAAAACATTGTTTGAAATAACAATAATGAGAAAATGGAGTTGAGTAAGAAGTATGATGTAAAAATGAATAGTAGGAGAAGTATTACGACAAACAGTCTTCTTGGTAGCCTACAGGTTGCTAAGGAATATGGAATATATAAGGTTGACCAAAAAAAGACAATAATTTAACACATACAGCTCTGAATTATGGATAAAACTGTGGAGAATAAAGTGATGCCGGTAACCATTTTTCATGAATAAAATAATAAGGCAACATTAATAATAATTAATAATATTTGTAAATATGTGAACACCACCAGGAGACACTAGTGGGGCACAGGATGCTGTAATATAAAATTGCATGCAGATGTATAGTACTTGGACATGTAAGGTGAATGACTAGTATGAGTGTAATGCATAATGGGATATGGTGTTAATATGGAGACTAAGGTGTACAGTAAAAAGTCACATATACTGTAGTGTGGCAGTTACAATGTGATGATAATTATAATTATGGTTTGTACCATCAGTTTATGCCTTGATCCTTGTCCCCGAGGAAGTCCAGTGGGCAAAATGTTGGGCACTGAGGGGATCATGACAGTGTGAAGAGGTTTTTGAAAATAAAAGTGTTACCTTGAAAGGCAAAATCTGGTCTGGTTTCTCTTTTTCTGTGTGGACTTACCCACTTGTCCCAGCCCAAGAAGAATGAGTAGGAACAGTATTTTGGGAGGGGACCCACTGCATCTTTGGTTTGCACAGGGCTCACATATCTACAGGGATTCAGGTATTTTACATGGAAATGGAGCCATCTAAATGGAAATTTGTCCCACAGACATGCATTACTTATATATGAACATACAGCAGTTCTGCTTTCATAGGAAATAATGAAATCTCCAGGAAAACCTAGGAAAATTGCACTGGAGTTACAAGGAAGGAAGATTCCTAATCAATCTGGGAGCACTGGTATGGAAAGGGCAACAAAGAGCAAAACAGTAGATTTAGTTGAACAAGGTATCCATATTGGACTGCTGACACCTACAAACAGTGGCATAGATATCACCATTGCCAATATGTCAACCTCAGAATAATATTCTGCTTAATAAGTAATCCACTGAATATTATTTTATGGTTTATGGAAAATGAATCTGCGGTTTACAAAAACTGCTGCTGACTATTCTGTGGTTTATAGAAACCAGATTAAAAAAAGCATTCCATTTTTGAGATTTTTAAATTTGGCTTCTGACTTAATTCTGCAGAACTAGGCTGAATTTCCTGAATTCTGTAGAATTTCAGCAGAAGTGAAATTTGAAAGTTTCTTATAGCTCTAAAATGTAATTGCCAGGAGATGGTCTTCATCTCTTTCTAGAAGTAGGAAATGAAATATCTGACTGAAGGGTAACATCAAAGAGATACCATCACCAGGCCCTGTAACACTAAGTATATACACAGATGAGGCTGACAGAGACAACAATTTTGAAATACCACAAAACACGTTCACTAGCAAAAACTACCCACCCACTAAACTGACAGACAAATGTATTTATTTAATTTGTTAACTGGGTAAGAACCTTAGAGCACCAAATGCCCATTTTCAAGGGGGAACTGGGAGTAAATACAGCAAAACATATAAACAAATCAAAATATAAGTACAATATATAAACACAATCATGTAAAACAGTTACATTTATACAAAATCATATGTAACCCCTCACCCCTGCCTTTTTACTAAAACAACAGGTGGCATGCTGTTGGCATTGGCAGCAATACCTAGTGGGGACCTGGGTTCAGGGAGGATGAGGTTACCTGGCACAAGGGACCTAGGTTTGGCTACTCTGCACAGGGGCACCCAAGTAAATCCAACTACAGGAAGCAATAACTGTAATGTCCAGAACCAGGATTGGGATTTTTCAGTGTGGCTTTATTCAAAACTAGCTGAAACATGACAAAGCATTGATGGTCCCCCAAGGGGCTAGGTTCACTGTATATGCAGAAAGAGACTACAAGGCGGTCCATTTGAAGAATGAACACATTTCTACTATGGTCTGGCTCTGGACCCACCAGGCACTCAGCCCGGACTTGCATGCGCTTTGGATACACAGTCCGACTGGCCCGGCTCCCCTGCCGGCCACTTGACTGATGGTCCATTTGAAGACTGAACCCAAACTTTACTTGGAGAGACTCCCATCAAACAAGGAGTATATTTCCCAAACTGTGGCTCCCCACACCACTTAGAGTCTGCGACTCCTAGAGAGAGATTTAATTTCTTACTTCCTTCGGACCCCATCAAACAAGGAGTATAATTTCCCATCCTGTGGCTCCCCACACCACTTAGAGTCTGCGACTCCTAGAGAGATTTTCAAGTTGCGGCCCACGTCTGGGTACCCACCTCATCATTGGCCAAGTGCATGAGGCAAGTAGCAAATCACAGAAGAAATCCGTACAGGTGGACCTGGTTACTAAAGATGGGGGGTGTTCCCACCTCCAGCTCCCACAGCCTATACCCAGCCATTTCTCTGGACAAACAGAAACTTAGAACTTTAACATGTTGATTAAACGGTAGGTGACCTGAAGCACCCCCTCTACAGCATTACTTGAAATCCATTAAAACTTTAGACTTTTTGACTGCTCTATTTGTTTGTCCTAGTAAAATAGTCCTCCCAAAATAGCAGTCCACATCCCAGCTTTCTTTATATTTCCAAACTGATGAAACAATTGGTTTGCCCCTTCAAATGGAGCAAAACACTCACCCTTTCGTTGCAGGTGCCCCACAGGCGAAGTACCACTTCTTTCACTGTTATACAAGAACAGAAACTGTAAACAGGCAGCTTTCTTCTATAGTGGAAATAGGGGATTGCCCCTGGAATCCACAGAGGGACTTTTCTTCCACCCCCCTGGAGGGAGGGGGCACTGAGACCTGGACAGCGGTCTCCACCACTTTCAAAAGGTAAACAGGAACACACTTCCTTCTCCTACAGAAGGTAAACAGAAACTGAACTTGAAAACTCCCAAAGTTCTAACTCACTCCCTCTGCTGCAGATTCCAATGTGGCTTATGCAGCTTCGACAGTTCTATGGTGATGTCATCTCTCAAGTCTCAGCTGTGACTGAGAACAGAGTGAGACAGTGTGAAACCCATTTAACTGGAGTTTCACAAGCTGCCTTCCTGCCTACCACTAGGTCTTACTGGGATTCTAGTAACCCCGGGTAACAAGGGGTTACACTCGCCCTTGACCAGGAAAATGACTGTCCCCAGTCATTATGCACCCGGCCTTAGGCCATCCCACCCTATGTGCTACCTGCGGAGGGGGGTGATCAGGCCCCCTCCTACCATGTGCAAGCACAGGCAGGCAACACTAAGGGCCTAGAGGCCTGTAGCTGACATATCAGCCTCTACTCTATCCACTTACTATGGACACCTAGTGGCTCTGGTAGAACCATCCAGAGCATAGCCCTGATAGATCAGCACTGCAGTCCCTATGGCTGTTCAGGACCACAGCCTGTCTATCCCCCCTAACCCTCTAGGGAAAACCTATCTGCCTCTAACATAATATCCCAAACAAAAACAAAACCTGGGGACCTCCCCGACCTTGGGCAGCCTGCAACTACAAAACAGCACTTCAAATTCTACACAATAAAGCACTGACGAGGAACTCTGATGAGCCCCTCCTCTTCTTGTCTTCTCTTCTGTCTTCCCAGGAACACCTGTAAGAAAAAGACAAAAACAAAAACACACTCCTAATCTGCATACACAGTCTACCTAAAACAACAATAACCCCTACCATACAAAAAAAACACTGAACAATCCCAAAAAATATTTCTTTTTAGAAAAAGGTAGAAAAACAGTATTTACATTGGAGTACAATAATGACATTATTTACAATACACATTTGGGGGGATGGAGTGCCCTAAAAGTCCCAACTAGTGACCACAAAGCCCGAAGGCTAGTCCAATAAAGAGTCTCTCCTGGGCTGGAGCCCCGTGAAACACAGTTCTAAAAGGCCAAAGTCCCAAAGGGGAGAGTCTTTGTGGACAGTTCACACATTTTTGAAGTCTGTAGTGTAGGGTGTATACTGCAATGTCATAAAGATAGAAAAAGGATTTTTCGGACTTACCAGCCACTTGAAGTATACGAACAGCACCAACCTTATCCCTGATGAAGACTCTCCCTGGCAGCATTTCTTCTGATACAGCTGGGCGGACATCTTCTGGGAACCACAGGAGTGCACATCTAGAAACAGCTGGGCTGATGTCATCTATGGAGAAGGAACCTTAGAACAGGAACAAAAAGAAAAACAGCTGGTCCAACATCATCCGATTACTAGGCGATGAACAGGAAACAGCTGGGCTGGTGTCCTCTCTGGATCTGAAGTCATCTGGTGGGCCAGTAGATGGTTGCTGAACAAGACAGTACACTGTAGACTGATGAATGTGGAGCACCTGAGTCCTTGGTTATTCATATTGGTGGATCAATAAGGGCACTTCACAGTCTGATGTGGCAGAATTGACTACCACTGCTCAGCTCTCCATTTTGTAGGCACGGGCTTAATTGCTGGGAGGTCTTGCACTGAGACCAATAGTACCGGGGGTCAGGGGCTTAAATTATTACCCCATCTGGGCGAACATAACTCACACAGTGGGAGACTTCGCATCCCTCTCCGTCCACTATTCTCACTCTGTCCATAAACAGTGTCCTGCCTCTCTTTCACTGTGTATACTTTTCGTGGAACAGTCTATTTTTTACATGCTGGTTGGCCCCAGGATGCACATGTTTCATTGCTTCATCCCAGATCCAGGATTTCCTGCAGTCCTCAATCTCTCCCAGACTCTCCGAGGAAAGGTAGGAAAGGTCATACCATAGATTTCATTGGCCTTTCTATGAACCAGTCTCTCCTCTTTACTTGCTTTGGTCAATCTGAGACCGCTGGCCTGGCTTGGGGTGGCCAGTCCTGGTTCTGCCAACTCGATCCTCAAAGAAATTAAAACAGATCCCTGACTTTTCTTTTTGTAAAGCCAGGGCAGTGGCATCACCACCTTCTTCAACACATTCCTCCGAGGCAAGATCTTGAGGCTGTGTACCCATTCCTTTCTCACAAGGCCACATAGGTTCCCCCTCATCTTCCTCTTCACTGAGGATCTGAGCCCAGGAGTGAGCAGTTGTTCTCACCCCTGAGACTATCCATTCATCACTAGGAGTGGAGGTCGACACCTCCCATTCAAAGGCCTCCCGTATCTCATCTTCACCTAAGAGACTTGGGCTAGGTCCCCCCACCCAGGGGTCTATTGATGCATTATCTGAACTTTCTTTCTGAGATCCAGCATCCAAAACTTCAATTTCAGGTTCAGTCTCTAATTCTGCACCCTCTAGCTTTGTGCCACACTCCCCCGAGGGACCTTCCTCCACAGGCTCCGCCTGATGC
Source organism: Neoceratodus forsteri (assembly GCA_016271365.2). Classification (NCBI taxonomy): domain Eukaryota; kingdom Metazoa; phylum Chordata; order Ceratodontiformes; family Ceratodontidae; genus Neoceratodus; species Neoceratodus forsteri. Next base: position 1,255,931,139 of record CM057449.1, on the reverse strand, counting down.
TGTGTGCTGCCAACTGCAGATTCCTGAATTTTTGTCCATGTGGGAGCCAAATGAATTGGAGGTGCTTTATACAAGCCATATTTTTGTAGACATCCAGCACAGTGAGGAATCATGAAGACATCCCTTCCAGCACTCAAGCACATCTGGCATACACGCACTGGATAATTAGGAATTGCCACATCAGGAGGGAGCTGCCCTCCATAGCACCACTTTTCAATATCTCTCAGTCTATTTACTGCTGCTGTTACTGCAACCCGGGTATGATCTGGGTAATGAGCTGGTCCTGAGGCCATAACTGCAGAAAAATAAACAAAAGTTCACTGTAACTGGAAGTCCCACTTTAATGAACACACACTGTAGCTTTAAAATGGCTCTCCTGCTGCTGTGTTTACTTTACTACCCCACCCTGTAATGGCGGCGGCAGCACTCCTGTGCACCAAAATTTAGACTCTGGGTCAAGCCACTGCACACCCAATTTACATTAGCTACTGATAACTTTTACTTAAACTGTACAACTTGCTCTGATCTGGCTTTTCACAGATTTACAGGATTTTCCTTGGACTTTTCACATGCTGGCAACATTCATTTAATTTACAGTCCCTTAAAAGTTTCAGGTTTCAGCTCAGGATTGCCTACTTCTACTAGTGTTGCACTTTTTTACAACCCACAGTCTCTCTCTGGCTGCAAACTTTAAACTGAGGCTACTTTCATTGCTATGCACACATTCAATGGCTTTACAGACTTGCACTTGCTGGCAGAACATCACACAGTCGCTACTTGCAAAGCAACTATACTGCTGCATACACATTTTATATGGCATTACTGAAAATCACTGTTTGAGCAGTTTTAAATTGTTTACTCACTGTTATTTGTAGCAACTTGCTGTGATGGGGTAAAATGGCCTGCAGCCAGATTTCTAAGGCCTCGGAATGCAAACGGGCGGGCAGTCTCCGCGATCGTTGTTTTAACCACAAAATCCACTAATGCCATGATCGATTTGCGGGTTGAGCCCGATTTTAAACTAAAAAGTCGCTTTTTGAACTGTTTCACAGCGCTTTGAATCCTCGCGATGCTCCTCCACTGCCAGTACACGCACTACTCTCTGTCTTCCTCTCGAATGCTGAGGCAGTCTCAGAAGAGCTGGCTGAGGGGTGGGACTAATGGCAAACTGACCAACCACACGACGCCATGCAAATGAGCCTCTTCTTCCTCGCGAGGGCTCCTCTCCTCACGGCGATCGTCGAGCAGGCAAATTTAAACTGTAAAATGCACACTTTTTTTTTTCAACTGTCTCCACAGCGGGAGCCCATTTCAACCATGTAACATTGCCATTAACTCTGCAGTCTCTAGCTTTGCACAGAAAGCATTTCCAACATCCAGGGCATAATTTCTCTGTTGCTACCTCTAGTTTTCCACACTTTTCTTCACAGAATTTACTTTAAAAGCATTTCAAATGTCCAGGGCATAATTTCTCTGTTGCTACCCCTAGTTTTCCACACTTTTCTTCACAGAATTTACTTTAAAAGCTGACAAAAATGCTGTAAACAATTTTGATGATGCAGGACAAGGGCACACTCTTTGGCTTTACAGCTCCTTGGTAAACAGTTGGCATTTTTTAAACAGCAGCACAAGATTCACAGCACACAGCAACACACTAGGGAAATTGCTTCAACTTTTTTGGGCTACCCACTGCCAGATAGCCAAAACGCTAACCCACTTGCCCAAGCACCTTCCTTCCCGAACAAATCCCAGCGGTGCCTCCATTTTTGTAACCCCTCACCCCTGCCTTTTTACTAAAACAACAGGTGGCATGCTGTTGGCGTTGGCAGCAATACCTGGTGGGGACCTGGGTTCAGGGAGGATGATGTTACCTGGCACAAGGGACCTAGGTTTGGCTACTCTGCACAGGGGCACCCAAGTAAATCCAACTACAGGAAGCAATAACTGTAATGTCCAGAACCAGGATTGGGATTTTTCAGTGTGGCTTTATTCAAAACTAGCTGAAACATGACAAAGCATTGATGGTCCCCCAAGGGTCTACGTTCACTGTATATGCAGATAGAGACTACAAGGTGGTCCATTTGAAGAATGAACACATTTCTACTATGGTCTGGCTCTGGACCCACCAGGCACTCAGCCCGGACTTGCATGCGCTTTGGATACACAGCCCGACTGGCCCAGCTCCCCTGCTGGCCACTTGACTGACAGTCCATTTGAAGAATGAACCCAAACTTTACTTGGAGAGACTCCCATCAAACAAGGAGTATATTTCCCAAACTGTGGCTCCCCACACCACTTAGAGTCTGCGACTCCTAGAGAGATTTAATTTCTTACTTCCTTCAGACTCCCATCAAACAAGGAGTATAATTTCCCATCCTGTGGCTCCCCACACCACTTAGAGTCTGCAACTCCTAGAGAGATTTTCAAGTTGCAGCCCACATCTGGGTACTCACCTCATCACTGGCCAAGTGCATGAGGCAAGTAGCAAATCACAGAAGAAATCCGTAGAGGTGGACCTGGTTACTAAAGATGGGAGGTGTTCCCACCTCCAGCTCCCACAGCCCATACCCAGCCATTTCTCTGAACAAACAGAATCTTAGAACTTTAACATGTCGATTAAACGGTGGATGACCTGAAGCATCCCCTCTACAGCATTACTTGAAATCCATTAAAACTTTAGACTTTTTGACTGCTCTATTTGTTTGTCCTAGTAAAATAGTCCTCCCAAAATAGCAGTCCACATCCCAGCTTTCTTTATATTTCCAAACTGATGAAACAATTTGTTTGCCCCTTCAAATGGAGCAAAACACTCACCCTTTCGTTGCAGGTGCCCCACAGGTGAAGTACCACTTCTTTCACTGTTATACAAGAACAGAAACTGTAAACAGGCAGCTTTCTTCTATAGTGGAAATAGGGATTGCTCCTGGAATCCACAGAGGGATTTCTTCCACCCCAGAGGAGGGGCACTGAGACCTGGACAGCGGTCTCCACCACTTTCAAAAGGTAAACAGGAACACACTTCCTTCTCCAACAGAAGGTAAACAGAAACTGAACTTGAAAACTCCCAAAGTTCTAACTCATTCTCTTGCTGCAGATTCCAATGTGGCTTATGCAGCTGCGACAGTTCTATGGTGATGTCATCTCTCAAGTCTCAGCTGTGACTGAGAACAGAGTGAGACAGTGTGAAACCCATTTAACTGGAGTTTCACAAGCTGCCTTCCCTGCCTACCACTAGGTCTTACTGGGATTCTAGTAACCCTGGGTAACAAGGGGGTTACACATAAAATGTGTTTTCAAAGCAAGAAGTAAAGCCATCAAAAAATGAAGAGTAATGAGTACCAGTGCCCATAGTCTGGGTAACAAGCTTGCTGAACTAGTGGCCTTGGTGGAAGAGGAACATCTGGATATCATGGCAGTTACAGAAACATGGTACACACAGAACCATGACTTGGATGTAAACATACCAGGGTACACTATCTATAGGAGGGACAGGGAGGTTAAAAGAGGAGGAGGAGTAGCTCTCTACATGAAGGAAGATTCAAAGCAACAGAAGAAAAGGATAAACAGGTAGGAGAGGAAGCACTGTGGGTCAACTTGGAGACAGGCAAGGGCACCACAGTCCGCACAGGGTTGTATACAGACCCCCATCTCAGGGGGAGGAAATGGACAAAAAAATGAAAGAAGGCATCCTTAGAATGGCAGAAAAAGGGGAGATATTGTTGATGGGGGATCTGAATATACCAGATGTTAACTGGAGTGAATTTTCTGCAGCCACATCCAAGTGTGGGGTCATTCTAGATACCCTTCAGGGAGCATGCCTTAGACAACTAGTATTGGAACCCACTCAGGAGAGAGAAATCTTAGATCTGGTACTCTCAAATGGAGATGTAGAAAGGATCACAGATGTAGAAGTGGGTAGCCATCTGGGAACTAGCGACCATCGAACAGTATGGTTCACGATAAACACAACAGTAGAGTCAAGCCATACAAAGACAAAGGTCCTGGACTTTAGGAGGGCTGACTTTGCCAAAATGGGTGAGTGCCTAAGGAATGCACTAGCAAATGGGCAGGAAGGAGGGGTAGAAGAACAATGGTGAATAATCAAAACTGTCACCACTAGGGCAACAAGTCTTTGTGTGAAGCAAATAAAACAAAATGATATAAAAAAAACACTATAGTTCTCAAAGGGGTGGCAGAGAAGGTTAGGGAGAAAAAGATGGCATTCAGGAAGTACAAGGAATCACAGAAGGAGCAGGACAGATAACTATATCAGTTAAAGCAGAAGGAAGCAGGGAAGGCAGTCAGAACAGCAAAGGCCCAAACCAAGGAAAAGATAGCCAACTCAGTTAAGAAGGGGAATAGAACCTTTTATAGGTACATCAGGGAATGAAGGAAGACCAAGGGAGGGATAGTGAGGCTTAATTAAGGGGTATGGGGTGGGCAGAGGGTGACTGTGAAAAGGCAGAGATACTAAACAAATATTTTTGCTCAACATTCAAAAATTAAGAAGGGGAGGTACCTAAACCAAACAATAGAAACACTCTGGATAGGGAGGTTGATAGCAGACCATTCACAGAAGAAAGAGTTCTGAAAGATTTCTTAAAACTGAAGGTGGACAAAGCAATGGGGCCTGATGGGATTCATCCCAGAATTCTAGAAGACCTAAGGGTAGAACTAGTGACACCACTGACTACCCTCTTTAACAAATCATGGGAGGATGGGGTGGCACCTGAGGACTGGAGGATGGCAGATGTTATTCCACTTCACAAAAGTGGGAGCAGGTCAGAGGCAGGAAACTACAGACCAGTAATTTTGACCTCAGTGATAGGGAAAATGATAGAATCACTTCTGAAGGAAAGAATTGTTGAGTACCTATAGGCCAGAGGGGCACAGGACCCAAGGCAGCATGGCTTCACAGTGGGAAGGTCATGTCAGACAAATCTAATAGATTTCTTTGACTGGGAGACCAAAGTAGTAGATATGGGAGGGGCTGCGGACATGGCCTACCTAGACTTTAGCAAGGCATTTGACACAGTCCCACACAAAAGATTAATCTACAAGTTGGCCAGCCTGGGAGTGGGTCCCAAGATGGTAGCCTGGGTAAAAAATTGGCTGGAGAACAGGACATAGAGGGTAATAGTAAACGGAGTCCACTCTGAAGAAAGGGGGGTTATCAGTGGGGTACCGCAGGGTTCAGTTCTAGGACCAGTCCTGTTTAATGTCATTATAAGTGACATTGCAGAGGGACTGGAAGGAAAAGTATGTCCCTTTATAGATTACACAAAGATCTACAACAGGGTAGATACACAAGGTGGGGTGGAAAGGATGAAAAGGGACTTGGAAAAGTTGGAGGAATGGTCAAATGTACGGCAGCTTAGATTCAATGCTAAGAAGTGCAAAGTAATGCACCTGGGAAACAAAAACCCAGAGGAAGAGTACACAGTGGGGTATGAGATACTAACAACAACAAAAATGGAACGGGACCTGAGGGTAGTCATGTCAGATGTCCTAAAGGGGGGCAAGCAATGTGAGAGGGCAGTAAGGAAGGCTGGGGGGATACTGGGATGTATAGGGAGAGGTATCACCAGTAGAAAACAGGAAGTTTTTATCCCTCTGTACAGACAGCTGGTAAGACCCCATCAGGAGTACTGTGTGCATTTCTGGAGACCCCATCTCCACAAGGACATAGACAGGATGGAGGCACTCCAAAGGAGGGCAACTAAAATGGTGCAAGGTCTGCACCAGAAGACATATGAAGAGAGGCTTAAGGAGCTCAATATGTATACCCTTGAGGAAAGTAGGGACCGGGGGAAAAGGATAGAAACTTTCAAGTACCTCAAGGGAATCAACAAAGTCCAGGAGGGTAGCATCTTTCAGAAAAAGAGGTGTGTAAGAACAAGGGGGCACGATTTGAAAATAGAAGGAGGACAGCTCAGAGGTAATGTGAGGAAATATTTTTTCATGGAAAGGGTTGTGGATGCATGGAACGGCCTTCCTGAGGAGGTTGTGGAGTCAAAAACAGTGGGGGAATTCAAGAATGCATGGGACAGACATAAGGCAATTCTAGGTGGTGAGGGTAGGAGGAAGTAGGCTGTTGGTTAACTAGGATCTGCAGCTTATCCATTAGGTAGGGAAATGAGCAGACTGGGTGGGCCAAGTGGTCCTTAACTGCCGTCAAATTTAAATTCAATGTAAACCTGGAATATGATACTGTTTGATGAAATTCAGTAGACAAGGAATTTCAGTCAACAAGGGAGTTATACAAAAAACACCATTGTCCAGCAACAGTGCAATGGCATGAGAGTCTCTACTCACCTCTTTCAGATAACCTGGTTACATAACCTATGGAGTGTGGAAATAATACATTCTTAAAGTGGAAAAGGATAGGACCTCTATAAAACCTCCAAAAGGTAAGAAGTCTGACATAAATGCAATGTGCAACAAAAAAAACCAGTTCAAGTTGAAATAAAGATCACAATGATGTGTGTAATGGGGATTAAGAGTGATACACTGACAAATCTAATTATAAAGTACTTCAACCCTTCTAAGAGTGGTTTTGTTGGCAGCAGAGTAAATGAGTAAACAATCATGAGCTAGACAAATGGTTTGAAATGCTGGCTCATTTCCTTGACACCTGCTTGTGTAAAAATGCTTAAGTTAGTCTAATAAAAAGTATGACCCACAATAATGTGTAATGGATTTACATAGAAACATAGATGTTGTCATCAGAAAAAGGGCCATTCGATACATCCAGTATATCCTGCCCAACTATTGTTATTTGTGACAGCCCTAGCGGTCCTTCACTCCACTTTCCCTCCCTCCCCTTCTGTTGATGTCATTACCAGTCCCTTTTGTCTGTCTCACCTCTGTTTAAATTTCACCCCACCTAGATTTCACACAGATGATGTCCCTTGGTCCTCTGTTCCACACATCCAACACCCTTTCCATGAAAAAAATGCCTCCTTGTATCACTCCTAAATCCCCAGCACTACAGTTTCATTGTTTTCTCCCTGGCGCTCGTGTTTCCACTGGGCATTAACAACTTTTTATCTACTTTATTTCTCCCATGGAGGTATTTATATATCTCAATTATGATGCCCCCCAACACACACACACACACACACACACACACACACACACACTTCTTGACTGTAGTGTGTACATTTTGAGGTACTCCTTCCTCTCCATTTAAGTCCTTTCCTGCTGTCCCTGAATCATTCTCGCTACCCTTCTCTGCACCACCTCCACCCTGCTCTTGTCCTTTTTCAAGTGTGTGTGTGTGCCTTGGAAATGTATATAGTACTTCAGGTGAGGATGCACATAGGAAATGTGCAGAGGCAGAATCACCTTTACCTTCCTGCTACTGACCCCCCTTCATATGCATTCTGTCCTACTGTGTGTCCTCCTCACAACCCTAATGCAAACATAGAAACATAGACAATGTGGCATAAAAAGACCACCAGTCCATCCAGTCTGCTCTTTTATTCTGTCCTACAGTACCTCTAGATCTATTGCCAATATGAGAATTTTCCCCCATGCAACCACTCCGTGTCTTACTGCTACCCCCCCCCCGAGTAACTATTAAGCCGTAACTGTGTCCCAGTCATGCTTGAATCCATTGATGTTTTTTGCACCCACCATCTTAGCCAACTGGCTGCTCCACAGGTCAAGCACTCTCTCCCTATAGAAAAACTTTCTCTCATCCCTCCTGAATCTCCCTCCCACCACCTGTCACTCATGTTCCCTTGTTTTTGACCCGCCATTCCTGTGGAATAATTCCTCTCAGTTTCTCTTGTTCATTTCTTTTTCAAACTTGAAGGTCTCTATCATGTTGCCCTTCTTCCTCCTGGCAGCCAGTAAGTACATATTCTGTGCTCTACGTTGAGCCTCATAGGATCTGCCTTGTAGGCTCTGAATCATTTTGGTTACTGTTTGCTCTCAATCATTTGGTTTTGGCACTGGACTGATTTTTGAAAATTACCCAAAATGATTATCACCAGGTCCCACTCCTAAGTCATTCTGTCCACCGCCAACCCCCATCCAGTATTCTGTTTTCATGTTTTTCACCCCATGTGCATTACCTAGCACTTTTGCATTCAAATTTAACTGCCACATGCTTGACCTTTCTCAAGCCTTTCCAGATCCTCCCTAATAGTTCATAACCCCTTATCACTGACCACTCTTCCCCAGATCTTGGTAGCACCTGCAAACTGGCAAATCTTGCTCGGGACGCCTACCCCAACATCACAAATTAAGATGTTAAAGAAGACTAGTCCCAAAACTGATCACTGTGGCACTCCTTTTGTTACTGTTAAACTGTTTATTTAATTTTCAACTTTCCATACATACATTGAAATGTGTATATGGCTAGGGTTGCTGGTTACACTTACAACCCAGACATTGATATAGCAGTAGAAGAATTGAGTACTTACAGTCACCTTGTTGACCTTATGCTCAGATATGGGGTTGTGGATTGTCAAGACTTCTGTATTCCATCTCTGGGGTTGCAGTGGCCCGTATTGGGCTGATGATCTGACCAGGCATCCATCACCCTATGCATAAGAAGTAAACACAAAGAACCACTATTCTACATAACCATTTTAACTTTTTGCGACAGGGATTATATTTTATATGATGGAGTCCCTCTTCCTCATTACTTACAGATAACCTTTAATGCATACGTTAGCTGGTCAGCCTGTCACATGTTCACCCTATTCCAGTCTTGGGGTAGCATATTTGTGAAAGGGTGCCCAGCACTCCTTATACTTTGGGATGGTGTTGGTAGCTAGGTGGGAAAGTGGTCCATAGAGGCTAACTGAACCACGGAAGTGATGATCACTTGATGCATAGGGACCTCCCTGGTCCTCCACCTGCACAAGATGAGGCGTTTGGCCTGCACTGACAATAGAGCTAGCCATCTATGTTTCAAACTTTGTAGCAGAGTGGCTTCTGATTTCAAGTCCAGTAGTAACAGGGGTATGGACATAGGGATTAGTTTGCCAAGCACCTTGTTGCATGTATCCACCACTCTTATCCAGGTCTCATGTATAAGCAGGCAGGACCATAGAATATGCAGAAGATCTCCTGGGTGAGCTTGGCACCTTCAGCATTTGTTAGTGTTCAGGACTCCTGCAGCATGTAGCACAACTAGGGTTCAGTACCATGAGTGCAAGATCTTGTTTTGGATCAACCTACTCTTTGCATCTTTATCATTTTTGTGAACTGCTCGTCAACACTCTTTCCACTGTTGCTCTGTGAATTGGACCTGAAGGGCCTCTTCCCATTTCCCCAGGACTTGTCTGACTGACTTGGTAAGGAGTCTTGTAGCATGGCATATATCTTACTGCCCATGCCCTTGGGTTTTAGGAGCCTTGGGGTTGCATGACATGGGGAAGCCCTTTTGGCTGGCTCTTAGCCAGCCCCAGCAGGGCACTATGGACTTGCAGGTACCTCCAGAGGTCAGTGGTCGGGAGCCCCCATCTGGCCTGTAGGCTGGTGAAAGAGTATGACTATAGAGGCTGGGGTAAGCAGGTCCTCCAGCTTTTGTATTCCCCTCTCCATCCACCCCTTCCAGATGATAGTTTGGTTCCCTATGCAGATGTTCTTGTTCCCAGACAGGGGGGTGAATTTTGTTGGGGTGAGGTTGGTCCCTAGTATCTTTTGCACCATGGCCCAGCACTGTAGAGAAGGACCTATGGTGGGATGTGCCTTCTTTCCTGGGTTGGGAGTGGTATATACCACCAGTGGGAGGGAAAACTTCCCACTTTGCCCTCGTTCCATGTCCACCTATTGTGGTGTTGCCTCCCCTTTGGGCCTCAACCAGTGTAGCGTTTGCACAATGTGGAATGCCCACTTGTATCCCTCCACCCAGGGGAGGCCCCACCGTCCCTCTGGCCAATGTGCTCGCAGCTTATTCCTACTATATCTTGAAGGCTTCCCATTCCATAAAAATCTCCCTATTGCCTTGTCTATCCTGGAGCTCCATGTCATGGGGAGGCCAGTGGGATATGCACCAGAATATAGAGGAGTATGGGTACCATAATCATTTTGATTGCAGCAATTCTCCCTGCATGTGTAAGACTGAGTTTGCCCCACATGTACATGTCATCTACTATCTCTGCTAAAAGTGAGTGAAGGTTATGGTCCCAGAGTTTGGAGACAACGGGGGTAAATTTGACCCCCAGGTTTGTGATGCCTTCTCCTGCTCACCTGAGCCCTGTGATCCCTAAGTCTGGGGGAGTATATCTAGGGTTAAGTGGGAGCATCTCAGTTTTTGTCTGGTTGAGGCGTAGGCCTGACAATTTGTGAAACTTTATAAGTATCTCTAGTAGAGAGGGCAGAGCCTTGGTAATGTCTGATACCATGACCAAAAGGTCATCTGCATACATGAGTATTGTATACTCCCTGTCACCTACTGGGATGCCCTGGATCCTCCCATCCTCCCGAACTTTGGTTGCCAGGAGTTCCACTGCCAGGACGAATAGTAGTGAGAGAGAGGGCATCCCTGCCTGGTTCCCCTTCCCAGCTGAAAGGTGGCGGAAAGGGTGGAATTAGTAAGGAGCTGGGCTGTAGGGGAGTTGTACAAGGCAGCTACCCAGGTCCAAAACTGGGGCTCTGTGCCTACATGTTCTAACACAGCATGTATGGAGTTCCACTCTAGGGAATCGAAGGCCTTTTTTAAGTCTATCGTTACTGCCACAATGGGAGTAGGGAGGCCTTGGGCCATGTGGACCAAATTAATCAGTGTCCTGATGTGATTTGCATTGTACCTATCTGGAACAAATTCTTCTGGGCAATCGGTTTAAATGCTTCATTGGCAAGCTTTTAAACTAGTCAAGGGGGGAGTCACTGATAAGCAGAAGGGAATTCCCAGCGTTCCCCTACAAAACTGGGTACTAAATGAGGTAAAGAAAATGTACAAAGGTCAGTAGGGAGCACGACTGGGGTGAATGGAGAAAGCAAAGTCAATGAGGACAGGGATAGTGCCACAAAAATGAGTACTAATGCCTGTAGTCTGGGTAACAAGCTTCTTAAATTAGTGGCCTTGATGGAGGAGGAACATCTGGATATCGTGGCAGTCACAGAAACATGGTACACACAGAACCATGACTGGGACGTAAACATACCAGGATACACTATCTACAGGAGGGACAGGGAGGGTAAAAGACGAGGAGGAGTAGCTCTCTACATAAGGGAAGGAATCAAAGATACAGAACAAAAGGGTAAACAGGAAGGAGAGGAAGCACTGTGGGTCAATTTGGAGACAGGCAATGGCACCACAATCCGCATAGGGGTTGTATACAGACCACCATCTCAGGGGGAGGACATAGACAAGAAAATGGTAGGAAATATCCTTAGAATGGCAGAAAAAGGGGAGATATTGCTGATGGGGGATCTGAATATGCCAGATGTTAATTGAAGTGCATTTGCAGCAGCCACTTCTAAGAGTGGGGTCATTCTAGATGCTCTACAAGGGGGGGGTATGCCTTAGACAACTAGTACTGGAACCCACACAGGAGGGAGCAATCTTAGACCTGGTACTCTCAAATGGAGATGGTGAGAGGATCACAGATTTAGAAGTGGGTAGCCATCTGGGAACTAGTGACCATCGAACAGTATGGTTCACAATAAACACAGCAGTAGAGTCAAGCCATACAAAGGAAAAGGTACTGGACTTCAGGAGGGCTGACTTTACCAAAATGGGTGAGTGCCTAAGGAATGTACTAGGAAAAGGGCAGGAAGGAGGGGTGGAAGAACAATGGGAAATAATCAAAACTGCCATCACAGAGGCAACAAGCCTTTGTGTGAAGCAAATAAACAAAACAAAACAATGTAAGAAACCACTATGGTTCTCAAAGAAGGTGGCAGGGAAGGTTAGGGAGAAAAAGAAAGCATTCAGGAAGTACAAGGAATCACAGAAACAGCAGGACAGAGAATTGTATCAATTAAAGCAAAAGGAAGCAGGGAAAGCAGTCAGAACAGCAAAGGCCCAAACCGAGGAAAAGATAGCCAACTCAGTTAAGAAGGGGGATAAAACCTTTTATGGGTACATCAGAGAGCAAAGGAAGACCAAGGGAGGGATAGTGAGACTTAATAATAATGGGGAGGGGGGTGGACAGAGGGTGACTGTGAAAAGGCAGAGATACTAAACAAATATTTTTGCTCAGTATTCACAAATGAAGAGGGGGAGGTACCTAAACCAAACAACAGAAACACTCTAGATACGAGGGTTGATACCATCCCATTCACAGAAGAAAGGGTTCTGAAAGAACTCTTAAAACTGAAGGTGGACAAAGCAATGGGGCCTGATGGGATTCATCCCAGAATTCTAAAAGAACTAAGGGTAGAACTAGTGACACCACTGATTACACTCTTTAACAAATCATGGGAGGATGGGGTGATGCCTGAAGACTGGAGGAGGGCAGATGATATTCCACTTCACAAAAGTGGGGGCAGGGCAGAAGCAGGAAGCTACAGACCTGTTAGTTTAACCTCAGTGATTGGGAAGATGATGGAATCACTTCTGAAGGAAAGAATTGTTGAGTACCTAGAGGCCAGAGGGGCACAGGACCCAAGGCAGCATGGATTCACAGCGGGAAGATCATGTCAGACAAATCTAATAGATTTCTTTGACGGGGTGACCAAAGTAGTAGATATGGGAAGGGTTGTGGACATGGCCTACCTAGACTTTAGCAAGGCATTTGACACTGTCCCACACAAAAGATTAATATACAAGTTGGCCAGCCTGGGAGTGGGTCCCAAGATGGTAGCCTGGGTAAAGAATTGGATGGAGAACAGGACACAAAGGGTAATAGTAAATGTAGTCCACTCTGAAGAAAGGGGGGTTACTAGTGGAGTACCGTAGGGTTCAGTACTAGGACCGGTCCTCTTTAATGTTTTATATCTGTGACATTGCAGAGGGACTGGAAGGAAAAGTATGTCTCTTTGCAGACAACACAAAGATCTGCAACAGAGTTGATGCACAAGGTGGGGTGGAAAGGATGAGAAGGGACTTGGCAAGGCTGGAGGAATGGTCAAATGTATGGCAGCTTAGATTTAATGCTAAGAAGTGCAAAGTAATGCACCTGGGAAACAAAAACACAGGGGAAGAATACACAATGGGGTGTGAGATACTAACAACAACAAAAATGGAAAGGGACCTGGGGTAGTCATATCTGATGACCTAAAGGTGGGCAAGCAATGTGAGAGGGCAGTAAGAAGGGTGAGGGAATACTGGGATGCATAGGTAGAGGCATCACCAGTAGAAAACAGGAAGTTGTTATCCCTCTGTACAGACAACTGGTGAGACCCCATTTGGTGCCTGTAGTTCTGGAGACCCAATCTCCGCAAAGACATAGACAGGATGGAGGCAGTCCAGAGGAGGGCAACTAAGATGGTGCAGTGTCTGCACCAGAAGACATATGAAGAGAGACTTAAAGAGCTTAATATGTATAGCCTCGAGGAAAGGAGGGAGAGGAGAGACATGATAGAACTTTCAAGTACCTCAAGGCAATCAACAAAGTCCAAGAGGGTAACATATTTCAGAAAAAGAGGTGTGCAAGAACAAGGGGGCACAATTTGAAGACTGAGGGGGGAGCTCAGAGGTAATGTGAGGAAGTATTTTTTCATGGAGAGGGTTGCAGATGCATGGAACAGCCTTCCTGAGGAGGTTGTGGAGTCAAAAACAGTGGTGGATTTCAAGAATGCATGGGACAGTCATAAGGCAATTCTAGTGGGTGGGGGTAGGAAAAAGTAGGCTGTTGGTTAACTGGGACCTGCAGCTTATCCATTAGGTAGGGAAATGGGCAGACTGGGTGGGCCAAGCAGTCCTTATCTGCCGTCAAATTCTATGTTTCTATGTTACTTGAGAGGAATGTATCAGCTGTGGCAGCAGGGACTTAACCGGTGGGCTAGTGCTTTGGTGAAGATCTTGATCTCCACATTTATCAGGAATATTAGACGATAGCTACTGGGAGAGATGGGATCCTTACCTTTCTTCGGGAGTACTGTGATCACTGCCTCTCTCATGGTCAGCAGGAAGATGCCATCCAGCTCCACCTCTACAAAGGTTTGCTGTAGTATTGGGGAGACTATATCTGCTAGGGCCTTCCAGAATTCAACAGTATAACCATCACGCCCAGGCACCTTCTCCGGGTGGAGTGATAACATAGCTTCCTTTATCTCTGCAGTGTTTAGGGGTTCATCGAGCCTTTTTAGCATGCTGGTCTGGGATAGTCAGGAGGCAAACTGAGCTCAGGAACTCTTGGGTGGCTCATGGGTTGGTCTTCCTAGAGGAAGTATATAGGGAGGTGTAATAATCTACCATTACCTTGTTCAGTGCAGAGCCTGTGATGTGTATAATCCCTTTCCCATCCCTGAGTCATGTGATATGCCACTCCATCTGTTGTTTCCTTAGCCTACAGGCCAATACCCATCCTCCCTTCTCCCCTCACTCCCAGTACTTCTGTCTGAGTTTAAGTATGGAGACCTCAGCCTTCCTGGTTAGGAGTATGCTGATCTCCAAGCAGAGACCTAGGATTTGCCACCCTAGTAGTCCATGCAGGTAGGGCTGTGTTTGTTGTTTGTATCCCCCTCCACTCTTTTCAACTCCGTTTCCATATCCTCCAACCTTTGTTCTTATTGCCTTCTCCTGGCTACCGCATAGCTAATGATTTTCCCTCTCATGGTGGCCCTGTAGGCCTCCCATGTGTTCCCTGCTGAGGTGTCCTCAAAAGGATTTTCTTTAAAGAAAAGTTGGGATTCTCTTTGGGCCCATGCCACAAACTCAGTGTTCACTTTCATTAAGAGGGGGGCCAATCTCTAGGATGTAGAGGTGGGGGGAGGAGGGGGTCCCCATAGGATGGTTAGTTGGATTGGGGCATGGTCCGAGATTATGACTGGCAGTATATCAGCAGCTACTGCTACCTGGGTGATCTGGGGGGAGGTGAGTCAGTAGTTGATGTGGCTAAGAGAACTATGTACTGCTGAATGAAAGAAATACTCCCTCCCCCTAGAATTTAGTACCCTCCACAGATCTGCCAGTCCTTGATCTCTCATCCAGATTTGTAGGGCCAAATGCCCTTTCCCATGTATGTCCCCTGCCCCTGAGTTCCTGTCCACCAAGGTGTCCAGGACCAGATCGAAATCTCCTCCAAATATTGTGGGTATCTCCGTGCTGGATAAGTTTAGTAAGTTTTGGGCGGGTTGATAGAAGAATTCTACATCATCCTCATTGGGGCGGTATAGGTTCCAAAGGAGGATCTGGCCTGCAGGGGTTTGGAAGGGCGCATAGACCCATCTACCTTGGGGGTCTGCCTTTGCTGTGGTGAGAGACCCTTGAGCTTTTTGTGGAGCAGAATTGCCACCCCCGACTTCTTGGTTGGTGCCGATGTGTGCACCACTTGGCCCATCCAGTCCCGCTTTAGGAGTTCTTGATCCTTGCAGGTCAGTTTCATTTCCTGCAGGAATGTCACCCACACTTTGGCCTTTTTTAAGTATGGCCAACACCTTTTTCCTCTTCATAGGGTTGTTAAGCCCTCTCACATTCCATGTGATGAAAGTAAGTTTAGCCATAAGTGGTTTGCATGGGAGGTAGTGGAGGAGGTATCATGCAAACATTTATCATGCAGGGAAAAAGGTGTTGATTAATGAGGAACCTGTTTCAGTGGTGTGACCAGCCCATCAATACTGGCCAAAGTGCCCAGTGCCCCTCCCCTACTATCAAGGCTTGGGTGTTTTTTTAATGGGGAGTAGCCATTTTTTAAGAAAGAATGTTCGGGGAAACCATATCATGCTAGGGGCCATGCCCTGGCTACACTACACTCTTTCTTCCTAAGGTTCTGATCTCAATATGTCTCTTCATCTGCATGCACTGTGTAATAAGAAGGAGCATAATAATACACATAGTATAGTCCCTACCTATACAGAGTAACTTAACTAACAACCAAAACAAACTATTTACAACATGCACATCTGTGCCCAGAGGAGGCCACCCTACATCTGTGATTGTCTGCTCCAAGGGGCAGAACAAGATCTGCTTGTCGGCTTCTGGGGTGTGGTGTTTCTGTACGTGGGTGTGTTTGCCGCCTGGGTTCCCAGACCTTCTTCAGCCAGGTGGATCCTAGCCACTGGCCTGTGCAGTAAGATCTGTGGTGGCATTCCCATAGTCAGTATGTTCCTCGGCCCGACCTTTGACAAGCATCTATCCTCCCATCCCCTTCCCACCCAGGGAGAGGTGGATGTGGTGGAAGGCTGGGCAAGGAAGTCCATCTTCCATGTCCTTTTCAGGGAGGGAGGATTCTCTCATAGGGTCAGTTGTAAGGATTAACCTACCTGATAGCCCTCTCACCAAAATTTAATGTTGGTCCTGGGTAAGGCGGTTATGGATGCCAAGTGATAACCCCTTGATATCTGGTATCTAGCCCGCTCCGTGGAGCATAGAGGGTTGGGTACCTCCGTATTGTAACCCGCCAGCTTACTGCAAGGTTCTTGTTGTTCTTAATTTCTGCAACCCATCATGTTCCCTTCCTCCTTCCTCCCTGTCTTCAACTCCATAAGGGGAACAGACTGACAGTGACTCCATATTACTTTGGGTATATTCCCCTCTTTGCACCCCCAAGCTGCTTTGCCCTCCCTCCTCCCTCTTGGCACCAACATCTTAGCCAGGTAAAGGACATTTTAACAATCATTTTACAGTTAATACACCAGTGACCATCCACATACAAATGTTGCCTTCTTAGACAGCAAATATGGTGTAGTTTAGAAACATCCCCTTGTGTGTTCTGCAACATTGTTCTCCCTGCCCGCAACTTATTAAGACCCTGCCTGCCCTGGTTGCAATCCCCTTCCTCAGCCCTCTTGCCACTGGCTTCAATATTGGGGTAGCATATGTGCTGTATCCCCTTGTGGTTCTGGCTACTTATTGCCCCTCTATGTGGTGCATCCCCTCCCCGCTCCTGCCTTCATCAACCTGGGGCATAGAGGCCCAATGCTAATTGGGGGGGCAGAGGGGAGGGACATTCATTTAGAACTCAATGTTCTATAAGCCACCGAGTAGCAGTAGGCCCTGTAGATAATTACCTAGTGGATGTTCATGGTGTCATGAGTGGTATGGGGCTGCATGATCCATCCTTTACTACATCCTATCCCCAGTTGCAGCAGGCAGAGAGACAGACAAGTTAACCCACACTGTAACTTTCTGTGTTAAGTGACCAAACACAAAAGTCCCCCATCAATGTGCAATTAATGGAGGATCTCCAGGGAGAGAGGGTGGGTAGATCATTCAACACGGCTGTTCTTTGAGGGCTATGGGCAGCCAGTAGGTCTATGTGTGCAGTTTAGAGACAGCATTGAGGCGGCCCCATCTCCCTCTGCATGTTATGCCTTCTCGTCCTCCCCTCCATCCCAACCTGGCCTACTAATGTAAGCCCCAGCATCACCTATCTGATTTAATCCGTTGGGTCCTGAATGTTCTCCTGCAGTCCTCTCCAAGCTGGGGATGGGTTTACCGGTCTCTGAACTTCTCCATTGGCTCCTAGTTCCAGATTACTGGCATGCAGGGCTTGGGCTTGGCCTGGATTCCTCTCTGGTTCTGGCACCACCTCCACAGAGTTGAGCTCTGGCCATGGCATTTAATCCTCCATGTTGGATGCAGGGTACTCTTGCAGCTGCTTTCTCGGGTCTGGTGACACTTCTCTCAACACTGCAAATTGATTTTCAGTCATATGGCACACCAGGGCTGTGGACTCTGCTCTCTACTGATCCCGGTTCCTGTCTTTGCTGTTGGGTTTGGTGCGTGTCTGTGGAGGTTCTATCTTCTTGTGGGCTTCCCTTAGGGAGCACTTCCAGCTGTGTCTAGGGAGGGCCCGGGCTGTCCCTCTTTCATTTCCATTTCTTCAGCCCCAGAGGGAGTGTTTGGGCTGTGATGTGAGGGGGAGCCATACTTTGGTGTATTTTTGCCCCTGGCCCAGTTTCTGTCCAGGTAATCTTCCAGGGCTGCTGGGGTTTCAAAAAGCATTGGTACTCCATTAAGGACGAGTTGCACTGTAGCTGAGTATCTGAGGGAGTATTGAAGGCTCAACTTTTGCGTTGTGTGGTGGGCCTGGGTATACTTTCTTCTCTTCCTGGATAATTCTTTGGAAAAGTCTTGAAAACTTGAAATTGCATGCCCTTCCCAGGACAACCGACCCATCTCCCTTGAGCATGTTAGGAGGAGCTGCCTTGTGTTATAGCTCAAGAGTTTGATCATAATGGCCCTCGGCTTTTCTCCTTTCCGTGGTAGTGGGGCCAGAGTCTGGTGTATGCTTTCGATATCCAAGCAGAACCCTTGTTTAAGGCCCAGAGTGGAGAGGAGATTTTGCTGCAGGAATTGTACTATGTCCTTCTTTTCAGGCCCCTCCGGAAAAGCCATCAAGCACAGGTTGTTCCACCTGCTGTGGTTTTCAAAGTTGTCCACTTTAAGCTGGAGGCTTTGAATCAGGCCTCGTTGTTCCCTGTTTTCAGCCTGGACCTCCTCCAGTGCAACCTTGTGGGATGCAACCTGTCTTTCAATCTAGGTCAGGCATCCCTCTAACTTTTTAATGGCAGCTGTTGTTTCATGTGAGGCAGTAGTGACCTGCTCCATTTGGGCGATTAGCATTTCAAACATTTTGTCCACTTTATGGGGGTTGTGGTGTCTTCTGGCATAGTCACCATTATGCCGCTGCCTCCCATTACACTTGCTATACCAGTGGATCGCGTAGTAAGTTAGTGTCAAAAGGTATGTACTTGTGCTGTATTTCAGGATCTATTAGGCTGTCTAATTTGATTAGATCGATGCCACCTTCAATTTTTGATAATTCCAGATTTATTGCACAGAAAATCGCAGCTCTTAGCTTGAGCTACCATCTTGGATCCCTTCTTAGCCATGCCCCCCAGTGACATTACACTGGTGATGTTCATGACCACCAAGTTCTCCTGACTGAGGACAATCCAAAAGGTTCACTCAGTTCGCCAATTCCTTACCTTATACGTAAGCCTACCAGGTCACTCATCCTCTTGACAACCATCCATGTGGGAAAGAATTAAAGATTTTGTTGAAGTGTAGGCACAGTAAATATACTGCCTGATCTTTGGCCTCCCTCTTTATCACCTAATCAAAGAAATTGATGAGTTTCCTTTTAGAGAAGCTCCTTCCCATAAATCCAATCTGTTATTGTCCTGAAGTCCATTTGCTTCCAGGAAACCCACTAGCCTCTCCTTTACTGTGGCCTCTAGTAATGTCCCCACTATAGACACCTGGATAGCAGGTCTGTGGTTTATTCCTATTCCTGCTCTTATGCAGGGGCACTACACTAGCTGTCCTCTAACCCCTTGGCATGTCTTCTGTCTCCCGTGCACTACTAAAGAGCTCTTCCACTGGTGCAGCCATGACCCACCCCATCTGTTTCATCATAATACAATATACAATATTTCAGCACAATATAAAATAAAACAGCATTCCTGAGACTAATATGGCACCACAAACTTGGAACACATCATGGGATTGTATAACTGGTCTTGTCTTTTATAGCACTGCATCTTGGGTCGTATCATACTGTAGTCATGTAAATAAATAATACTGCAGGACAGCACCTCCTGTATTTACTGTATTCCATGTGTTCCTGGCAGTGGGCTTCTTCAGTAAATAATTACATAGCAGTAAACTGTAAGCAATATATATATATATATATATATATATATATATATATGTACTGTATATATATATATTAATTTGATTTCTATTTGTATATGGGTTAGTACTCTGGGATACAATCACTTTTGCAGGTATGACCCGTGGTTAATAAAATATACATACAATACTCACAATGTACAAAAACATATGAAATATATAAATAGGAATATAAATGCCACTTCCTAATATAAAAACACTGGCCCGGATATTCAAACTGCGCCATTCTGAGGCGCAAGCCCTTGCGCTGCTCAAAATAGTTGCGCAGGGGTGTGGCCGGGGTGATATTCAAAGGAGTTGCGCTATTGAGCAACTCTTTTGAATATCACCCCCCAGCCAAAGCCACTGTGCATGGCGCAGTGGAACTTGCGCCACCGCAAGTTGTCAGAGTGGAGCATTCAACTGCGGTGGCATAAGTACCATTCGCCATCACGCAATTTCCGATATTCAAGGTGACATGCAAATGGGCCATAATTCATGCAAAGGCGGGGGGCCATTGCATCTGATTATGGCCCCATTTGCATGCCATTAGCATGTAGGTGCGCCGATCCCGAGGACTTTAGCCTGTCCGCCCTACCAGGCGGCAGCCATCGGGAACGGCGCGCCATACCTGTCGGGCAGAACATGAAAAGAACCCCCCAACATCTCCCTAATGCCAGATTTGTGAATGATCATTCACAAATCTGGACTGTCATGACGGTATGGGCTGCACGCCCATTGGCTGTAGCTCTGCACCAATGGGCGGCAGCCCCACCGACAGTCAGTCAGGCGGGCGGCGCGGCGGCAGGCGGTGGATGTGCTGTCGTCACCGCTGCGGGGGGAGCGGGTGGAGGGGCTTCGTGGGTGGGGGGACACTAGACACCAGGGAGATGTGGGGGGAGTTGTTGTGACATTCTGCCCGCGATCGGGCTTTACGTCCACTGACCACCAGGGAGGTATTCAGGTTGGGGAGAGTTACATTTTGCCCGCAATCGGGCACTGGGGGTTCATACAGGTTCTGCCCGCGATCGGGCACTGGGGGTTCATAGGTTCTGCCCGCGATCGGGCACTGGGGGTTCATACAGGTTCTGCCCGCCGACCGGCTGTGGGAGATGTGTGTGGGGGACATGTACGGTTCTGCCCGCCACATCGGGCTGTGGGAGATGTGTGGGGGTCTATGTATCCGTACTGCCCGCGATCGGGCTGGTGGGGGGCACAGGACCGAGTTGGGGCCAGCCAGGGATGGCAGCTGCTGTGTTGGCGCCTGCAATGCAGCAGCTCACCTGTGGGTGGCCCTCAACTTAATCCTTTTTTTTTCTTGGCTCAAGCTGCAGCGCTAGGTTGTCATGATGCACAACTCGCGCACCCGACTGGAATATCGGGTTGCGCAGGTTATGCATGGATCCTCCTCCTGTTGAGCATGCATTCATTTGCATTGCTCTCTTGCGCAACCTGTTGCAGTGGCTGAACTGCCTCCTGCTGAATATCGCAGAATGGCGATTTTGACTTATGATACAAGAACCCCTGTTAAGCATGGCGCAACCCTTTGAATATCTGGGCCTCTGTGTATATATATAATATAGTGGTAGGGTGAAATGTAACCTCTATGTTAAACCCAAATTTTTGAGCGTTAGTAACTTTGTAACTCTTCAACACTTTTGAATGAAATTTGGCATGCATAATGTATAGGGGTAGTTCTCTTGACAAGCCAAATTTTGTGCAAATCATCGTGTTGTTTTTGAGAAACAAAGTGTTGAAAAAACAGAAAAATCATTTATTTTTTGCCATTTCTTTGCTCACCTGGATCTCAGGAACGGCTTTAGGTAGTGGTCTGAAATTTTCAGGGTAGAAAACCTTTGCATCACATGTGTACCTTTTGAAAGTTTGGTGAAAAAATACTAATGCGTTGAAAAGATATAACAATTTTTATTTTCCCATTATTTCTTATGGGAAAAGTTAAGTGCTCAGCCTGAAAATACCGTGTTTTCACAAATCACGATGTGTGTGTGCAAAGAGGTGTGTCCTATTTATGAACACTATGTTATATTTGTGAAAATATGTGCTCATTGCCAACAGCGGGGTGCCCAGTCTCCCTGTCTGCAGTGAATATTCTGCTTTTATTTGCCGACAGCAGGTGCCCAATGCTGCTGTCAGCGCTGTAAGCCCCCAACCCCACTACACTTTCACACTGGGGAGCCCACTCCCAGTGTATATAAAAACATATATATTTTTCCCCATAATTTGCTGATATGACAGCAGGGAGCCCAATCCCCCTGTCGGTGATGATTATTCTGCTTTATTTACCGACAGTGGGTGCCCAATTCCACTGTTGGCTCTGTAAGCCTCCACCCCGCTACACTTTAACACTGGGGAGTCCACTCCCAGTGTGTATAAAAATACATATTTCTCCCTTATAATTTGCAGATAGTGGGTGCCCAATCCCCTGTCAGCAATGTAAGCCCCTCCCACCCACCCGCTAGGGTCCGACACTGCCGAGCCCACCCCCAAGGTCCTTCAAAAGTACCCCCCCAGCAGTACGGTATAGTGGGGAGCCCACCCACACTGTCTCTTAGCACTGTATGTTTGTTATTCCCTACAAAACAGAAAACCATCCCCTAATGTCTTTTTTTTAACTGCAAAGAAGAAAACAGTCCCTCGTTGTCTCCCCATTACATCCCCATCCCCACACTTCATGAACACTGTCACTGTCATCTCATTAATCAAACACATAAGGTGATTTCTTGGTCGCTGTGTGGAATCACCCTGCAGGACCAGTTATTGAAATGACAGTGCCAGTATTCATGTGGTGGTGTCCCAAAAAGCCCATGTTGCAAATTTGGTGAAAAAATTCAAAAACATGACTGTGTTACAATCGTGTGTTGTGCAGTTTCTACTGAGCGTGGCTCAGTTGGTAGCGCATCTGCCTCTGGACCAGAAGGTTGTGGGTTCTCATCCCACACCAAGATTGGACTTGAAACTAAAATACTGGCATCCGAGTGCATTATTAAGGGGGTGCTGTACTGCCAGAGTGTGCCATCCTTCGGATGAAACATTAAACCAAAGCCCCTTCTACCTATACTGGTGTTGTCCTGGTGGGTGTCCAGGTGGAAGTAAAAGAACCCAGGGCGCTCTTTGCAAAGAGTAGGGGACATTTGGGTGTCCTGGCCAACAATCCCCTTTCCATAAACCAGTTCATGCAATTTTCCAGGGTGTATGTGGGTGTTGATGTGTGATATGGCTGCCACTACACATTCAGTCACTTCACTATCAGTCTAGCATTGCTTGTAAAGTGCTTTGGAATACACTGTGTATGAAAAGTGCTATATAAATGCTGATTCTTCTTTTTACAAATTTTTATTATTTTTACTCCACATTTTCAACGTTGCCATTTTTCTCACCTCCTCACCTCCTCATGAACAGTATACAGCTGTCATATTTCACATCTGGCCTGAAACATGTTTTCGAACCTGTGGTGCAGAATGGCACAGTTGCTTTGCAAATCAACTTTAGGGAAAGATTAATGAAATTACAGTGCCAATGTTCATGAGGTGGGGTCCTCAAAAGGCCACATTGAACATTTGGTGAAACATTTCTTGGAAATGCTCAGGTTATGTGCGTCCATTGAATTTATTGTATGCACGCGCATAACTTTGAGGGATTGGATTGCAGGGTCCAAAGGACCCTGCAATTCCACAGTAAAATAAGGATATAATTATTCTATCTCAAAAAGAAGGGAAATTCATTGCAAAAACTTTGTTAATGTACCAGTTAGGGACTCAAACCAAAATCATGGTTTCTTTGTCATCTCACTGCACTACACGGTTTGGACTTTTGAGCTGAAGTTTGCAGGGTGGCAAGCCCTTGCACCACAGATCTGTCTTTTGCTGGTTTGGTGAAAACAAAATTACCCCAGTTCTAGAGTTATAGCACTCCGAAATTGCACATTTTCCCATAGAATTGCACCGTGGTGGTCGCGGCATCTTTCGGTGCCTATATCTCGAAAATGGATACAGATTTTTCGCTAATTGTGGCTTCGTACATCTTTAAGTGTACTAAGTACGTGTGGAGGTGGCTAGGTCATGAATACAACTGCTAAAGAATTGTTTACAAACTTGCTATGGTTACTGAGATTTTGGCAAATAAGCGTTACGAGGGTTGCTTGGAATGCCTCTAGGCCTCTGCTATATGTCTGCACTTATGTGTAGGAGGGAGCACAGGCCACCTATGTATACTATTTATGCTAAACTGGAAGCACTACACTCATAGGTGGGCGGCTGGCAGCACAGGGCCCAGAGAGCCAGCACTCCCACCTATGGATTCCATTTTGCAAACCTGAGGAGATGGTTATGGGTGGGTAGGAATGCAGGGCCCAGAGGGCCTGTGCTCCCACCTATGCATTCTATATGAGTAACATTTCCCTTTTTGAAAAAGAAGGGGAATTCATTGAAAAAAATTAGTTAATGCATCAGTTAGGGTTGATTTAGACACCAGCAAAAGTGTGGAAATGTGATGTTAGGGTTACCAACCCTACCACCACACACCCCACACCCCCACCCTCCACACACCAACAGGTGTAAGGGTGTGCATTGGGGTCATCAGGTCTAACTCTCACTCCGTTTTCCTATACTGTACCACCTCAACTTGTTTACACATGGAATGAGGTAAGAGTTAGGCTCAAAGACCCCAACACACACACCCAATACCTGTTGGTGTATGGAGGGTGTTGGGGGCATGGGCTGGTAGGGTTGGTAACCCTATGGTTGAATTTACACACCTTTGTTGGTCTTGAAATCAGCCATAACTGATGCATTAATGGAGTTTTTTTTCAATGAATATATCTATATGCCACCATTTACCAGAACTTCTTTAAGTCTTTTTTTTTCAGTTGCATCTTGCAATTCTACTCACAGGCCAGACTTATATCTTTGTTTTTTAATTCTAATTAATAACCTATATTCCATTTTTAGTTCTTTAACAGCTCTTATTGTAGCTATGTTTCTAGATTTCAAAGATAATTTACCAAGTGATAATGGTCATGGTCTATACATATATATAAGATATATGATATATATATATATACTGATATATATATATATATATATATATATAATACTGGTGTTACTTCTGTCTTAGTTTTACTTCTCCAATCCCTAATCTTTTCCCCATTCTGACACTATTCACAAAAAGGATTTTAGGCTCAGTATGCTATTTCTTCAAGACTAGGGGCCTGATTCCAGAAGGAGCCCTTTGAGCGACATGTTGTGCCGCATTAAGTGCCACACGGCACGTTAAGTACTAGGAACCCCAGCCATATTCTGAAAGAAAGCAGGGTTCCTGTACCAAATGCCCTATGAATGCCACAAGTGCTGGACTGCGCCTGACCAATGGCGCACTAGCAGCACATGCCGCAAGGCTGTGGCACCCCTTATGCAGCAGCGTATCGAGGTATGGACAGCACTAGTGGCCATGGTGTGGGGGGACGGAGGTGCCCAGTGGGGGTGTGGGGGTGGGTGGGGTCAGGAGGGTTGTTGCTAGACAGCAGGGCAGTCGGATATTGCTTTGGCACCCGCAGGGTGCAAATGCCCATGATGTATCAATTTGGGGGTGTTTGCACCCCCCCCAGGTGCCACAGCAATTCTGTGCATCCCGGCTGCCACACCAACCCTCCTTATGCCTCTCTGTGTCAGCTTCTGCCCATGGGCCCCACTAGTATCCCTCAATTAACAGTCTGCCAGTCAGTTGCAAGGGGCTTAGACCATCTCCTGGCAGGTCTAAGTGGAGCCCCTTGTGACATTCATGGCGGGGCTCTTGGAATTGGAATTGTGAGCTCCACCATGGCACAAGCCCCCTTGTGACCTGGTGTACCAACCTGCAGGTCACAAGGGTGGTGCAGTGCCCATTTGGCTCAGTAGGTTCCCTGTTTGGCACAGCCTGCATTCTGGAATGGGGACTGCCGGAATGTGGAACGCAAGGTGCAACTTGCGACATTGCTCTTTGTTGCAAGCACCTTGCGTCCACCGTAACAGCTTCTGGAATTGGACCCCAGATCTCAGTTTTAAGTGCTTGGTAATAAGTTCTGTCTCACCCACAGAATGCAAAGGTATCAATTAACCACATGTATAAATTCCTTACAGCTGTGTATTATTGATTGAGATTGTCTGGATTTATTTATTTTCAGGAAATAACAGTTTAAGATTTAGGTGACATACTTTGAAGAAATCAAGTGAGGGTCTATGTCTTTTGGAAATGAAGTCCTAAACTTCTGACAGTAAGCCACATCACTTATCTGCAATGCATGTGACTGGGAATTGCTTAGGGATCTGTCAATGTTTGTATCCCCAGACCCTTCTAGTTTGTGTTTGTTTGCATCTCCCATGTCAACTGCTGCACACATCTAGATTTATGTTTAAACTAATATTTGTTTTTCGCACATCTCCTCAGAAACTTAGCTTGCTAAAGCAAACTGCATTACTCAGCACCTTGCCCGTTCTCGAAAATCTGAGCACATCACTACCATCCTCAAAATGTACACTCACTACCCATTTATTTCAGCACACAAATCAAAATTACACTTACTGCATTCAAAATTCTCTATGTAAATGCCACAAAATATTTTGGTGAACTAATTCATTTTTTCTCTTCAACCAGACACCTATACTCCTCTGGCATTCATCACCATAAAGTTCCTACACAACAGTCATCTACTTTTGGTGACAAATCTTTTTCCTTCACTGCACCTGTAATATTGAGAAGCCTTCCAACACCTTTTTGTCTACTTGATTCTCTCTCACTCATTAAATCTCACCTAAAAACCTTTTTCCTTGACTTTGGGGCCTAATGGTGTCCCGTTCTGTCCTTGTTACATACTCTGAATTATCTTTCTTTACATTTGGCTTGAAAATAGAGAAAAATCCATCTATTTTCTTACTGTGCATCTAAAAATGTTTTGAAATACATTTGTTCAAGTGGCATTATTGAAAATATTAAAAAAAAATCAGCTTTGTAGCTTGAGTTGTGTATTGTGCACCTTCTTGTCATGTTAGGTACTTGGGTTTATACCCCAGCCTTACAATGACAGCAGCAGAGACTGGTAAGGTAGTCAAAGGAGTGTCAGTGTGAACACTCAATGGTGAGATTGGCAAAATGGGTCACTACATGCTGCTATAAACCCCCTCCTCCCAGAATGCCTCAACATATCACCCCATACGGGAGGCAGGCAGAGGGAGGAAGGCAGGAAATATCTCTACTGAGTGTGCCATATGATGAACCGCTCTGCTCCTACTATGCTACCTGACCCCTCAGCACACTAACCCCATTGTGGCACTTGTGGGGTTAAATCAGTTGGACACAAAGGAGCATGGAGGAGCAAAATTGTGTTATATTGTACTGTATTGTGTTATATTATATTATATTGTACTGTATTGTATTGTATATTATTGTATTGTATTGTAGTGTACTATGCTGTCTCCATCCATCCATTATCTGAAATTACTCAACTGAAATTATTTTCTAAATGCTGACAAAGTCTTCAGCAATGCAGAGTTAAAACTGCTTACAAAATGCATCATAAACATACAACACAAACATACTTGTTAACTCAAAAGTAAAACACCTGGTTCATTGTGGTTAATGTTCTCATATTATATCAGTAAACAAGCACACAAAAATGAAGAACACATCCTGCACACCATTGTCGCTAAGACACAGTGGCTAGGATATTCAAATATCATGCTTAGGGACCCCTAAATGTTTGCTGCAAGATTAAATTAGTGCCTGGAGCAAACCCTGGGTAATGGTTGGTTCTATGTGATAACGGCGATCGCAGAATAGCGGTCACCATTTGAGCAAGTGTACATCGCCGAAAATGAATTATAGCAGTGTGCACTCACAGCAAACTAAAAGGCAGCAACGGATTCTACATTTATGCAGGGGTCTGTGTGCCCCACAACCCGCTACTTAAGGATTCTCAACTCCAGAGGGGTGCATGTCGGGGGGGGTGAAAATCTTAAAAAAATAATAAGCCGCCTGCCGGCACACAAAAACCCACACAGCACCACACCTGAGCCCTGCACCCTGCATACTCCAACCGACCACCCTCCCCACCATGCTAGCAGAGAAGCTTGGCAGCTGCCCACCACACCCCCTCCCACATACCTCCACTCCCATTCCCATTCCTCTCCGCCCATGTGTGTGCGTGTACGTACATGCAGGTATGCTTTCCGTCACCCTACCTCACCCACCCAGGTGTCTGGTCTCTACCCTGCCAGGTAGTCCTGAATGCAGGCACTGTGATTGGGTTGCCGTTTTTGAAAGTGCTCAATTGCAGTCACTGTGTTCACTGGATACCTTAATGGTTATATGCCAGGGTAATTTGTGAGTGCTAAAGGCATGTTCTAATATTCCAGCTAATCACAAACCCAGGCCCCCTATTGCCCACAGGGAGTATGTCACCAATAGGGTACCATAGGGATTGCAAGAGCAAGCTGGTTGTCAGGGCCCACAAATGGCAATTGCTCCTCTCAAGTAATCTTCCATATTCGTACTTTCAGATACAAATGACCCTATAGCACTAGCAAGGTGCTATGGGGTCATTTGAATATCATTAGGGCCTCATTACAGGCCCAGAGCACACATGATTTGTGTCCCTTCCAGTGCCACTCAGGGCTGCCAACTATGTATTACTTTAATTGTTCCCAGCATCCAGTAGCCGCACTGCCCTCTCAATCATGCACCCATAATAAAACAACAACTTTCCTTGTTTCCAGTGTTCCCCGCCCCTCTGATCACCTACTCATAAGAAACCAAGGACTTCCCTAGTGTCAAGTTGTCCCACTGCCCCTCGATCACCTGCACTTATTGAAGCAAGGAATTTCCTGGTGTCCAGTGGTCTCCTGACCCCTCTGATCAACTGCCCATATTGAATCAAGGAATTCTCTGCATCCAGTAGCCCCCTTCACCCCTGATCTTCCACCTGTATGAAACCAATGGTTTCCCTGGTGTCCAGTGGTCCCCCACCACTTGATCACCTGCCCATATTAAATCAATAAACTCCCAGCTGTTCAGTGGCCCCCTGCCCCCATCACACACATCCATACTGAGTTAATCAATTTCCTGTTGTCCAGATGTCTACCCGCCCCCATAGGAGCAAAGCCTACCACCTGCCACAACCACACCCTGCCATGACCATTACCACTTGGTAAATTATCTTTGAAATCTAGAAACACAGCTATAATAAGAGCTGTTAAAAAACTAAAAATGAAATATAGGTTATTAACTAGAATTAAAAAACAAAGACATGAGTCTGGCCGTGAGTAGAATTGCAAGATGCAACAAAAAAAAAAAAGACAAAGAAGTTTTGGTAAATGGTGGCATACAGTATGGGTAATAGCCAAACAATTGTATTCCACCCATAAATGCCCAGGTTTTTGTACAGAACTTTATGATATAGTGTATGATGGAACATTGTTTCTGATAGAAATCTATAACTTTCTAAACATTGTTATGCTGTAGTAGCTATGTCATTGTAGCTGTTATGCTGCACTAGCTATGTAGCTACTACAGCATAACAACATTGAATGCACTAGGGCATGTGCGTTACACATCCAGGAAGTGGACATGGTGAAAAAGAGAGTGAAGGAAAGTGGCAAAGATGGAGAAAAAAACAGTAGGAAAGATTTACTTAATGAACTTTTACTGCTTGGGGGGACATCCTACACTATAACAAACAATGAATAGTTACCCTCTCGGTAACAAGCTGGGTTAATGCATCTTGAGGTTGCCAGTGGTGACCAAACCTCTTGAGTGTCACTCTTGAGGTTAATGTGGTCACCAAGGCAACCTCTCAATGCATTAACCAGCTTGTTACCGATAGGTAACTATTCACTATTCTCTATATTATGGATGACTTCTCTGACACCTATGTGCCAGTAGTTATTTTGATAAGATGGAGTCAGTATCTGGAGGGTTAGCACCTTGGCCCCCAGTTAGTAAAACTTTAGTTATAGTCTTGATTCTCAATGAAAAAAAATAATAAAGCCCCTGGCAGCGATAGAGTGAAAGTAGTTATTCCGGGCAAATCCAGATTGGTTGGCCGCAGTTCTGGCACCTCTTTTCACTGAAGTCAACAATAATTTAGTTATACCTATCCCTTGGAATTGTGCCCAATCTCCTTGTGTAGTGGTATGAAGAACTATTTGAGATTTATATTAAAGATCTTGGAGAGCTGGGTCACAGTGCTGAGCAGAATGCGGAATTCCTCTGGCAAAATTAGCGTGGAATGACCATTCCACCCTGTGGAACATCTGCCAGAATTTCACTGGTTCTTCTGCAGAATTCCACCTGCTGTTATCCGTGGAATAATATTTCGTGTAACAGCATTTTTCTGTGGAAAATCATTCTGCAACCATTGCCGAAGAAAATATTGAGATCCACTGAATAATATTCAGTGGAACAGCATTTTGTTCTGTGGAAAATCACTCCACAACCATTTTCTGCTGCAGAATTCAACCATTCAATTTCTGGTGAAATTGAGTGGAATTTCAAAAATTCCAAGAAATTTTATTCCACTGGAATTTAAAAATTCCACACAGCACTAGTCACAGAGAATCATTGGTTGTCTCAATTTCAGGTTGGATTCAAGAAACAATGTGGCACAGCTGACCATGCATTTACCCTTTTATACATTATTAAAAAGTATGGAATAGGTACCATGAAGGGCTCTTTATATTTGCCCTTTCTTGACATCAAGGCTGCATTCGATAATGTAAATCGAAAATATTTTGTGGAACATACTAATGGATTTAAATACACCAAATTTTTAGGTTTTTTTTTGCATTTTATTTATTTAGCTTTTGTTGACTGGGTAAGTGCACTAGACAAATCCTGCCTATTTTCAGGCATGACCCGGGGGGGGGGGATACAGATGAATGCCAACTGACCTTGAACCAGATTAAGCTGTTGGTGGTATTTTTAGTGAATGAGGGAAATTTGACCAGGACACCGGGGAAATTCTCCTACTCTTTTCGATAAGTGCCATGGGATCTTTAACATCCACCTGAACTACCACCGATCCAGGCAGATTATTTATTTATACTTTTGCAGTAAGACATACAAAATCATACAGCATAGGAGGGTAACGCAAGAGATTCATAGCATATGTTATCATACAATGATAATAAACAACTGCTCCCACAGAGCCACGACATAGGGGGAAGTACCGTATACTAGAATAAAAACATTGATACCAACAGCATACAGCTAGGAAAGCGTAAAGGTGAGCCTAAAATACCAAGCTATTATAATAACTAGCATCAAGTGACCAGCATAGTGCTCTGGTCCATGCAATTCTCCGATTTAATATGACTACGTACCAGAGTAATAGAAAAAAAGACATTCCCACCCTCTCAGGTAGCTCTTATATTGTCAGTAACACAAACCTCCAAACTTCAAGGCATTAGTTATATATCAGATACATGAACATTAATGTATCGAATAAAGGAACATATAGTAAGTGAGACAGTGTTAAGTAAGTCCCGGTCCATGCCCTGAGCCCAGCCATTCAAGAAGCTCATAAACTTTGACCTTCACTTGTGTGTAGGGTAGATTAATAAGGGCCAATTTCAACCTGTGTAACCCCATAAAATGGTGTCTGGCTATGGTAACACCTAGAATTAGGAACAAACATTACACCGATAAAGAGCCTTCCCAGACAGCCAGGATTGCACCCCAACTCATCCCCACACCTCAGGTAGTCTCTAGGCTGTAAGAGCTCAGGGCACTGCTTCATCAGAGGAGACGGCCTCCTCGTCCTCCACATCCAACTCCTGCTCGATGGTCTGCAACATTCGTTCAGCGTCTTTAGGGTCCTGGAATTGGTATCGCTTGCCTTGCCAATTCAGATGCAGCCAAGTGGGAAATAACAGCTGATGTTGAATTTTATAGCATCGCAGCCAGCTTCGGACACCATCCAACCCTTTTCTTCATAGACGGGTACCATAGGCCAGATCCTGGAAAATTTGTATAGTACTCTCCCCATAGTGCAGAGACTACCTTCTGCGCACATAGCTCAGTAGCCGACCCCGATCACCGATGCCAGAGCACACCACCAAGAAAGTCTGCGGCATCCCCGCATCTAAAGGAGCTTGCCTTGGGTTGACACCGTATGCTTTTTCCAGGGAGAGTGGGGGATCATCCTCTGAAAGGCCTAAACTAGCCAGCAGTAGGGTCTGTGCAAATCCCAGTGGGTCCTCCCCTTCAGCTAATTCTGCCAGTCCCAAGATGCGTAGATTGCGTTCTCTTGCTTGGTTCTCTAATGATTCAAGTCATTGGCGAAACATCATATTTTCTTTAATTAGTTTAGAAGTGGCTTCATGGGTCTTAGAGGTAGACTGTTCCATTTTCTGCATACCCTACTCACATCCATCCATTCTAGTTTCAAGGGCTGATACACGAGGAGTAAGTGAGTCCAGATTTTTATTTATATCTTGTACAGTTTTTACTAGTTGGTTCAAGGTTGCCTGGATAGTTCCCAGAGAGGTGTCTCTCAGTGCCAATTCACTCAAAGCTGCGGCTGTTACAGGTGATGAGGGCCTATTCCTCACTGCTCGCTGGGGATTTCTTCAGGAAAAAACCTCAATGAGGCAGCAGTCATCCCCCGATTCTTCCCCATAGCTGTAGTATCAGGGGATCCATGAATAATTAAAGATGCCTTAGGTTCAGAAACTCACATAAAAAAAGTGTTTTTTTAATTAATTTTAAACTAAAAGGCCTAGGAGCGCAGGGAATTTGCTGCTTCCTGCAAGCTGCTCAATAGCGCCCCCCCCCCCCAAATTGTTTTTTAGCAATATTAATTATGTACATTCTGGTATGACTGCTTCTGAAAATGTTTCTCAAAATGGAAACTGCTCAGTCCCTTTTGATATTAAGAAAGGAGTCTCAGATGGTACGGAAGTCTGGGGTTTACAGACATCCTTATTAGATCTTGAAGAGATGCAGACATTTTATTTTTAAGATATACATCAGAATTGCCAAGGAACACCCCATCTGCTTTTCTTAGAACAGAAGCTCAAGGAAAACAGTTTTAAATATGCAGGATTGGAGGCTACCAAGACATTGCTGTATTGATTACTGTAGGAACACATCTCAAAATTCATGGTTTGGAAAATTAAATGAACTGTTGATGAAACAGGGGCTTGAATGTAGCTGGTCAGAATCTGTTTGGTTTTATCATTCCCATTATGTGAATGATACAATTTTGAGAATATTTGATTATTATAACACAAGGGACAGGGTAGTTCTATTGAATTTTTCTAGTCTCAAGAAGTACTATGAGATGACTGAGCTGCCGCATGGTATTCATTATGTGTGTTATATGGAAAATGTAATGGATAGGAAAGCACTAGCCAAATTTCGACTTCATATATTGTGCAACTCTGGTGGGTGGAGGAGTTTCGAGGAATCTATATTTGGTGTAAGTAGCTGTCTGTGTTCTGTAGCTGTTGAACCAACATTAAAACATGTATTGTGGGAATGTGCAATATTTCAGGAGGAAAGAATGAAATGGATATATCCTCTTACCAATACTATTGATACGCCTGATCCTATCGAAGGGATGACAAACAAATTATTGTACTGCGAAACTAAAGCAGTCCTTTTTGGTGTGGCAAGGTTTGCTGGAGCATTTTATCTAAAGTTTAGGTGATATGTATGTATACAGTACTGTTTTAAATCCTGATTATTGGTGTAATTATGTATGGATTTTAATACTATGTCATTTTTAATCGCATGTAACAATCACTTTGATTTTATATATGCTTTATAGAATCATAGAATCAAAGAAATTCAACAGCAGAAAAGGACTCCCAACAGCCAGTCGAGTCTGCCCTTTCCTCTCCCCTGTTCATCTCCTTTACCACGGGCCCTCCCCTTCCCCTCACTTACTGTACCAACCCCATATGTCTGTCCCATGTCCTCTTTAATCCCTCCACCATTTCAGCCCCCATCATGTCCTCTGGTATTTTGTTCCAGGCCTCTGCCACCCTCTCCATGAAGAATCACCAGCTCACATTACCCCTTTATCTTCCTCCCTCCAATCTTAGGCTATGCCCTCTAGTTTTAGCCCCATCCTTCCTTTTAAATAAGCTCCCTTCCTTCACCGTATTGATCCCTTTCATGTACTTAAAAGTTTCGATCATGTCCCCCCTCTCCCTTCTGGTCTCCAATGGGTACAGATCTAATTCCCTGCACCTCTACTGGTATAGCTTCCACTGCATACCATGCACCATCTTGGTTGCCCTTCTCTGAACTCTGTCTATCCCATCTATGTATGTCCTTGCGTAGTTGCTTTAATAAAAACGATCTGAATCTGAAACCTGAATGACCACCACCACTCCCCCGGCCCTCCTTCCTACAGTAAAGATGCACCCACTTCCCTCATCAGTGATCAGAACAGACCCTCAGCTCATCTTCACAACCAGCCACTGACTGACAGTTTGTGATCTCGTGCCTACTGTAGAAGCAGCTGTTTACAGTAGGCATGCAATGGCTGAGGGGGAGGTGGGCTGAGTGGAACTGGGGCAGAGGGCTAACTACTGTTTTAAACAGTGCTACCTTGAAAGATGAAGGCACACTTAGAGAACTACCTGTGTTGCATGATGTATGCCATCCTGCCTGCAGTGGGCAGGGAGTGGTACATCTGCAGTCACTGTGAACTGGTTGCTGCTCTGGAGAAACATGTTGTCAGTCTAGAATAAGAAATGCTGTACAGTGGAGCACAGAAAGGATGGATGGCAGCTGGGGTGGGGGGTGGGACTCAGGGACTGTGTGAGCAAACTAGTGTTTAGGAGACCAGGAGGAAAGCATGCCTGTTGCACTGCCAGTGCTGTGCAAGGTACACTCTCCTGCCCATGGAAAACAGAGAGGATACATCTGTGGCTACTGTGGGATGGCCGACACTCTCAGTAAGTGCACTGGTAGGCTTGAGTGGCTGATGGAGGCATCACAGGGGTACAAAAATTTCAGCAGGCAGTTAAGAAAGATGAGGAGAGGAGGTTAGGGACTAGGGTACTAGACCTGGAAAGTGAGGCAAGGCAATGGGCAGGGATGGGTACAGTAGGATTGAGAGGTAGGAGATTGAATTTATGACCTCTATTGAAGAGCTGTGGTGGACCAGTGTGGAAAAGGGAGACAGAAGGTGTTATTGGGAGAACTGTTACCAGTGGGTACATGAAACAGGTACCACCTTCTGACTGGTCAGGTTGAGGGGGTCAAGAAATGACTGGAGAAGGAAGAAAAAGCTGTGGATGGGGAAAAGGAAGGCAGTAGGCATTGGGGACACTATTGTCAGGGTAGTTGGTGAAGTGGTGGGGGCATTGCTGAACTAGGATGCAAACTTGGATGTGGGTGTGTGCCTGCCTGGAGCCTGGATCAATTAATGCTATCCAGGGCATGTAACACAGCTGGTGGAGAAGCAGACTGTTATAGTCCATGCTGGCATTAATGAAATAGCAATAACAAGTTCAGAGGAAATGAGGATGTCCTTAATGGAACTGAGCATGTCACTGAAGGGAAGGTATCCATAGTAATTTTTCTGAGATCAGCTCAGTCCTAGCCACTAATGAAAAGTGAGACCAGATTATTTGGCAAGCTGGCACTTGACTCATGGTCTGGTCAAAGAGGGTGAGTATTGTTTCATTGGCCAAATGGAGGGCCTTCTGAGGCAATGGATGTCTGTATGCCCAGGATGGGCTGCAACTTCACCAGGAAGATGTGGAAGTGCTTGCCAGGAGAAGAACAGGACAATCAGGGCTCAATTAAAATAGAGAACTGAGAGATTGAGCTTGTGATAGGGCTGAGATAAATTCTATTTACCTGCAAGGACTGCTTCTTGTCATTGTCGGGGATCCCCCGATTCGAAGATGATCTCTACCATGGTTTACTGATGGGTCCTGAGGTGGCTCAGTAATCCAATCTGAGAGCCATAGATTCTTCCACAGAAATTGCAGAAGTTTCCATGTGAGAGAGCTGCCCGTTGGCTGGGGTTTCTTTCCCTTTGTTTTCTATGCTCTCTCTTTTCAGCTTCAAGGACAATGCATTTCTCTTCAAAGCAGGCCCCCTCTTGATGGAGTTTCTGGCACCACTGAGATTGGTTGGTGGCCAACTCCTCCCAGCTCATGATGTCCATATCTGTTTTCTTGAGATATGCCTTCAGTGTGTCTTTGTAGCATTTTCTTTGACCAGCACGGGATCTCTGGCCATGACTGAGCTGGGAGCATAACATTTGTTTGGGGAGTCGAGAGTCAGGCATCCGTACATAGTGTCCAGTCCAGCAGAATTGATGTCTGAGTGTTAACCATGGTTCTTGGGGCCACTCCACCCCATCTAGCATGCTTTGCATTGGTATCTAAACTCTCTTCTTTTCTCGTCTCCTCAGGTGTGATCTCTAAGATTTATCAAGTGCTGTACCGATGGCGGTTTGGATGTGGTAATGGCCCCACTAACTTTTGGGTTTCATTTTTTCCCCAATATACTTTTAATTGGCCTGTCCTCTGGTTGTATTGCCATAAATATGTATCCCAAGATAGATTACATCTCATGCAGTTTCACATCCTAAATAATCTGTATTATACCCCAACTAAACTGGTGAACGATACTGATATGTGCAATAAGTGTTCCCAGGACACAGGGTCACTTTTTCATCTATTTTGGTCATGCCCCTGGCTAGCTTTGTTATGGGAGCTTATAAAGGCCAACCTGGATCCTTTATTGGGTTTACAGGACTATTTTACACCTGATATTTGCCTGTTGGGAGATTTGTCTTCCATAAAGGTTAGAATCCGGAGATTTCATATATCCATGGTTGCGCTTTCGGCCAAAAAAATCATTCTTAGTCATTGGAAAGAAGGGACCTGTTCAACATATCAGGAGTGGATCAATGAGACCCTAGCAAATCTATGCACAGAGAAGGCTATTGCCAGCCTTCAAAACAGATTACATAGGTACAAGTTTATTTGGGATCCCCTTCACACTCTAATTACGTTGGCTATGAAATAATGTGTGGTTGAGGTTACTAACTTATTTACCCTTGGTAAAGGTAGTTAGAGGGTGATAACAGTATTAGAATGGACTGCTGTGCTCGAAGGAGGGAGGGAGGAAGGGTTAGCAGTATGACATGTCTTACGAATCTCATGTCAAAATGTTTGTTACTGCTTCCTGTAATGTGGAAAAAGTGGTGAATAAACTTTGAATTGAAAAAAAAAACAATTGATGTCTGAGGATCATTGCTTCAATGCTGTGACATCGGCCTAAGCAAGAACACTGACGTTAGTGCAGTGGTCTTCCCACTTGATGTGGAGGATTTTCCGGAGACATCGATGGTGATACCTCTCCAGGCTCTTTAGATAATGTCGGTAAGTCACCCAAGTTTCACATCCATAAAGAAGGGTAGGGATGATAATTGAACTGTATACCTGTATCTTGGTGTCCTTTCATATGTCATGGTCAGTGAAGATGCACCGAAGCAGTTTCCCAAATGAGGTACTAGCACAATGGATCCTGTGCTGAATCTCATCGTCGATGTTCGCTGTTAGGGAGAGGTGGCTACCGAGATAAGGGAAGTGCTTGACTGTCTCCAGGGTCTGTCCCTTGATGGTGAATTGTGGAGGGTCGTTTACAAGGCTTTGAGCAGGCTGATAGAGCACCTTGGTCTTCTTGATGTTAAGTGAGAGTTCCAGACTTCGGTAAGCTTCTGCAAAGAGACATAGTGCAGACTGGAGGTCACTCCTGGTGTGTACAAGGATGGTAAAGTCAGCAGCATACTGGATGTCAATGACGGATGCCTTGCAAACTTTGGTCTTTGAAAGGAGATGTCCAAGATTAAAGAGCCCTCCATCCATTCTTTATTCAATGTCAATTCCAGTGGGACGGTGACCTTTGGTGAGGACTAGGATGACTGCTAGGAAGATAGAGAACAAGGTTAGAGCGATGACACACCATTGCTTGACCCCAGTTTGGATGATGAATGGGTCTGTTTTTGAACCATTATGGAGAACACTGGCAGTCATTTGGTCATGCAGAAGCCTCAGGACCTTGATGAATTTGTAGGGCAGCCCAAATCTGGCCGGCACCTTCCACAAGGCTTCATGATTGATGGAGTCAAAGGCCTTTGTCAGGTCAATGAAAGCCATGTACAGGTCCTGATGTTGTTTCTGACACTTTTCTTGGATCTGCCTGGTAGTGAAGATTATGCCGGTTGTCCCGCTAGATGGTCTGAATCCACACTGAGATTCCAGCAGGACTTCTCCGGCAATGGGAAGGAGATGGTTCAGAAGAATATGGGTGAGGATTTTCCCTGTGGTGGAGTGTAAAGCAGTGCCTCGATAATTGGCTGTCACCGCCTGAGCGGTGCCCCCTCAACCGGAGGCAGAGCAGGACAGCTGTCTCACCGGCCGCTGTCCGCCAGGACTAAAGCAACTTCAGGCCGCTCGCCTGGTCCCCAAAGACGGATACGCTGGGTACTAGCTGCTACTGTTTCCTTTGCTCGTTCTCCTGTGGGACTCTTCTGACTGATGTGGCTCCTTTACCCTAAACGCTGATTGGACTACCAGCCGTGGGCTGCCATCCTCACTGGTGCACCTTTCATTTCAGAGACTACAACACTTTCAGCACCTTTTTAAATTATTTAACCTAGCTCTGTAGCTTAGTTCTCACTCTTGTTGTTGTAATTTTTATTTATGGGTAAAGTAGATGTATTTTGTTGAACTGTTTAACCTACTCCTGCCAGCTCTAAACTGCCTTTTAAGACTAATTGCTTGAATTTGCTAGCGAACACTTTTTTGCCTATCTGACTTCTCTCTGCTAACACTATCAACTACATCTTTCCTGAATCTACCAGCCCCTGCATCTCTCTCTCTCTACCCATAAAGTGCTCTTTTCAGTGAACTCCTATCTGTGAACCTGCACTGAATTTCCCTCCCCAGCTACATTTCTCCTGTTATTTTTCTTTTGACTCTAAAACCCCTCCCCGGCTATCCTTAACTCCTGCTCTATTGTTTAACCCTGATTCTCCTTTGTCTACCTCTGATCACCTACACCTCAACCACCTGCTGACAGTCTGCCACCAGCCCCTGCCCCCCAATCCCAGGTCTTTCTTGATTACAGTTCCTAATTTCTGTTTTATTCTGCCTCCCACTGCTTGAGCGGCGCCCCTCAACCGGAGGTGGAGCAGGATGGCTGTCTTGCTGGCCGCTGCCCGCCAGGACTACAGCAACTTCGGACCACTCGCCTGGTCCCCAAAGACAGATCCGCTCTCAGGTACTAGCCACTACTGATTCCTTCGCTCGTTCTCCTGTGGGGCTCTTCTGATTGGTGTGGCTCCTTGACCCTAAATGCTGATTGGACCGCTGGCCGTGGGCTGCTGTCCTCATTGATGCACCTTTCATTTCAGAGACTACAGCACTTTCAGCTCCTTTTTTAATTATTTAACCTAGCTCTGTAGCTTAGTTCTCACTCTTGTTGTTTTTGTCCCACCCCCCACCCCTCTCAGGCTCAGTAGCTCCTCCCTCTGACAGCCCCCTCATATTTCATTGGCTTATAACCAACCCTGATCTGAGCTGTCAACTAAACTGCTTAGTTTGTTGTCTCCTTTCTGACCTGTTTTTAATTACATGATACTTATGCTCTCAGCTTCTAAACCCAGTGTAAGTAAGCGTTCTGTCAGTTTCTTAAAAGTATTTTTTGTCTCACATTACAATTCTGCTTTCCCAGTGAGACATCCATCATTCACAAAACTCCTAGGCTTGTCCCCTCCCCCCACCTTAGTGGTCTGTCTAATACTTTAGCAGACTTTGTCTGACCCCTTACGAAGTACCTTCTTGTGACTGTCAATCCACCACAGGCAAGTGCATGTATTTCCTCGGGCCTGTTGCTTGGGGCGCCTGTCCTCTCTACCTAGCTGTAAGGATACTAAAAATGTCCCTATAGATGATTCTGTTATTTCTGGTGATAACACTACTCCTTCTCCACTTGTCCATGCCTATGGCACCTCAAATTGAAGTGACCCAATCTGGCTTTCTTTGCCACAATACTACTACTACTACTACTCTAATCTCCTGCTACTTCCTACCCCTTGCTGCAACCCAACAGCAATGCTGCTAAATCGGATATTGATACACATGGCTGCCCATGTCCAAAAGAAATGCCACTGGCACCTACATGCCCACGATTCCTTCCTGCGCCGTAAGCTATGGCATTTTCTCCTACTCGTTATCCTGCTCTCTGGCGATGTTCAACCAAATCCAGGACCGGTTAATGTTCTACCTGACGCTATTAGTAACACTAAAGTTCTTATCATAGCACACCACAATATTAGGAGCCTTGCACATAATCTAGCTGAGCTTGAATCCTGGACCACCCTATACAAGCCTGATATTATCTGCATAACTAAAACTTGGCTAAAACCATCCATACCTGACTCTCTATGGCCCCTTCCTCAATATACTCTACTAAGACTTGACAGAGCTGCTCCCAAGAGAGGAGGTGGGACAGCTGTCTACTTTAGAAATCATCTAGATGTCTCTGTCCTAAAACATCTACCTTACACCACTGTGAGGCACTTCATGCCCTGCTCACTCTTGGGACAAAGAAATTACATATTGTGTGTGCCTACAATCCCCCAACCAATGGACTAATAGGACTGGATGAGCTAATAGACCAAATGTCATGCCTAGCTGGAAGAAATGAGGTCCTCATACTTGACGACCTCAACATAAACTGGCTGGGCAGTAACCAGTCCATGATGATGGCCAAACTACAGAGTTATAACCTGCACCAAGTGATAGGTGAACCTACCAGACATGCCCTTCACTCAAACACGAACATGCTACTAGACTGGATCATGACCAATTGCCCTGAAAATGTAATTACCTTTAGAGTACTACCAGATGCTATCACGGATCACTCCCCAACGTACTGTATCTTGGGCAAAAATAGGCCTACCCAGATGGGACCTCAATTCATTACCTTCCGCAACTACGCAAATTTTAACCTTCAGTCTTTCCTGAATGACACTGCTGATACTGATTGGTCCCCCATTCTTATGTCCAATGATGCCCAGACTGCCCTTAATCTGTTCTCAAAACACTTCCTAGTGCTCCAGGATAAGCACTGCAAACCTGTAACCCGTCGGGTGAGAAACAGGCAAACCTGCTGGTTGAAATCTGACCTGCTAGCTAAACTCAAGCTAAGGGATAAAAGCTGGCTCCACTATAAGAACTCTGGGCTAACTGCTGATTTTATTATCTACATGACCATGTGAAGTGTCTGCAAAAAGGACATCAAAAAAGCCAAGATCTCCTACTGCAGGGACCTACTAACAAACTCCTATGGTGACCCAAAATAATTCTGGACCCATATTAAATCTTTCATTGCTTCCAATCTAGCATCCGCCCCTAATGACATGTCACTTGATCAGTTACACTGTAACAATCCCAGAACCATTGCCAACTTCTTCAACAACAAATTCTCAGACTTAACTAATTATACCTCCTCTTTCTCTGCCCAACCTCTCGTATCCAACCGGCAAAATGCAAATGTTCCTCACTTCTTCTTCAAATCAGTCATTAAATGTGAAGTGCTTAAACTGCTAAACAATATCCAGGAATGCACGGCAGCTGGCTCTGACAATCTAGAACCAAAGCTCCTTAAGATCGCAGCTCCCTTCATCACTGCTCCCCTAGCCAAGATTTTCACGCTCTCCCTGTGCCAGAGCTACCTCCCTGAGATATGGAAAACAGCTAGGATTACCCCTGTTTTCAAAACAGGAGACTGTAAAGATCCCTCAAACTATAGGCCCGTTACTATACTGTCTGTCCTAAATAAAATTCTTGAGAAGCTGGTAGCTGCCCAGACAATTGATTTCCTTCAGAAACATAATCTACTTTCCTCTGCCCAGCACAGTTTTTGCAAAAGGCCATAGCACCACTACTGTCCTTCTCAAATTCATCTCAAACACACTAGTGGCTATGGACTCCGGTCTACTCACCGGGACAATTTTCATAGATATGACCAAGGCATTAGACCTTGTCAATCACATCATCCTTCTTATCACCCTTGGATCACTAGGCTTTTCAAATAACATTGTAAGGTGGTTTGGGAACTACCTATCTGATAGGACTCAAACTGTGAAACACAATGCCACTCTCTCTCAGACAAGACCACTGTAAACACTGGGGTTCCACAAGGCTCCATCCTTGGGCCCCTACTTTTCTCTCTTTTCATAAATAAAATCTCCACCGACCTCTGCAGGACAACCTCCTTGCTATATGCAGATGATATTGTTCTGTATGCTAGTGCAAAAAGCATTGAAGAGATAAACAATCTTCTCTCTCTTGACTTTCCTCTAATTCAGGGGTGGCTATCTACTCACAAACTTGTTTTAAATGAGTCCAAAACCCAAGCTATGCTCTTCGGATCAAGTGTTAAACTCAAACATGCACATCGTAATTTTAAAGTCACCTCATTAAGTGGCTCACTAGTTGGGGTGGTAAATTCATTCAAATATCTGGGCCTCACCCTTGATCCGTCACTAAATTTTGACTTACGCATCAATCAGACCTGCAAACTGGTCAACTCCAAAGTTGGAATAGCCTACAGAACCAGATACGTGCTCACTCCCTCA
This sequence comes from Neoceratodus forsteri, assembly GCA_016271365.2. Classification (NCBI taxonomy): domain Eukaryota; kingdom Metazoa; phylum Chordata; order Ceratodontiformes; family Ceratodontidae; genus Neoceratodus; species Neoceratodus forsteri. The sequence continues at coordinate 1,255,888,780 of CM057449.1, read as the reverse complement.
GCTAGCCTTGCCATACCCCGTGGCATACTCCTCCCATCCCTTACCTATGGTACTGCAACTTATGCCTCTGCATGCAAATCGATCCTTAGAAAATGGGACGTCACATATAACAATATCTGTCACTATGCATTCTCCTCACACCGCCTGAAACATCACTGTCTCTTCTATTCAGACCTAGGAAGGCTTCCTCCTAATGAATTAAGGCTTCATGCATATGGATCTATCATTGGTAACATTGTTCGCCTACAAATACCTGCTTCCCTTGCAGAACTTTTCCAAAATCTGACTCCTTGCTATGAGCTGAGGTCTGCCGACCAGGCCCTTGTCTTCATCCCTAGACACAAAACCACTAAAGGTGCTAGTGCTTTCACCTGTCATGCCCCCAAACACTGGAACTCCCTTCCACTAGCTTTGTGTCTTTCACCATCTCATGCATCTTTTAAAAAAGGGCTGCGAAACTATCTTGATTCGGCCCACAAGTGCTCCTGATTCAAACCTCCATAGCTCCTTTCATTTCCTAGCCTCCTCTTCCATGGGGTTTATTGATTCTGATCATCTATACACTAAGCACTTCTCCTTCCAATATGTCCCACCTCCCACCTTACTTTCACTCCCAACCCTCTCTTCTTGACTCTTACTTCTATCACAATCTAGTCTCATTCCCCTTGTACTATATTCATTCCCTAATTAGCACTAATGTCAATCTGTTCATGTTTTTTCTTCCTTAAAGCATATTGTACTGTAGTTTTTTTTTTTATCATTTTTTCTCTACACTGGTATTACATTTGCTAATTGCTTTGTATAACTATTATCAATCCTTTTCTGTACTTGTATTGAAATGTTTTCCCTGTATTGTTGTACTGTACCCTCCAGGGTCGTGCCTGAAAATAGTCATTGCTATGGCTAGTGCACCTACCAGGTAAACAAAAACTAAATAAATAAAAATAAAAATAATTTCCACACACCGACTTGTCTCCCTTCTGAAGATGGTAACAATGTTTGTTTTATTTTTATTTTATTAAGTCTAGTATTACAAATACCTTTGAGCCAAGGCTGTTTTACAAAGGTTCCACATCAGAGAAATACAAATTATGGGGAACATCAAGACAGATATTACAGCAATGTGGTCATTGCAAACAGATTACAGATTAATACAATTCAAGGGTAGCATTGTAAGCAAGGCAGCCAGCGGCATTTGTCAGAGAAAACAGAGAAGAGATAGGACCACAGGGTATAGTAAGAGGTGTGAAGTAGGAGGGGCATAAGGGGGGAAGAAGACCACCCTCAGCACAAGTGTTTTGACTCATTTATTTATTTATTGGTTTCTTTTTCCTTAAAAAAATATATATCTGAGGATCAGTTACAGGATTTTTAATACTGTAAATAAATAAAAAGAGAACTAAGAGAGCTTCAGTAGCAGATAAGTAGTGGAATTGCAGTATAATGTGGGGGAGTGGTGCAATGTAGTGGCTGTGGGGCAGCCATATTCAGGCAGACCTTCTGGACACTGAGGTGCTGCCCTATCTGCATGCATCTCTTGGGACTGAGGGATGAGGTAGCCAGACTCAGAGCGGAAGTAAACTGGGTCAGGAGTACCATCACCCCTGTCCAGGAACCACCCAGTCCAATGCAGCTGCCTCAAAGGATGCCGAGAACGAGGAGCACTTGGATGACAGTGGGCTCAGGGAGGGTTAGAGCAGTCAGGCAGAGGCACATCCCAGATCCTATTCCTCTCAAGAACTCATATGCCACACTGGCAAATGAGGACAACCAAATAGAGGTACCCAGGGAAGTGGAAGGAAAGGATGTGGAGGTTAGGCAAGGAGGTGACCTCAGTGGGGAAAGCAGTGGACCCCAGAGGAGGAGGAAGCGAATCCTGGTGGGGGACTCCATCATAAGAGGGATCCAGCTAGGAACACAGGAGGGGGAGGACAGGGAGGTGAGGTGCCTACCAGGTGCCACGGCATGGAGGGATGGAAGGAAGATACTGGGGATCACTGGGAAGGCAAGACAGGAGGGTGAGCTGGATGTCATTATCCACCTAGGTACTAATGACTTGGCAAATGGGGAGCCAAAGGAAGTTCAAGAGTTTAGGAAACTGGGGAGGGGTCTCAAGCAAGTAGCTACTTCTGTCACTTTCTCAGAAGTACTACCTGTGAGAGGCAAGGGAGAGCATAGGAGTGCATGCACCAGGAACTTTAACTCATGGTTGAAGAACTGGTGCTGTGAGGAAGGGTTTGGATTCATTGGTGACTGGGGACCCATCTGGAGGGATGGAGGTTTGTTCAAGCCTGACGGCCTGCATCCATCCTGGAGGGGAATCCAAGCACTCAATGATAAGTTTAAATGCTACATTGACAAGCATTTAAACTAGCAAAGGGGTGCAGGCCAGCAAGGATGGTACCTACTTGCTCACCCCCCACAGCTAGTAATGGAACCAGTGAACCAGAGGAGTGGCTATCTCTGCAAAGCAGCGTGCAAAAGTTGGAGATTAGTGTCCAAAAGGTGGATAAGCAGAAAAGGCAAAATTCAGCAGAAGGGCAGACAGCAAGGAGAACCAGGGATAAATGACAACCAAGGAAGGGGCTGGAGTAGAACAGTGAAGCAGTCTAGGGAGGTCAAATCATGGAAAGCCATGTGTGCAAATGCCAGGAGCCTTAGCAACAAGATGGAAGATCTGGAGGCTGTCATGGTACAGTCAGACCTGGACATTGTGGCCATCACTGAAACCTGGTGTAATGATAACCATGACTGGGAGATGGCCATACCTGGCTAAACATATTCAGAAGAGACAGAGCAGGCAGGAAGGGAGGAGGAGTGGCACTGTATGAAAATGACATAAGGGCCACACAGATCCAGGAGGAACAAAATGGGGAGAGATACTGTGGGTTAAGCTGGAAAGGAAAATGGGGCCAGCCATTCGCACAGGTGTGGTCTATAGACCACCAGCCCAGGAGGAAGAAACAGATAGGAGTTGATGCTAGCCATCCAAAGGATGGCTGACAAGGGTGAGGTAGTACTGGTTGGAGACTTCAATATACCAGATGTGGACTGGAGCATCCCAGCAGCAGCATCAACTAGGAGCAGATTTATCCTGGACTCCTCTTCAGGGTGCCTTCCTCGCAACTGGTCATGGAACCAACTCGGCAGAAGGCAATACTGGACCTTGTGCTCACAAACAGGGACAGTGTGATGGGGTAACAGTGGGGGAGCACCTGGGTAACAGTGACCACCAGTCATTGTGGTTTGAAATCACAGAAAGAGCAGAACCAAACCACACAAAAACACGTATCCTGGATTTTAGGGGGGCAGACTTTGGGAAAATGGGGAGATGCTTGAAAGAGGCATTAAGGGGAATGGGACAGGAATCAGGGATTGAGGAACAGTGGGCAGTATTTAAAATGGGGATTATAAGAACAACAGAATTATGCATTAAGCAGGTTAGCAAGAGGAAAAGAAAGAGGAGACCATTATGGTTTTCCAAAGAGGTAGCAAAGAAAGTGAAAGCCAAAAAGACTGCATTCAGGCAATACAAAAAGACACAGGCAGAAGGGGATAGGGAGAAGTACCAGGAGAAACAAAGGGAGGCAGGGAAGTCAGTAAGGGAAGCCAAAGCTCAGACAGAAGAACACATTGCAAAATCAGTGGTTAAAGGGGACAAAACCTTTTACAGGTACATAAGTGAAAAAAGAAGGACAAAGGGAGGGATAGTTAGACTGAAGGGGGAGGATGGGAGCAGCGTGGAGGATGACAACAGTAAAGCTGACATATTGAACAGGTATTTCTGCTCAGTCTTTACTAAGGAAGAGGGGGTAATGGGTCTGAAGGGAGTACAAGGGGTGAGAATGGTGCAGAATGGACACAAGTCCCTTTACACGAAAGGGTCCTGGAAGGAACTGGAAGTAATGAGAGTTGACAGCAATGGGGCAGATGGGGTGCACCCCAGGGCCTTAAAGAACTAAGAGAGGTGGTGGCTGAACCTCTGGCTATCCTGTTCAGCCAATCACTGGAAACAGGGGAGGTACCCAAAGACTGGAGGACAGCAGATGTAGTCCCCTTATACAAAAGTGGGAACAAAGAGGAAGCGGAACTACAGACCAGTCAGCCTCACCTCGGTAGTGGGAAAGATCATGGAAGCACTACTGAAGGAGAGATTGGTGGAACATCTGGTTGTCAATGGACTACAGGACCCAAGGCAGCATGGTTTCACCAGGGGGAGGTCATGTCAGACCAACCTCATTGAATTTTTTGACTGGGTGACTAGGAGGTGGATCAGGGGAGGGCAGTGGACATGGCCTATCTGGACTTCAGCAAGGCCTTTGACACTGTGCCACATAGAAGACTATTACACAAACTGGGGAATATGGGTGTGGGCAGGACAGTAGTGTGGTGGGTGGGTAACTGGCTGGGTGGCAGGACACAGAGGGTGGTGGTAAATGGCTGTCACTCCACAGAGGGAAGAGTGACCAGTGGGGTACCACAGGGATCAGTGCTGGGACCGGTCCTATTCAACATCTTCATCAGTGACATTGCACACGATATAGAAGGCAGAATTTCACTGTTCGCTGATGACACAAAGCTCTGTAATAGAGTAGACACACCAGAGGGTGTGGACAGAATGAGAAGGACCTGCAGAAACTTGAAGAATGGTCAAGGGTTTGGCAGTTGAAATTCAATGCAAAGAAGTGCAAGATAATGCATATGGGGCACAAAACCCTGGCACAATATATCAGTTGGGGGTGAGGATATAGCATGCACCAAGCAGGAAAGGATCTTGGGGTTGTCATCTCTGATGACCTCAAGGTAGGGAAACAGTGTGACAAGGCATCAGGTAAAGCAAATGGATGCTGGGATGTATAGGCAGGGGCATCACCAGCAGGAAAAGGAGGTCATAATTCCGGCATACAAGACACTAGTGAGGCCCCACCTGGAGTACAGTGTACAGTTCTGGAGACCATACCTACGTAAGGACATAGACAGGGTAGAGAAGGTTCAGAGGAGGGCAACAAAGATGGTGCATGGGTTGCATCACAAATCCTATGAAGACAGGTTGAAGGAACTGAACATGTACTCCCTGGAGGAGAGGAGGGAGAGAGGGGATATGATAGAGACATACAAGTATCTCACAGGGAGGAACAGGGTGCAGGAAAACACTATTTTTAAGCAAAAAAGATGTTTCAGGACTAGAGGGCATGGGATGAAGTTGGAGGGAGGACGATTCAGAGGAAACATGAGAAAGAATTTCTTCACTGAACGGGTGGTGGACAAGTGGAACACCCTGCCAGAAGAAGTGGTGGGGGCTGAAACAATCACGGGATTTAAGAATGCATGGGATAGACATAAAGGAATTCTAGAGGTCAGGGGTAAGGGGAAATAGACTTCTAGGAAAACAAACTGAACTTACAAGCTCAAATGGGCAGACTAGGTGGGCCATAGGCCCTTATCTGCCGACACTGTCTATGTATCTATGTATCTATGTATCTATGGAAGTGCCAGAGTCATAGGGAGAGAGAGAAGGGGGAAGAAGGAATGTAGGTAGGGTGGGGAGAGGGTGAAAAGTGCAGCATTGGGGTACAAAGATGTGAGGGTAGAATCCAGTGAGAAGGGGAGGGGGGGACCACAAGAGCAGGCAGGGAAGTGGAGAAACCAGGTTAAGTTGGGCAGTTACAATGCTGGCATTACTAAAATCCTCTGTAATCTCGTCATTGTTCCAAATTCGGAGAATGAGTTCATGGAGCTTTAGTACCAGTTCCTCATCCCCAGCCTTGTAGACTTCAGCTGGTATGCCATCTGGTCCCGCAGCTTTGTTGTTTTTGGCCAGCTTGATGGCATGTCTTACTTCTTCGATGTTAGGAGGGTGGTGAGAGCTTCTCTTTCAGGGTGTTGAGGAACAGAATTGACAGTGGCATCTGTCACAGATGACTCGCGGTTCAGAAGTGTCTCAAAATGCTCCTTCCATCTAGCTTGAATGCCTTCATTTCCCTTTAGGAACGTCAAGCCATCTTGAGATCGGACGGGAGTGGGACTATGGGTGCTTGGACCATAAATGGTCCTTGTAGCTTGGAAGAAGCTCCACATGTCATGTTTGTCATTATAGTGGGGGGTGGCAGGAAGTAGGCTGTTGGTTAACTAGAATCTGCAGCTTATCCAGTAGGTAGGGAAATGGGCAGACTGGGTGGGCCAAGTGGTCCTTATCTGCCGTCAAAGTCTATGTTTCTATGTTTCTATATGGAACTGGATCTCCTTGGCCTTGTCTTGCCACCATTTGTTTTTGATGTCTCGGATCTCACTTTGAGCTTCTGCCTTGAGCTGCTGGTATGACTCTTTCTTTTGCTGGAATGAGATATCATCTTGCTATGTGCAGTGAGCTTTTCTTTTCTGGTTGAGCAGGTCTTGAATCTCGGTATAATTTTCATCAAACCAGTCCTGGTGATGTCAGGTGACATAGCCAATAGATTCAGCACATGCCGAGTCGATGGCAGTCTTGAACTCCTTCCAGTATCTCTCAATGTTATCGTCAGCTGCGGGCATGGCAGAGAGCCTTGCTTGGAGACTTTGCTGGAAGTCCTCTTGAACCACTGGGTCTTGAAGGGACTTGTTGTTGAATTTCCTTTGTATTGATTTTGGCTGCCTTCAATGTTTCTGAGTGAGCCAGATGTTCATGACAGATCTGACAAGACGATGGTCTGTCCAGCAGTCATCGACTCCTCGTATGGCCCTCGTGATGTAGACATCCTTTTGATCATGGGTTCTGACAATGACGTAGTCAATGAGGTGCCAGTGCTTGGATCGAGGGTGCCTCCAAGTAGTCTTGTACTTCTCACTTTGTCTAAAGATGGTGTTTGTGATGACCAGGCCATGCTCCGCACATTTGTTCAGGAGTAGAATGCCATTGGAGTTTGTCTTTCCAACCCCCTCCTTCCTGATGATACCATTCCAGAGATCTGAATCACGTCTGACTCTGGCATTGAAGTCACCAAGGAGAATGATCTTGTCTTCCTTAGGGGTGTTGGTCAGGACTCTGTCAAGGTTGGAGTAGAACTGTTCCTTGACATCCTCGTCAGCCTTAAGTGTCGGGGCGTATGCACTGATGACAGTGGCATGCTGATTGTTGCTGAGCTTAAGATGAAGGGTTAAAAGGCATTCGTTGATGCCAATTGGGAGCTTTGTAAGCTGGTTGATGAGCTTGTTCTTGAGGGCAAGGCCAATGTCATGAATGAGTCTGTCTTCAGCAGGCTTCCCTTTCCCGAAGAAGGTGAAACCTCCATCCTCTTCTCTCAACTGGCCTTCATCTGGTCATCTTGTCTCACTTAGGGCAACAATATCGATGTTACTTCTTGCAAGTTCCCTGTTGATAATAGCAGTTCTTTCTGGTCGTTCGCTGTACTGGTTGTCCATCAGAGTACAAATGTTCCATGTCGCAAAAATCATTGTCTGTTTCTTGTTTGGACCACAGAAAGAGAGTGATCCCACTGGATGCAGCTATCCAGCCAGGAGAAGGTGAGACAGCCTAGGTTTAGGGCACATTTTCTAGCCCCTTCCCCATACAGGGTGAGCAGAGGGGGTCCTAAAGAGGACTGCTCAGTCACAGTAGCAGCTGTTGAATTGCACCACTGTCCCAGTCCAGGTGCCAGATGACCATCAAACTACTACCACCTACGTGCAGATTCATGGCTAGAGACTGCCGGATTCACTGGTCCTGTCCCCATCACCACTAGTCTGTTGCCGCAGGGCTTGAAAGGGTGGTTGCAGGGATGTTGTTTCCCATGGTAGAAGCTTGCTCGTGACTGCTTTTAGTGTGGGGATGCTGGTGCACCTACAGCAACCACACAAACTTGACAAGCAGGAGATCTAGCGCCCAGTGGCAAGGAGAGTCCAAGACCACTGGAGATCCCCTTCTTGTTGAAGCCTTCATCTGCCTTCACAGCTGTTGAGATCCTAACATCTTCTTCCACCTTGAGGACTTTGGAGGCTGGACCGCAATTAGTCTGGGACTTTGCCTCAGGCCAGTTCACCATGGGAGACTCTGCCAGGAGTACGTGACTCCGGACGACATAGCCCTGAGGGTCATTGGAATATGCAAGTGTCTCCACCACGACAAGGTCTCGGTCCAAGGAGACCTGCTTCTAAGATCAACATGTCAAACAGAGGAATGGAATTGAGGCCACCCTAGTTCTTGTTCTCAGAAATGATGATAGAGTAATCTCCAGTGTAAATGTCAAGAAAGCTGTGGGAGGGCCTGAAAAAGGCAGTTCCGAGTGTTAGTGGTGCGCCACAAAAAGGCAAATTCAGGTTACAGTCATACATCTGAGCACTTATGACACCAGAAAACTATGCAAGAGTAGATTTCTTGAGTTATATTTGAAAACACTTTAATTTCTATAGTAAATAAAAGCTTAAAAGTTGTAAAAGCAAACAAACGACACACTCCAGTCTTCTATGGGAGGCAATGACCACAACTGTGTCAGCTTTCACCATGTGACAGGGAATAGCATGCCTTAACCACAATAAGCCAAATCTTCAGAAAGGCAGGCTTTACCAAGATGAAGATGCTGTTCTCCAAGAGTCCAGAACAGCTGCATTTGTTAATGCCGAACACACTGAATTTGTTAAAGAAGATTCTCAAAGCAGTTGCAAAGATTCCATCCCTGTAAACAATATACGAAAAGGACCAAAAAGTGAATACTTTGCTCAACAGAGACTTTTCTGATCCTGAAAAGAAAGTCTGTGAGTGCTTCAAAGAGACAGATTGCCTCCAGGCCGAGCAGTAGTACAGAACACGAGGCAGTAGAACAGAACAACAGTGAAGGAATACAAGCCTACAATTAAGAAGCCAGCAGAAGAAGGTCATTTGGTCTATCTAGTCTGCTCATATTGCAGGTTCCACAGCTTGAGATACTGTCCCTGCCTTCCCTCCCCACTCCTCCTATCCTCTCTACCCATGATCCTTACCTTTCCCCTATGCCTATCCCAGCCTCTCTTAAAACTGCCCAGTGTCTTCAATGAGATCACCTCTTCCAGCAGTGCATTCCAAGTGTCTGCCACCATCTCTGTGAAGAAGTGCTTCCTGACCTCCCTCCTAAACCTCCTCCAGCTTAAGACTGTGCCCCCTCGTGTTACGGTTGCCACTCAGCTCAAATAGACTCTCCTTATCAACCTTATTTATCCCTTTCAAGTACTTGAAGGTTCCAATCATGGCCCCTCTCTCTCTCTCTTCTGTCTTCTAGGGAGTTCATGTTCAGTGCCCTTAATGTCCCCTCATATGCCTTACACTGCTGACCTGCTATTATCTTTGTAGCCCTCCTCTGGACCTTCTCCAGCAGGTTAATGTCATTTTTGAGGTGTGGGCACCAGTACTGAACCCCATATTCTAGATGAGGCCTTATCAGGGACCTGTACAAGGGCAGTATAATATCCTCTCTTCTACTACTGATCCCTCTAGATATGCATCCCAGCATGTTATTTGCCTTTGCTGTTGCTTTCTTGCACTGAGTGGAGTTCTTCTGGTCACTAGTGATCATCCCTCCCAGGTCCTTCTCCTCCTCTGATGCAGAATCTTGGACTCCACCCAGATAGTATTCTTTCCTGGGATTCTTGGCTCCAATATGCATAACTTAGCATTTCTTGCCATTGAAGCCAAGCTGCCAGATCTTGGACAACCTCCCCAGCTTTTCCAGCTCATTCTGTAGGTTCTATATCCCTTCAGCTGTGTTCACTCTCATGTAGAGCTTGGTGTCATCCATGAATTGGGACATTTTGCTGTTAATGCCATCTCCAATGTCACTGATGAAGACAATGAACAACCCTGGCCCCAGCACTGAGCTTTGTGGGACCCCACTGGTTACCTCTCTTGTGCCAGATAACTCTCCCTCCACAACCACCATCTGGGTTCTGTCCCTCAAACAGTTTTCCACCCATCTGGCCAACTTTTCCCTAACCCCGAGATCCACCAATTTCCTGATCAATCTTTTATGGGGCACAGAGTAAAAGGCCTTACTGTAATCAAGATAGAGGATGTCTATCATTTGGCCCCTGTATACTGTCTTACTGACACAGTCAAGGAAGTCAGTCAGATTCATTTGATACGCTCTACCCCCCATGAACCCATCCTGCTTCACATCCTGGTGACCATGCTCCTTTAGATATTCCACCAAGCTTTCCTTTAGTATGGTCTCCATGAGCTTGCCCACAAAGGAGGTCATACTGACTGGTCTGTAATTCCCTGGGTCATCCTTCTGACTGCTTTTGTGGAGGGGCTTTACATGTGCTGTTCTCCAGTCTTGCAGTACCATGCCTGACTCTAGTGAACTATTAAATAGATCTGCCAGTGGCCCTGCCAGCTGCTCAGCCAGTTCCTTTAGTACTCCTGGATGTACTGTGTCCAGGCCTGGTGATTTGTCCACCTTCAATGCCAGCAGCCTCTCCCTCACTCTATCGTTCTCTATCACTACATCTGTGTTCCCCTTCCCCCACTCCTCTTTTCCCTCCTGAAGGCACTGGTACATCCTTCTCCCTGGTGAAGATAGATGTCAATAGTAGGAGTTACACAGAACACCAATGCCTTCTTCTAGTACATAAATGACAGAAGGAATGTTAAGAAGGGGATTGACCCTCTGAAAACAAATGAATGGAAGAAGAAACCAGTAAGAAAGCACAGGGTGATGGCGGGCAGATTGTATTGGCCAAGAGTCTTTTTTTGCCATCAATTACTATGTATCTATGAGATCCTGAAAGAATATTTTGTTTTGGTGTTCATCATGGCACCCAAGTGGAGGGAGGGACGGAGCTCTTTGAGAGGGCCATTGGAATTCAGAAGTAGCCATTTATGCAGCCTGTGGACATCACATCGACCCTGGTAGCTAAACATCTGGTGAAGATCAAGCCAGGAGAATACCAAATGGGTGGACAGGACACACCTTAGGTTCACAGTGAAGCTAAAGGAATAATTGATGAACTGCTTCTTATAATCTGTCAGGTGTCTTGTCTATCTGTACAGACATAGTGGCATGGAACTGGAAATTGGCAAGTGGGGTCCCTATCTTCAAAATGGAGGCAAGATAAAACCCTGGCAGCTACAGGCTGGTCAACCAGACTTCAGTGCTGGGCAAAGTACAAGAAGCCATAATCAAAGACAGAATAATGAAGCATATGGTTGAGAGCAAAATTCTTTCCTCCTCTCGGCATGACTTTATAAGAGGTTGATCATTCTAAATCAACCTGATCACCTACTTTGAGGAGGTGGGTAGGGAGATTGAAAGGAGTACAACTATAGATAGACTATATTTGAACTTCAGCATTGTCTTTATCACTACAACATAAGACAAGGCTCTGTGTAAAGTACACTGGCATGATATAAACAAGGCATACAAGAGGTGGATTGCTGATTAGTTTGGGGACAGGAAATAGAGGAATATAGTAGCATGGCACTACATTGAGTGGAGAGGGGTAATCAGTGGCATTCTTCAGGAATCCAATGCTGGGGTCATTACTGATCAATAGTGTTCTCAATTGCTTAGAAGCTGGGTCCTTACCAAACTGCTTAAGGTCAGTTATGACACTAAACTAACAAGGGTGGTGGCCCACCTCCAGGAGGAGCACAAACTTAAGATGGGCCCTGCACAGGACAAAAGCTATGAGTAGACACTGCTGGCCATTAACATGTTCATGCTGGAGAAAAGGAGGCTGAGAGGGGACACCATCTTATTTTACTATATTCTCAAGGCTGTCTACAAGATCAGACAGAGATGTTTAACCTGGTGTCTCCAACAAGACACGGGAACATGTCCTGAAGCTCAGAGGTGGAAAATGTAGAGGTAGCATTGGGCAGGACTTCTCCTAGAGGGTGAGGAACCTATGGAACCTGTCTACCAGTGGAGTTAGTGGACAGTAAGACAATCAAGGCCTTTGAGGTAACCTTGGACAAATTATTGCTTACCTAGGTAATCACTGGATACTCCAGTTAGAATAGGTAGGAAACCCCTTTAATTTAGTATGGGTTTACCAAGCGTACTCATTCACAACTGCTTATGAAGTGTGGGTGGCATGCCAGATGGAACTAGAGACTCTTTCAACCTTTATTTACTCTGTTACTGTTGTACTATGCTAGTCACAGACAGGGGGACATGTTCTGGTTTGTGACTTCTTCAGCATAGAAGATATGACTTCAGACAGTATATGGCCATATTCCCAGGACCTCTCGCCTTCAGCAGTAGCATTTGACATGTGGAGGCTGAAATCATTAATTAATGACTGGTATCAGCTGTTAAGATGATAAGTAATTATTTGTTCTTTTCTGTGCAAACATCTGTCCCCAAAAGAAAAACAACTTTGTTGGTAAATAGGGTCATAAGCTGTTATGTTTTAGTCAGTTACATATTTTATATATTGTATCTCAAAGAAAATAATTAGTTTTTTTTATTTGTTCATTATTTTCAGTTCAACTACACATACATTTCACAAAAATTAAATACACACTGCATATTGTATACAATAGCATTAATATATACAAATATTGGTGTAATGTCCATATTTACAATCAAGCCCTTTCAAAAAATGTGTTTTAAACATTCAGAAAGGTGTGTCGAGTGTTGGGTGGTGCAGTGAATTAAAAAATAGCAATTGTTTTTCACATGATTTTCAAGCCAGTTCTGTTCACAAGTAAAATGAGTGTGGTGGACCTAGCTTATTTACTCATGGCAATTACATAAATGCATCACAAACATATCACACATACCACAGAATAATTTGGTGCCACTTGCCATTTTCTTAATCACTGGGACAAGTAACACTCTATTCCCAGAGCAGCACATCTTTGACTGGTGTAAGAGTCAAGCTTGGGATATGAACTAGGACAGCAATGGAGTGAGCAACTGTACTGTGCACAAATTAGAAATGGCACAAAATAATCACCGAGAAGAAGTTCTGGTCTTACCATAGAACAGAGTAACCCCCTTCAACTTAGAGTAAAAGGCTGTGTGCAACACCTTGATGCACTTACCTACAGTGAGCACATCTGGCCCAGATATTCTAAGGGGTTGCGTCTGGCGCAACTGAGTTGTGCCAGCGCAACCCCAGAAATGTGCCCCGGGGGTATGTTCAAAAGAGGGAAATGCACAGTGCAATTCCGATGTGCTGTGGTGCAAAGATAATGTATGCAGCACATCTCCGGGGGCATGCCCATGCATATGCAGCACATGCTGATATTCGGCCCTGGATGTGCGGTGCACATGCTGGCACAGCCCTGAGATGTGTCGCATACCAGGGCACAAACTTGAGCCTGAAAAAAGAAGGCTCAAATGGTAGCCACCCACAGGTCGGCTGCTTTAGTGTAGGGTTCAACACAGCAGCCACCAGCCATGGGTGGCTGCCCCCAGAACACTGTCCACAAGCACCCACATAACTCCCTGGTAGTCTAGTGGTGACCCCCCCCCATAGTACTGATCAGCCAGAATATATGTAAATACAGTAAGTGCCCTGGTAGTCTAGTGGTCCCCCACCCCTCCCGATGCTCTGATCCTTGTAAAATGACATGTTTGCCCTCCCTGGTAGTCTAGTGGTACCCAGTCCTCACTTGTAGCCACACATCACACTGATTGTCCTTGGCACGTATCTCTGGTGGTCTAGTGCTTCCCTCATCCCACCCATATCCCCAATCACCTGTACACGTTGTACAAATTGCCTGGTGGTCTAAGTGACACCCCCACCACAGTCCTACCTGCTCACCAGCCCAATACATCATTGGCAGGCTGCAGAAAACACACCCACATACCACAGTGACTGCCCGAGATAGTATAGTATCGGCTGTAGGCCTATTGGTTCACATTGTGGACTGAATGGGCTGTAGTGCATTGCACATACTTGCAAATATGGAGGAAGACATCAATTCAGATTTGCAAAGTACTATTACAACATGCACTGCAAGCCCATTGGTCCACAGTGTGGACCAATAGGCTTACAGCCGATACTGTAAGCTGTCATTTGGTGGGCAGCCATGGTGGCATGCAGGTGGGTTTACTGCTGCCCGCTGATGATGAGGTGGGGAGTTGGGTGGGCAGGGGGTCCTTTATAGATGGGGTGGTGGGGGTGCCACTAGACCAACAGGGCAATTTGTACAATGTTGTATGGGCGATCAGGGATACTGGCAGGGTGGCGGAACCACTAGACCACCAGGATGCTTTGCACTAGGATTGTAGTGTGATTGTGGCTACAGGCAGGGAGGAGGGTACCACTAGATTACCAGGGAGGGCAAATATGTCTTCTTATAGGGATTGGAACATCGGGTGGGGTGGGGGACCACTAGACTACCAGGGAAGGGCTAATGTTTCATTTTTTGGGGATCAAAGCATCGGGAGGGATGGGGGACCACTAAACTATCTGAAAACGTTTAAACAGTTATTTTACAGTGATCAGCACTATGGGGAGGGAAGGGGTGCCACTAGACTACCAGGGAGGGCAAATATGTAAGTTTTTGGGGATTGGAGCATTGGGAGGGGTTGGGGGACCACTAGACTACCAGGGAATGTTTAAGCAGTTATTGTATGGAGATCGGTGCTATGGAGAGGGAGGGGGTGTCACTAGACTACCAGTGCACTTATTTACATATATCCTGGCCAGTCTTTGCTGGGGGGGTTACCACTAGACTACCAGGGTTACATTGGATGACTATTGTCAGTGACCAGAGCAACGGGTGTGGTGGGGAATTTCCACTTGTCATCCTCAGACAGCACCACATGCTTGTGCAGAGTGCCAGGTGCATTTCGTTGGCCAGCCCTGCACAACTCATGCAAATGGAGCCATCATGACATGGCTCCATGTGTGTCTTGCATACATTATGGCCCCACTTGAATACTGTTGGCTGAATATCAGGAACTTGTGCACAGCGCATCTCTGTTGCACTGGCGCAATTCCCATTCCTGGTATTCAGCCCTATCTGGGGGGATGTGACAGCGCATTGTATTTGTGCAGCGTGCATTATGTGATATAGTCAGAAGAGATGCGCCTTTGCTCATCTCTTTTGAATATATCCCAGGGTTGCACTAGTGCAACTCAGTTGCACTGCACAATCACTTGCGTCATTGCCAGGCGCAATTCTGAATATCGGGGCCTCTGAGTTTAATCAGTATCTACAGCAGATCTACCTGTCCTGAAATAATTTCTTATCAGACTTTTTCTCTTCCCTGCTGTAGCCTGTGCCCTCTGCCTGGCAAATTCCTAGCCTCATCCTCCATCAGCAGCAGGAGACATTCTACACCCAGTTACTGTACCAGAATAAGGCATACAAAACACAAACCTCTATACTGCTGTGCAAGAGCTATTTATTAAAGTGCAGCAAATCAGAGCAATATCATTCTCAAAAAACACCCAACGTGTTTCGCATCAGTAAAAGATGCTTTGTCAAGGGCCTGTGGACACCCTGCCTCACATAACTAACATTGAAAAAGGCCAGTAATTCAGAGCAATACCAGTAGTACTTTGGCAGCAGTATCTGTTTTTAAATAACACTTTTGCATAATATTTCAGATTTGCACTTGTCACATTATCACACAGTCTGTTTTCAAACGTGAGAGGGCCCCACCAGCAATGAGTATTTAACTGACCCAATTCTCATTTAAGGCAGGGACATAAAAGGCATGCTGTGTAGGATGTCCCAGGCCCATGACAAAGCATCTTTTTACTGGTGCAAAACATGTTGGTCATTATTTGAAAATGGTAATCCTTATTTAGTGTCCTTTTTCTATGGTTTGCTCATTGGCCCTGTTTGGCATTTTCATAAAAACCTGTTGTACTGCATTATAGAGGTCTGTGTTTTTCATGCCTTATGCTGGTAATTGGGTGCAGAACCTCTCCTGCTGCTTTGCCTCATTTTGTTTAGCACCAGTGTCCATGGGTGCTGCTTGTCCTCTGTGTAGCTGTCATTCACTGCCCCCAGTAAACATTCCTTTACAGTTCCTCCCCCCGCAGGGTGAAAAGTGGTCATCCAGCCTTGAAGACACACCCCTGGCAAGAACTAGGAGATTGGGGGGCATGAGTATCAGCATCAGACAAGGATGTGGCAGGCATGTCTTTTAATGCAGTTTTTGGCCCCAGACCACCATATGTACGTAGTATCGAGTTTCTTGTGCTGGTCACCTCCAAGTCCCATCTGCTGCTCTTACCGATGTTAAAGCCAGTGAAAATTCGTACAGCATGAGACCCAAGAGGCCCAGTGGCTGTCATACAGCTTACTGTACTATAATCTTGTCCTGCATTGCAGTTGTTGTGAAAAGTTTTATTCCACTGTATGTACCTAATTCTAGGTCACCCCTGAAAGAAGGACTTGCATGTCTCAGTGGGCCTCCCACGTCATCAAAATTCAAATCAAATAAATACAGGTGGCCCGGAAAGGACAGGGATTTTTCTATATTTCTCCCCTGGTCCCCTGCCTGCCCTTTGACTTCCCTGACACTGGGTGGGACCCATCAGTCCTTGTACACATGCAATGAGATCCCTGCAGAAGAGGCAAGCTCCCCAGGACACTACAGGAGTTGCTGTGGCAGCGGAACCACAGACCCATCCCTTACAAGGCAGAACCACCCCAGCCCCGTTGGCAGTCCGACCCACCTCCTAAGTTTATTCCCCATCCTGGGTTGCCAGTATGGGACTGCAGCACACTACCCACTGGACAACTGGATGGCCTTGTGACAGGCATTTTTGCTTGTTCTCCCTCTGCATTTCAACCACCACCCTCACCAATGGCATAGTGTACAATAGGTGCAAGTATCTTAACTCTCTCAAAGGAGATAGCTCCCTAGCCCATTGTAAGGGGTCACTGCAGTGATGGGCAGCAGTGCTGGCCCTGCTTTAGCTGGTATGCACTGCCATCAGCACCCCTTATTCCAGTCCTAGGCACTTGGCTACTGGTACCCAATTCTGTTCCTCATCATGGGTTGCTTAACCTTGACTGACCGAAAGCATGCTGTACTTTCTGTGGAACACCAAGCAGCCAGTTCCACAATCTTTTGTGAGCATTAATGAATAGCAAAAATGAAGATACAAGGACAGCAAAATGTTTGTTTACTGTGTCTGATCTTTCATAGCCAATAATAATTATAGTACAAGCCACTTAATTGGTTCGATTTAAGGGGACATCCCCCAGGGCAATGATTAAGAGGCCATGTTATCCTATGGGGCACTTTATGTTTAAAGTGGATGGCACCACCACAAAACTGGGACAATTGTGGCCAGACTTGTCTTCCTACATCCCCATTTAACACCCCTGATAACATTTGATTAGGTGGTAATCACAGCAGTTAGTGGCTGTTAGCTAATCGTGGCTGTTAGCTGGAGGGACCTTAGCTCATAGCTACCTTTGTAGCCACCTTCCCCCACCCTCTCCCATCCTGTTCACTTACATGCTGGTCTACCAGAGAGAGAAGCAGAGCTGACACCAGCCTGATACCTAGTGCTGCCCTTAGAAACACGTGTCCCCATGCCTCCAGCTACTCTGACCTGTGTCCACAGATTGGGCCCTGTACTGATTGCAGTGCAAAAAATTAAAATGTACATACAGTATACCTGTGCCGCAGATCGCAGATCAAACTCCTGACTTTACAGCAGATCACTGATTACAGTTGCCCATACCTCTCACTGCTGACACCTCAGAAAGACAAGTGTCCCCAAAACTCCAGCCACTCAGCTGCTGTGCACGTTACTGCCTCATCATTTAATTCGTAGAGACCACTGACTTCAGAGTGCAAATCAGAGAGTGAGAAAGACAGAAAGTGTGAGGCTCAAAATCAGATCTCTCTCTCTCTCTCTGTCAGATATTTAATCATTTAATTCACCAAGACTACTTACACCTGAGGGAGAGAGAGAGAGAGAGAAAGAAATTGTGCGGCTCAAAATAGCAGCCAGTGCAAGTGTTTACTCCCTCCCTCCCTCCTTCCCTCCCTTGCTTGCAGACATTGTTGACACCAGATAGCATCAACAAGGAGAGTAACCGAGGGTACAGCAAGGTACTACACAGCATTACAAGGTTAACAAAGCTGCTTTTAAAACTAGTAGTGCTTAGCATATGTTAGGATGCTCTGCACTACGTTGAAATTAAGCAACTTCTCTTATAAGGGACAGCCACTTAAACAGGACAAAAAGGTGTCTACTGAGGCATCCCGTTTAAACGGCTTCTACTGTATTGTGTATTGTATCTAATAAAATTAAAAATTTGAACATACCATGCAACAGACAATTGCTCATATCAATAACTACATTTTTTAAAAACAGTATTAACATTTTTTTTAAATCATGTTGGAGAGGGAAGGAAAAACATATCATGAGAGGGAAGAAACTCTGCTGCCATATTGGCTTTGCTAAGGAAATATGCCAAATTTAAACATTTAGAGAAGCCTTCATTTTGAAAAAGTTATTTGTATTATAAACTTTCTTATTTGGTATCATACGGACACTAGGGCCTAGATATTCAAACTGCACCTGGAAAAGGCACAAGTGATTGCTCCATGCAACTGAGATGCATCGAAGTGCAAAAGTGCTATATTCAAATGAGATGCACAATTGTGCATCCCATCTAAATATAGCAAAAGATGAGGGTGATGCAAATGGGGCCGCCGAAGATGTGACGACACATAACTCTTGCAAGGTCTGAATACCTGGAATGGGGATGCACAGTGCATCTTGGGGATGCACCGAGCGCAAATTCTAGATATTTAGACTGCAACATGCAAATGGGGCCATTAGGCACGCAAGGCACATATGGGGCCATCTGCATGTTATTATGGCCCTGTTTGCATGTCCTGTGCAGGGATGCATCCTGGCAGGATGCGCCGGGCGCCCTGCAAGTACATAGCAGCCCATAGTCCCTGGTAGTCTTGTGGCCCCCCTCCCAACCCGAGACCTGATCATGAAAAGACCACCAACCATTAAATGTGGTTCAAGGTCAGTGGCATTCATCTGTATCCCCCTCCCCTGGGTCATGCCTGAAAATAGGCAGAATTTGTCTAGTGCACTTACCCGGTCAACAAAAATGAAATAAATAAATAAAATAAAAAATAAAACTATTACAATATTAACATGTTTCCCTGGTAGTGTAGTGGCCCCCACCCATCCCTGATCATTAAGTAAAAGAAAACAACCCTGTTTCCCTGGTAGTCTAGTGGCCCACCTTCCACCCCTGAGACATGATGTGAATGGAAATATTAATCTAAAACAATCTCAGGTAGTCTAGTGTAATCCCTGTCCCATCCCTGGATCCAATCAATGGGTTATGAGAAAATTGCAATCATCCCTGGTAGTCTAGTGGTACCCCCCCCTCCCGTCCTCGAAAATTATCAACAGGTTATGATACAGTTTTCTTTGAAATTCAAAAAGTTTTAATTTATTTTTCACATGGCCACAAAGCAGCCCATTTTACACATCAATCAACAAAATACAAATGATTACACCAACAAAGACAAACATACATACAACAATCCCCCTCCCCACCATGGTATCAGCATTCTATTCTAAGGATGGTTCATCAACCTGAGGCATACATATTCCACTATATGGAGTATAAGGTTTGCAACTTGCTCCAGATCTTTTCATATCTTAGTAAATGGTTATTAACACTGGCAATGATCTTTTCTACTGAAAGATTAGCTAGAAGTTCCTGCATCCATTCTGAGTAGGAGATGGTCACATTGTCCAACCAATGCCGAAGTACTAATTTCTTAGCTGACATCGCCATCAAAGCCAGGTGGTATTTCAACTCAGTGACAGATATATGGGAAAAATCTCCAATTAAGCAGATCGCAGGTTCTATATATTCAGCTACCCCCAACAGTGGATCAGCCTTTTGTTTGACAAGGGGACCAAAGCGGGGATACCTTTGGGCATTCCCAAAAAAATATGTAGTAAAGAGCCTTCTTCTTGCATGCAGCATCTGGAGATCAAAGAAGGAGACTTGCCCATCTTAGCCATTCAGACTGGAGTAAAATATGTATTATTAATTATCTGAAATTGCATCAGTCTCAACCTGTCTTGGGATATGAACCTATGGTTGTCCACCCATATCTTGGACCAGTTAAGTACCCTCCCTGGGAACTGGGCATTCCAGTAGGCAGAGGACCCATCTAATTGTGGGTATGCCCTCTCAATGAGCTTCCCATAGATATTTGAGACTGCATGGGGTTTGACAGTTGCTAAACTGAATAGCTGCAGTAACCTGCCCTCTTCCTCTCTGTGTTGGATTATCTGGGATTTAGCTAGCATATGTCTGAGCTGAAATACCTTAAAACCTGAATTTTTCTCCAAGTTATAATGTCTAATAATATCCCCTGATGGTAGGAATTGTCCATTGTGCAGCAGTCCGCTACCAGGGCATTTGTTATCTGCGGAATCTATGATGGCTTAATACATTTACCTCCAATCTTAAAATTGGGATTGTGTACTATAGGCTGATTGGGGTCCTGAGTGTGTCTATAAGATAAAAATGCACACATCTGGGAATGGGTTCTTACTGAGGTGCCTATAGGTGTGTTAAGCAACTCTGGTGGGAGAAATTTAATGGGAATGTGTAGGAGAACTTCAGGGGCCAGACCTTGTGTGGCCATCAAAGCCCTTTCAATTATGAGCCATAAGGGCTTATATTGATCTGTATCCACTGCCCCCTCCCTTGCAAGCCATCTTAAGTATTTCACCGAGTGACTAGCTCAATAGCATAATTTGAAGTGTGGGAGTCTAAGACCCCTTTCTCTTGGGGACTGTTCATTTACATTAGGTTCTGTGAGCTGGCTTGCCCTTCCAAATAAAGTTAGAAATCAAGGTATGTAATTTGGAGAACCAAGTGTGTGGCAATCATAGGTTCAGAATGTTAAGGGGGTTAAAAATGTGAGACAATCTATTCATTTTAATCAGACTTATTCTGCCCCGGAGTGATATTGGCAGGGTCCTCCACCTCTCCAAATCCTGATATATTACCTGAAGTAGGGCATCCAGATTACGCTCCCTAGAAAATTGCACTTCCCTGGTTAAGAAAATTCCTAAGTATTTTAGCTTTTTGGCTTCCCATTTTTAGCCCAAATCCACCACGTCCTGTTTATGAATAACCAAATTGAGAGGGAAGACTATCGATTTCTCCAGGTTTAGTTTGTAGTTTGAGAATTGGCCAAGTTCCATAATCAGGTTCAAGGAATTGCTGATAGAGACCCTAGGATTGGAAAGATGGAGAAGTATGTCATCTGCATATGCCAATAATTTAAGTTCTTGTGTTCCTATTGTTATCCCTTGTATCCCTGGTTCCGTCCTGAGCTGAGTCAGGAGGGGCTCCAAGTATAAGTTAAACAAGAGAGGAGATAGGGGACACCCATGTCTGGTACCTGTGGATAGTGGGAAGGAAGAGCAAAGAACTTTGTTACAATATATTCAGGTACTAGGCCTAGTGTAGAGGGCCTTGACCTACTGTACAAAGAGGGGAGGGAAATGAAGCCTAAGCAATGTCCTAAAAAGAAAGCTCCTGGCAAATACTTTCCCTGCATCCAGAGACACCAATACCACAGGGGATACACTCTCCCAGGAAACAGAGAAGATATGGTCCAATTTCCTCAGATTGTCTGAAGATGACCTGCCCACCATAAATCTCACCTGTTCTGCACAGATCAGTGAGGGCATAACTTGACTCAGCCTTTCTGCCATTAGCTTAGTTGGAATTTTAATATCATAATTCAACAGCAAAATCAGCCTGTATTTTGACACTTGTTCTGGTTCCCTTTTCTCTTTGTGCAGCACCACAATCAGAGCCTCAAAAAAGATGGGGGTCCTGACAATCTCCTCCCAAGATGGACTGAAACAAATTATGTAGCCATGGGGCCAGTTCTTCTGTAAATACTTTGTAAAAAAATTTGGGGAGAAGCCATCTGGTCCTGGGGCTTCATCTAGAGGTAGGGCACATATTGCCATCTTTATTTCTGCCTCCGTGAAGGGGGAGGTCAGTAGGGTTTGTTGCTCGGAAGAGAGGGTAGGTAGAGGCAATCCTGCCCTGTATGCAGCTATCTGATCATCTGAGGGGGTGTCTGGCCTAGCACCATAAAGTTACTTATAGAAACTTTCAAACTCTGATGCAATGCCCCCAGGGTCCATCTTAAGGAATCCATCCTTAGATGAGTGAACTGCATTGATGAGTCTTAATGTTTCCTGTTGCTTTACCCATAGTGCCAGTAGTTGGCCTGCCTTTTCGCCTTGGTCTACATAGGAAGACTTCGATTTGAGAATAGCTTATTCTGCTTTTTCACCAACCAAGTCATTGTGTCTTACTCTTAGCTTTATGAGCTCTTGATGGTGTGGTTCAGAAGAGGAAGGAGAGATATTTTTTTCTAGTTTCCTAATTTGACCAAATAGCTCTGTTACCTAACTCTCTTACGTTTCCTCATGGAAGCGATCCATTTAAGTTTGCCCCCTTAGGAAGCATTTTAGAGCTCCCATTCTATATTGATTCAGCCCATAAAGTTTAGATTATCTTTGGTATATTCTGCAATCCATTGTTTAATCCTTCCTATCATCAACTCATCTTTTAATAACTGGTTGTTTATTTTCCATACCGTGTCTAGTTGACAAATGGGTGATAGGGACAGAGTATAGTTCACCAGTGAATGATCTGAGATGACCACCGGGGAAATCTCGCTCCATGAGACCGACCAGAAGCTGCTTACTTATCAAAATGTAGTTGATATGGGATGAGGTCCCATGGACTTGAGAGCCATATGTGTATTCCTGTTGATCGTAATGCAACATCCTCCAGGGGTCATATAGTCACAGCTTGTCTGTTAGGCCTCTGATAGCCCCTTGTACTGGAGACAGACCCACCTTCTCCTTACTCCTGTCTACATCAGTTGAGAATGGCAAGTTCCAGTCTCCTCCTAACTAAATTGGGGTAGACAGGAAAGGCAACAGGATGTTAAGTAAATATATAAAGAAGGTAGGTGAGTCTGCATTTGGCTCATATATTGACTCAAGGATTATGTCAGACCTGTCCCCAGTGCCAATCACAAATATATATACCTGTCCTGTGGGTCTCAAATACACTGATTGCATTTAAATCTGAGAGACCTAGTGAGCAAAACTGCAACCCCCTACTCTGTGTGCTCATACCTGCTGTATAAACTTGACCTATATTAAGCCTTCATAGTAAATTGGCTTCAGCTTCTAGCAGGTGTGTCTCTTGTAGGAAAGAGATTTGGCCCTTAACTGCTTGAAGGTGCTTGAATACTCTGTACCTTTTGTTCTTGTTGTGCACACCTTTGACATTCCACGAACTCACATGTAAACAATTATCTAAACATATCTGACTGTAATTGAAAATCTTAAAACACAATAAGAAAAGGAATCTTTCCTCTTGCTGATACCATGGATTCCCCCACCCACCCCCCGCTGCTGTCACCACAACCCAATACAAAAACCATTTGCCCTTCCTCTCCCTCCTCCCACCATATCCCTTGAAATAATACCACCACTGATATTGTATGATGGGATCCATACCATACCACAACCGCTAGCCAAATGGCCCTAAAGCACTCAATTGTTCGAGAGGTGGTAAGGCCCCCTCTTTGATTCAGTGCATGATGCCGCCAGTCAGAGCTGATAAAACCCCTGTCCCCCCCACTCCCTTCTTTTTGACAATAAATCCAAATAACTTTGAGGTGAAAACACACATCAGAACACACTAATTTGCTAGCAAAACTCTAACCTACAGAACTGCTACAGGTAACAAGAATTGCAACTCTAAGAATAAAAGAGAAAAAAGGAAACACGATGTAGGGGTTTCTATTCAGCTCCCTGTAATTCCTTTGGCTTGCAGTGATTGCTACCATACTGTGGTGGCTGATTCACAATAAGACTGGCACTTACTCATTTGTTCCACAAGTTCCCAAATGAAACAAACAAGAATCCCCCCGCTTTTAATAATGCAGGGTGCCGAGGCAGTAGTCATTTCTGTCAGCCATTTAAGATAGGTTATTTACTGTCCCCTGCTGAATTAAAAAGAAATCATAAAGAAGGGGAGGACAAATCAAAGTATGAAACCTGTTCTCGGCATAACTTGGTTACTGATTGAGTCTTTGTGGCCATGCACACATTCACGCAGCAAAGCTGTTTGCATCCTGCCTTAGTTGCATCCACCCATGCGATGCTGTGCACAATCACATTGCTGCTGTTTGTGTTCAGCTCATGAAGCCATCTTCCTGACTCAGAGCAGTTACTGTAGGGCCTTAATGTCCGTGGGCCTCCATGTAAAATCCTTCCAGTCCAGATCAACTCCACAGCACCGAGAAACCCACTCCAGACCATGGAATACAAAACTCCTTTCAGGTAAAATACTCAACAGAAAGACTAAGCCAGAATAGAAACTATTAGTGCTGAGCTACAGGGAGATCTTTAGCAGAAGAACAGGTGTATAGTGGCCTGGGGGCACGGATGATACTTGGGGCTATGTAGAACTCACCCCTGAATGCCTCCGGCCATTAAATAACCAACAGAACTGCAGCAATAGCCTTAGTAAACACTGTCTTCCATCTTCTGAGGAAGAGAGTCATTTCCTAAATAGCTCAGGAAGAAGGCACTGTAGTTCTTGTATTGCCTGCTCATTTGACTCAAAGGAGTGCCATTTCTTCTGCACCCTGACTTGCAATTGGGCAGGTTACAGCATGCAAAAGTGCACACCAGCAGGGATTAGGCGAGACACTGTGGAATGAAAGGAGCCCCATTTCTTCTGCACAGATGCTGGTAGGTCATGCGAGATCCTGATTTTGTGGCCTTACCACATGACAGCTTGAATGTCTCTTAATTTTGTTATAACATACTGTTTGTCAAAAAAATTGACCAATTTCAGGATGAAGGGCCTGGGAGGTGAGCCTGGGGCTGGCTTATGGTGCAATACCCGGTGTGTACGCTTAACAATGTATGAGGGCCCATTGGGAGAGGGGCCTTCTATTTTTTCCAGCAGTTTTGGGGTAAACTTTATAAGTGTGCCCCCCCCCTCCTCCTCTGGGAGTCACAGCACCACCAGATTGTTACTGCGACTACATCTCTCAAGATCTTCCAGTTTCAACTCCATCTTATTTAATTGCCTCTTTAGAGAAATTATTTTGGGGTTCACAGTCGACTTCCACCTCTCTAGTGAGACAGTGCATGCTTCGGTATCTCACACTTGATGGGAGACATCCCCCAGTTCCCTTTTGATGGAGGAGACCTCGGAGGTGAATAGGGTTAATGCTTTTTTAAGCAGTTTCATCTCAAGCAGGAAACGCTCCTCCATGAGGTCGCTTTGTTGGATGATAAGGAGGCAGGCTGAGTAGGCTACGATCTGGATTTCTTGGCTGCCTTGTTTGGGGAAGACAGCAGTGTGTGTCTTGGAAGCTCTGGCTTCATTGTGACCTCCATTGCGGCTAGAGAATTGCTTGCTATCAATTGGATAATTGCTGAAGGTTTTACGCGATGTTTCACCAGTTTTAAAAGTATCGGAGGTTGCTTTTATATAAGTATTCAATTGATTAATAGAGAGAGAGAGCGGGAGCAAGACAAGTGAGCTGCTTCTTCTTAGTCAGAATCATGTGACTCTCAGGTTATGATACAGTTGCAATCATCCCTGTTAGTTTAGTGGTACCCCCCTTCCATCCCCGAACCTGATCAATGAGTTATGATAAAATTGCAATCATTCCTGGTAGTCTAGTGGTACACCCCTCCTGTCCCCGAACCTGATAGTAGGGTAATCATAAAATCCCAGTATCCCTGGTGATCCAGTGGATCCCCCCACCCATTGAGGTGACCACACCCCAACTTACACTCTCTCAACCCAGCATGGTCAGTTGGCCACAGAGCAGGCAAGCAGCACATCCCTCCACACACTGCCATGGCTGCTTGACGACTAAGCTGTCAGTGAATGACAGTTTACAGTATACCGAGAAGCCCATTGGTAGACACTGCTGACCAATGGGCTTGCAGTGTGTACTGTAAGCTTTCATTCACAATTTTGTGAATAACACACAGTTGTGAATGAAAGCTTGCAGTACACACTGCAAACCCATTGGTCGACAGTGTCTACCAAGGGGCTTCTAGGTGTACTGTGAGTTGTCATTCACTGACAGCTCAGTTGGTGGGCAGCCGTGGTGGTATGTGAAGGCATGTACTGCCCACCGGCTCTGTGGCCAACTGGTCATGCTGGGTTGGGGGAGTGGGGTGGGGTGTGGTCACCTCAGTGGGTGTAGGGATGGGGGGGTCCACTGGACCACCAGGGACACTGGGATTTTATGATTACCCTATGACTAGGTTTGGTGATGGGAGGGGGGTACCACTAGACTTCCAGGGATGATTGCTATTTTTTCATAACCCATCGACTGGGTTCAAGGATAGGAGGTGGGTACCACTAGACTACCGGGGATTATTGCAACTTAATCATAACCCATCGACAGAGTTCAGGGATGGGAGTGGGGTTACACTAGACTACCAGGGATTGTTTAGATGAATCTTTTCATTCATATCACAGTTTGGAGATGGGAGGCTGGTCACTAGACTACTAGGGAAACAGGTTTGGATTTCTTTTATTCTCTGATCATGGATTGGGGGGGCTGGCAGCTGCTGTGCTGTGCAGTACAGAAACCTGCCTGTGGGTGGTTACCAGTTAGGTGTGTTTCATGCATGCCTAACTTTATGCAGCACATCTCTGAGATGTTGCAGCCAGCTGCGCCACACATCTTGGCTGAATATTGCAATGAGCTGCATATGCATGAAAATGTCCCTTCCAGATGTACCCCATACATTATCTTTGCACTGCAGCACATCCAGAATATTGTGGTGCATCCCCTCCTTTTCAATATGGTCCAGAGTCACCTTTCTGGGGATGCACCGGTTCAACTCAGTTGTGCCGGGTGCATCTCCTTTGAATATCTAGGCTGATATCATTTGTTTGCACATTATGCTAGAATAGCATGTGCTAATCCTATGAGGGGAAAGTTATACATTTTTTCTTTTGTGCATAACTGGAAATTTAAATGACATTGTCAAAGACTTGAAATAGAAAAGTTGCTGAACTCCTAGGGCCCGATTCAGAAAGCATCAAGAATGAAGTAAGGTGCTTGCATCGAAGAGAAATAATGCAAGGGGCTTCCTGTGTCGCACCTTGCATCATTCCTGATTCAAGAATGCTGCCTGCTCCAGCAGGGCAGCTGCCTGTGCCAATGTCACCTGAGCCAGGTATGTGCCAGCCCCAGATGCAGCACGTTGGTAGGGAGTTTGTGGCAGATGCAAGCTGCAGTATCCCCTACTATAAGATTCATGAATTCCCCCACAGGGCACACGGTCTGTGACAGTTAGCCCAGCTTGGGCTGGTATAACGGCCCATGCACCACCCCCAGAGCCATTGCCTGTGGTCTCCCCTGGCCACAGAGGACCCATACACATGCAGAGTGGAGTGGCCAGCAGTGTTTAGCTGTGGTGAGACATGCCCCTAGGGGCCCCCTCAGGTGCCAAGCATGCCACCCCCTCCATGGACAGCACAGGCATGGTGGCAGCTGTGCAATGTCCCTGCCAGGGAGCAAATGCCACCCCCTCCACACATCAGGAGCTAACCGGCCCTTCATGTCTCCTGGTCCTTACCTCTCAACCTTATTAGCCTCCAAGTAAGTCTACATCAGTGGGCACCAGTGCCACCCAACTAATCCACATTTTGTGACAAACCACTCACATGTGCCTTGGCATTGATGCACAGCAGTGGTTGAGACAAACTGCAGGAGTTTGGTGCCAGGGCCCTTCCTGACAGTGAATCAGGTGCAGGGTCCCTGGCACATCAGAAACTGATGCAAAATGCTGTTTGCTGCAGCTTGTGTCGATCCAAGGGCCATTTCGAGACTCCGGCCCCTTGACTCTAACTCCAACCCTCTCCTCATGGTTATCTTGTTACAGGGAAATTACTCCTCCTGAAATCTGCATTGCAGAATCTCAAAGGTTAGGCATTTGCATACTGCTGGAGATATGTGCCAAACAATGAACAAGTTCCTCTTTGTCAAGCACTTTACATACAGTACTGTACGTTCTTTCATCGTCTTTCCTCAGGTGGCTGTGGATGCTGTCAGAGAACCTGTTTTAAATGGGAAACTTGATAAGCACCTAACAAAGAATTATAAAGGTTAACCATACCCTCACAGCATGCTGAAATGTAGTACTGGGTCAAATGAGAAAGCATTACAGGACTGTTAAAGTAGAACATTTTTTGTTTGTCAAAATTTTATTTTTAAACAGGATATTACTTTAGGTCATAAGACCTATTTTCAAAGTTGTCCTATGTGTGCAAACTATCAAAACCCAATAACAATACTAATTTCATGCAATCAATACAATGATCTTTCACATCACCACTCATTCTACAATGTCAACATAATACTTCATGATACAAACCTCTCATAAAACATGATAATACATAGGTTAATAGCTTACCCTATTCAATCATAATACATTTAGATATTATAGATAAGCATCTCTATAAGCAAATACATTCCGAGATAAAATTCTCTTCTAATCTAGATTTAAATGCAGTTAGTCTCATCAAGTTTCTAATTTAGGGAGGGATCTCGTTCCAGATTTTTGTTGCCCTAACCTGTAATGTTATGTTCCCATATCTTGTATTAAATTTTGGAATATTTAAACCCCTATGTTTTACCTATCTTAAATAATAGTGCTGTGATTCACCAAACTGAATGGCTAAATTTCCTTTTATTAACCCCTTATTGATCTTAAATATCAGTACTGAATAATGTTTTCTGTACTGTACTGGCAGACTGTCCCATTTCAATTCTTTGTACATTAAACAATGATGGGTCTTTACACTACATTTCAGGGTAAATCTGACCAGTCAGTTGTATGATAAGGTGACTTTATCTAAATATTTTTGTTTAGCAGAACTGTATACCAAGTTACCATATTCCAGCACAGGCAGTATCAACTGAGTTACAATTGTTTTCCGTATTTGGTAATTTAATATTTGAGAAGATCTACACAGGGTCCCTACTCTATTATTAACTTTCTTTGTTATAAGATCTATGTGATCTGAAAATGACAAATAACTGTCTATAATAAGCACTCTAAGATATTTACAGTATATTGATTTGTAACTGTTAATTTTTTAACCCCTCTTATTAAAATTCCTTTATCCAATATTTCATTATTTGTAAACTTGGGCCCAGTTTTTCAAAGGGATTGTGCATGGCACAACAGGGTTACACCGGCGCAACCCACATTTTGCCCTGGTGGGATATTGAAAAGGCTGCATGGCGCTGCGCAAATCCCAATGTGCCCAGGGCACAATGTAAGTGTATGTGGCACAGATGAGGAGGCGTGCCCTTGCATATGCAGCACATCCCGAAATTCAGCCCGGAATGTGTGGCACATATGCTGGCACAACCCTGCATTGCACCACATGGTGGGCTCAAAGTTGAGCCCGTGAATCGGGGGAACAACTCCTGGTCACCCACAGATGGGCTGCTGTATTGCACGGTGCAACACAGCAGCCGCCAGCGGCAGGTGGCCACCCACCCACCCAGAGCACCGGTAAATGTAAAGTATTCCATTCCCTGGTAGTCTATGGGTACCCCCTTCCTCCTGATTCCCTGATCACCGATAAATGTATAGTAATACAGTCCCTGGTAGTCCAGTGGACCCCCTTTCTCCCGTTACCCTGATAAATGTATATTAATACATTCCCTGGTAGTCTAGTGGATCCCCCTCCTTCCCGTTTCCCCGATCACAGTAAGGCACCTTAAAATAATTCTCTGATGATCCAGTGGCACCCCCCATCCCTCCCATCCACACAGGACCCCTTGCCCATCCCACTACCCCCCTGTCATTGGTGGGCGGCTGCAACCTACCCGCATACCACCCAGCCACTTGCTGAATGATAGGTACAGTATGGGCTTGCAGGCCATACTGTACTAGACAGTCTCAAATATGTGAATGAAGTCATTCACATATTTGGGACTGTCTAGTACTTTCATTCACATATTCAGGACTGTCTAGTACAGTATGCCCTGCAAGTCCATTGGTCCACACTGTGGACAAATAAGCTGACAGCCCATACTGTACCTGCCATTCGGTGGGCAGGTGGGCAACCCGCCCGCTGATGATGGGGGGGAAGTGGGGTGGGCAAGGGGACCTGTGTGGGTGGGAGTGGAGAGGAGTACCACTGGATCACCAGGGAATTATTGTATGGTGCCTTACCACGATCAGGGAAACAGGATGGAGGGGGGTCCACTAGACTACTAGGGAATGAATGAATATACGTTTACCGGTGATTGGGGAATTGGGATGGGGGGTGCCACTAGCCTTCCAGGGCATAATATATCCACAAATACCAGTGATTGTGGCATCGGGAGGGAGGGGGGGTTCCACTAACCACTAGGGACTGCTATTGGATACATATAACAGTGATCAGGGAAACAGGAGGGGTGGAGTACCACTAGACCACCAGGGACTTATGTACAGCAGTCGACAGCTATCGTGGCTACAGGAAGGAGGATGTCCCAGGACCCCCTCTGCTCACATCAGTCTGTGCAGGGCACCAGGCACAACATGCTGGGCTGCCCGTGCAAGGCATGCAAATGGGGCCATAATTACATGCAAATGGTCCCATTTGTGCCTTGCATATATTATGGCCTCATTTGCATGCCCTCTGCTGAATATCATAGGTGTTGCACCCAGTGCAACTGTGTTTGTGCTGGTACATCCCTGTGCTCCCTATCCATGGCTTGCACCAGCGCACTGCACAGTGCGATGTCCGTGTCATATTCAATGGTGCTGCACCATTGTGCATCACCATTGAATATCACTCAGTCCTGGCCCCGGCGCATCCGAGTTCTGCTGCGCCCATGCTTGTGTCACTGACAGGAGCAGTCTGAATATCTGGGCCCTGGTTGTTGTTTTTTTTGAAAAACATAACCTGCATTTTTTTCCCACTTAACACAAGTTTAGAACTAGAAAACCAATCCTGAAGAACATCAAAATCTAATTGTAATTTATTTATCATTTCATCCTGCATTTTTGCAGTTGCCAGTAGCACTGTGTCATCAGCATAAAGCCTTGTATGTGTGTTAAATATGTTTGTAAGCAGTTCATTTACATAAATCAAAAACAGTAGCGGCCCCAGGATTGAACCCTGGGGCACACCTCTTGTCAAATCACCCATATCAGATGATAAATTATCAATTACAACTTGTTGTTTCCTATTCTCCAAATAAGATTTAAACCACTGCATTGGCCTAGGTGTGATCCCAGTCCTCTCCTTCCTCTCAAGCAAAATTTGATGGTCCACTAAATCAAAGGCTTTGGACAGGTCGACAAACACCGCGCCCACTGATTCCCCTGCATCAAGGGCAACTGCCACCTTATCTACAAAATCCACCAGCGTGGTCCCCATTGAATATCCTGTCTCTAATCCATGTTGATACTTAGTTAGTTTTGAGTATTTTCCAAGGTACTTATACAGCTGGTTGTAGACCATCAGCTCTATCGTGTTAGAGAGGAGTGAGAGGACCACTATCAGCCTATAATTAGAGGGATTATTCAAATCACCACCTGTAAATATTGAGACAATTTTTGCAATCTTCCATGTTTCTGGGAATATATTTTCCATTAAACTTTTATTAAATAGTTATGTTATAATTGGGGACAGTATGTCCTTTGCATCCTTTACACATTTTATTTCAATTTTATCCAGTCCAAATTATTTTTTAGGGTTTAATTTTTTGAATTTCATCTACAACTTCCTTTAATCTTATATTCCTAAAGAAAAACTGAGGAAAATTTTCCATTTCAACACTGACCATTCAGATATATCAAACCTATATAACAACTATGTGTAAACAGTCGAATACTGTATACCCTTAAACTATGTCACCTAAGGAATCTACAGTACTGTCTCACTAATGTCTCTGTCAATGGATGATGTAATGAACAACACTGACCAATCAGATATGCCAAATTTATGTAATGTCTGCTATGTGTAAACAGCTGAATACTGTATACCCATGATAACCTGCACTTCCATATGTTTTCTACTGTTTATTATCTCTTGTACTATTATTCCCGGGTTGCCCCTGAAAAATGGACCTTCGGGGCCCAGTGGGCTTACCCGGTCATCAAAATTCAATAAATAAATAAATAAATAAATAATAATTTCACTTATTGTTTTAAGTGAATCTATTTGTGGTTTAGATAAATCTATTCATGTTGAATTACCAACTGGAATGACTATGCCAGGCAGTGTTTTGAAGTAGTGATTTAACACCTGAGGTACAGTTTTTGAATCAAGAAGTTCAGGTCTTTAATTGGACATTTTTATGCCATGTTTAATCCTGAGGGGATTTTCTAAATCTTTAATTATGTACAAGTGCTGCTTTGGGTCAGCCTCTTTTCCAGTTTTAGTATTACAAAACCTTTTCCTAGCTTGTTTAATTAATATATAACATTTGTTCCATTGCCTGTTGTGATCGTCCCAATCAACTCAATCAATCAATAAATCAATCAAAATCTTTATTCATCCAGGCAAATATCGTTGAGCAAGCTGATTTTTGCATCTCTAGTAAGAAACTGGTTAATTCTAAAGAATAACCCCAGCCTCTGCCTTAACTTATTTACAAAGTACTTGATGTGCTCAGTGAATGATAGATTATGATCTAACCACAGACCTAGGAATTTAAACATTGAGACCAACTCCAGTTTCTCTCCAAGAATTGTGGTTATCTGAGGTAGTGCACCAGAGCTGGCTGGATTCATCACATGGCTATAGGGTGAGAACAACATTGCTTTTGTTTTTTTAGTATTTAGAAGAAGTTTTTTATTGAAGAGCTGGTTCTGGAGCTGGTTACATTTCTCCCAGAGGTCAGCACAAGTGACTTCAGGTGTCACGACTTATATATACAACTGTGTTGTCAGCAAACAGGTGTATGTTGGCCTTGTTAATACTCTCATTAATGTTATTAACATAGATAGTGAATAGTAAGGGACCAAGTATGGATCCTTGCGGTACTCCACTCAGTAGAGGTTTGAGTGGGGATAGCTCACCCTCAGCCTTAATTTGTTGATGTCGTCCTACAAGGTACTCAGTAAACCAATGCAGAGAAACTGAGTCCAGGCCTACACTCTTCAAAGAAGAGAGAAGCAGGCTATGATCCACTGTATCAAAAGCCTTGCTAAGGTCTAGAAATACAACACAGACAAGGTTTCTGTTGTCAAGTTCTCAGTACCAATCATTTGTTACTTTGGCAAGGGCCAAAATAGTACTGTGTTTAGTTCTAAAGCCAGATTGCATAAGGTTTAGTAGGTTATTGGATTCGAGGTAGTCCCTTAGTTGGTTGCTGACAATCTTTTCCAGAAGTTTCAACAAAGTTGGGAGGAGGAAAATTGGTCTATAATTGTTAAGGTTGCAGGGATCCCCTGATTTAAACAAAGGGATGACATGAGCAATTTTCCAGATCTGGGGAATAAGCCCTTGGGACAATGTTAAGTTAAATAAGTGGGTGATAGGACCAGCTAGGACATGATAGGTGATTTTAAGGAAATAAGGATCCAAAGAATCCGCACCAGCACTTTTCTTAATATACAATTGGAGCATGAAGTCTGCAACCTCTTTTAGAGAGACTGGGTGGAATGAGAAGCCAGGTACCGGAGCAGGAGAGTCTGAGCATGGGACACTTAATTGGGAGTGGACCAGAGATGCAGGGGAATTGTCAAAAGCTAGACTCACTGTGGCAAAATTATTGCTAAATGCATCTAGGATTCCCAATTTATCATAGATAGTAGTACTCCCAGTTGTAATCTTAAGTGGCAAGGAATTACCAGGCATATATCCGGACATGTCCTTGATTGTCCTCCAGAATTTGGAGGAGCACTTTGCTGTAGAATCCAATTCAGTAAGATAAAATGCTACCTTAGCATTCCTAACCATTTTTGTACAAGCATTGGGTGCCCTTCTGAACTGACACCAGTCTGAGTCAAGCTTAGTATGGCAAGCTTTTTTCCATAACTTATCCCTACCAAGCAATGCAGCTTTCAGCTCAGCAGAGAACCAACAACATGTTTTGTTTTTTGAATAAACTTTTACCATAGGAGCATACATATTTATGGCCCCAACAAGTATATCATGGAAAATATCATATGCTGAGTTTACCGTGTTAGCTAAGTAGAAGTCTTGCCAACATACTGAGTGTTCCAACTCATAGACATAGACAGCCACATCAAAGTTATGATGGGACCTTTTTGTAAGATATTTAGCTGTAGGTCCTGTTTGATGCAGTGATCTGACCACAGCAGTGAAGCAATGGTCAATGACTTCAGCAAAGAAGGTTCTAGCATGTGAGAAGAGACGAGGATTATCGACTAAAATAACATCCAGTAGTGTGCTGTTGCTCACGTTCTTTTTGTTTGGACATGTGGGTTCATGAATTAGTTGTACCAACCCATGGGACCCACAGAAAGTGTTTAAGGGTGAAGCAGTCTTCGATAACCAGTTGAAATTAATGTCCCCCAGGATGATAGTTTCAAGGTTCTCTTTCTCCATAATAGAGCCAAGATGTGTAAGAAGTAGCATACCAGCAGATGGGGGTCTATAGCAACCAATCACTCTGAGGGCAAGGAAGTAGATAAACCCATCTTCAGGGTCAAACACTCAAATTCATTTTTGACAGAAGTAGAATCCAGGCAGAACGTTGTCAACTTTTCCTTAATGTACACTGCCACACCACCTCATCTAGTAGGCCTGTCCATTCTAAATAACTGTTAGGAAGGAAAAACTTATCTCCCTGTCCTGAGAGGCTGGCCTAAGCCATGATTCGGAGATTACCAGAACATCTGGCTGAGTATGGCTGACCCACGCCTGAATCATGGTGAACTTTTTTAGGAGGCTGCAGACATTAACATGCCAGAAACTGATGCCTTTAAGACAAGCAGCATCCGAAGGGGATGTAATGGTAGCGATAGGACCAGGATTTAGCTCAATGTTACCCAAACATAACAGTAACAGAAGTAATATCTTTGATAGGGCGGTGATAGTTAGTTTAAGAATCCTGGTCCTAGTATGTCTATAAGGCTTGCCAGGTTGGGTAAGCCAGTCGCCACCGCTAAAGGTATACTGTCAGTGAGCCAGTATTGAGAACGGGAACTGGCAAACATAAACCACCTTATCATGGTTCTTCAGGTGTTGTCAGCCATCCCCAGTGGAGAATGCGGGAGTATAGACAAGCTCAGTTGGAAGTGTACCAGAGTGGGTCCATTTTTTGTTTTGTGTGCTTTTTTCCAGGCCGGATCTTTAATACGAATCTTTTTCTTCAGGTATTCGTCTACCTAAGGTAGACGCTTTTTCCTAATTTTATTTGTTTTAAAGGGTACATGCCCATTACAGACCCCCCAAAAAGACCTTGTAAAGTCTTCAACCCCCAAATTTACATCAGGGATTAATTTTAACCTGTCCAACCTTACACAATTTAAATCTCTGACAAAATGATCTGGATAATAGTTTGTAAAGTCTCTTCTAACTTTAATTTCTCCCTCTTCCCAAAAATTATAATTGTCTATGATTTTACAGAATATGGGACTATGATCACCCAAGCTAGGGGGCAGAACCTGACAATTTTCAATACTGAATCTCTTTTGATAAAAATATCAAGTCTAGTATACTACCCTGACTATTTACCCACTTTTCCTTGTAACCTGATGTACAATCTGCTGAACATTTAAAATCTCAAAACACTTTTCTAACTTCTTACTTCTAGGTTTACCCCAGGCAGCATTGAAATCCCCAATTAAAATTATATCATTATCCACAGCCAGAGATGCTATTTTTAAGCTAATGTTTCAAAGTTATTAGCATTTATGTTTGGGGGAGAATAGATTACACTTATAAGGAGTTTGTGATGTTTTGTCATTACACAAAGGCATTCGATCCCATCCAATACTCCTTGGTATGCCATTTCAAACAAGCCCATTTTATTTTTAATATATAAAAGAACCCCTCCTCCCCATTTACCCCATCTAGCCTAAAAAGACTGTAACCATCCATTAATATTTCATCACCCTGTACTCTTTTAGACAACCATGATTCTGTAATACCAATTATGTCAGACTCCAAATTCTAAACCCAAATTCTAAATTCTTGTAATTTATTTATGATGCTTCTGGCATTTTCAAGTGTTATTTTTAAATCAGGCCTTGCTGTTGTCTGAGGACTGGGATTAATTTCCACATCGCCCACTAGCATCAAAATAAAATAATAAGTTGTTGGCTCTGACAGTCTACAGTTTGTTAGATTCAGTCTTCCAAATACAGGAAGCTGTCATCTCATGTGGTTCAGTGAATTCAAATTATTAGTAAAACCATTTCTTCTGACTCACTGTACTACCACGGGACATGAAGGTGTAGTTAACAACCATACTGCAGTTTTATTTTGTAACCTTTCATGAAACGTAACAGCATCCTGATTTAGTATTGTTGTTGTCAATGATTGGTAGAGTAAAACACTAAACAATATGCATTGTAGTAGACCTTTTAACATTTTCCTAAGACCTCTGGCTATTTCAAAGAAAAAGTAAAAACACAATCTCGATTAGTACTACTCAATTTATAACTCAGTGTTTAAATAAAACTCCTTACAATTAATTTTCTTTTACAGGCCTTCCCCGATTTAAGTTGGCACTACAAATAGATTTTTCTGTACTGAGTGGCGCTTACGCCACTGTGCTTGTGCAGTAGCTGCATGAGCCTTTTGATGGAGTCCACCCCTCCTCCTTCTCTGCTGACCCTGTCTCTGTGTTGCCACCTCTCTCACTAGGTGGCCAGTTCAACAGGAGATTATACCGGGAGCTGGTACCGGCAACAGTAGGCCGAGTGGAGCAATGGCACATTCAGGTACAGAGTTAGTAAGGACCAAAGTCTTAGCAGCTGTTCAGATGCACAATTAGTAAGGACCAGAGTCTTAACAGCTGTTACTGAGTTGCCTGCAGATGTTAGCTGAATAGACACTCACAGTACCTGTGAATTCTTCTAAGCTGCATGAGACTTTTGATGGAGTTTGCCCCTCCTCCTCTGCTGAAGCTGTCTCCATGTCACTGTCTCTCTCTCACTAGGCAGCTGGTTCAATGGGACATTATACCGGGAGCTGGTACTGGCAACAGTAGGTAGAGTGGAACAATGGCACATTCAGGTACAGAGTAAGTAAGGACCAAAGTCTTAGCAGCTGCTTAGAGGCACAGTTAGTAAGGACCAGAGTCTTAACAGTAGTTACTGAGTTGCCTGCAGATGTTAGCTGACTAAGCAATCACAGTATCTGTGACATGTGGACAGAATGGGCTGACATCTTGTGCCTTGGGCTCTCAATGGGTTTTGCAGCTAGCAGTTTAACCTTCCCATTGTGTTATGGTACAGAACAACAAATACAGTACTGTACATGCAAAAAAAAATCAAATTAAACAGTTTATGTTTTCATAACATGCATGATTCAATCACTGTGGTGGTAGAAAACTGCTGTGGATGATGAAGGAGGTTTTTGACGTAATTTGGGAAAAGGAGACATACAAAATGAGTAAATGCCATACGACAGTGAAAATAGATAAGAGAGACAAACTCAGAGAGAGAAAATATAGACTCCTGGCTGCAAAACCACAAGCAAAAGAACAGGTACAGTGCAAGTCATATTAAACTGTTCCATCAACTCACTGGTGTAGCATTTTTTTTTGTGATGCTACTGCAGTGGCAACTCAAACTGTTGAAGCTTTCAACTGTTTTCCAACCATCCTTCACTGTCTATTCAACTCTCTTGTAACTGTTTAGTGAAATGGCAGTAGCTGTTTTGCAGTGTTTATGCAATGCTTTTTCATGGCACTGTTTATAAATATCACAGCATTCCTTAAGAGCATTGTTTATAAATATCACAGCATTCCTTAAGAGCATTGTTTATAAATATCACAGCATTCCTTAATAGTTGTTTAGTCTGCCTTCTGAAATGAAACTCATAAGCACTCAGCTGAAAATAAAGCTTATAGTACATAACAGCTAGTTGCAAACCAATACTAACCTTTTCCTAATTCATTGAATTAAACACTGCACAGATTAGGAAACTCATTGAACAATGCTACACCAGTGAGTCGAGGGAACAGTTTAATGTGACTTGTACTGTAGTGCTTGAAGTCAAACCCAATAGTCACAGGTGCAAACCAAATAGCAGAACATATAGTGATTGAAATCAAATCCAATAACAAAAAAAAATTCAATATGTTAATGAGAAGAGGAAAACACAGACAAATGTTGGACCAGTGATGGATCAGGAAAGTAGTGACACAACCAAGGAGTAACTGATGGCTAAGTGCTTAAAGGAGAATTTTGCATCAGTAGCCACAGACAGGAAGGAATGATATTAGGTAGCAATAGGGATGTTAACATGGATGAAGCTGGATACCCTACAGTACACATGTGTGACACCTGAAGGTGTTGAAAGGGTCCTGAATAAGGTAATCATTAACAAGGAAATGGGGCATGATGGAATGTGCAGTCTAAAGAAACTAACAGGTGGCCTCTGGCCCTGCAAAGAAAGTGAAACAAAAAGTGAGGCAAAACAAAGTGGCAGATCAAAACTAAATCATGTACCCAAGCTAGACTTGAAGAAAGTTTGACTCACCACATAGTAAAATAAAACATATTTCACTGATTGTGTAAATGTAAGATTGCTCCTCTACAGATCATCCATGTTTTGCTGTAATAGCTTTCACAGGGTGATTGGTAACTAGAGAGGTGTGAACCTGGCAAACTTTGCTCCTCGAATTAATTTGCAAAGTTTGCCAAATTCGCAAAGTGTCAACTTCATGAAGTTTTTGGTAGGTAAAGGGGCATTTTTTCAGGTGAAATTAAGGTGAAATTGTAACTTCAGCTTAAGCCTGACTTCACCTCACAAAGCAGCAAAGTGGTCAATTCATGAAGTCATTCACAAAGGTAAATTTTGCAGCTTTGCCAGTGGATTGTAGGAAAAGGTCCAGAATGCCGATATAAATATTTTTCACATATTATATACCTTTACATTTGCTTACTTAAATGGGGAGGCATAGGACCCTGGAAGAACAGTAGGCCCCAAGGCTAAAGAGGGATCTCAGGCAGACCAGACGGACCTTTGGTCTTTTTTTTGACATCATTGTCTATGTTTCTAAAACCACAGTCTTCCTGAGGGCTGCAGGTCAAAAACCCTTAAGAAAATTATACAAAATCTGGCAATATAAAAGTACCAAAACTTACAGTGGTGGCTAATGATAAGAAGCACTAGAAAGTATATCTGGATGTATCAGAAAGGATCACTGGAAATCCATTGAAATAAATGGGTTTCCCTGTGACAGACTGTAATACAGTAGCATAGTCTGGATCCCATCACTGGCTTCCATTGTATACAGTGGGTCCCAAAAAGAAACTGATAATAACTATATTCAAAGTATTACTTTACCATTTCTTGAAATTAACAAAACACAGATAAATACAAGTGTTGACATTTTACACAAAGTCTAGTCTGTTCAGTAAGTTAGATCTTAAAATCAAGAAAATCCTCACAATTTCTCTGATCTGTAAAAGAAAAAAATTAATATGGGATATGACATGGCCTGATTGAAGCTGTCATATTTATCTTCAAGAGAGGCCGCTGATATTATGATATCTCATAAGTGGCGAAGCCTAATGTAAGTGGACTTGTTTGAAGATAAATATGATGGCATTGGACAGGTCATTTCATGTTCTGTTTATACAGACATGTTTTGGGGTTTATGAAAAAAGTTGGAACAAAAACACACCAGAAAACTCTACACACTAGAAAACTGTCTCACAGTGAGTTTTTTTTTATGTATGTATTGATTCTAAAGTAGCTTTTTTAGGTACTACATGATTCACTTCATAATAGCTACTAGAGTAGCCCCACATAATAGCCTGGTAGTCTCTTGTGCCTTGCATCGTAAAGCTGGCATGTGAAATGCCTTTCCTCAGTTGTGTTGCATAGCTGGCATACTTGAAACACTGTCTTCTGTTTCTGCCATTTACTGTACTGCAGCTTTTTCAGAGGGTTTCTTCCCAATGTATAGTCAGATTTTCTGGTAGCATTTCTTTTTTGGGGGACTGGGTGGGTTTAGTTTTGTTGCCGGTCCACCTTGTTCAATTGGACAGCATAATTTACTGAGCAGTTTACGAGTAGGCGTATGTGCAGAAGAAAGTATGTGCAGTGAACTGAAGTGAGTGGGAGATTGCTGCAATGAATACAGTACTTTATGTAGTTAGCTTTTATTTACCAGGTAGGAGCACTAGACAAACAAATTCTAGTCAAATCCACCATGGCTGCATTATGAAGTTGGTGAGATTGTGCTGAATTGTGAAGGATACATGGAGAAACAACACAATGCTTTTTAACCAGTAAGATTTGTTTTATTTTCTATTCTAAGGAAGGCAGACACATTATTAGGAAAGTATATGGAGGTATTGATTTTAATGGAAGGGATGGTAAGCAATAAATGTTTTGAATAATGATCATATACTCATAGTGATAGAAACAGACTGATTCAGAACCCTGGAACCCCACCAGCAGAATCAATTAGAAATGCACATTTCATTATTCACATTGAGGTCAATCAAACCAAACATCATGACTCAGATTGGTCTATACTTGCATGGCATGGCTAACCCCTGTTCTACAGATGCAGTCCCTGTTCTCTACATTAAGATGCAACATGCTATCTATGGACTACTGATTGTCAGTTTTGTGATTGACATCAGGACTATGACACTTTCTGCTATGCACACTTGGAACAAAAACAAAATATTTAGGATATTACATACATTTTTCACAGATAACACATGGGTGCTCCTGTATTACATAGCAACACTTATTCCTGTTTCTGTTATGCACAGACTTGTACCTAGGAATTATAGAGTTGGGATCAGTCCAATTTCAGATATTAGGCTACTGCTATTTAATATATGACAATGCATATGTCACCTTGGGGATATTTCTATATTATAATTTTTTGGGGGGAGCGGATTTTCCATAGAACAAAAAGTGACACTCATGATATCGATCACAAAATTAGTATTCCATACACATTACACCAAGATGTTCCATCTTACTGTGGAGAATAGGGACTGCATCTGTGAAGTGGGGGTTGACCATACCATGCAAAGATACCTCAACTCATCATCATGATGGTTGCCGAGGGACTTGAAGAAAAAGTATGCCTCTTTACAGACACAAAGATCTGCAACAGGGTTGATATACAGGGGAAGGTGGAAAGGATGAGAAGGGACTTGGCAAGGTTGAGGGAATGGTCAAAAGTATGGCAGCTTGGACTCAATGCAAAGAAGAGCAAAGTAATGCACCTGGGAAACAAAAACCCATTGGAAGAGTACACAGTGGTGGGGGGGAGTAGTAACAACAACAAATTTGGAAAGGGACCTGGGGGTAATCATTTCAGATGACCTAAAGGTTAGCAAGCAATGTGAGAAGGCAGTAGGGATGGCTAGGAGATACTGGGATATATAGTGAGAGGCATCACAGGTAGAAAACAAGAAGTTGTTATCCCACTGTACAGATAGTTTGTGAGACCCCATCTGGAGTACTGCATCCAGTTCTGGAGACCCCATCTCCACAAGGACACAGACAGGATGGAGGCATTCCAGAGAAGGGTAACTAAAATAGTGCAGGGTCTGCAACAGAAGCCATAGGAGGAGAGACTAAAGGAGCTTAATTTGTATACCCTTGAGGAAAGGAGGGAGAAGGGATACATGATAGAAACTTTTAAGTACCTCAAAGGAATCAACAAAGTCCAAGAGGGTAGCATATTTTAGAAAAAGAGATGTGCAAGAACAAGGGGACACAATTTGAAAATAGAGAGGGGATGGCTCAGGGGTAATGTGAGGAAGTAGTTTTTCACAGAGAGGGTGGTGGATGCATGGAACGGCCTTCATGAGGAGGTTGTGGGGTCAAAAATAGTGGGGGAATTCAAAAATGCATGGGACTGAAATAAGATAATTCTTTTTTGGGGGGTAGGAAGAAATAGGCTGTTGGTTAACTAGGATCTGCAGCTTATCCAGTAGGTAGGGATATGGGCAGACTAGGTGGGCCAAGCAGTCCTTATCTGTGTCAAAGTCTATGTTTCTATGATTTTTGTGTTGCATCTTTTTTTTGCTGCGCTTCATGAAATGTGCATTCCCTATTGATTCAGATGGTGGGATTCCAGGGTTTCACTTTTTTGTGTTTCTCTCATACCATTATATGACTGAATAGTTGTTTTACAGGTCCTGTACCAGTCTACTGTACTTAGTAGACTACATACATTTTTATTTTAATTTATTTATTTTTACATTTGTCATTTTTTAATCACAGTTGGAGCGCTTAGTAGCTGTACACAACAGTAAGATAGGCCCTAGGATTTTCATAAAATACATGCATCATAAAATAACTTGGATCATAAAAAAACCAAAAAATGGGAATTCCTAGATACTGAACCAAGTCTGAATCATGTGATATCAGCATGACTACAACAAATATTTAAACAAACCAGTACTTTACAAGATACCCTTGCTAAATCTATATTTATAAAAGTAACATTTAATCTGAGAACAACTTGAATGCTTGACAGTGCACATTGAAGAAATGATTTTGACTGTTTGAGAGGAGACATGCGAAGGAGATAGTTTCAGTGAGAACCTTGCTGGATTTATGAATGTCACAGTTTGTAGCTGAGAGGTTTAAACAGTTTTT
Source organism: Neoceratodus forsteri (assembly GCA_016271365.2). Lineage (NCBI taxonomy): Eukaryota > Metazoa > Chordata > Ceratodontiformes > Ceratodontidae > Neoceratodus > Neoceratodus forsteri. The sequence goes on along the minus strand of CM057449.1, from coordinate 1,255,846,008 downwards.
GTATTTTTCAGAGTTGTAACTTGTTTAGTGAAAAAATTAATTTTTAAGGAACTGGGAGGAATCAGTATATATTTTCATTGGTTTCACTGTGTATATGATGTTTTTTTTACATGGCGTTACTTGTAAGATATGTGCTTTGCACCTTGTTTCTATGGTTACAAGCTTAATAAAACTACACACACAAAAAAAGACAAAGAAAACCAAGTTGTGTTTGCACCTCGTTTACAAGGGGGTCTTCAGAAATTAATGTGACCATAATAAAGAAACTGGGACGTTATAGGTATTGAACCTTGTTATTCAAAGGGCAAAAGAATTACAATTAAAAACTGATAAAGGTGTAAAGCTGTAAATAAGAGTGAAACAACCATGCTGGTATGCACATCATATAAAGTAGTTCTTGAAAGGATACAGATTGGGGACGGCTCAATTAACACTGCAAGTCCGGAAAAAAATATGCATTGTCACCTCTTGCTGTACTGAAATGCTACAGCTGATGTAAAATACAAAGCAAGGTGGTGGGGGCGAGGCTGGAGGATGGGTGTGTGTATAACACCATATACCCAGCAGGAGGGACTTTACATCTCTCGGAATTTATTTGTGAAAATAACTGATGAGGATAAGAATGTAAGCTGAGGCAAGGCTGGTAAAAAAAATAGTTGCTTAACTTGCAGACTTGAAATAATTGCATGTCTTCCTTTCTGTAACATCTTTCCATGCACACATAGGCTTTGTTTTTGAAGCTAACTTGCTAAACTGTGTTTGCTAGATTTTACTCTTGATTTCTGTTTACGACAGGCAGTAAACATTCCTGCATGAAAAGGCCTTGCCATTGAAGCATCTATAAAGTGAGAAACTACACAGTGACATAAAAATAGCACTTTATAGGAGCTTCAAAGGCAAAGTCTGTTCCAGGAATACTGCATGTCATGAAAAGAAGTCAGGAGTCAAATCTACAAAAAACAGTTACATAACTCACAGTTGCACTAGCAAATATGATTTACACTTTTACAAACATTTATCAAGTAAAAAGACACGCTTCGACTTACTCTAAAAACAGAGAAGTAAAACTCAGTAACCACACAGGCTCAGTACACACTGCATTTCCAACTAGATGCAGTTTCACCTCATGCCCCTCCCACATGAATAAAAAAAAAGGTAGGGGTGGATCTTTAGGAGTTTCTCAGGTGAAGGTGGGATGGATCTTACTCCCCCCCCCAAAAAAAACTAATGCTTCCTCCCGCTACTCAGGTTCCAGTTCTTGTACTTCCCATTTAAGAAAGAAAATAGTACCCTGCAACCATTGACTAACATGAAAGCGTATTTATTTGAGGGCGGAAAACACTTCTTGGAGGAGGGTAAGGTAGAGGAGACTAATTACACCTTCAGTCAGTTCCACGGACAGAAAACATGACATCACTCCTTTTGTACATGCAAAATGTCTGCAGGCTCCGCCTACTGCGGCCATAAAAATATGACCCAGGAAAGCACAGTAGTAGCAGGTAACAACAAGTAAACAAGGATGTACAGTCAAAAAATATACAGTCAACAGAAAGTGCAAAAGGTAACAAAGTTATCTAAGCAACATAAGGTACAAACCAACTAAAACACAGAGAATAAGGTATAATCAATGAAACAGGCAATAACAAAAGTAACTGAAACAATTAATGGTCATTACAATAAATAAGGGGGTTAGAACACAGTGAACAATAAACATGAAACAGCTATCAGTAAAGGTAGTGCATCGAGAATGTGCAAGCAATAACAGCATCTAGAGGTACCAAGCCAGAAGATGGTGAATAGTTAGGAGTATAACAGAAAGGAACAAGAAGAAGATACGCAGCACTAGAAGATTAGAATGGAAAAGGGGAGAGTGTAGACAGTAGGAGATGTGAGGAACAGGAACATTTGTCAGAAGAGCTAAGGTATTTGAATAGTTCTCTTTTAAATGCAAGGTGAAACTGGCAGATCCTAAGATGAGAGGGTATAGAGTTCCAGGCTCTAGTGGCGATGGCCCCTATGCACATGGGGTGGGAAGTATATGCCAGTGGTGCGTATCCTGCCCATGGAGCTCTGCACCTGCAGACAGGTGCACACTGGCGGCATTCATGGCCACCGGCCTCCTGTCCATGATCCCCCCCGGCACACAGGACTCCGCAAGGTGGCTGGGGGCATGGTTTTCGGTTTGGCTGGGCATCCAGTCAGATGCCTGGACCGTGCACACAGTGGATCAACTAAGCAGTGGGGCACACATTGGCAGCGCACCCTATAGATGTTCGACAGCCGGTGGCTGAGGGGGTGAGAGAAGGAATGTGCTGCTGGCCATTCCTAGAGTGCTGGAAGACAGTATGGGGTATGGGGGAGTGGGAGGGGTTGAAGGTGCCACAGGCGTGGGGGGGCATGGTCCACCACAGGAACTGTGGGACACAGGAATCGGGGCTACCATGTGTTGGTGCGGGGGGAGGTTGCCAGAACCGTGATCGGTGATGGGTCAGGGGGAGCCTGCAAGTTCTGTGTAGGGGATGCTGTGCTGGGAGGCAGGGGAGTGCCCCCAGCCATTCAGGGAGGGGGCTGTCAAGTGTGCATGGGGTGTGTAGAGGACTTATGGCAGGGTTCTGCCTGGTGTACCCTATGCCCCCTCTGCCCCCTTTGCATACCTGTGGCCAGCACTACATGCCTTTTTGCATGGGGCCTAGGCTGGCATGCTCCCAGCCAAGCCCTGGCACTGTGTGGTCCACGGACGGGGAGGATCCGATGTGTTGGTCCTGCGTGCCCCCCATAGTGCATTCCACATGGAGAGCACATTGGGGTGGAGTGGCTATGCACCCCAGATACGCAGCTCGTAGCCACTCTGCCTATTCCTGCATAGGGGCCATTGTGGGCAAATGCTTGATCATTTTGGAAGAGCACTTTGGAACAGCGAGGAAGTCTTGATCATTTGAGCACAAAAGGAGTCAGCAGGAGTGAGCAAAGAGGCCAGAGAGGCTGGTTTGAAGGACCTAACTAGCAGTATATTTTCAAAACAGAAAGTAGACAGTGTTGGTTTGAAGTAAATTAGCAAAAATGAAAACCAAAATAGTAAAGAGAATTAAAGGGGAGTTAAATATTTAGAGCGATGTCTGCCACACAGCAACTCTTACAGCTCTGCAGTTTCATTAACTTTCTCTTTTCAGCATGAATTGTTACTCCTGTATCTGTGACATATAGGAACAATCAAAGATACAAAAATGACATATAGGAACAGCCAATTATATCATAATGATGTATAGGAACAAGTGAAGATAATAATATGTTCACAGTGGCCCAAGATATTACTTTTTATCTTGGTATTTATCCTAAGACTTATGGACCTGGATATTCAAAGGAGATGCACCTAGTGCAACTGAGTTGCACTGGTGCATCACCAGAAGTATACCCCAGGGCCATATTCAAACCCTGGAGATGCACTGAGGCACATCTATAATGTATGCTGCGCATCTCCAGAGGGCGTGCCCATGCATAAGCGGCACAACCTGATATTCAGCTCAGATGTGTGGCGCATCTGCCGGCACATCTTAGAGATGTGCCTCATACATGGGCAACAACAAAGTTACGCCTGTAGAAACAGGTTTGACCCTTGTAGCCACTCCACAGGAAAGCTGCTGTATTGCATGGCATAACACAGCAGCCGCCAGCTGGGTGGCCACCTCCCCTATACCCTGTACACATAACAGAATCTCCCATACCCTGGAAATCTATTGGTACCCACCCTCCCACCCAGGACACCAATCATGTGAAGTAAAACATTTTCCCTTAAACCTTGATAGTCTAACTGCTACCTCCCGCCCGGTGCCCAATCAGAATAATAAACAAATCCAATTGTCCTAAGTATTCCAGTGGTACCGCCCTCCTGCCTGGTACCTCAATCAGAATACAAAGAAACACTAGTCATCCCTGGTAATCTAGTGGTACCTCCCACTTCCCACCCACACAGGACCCTATTCCCATCCCGCTCCCCCCCCCAGGTCTTTGACAGGCAGCAAAACCTGCCCACACACCTCCACAGCTGCCCGCTGAATGACAGGTACAGTAGCACCTGCAAGACCATTGTTTGACACTGTCGACCAATGGTCTTGCAGTGTGTACTGTAATAGTCATTCACAACTTTGTGAACGAAGTGTTACTGTACCTGTCATTTGGCGGGCAGCCACGGAGGTGTGCAGGTGGGTTTTGCTGCCCACTGAAGACCTGGGGGTGGAGCAGGGTGGGAATAGTGTTCTGTGTTAGTGGAAGAGGGGGGGATACCAATAGACTACAAGGGATGATCGGATGTTTTTCTTTTATTCTGATCAGGGTACCAGGCAGGGAAGGTGTACCACTGGGCTACCAGAGATTAATGTACTGTTTCATTTACGTGGATCAGATTTGAAGATGTGGGTGGGGGGTACCACTAGACTACCAGGGATGATTGGATTTGCTTTTTATTCTGATTGAGGTACTGGGTGGGGAGGGGGGTATGGGTATTGCTAGACTATCAGGGCTTAAGGGGGAAAATGTTTTCTTTCATATGATCGGTGTACCGGGCGGAGAGGAGGGTACCACTGGACTACCAGGGATTAATTTATTTTTTCATTTATGAGGATCGGGACTCAGGGATGGGAGGGTGGCCACTAGACTCCTGGGAATCAGTATGGCATGCATGAGCAGGGTGCCCAGTGCATTTTGCCAGGCCAGTCTTGCTCAACTCATGCAAATGCAGCTATGATGACATGCAAATGGCCCCATTTGCACCTTGCATGCATAATGGTCCCATTTGCATGTGTGGGTTTGAATATCTGGAAACCGCACCTTGCACATCTCCAGATGTGTTGGTGCATTCACATTCCAGGTATTCAGACCTGTCTGGGGGATATGCCAGTGCATCATAGTTGCACTGCACACATTTTATGATATAGTCAGCTGAGAAGTGCCATTGCACATCTCATTTGAATATATCACTGTTGTGCTTGGTGCAACTCAGTAGAACGGAGCAGCCACTTACGCCATTGCCATCGCAGGTTTGAATTTCAGGGCCATGTTGTATAAACAGACAGACATCTCATAGAAACATATAAGTTGATGGCAGATAAGGACTGCAAGGCCCATCCAGTCTGCCTATTTCTTTTTCTACCTTATAAATGTGCCTTCGGCCTTTGCTCTGTCAATGGCCTATCTATTCATACTCATCTGTATTGCTCCCTTATGCCTATCCCATGACTGTTTGAAGCCCTGCACTGTATTCATATCCACCACTTCCTGAGGTAGGCAATTCCATGCATCCACCACCCTTTCTGTCCAAAATAACTTCCTCACATTACCCCTTAATCAGCCTCCCTCTAATCTCATGCTGTGTCCTCTTGTCCTGCTATTTTTCTTATATTGAAACATGTTAGACTTTTTCACCTTGTTAATGCCCTTAAGGTGTTTGAATGTTTCTATCATATCACCTCTCCCCCTCCTTTGCTCTAGGGTATACATATTGAGATCCGTTAATCTGTCCTCATATGTTTTCTGATGCAGTCCCTGCACCATTTTGGTTGCCCTTCTCTGGACTGCCTTAATTTGGTTAATGTCCTTGTGAAGGTGTGGCCTCCAGTACTGCACACAGTACTCCAGATGGGGCCTAACCAGTGTCTTGTAAAGAGGGATTATTACCTCCATCTTTCAATTTGTGATACTCCTACCAATACACTCCAACATCCGTCTAGCCTTACCTACTGCTTTAGTGGTCTGCTTGGATGATTTCAGGTCATCAGTGATGATGATGCCCAAGTCTCTTTGTTCCCTCGTGACTGCCAGCAACTCCCCTCCCAGCCAATAGGTGACTTCAGGGTTTCTTTTCCCTATCTGCATGATCTTGCACTTCTTTGCATTAAACCCCAGTTGCCACTCTTCCGACCATTTTGCTAGTTTATCCAGATCTCTTCTCATTCTGCCCACCCCATCTAGATCATCTACTGTGTTGCAGATCATGATGTCATCTGCAAACAGACACACCTTACCTTCCCATCCATCTGCAATGTCACTGATGAAGATATTGAAGAGGACTGGCCCCAGGACTGATCCCCCAAGCAGAATATCCCTATGGTGTTGACAGGGTGAAGAAACTGGAAAAAAAAACACAGTGGGCTTGATTCTCAAAGCCCTGATATTGACACAAGATGCCTGTGCCAAACATAAATGGTGCAAGTGGCACCTTGTGTCAAAAACTGCCCCCTGAGCAATTCACAAAGGCTGCCTGCATCAACTGCAGGCTGCCTGCCCCAAATGGGGCTTGTGCCACTGGTAAGCCCCAAAATGGGCTGCAACCTGGCACTAGGGGGCATGTGGCTGACACAAACTGATACATACCCAAAAATGGGATTCATGAAACTCACCCGGAGAACATTTTTCTAAGGGTCCTTTGAAATTCGCCCTCTGGGTGAGTTGAGCACTGTGAGGTAATGTGCCACAGTCCCCTGCCCCATCCCCATTCTCCCATTGTAATAATTGTGTTTTATCTTAAACTTAAATACTGTATTAAAAGTTGAACATAAACTCCAGTTATGGCTGTCATAGTTATTGTTACTTGCTATGTGGTGGTTGTAGTAAATATTATCTTCCTGGTAGTCCAGTGCTCCTCCATTCCGATCCTCCATCCTAATAAATATCACATCCCTGTATACTACTGTATACAGTATGCGTGCATGCAGAGATCAGTCGTCGGCTGGCATTGGAGGTGAGTAGTGAGCTGTGCCAGTTGCCGGCTCAGGTATGGTTTGGAGGGGAGCAGGGAGGTAGGGCACTGCAGGGTGGGGGATGAGGGCTCCACTACACCACCATGTATAGAAATATTGGATATGAAGGGGGATCTGGGCTCAGGCTCTCCACTAGGCCACCAGGGTTAATCTACATTTTAGTACCGGAAATCGGAGCTGGGGGGTTGGGGGTGCGACTACACTACCAGGGATGAGATAATTCTAAAGACAGGGGATCAGAGCATGGGAGGGCACTTCAACTACCAGGAAGGTACATTAATATACCCATCACATGGCTGGTACCGATATCAAAGACAGCCGCAACTCGAGTGTATGATTAAATGTTTAATACAGTATTTATTTCATAATATAAAACACAATAATTATTAGGGGAGATCAGGGCTTGGGGGGACACTAGACTACTAGGGTTGCTATATGTAGTACAATGGGGGATCAGAACTGGGGGGCACTAAACCAAAAGGCCTACTTATGCACATTGCCACAGACTTGCAGCAACCTGTCCAGGTATGCCCCCTGTTTGGCACAGTGCTAAGGTTGTCGCAAGCCTCAGGACTTTGCCACTGGGACCCTGTCCCATAGATAATTAGTTGCAGGGTCTGTGTTGCACCGGGCTTTGGCACAAGCTGCTGTTTGCCGCAGCTTGCGCCGATCCAAGCCCGATTTGAGAATCAAGCCCAGTAATACACTGGGTGATGAAAACTATCCATATGGATCTGACAGTGTTGAAAAATCTGGTTACCAGATAGTAGTTCTATGAAAAACAAAAGAAGGGAGAAATAAGAGGCCTAAAACCATTATTTACAATAAAATAAGTTTTTTAGGTTTGGAGGCAGTGACAAAGAGTGACTGGAACAAACAGGAAAATATAAATAGATTGAAAAGAAAACTGAAATAGGAAGGAAGGAAAGGAAGGAAGGAAGGAAGGAAGGAAGGAAGGAAGGAAGACAGATGCAGCAGGGCACACAATGGGAAGCAAAGTAAAATTATTCAAAAGCCAGTCAGTTTAATTCCTTATAAAAACTGTAAATTACTATCCATGGTCCTAATTTTACAAATCAAGTAAACATCTTATTTTAAAATCCTTTGATACTGCTTACCCACAATGAGTAGCTTGAGCTGGGATATGTGCAATCTCGCATTGTCTTAGTAGTCCCTCCAAAGAAAACACACACACACACACACACACACACACACACACACACACACACAGGTCTTAGAGAAATGGCTGCAGCCATATGTTTATTGGTGGATATTACATAGTGGGAGTGGCATGCGCAGCTGGGAGATCTCAAACCCTAACTCAGACCCACCTCCATCCTGTGAAAGGGTTCCCTGTTGTGTGGGCAAAGAAAATTATGTACCTCCTGAGTTGGAACCCAAGTCCTGGAGTGAAGCAAATAACCACCCTGTCTGGTGTCGCTGCCCCCCTCCCCCGCAAGCAAGCATAATGAAGCTGACTACCCACCCAAAGAGGGTCCAGGTCTTGCAGTCTCACAGACCTCATGCTGACTAGAGGAGATTAGCCCTTCAGAAGAATTTGGCTCATTCCCCTTTTTCCCTTTTGTACCATCAATCTGAGAGACCCCTAAGCCACCATATTACACAAATGCGACAGTGCCAATGCTCATGTTACTCATTAGAACTCCTCTGGAAAAGGTGAAAAACCCAGAAAAAAACCCTCTGAGGGAAAATCAGGAAACTCACTCCATGACCCTTAATGCAGTCACCCATACTGGGTCAAAGGGTTCCTTTCACTACCCTGGCCAACCCTAACCCTGCTTTTATGACAGCAGGTGAGTGAGAGATCTGGAGCAGGTGAGCAGAAATGAGGGGGAGCTTCTGGCTACCAGCTCTTTTTGATCCCTTACTCTGCACTCACTCATAGAAACATAGAAATTGACAGCAGATAAGGACCACTAAGCCCAACCAGTTTGCCTGTATTCCCTACCTGCATCAGTGGCCGCTACAAAGATACATAGATACATAGACAGTGACGGCAGATAAGGGCCTATGGCCCACCAAGTCTGCCCATTTGAGCTTGTAAGTTCAGTTTATGTTTTCCTAGAAGTCTGTTGCCCCTTACCCCTGACCTCCAGAATTCCTTTATGTCTATCCCACGCATTCTTAAATCCCGTGATTGCTTCAGCTCCCACCACTTCCTCTGGCAGGGTGTTCCACTTGTCCACCACCCATTCTGTGAAGAAATTCTTCCTCACATTTCCTCTGAATCGTTCTCCCTCCAACTTCATCCCATGCTCTCTAGTCCTGGAACATCTTTTTCACTTAAAAATAGTGTATTCCTGCACCCTGTTCTTCCCTGTAAGATACTTGTAGAAGAAGAAGAAGAAGAAGAATCAGGATTTATATAGCGCTTTTCATACACAGGATCCCAAAGCACTTTACAAGCAATGCTAGACTGGTAGTTAAGTGACTTGTATGTCTCTATCATATCCCCTCTCTCCCTCCTCTCCTCCAGGGAGTACATGTTCAGTTCCTTCAACCTGTCTTCATAGGACTTGTGATGCAATCCATGGACCATCTTTGTTGCCCTCCTCTGAACCTTCTCTACCCTGTCTATGTCCTTACGTAGGTATGGTCTCCAGAACTGTACACTGTACTCCAGGTGGGGCCTCACTAGTGTCTTGTATAGTGGAATTATGACCTCCCTTTTCCTGCTGGGTGATGCCCCTGCCTATACATCCCAGCATCCTATTTGCTTTACCTGCTGCCTTGTCACACTGTTTCCTACCTTGAGGTCAAGAGATGATAACCCCAAGATCCCTTTCCTGCTTGGTGCATATATTCTCACCCCCAACTGATATATTGTGCCAGGGCTTTGTGCCCCATATGCATTATCTTGCACTTCTTTGCATTGAATTTCAACTGCCAAACCCTGACCATTCTTCAAGTTTCTGCAGGTCCCTTCTCATTCTGTCTACACCTTCTGGTGTGTCTACTCTATTACAGAGCTTTGTGTCATCAGCGAATAGTGAAATTCTGCCTTCTAGGTCCTGCGCAATGTCACTAATGAAGATGTTGAATAGGACCGGTCCCAGCACTGATCCCTGTGGTACCCCACTGGTCACTCTTCCCCTCTGTGGGTGACAGCCATTTACCACCACCCTCTGTGTCCTGCCACCCAGCCAGTTACCTACCCACCACCACTACTGTCCTGCCCACCCATATTCCCCAGTTTGTGTAATAGTCTTCTATGTGGCACAGTGTCAAAGGCCTTGCTGAAGTCCAGATAGGCCATGTCCTCTGCCCTCGCCTGATCCACCTCCCTAGTCACCCAGTCATAAAATTCAATGAGGTTGGTCTGACATGACCTCCCCCTGGTGAAACCATTTTGCCTTGGGTCCTGTAGTCCATTGACAACCAGATATTCCACCAATCTCTCCTTCAATAGTGCTTCCATGATCTTCCCCACTACCGAGGTGAGGCTGACTGGTCTGTAGTTCCCTGCTTCCTCTTTGTTCCCACTTTTGTATAAGGGGACTACATCTGCTGTCCTCCAGTCTTTGGGTACCTCCCTGTTTCAGCGATCGGCTAAACAGGATAGCCAGAGGTTCAGCCACCACTTCTCTTAGTTCTTTAAGGACCTGGGGTGCACCCCATCTGGCCCCATTGCTTTATCAACTCATTACTTCCAGTTCCTTCAGGACCCTTTCTCGTGTAAAGGGACTTGTGTCCATTTCTGCACCATTCTTACCCCTTGTACTCCCTTCAGACTCATTACCCTCCTCTTCCTCAGTAAAGTCTGAGCAGAAATACCTGTTCAATATGTCAGCTTTACTGTTGTCATCCGCCATGCGGCCCCCATCCTCCCCCTTCAGTCTCACTATCCCTCCCTTTGTCTTTCTTTTTTCACTTATGTACCTGTAAAAGGTTTTGTCCCCCTACCCACTGATTTTGCAATGTGTTTTTCTGTCCGAGCTTTTTCCTTACTGACCTCCCCTGCCTCCCTTTGCTTCTCCTGGTACTTCTCCTATCCCTTCTGCCTGTGTCTTTTGTATTGCCTGAATGCAATCTTTTGGCTTTCACTTTCTTTGCTACTTCTTTGGAAAACCATAATGGTCTCCTCTTCTTTTCCTCTTGCTAACCTGCTTAATGCATAATTCTGTTGTTCTTGTAATCCCATTTTAAATACTGCTCACTGTTCCTCAACCCCTGATTCCTGTCCCATTCCCTTAATGCCTCTTTCAAGTATCTCCCATTTTCCCAAAGTCTGCCCCCTAAAATCCAGGATACGTGTTTTGTGTGGTTTGGTTCTGCTCTTTCTGTGATTTCAAACCACAATGACTGGTGGTCACTGTTCCCAGGTGCTCCCCCACTGTTACCCCCATCACACTGTCCCGTTTGTGAGCACAAGGTCCAGTATTGCCTTCTGCCAAGTTGGTTCCATGACCAGTTGCTTGAGGAAGGCACCCTGAAGGGAGTCCAGGATAAATCTGCTCCTAGTTGATGCTGCTGCTGGGATGCTTCAGTCCACATCTGGAATATTGAAGTCTCCAACCAGTACTACCTCACCCTTGTCTGCCATGCTTTGGATGGCTAGCATCAGCTCCCTATCTGTTTCTTCCTCCTGAGCTGGTGGTCTATAGACCACACCTGTGCGGATGGCTGTCCCCATTTTCCTTTCCAGCTTAACCCACAGTATCTCTCCCCCATTTTGTTCCTCCTGGATCTCTGTGGCCCTTATGTCATTTTTCACATACAGTGCCACTCCTCCTCCCTTCATGCCTGCTCTGTCTCTTCTGAATATGTTGTAGCCAGGTATGGCCATCTCCCAGTCATGTTTATCATTACATCAGGTTTCAGTGATGGCCACAATGTCCAGGTCTGACTGCACCATGACAACCTCCAGATCTTCCATCTTGTTGCTAAGGCTCCTGGCATTTGCACACATGGCTTTCCATGATTTGACCTCCCTAGACTGTTTCGCTGTTCTACTCCAGCCCCTTCCTTGGCACTTCAGGTGGCTCACACCCTGTGAGCAGCCCCATTGGTTCCTGCTCCATGTGTGGTGCCAGAAGTAAGCCCTCATCTCCAGGAGAATATATGTATATCACTACCTTCAGGCTACAGAGGAGGGGACACTGACAAAGTGACATCTGCTGCAATGTTTTGGTAGATTTCATATTGTCTTAGTAGTCCCCGTGCCCCCCCCGAAGAACTCTCACACACACACAGGTCTTAGAGAAATGGCCACAGCCATGTATTTATTAGTGGATATTACACAGTTGGAGTGGCATGCACAGCTAGGAGATCTTAAACCCTAACTCTGACCCACCCTCTTCCTTCAAAGGGATTCCCAATGTGTGGGCTGAGGAAACAATGTACTTCCTGAGTTGGTACCCAAGCCCTAGGAGCAAGTAGGCCATATGCCTGAGGGACCGAATGACCACCGACGTCTTTTTTTGCTGCCCACTGCAGACAAGCCTAATGAGGTTGGACCGTGACCCTCCAAACGGTGTCTAAGTCTTTCAGTCCCACAGTCCCCATGCCAACCAGAGGAGATAAGCCCTTAGGAAGAATTCAACTCATTCCTCTTTTTCCCCTTATGCCATCAATCTGAGAGACTCCCAAGATGCCATAGCATGGACGCCATCTGGCCCTCAAAGCAGCTCACTCTAAACTGTGTTGCAAGACCTGATAAAAGGAGTCTAAAAGCAAGTCCCATCCAATGTCCCACAAATGCATGTCACTTCTGGCATAAAATCTCTGGCAGGTGGTGTTAATGTTTTGGTGTTTGACCACAGTTCCCCTGATGGATTCCATAAATGACCACCTCTCTCAGTTAATGCATTTGCATGTTTTGTCCATGGCTTTAGAGTTATTTGCATACTACCATTGCAACCACTGGATGATGTGAGACAAAATAAGCCTGGTGTTAGGCCAACATGCTTAAAAGTATCACAAAGCCTCCTTCATCCTCAAGAGCAGGTCTACGGATTTCCAAAGTCCCAGGTCGTTCCAACCCAGATGGATTAGCAGGATGTCTGGTGAACATCCTTGTTGAGTCTCCACTGCCAGCTGGGGAAGAAGTTCCTCCCAGCCCATGCCTCTCTTGCTCATTCAGCAAATCTGTGCCTTCCACCATGGGATTGATAGGTTCTTCCACCCAGACCAACATCCCATTCGGTCTGCTGCCCAATGGATGAATGAGTGCTATCTAGATCCAGACTTCTTTTGAACCATCAAGAGAATCTGGAAAATAGCAAAACAAAGTTAAAGTAAGTGAGGGCAGACATAGCATGCAAATGCTTGGGACCTCCACCATCCCATGGCTTTGGTCTCTCTATCTGAGAGCCCCTGGGTCCTGGCAGTTGTTGCCACCCCAATTCTGAAATAATGAGTGTTATACTCTTTAACCTTTAAGCCCGTGTGGTGCAATGCTAAGCTCAACACATTCCTGAACTGATACACTGTTACTGGCTTGCCATCTGCATGCTGCAAGAATACCTCATCAGGGCCTGCGTGGAGTGTTATATAATCAGACACTATTGAAGTTATATCCCATGGTGCCCCTATTGGGGCTTTCACCACACACCAGCAACCAACACCTGCTTGGTCTGTCTTGCTCTGCCGAAGCCACATGAAGAACCCTTTGGAGGTCATCACAACATCTGTTTCCTAAGTCGTACCATGATGCCAGCTTGTGTCACTTGCACCAGCTCTGAAACCTGGAGTGCCCTGCAAAATGCCAAGGCAAAAGGCCATCCTGAAGTCTGTGGCCTCATAGGCAAACCAGCAAACTTCTGGAAGGGCTTCCCATAATTGCTACAGAATGGCTATTGTGATTGAAAGCCTATGATTCTGGCTGCTTGGGTTATCCTTTACTCCACCCTTCTAGGACCATCTAGACCTTTAGAAATTGAGTGTCATCCATGAAACGTAGCACCTTGGAAAACCACGACAGGCCTGCCAGGTACTGGCCCACAGCCCCCAAAGTTAAGCCATCATTTGGTCTTCATGAGACAGCTGCATATTTGGTCCTCAGAGTTGGGCCAGCTTTTTGACCATCCCATATTAGCTCTAATGACTTGGCAATGTTCCACACCATGGTGGTAGGTTGCTGTGGTCCAGGAAGCAATGGCATGCACTCCAATGAGTCACTGTCACAACCTTCTAAAGGAGGGCGGGACCAGTCATGGATTCTGGTCCACTGTTGCTACCAACTCCCTGAGCATCTGCCACTCTGAATGAGATAAAGCATCAGCAGTACCATTCTCAGTGCCAGGAACATAGACCACCTTAAAATGTAGATTCAGTAGCATGCATATTAAAACAAATATTCTCATTAAGTCACCCATGGGACCTTGTACACCACACTGCCCGTTTATGATGTGGACAACTACCATTTTATCAGAGTGGAATATGACCTTCTTATTCCACAAATGGGGACGTCATGTGCATATAGCCACTATAATAGAGAAGAATTATAACAGTGTGATTTGTCTTGTGAACCCTGCAGCTGTCCATGTGGAGGGTAAATCCATGACACTCCATTCTGCATTGAAGTACGTCCCAAAGCCTAGCCCCCAGATGCATCCAAGAACAGTTCCAGCTCTTGGCTGTGTAGTGCCTCTGGCCATACTGATACACCATTAAAATGTGCTATGCAGGTCAGCCACACTTGCAGATCCCCCCAGAAACTGCTGGTCACCTGGACCCAGTGGTGTGGCTTCTGAGCTCTGGACCTCAACTTTACCATCTTTCACAGAAAGGCCCCCACTCCCCCCCCCCACAGCTGAATGACTTGACAAGTGAAGTTAAGGTGCCCCATGAGCTGTTGCAGTTCCCATAAAGTCAGCTTTTTTGCCACCATGGTGTTGGACAAAAGACACCTCAGAGAGTCTATCTTTTTTACAAGGCAAGTAGCACTCTTGCTTCTCCACACTGATCGCCACACCCAGGAACATCATCACTGAGTTAGGAGCCTCAACTTTCTAGCAGCCAGCGGTATACCACAAACACTGCACAACACCACAACAATATCCAATGTCTGTACACAGACTGAGAAGTGTTGAAGGCCCACAAACAGGAGGTCATCTATGCAGTGAACTATACCTGAATTGTTCATCTCTTGAACCATCACCCCATGTAAGAAGGTACCAAAACTTTCAAACACTGCATAGGCCACCAAACAGCCAATGGGCATGCAATTGTCAATGTAATATTGGCCCTCACGCTTCATTCTCAGAAGATCACTGTCATTGGGGTGGGTTTTATGTCATAAGAGTGACTCATGCCAGCCTGGTGACTCTGAGGGTTGAGGCGCTGGACGCCACACCTCGCACCACACTTGCAACGCGGATTCAGGAACAGACTCGGGCTGCCGAGGTCGGCAGGGGGCAGGGTGAATTGAGCATCCCAGGACTGCTTTCCTCCCTTTGGGGTGGGTAAGTGGAAGTATGTCACGTTGTAGTGGCCCCTGGTGACAACCAGGGACAGCACAGTTGCAGTGCACAGTAGGGGAGGAGCACGGCAAGACATCAGCTTATGCACCATACGTCATTGCACTGTCGGCTCCTAGGGGGAAAAATGGAGGAAATGGCTGAGTTCGACCAAGGCAGCTTGATGGCCACACTCCCACTGACCTGGGGGACTGTCGTGGAATCGCCCTGGGGAGTCCGGCCCTGCCTGGCTCAGAGAGGCATAGAGAGGCCCTCCAGTGGGTTGGGGAAGCCGTGCCAGACCCCCATCATATGAGTGAGCCTGCTGCTCTCTGGGGTGATGGGGTCCGGTGGCTGGATGCCCCCACCAGTGGTGCTGCAGAGGGGCATAAATAGGGATGTGATAAAAAAAAATAAGGGTGACTCAATAAGATTGCTGACCACAAAAAGCGAAGCAAACATCGCCCGACATCAAAACGGCAATCGGAATTACAGTGACCACTGCAAACAGAGACAGTCACTTACTTTCTCAATGGTGGCAGTAAAATTAACATGTTTATGTGGGGGGGGGTTATGCTCCCCTGCATCTCCAGTTTGATTATAACCAACTCTGGGAGGGGGTGGACTCAGGGGAAAGAAGAAAAAAAAATATCTAACACAGCTGGACCTGAATCAAGGTCTACTCGCTCCAGGGGCACTGACTGAAGCCACTACGCCAAATGGCCACCTCAGAACTGCTTGGCTGAACATAGTCCCATAGCCTGCTGCAGCTGGTGTAGCTCACTTCTACACTTGCTCGCTATACTTTCAGACTCGTTATTCATATGGGCGGGCAAACTGAGTCACTCAAATTGAGTTGCCCAATTTGACTCACCCACATTACGTGCTACCATTGGGGTGAACCGGCAAGAAACAGAAAGCTGACTCTGTGTCAGCCTTGGGCATCAAGGCCTGCTGCCCAGCCATCTGCACCACCTCAACTGCTCTGTCAAAAGTTGTGTATTTCACTATCATGAAGCAAGGTCAATATGGTCACTGACCGAGTTGCCGTCTTGGTGCAACAGAAGATTAATAATGCAGAACTCCCCAGGTCCTTCTTGGGAACTATGCTGATCGGTGACACATTGAGATAGGGCAGGGATAGGGAAGGATAGGGGTTGATCACCCTCCCCAACCAGATTTCCTTCTGTAATTTCTCCTGAACCACATGTGGCCTTTCTCTCATGGACTTCAGATTATCTGCCTTGTACCCCACCTGTGGGCTGGTGTACGGTACTCTGATACCCACCAAAAAGTCCTCCTCCAGATGGTGGGACATGTTGTGGTTCAAGTAGAGTTCCATCCAGGGCCTAAGCTGACTTACCCTTATTGGGGTGGGCAGAGTTGCCCATGTTGGGCTTGGACTGCTTCCAAAAGGACACATTGCTATCTTTTGGGCCTTTTGGGGGATTGCAATGCACCAATGGGTAACTTCCAGACGCAATGTATTAGTGCCATTACTTACAGTTGTTTTTGGAACAACTCCCCCATATTGAAGCTAAAGCACAGGTGGGGTAAGGACCCTACTGCTTCATTCCTGTGCTGTGGGAGTGCCTTAATGGGCAGACTGCTCTCTATGTGAAGGAGCCCATCTCTGTGCATGACCTCAACCAGAAGTGGCATATACAGAATGCACCAGTCTACCGATGGGTCATATTGCATTTGCCTCTTGAATTCCTTGTCATATTCAAGGTACACATTCCCTCCCTTCTGCCTGTGGGCCAACATGATCCTGTTTAGGTAACTGAACAGATCTAAGCCATTTTCTGGGGTTATTTGGATCACTGTACTGGCAAGCACTATGAATCCATCTAGCCAGTTATTGAAGCTGCATTCAAACTTCGCCTTCTTCTGATCCTGATAATCATTTTTCCTCTTGCCCTTATCTTGCTCACCAAAGCTGTTCAGCTGAGAGAACATGTCCACATACTTCCTCAGATCTGCTGCTGGACCTTGTTTGACAGATGGGACACTACTGGTTTTGCCATGCTTATGTAGTGACCTGTAGGAGAAGCCAAGGGTGGCATCTGTGCTGTGGCAACCCAACTGGCCACACTTTTGGATGCCTGGCTCAATCCTCTCCTTTGTTGCTGACTCTGGATTGAGGCTGTGAAACCAATCATGATATCCATCAGCTTGTCCAGCTTCTCCTCCATGGTTAGAGGCTTAACCAGGCTGAGTTGGTTTGTGGGGAGACCTGCTGGAGCCAGGTCCACTAGTGCCAGATCTGGTGTGGAGTGGGATTTCCCTCACTTTTTCTGCATCTGAAGGTGCCTCTCTTGGGACTGATCTCTTAGCCCCTTTTATTGGTTTGGCTGGAGGAGGCATCCCCTGTGGGGCACCCCCAAAGATCTAAATGACCATGGCCTGAAACTCTTCATCTGACAATACAGAAGTCTCTGGATTGGACTTAACTCTCTAGGTACCTTACCTGGTGATGCTACAGGCTCTTTGATTGTATGCCTGTGCTTCTCTGGGGCTTTCTTTCCCTTTGGAGTATTGGTCCTTTTGGAGGCAGGCCTCCAGTCAGTCTCTGACATTCTTGGCATACATCGCCCTCAGCTGCTCTAAGGCTGCAGTCGCTGCTGCCCTCACAATGAAAGTCTTGTTCTTATTGGGCATGATTTCAGAGCTGAAATGACAAAGCTACTTTCCCCACAAAGAAGAAATTGTTAATAACTATGCTTGTAACCCGGGTGCACAGGGAAGGGCATTGTCATGGCCGTCCAGCTTACCCCCAATGCTTACCTCATTCCATCTGGCAAATACGCCAGCATACTTCTCTTTTTTTTTGTTAGTAATTTTAACCTGGCTTACCCCAACAGTCTGAAGAGAGTGCCCAGGTCCCAGTGAAGCATGAACTCACAACCCATGTTTCCTCCCAGCACTATCCCTACGTTTTCATAGTATATATGTGTATTTTTGTTTTTTAGTAGAAATTGCTACATCACTATTAACCCATCCA
The DNA here is from genome assembly GCA_016271365.2 of Neoceratodus forsteri. NCBI lineage: Eukaryota > Metazoa > Chordata > Ceratodontiformes > Ceratodontidae > Neoceratodus > Neoceratodus forsteri. The sequence goes on along the minus strand of CM057449.1, from coordinate 1,255,827,832 downwards.
TGCTCCATGTGATGCACACGATTGCATCAGTATCTGTAGGTTAGAAACCACCCTCATTATTGCCATACAAATTTTGTATGTCACTTTATTTAATTGAAATGCAGTAAATATTTAAATTTGCAAACAGTCCTCCTAGCTTCTGCTGAAGCTTTGGGCTAAACAAAAGAAACATATCATGGGAATCTTCAATTTTTTTGAAATAAAAGCTAAATTTACTCCAATACTGCAATCCAATAATATTGTAGTTTATACAAAAAATGGGGTCTATTCACTAGTGGGCAGGAATTACACGTGAAATGTGCATAACCCACCTGTGCTGCTCTGCACCCCAGCAGAGGTGTGCGCCAGCTAGCATTCATGATTGCCAGCTGCGTGTCTGTGCCCCCACTCCCTTGGCATGCAGACATGTGGTGGAGTATCATGGCAGCTTGGGGGCAGAGCTTGGGATGCTGTCTGGTGGGCATTCAAAAGGATGCCTGGCTTGGTTCCCATAGTGGATCCCCATCTGAGTATGGGCAGGGGGTCCTGGGACACTGTGCACCATCCAGTGAATAAACAATAAGCATTTGCCCAAATGCCCCCCCCCGGCCCTTGCAAGTGGCCCAGCAGGCTGTGGCAGCTGTGTGTGGAGGATCCCATGGCCGCTGTGCCCCACCATTGATTTATGGGGGGGCACATAATGAGTAATGCCAGGGTCCCCCCAGTGTACATTCTGCAGCCCCCAAACAGCATGCAGTGCCATTGTGTATGGGTGCAGTGTGGGGCACGCCCACTGCATGCCCCTGGCACATAGCTGCTAGGACAGCCAGGGGATCCACCTTACAGGGTGCTAGTGCCCCCATGATGAATGCCGCTGGGGTTGTGCAGAGCACCACTGTTTGGCATTCTGCTGCATGGCATTCAGGTGTAGGAATGCCTGCATACTTCAGATATGCAGTGCACAGGCATTCAGACACATTTGTGAATAGACCCCAATACCTCAGAGCTTCTGCTGAAGCTCAGGGCTAATAGAAGGTAAATACCATGGCAAGCTTTGTTTATTGGAAATGAAAGCAAATTCTATTTCAGTACAGTAAGCTGATGATGCTGCAGCTTGTAATTCTTCTTCTTAACAGTCTGATAGCTGGGAAACTCTCTTGTGAGTAAGCTGCAAACTCTGCCATTCAGAGAGCATTTTTGAAATGCAGTAGTTGTGCAGTGACCCTGTATGCTCAAGCACAAGCCTTCATGCAGAATTGGTAGCATTCTAAATCAAATCAACAAAACAAAACAAAATGCTTGTGCTAGCCTGTGTCTGGCAGTCCTGTTTTCGATTGCTTGGTGCTGAAGCTACTCATTCAGTAGGTGCTAACTGACTCTTCTTTCCAGCTAGGGGAGGTGCATCCCCAGTGTTGGTGTGGTGCTGAGCCAAGAAATCAGATGCTTCCGTAATTTAGCGTGACAGTAGTATCATTTGTTGAAACCCTTTTGTGCCTGCATCTGTGGCCCTTTTTACTTGCAGTACCAATTATAGACCTGTGGTATCTTGAGACTAGTTGCAAATTTGGAGCAATGGGGATGCCTGTGAATCAGCACCCTTCTTTGTTTTGCATTAGAGGTGCTGAGGTACTTCCTGGTCCTGTGCTCACTGTAAGTGCTGCCCTTTGGGTGGAAAACAAAGGGGGTCCTGAGCCTAGCCTGAGGCATCCACCACATGGCCAGGTTTGCATTCCACATTCGCTCCATGTTTGACCTTTGACTGGCTCTTCAACTGTGCAGATACCAGCAGTTTTAATCAGTTGCTTTGTTTCTGAGCCCACGATGACATGGGCACTCCTTCAATTCCTGGCTTAGGCTGAGTCAGGCCCCTCTCAGCCTCCTCTGGTCGGAACTCCATCACCAATTACAGGTGAATCACACCTACAATATACAATTTGTAACCCAATTTTCTGCTGCATGGATTTTGCAGTATTTTGACTGCCTGTTTCTCCAGTGTACATTGTCCCCCAGGACCACCGAGAAAGATGTCTAGGCTGCTACCCATACCCCCAAAGGGGAAAAATCAGGATAAAATTCACCCATCAAGGATTGGTTCTCCCTTAATAATGAAGTGGAAAAACAGCAGCAAATATCCCTTAAGCAGTCTGGGTAAAATCAGTCATGGTCTCAAGATTCAAAAGGAAAGTTATGTCCTGAGGCCTTACCTTTGACCAAGATGGGGGGTGTTTGCTGCTGTGAACCTCTGGTCCTTCCTTAAATCTGAAGATCTGAAGCAGGTGGCAGGAATGAGGGGGAGCTGATGGCTACCAGCTCTTTCTGACCTCTTATTCTCCACCCACTCCAAGTGGCCCATGCCCTGTGGGTGGCCCCAGAGGTTCTTCCCCTGGAGTGGTGCCAGGACTAAGCCACCATCTCTGGGGAGGATCCCTACCTGCCAACCCTCAGGCTACTGGGGAGTGGACACCAATAAAATGACATCTGCTGCAGTGCTTTAGCAGACATAGTAAAATCTCAGGGTGGGTATTCCATGATTGCACTCTCTAAAATGTTTTGAAACAAATGACATGCAGTAATTTCTCCTTATACTGTATTTCTTTTGTGGTCACTTAAAGCTTTAAAAGATCTGGTGTTCATGCCAATATAAACAAAGTCACATGGGCACTTAAAGAGCTCCTGGCACAGCTGAGACAACTCTGAAAAAATGTAACATTCGGGCATAAATGTAGCTTATATTTCTTAATTTATTTTGTAATTCTCACCCTTATTTCCTTATTACTAAGGGTATTTGCATGAATAAAGTATATCTACATTTTTAGTTCTGGCTATCTGCCTACACCTGATATCATAATTTTGTTTATGACATCAAAATATATTGCTGTGGAGATAGTTATGATGTCATAAACAGGAGATTGTGATGATGTGTAGAGAAGCAGGCAGAGTAGATATAGTCTAGGGGACAGGGATCTTGTTTTCATGCAGCTGTTCTCAGTAATAAACAAAATGGGGAATTAATTATTGAAAATATATGAAGTAATAAAGAAAATGGGATGGAGTTGAACGTAAATCTTATTTTTCTTAAAGTTTTCCTAATGTTGTCAGGGGGTCTTTAAGTAAATACACCACTTAATAAGTTCTATTACAAGTGATGAAATCTTTCAGTTCAGTAATCTTGGTTCCAAAGCATTTCTGATAGATTTCCTCATGGTGGCATCTGAACAATACATACAGCATATTCACCACACTGAAAATTCCCCATGATTTGAAAGCTTGAGAGGAAGGGCTCCTTCCCTTCTGATTGGATTTCATGTTCTGAGTGTATCACCTTATCTCTAAGGATGTAACCATTTTTAGTGACCACCAAATGCTTTATAGAAAAACCTTTTCACCAACAGGTTGCATTTGTAAAATTCCCAAGTGCTTGTTTAAGATTGTCATAATAGCAGCAAACTGATCAATAAATATAATTATTAAAATAAGCCTTTGTACTTCTATTACCTTGTTTGTGTTGTTTAGTAGTTGTGATCTGTGGGTTCTTAGACTCATTTCACTTGAATGTCTGGTGCTGAAATCACTGTGAACCTCTGTCTAAATATCTCTGACTGGTCTAAAACTGATCCCTTTCAAAGTGTAGCAGTTTTACCATAATTCTTAGGAATTGTCCAAAGGGGATACTTGAGATGAGGTTTTGGTGAGGAAAACTATCTTCATGGAAAAGTGTATTCTGGTCCATTTCCTTTCTGTGCAGTCTTGTGTAAAGAGCTCCATTTTCCATAACAATATTCAGCCCAATAAAGGTATATTATGGTAGTCCATGTGTATTATAAAAAAAAAATTGAAAATAGCATACTATTTTTCAAAGACTCCCCCAAACAGTACAAGAAATCCCCATTTACCACCCCACAACAATAGGATATCAATATACTATATAATTCCCATCCCAGTATGACAGTGGAAAACTGAGCCATATTGATAGAATGACAAATGTCTTCTCAAAACTGAATATAAACTAATTTACATATGAAGGGGCTATCATGGACCAACTAGCTAGAACACTGATTTGTATGAAATAAGACTTCTCAAACCTGAAGTGATTCTGGGTCTAATGCCATCTCTGCCAATTCTAGCAGTTAACTGTTAGATAGTCTCTCAGTACTAGCTCCAGTAACAAGTTCTGGACAGAGCGATAGGGCTGCAGCCAAGGAGTTTGGGGTAAATATATTGAAAATGTGTTTTTTAATATTTTTACACTAAATTTTCAACATAGCCTTGTTATAACCTTGCCTGATGAAGAAGAGCAGAGAAAATATTCAACTCCTGGCCTAAAGAGGATTCTGAGCTGGGACTGTGAAATCAACTTTCAGGATGCAAAAACATATTTTGGGTAGGAGTTGAAAAATGGCAGCCATCACATTTAGGAGGTGCCATAAAGATATGGCAATGTTGCAAATCTTGGGTAAAGATATTGAAAATTACCAAAGTTATGAGCCTGCGTTCGCAAAATTCAATGTAGGCTCATAACTTTATTGTTTTTTAATATTTTTACACCAAATTTTTAATGTAGCCTTCTTATGATCCCACCTCATGAACAAGGGCAGTGAAAATGTTAAGACTCCTGCCTGAAAGGAGATTTCACACTGGGACTGCAAAATCACCTTTTGGGACAGATTTGCCTAATGTTAGTGCAATTGTTCAGGAGGCGGGGTCCCAAAAAAGGCATGTTGAAAATCTGGTGCCAAAAATATGCAAAAATGCCCAAGTTATATCACTAAGTTCAAGCCCCATTGAACTGCATACCTGTTTCTTCAGTTCATGGATCAGCTTAAAAGAGTGAAGACGTGTCTGCAGTCCAGAGAGATTTACGATGTTGGAACCCTGATGGGTATGTTTCTGGGGGGGAGGTGTGGGGTGGTGGGTGCTGAGAAGAAGAAACGGGTGGGGGAGAAAAACAATACTTAAAAAAAGGTCATGGCACATGATTGCGACACTAGGAGATTGGGCACCCCCAGTGTCATTGCTATGTTTCGGGGGGGGGGTGCTGAGAGGGAGAGTCAAGTAGGGAAGAGATGTATAATTAAAAGAAAAGAAATTGGCAATCACGGCGGAACACAGCACAGTCCACCAATAACAACGATGGCTGCTGCACTGTACTGCACATGTGCTGCTAGTTGTGCATGCGCAAACAGTTTGGTAGCCATCTTGGACACAGTGAGGTGTATTGTGTTCCACTGTGACTGCTGGCACAGCAAAAACTATAGTGCAGTGTGACTTCCAACAGAGACAAAGAGCAGAGTGCTTCACAGATGGAGACACAGAGGTGACTGTGTTGCAACTCCAACATGTTGTTCCATCAGAAGGAATGCAATGAGTTATTTTCTGATAGCAAGAGGTCTGCAGGGCTATGCCCACTGCAGCCCTAAAAAGGGCCTCAGCCAAGACTTCCTGGCCTTCCTGACTTGGGATGGACATATGCAGATATTTGGCACCCATGATAAAATAGGATGCACACTATCACTGGGGCAGTTTTCTCATTAAGGGACTGAAATTGACTACATGACTCCAATCCATGATAATCCATGGCAGCAATGTGACAGGTGCTGCCCATCCTCTCCCCTCCCTACTTTAACAACAGAAGATAAGTCAACCAGACATACCTTCCCCCCTCCCACAGAGACTGACATGAAGATTGTCACATCTGGGAAGAGAGGAAGATATAAAAAGGTGGAGTCCAAGAGCATAACGCCAGCAGCTATCCCCCACTGTAAAAAGACATGCTGCCCTCTCCTCTGCCTAATAATGGGGGGATATGAGGAAGATGAGGGTGATTCAGGGGCTTTCTCAATTACAATCTCAGTAAGAAACCTCTACTCTGACTAAGATGAGTCCCTTCCAGTAACTTCAGTGGCCAAGAAAAACAGGAGGAGGACTGGATCCCAGACCAGAGTGGCAATGTGATCCCCCCCACCCTAATGATTAAAGACATGCTCCTCCATAATGTTTAAACATGTGTATCAGCCCTACCATCTCTCCAATCACACTAAACATGAATATTATAAAGTCCCATAAGAAGAAACTAACTATGATGGCTGTCCTTGAGTCTATTCCTTGTAATATTATTTTCCTACAGTATACCCATATTATGACCCTTTTTGAGGTATCAGCTACTAAAAGTCTATAGTCTCATAGGCCTTTCTTCTGATCACTAGGTAAAGACTGGTGTGATGGGGTGGGCATTTTATTAAGAAAAATTGCTGCAGTATAAAAATTGTACCTGGATAGATATAAGGGATATCTGGAAAGAGTAAAGCACAAAGTGATGACAGATCTGTCTGACCCACACCAAAAAACAGTGATGACTGATGCTGCAGATATCATTGATGTGATAAACAGGCATGCCTTTTAAACATTTGGAACCCCTGCTGACCCTGTGTGGGTGGTCTCTGTGGTATCTGACCTGGGCATCCCAAGCATGACTGAACAGGACTGTAAACAACGTACTCAGCCAGTCTCTTTGGCTGAGGTAGAATAGGCTGTAAAACATCTAGGTACAGTAACACACATGGTCCTAGGCAGAGATGGCCTTCCTGATGAATTTTATCAGATCTTTTTAGTCATTTTAGGCCCAGTGTTGCAGCTGTTATTAAGTTCTGTTTTGGAATCAGGTGCACTGCCAGCGTTGATGCAGACTGCATTTATTTTCATTTTTTTTTGTAATTCAAATTTTATTAAGTTTTCCAAGTAAACATACATAAGAGCTATGAACCTTAAGGTTGTAGCAAAATTTACATAACATCACTTCATTTTTATGTTTGCTTGCACACATGTGTAAGAAATATAGTGCCACCATATGAGTTTTTGTAGGTGTGCCACCCCCACTTCCAGTGCCCTGATCCTTTTTGCAGGCACAGCCACACTGCACCAATGAATATCTGATCTGTCTATGATAGCAGTTCAGATGCAGTGGCCTACAATTGAAAGCAAAGGACCACTACAATCAGTGGTGGTAACATGTAGGCAATTTTCCTACACCATACCACCACTACGGTCATTTGCTTTCAACTGTATGCCACTGCATCACTTAGGAAGTTGGCTTCTGCTAGTTTTATTTAGGTTTTGCTCACAGGGAGGGTCTTTGCAAGGATCAAAATCCCTTTTACTGGAGTGACCAGGGCAATGAGTTACACAACATAGAGATAAAATGAATACTCCCGAGATAGCATAAAGTATTCAGTTACTTTTGTGAAATTGAAACTCGGTATACTTAAAAATACTACTGATAGATTGGGAAAATCAATATCAAATGACACACACTAGAGTGCTTGTCTTTGTTAAAATGAGGTCCAGTTTGCAGAGAAAATGCAAAAAATGGATGACTATGATGCTACATCACAGCTCCCTACTATAAGCCAAAGACTGTAACCTATTGTAATTCCAAATAATGTTATGTAACTAATAAGGCTGAAAGGAAGAATATTGAAGAAGACAGAAAACGCCACACTGCAGTCAATGGCAAATGATCCAAATGGAATAAAATTATAGAAAACAATAATTTGCCCTGCACATATTTTACAAGCTCAAAGTCATTTGAAGACAGAAATCCGAAGAGTGCCAGATCCTACATAAATTGATTATATGAGAAGCACTACATAAAGACTTTGAGGGTGCAGAAAATGACACAGTTGTCATTTGGAGTATACATGGTATTTACCCCATAACTGTCTGCAGATAAAAAAGAACACCCAAATGTTACTAATAAACAATAGGAGAGTGGGTCTTAGGTGCACTAATATCCATGTGCATTACTAATAATATGCACATTATTCATTTGTGAAATTGTTGTGGAAGGGAAAAAGAACCATGGAAAGCTGTCTCTAGCAAATGTATAAAGAAAGGATCTAGCAAATGTATAAAGAAAGGACCCATTTTTAAAAGTCACAGAAAAAAATCGTTCTTGCTTGCAGGTGAATAAAGGAGGAATGATACAGACTGTCATTGGATGCGACATGCTGAATGAGTATGGGGGTCCTGATCAAAAGAAACACCGGAGAGAAAACTGAAGATCACAGTACCCTCAATGCCCCCCCCAAAGAAAAACTTGATAAAAACTGACTAGAAATAAAATGACAATTTGCTAGCTTCATGGGTGACAAAAGCAAATGCAAAAGGCCACACTCTCACTGTAAGGTACAAAAGGCTGTTTATTAAGTAAAAGGGTACTGCTAAACACCACAGAAAAAGCAGCTGCAAAACTAAAACCTGGGATTTTAGTTTTGCAACTGCTTTTTCTGTGGTGTTTGGCAGCACCCTTTTATTTAATAAACAGTCTTTTGTACCTTACAGCGAGAGTGTGGCCTTTTGCATTTGCTTTTGTGATTCGATTTGAGTGCTACACCTCTGTTGAGTGGAGCTGCAATTGTTTGTTTTCTCTAGCTTCATGGGTACAGGGAGCAGATATTTTTTTGCTTGTGAGTACAAATGCAAAAGTTATTGCTGGAATCTGTGGCCCCGCATGTATTGAAATGGAACATCTCGCACATCAAAGGCATCAAAACACTACATCTGTGGTTTTATGCCAGTGCAATGCAGTTACAAAATAATTGTGTTTTTTTTCCCTGAGAAGGAAACCACCCTCAGGTTCCCTAAAGAAATATTACTGCAGACAACAAGCTGAGGACTTTAACTGGGTAGAATCATTACTGGAAAATTAACCTAATGTGGTCCCATTGGAAGGGGGGCTGGGTTCCATTTAATACCATTAACCAGTCACACAATGTTTTAATAATCATTTGAAAGTTTACAGCCAGGCAAGTTTGAAAACCTTCACACCTTTCATGTATTGAGCCTTATTATGTGTAAACAATACAGCTCACACTTATTATCATTACCAGAAAGTTGAGATTGATTGATAGGCAGTGCGCTGCTGAGCAATACTTGAGGAGAGAATAGACAAACACTGCTTTATTGCCACCCTATCACCCAATTAAGGCAGAGACATTAGGAATGGTGGCCCAACATACATAGGTCAGGAGAGCATGACAATATATTGCAACTATTGAAATATCAAGAAATATGAGTGTAGTGCATGGATTTTCCCAACACACAATCAAATACACCATCTAAGGGGACACAATAAAAAAGATGTTACAACTTTCTCAAGACACTTACTTAAAACTTACTTAGTGTCAGTGGCTCAGTAGATAGCACACTCGCCTCTGAGACCGGGAGATCAGAGGGCTGTGGGTTCAGTTCCCACATCTGGCACTTGAGTTAATATCCCAGTACTGACACTGTAATGCAGCATGAGAGGGGTGCTGCACTTCTGAGATGCCGTCTTTCGGATGAGATGTTAAACCAAGGTCCCATCTGCCTGGATTGGTGGTAGTTCAGGTGGATGTTAAAGATCCCATGGCACTTATCGAAAAGAGTAGGGGAATTTTTATTGAGAAGAGGACTCCAGACAATATACAAAACAATTACAGAATAACAAAAGACATACAACAAATAAAGCAGAGCATCAACTCAACCAGTTATCACAATTCACCCATAAAGAACATTTCGCTTGACCATACAACTTCATATCTGAGCTATGAATTGTTTGCACAGTATTGGTTATATTAAAGAAGAGTTCATCGAATGAAACAATACGCTGTTGAGTAGACCAAAAGCATCTAGATTGCCAAATATAAAAATGAATAACAAAGAAAACTAATAGTAAAGTGTCAGCTGGATACTTAGACCATTCACCCCTATTTGTACCGTACATTAGAATCTCATAAGAAATTGAAGAAAATAAAGGCTCTTTCCATTTTGTTGCCAACCAAACCCAGAAGGGTCTAATATAAGAACAATCCAAAAAAAGATGTTTCTGTGTCTCCAACACAGAGACACATTTTTCTCGAGTACACCATCTGTCACGAAGTTGTTTGTGCTTATGTGTATTACCAACAGGTAATCTGCCATAAGAACAACCAAACACTATCCATATAAAGGCGAGTAGCGTTTGTGAGAAAGCAACATTAAAACTCTTTCTTGAGACAGGACAATCAGGAAAAAGTAAAGGCTCTGAGAAATCAAATAAAACAATAGAAATTATACAATTGCTTCCTATTCAATGTTTTCAAATTAGAGACTATTTAGTTTCCATTTCTTCAATAGACAAAAACCTCTTTACCATATTTAGGAATTTTGGGAATCTTATTAAAAAAGAGCAGTTACCTTGCTTCCATAACAGTAAACCTAACAAAAACCATAACCTAACATAAGGAAACCAAATTTGCATACCAGGTCTTAAAAGGGACTAAAATTATATGAAAGAAAATACTTAGAAAGAAGGCTACAGGGTGGACCATACCAACTCCAGCCCTATCTCTCTATCGTGAAACCCTTTTAATGGGATTCAGTCTGCTCCCCAAAAGGCTTGAAAAAATATACTATACACAGAAGTAAATAAGGACAATGGTGGAGGAAACACATAACTAATATACAAAAAAATTGGTAATGGTAATGTTTTAATAAGCAAAACATGTTTACGTTTAGCTATTTGTTTACCTTTCCAACGTGCCACCAGTGACTGAGCCAAACTCAATTTATGGAACCAGTTTGTATACATCATGTCATCATCACTAAATTCTATCCCCAAAATAGTTATTGGATCTTTAGAAATGGGTATACCAGCAAGTGTGCCAGATTCAGGGATAGGAGAAGAACCAAAAGGGAAACCCTTACTTTTCCCATAATTAATCTTAGAACCCGAAGCCTTGGAAAACAAATCTAACACAGTACTAATCGTAGGTTCTTCCGTAATCTCAGATAAGCAAACAACTAAGTCATCTGCATATGCTAGAATTTTTATAGGTAATACATTCTCAGCTAGACGTACACCTTCTAAACCATTATGAACACTAACCATACGAATGAATACATTAATAAAGAACACATATAATATCGGACTCAATGGACAACCTTGCCTAACCCCTCTCTGTACCGCCACTGGAGTACCAAACCAACCATTAACATTCGGAATAAGAGAGGCAGATTGATATAACAACTGTATCCAGTCAATAAAACCCCTTGGTAACCCATAAGCATGCAGTACAGAAAACAGAAATTTATGAGAAACTCGATCAAATGCTTTCTCCTGATCCAAACTAAGCAGATAACCATTTAAACTACCCAACTGAGATGCTGAAAAAAGTTCCCGTATTATCAATAAATTATCATTTTGGGTTCTACCCGGTATTGAACAGGTTTGATAAGGACTTATCACAGAATCCACTACCAGAGTCAGTCTACGTAATAAAATTTTGCTTAAGATTTTTAGATCTGTATTCAATAAACTTAACGTTCTCCAATTACGTAAGTCAGTTTTCAAACCTTTTTTATAAAGTAATATTACCAAAGCTTGATTCATTGAGGGGGCTAACTGGGCCGAGGACAACATACTATTAAACAAATAAGTCAAAAGCGGGACTAAATCACCATGAAAAGATCTATAAAATGCAACCCCAAAGCCATCCATACCAGGAGCAGAATCAACATTTAGTGAAAAAATAGCATCTTTCACTTCAGCTTCAGAAATATCACACAACAGTCGTTGGCTTTCTACTGCATCTAAGTGAGGTAATTGTAAGCCATCAAAGTCTAGTAACTCACTCTGAACATTTTCATCAACATGATACAAATCAGTCAAGTAACTGCCAACGACTTCCAGTAAAGCTGAAGGAGTCTTTACTAAGTCCCCTGAGTCAGTTGTTAATTCCGTAATAACACATTTACCTACCCTATTTTTACAATCAGTAAAGGGGTCCAACGCACCCTTATGTAATTTCAAACCAAACCTATGTTCAAGGTCTAAAGATTTTGCTCTATCATATCTATACTTGAACATACGGTTTTTCACATTACTAATTTGAACACTGTAATCTAACCCATCAGTTTCTGTTAAAGAAATCAACTTTTGCAACTGCGCTCTCAGACTTAAATACTCTAAATATTGTAAATTAATCTTAGATCGAGAATATGATTGGAAAAAGACTTTCCAATCCCTTTTAGTATCCTCCCACCAGAAGCAGCATCATCATAAAGTCAAGAACTGACAGTCTAGCATACAATTCCGACTGCCAAGCTAATTTAATAGATTCATCAGTCAATAGGGAGGCGTTCAGTCTCCATAAATTCTTTTTACAATGAGGAGCACCCTCCCATGAAAAGCAGACTGATAAAGACTTGTGATCTGAGAATTCCCAAACCCTTAAATTAACGTGAGTTACATGTAAAGGGACAGAAAGAAAAGTAAAATCTATCCAGGTAGATAACCTATTTTTAAAGAACGTCCTACCTCCCTCAGAGTGAATGCTACGATATTCATCCTTAAGTTGAGCAGTATCTAAAATTTGAACCAACTTTTGAGAATCACAAAACAATTTAGATGTCTTCATACCCCTATCATTAACACTAATTTCACAATTAAAATCACCAGCCCAGACAATTAAACGAGAAGTGTACAAATAGGGATGAATGTCATTTAGAAGTGCAACTCTAAGTGCTTTGGTTTGCGGAGCATATATAGTAATTAAACAAAATCTTTCACCCTCAAAATTAATATCTAGTAGTAGCGCACGTCCTGGACAAATGTCCACCATCCTAGAAACTCTCAATGCCGGATTCGAAAATAACACCCCAATCCCATCACAAGGAGTTTCCCCATTCGACCAAAATGACATCCCTGAAGACCAAAGATTACGAGCCTGTTGCACTTCACAAATAGTTTTCAACCTCGTATCCTGGAGACAAATGACATCACTATTTAAGTGTTGCAAACAGGACATAATAGTAACCATCTTTTTGTGACTTTTCATACTGTTAACATTAAGTGTGGTAATCATTAAAGAAGCCATTATAATGTTAAAACAGAAAAAATTAAGCTCAGATTTATTACCGATGTAAGTAAATGTCATCAAGTAACTTTAGAAACTCGTCTTCGCTGCGAGCGTCTAGGAAAACTGTCAGCCTGTACTATTTCACCTTCATCCCCTTCCGAAAAATTATCAGTAACCACTGAAGCTTTGGAAGAACGGTCCGATTCTTCTCCATCAGAATCTTCCTTCGCTCCCAAAACAGCAAAGCTGTTACCTAGCTTCCATAACTCAGAAGTAATGCCACTAGTAGAGGCCTTAGGCACCTGCTGAGTTGGAACAGCTTCCCTGATCTGTGGCGTTTTTGCGTCACTTTTTAAGAAGTACTTGGGACAAAGGAGGGCATCTCAGAATCCCCGACTTATCAGCTAAAGTGAGATCAGGCTTAGTGGGTAAGGGAACATCTGAGGGAACCACCCCCAAGGGAGACTGGGTCATGGTGACCTGCATGTCCACCGATACAGAATCATCCAGACCAGCTTCTGCAACTGAACAAGATTCTGCGCATGGGAAAGAGGACCGAGGGAGTGAGGAGACTATGGAGGGGGATTGTTTCGGAACCAAATCAGCATGTTGAGCACCCACAATCAACCCTTCATGAGAGGGACAATCATCCCTATTATGGGAAGCCCAAGGACATTTGGCATATCCATGGCCAGTCTGTTCACATAAATTACATTTAAATAAATTTAAACACCTAGCGGCCAAGTGTCCAAATTCAAAACAATGAGAACAACGAGGAGTATCACAAGCAGTATTAAGATGAGTTCTAGAACCGCATTTAAAGCATGACTTAGGTTGTCCAACATAAAATAAGCTACCCCTATCCCTCCCCAAAAAGAAACTATTCGGTAAATGCTGAGGGCCATTATTAGAAGCAAACAATTTAACTCTTCTTTCAACCCCATCCAAATTTGTTCACTACCTAGGATAGGAACAGGTTTATCAAGAACTTCACACCTCCTGCGTAACCAAAAAAGAATATCTTCTATATGTACCCCCTCATTACGAAACAAAATGGTAACCAACTTAACAGATGGTTTAGTAAGAGGAACTGCAAAAAACAGAATCCAGAGAGGGGAATACTTGATGACCTGAAATACTGACCAAAAACGTTCCAGACCTGCAGGGGATTTGAAACTAATGTCATAATTAGCATTACCCAAATGAATTAGAGCATAAATGTCTGTAGACACAAATTTCATGGAGCCTTTCAGCAAAACTTTTGCAATGTACAGCCTATCAGGGAGTTCTTCTAAACCACCTTTATAAATTAACTGCACCGCATTCCTATGTGGAGCAGGCTCACCCTTGTTAGAAAATAGGTTTGAGAGCTTAAATTGGGGGGGGGATCCCCATCATTCGCACTGGATTCAAAACCGATGTTTTAGGCGGTACAGTCATAGTGGAGGCTTGACCAGTAGGGAGAGGAACTGTAGTAATACAATCAGTGAAGAGAGTCTGTGTCGAAGAAACAGTTCCCGAGGTAGCACATTGTAAAGAACAAGAAGCCACTGAGGCATTAGCAGGCGTATTATAACGGTGCACTGTGGCTTCAGTAGGATCTGGCACCCAGTCACCGGATGGATTTTGCCGCCACCCTGCCGCTACAATTGCTTTTTCAGGTGACCAACTTATGGTATCTGAGGAGGCCATAGAGGGTCTATTATTCTGAACTGAAGACAAACAGTCCAATGTACGGGGCTCATGGGAGACAGGCTGTTCAATATATTTCTCACTACCTTGTAAACCATTTCCCTCTTCCTTACAGTCTGCCTTCCCTCTCAGTTGAATTCCAACAAAGTTAGTATCAATAGAGCTCCCTGCACACAATCATGAGGCATTTCCAAGCGTCTGATAGACGTAGTGCCTCGAAGAAACGTCCATCCGGGAATCCTTCACCCCCTCAGTCCGATTGCCCTTTACCGAATCTGGTTCCAAAAAACATGCAGGATTCGTAACCGAAGGCTGTACACTTGATTCAGACTGTCTACGAGATGCAGTCAAACCTGGTGAATCCCCTGAAGCTGCATCACTAGATCGCGACCGGGAAGCACAGGCAGCCAAATCGGACAAACTAGAAGAATCAGAACGTAATGCAGCAATTTCCCTCATTAATGATTCTTTGCGTTTCGTGCAGTTTTCAACTTCAGCAAGCACTTCATTGAGCAAGCGCTCCTTCTGTAAAAGTTCATCAGACGAGTCCAGCATTGCACAACACTTGTCAGGTTTGTCAGAAGTCCCATTCAAGAGTACTTCATTTGCAACAAAGAATTCTAATGGCATAGAGGCGTTCTGCATATCAGTAACCAAACTCAAAGCCTCTGACTCTTCTGGTGCAGAGGAGGAAGCCCACTCCCCCATCTCTATCACATCCATCCTCTCTGAATGCTGAGTAGCAGTGGCCATCTTGCGTCTGTCCACCAAAGGTTCCCCCTCCGAAGAGTAGGGGAATTTCCCCGGTGTCCTGGCCAAATTTCCCTCATTCACTAAAAATACCACCAACAGCTTAATCAGGTTCTAGGTTGGTTGGCATTCATCTGTGTCCCCCTCCCCGGGTCGTGCCTGAAAATAGGCAGGATTTGTCTAGTGCACTTATCCGGTCAACAAAAACTAAATAAATAAATAAATAAATAAATAAAAGGCATAGAATGGGAACATATTTTTTCTTCTCTATCAGTAGAGCATGCCTGGATCAAATTTAAAGTAATTATTCTGGACTTGGAATCCAAATATGTACCAACAAAAAATAAATATAATCCAAAAGGATATATTCCGAAATGGCTAAATAAAAACATCAGGACATTAATTAAACAAAAAGAAAGATGTTTTTCTAAACTAAAAAAAATATCCAAACAATAATGAAATGTTATTATCATATAGGGCTTCTGTCAAAAAACTCAAATCAGCAATTGTGAAATCTAAACATAACTTAGAATTCAGGATAGCACATACAAAAAATGACCAAAAATCACTGTACTCCTATTTAAATAAGAGCAAAGGTAATACTAGACAAGTTGGACCATTAATAATCAGTAACACGCCAACAATATCGGATAAAGCAACTGCTGATCACTTAAACAGGTATTTTTGTTCTGTTTTTTCCCACATGGACACACATCAGTTTACAACACCAAAACAACCTAACAATCATAATTATCTGATAACTATTAATCAAATTAAACAGGCATTGAAAACACTAAACAAAAAAAAGGAAGTCCCGGACCAGATATGATCAAGCCTAGATTTTTGACAGAAACTATTGATACAATATCCACAGCACTGGCTATTATTTTTAATAAATCTCTTAATGAATCAACAGTTCCCACTGACTGGTTGACAGCACATGTGACACCAATTTTTAAAAAAGGGAATAGATCAAACCCAGAAAACTACAGAGCTGTAAGTCTAACCTCTGTGCCATGTAGAATAATGGAAAAAAGTATCAAAACCCTAGTGGAAGAAGACATTTTCTTTCTAAACCTTCAAGATATCACTCAATATGGTTTTAAACAAGGACACTCAACAACTGCAAATTTAATTGCTTTCTATAATCAAATTCACCATGAATTAGATGTAAGGACCCCCCATGGACAATATTCTTTTAGATTTCAGCAAAGCTTTTGATCGTGTATCTCATACAAAAATAATCAAAAAACTGACACTATTAGGAATTTCAGCATAACTAACTAACTGGGTGAAAAAACTGGTTAACAGACAGGACCCAACAAGTCAGAATTAATGGAATACTGTCTGACGTGGGTGGGGTGACCAGTGGGGTACCGCAGGGCTCTGTGCTTGGGCCTGTCCTGTTTAACATCTTTATTTCCAATATGCAGACTAGTTCAAACACCTATTTATCAAAATTTGCTGACGATACCAAATTGGAAGGAAGGGTTGATACTCCAGATAATATAAACCAACTGTGTACAGATCTACATAAAATTGAGGAATGGGCATTATTAAACGGTATGGAATTCAACAACAATAAATGTACCGTACTTCACCTTGATAATAATAATCCACATCAAATTTACAAACTAAACAATATATTATTAAAAGCAACAAATTGTGAAAGAGACCTTGGAATTAATATTAACAACAAATTATCTTCTAGTGACCACTGCAACAAATTAGCCAAAAACTCAAACGGATTACTCAGAAGAATAAGTCATACATATGTATCAAAACTTGAAAACTGTATTATTCCTTTGTATAGGATGTATGTTAGACCGCATTCTGACTATGGGTCACCATTCTGGAACCCATATCTAAAAAAGGACATAGCTACCATTGTGAGCATCCAAAGAACAGCGACAAGGATGATACCGCATTTGGCACACATATCGTATGATGACATGTTAAAAAAACTAAAACTTCATTCACTAGAAACTAGGCGGTTGAGGGGAGATCTCCTATTTCTTCATAAAATTTTGAAACAACCGAACCTGATGCAACAATGTGGACTAAACTACACAACAAGGAAACTAGTTCCCAGACTATACACCAAACAGTTAATTGTTCCAAAAGCAAACACTAATAAAAGATTATACTTTTTTACAATTAGGGCCCCCAGAATATGGAACAAATTACCCAATGACCTTGTTAATATTACCAATTTTGAAACATTTAAAACCAAATTAGATTCATGGTTAGAAACTGTTAGCAAACAATGATCCACAACATTGTGGGAGATACTCTCGATGGGCACCATGCCTTCTTGTATCTCACCTAACCAAATAATACCAAGTAATTTTAATTTCTTTTTTTTTCTTAGCCTTACACATGAGTAAATTGTTTTGCAAAAAAAAAGAAAGAAAAGAAAAGAAAACTTTACATATAGCATGTTTATGTCTGGAGGATCTGGTTGCTAAAACAATTGTGAGGTGATTTTTTGCTCATTACCTCAGCTGGCACTGGGCATAGTGGTGGAGCTCCATTCAGTGCTGGTGTGAGCTCAAAACAAATAAAAAGTTTTGAAAAGAGGGAGAACACATGTTCCATAAGGAGCTGTCCCTTTCAACTGGGATTTTTTCCTCGGTCTCTCATCCCCTTCATGTGGGCTGGAGTCTGTCACAGTACCATCTTGGTGCAAACATTTGCGAGGCAGCAGGGAGGGAAAGGATAATCATTTGACAGGAGCATAAACTCGGCAAACCTCAACTTAATGCCAGATTTCTTTTATTTATTTTATTTATTCATTCTCAGATTGCTAATACCTTTGAGCACCAAAGTGCTCATTTACAAAGGTTCCATGTCAGTGATGGTGAGGGGTAGACAAAGAAAGACAGAGGATAATAAAAGCTTTTTACAGATATAAGTGAAACATCATTTTCAATCATTTTACTGGAGACAACAGAAACCTATTGGAAGTCTATACCTCCAGTTTCTGTGTCAGCTCTTACTACTGAAGAAGTGACATACTTTGCAGAACTTGCTACATATGAAATACCATGCATCAATGAAAAAATAATTTTCTACAAATTACCACCACCAACAACAAAAAATCAGACTGAAAATACTCTAATGTTCGTGTTGATATTCATAGAAGGCTAAAATGTGCACTGCCACTTTCCAATAGTGATATATATACAATATATGCCCCTCTAAAATTAAAGGTTTAAAGGGAGGTGGGACAAATAGAGAAAATCAGATCAGGAAGAAAGGGTTAATGTCAATAGATGGATGTTGTGTTCATTAGTGGACATGAGCAAAGACTGACCAATTAGCAGTCAGTTAAACTGCACTAAAAGAATTAAAAAAATAAACATGCACACACACACACACACACACACACACATATACACACCAAGATGAAAGCAAGGGATACCAGCCCTAACGGAGACATAAAATTCAAGCGGAGTCTACAAGCCCTGTTTGGCAGGCTCAGATCTAGCCAATGTGCTGCAGATGTAACAGGGAGAACAGGGAGGGAAGGAGGGCCGCCTGGCAAGATGTGGGACCGGGAACTATTCAAGGGACGGAGCAGGAGTGGTTCCCAGACAAAAAAAAAAAAATAATAGTAATAATACACATCCACCACTACACACCCATTGACGATTGTTTAAAATAGCTGGTGTGTGTGTGAGAATGTCTGTGGCACTGCAGAATAAAACCTATTTTTCTCAGTTTATTAAGTGCAATGCAAAAATGTAATTCTGTTAGGAAAAAAGTTGTTAGAATCGCAACACTAAGGAGAACATGGCTTTTTAGACATGGGAATAGTGGGTGCTGAAGAAGTTCTTTATAAATGTTTCTGGACCACCGGATGACATTGCGTGAGAAGTGTACTGGAGACAGAGGCCTCTTTATAAAGGCTGGAGGTGGGGTTTGGGGATGATCAGAGGCCGCCTTTGATCTGTGTGTGGCTGACTCTTTCATCCTCTTTTTTTGCCTCTCTCTTTTCCCTTTGTATGACTAAATTTGGCAAAAATGTGGAGACCTGACAGCCTTTCCATGCACGTTCAAGCTCCCAGCTGAGAAGGCGATTAGGCCATTAGGAGTAACAAGACTGTGGTCTGCTGTGATTTGTGCTTCACATCGGGTAGGGATAGTGGTGTGCTGTCTCCAAATGGTGACCCCTGATAGGGTACTCCCAAGGAGTAGATGGGTTGGTTGGTGAAGTGGTAGGGATGCCAGACATCATTGTCCATTGGGGGAGGGATGATGTGAAAGGAAGGCCTTTAGGAATAGTGAAAGCTAGCTTCAGTACATTGAGTTCTAGGCTTAAGCCATAGACTGGCATTGCTACTGTCTCAGAGGTCCTCTCAGTGTACAGGAATGGGAGGCAAGGAATATGGAAATCTTCCAATTTAACATTTGGCTGAAGGAGTGATGCAGCAAGGATGGGATTCACTTTATGGGAGACAGAGGTGCTTTGTGGTGGGATTATGGCCTGTTTAAACCAGAAGGCCTTTATCGTAATTGGGAGGGGACAAAGAAACCTGGGCAGAGGTTTAAGGCATACATTTTGGGATCTGGTGGTTTGCTTTAATGCCAGAAGCCTCAGCAACAAAATGAGTGATCTCCAGGCTGTGGAGACAGAGGCTTAGATTGACCTGTTAGCCACAGTGGAAACATGCGCTACAGGCAAAAATTATTGGGATCTTACATTATAAGGCTGTTCACTCTACAAGAGGGAGAAACAAAACTGCAGGGATTGGGAGTAACACTGTATGCAATGGAAGGGATAAAGGCCATGGATAATACTACTATGCAGGTGAATATAGAACAGAAGCAGTTCAGTTGTAACTGACAAAAGTAAGGGCTAAAAAGATCAGGATCTGAGTGGTGCACACAGCACAGCAGACCTCTGAACCAGAAGGAGGTTGGTGACAGATTTAGGGGAGGAAATCAAGACAAAATCAGCCACGGGGACATTTGGTGACAATGGGTTACCTAAATATGCCAGATGTGGACTGAGAAATTTGTGTGAAGCAAATAAACAAAACAAAACTATGTAAGAAACCACTATGGTTCTCAAAGGAAGTGGCAGTGAAGATTCAAGAGAAAAAGAAAGCATTCAGGAAGTACAAGGAATCATAGAAGGAGCAGGACAGAGAACTGTATCAGTTAGAGCAAAAGGAAGCTGGGAAGGCAGTCAGAACAGCAGAGGCCCAAACCGAGGAAAAGATAGCCAACTCAGTTAAGAAGGGGGATAAAACCTTTTATAGGTACATCAGGGAGCAAAGGAAGACCAAGGAGGGATAGTGAGGTTTAATAAAGGGAGGGAGGGTGGGCAGAGGGTGACTGTGAAAAGGCACAGATACTAAACAAATACGATTGCTCAGTATTCACAAATGAAGAGGGGCAGGTACCTAAAACAAACAGTAGAAACACTGTTAGATACAGAATACCAGCCCATTTACAGAAGAAAGGGTTATGAAAGAACTCTTAAAACTGAAGGTGGACAAAGCAATGGGGCCTGATGGGATTCATCCCAGAATTCTAAAAGAACTAAGGGTAGAACTAGTGACACCACTGACTACCCTCTTTAACAAATCATGGGAGGATGGGGTGGTACCCAAGGACTGGAGGAGGGCAGATGTGATTTCCCCTTCACAAAAGTGGGAGCAAGGCAGAAGCAGGAAACTACAGACCTGCTAGTTTAACCTTAGTGATAGGGAAAATGATAGAATCACTTCTGAAGGAAAGAATTGTCGAGTATCTAGAGGCCAGAGGGGCACAGGACCCAAGGCAGCATAGATTCACAGTGGGAAGGTCATGCCAGACAAATCTGATAGATTTCTTTGACTGGGTGACCAAAGTAGTAGATCAGGGAGGGGCTGTGGACATGGCCTACCTAGACTTTAGCAAGGCATTTGACACAGTCCCACACAGAAGATTAATATACAAGTTAGCCAGCCTGGGAGTGGGTCCCAAGATAACAGCCTGGGTAAAGAATTGGCTGGAGAATAGGACACAGAGAGTAATAGTAAATGGAGTCCACTCTGAAGAAAGGGGGTTACTAGTGGGGTACTGCAGGGTTCAGTATTAGGACCAGTCCTCTTCAATGTCTTTATAAGCGACATTGCAGAGGGACTGGAAGGAAAAGTATGTCTCTTTACAGATGACACAAAGATCTGCAACAGAGCTGATGCACAAGGTGGGGTAGAAAGGATGAGAAGGGACTTGGCAAGGTTAGAGGAATGGTCAAATGTATGGCAGCTTAGATTCAATGCTAAGAAGTGCAAGGTAATGCACCTGGGAAACAAAAACCCAGGGGAAGAGTACACAATGGGGGGTGAGATACTAACAACCACAAAAATGGAAAGGGACCTGGGGGTAGTCATATCAGATGACCAAAAGGTGGGCAAGCAATGTGATAAGGCAGCAAGGAGGGCTGGGGGGATACTGGGATGCATAAGGAGAGGCATCACCAGTAGAAAACAAGAAGTTGTTATCCCTCTGTACAGACAGCTGGTGAGACCCCATCTGGAGTACTGCATGCAGTTCTGGAGACCCAATCTCTGCAAAGACATAGACAGGATGGAAGCTGTCCAGAGGAGGGCAACTAAAATGGTGCAGGGTCTGGACCGGAAGACGTATGAAGACAGACTTAAGGTGCTTAATAAGTATAGCCTCGAGGAAAGGAGGGAGAGGGGGGACATGATAGAAACTTTCAAGTACCTCAAGGGAATCAACAAAGTCCAAGAGGGCAGCATCTTTCAAAAAAAGAGGTGTGCAAGAACAAGTGGGCACAATTTGAAGATAGAGGGGGGTGGCTCAGAGGTAATTTAAGGAAGTAGTTTTTCACAGAGAGGGTTGTGGATGCATGGAACGGCCTTCCAGAGGAGGTTGTGGAGTCAAAAACGGCGGTGGAATTCAACCATGCATGGGACAGTCATAAGGCAATTCTAGGGGGTGGGGGTAGGAAGAAGTAGGCTGCTGGTTAACTAGGATCTGCAGCTTATCCAGTAGGTAGGGAAATGGGCAGACTGGGTGGGCCAAGCGGTCCTTATCTGCCGTAAAATTCTATGTAAATCCTAGAATACTATTAGAGAGCAACTATCATGCTCTTTATCGAATTCCCTCCTGAGAAGCACAAAGAACCCTTACCTGCCCCCAAATCCTTTTGTAATTTTCTTTATCAAGTGCCCTTATTTAGAAAGGGAAGGGATCATATTTTTACTCCATGGACCCACGCCACACAGATGGACCCTTCCACTTCCTTGTACCTCTGCACAGTGCACTTTGCTCCTGATCCACCCCACAGCACTAAGTTTTGTGAAATCAGTATATGAGGAGTGCGGGTGCGAGCATCCATTGCAATGAATGGGACTGTGTTTAAAAGTTTAATTTTTGTATTTTAGATGGCAAGTTGAAATAAGTCATGGCCACTGCTTAACTTACAAAGACCTTGTTAGTTAAGCAGTAGCCATGATTTATTCTGACTTGCCACCTAAACTACAAAACTTAAACTTTTAAACACAGCCCCATTCACTGCAATGGACGCTCGCTCCTGTGCTCCTCATATACTGATGTCACAAAACATAGTAGCGCTGGGGCAAATCTGGGTGCAGTGCACTGTGCAGAGGTACAAGGAAGTGGAAGGGATTGGTGCAGCAGAGATCCATGGAGCAAAAATACGATCCATTCCCTTCCTAAATCGGGGAACTTAATAAAGAAAATTACAGAAGGATTTGATTTGGGCCAGGTAAGGATTCTTTGTGCTTCTTGGGGGGGCTGAGTCAAAAGTTGCTCTTTAATGTACACTTTATACAGGTGCAAACATGGGGAAAAATATCCCCCATATATAAACTTAAAATATTGATACACCTCAGTCACTGTCTAAGTCCCCAAACAACCAGAAACATTTCATGAAGTTGGATTTACAAAAGCACTTACAAACTGGGGGTTGCACATGTATAAACTGCACATTGATTAACTGTATAAAATGGCAAGAAGAAAATCTAGAAATTTAATTGGCTGAGGCAACAAATGCCTGGGGCATTAGGGTTTCTAACCATAATGTTCCACCTGTACAGACTGACATGCATCAGGGGTGTACCTTTGGATTGCCAACAGTAATACTCATGCCTTTCCACCCCCCACCCCCTCAACCTGCAACCAGTGACAGGCATTGAGGTGTACCTTGGACTCTTTGGCCCCAGAGTTCACCCTATTCTCCTATATTCCACCCATTTCACCATATGTCTTTATGGAGTGGGGTGACTGTAAAGCTGAACACCCCAAGGAACAACTCAACACTTGCTGGTGTCTGTAGGATAGGGTGAGGTGAAATGGCATGAACGTTATGGATGACAACCCAAACGCATATTCCAATGCTTGTCTATCTCTGCAGGGTGAAGGTGGGGTTGGAGTGAAGTTCAATACGTCACTGTCATTCCTATTCTGCATCTGTCTAACTCCTGCATTTTCAATGCTAATACCAGTAAGCAAACATCCGGCATTGGCAAATGCTTGTTAAATCTGGGGAGAATAAATATATTAGGAACTAGCGACCACTGTGTCTGCTTAACACTGACCAAAAGATTTTGTCAAACATTTTAGCATCCAGATTGTCCAAGGTTGCCCCAGTAGTGTTTGCAAGTCACAGCCCTGTGTTATTGTACAGAGTAACATATCACACCACCTGATTCAGTTAAGGGACGTGTTGGAGACAGGGGGAAAAAGGGCTGGTAAATGAGGTCTTACTAGTGATCAGTCAGGAGAAAGCTTTTGACAAGCTTCCCCACAAGTACCTGGAAAATGTCCTGCACCTGTATGGCACCCCAAAAGGCTTTAGTAACTGGATCATGTTACTGTATAATGGGGCAATTTTGTACCCCTTGGTGAACTCCATTATGGGTTCCCTGATTCTTGTTCAGTGGTGAATATGACAAGGGTGCCCACTGAGCCCCATGCTGTACATTTTCTCTCTGGACCCTCTCACCAATGATACAGAAAAACTCCAACATATGCAGAATATAAATGGATCTGGATGTTGAGGATGTCAAAGCAGCAGCATATGTAGATGACATGTGCATCTTCCTTTGTGACCAGGACTCAGGCCCACATGCACAACATACCCTGGAAATGTTCTCTAGACTAGCTGGAGCTAAGATCAATCATCATAAAAGCTCTGGTTTCCCAAGTCACTAAAGACTTGTCTATTGCAAATGTAGAGTTCTCCAAAGAGCCCATTAAAATTATTAGGTTAAATTTTGGGTGTGGAAATCTGATTAAAAAGAAATAGCTAGAGTTTGTTACTAAAGTGGAATTGAAACTGCCTCACTGGAGAAATAGAATACTATTGACACAAACAAGGGTCTTCTTAATTTGGGCACTCCCTCTATTACCATGTCTACTATACATTAGTACTGTCTATCTGTTCCCAGTGGAACTAGAAAGAGGAGTATATTGCCTCTTTCTAGGGCCTCTGGGGAGAAGGTTGAACCCCTTTAAAAGAGATATAACCTATAGGGGTATTAAATAGAGGGGTGTTAAGATGGTGAACCCCATTGTCTTTTTAGCTTCTATGTTTTGATACTACAACATCTCATCTGTGTTAAATGGGGAGAATAAAGAGTGGGTGCCCTTAGTGCAAGGCTGGCTCCTGCCTTGGCTCCCAGAATGTCAGAGTGGAAGTGGATTAACAGGTTTATGGACCAAATGCAGAACATTTGCAAGGTTTTACTTTTAATGAACGTTAATGAGTGAAATTTACAACCTGAGGTATTCGTTACTTGTAATAGAAAGCAGCCTTATAGCCATATATTACTGTCCAGCTTTAAAAAGTCCTTATCCCTGAAATTTTCTCCAGTGGGTCAAAAACAACAGGCAGTGGATTAGCTTTTGACTTGGCATCTACAGAAAAATGGCCATGTAAAATTCAGTAAAATATAATAAAATTGAAGAAAGGTGCTGTCCCAGAGTTTCTTGTGGGCTCTCCCTAGAAACACAATCCCACTTTTATTAGACTGTCCATTTGCCATCGAATTTTGGACATATCTGACCTGCTCATGAAGTGAACCATTGTTCTTAACTATAGACTATCAGGTAGTAGTATTAGGACTGTATGTAGGGCCCTGGCTGTGGTTTCAGAAGTCCACATTACAACCTTGCTTTGCATATTGCAGATTTTATTTATGGTAAGGAAGATGTGCCCTGGTGTTGCAACAAAAATTTTTGGAAGCTTCATTAGTAGTAGATATGGTACACCATACCCTGGTGAAACTGTATAATATGGAAAATGATGTTTTGCCTCTCCTTGTATTCAGGGCTTTATGGAAAACTGTGGGGTGGATGCCACCCTAAAGGGTGTACAGGTGAAAGAATGTAACTGCCTGGCACATGTCTATCTGAAAGTAAAATGAACAATCTCTGTCCTCACCTATAGTATTAAAGCATATTATAACATGGGCACCACAAATGCAGTCACTTGATTGGCAAATATCAATCACGTGACTAGTTTGTAGCAAGTTCCATTGCTGTTTGTGTTCTGTTTTTGCTTGAATTTTTTTTTCTTTTCTTCTCCTCTCTTAATTTTCCCTTTTCTACATTTGTCATCTGTTATACCAGGTTGTTATTATTTATATAAGCATATGTGTATATATTTTGGTTTTGCTTGTACGATTCTTCTATTTTAATAACATTCCCTACTCTTTGGAGGTGGTGCTGTATCTCTTTTCTTCTGAGACAAGATGGCCAACCCTGGAGGTGGAGAGGGAGAAGGTGGTGGCAAACACTTGGATTTGGAAATAGTTCTGGATCCTAAACCCACTGAAAACTGTCAAACCATTTTTGGGGATGTTCTGAGCAAGCCCCTTGCTCGTCTGAAAGAAGGTGTGCAAGTCCAAGAGGTGAAAGCAAATGAACCTGTTGTTCCTTGTGAGGAGAGTTTGGAGATGCCTGAAGAATAAATAGAAGTATCTCAGGGTGGCTTGGAATGAGACTCTAATTGCAGAGACTGCTGAAAGACAAGCTTTGCTACTGCAGCTGCTCACTGAAGAAGATGCGGTGCTAGTAGCAGCTAGTGCCCCCTTAGATGTTGCTTTGGCTCAATCCATGCTCGAGAATGCTGACACTGTTGAACAGCCGCTCCTGTCACTGGAGGATCAGACAGCACCAGAATGCCAGCTCCAGCTGCCAGTGGTGAAGGAAGCACAACAGTTCAAGCATCAACGGTGTCAACCTGCTCTCACACCACTGGTTGGTTCCACTAATGCTATTGAGAAAGCCCTCTGTGTTGCAGATCGGAGTTGGACTCCAGAAGGGTAGTGGCTTCCCCAGTGATCTCCCAAGAGTGGCTGGCATTATAACCATGTGCAAAAAGTTAAACCCTGTGCATAAAACAAAAACTGTGTTTGTACAAAGGTTGAGGGAGGGAGAGGTTGCCAAGTGATGGCTCGGAATGATGGTGGCACACTCTCAGCAAGCGTTGCAGCTGCATATGGCACTAACACATAAAAGTCCTGACTATGATTCAGCAGAGTCCAGTACCTCTGCTTCAGTTCCAAAACCCTGAACTCGTAGATTGGAGCTACCAACCCCTCCAAAAGACATGGCCAATGAATTCACTGTGGTGACTGTTTCTCTAAATAACGATAATCCACAGCAATCAATAGTGGATATACCCGCTACTTAGGACTTACATAGCAGGAAGGATGAGGCTGCATCTGTTCCATAGCTTTCCACTTCAGGTATTGTCACTAACTCTAACCCTCCTAAGGGTTCTTTGTCTTCCCAGCCACTTTCAGACAGTGGGCCTAGTGGAGTAGAAGTAAATTTTACAAAAGCTGCAGCTTGGGACTCACCCAGAGAAGGGGAGAGAGGGAGAAGGTAAAGAATTTACACAGGCCTCCTTGCCTCTTTTACCTCATTGGAGACAGTAGGGAAGAAGGTACAGCAGAACATGCCCTCAGAAGGCCAGAGGGACCTGGAGCAGCCCCACCCCCTCAAGTCTCTGATTTCGTTTCCTCCATCATTGAACCAGCCCTAGGAGGAATACAATTAGGCTGCAACATGTAGGGGTAAGGAATAATCACCAGCTAGGGCTTGCTGAGCAGTTAAACTAGCCAGGGGAAGGGGCCATATAAAAAGGGAGACTCTAGCAGCCCACCCCCAAAAAAATAGAGAAGCCAGAAAAGAGGAGCAGGAAGGCAAGATGCAGACAGTATCACCTAAATTAGACAAAGAGGGAAAAACAGAGGCAAGGCAAGGCAATGTTATTTATAAGGTGCCCAATCCCAGAGGCTCTGGGTGCTGAACATAAATGAGAACATATAGCAGTAAATAAAAACATAATAAAACCTTATTTAAAACCATAGCAGAATTAAAATTCAAAAGATAGAAGATTCCAAGAGTCAAATTTTAGGGGACTGGCCGAAACTAAGGTTGGTATCAGCAGTCAAAGGCCAGGCTGAAGAGGTGGGCCTTTAGTCTCCCCTTAAACACCTCAATTGAGGAAGCCTCCCAGCCTTCAGGTGGAAGCGAGTTCCACAGGGTTGGCCCAGAAACACTAAAAGTGTGTTCTCCCAAGAACTTGAGCTGAACCCTGGGAATATCTAGGAGGCTCCTTGAGAAGGAGCGGAGGGAGCAAGCAGAGGACACCGCTGTCAAGAGCTCAGACAGGTAACCAGGACCCAGCCCATACAGGGCATTAAAGGTGAGAAGACCCACCTTGAAAATGACCCTCCACCTGACTGGCAGTCAGTGCAGAGCTTGTAGAACTGGGGTCACATGACTAGACCTCGAAAGGCCTGTCAGTAACCAGGCTGCTGCATTCTGCACTAGCTGCAGCTTGCAGAGGGTCCCTCCCATGACTCTGAAGTACAGAGCATAGCAGTAGTCAAGCCTGGAGGTCATAAAGGCATATACTAGTGTCGGCAGGTCCTTAGGCGGAATGAGGGGCTTAATCTGGGCAATGTTCTGCCAGAGGTATAAACCACTGCTGACTACAGCTGACACCTGATTTTCAAAGGTCAATCTACAATCAACGATCAAGCCCAGATTTCACGCCCTCAGAGAAACCACCAATGGAGTAGACCCCAGAACAAGTCCAGAGTCAACCCCTGGTGGCAGTCCATCACACCCATGACCAGGCTCAATCATCAACACATCAGTCTTAGCTAGATTGAGTCTCAGCCAGCTGGAAGCCATCCAATCATTAATTTTAGCCTGACAGATGTTAAGCACATCAACCGCTCCTGATGTTCCGAGTGCAAAAGACAAATACTGTACAGTTGGGTATCATCTGCATAGCAGTGAAACTCCACACTGTATTGTCAAATGATCTCACCCAGGGGCAGCATGTACATTGCGAACAACATCGGTGACAAGATCGAACCTTGAGGTACTCCACAAGACAGAGGCATTGGGGAGGAGGAGAAATTCCCCATCACCACCTGCTGCACTCTGTCCAAGAGATAGGACTCAAACCATTTGATGATGGTGCCAGCGAGTCCATAAAACTCACAGAGTCGAACAAGAAGTATGGCGTAATCCACAGTGTCAAAAGCTGAGGAGATATCGAGGAGCACAAGAACTGACCTGTCTCCTCTATCTCTAGCCCTAAGCAGATCATTATGCACTCTTACTAGAGCAGTTTCAGTGCTGTGTCTGGCCCAAAAACCTTACTGAAATGGCTCATTGATATCCGAGGACACCAGGTGATTCTCAAGCTGATGTGCCACCAATTTCTCAACAACCTTGCTCAAAAATGGCAGGTTGGAGATTGGACAGTAATTCGCCAGGACGTCTGGGTCGAGAGATGATTTCTTTAGGTGGGGCTTCACCAGTGCTTCTTTCAAAGCAACTGGGAAGACCCCCTCCACCATCAAACACCTGACAATCCTGGCAAACACCGGGCCAATGGCATCAGCACATCCCATTAGGAGACGCGTCGGTGCCGGGTCCAGCTCACAAAAGGTATGCTTGAGCTCCAAAATCACTGTAGTCACTTCAGACACCTCCACTGGCCTAGACTCCTCCCAGACAAATCAAGTGCCTCTGGAACTCCCAACTCGACCACTGCAAGGCACAAACCTTCATGGTGGAATCCACCACCGGATGGCAGATACTCTGTCAGAGGAAAACAGAGCAAACTCTTCACACAAAGTGATTGAAAGAGCTTTTTTCAGCTGGAGACAGGCAGGATGTAACAGCCTGTCCACAGTCCGAAACAGCTGAGATGGTCTGTTTATCCCAGCAGGAATCTCCCTTGAGAGAAATGCTGCCTTCTTACAGGAAAGTTTCCCTTGGTACTCAGCATAGTTAGAACGCAGGACCAGCTTGTTGGCCTCTTGCTGGGCCTTCTTCCAGCAAAGCTCTAACTTTCAACCCTTGCTATTCATCATCTTGAGATCCCCATCAAACCAAGGGGATCCCATTTGACAGAGTTTGGGTCATATACGGACTGGTGCAATGGCATCAAGAGCTTCAGTAACCACCTTATTATAGGTGGCCACTGCCTCTCCAGTGCCATTGCACATGCTGAGTCAACCCTAAATAGGTCAGCTAATGCCAATAGTCCCACTGGGTCAACACCCTTTAAGGGGCGATAGCTGACCATCTCCACAGGGAAAGGAGTTTCGGGGGGGGGGGCCCAAAACTGAACTCCATGGTGCAGTGGTCAGACCAAGTGACCTGATCAATCTTGAGGTTATCAGTCTGAAGACCCAGCTGGAACACCAGATGGAGTATGTGGCCATACTGATGGGTAGCAGCAGCAATAGCTTGTGACAAGGCCAGTGATTGCATCAACTGAAGGAGCTGAAAGTGCCATTGGATTTCTCATCTCTCTACAGCCAAGGGAAGTGAAAGGTAAGGGACAAAGGGGCAGGTTTCAGGAAATATAAGGAGACTCAAAGGGAGGAGGACAGGGAGATGTACCTAGGGAATCTAAGAGAAGCAGGGAAGTCTGTAAGGAGAGCAAAGGTGCAGGCTGAAGAAAGAGGTAGGAAGGCAGCATTAAAAGGTAACCTGGGAGAAGGAAAGGAAGCAGCAGGGCAATGACATGAGTAGAGAGCAGATAGGCAGCAAAGCATGGAAGGCCATGGTTACAATTGCTCGCAGCCTGGGAAATAAAATCCCAGACCTGGAAGCATTGTTAGTAGAGGCAAATCTGGACATACAGTAGCAGCAATAACAGAGATCTGGTACACCACAAATCATGACTGGGACATTAATGTACCGGGGTATGCTCTATTCAGGAGGGACAAGGGGTGTGAAAAAGAGGGAAGGGTGGCCATGTACGGTAGGCAGGGTATAAAGGCAATGGAGGTACTGGGTTGACAGGAGGAGGAGGCTGAGGTACTGTAAGTCACCCTTGAGCCAGGCAATGACACAGCAATCTGAGCAGGGGTGATTTACAGGCCTTCAGCACAGGAGGAGGAGGAGGAGGAGTTGAATAGAGATCTAGGGGATCAAATTCACGAGATGGCAGCAAAAGGTGAGATATTACTGCTGGGTAACATAGAAACATAGAATTTGATGGCAGATAAGGACCGCTTGGCCCACCTAGTCTGTCCATTTCCCTATCTAATGGATAAGCTGCAGATCCTTGTTAACCAACAGCCTATTTCCTCCTACCCCCCACCTAGAATTGCCTTATGTCTGTCCCATGCATTCTTGAATTCCCCCACTGTTTTTGACTCCACTACCTCCTCAGGAAGGCTGTTTCATGTATCCACAACTCTCGCCACGAAAAAATACTTCCTCACATTTCCTCTGAGCTGTCCCCTCTATCTTCAAATTGTGCTCCTTGTTCTTGCACATCTCTTTTTCTGAAAGATGCTACTCTCTTGGACTTTGTTGATTCCCTTAAGGTACTTTAAAGTTTCTGTCATGCCCCCCCCCGCGAGGGTATACATATTAAGGTCCTCTAATCTTTCTTCATATGTCTTCTGGTGCAGACCCTGCACCATTTTTGTTGCCTTCCTCTGAACAGCCTCCATCCTGTCTATGTCCTTGCAGAGATGAGGTCTCCAGAACTGCATGCAGTACTCCAGATGGGGTCTCACCAACTGTCTGTACAGAGGGATAACAACTTCCTGTTTTCTACTGGTGATGCCTCTCCCTATGCATCCCAGTATCCCGCGAGCCCTCCTTACTGCCTTCTCACATTATTTCCCCACCTTAAGGTCATCTGATATGATTACCCCCAGGTCCCTTTCCATTTTTGTTGTTGTTAGTATCTCACCCCCCATTAGGTACTCTTCCCCTGGGTTTTTGTTTCCCAGGTGCATTACTTTGCACTTCTCTGCATTGATAGAACATAGAAATAGTTCCCTAGCAGGGAATCAAACCCTGGCCCTCCCCATCTTTCCACTGCTGGGTCAGGTGCTCTCACCGCTCCACCACAGGAACAGCCTAAAAGGTTCCCTAGAAGGGAATCATACCCTGGCCCTCTCTAGCTTTCCACTGCTGGGTCGGGTGTTCTCACCACTCCACCACATGAGCCAGTGCATTAGGCTAGTAAATAAGGGCAAGAGAAAGGTGATTTCAATATCCCAGACATGGACTGGACCATCCCAGCAGCTGCTTCAACCAGGAGCCGAGACATCCTGGATTCCCTACAGGGGGGCAGGCCTCAGACAGCTAGTGACTGATCCCACCAGAGACAGGGCAATTCTGGACCTAGTACTGATCAATGGGAACAGAATTGCAGACGTCCAAGTGGAAGGTCAAGTGGATTACAGCAACCGTCACATAGTGTGGTTTAGCATAGTGACAGAGACACAGTCTAGTTACACGAAGGCAAATGTCTTAGATTTTAGGAAAGTGGATTTTGCTAAAATGGGGAATTGTTTCAAAGAGTCATTGGAAAGAAGGGAGATAGGAAGGGGAATTGAGGAGTAGTGGGAACAACTGAAGGGAGCCATAGAGGAGGTAACGAGCCAATGCATTAGGCTAGTAGATAAGGCAAGAGAAGGAGGAAACCAATGTGGTTCTTGAGAGAGGTGGCAGACAAAGTAAGGGCCAAAGGGGCAGGTTTTGGGAAATATAAGGAGACTCAAAGGGAGGAGGACAGGGAGGTGTACCTAAGGAATCTAAGAGAAGCAGGGAGGTCTGTAAGGAGAGTAAAGGTGCAGACTGAAGAAAGATTAGAGAAGACAGTGAAGAAGGGGGATATGTCATTTTATATGTATATTAGCAAAAGAAGAAAAAATGGTGGGGGGACTGTAAGACTCAAAGGGCATACAGGGGAGTGTAAGGAGGGAGACATGGAAAAGGTGTAAATACTGAACAAATACTTCTGTTCATTATTCGTTAAAGAGGGGGAGAGTCAGAGACCACAGCTGGGCAACAGACATGAAGAGGAGGAGAGGTAAATACAAGTCCATTCACAGTGGAGAGAGTCCTGGAGGAGCTCACAAAATTGAAGCTGGACAAAGCAATGAGGCTAGATGACATACACCTGAGGATATTAAGGGAACTGTGAAGAAAGCTGGCAGCACCTCTGACAGC
This sequence comes from Neoceratodus forsteri, assembly GCA_016271365.2. Lineage (NCBI taxonomy): Eukaryota > Metazoa > Chordata > Ceratodontiformes > Ceratodontidae > Neoceratodus > Neoceratodus forsteri. Next base: position 1,255,795,031 of record CM057449.1, on the reverse strand, counting down.
ATTGTTCATGGAATCACTCAACACAGGAGTGTTTCCAGAGGAATGGAGGAGGGCACATGTAGTCCCGCTAAACAAATGTGGTAGTATGGAGGAGGCAAGGAACTATAGGCTGGTCAGCCTGACCTCAGTAGTGGGTAAGATCATTGAGGCACTGCTTAAAGAAAGAATAGTGGTTCACTTGGAATCCAGAGTTCCCAGGATCCAAGGCAATATAGATTCACAGCAGGAATGTTGTGTCAGATGAATCTGATAGATTTGTTTGACTAGGTGACAAGGGACGTATATCGGGAGGGTGGCAGACGTTGCTTACCTCAGTTTCAGCAAAGCCTTCAACACTGTCCGACATAATAGGCTTCTCAACAAAATGAGTAATCTGGGCATGGGGCACAAGGTCGTAAACTGGGTTAGGAACTGGGTAACAGACAAGAAGCAGAGGGTAGTGGTAAATGGGATCCAATCAAGGGAGGGGGGTGACCAGCAGGGTACCTCAGGGATCAGTCCTTGAGCCAGTCCTGTTTAATATCTTCATTAGTGACATTGCAGTAGGCCTGAAGGAAAAAGTCTGCCTGTTTGCAGATGACACCAGGATCTGCAACAGAGTGGATACTCTGGATGGGGTGGAGAGAATGAGAAGAGACCTGGGGAAGCTTGAAAAATGGTCTGAGGTGTGGCAACTGAGGTTAAATTCCAAGAAGTGCAAAATAATGTGCCTGGGAAGGGGGAAGCATGGTGAGAGCTACAGGATGAGGGGGAGTTGCTGACGATCACAAATGAAGAAAGGAACCCCGGGGGGTTATCATTTCTGGTGACCTAAAGGTGTCGAAGCAGAGTACAAAGGCTGCAGAGAGGGCCAGTGCCATGCTGGGGTGCATAGGCAGAGGTATCATTAGTAGAAGGCGGGAGGCCATGATATCATTGTACAAAACACTAGTGAGGCCTCATGTAGAGTACTCTTTGCAGTTCTGGAGGCAGCACCTTCATAAGGACATTGACAGGGTGGAGGCAGTCCAGAGAAGGGTGACTAAGATGGTATAGGGCATACACCAGAAAACATAGGAGGAGAGACTAAAGGACCTCAATATGTACTTGCTGGAGGAGAGGAAGGATCAGAGGGACATGATGGAAACATTGGATGGGATGAAGAGACTGCAGAAGGGGGGATAGGAAAGGGGGTCTATGATGGGTGTGGGTGGGGGAACCACTAGATGTTGGGGATGTGGATGACACTAGTTTCCAGTCCAAAGAGTGATGATTAGAAGAGGGGGGACCACTAGATGCCAGTGATGAGATAGGAAATTATTTTAATTGTCATCAGATCATTTCTAGGGGGTGGGGGGGCTGACTAGACACCAAGGATGATAGAGGAAAGTATTGTAAACAATGGAACAATGGTTAAAACTAAATGAGAGCATAGTAAAGGCAACAATCCTGTTTCAAGCAAGTAAGCAAAAGCAAAAGAAAGAGGAGATCACTATGGTTCTCAAAGGAGGTGGCAAGAAAGCAAAGGCTTAAACAGTAGCATTCAGAAGGTAATAAGGAGACCCAGAAAGATGAGGACACAGACGTATATCAGGAAAAGCAGAGGGAGGCAGGGAATGCAATAAGGACTGGGAATGCTAAGGCACAAACTGAAGAAAGAATAGCTCAGCTAGTATCCAAAGGGGACACAGCATTTTTTAGGTATGTTAGCAAAAAAAGGAAGCTGAAGGGATGGATTGTAAGGTTAAAGGGGAGCGGCAATATGGAAGGGGACCATGAAAAGGCAGAAATCTTGAGCAGGTACTTCTATCAATGTTTACAATAAAAGGAGAAGTGGAGGGACCATGAAAAAGCATCAGGAACTTTGAAGGGAGGGAAGTTGGCTGGCAGTATAGCCTAGAGATTAGAGGCTGGCAGTATAGCCTAGAGGTTAGAGTAATGAGCTGTGAATGAGCTTTGTACATCCAGCAGACAGACCTGGGTTTGATTCCCATAACCTCCACTTGCATACTGAGTGACTCTGAGCAAGTCACTTAACCTCCCAGTGCTCTCAGGTAGTCTGTGAAAATAGGCACCTGTGCTTAGCGGGCCTTACACGGTCAACAAAGAATAAAATAAAAATAAATACATAAATAAGTGGAAACTAGTCCTTTCTCTGAGGAGAGAGTTTGGAAAGCACTCACTAACTTGAAGGTGGACAAAGCTGTGGGACCAGAGGGGGTACATCCAAGAGTGCCGTGGGAACTCTGGGAGGTACAGTACTGGCTGCACTTCTGACAGACCTACTTAACAGATTACTGGGGACCAGTGTGATCCATGAGGACTGGAGAAGTGCTGATGTAGTCTCACTTCACAAAAGTGGTAACAGGGAAGAGGTGGGGAATTCTAGGCCTGCCAGCCTGACATCGGTGGTGGGTAAGTTAATGAAAACACCACTAAAGGAAAGAATTGTGTAATATCTGAAATACAATGGATTTCAGGCTCTGCTTGAATTCACAGTAGGAGGGCTCAATAAAAATATCTGATAGATTTCTTTGACTGGGTGACCAAGGAGTTAGATCAGGGTGGAGCAGTGAATGTGGCCTACCTGGATTTCAGCAAGGAGTTCAACACTGTTCCACATAGGAAACCATTAAGCAAGCTGGGTAACTTGGGGTTGGGCAACAAGATGGCAGCCTGGGTAAGACACTGGTTAGGGGATAGGAGACAAAGGGTAGTGATAAACAGAGTATGCTCAGAGGAAGGGTGAGTGACCAGCAGAGTACCTCGGGACAATGCTGGGACTGGTCCTCATCAATGTTTTTATTAGTGATATAGCAGAGGGACTAGAAGGGAAGGTCTGCCTGCTGAGACAGAAACAGAGAGAGAAAGCAGCCACAGCTTCCTTGAATCAAGGAGGTTATTTTCTAGACTACACTGAATTGAATTATTACTTTTTGGACCTGTGTAAGTAACTAGTATCGATTCTGTTTTTGGGGTTGAATTTTCTTTTTTTTTTTTTTTTATTTGCCAGGGAGGAACTGTAGCTGGGAGATATTTGCAGTCATTTGTGACTAGACCTGTTTCTTAACATCTGTGAAATAGATGTCTGAAAGGAAGGAAGGCAATCCCTGGGGTGGAGGGTCAGAGTTGTAGTTGATTGTTTCTGGATGGCACAGGTTTACTCCCTCCCACCCTTTCCCTCACCCTATCCACCACAAATGCATAACTTCCTTTATAGCAGGGGTTCTGACATCACTTCCCCAAAACTGCTAACAACATACACCTGTTCATATCTTTAAAGGCACAGCACACTGACTAGGCAGTAGAGACACTCACAAACCTGTACACACTAAAATAAGGGAAAAAAAAGAAAAGAAAATCATCTGTAACAGGAAGGGACACAGACATGTGGGGAGTGGTGCAATGCACTGGCTGTGGAGCAACAGTCTTCTGGAAGACATTCTGGAGACTGCGTTGCTGCTCTATTTGCAGGCACCTCTCTGGTCTGAGGGAGGAGGTTGTTCATCTCCATACTGACCTGGCAAGGATTCGGGAAACCTGCTCCCCCACCCTGGGACCACCCAGGCCACCACCACTACCTCAGAGATTGCCAAGAAAGAGGATTGGTCGGACCACGGTTTGCTCAGTGAAGGCGAGGGTGGTGGAACAGAGGCGAATCCCTCCAGTTGTGCCTCTCCACAATTCATTCGCCACTCTGGTGGTGCATGGTTCCTCTATGGAGACACCTGCAGTGGAGACCAAGGAGGATACTGGGAACATCCACAATGAAGACCCACAGGAGGGTGGCACAGGACCCCACAGGGGAAGGAAACAGCTCCTGGTGGGGGACTCAATTGTTAGGGGGGTAGAACCAGGAGAGGGAGGGGAAAGGGAGGTAAGGTTCCTGCCTGATGCCATGGATTGGAGGGACAGGAAACAAATCCTCAGGATCGTGAGAGCAGCTGCAAGGGGTAGTGAGCTGGATGTCATTATCCACCTAGGGATGAATGACCTGGCTGAGAATGGGATCAGAGCAGTGCAACAGGAGTTTGTGGAGTTGAGGAGGGGCTTTAGACAAGTAGCACACACAGTGACTTTCTCGGAAGTGCTACCTGTCTATGGCATGTGTGAACTTGCGTGGGATAGAATACGCTCAGACAAAATTAGCAGAACAAAAAAATATGAATTTAATTTAATGCAGCGGACTTCAGCAACGACAAAACAAAGAAATAAACTTCCAGAACAAATAGCGCAATACTTCAGGAGTTAGAAAATGGCTAACTCAGGTATAGGTGTTGACAGGCACACACCCTTCCCTTCAACTCACTTAACTCCTCTGAATAAGGTCTTATATAGCAGTTTCAAAACATGTGACCAAAAAGACTCCACCTTATTGCAGTAATATTATTCAAAACCATAGTAATTCTTTTCATTTTAATTAATAGGACATATATTTGCCAGTTATTCACATACAGAAGTCTAAATCTATAAATCAATTAGATTTTAATTGTGCAAGGTAGAGAATGCACTCAGAGAGTCCTCCCCTGACCATCAACATAAATACAGGAAAAATTAAATGGACCGGCTCATAACAGGACAGGGTAGAAGGAGCAGAAGCAGTGGAGATCCTGACCTGCAGACTTATACAGGAATCCCTCGCCATTTCAAGCTGAACTCTTTGGATTTTCAAACATTCAGCAACAAGGTAAATAATTTGCAGAACTATAAAGGCGTGTTTGAAATAAAAGCTCGAGCTGAAATCTTTAATTTCCCCTTTAGAGGTTAAATCATGATAGTGCAGCATTCGTGCGGTAAATCTTACCGCGTTCGGCACTACAGCGACGGACTGCCTTTTTTTAAAATTGGAGACTCTGGAGGCGATTAGGAGAAACCAAGAACACTGCCTTATAGTGCAGAATCTGAACCCTTCCATACGGGAATCTAAAGGCAGAGTGTTCTACAGGGCTGGCAGTTTAAAACACAGGGAACACAGGTAGCACTTGCGCTTATACAAGGCACTACTGGGGCAGGATAATCACCTCTGCATGAGGACTTACGTTTCGTTTACATTTTATTTTGTTTCAATTCTTTTCCCAAAGCCTGCATATGTTTTCCTAACAAGTTGATACATCTGGGGTTCTTATTAAGGAGGACTGAAACCTCCGTTTGTCTGAATAAAAGCCCCAAAAAGAAATTATTTTATTCTTGACACTGGATTGCACCAAACAGGGAGGGGGTCAACAGCAAGACAGGGGAACAAAATGGGTGGCCAGCCCAACGAACCAACAAACAGACATACAAACATAAACAGAGACGTGAAGGTATTACATGTTGGTGCAATCTCGAATGGAGAAGGGACCTTAAAAAAAAAAGAAGGGGGTCTCTATCACATTCCTCCCCCCTTAAGACCTAGCATGAAGGTTTTAAAACATGACCAAATTGGGATGGGAGACCTCAAATACTGCCATCAGATCCTATACATAAAAGGATGGAGCCATAGCCCGCCCTCTCTAGGGCTCCACCTCGGGGTCCCTAAAACAAAATTACCTTAGCAAAACAGAAAGCAGAAACGTATGTCTCCCAAGGAATATCTAAGTCACTTACTGACCTTTATCTTTCTCTACACCGAGGTCTGTGGTCAGTAAAAGCGTCTCCCATACCATATCTTGATAGGAAATCAGCGTTGGTATTAGCTGAACCCTTCCTATATTTTATACTAAATCTATAGAGTTGCATTGCGAGGTACCACCTCATTAAGCGTGGATTTTTATCTTTCATTACATGTAACCACCGTAGGGGGTTGTGGTCTACCCATAGTTCAAATTCTCTGCCCCATAGATAGAAGCGTAAAGCTTCTATCGACCACTTTATAGCTAGGCACTCTTTCTCAATGACGGAATAATGTTTTCCCTTTCATGTAGCTTTCGACTTATGAAAATTATAGGGTGTTCTTCATTTTGTACTATCTGCGTGAGTACAGCCCCAATGCCACAATTAGAGGCATCGGTTTGCACTATAAAAGGTTGAGAAAAGTCAGGGGAATGTAAAACAGGAGAGAAGCAAATTCTAGCTTTTAAATTACAGAAGGCTTCCTCACACTCAGGGGTCCACTTGACTTTATCTGGTTTGGCCTTCTTTGTTAATTCTGTTAAAGGTTCCGCTACTGTAGAACAATTAGGTATAAACCGCTTGTAATACCCAATGAGGCTAGGGTACTCTGCACCATGGGATTCAATGACTAGTTGAAAAACTGGTGCAGAGCTCAGGGATTCGGCTTCATTGGGACAGGGGCTCGACCTGGAGGGATGCAGGCCTATACAGGTGGGATGGTCTGCATCTATCCAGGAGGAGAAAAAGGATCCTAGGTGATAGGTTTAAATGCTTCATTGGCAAGCATTTAAACTAGCCAAGGGGGAGGCACTGAAAAGGAGAAGGGAAATCCTAGCCCCCCCCAAAAATCATGGTAGTTAGTTATGTAAACACCAAGATAGAGCAGTCGCTAGGGAGAAGGGCAGGGATAAATTGAGAAAAAGGCAAAGGCAGTAAGGACAGGGATGGGGCAAAAAGAAATAAAGCCATAAAAAATTGAGGGTAATGAGTACCAATGCCCATAGTCTAGGTAAAAAGCTCCCTGAAATGGTGGCCTTGATGGAAGAGGGATGCCTGGATATTGTGGCAGTTACAGAAACATGGTACACAATGAACCATAACTGGGAAGTCAACATACCAGGATACACAATCGACAAGAGGGACAGAGAGGGAAGAAGAGGAGGAGTAGCTCCCTATGTAAGGGAAGGGATCAAAGCAACAGAACTAAAGGGTAAACAGAGAGGAGAGGAGGCAATGTGGGTCACCCTGGAGACTGGAAATGGCTCCACAATCCGTACAGGGGTTGTATACAGACCCCCATCTCAGGGGGAGGAAATGGACAAGGAAATGACAGAAGGCATCCTTGGGATGGCAGAAAAAGGGGAGATATTGCTGATGGGGCACCTGAATATGCCAGATGTTAACTGGAGCACCTTTGCTACAGCCACATCCAAAAGCAGGGCCATTCTCGATGCCCTACAGGAGGCATGCCTCAAACAGCTAGTTTTGGAACCCACTCAGGAAGGAGCAATCTTAGACCTGGTACTCTCAAATGGGGACGGAGAGAGGATCTCTGCTCTTGAAGTGGGTAGCCATCTGGGAACAAGTAACCACCAAACAGTGTGGTTCACGATAAACTTAGCTGTAGAGTCAAGCCACACAAAAGTGAAGGTACTGGACTTCAGGGGTTACTAGTGGGGTACTGCAGGGTTCAGTATTGGGTCCAGTCCTTTTTAATGTCTTCATCAGTGACATTGCAGAGGGACTGGAAGGAAAAGTATGCCTTTTTGCAGATGACACAAAAATCTGCAACGGGGTTGATACACAAGGAGGCGTGGAAAGGATGAAAAGGGACTTGGCAAGGTTGGAGGTATGGTCAGAAGTATGGCAGCTAGGATTCAATGCAAAGAAGTGCAAAATAATGCACCTGGGAAACAAGAACCCAGGGGAAGAATACACAATGGGTGGGAGGTAGTAACAACAACAAAAAGGAAAGGGACCTGGGGGTAATCATATCAGATGACCTTAAGGTTAGCAAGCAATGTGAGAAGGCAGTAGGGAGGGCTGGGGGTATACTGGGATGTATAGGGAGAGGCATCAGCAGCAGAAAACAGGAAGTTGTTATCCCTCTGTACAGACAGTTGGTGAGACCCCATCTGGAGTACTGTGTCCAGTTCTGGAGACCCCATCTCTGCAAGGACATGGACAGGATAGAGGCAGTTCAGAGGAGGGCAACTAAATTGGTGCAGGGTCTGCAAGAGAAGCCGTATGAGGAGAGACTAAAGGAGCTTAATATGTATACCCTTGAGGAAAGAAGGGAGAGGGGGGACATGATAGAAACTTTTAAGTACCTCAGTAGAATCAACAAAGTCCAAGAGGGTAGCATTTTTCAGAAAAAGAGACTTGCAAGAACAAGGGGACACAATTTAAAGACAGAAGGAGGGCGGTTCAGGGGCAATGTGAGAAAGTATTATTTCATAGAGAGGGTAGTGGATGCATGGAACAGCCTTCCTGAGGAGGTTGTGGGGTCTAAAACTGTGGGAGAATTCAAGAATGCATGGGACAGACATAAGGCAATTCTTGTGGGGGGTAGGAAGAAATAGGCTGTTGGTTAACTAGGATCTGCGGCCTATCCTGTAGGTAGGGAAATGGGCAGACTAGATGGGCCTAGTGATCCTTATCTGCCGTCAAAGTCTATGTTTCTATGTTTCAGGAGGGCTGATTTTGTCAAAATGGGAGAGTGCCTTAAAAAGCACTAGCAAACAGGCAAGAAGGTGGGGTGGAGCAGCAATGGGGAAACATCAAAACCGCCATCACAGAGGGAACAAGCCTTTGTGTGAAGCAAATAAACAAATCAAAACAAAAGGAAAAACCACTATGGTTCTCAAACAAAGTGGCGGGGAAGGTAAGGGAGAAAAAGATAGCATTCAGGAAGTATAAGGAAACACAGGAGGAGCAGGACAGAGAACTGTACCAGTTAATGCAGAAGGAAGTGGGGAAGGCAGTCAGAATGGCAAAGGCCCAAACTGAGGAAAAGATAGACAACTCTGTTAAGAAAGGGGATAAAACCTTTTATAGGTACATTAGGGAGCAAAGAAAGACTAAGGCAGGTATACCGGGGCTGAATAACGAGGAAGGTGGTTGGGCAGAAAGCGACAGTGAAAAATCAGGGATACTGAATGAATACTTCTGCTCAGTATTCACAATGGAAAAGCAGGGGGAGATACCTAATCCAGTCAATAGAAGCACTCTGGATGGGGGTTGATATTAATCCTTTCACAGAAGAAAGGGTTCTGAAAGAACTCTTAAAACTGAAGGTGTATAAAGCAATAGGGCCTGATGGAATTCACCCCAGAATTCTAAAAGAACAAAGGGAAGCACTAGTAACACCACTGACTACCGTTTTTAATAAATCATGGGAGGATGGTGTGGTACCTGAGGACTGGAGGAGGGCAGATGTGATTCCCCTTCACAAAAGTGGGAGCAAGGCAGAGGCAGGAAACTACAGACCTGTCAGTTTGACCTCAGTGGTAGGGAAGATGATGGAATCACTTCTGAAGGAAAGAATTGTTGATTACCTAGAGTCCAGTGGGGCACAGGACCCAAGGCAGCATGGATTCACAGCAGGAAGGTCATATCAGACAAATCTAATTCATTTCTTCGACTGGGTGACCAAAGTAGTAGACCAGGGAAGGGCTGTGGTCCTGACCTACCTAGACTTTAGCAAGGCATTTGACACAGTCCCGCACAAAAGATTAATAAACAAATTAGCCAGCCTGGGAGTGGGTCCCAGGGTGGTAGCCTGGGTAAAACACTGGCTGTACAGCAGGACACAGTCGATAATAGTAAATGGAGTGCACACTGAAGAAAGAAGGTTACTAGTGGGGTACCGCAGGGTTCAGTACTGGGGACAGTCCTTTTTAATGTCTTTATAAGTGACATTGCAGAGGGACTGGAAGGGAAAGTATGTCTCTTTGCAGATGACACAAAGATCTGCAACAGGGTTGATATGCAAGGTGGGGTGGAAAGGTTGGAGGAATGGTCAAATTTATGGCAGCTTAGATTCAACACAAAGAAGTGCAAAGTAATGCACCTGGGAAAGAAAAACCCAGGGCAAGAGTACACAAGAGATACTGACAACAACAAAAATGGACAGGGACCTGGGGGTAGTCATATCAGATTACCTAAAGGTAGGCCAGCAATGTGAGAAGGCAGTAAGTAGGGCGGGGGGGGGGATACTGGGATGCAAAGGGAGAGACATCACCAGTAGAAAACAGGAAGTTGTTGGCCCTCTGTACAGACAGTTGGTAAGACCACATCTGGAGTACTGTGTACAGTTCTGGAGACCCCATCTCCGCAAAGACATAGACAGGGTGGAGGCTGTTCAGAGGAGGGCAACCAAAATGGTGCAGAGTCTGCACCAGAAGACAATTAAAGAAGACTAAAGGAGCTAAAGATGTATAGCCTCGAGGAAAGAAGGGAGAGGGGGGACTTGTTTGAAACTTTCAAATACCTCAAGGGAATCAACAAAGTCCAAGAGGGTAGCATCCTTCATAAAAAGAGATGTGCAAGAACAAGGGGGCACAATTTGAAGATAGAGGGGGGGAACGGCTCAGAGGTAATATGAGGAAGTATTTCTTCACAGAGAGGGTTGTAGATGCATGGAATGGCCTTCTTTAGGAGGTCATAGAGTCAAAAACAGTGGGGAATTCAAGAATGCATGGGACAGACATAAGACAATTCTAGTGGGGGGTAGGAGGAAGTAGGAAGTAGGCTGCTGGTTAACAAGGATCTGCAGCTTATCCATTTGGTAGGGAAATGGGCAGACTAGGTGGGCCAAGTGGTCCTTATCTGTCATCAAATTCTTTGTTTCTTTACTGATGACACCAAGGTCTGAAACAGAGTGGAAACTCTGTGGTGGTGAAAAGGATGGGAAGGGACCTGAAAAAACTGGAGGAGTGGTCAAAGGTATGGCAGCTGGGTTCTAATGCAAAAAAGTGCAAAGTAATGCAATTGGGCCATAGAAACTGAGGGGCGGAGTACAAAATGGGAAGAATGATACTCACAATGACCAAGCAGGAAACATACCTAGGGGTAATCATAATGGATGACCTATAGATGGTCAGGCAGTGTAACAAAGCAGTCAGGTGGGCTAGTGGGATGCCCAGGAAAATAGAAAGGGGCATCACTATCAGAAAAAGGAAGATGGTGTTACCTCTATATAGATTGCTAGTAAGACCCCCACCCCTTGAGTACTGTGTCTAGTTCTGGAGACCGCATCTTAGGAAAGACATAGACAGAGTGGAGGTAGTCCAGTGGAGGGCTACCAAAATGTTGCAGTGTCTGCATCTTAAGCCCTATGAGGAGAGGCTAAAATAGCTCACTATGTACACCCTGGAGGAGAGAAGTGATATGATATTGCCTCTGAGCCAGCTGTATGCTAACTCCTGCACTATGCTAATGAATGCATGATGCAAAGGCCCAGCTCTGAATATGGGGGCCTACATCATTACAAATATAACACACAAAACTGAAGCATGGGCTCTCAGGGTGGGATATTCAGAAGGACTGCGCATGATGCAACACAGTTGCACCATGCGCAACCCACTGATGCACCCTGGCATGATATTCAAAAGGGGAAAGTGCGTGGCACAAATCCTGATGCACCAGGGTGCATCAGTAACGTATGAGGTGCAAATAGGGGGGCGTGCCTATGCATTCCCCACACATCCCGATATTCAGCCCGGGATGTGCAGAGCCCATGCAGGCGCAACCCCTACATGCGCCGCATACAGTTGTTCCAAAAAATAAAGGAGCAACAGCCAGCCACCCACAAGTGAACTGCCATATTGCAGGGCGCAACACGGCAGCTGCCAGCTGTGGGTGGCCACCCGAGCTCCAAATGGATTCATTCACATATTTGGACTGTGTAGTACGGTACGGTCTGCACACCCATTAGCCCATGCTGTGGACCATTGGGCGTACAGGTGTACTGTACGCAGTCAGTCGGCGGGCGGCCGGGCGGCTTGCGGGTGGGGAGCTGCCACCCGCCGCTGACTGGAGGGGGAGTGGGTGGCAGGACTCAGTGGGAGGGTGGGGAGGAGGTACCGCTGGACCACCAGGGATGGGACTTAATCTTTTTTTATACCTCTGCCCACGATCGGGCTGCGAGCGGCCCACTGGACCACCAGGGATGGGATGTAGTCTTTCTTTATACCTCTGCCCACGATCGGGCTGCAAGCGGTCCACTGGACCACCAGGGATGGGATTTAATCCCTTTGTTTATACCTCTGCCCATGATCGGGCTGCGAGCTGTCCACTGGACCACCAGGGATATTGGAATATTATTTTTGGACACCTATGCCCACGATCGGGCTGGAAGCAGTTCACTGGACCACCAGGGATACAAGACTTTCCTTATCAATACATATGCCCGCGATCGGGCAGTGGAGCACTGTGCCACTTGTGCAGGGGGCGTTGGTCCATGATGGCTGCAGCCTGGTAGGGCACCAAGCACAAGTCAACAGGGATTGGCACACCTGCAGGCTAATGGGGCCATAATGACGTGCAAATGGCCCCATTTGTGCCTTGCATGCATTATGGCCCCATTTGTGTGTGCACTTTTAAATATCATGGTTGATATGCCTAGCACAATGGCACTTGCGCTAGCGCATACCCCAACCCTCTCTGACCACTTACACTGGTGCAGTGTCACTGCATCATGCACAATGTGGGTGGCCACAGAGCGATATTCAATGGTGCTGAGCCATGGCACAGCACCGTTGAATATCACCCTGCCAGCGCCCTGGCACATCCCAGTTGTGCTGCACCCAGGCTTGCGCCACAGCCTGGCTCAGTCTGAATATCCCACACTCAGTGCTAAAGAAGTCTTGTGTAATTGAACGCTTAGTTACACAGTGTACTCACTGATTTGTGGACCGTTGGGAAGTGTTACAGTTTTCACTTAGGTGAGGTCACGCATGACACGGTTGAAAATTGTTGCATTCACAATCAGATTTTTCCTTGGCTTTTTTTTTCTGTTTTAATGCTGAAGTACAAAATCATATTAATTCCCCTGTGCTGATAGCACAGGATTTGTATGGTCCAACCATGCAGTTTTTGTCTTGGGGAATTCATTAGAATATTTCTGCATCATCTCAGACTCAGTTTGGCATTATGGCTCTGGCTAGCACTTGAATAAGAACGTGAAAAAGATTTATTGGCTTGGTTTCCATGGTCACACACAGGAATTGACAGTTTTATAGCAGTATAGCATGATGCTACTCTATAACAATGGAGTTTTAGTGGTACTACTGTAACTGTGAATTACTGAGCAAATTGTATGATCTAATGGTTACAGTGCTGAACTGTTAAGAACTGTGAAACAGGAGACCACCGGTACAAACATGGCTTCACTATGCAGACCACATGGCAGTTAGGCCATGGTACTTCGTTACAGGGCTATGGACTTTTGGACATTCCTTTTTTCTTCACAGTCTGCTTCCTTGACAGTTTGATCTCATCCTGCAACAAGTTGATATCTTATGTAGTTCCCCCCTCAATGGGTTACATAAGTGTATGGGTTATTCTATGCTGTACTAATCATATATGAAGTGTTCTACAGTGTTCTACTGTACCTGAAAGCTGTGTATTGAGTTTCTTATAAATTCAATAAACAAAACGTATTAAAAACAAATCTCAACACATTCCCTGTCCTACTGTTTGCTCTTGGGTATGCCACTTAAACAGCTTGTGCTTCAATCATTCCAGCTGTATAAACAGGTGCTGTACTATATAAACAGGACTCCTCTGAAAAGGGGGAGATGACCCTCAGTAGAGCTAAACTATGCCTGGGTAAATAAACTCTAAGGAAGTACAGTAGGCTATTTCTGGGTTTTGGTTGCATCTCTTACTCGTGCTGTTTCAGTGAGTACTGTACTTTAGATGATATGCTAAGTAAAGAAATTGCCTCATTATCTGCATGCTCTGTCTTATACTCATGGACTGCACACGAATTGTTTTCTACCCAGTATTCTTCTACTCATTTGTATTCATTCTCCACAAATTGAATGCACTAGTGACCGAGGGAGAGAGAGAAAGAGAGAGAGAGAGAGAGAGTTCATTTACAGTCACCCTGGTAAGCAGACAGTATAATCTAGTAGCTAGATTTAAGCTTGGGCACCAAGAGACAAATGGCCAGAAGCCTCAGCATACCACTTTAAGAGTTATTATAAAGCTGCCCAGCTGGTACCAGTTATCAAAATAATGTGTAACATGACACCAATCAGTTGAACAGAGACGGAAAAACTCAATGTAGGACAGGTGGAGCGAAAGGTTATTCCCCGGGAGGAGCTGAGCTACATTAGATTAAGGAAGATAAATAACAGATGGACCAGGCATTTCTTAAATATGTGGGCCCAGATCAAGAGAAAATTGCAGTTTAATAATATCTAGTTAGTTAGGATCACTATTAAGTCCTGTAGGTACATTCTACCAGTGGCTATAGGCATGGGTTTCAGAAGATGGGTGAGATTAGGGCATTCTCACTTCACACAATGCTATCACATGGCAGTGTTGAAGTTCTTTGGAGATCTGGTGAGGGAGTTCTGACTAACCCAATCAGACCACTAAAGACTTTCACAGCTGTTCAGCTTCTTAATGAAAATAGGAGTTCTGAAAAACATCCTAAAGGAGTAATTTTTGCTTTTTAAGAGGTTGAGGGCCTGGGCAGGCAGGCAGAGTCTGGGGTCAAATATGGCATTATGTAAAACCCTGACCCAAATGATAGAGAGGATCCAGGGCACATGGGAAAAGGAAGCAGGAGATGTAGGGGACCCAAAAGGTTAGGAAAAAATATGGGAACATGTACACTATACCGCAGCTGTCCACATATGGAGGGAATTTCACTTGAAAGTGGAAGTATGTTTCTTCACTACTCTGGATAAGTCTAAACACTTCTATAAGTTCTTCTATAAGTCTCTGGATAAGTCTAACCACTTCTATTATACCACCTCAGACAGATGCTGGAGGGTGCGCTGGAATAAAGGTACCCCACTTCATATTTTCTGGGAATGCCCAGTGCTAACCCAGTTCTAGGACCAGGTATCCTCACACATAAGAAACATTTTAGAGGTAGAGGAGGATTTGGTATTCAATTACTTAATACTGGGGGGCTTCCACCCAGAGGGGCAAGGTCCAAAGGTAAAAGGTACATGTACAATATACTAACTGCAGCAGCAGGTAGATCAGTGACTGTGTTAGTGGTCCAGAGAAAGCCCAACTAATGGTGACTGGAAAGAGAGTTGTAAGTGGATTTAGGGCATGGAAGGTGTAACAGCCTTGGTTAAACTAACAAAAGACAAATTTAACACCAGTTGAATGCCATATTGCACATGCCTAGAAGAAGGGGAAGGACCATTGGTACGAGCAACTGTTATACGTAGAGGACAAACTGAGGAGCTGGCTTATTAGATCCTAACCTCTGAGAGATTAATTAGCAATAATTTGTGCAGGTTTAAAGGTCTACAATTTAAAACCAGGCAATGGGCCTAATTTTGAAAAGAGGTAGATCGACACAAGGGACTTACGAACATATGAACATACGAATGTGAGAGCAGAAACAGACCACCTGGTCTATCTAAGTCTGCTCAAGTGTACAGCCAGCACCCCTAGTTTGCAGCTGCCCCACCCCCCTCCCATTTGTCATCTCTCTGCCAACCCCACCTCCCCACCCTCACTCTTCCCTGTTCCTTGTCCCATGCCCTTTTGAAGCTGTTCACAGATTTACATGATACCACCCATTCTGGTAGGGTGTTGCATTTTGCTACCACCCTCTCTGTGAAATAGTGTCTCCTCATTTCCTTCCTAAATCTTCCCCCCTTCTATTCTTAGCCTATGCCCCGGTGACCCTCCCCCTCCTTAACTTAAAGACCCCATCTGCCCCATCCTTGTTGATTCCCCTCAGATACTTGAATGTCTCTATCATGTCCTCCCCCCGTCCCTTCTATCCTCCAGGGTGTACATATTCAGGTCTCTCAGCCTGCTGTTATAGTCTGTCCCTGCCATGCCACATATCATCTTTGTTGCCCTTCTCTGCACCCCCTCCAGTAGCCTGATATCACACTTTAGATATGGCCTCCAAAACTGCGCACAGTACTCTAAGTGCGTCCTTATCCGCGACCTATAAAGGGGCAAGATCACCTCTCTTCACCTGGATGAAAACCCTCTCGCTATAAACCCCAGCATTTTGTTTGCTTTTGCAGCCTCTCTCCTGCACTGGGCAGTGTTGTCCATGGCCCCTGTTATCATTAACCCTAGGTCCTTCTCCTCCTCAGTGATCCCCAGCTTAACCCCTCCCAGCCAGTATTATCTCCTTGGGTTATTCACCTTACACTTATTTGCATTAAACCCCAGCTGCCACCTCTCTGACCTCTCATCTAGCTTGCTTAGGTCCCTCTGCAGCTGCTTCCATCCCTCCTCTCCGTTCACCACTGCTCTGATTTTGGTGTCATCAGTGAACAGACTTATCTTGCTCACCACCCCATGTGCAATGTCTGATGAAGAGCCCAAGCAATACTGGCCAAAACACAGAGCCCTGTGGCACCCCACTCATTGCTGGCCTTGGCATTGACAGCTCCCCTCTCACCACCACCCGTTGCAGCCTCCCACTCAGCCAGCTTGTAATCCAGTTCATAATTTTTGCCCCTACTCCTACACCAGTTAGCTTCCCCCCAAGCCACCCATGAGGCACAGAATCAAAGGCCTTGCTAAAGTCCAAGTAAAGAACATCCACTGCATGAAACTTATCCATCTCACCTGTCACCCAGTCATAATATTGTATCAGGTTGGTTTGACAGGACTTCCCTGACACAAACCCATGCTGTCTCACATCCTGGAGGCCATTGTCCTCCAGGTACGACACCAGTCTTTCCTTTAGTATTGTCTCCATGAGTTTGCACACTATGGAGGTGAGACTTACCAGACAATAATTACCCGGTTCATCCCTTGGTCCGCTCTAGTGTAATGGTACTACATGTGCCATCCTCCAGTCCAGCTGGAGATGGAGTGGAGTTTAGGAGAGACATGTGGAAATATATCTTCACTGTAAAGGTGGTAGTTGCCTGGAAGAGAATACCTGCGGAAGTGCTGGAGGCTAAAAAGGAGGGGGCTTTAAGCATGCATAGGAGAAACATAAGGCTAAATTAAATCAGTGGCAGTCAGGGGGTAGGGTCACCGTAGACCAGATTTGGTCTGTAGATGTAGATTAGGCAGGGGACACTTGGGCAGACTGGATGGGTCAAGTGGTCCTTTTCTGCCAACAAATTCTGTTTCTAAGGGGGGATATAATGAAGATCTCACATGAACATGTGTCACACTTACAACTGTAATTATACATTTTCTTCAGAACCACTCATCAGATTGCAGCCTCACTTGGTATAGACATTCAGTTCTTGTGGTTTTTCAAGATTCATTACACTGGCCACAGCAGCCAAATTATGCATACATTTAGGCTTCTGATTGATATTTGAGACACGTTTCAATATCTGTATGTCTCACTTACATTTGTAGCTGTGTTTCAATACTGCTGATTAGATACTTAGGGCCCAATTTTCAAAGGCCCAACATTGACGCAAGGTGCCTGCGCTTAACAGACTCGATGTAAGTGGCAATTTGCATCAAAAGTTACGGCAATCACAATTTTTAAAGGCAGGCTGCATCAAAAATGGGAACTGTTGCACCAAACCAGCCCTGCGCCACCCTCACACCTGAAATGATGGATATGCCATTTTGGACTGGGACTTGCACCACTGTGGCTGCAAGTCCCATCAGAGATTAGATCAGCCAAGAGCTGGTCTCACGGCCCCTGTGCTATTCTGTCCTCATGTCCGTTCCATGATGCATGCTAGCACAATAACAGAATGATTAGATAAAAAAACAGTATGCAGTGTCTTGCATATGGGTCTAGTTATGTGTGGTGGCCAACTCCTACATCTCACATGCCCCACACCCAAGGGCAAAGTGCCGTGCCAAGCATATTGCTTCCTGCAATACATGAGAGTGCCTGTGAAATCCATGGAGATGATGGGCTTTCTGTTTGCATGTGCAGCCCTGAATCCCACTGATGTACCTGTAAGTTGCCTATGAACCATAACTGTGGTGGTGCTACAATTCCACAATGATAATGAAAGAGTTGATGTTGTATATATTACATCAGCTGCCTTGTAGCCATATGTGGAAAGTGTACCTTTTTTTGGTATTGTGCATGGCTCCTCACATAAGTGTGTTGAGCTTAGGTTATTATGTTAGTCAGGGACATGAACTGGTGTGCAAACCACAAACAAGTTAACATATATAAATCATGATACAGGATGGTTCAATGTCATAACAGCGATTGCCATTTGGGTAAGTATACATTGCCAAAAATGAATTATGGTGATGTACACTTGCAGCAACTAGAAAACTGCAACTGGTTTTCATGTTATGAAGGTGTGTGTGCCCCCCTCACTCCCCCATGGCGGGCATCTCCCACCACACCCCCCTACTTAAGGATTCTCAACTCCAGGGGGGTGCATGTTAGGGGGGTGAATTTCTTAAAAAAATAACAAGTCAACCCAAACCCTGCACACACCAACCTACCACCTTCCCCATCACGCTAGCCGACCAGCTCAGCAGCTACCCAGCACACTCCCTCCCACATACCTCCCCTCCCCTTTCTCTCCCCCCCCATGCGTATGCACACACGTACATGCACGATACTTCCCATCACACAACCTCACCCACCCAGGTATCTGGTCACTACCATGCCAGGTAACCCTGAACACAGACACCGTGACTGAGTCACCCTTTTTGAAAGCACTCAATTGCGGTCACCTTGTACATGATATACCATACAAGACAGTATGTGAGGTATGATGCAGATGCTCAGGGTGCTAGCATATGCTGTAGTACTGCCCACCAATATGCTATCCAGCAGTATTGCCCAGGTATTGTACTGAGACAGATGTAAGTAAGACAGGGAACAGAGCAACAGGACGCAGCCTTCGGTTGATGTACACTATTCTGCCTGGAAAAAATAATTCTACGCAATAATGTATAGCATTACTGATGGACACCACATTCACTCCACCCATAGAGGGCTGGGCTTTCGTAGTTGGTTGCCTCCATCAAACCACTCCCATGTGCCACTTGTTTGGCACACAAGAGTAGTTGCAGCAACTCAGAGGACATTGGCTCTGGGATCGCTGCTGTTACAAAATCCAGCACAGGGTCCCTGGCACACCTGGAATTTGCTTCAAGCAGAGGTTCAGTGCAACTTGGTCCAGTCTAGTGGGGTTTGAAAATTGGGCCCTTCGTATTATGTATGAGTTCTTGTAGGTATTATAATGCAAGCCTAGGTGCTATAAATGTGTATGAGTTAAGGCTTTTGAGTACTATTTATCTTATTGTTGCCAAACTTGGCATAAACATTCAATATTATGAGTCCTTCAGGATAGTGCAATGTTCACATTATTTATTCATTTAAAAATTAGTAACTGAGATGCACATCGAGACATCATTTTATTTCTAGGTGTGACCCCAGAGGGGAGGGATACCGTGGAACTGGAAGAACAATAACAAAATATTTAAAGCAGCAGTGCCACAAAAGCAGGCAAAAAATTTGACCCCATATTTTTTTTTTTTTAAACTTTCCTGATTTAATGTAATTTGTTGGGCTGAGGCCCATACGACATACACAGACAACAAACATATGACAGTCATACAAGTTGATTAATATCTATTACAATCACTGGCAGACAAGGTCTTAAAGCAAAGCGGTTGTACATTATGCAAAGCAAATCTATGTCATGACATCTTAAAATATCTAGAATACTCATCTAGATGCATCTCATAATATCTTCATCATGCATTCCCAACCCGC
Organism: Neoceratodus forsteri; assembly: GCA_016271365.2. NCBI lineage: Eukaryota > Metazoa > Chordata > Ceratodontiformes > Ceratodontidae > Neoceratodus > Neoceratodus forsteri. The sequence goes on along the minus strand of CM057449.1, from coordinate 1,255,775,563 downwards.
ATCCCATAGAATGCTCCTTACATCATAAGGAGAATCACTAGGGTGAGGGGGGGGCGGTGAACGGAGCGCAGGCGCCCATCAATGTGTGTACCACAAGACCCACTGTTTTGTCAGATTCTACTTTGTTAAGCCCTAATCTAGGCCTACTCTTGCCCAGACTCAGGGAACAAACTCAGGCCTTTCCACTGCCATATAAAAAAAACCATCGCCTCCACAATATCTCAAAGGACGAAAATCTCTTATTAAGCTTGGCTGTTATTGATTCCATTCTATAGACGTCTATCATACGTTCCTGCCACATGTTCAGAGTGATCCTCTTAGGGGATAACCAATTACTGGTGATTACTTTTTGAGACACAAGAAAAGCGATTTTCAGAAACTTAATTGTCAGAGGGTCTCGAAGTTTTCTAGGCAGGTCTAAGAAAAAATAACACAGGGGAGAAACCTCCAGTTCGGGATCTATGATTTCTTTTAAAGCCTGCTGAAGGTTTTGTTTAAAGGGAGTCAACTCGGGGCATTCCCATCATAAATGGGCTAAAGATGCAGGTGTATACCCGCAATTCCTCCAGCACATCGAGGAGATATAAGTATGGAATCTGGTCTGAATAGCTGGGGATCGAAAGTAACGAGCTAGGATCTTCCATGAAAACTCTCGCCAGCATCCTGATGAAACACTCCAGTGAACTCTTCTTTGAGTCCATACCCAGAAATCCTCTGGGATCAGCACTCCCAGATCCTTCTCCCAAGCTTTTTTAATGTGTGCAGAGGAATCACCCTTCCAGGATAGAAGTGCCTGAAATAGCTTGGAAACTATATGGGACCTAATCGGGTCCTTTTCTATTGCCTTTTTGAGTAAGTATGCGATTTGTGGAGGCAAGGAGCTCCCCAGCTTAAACTGTACTACCAAATTGCTTATATAATTTCTTATTTGAAAATACCTGAATCTATCTTTCCAGCTGATTCCATATTTTTCAACCAGTGAATCAAAAGATATGATCATGTTTCCATCCAAGAAATTCCAAATCAAGTGTAAACCCCTTTCCTCCCATCTCTTAAAACCACCATCCCATTTGTTAGGTGGGAAAGAGTTCAGGTACGGGACTGAGGTCAACAAACAACTCCAACTTTTAGCATCTTTATCCCCCAAGACCCCGTGACACACCCCTACAGTGATGGCTGTATAGGGGTTCTCCTCTTGATTTACATTTGTTCTCCCTCTTTGCTTTAGTAGCATATCATTCATATTTTTAAATGGGGTGATCTCCCCTAGTTGCAAATCTTTCCACCTGGCAGAGTACGCTAGGTCCAACCAGTAGATGGCAGTACGCAACTGAGCTGCACAGTAATATAGTTTAAAATTTGGTAATGCTAGACCTCCCTCCGTTTTTGGGATCTGGAGTACTGAGAGTCAGATCCTAGGTTTGTTTGGGCCCCAAATAAAGCATGATACTGTCCTGCTCAAAGAGTGAAAAAATGTCTCCGGGACTGAGACAGGAAGAGTTTGAGCCAGATATAAGAATTGAGGAAGTATTATAATTTTTATCCCTTCCACTTTCTGAATCATAGTTATAGCAACAGGCGCCCATCTGTCTAATTCTAACTTAATTTTCCTCAACAATGGGACAAAATTAAGGGAATACAACTGGTCTGCCTGATCACCCAGATATACCCCTAAGTATTTGATCCGGGAAGTGTCCCATCTAAAAGGGAACATCCTTCGGATCAGCTCCAAGGGATTGTAGTGTGACTTTAGAACCTCCGTTTTAGTCATATTGATTTTATAGCCAGCTAGAAGACTAAACTCCGATAATCTCGCCCATAAGGGTTCTAATGTAGATTCGGGGTCCCTAAGATAAACCAGTAAGTCATCAGCGTATAGCGCCAATTTATGTGTTCCCCCTCCCAGGTCCCATCCTTTCACTAATTCATCTTTCCTCAAGGCTTGGGCCAATGGCTCCAAGTATAACGCAAAAAGCAAGGGGGAGAGAGGCAACCCTGTCTCGTCCCCCAATGCAGGTCTATTGGAAGGGAGACTTTTCCATTAATTTTTATATATGCTTTCAGTTTGGTATATATGTTCTGTATAATTCAGATGAATGACTCAGAGAACCCGAAGGCCCCAAGAGCCAATCCCAGGAATTTCCATGCCACCCAGTCGAAGGCCTTCTCTGCATCCAGACTAAGAATCAGGCTGGGAGTCCCTGACTGAGCGGCATGGTATAGAATCTGTAGCAACCTTTTAATATTGTCTTGGGTCTGCCTGCCAGGGATAAACCCAGCCTGATCCCCGCAAATCAATTTAGGTAAAACCACTTCCAGGCGTCTCGCCAATATTAAGGTAAATAATTTATAATCAATATTTAAGACTGAAATAGGGCAAAAGGCACTACAATGTGTAGTATCTTTCCCAGGTTTAGGGACACTTGAAATGATCGCATAGTTCCATGATTCTGGGATCAATTCCCCCGAATGCACTACCCTACATGTCTCCAACAGGGGCCCCTTGATTTCCTGGCTAAAGAATTTAAAGAACTCAGGGGTGTATCTGTCTGGACCAGGAGATTTTTTTGTTTTCAATTTTTTAATTGCAAAGGATAGTTCTGAGATGGATATGGGGGAGTCAAGAGCCTCTCTTATTTCCCTTGTTAAAGTCGACAAATTTAAGTTGGTCAAATAGGTGTTAATTTGCCCTTCATCTGGGTTTTGCTCTGAGGTATATAGCCTCGTGTAGAAATCCCTAAATCCATTTAGGATTTTTTCTGGGGTTTTTAATAATTGGCCTGAGATAGGGTTTCTAATTCGAGTGATCATAGATTTAGCTGTGTGTTGTCTTAAATGATGAGCTAAAAGGTGAGATGCTCTGGGGCCTGTTTCAAAATACTTTTGTCTCGGGCACTGCAGGGCCTGTTCTGTCTTAATATCTATTAGCCTCTGGATTCTCTGTTTGACCACCTGGATGTCCTGAGATGTAGAGAAGTCCTCCTCTGCTAATCTCCCTTGTAACTTCAATAGCTGACTCTGAAGCTCTGCCATCTGCTAATTTTGTCTTTTTCTAAAATGTGCAGCAAACTTAATACAATCCCCTCTGAATACAGCCTTCACTGTGTCCCAAAATATACTACTTGGCACCTGAGGAGTCCTATTGTCCTGCTGGATTTGTATTAACCTCTTTTTGGCCATATCTGTAAACTCTTTTAAATTTAAAAAGTAATTATTAAACTTCCAGAGAGATTGACCCTTTTTTGCTTTCCAGTTCAGTCGCAGCACCACCTGAGAGTGATTGGAGAGTACAGAGGGAATATGTTTACATTCAACAGCCTGATCTTGATGTTCTCCGGAGATCAATATGTAATCTATTCTAGCAAAGGAGCCATGTGGGTGAGACTAATGTGTATACTCTCTTTTTGTTCTTATTAAGTGCTCTCCAGGAATCCACCAAAAAAGTACCCCTCAAATGCTCTTTAATAAATCGACTAGCCGGGCTCAGACGAAACACTTTAACATTAGATGTGTCCCTCTGATTCCACACTTGATTTAGATCACCTCCTATTATTAGCAAGCCTCTTTGTTGCTCAGTTATCTTTTGCAATAGGAAGCGCGATGTTTCTTTAGTGGAGCCCGGAGGAGCATAGAGAGAAGCTAGAGTGACTGGGGTACCCTCTAATTTCCCATTGACAATGACCAATTGCCCCTCTGGGTCTGCGTAACTAGCTAGCTTTTGAAATTGCACTCCTCTGGGAATCAATACTGCGACCCCTCTTCTTTTCCCTTTCCCGTATGATGCAGCTATTACCTGCTCAAACCCGAGTTTCCCTAACTTCTGATGTTCAGATTTATTTAAGTGGGTTTCCTGTAGCAACACGATTGAGGGCTTCTGTCTTTTACTCATAGACAGGACTTTGTATCTTTCACAGGGTTGTTTAGCCCATTAACATTGTGAGAAAGAATTCTCAAGCTGATGTTATCAACCATCTAATAACCAGATACAGAATTCCTTCTGTTGGTAAACCTGCCCTCTGCTTCCCCTCTCCTTTAAGTAACATTCCTCCCCCCCATACCCCAGGCACTGTGATATATTCCACTTATTGACATGTTGTACCACTATAAAATTCCAGTGATAGAGTCTAAATACAGTCAAAACCTTGCACCTAACATAGACAAAAACAACATAAACATCACCTTTCCCAGGTGCAGCAGCCAACTGGGCAGTCCTCCACCGTGGGTCATAACTATTTACAGAAGTGCTCCCAAGGCTGGAGAACAGTATTTTCTGCTCTCTATCAGTCCGAGTTGACTCAACCCGGGTAGAAGGCGAAGGTGCCCCAAATGGAGTACGTTTCCCCTGGACCTTGAGTTCCAAAGGTCCTAGCCCGATGTCTGGGCAAAGTATCATCTGCAGCATACCCAGCATCATCGAGGGTTCCCCCGACATCAAGGTCCCCGCCCGGACCAGCTCGAGTATGTGCCCGGTGTCAGGAAGTTCCCCCTCCACCTCCCTATTAAGACTCAAAACTGTGGTCCCAATTTCCTACTGGTATTAAGATTTCTGAAGATATTGCGCCCTTCATCCTGAATCAATTCTGGATTAATGGCATCTCAAAGCTGCTGCTCAAACACCCCTAAGCTTTTCCCCCCTTCTCGCTAATTGGACCATCGGGGGGTATAGGGTACCCAAGTTAGATCTCTGGCCGGATAGCTAGCAACTCTGTCTCCTGAGGTGTCCCTCAATATATCTACCCCTGTACCCTTTCTTAATGGATAGGGTGAGTCCTTTAAATCTGGGACATACCACCCTTAGCACCTCTCATTACTCAGGAGTGTGTAACCCTCCCCCATTAGTTTCAGATCTGGAGTGTCTTTACTGATCTAAGAGATAGTGAGGGGATGTTGGCTGTCCCCCTTTAATTTATTTTTGCTAGAAGTCTCCTTGGGACCCACGGAACCTCCTCCTCCTGATCCACAGTGCCCAGCAACACCTCCCATTCCTCTATAATTGGGAGAGAGATCACTATGATATGATGCTCCCAGGTGACCCCCTGAGCTTAACTTGTATGATACCAACAGGTTTACACTGTTTACACAGATAGAGCCACCTTGGGAAGCATCCATCCCGTTGTTCCCCCCCCCAGGCAGTTTAACTGCTCATGAACTCCCTTCTTCGGGTTACCTTGCTTTCTCCCCCTTATTTGTGGAGAAACTGCATTATGCTTGTGGACTCTGCATTATGATCACTTGCCTTGTAAAGCCCCCAAACAGATCCAGTTCCTCATCGGTTACCAGCCGTTTTACTCCCCCCTCCCCATATCTTTAGCATTTTATTAACCAAGGCCTTCCTCTCATGTCCACTTAAAAGCATTCAAGATGTCCCATCAAATCAGAAAACTAATGTCAAACATGTTAGAGCCCTTATCCATTCGCAGCTATGAGCCCAGGTAAAGCAGAGACATCGTAGATATTTTCCTGTATCCAAACTTCCATTTCCCTTTTTCAGGTATTCTCTAAACTCTCCATTAACTGTCCCTCTGGAGGTTGAGGATGTGAAAGTCTATGTAATGCTTCTTTAATCTCCTGGATTGTAGCTGCTGTTGTACGCCCTCCTGGTCGATTGGAATGCCAAGGTTTAATCGATTGCCATGGAAGCTGATAGGTAGGTTGGTGTATTTTACAAAGTGAGGCCTCAGCAATCTCATGTCCTTTGTCCTTCAGTGCCCGAAGAGCCTCCTCAGAAGATTGGTATAGTTCTGTGCCCGATTCCCACCACACTCGCAGGCGAGAGGGGTAGGGAGTTTGACATTTTATGTTTAAAGCTTTAAGTTTGCGCAATATCGGAGAGTAGGCCATACGCTGCTGCAGAATCGAGGGGGATAGTCCTGATCGAAAGAGAAATGTGCGCCATTATATTCTACTTTTCTCTGTTTCCAGGCTGTTCGCAAAATCTGTTCTTTCTCTCTGAAGCTTCCAAATTTCGCCATGATCGACCGAGGTCTGGCGTTCAGTGAGGTTGGTTTGGGTACTAACGCTCTGTGTGCTCTTTCAATTCTGAAATGGAAGGACAGTGGGAGGTCTAAAACATGTCTCAGTAAATCCTCCAGAAATTCATGCATCTCCCCGACCTCTGATGCTTCTGGCAACCCATAAATTCTTTAATTATCTCTGCGGGAGCGAGCCTCGAGATCTGTACATTTAGCAGCCATCTGATCTTGTTGGGCTATTATAAATTCCATCGCATGAGAGATTTGGATAAGATCGTCTTCTGCAGTTGAAACGCGCTCTTCCGTGGCAGTCACTCTTTTCTCTAGCCCCTTTAAATCAGAGTGCAGTTTAACAAATTCCTGCTTTGTTTCTGAGCGAAATTGTTTGATTTCAGACAAAAGGGTTTCAAATCTGGAGCGAGAAAGTGTGTCGAGCTCCTTTTCAGTATCCCCTTCCGCCATGCTTAAAGGCGACTCTCTGCCACTGTTTACTGAGCTAGCTGGGCTCAATCCTCCGCCATCCATCTTCTTTTTCTGGTTGTTGGAGCAGGATCTTTTCCTGGCTGAGTTTCCACTGGCATTCCTTTGCATTTCTCACCAAATTTAATCAAATAAATTGTGTGGAAACAATTAGACTGATCTGAGAGGAGGGGAGCCACTCAGCTAAGCTGCCATACCGCTGATGACGTCACCGGAAGTCTCCGACCCCATATTTTTTTATTATAAAAGACTCCAGACACCTTCCAATTTTATTTGACAGCACACTTGTTTAATTTCACCAAAATTTGAGTATTTTATAAATGTTTGAACTGATTTTTTCTCAAGAAAAAAGAGGGCCACCACATTTTGCATAGAAATAACATTGTAGACCTGGCGAGGGTTAGAATTGAAAAAATAAAGACTGACTCATAATGCATAGTCTAGGAGATACCTAGACAAATATTTGACAGGCATGCAAATATTTTCTTAATTGTAGCTTAAACTAGCTTTTTGGTAAAAAAAAATTTTTTTGCACTACTGATTTAAAACAACAACAGCGACCTCTCTAAAATGTGTGGGAATAATCAGAAAAGGCTCTCATAAAAAAAAACAAGGATTAGACTAAACAGCCAGTAGATTGCAGTAAAAATAAATCTGAGTGAATCCTGGTTTGTAAAATCAGTATATGTGTTCTCTTGGCAAGATGTACTACATGCTAAAGTGGAGGTTAGAGGCAAGGGGAGACTGGGGATGATAATCACTGAGGAGCTATTTAAGAGATGGATAGGAGAGGGAGTGAAGGATGGCATAGGGAAGGGAGTTCTGGGGGAACATTTGCTTTGCAATCCTTTAATGCCCCTCCAACTCTCCTGCTACTTTTACACTACAATCTCCTTTAGATCTAACCATATTGCCAAACTACCCAGCATTTAACATTCTACTCCATGACAAATCAGAAATATGACTGTGCAAAATTCATGACTATGGCTTCCACATAATTCTCAATCAAAGATGGTAATGTGAAAGGAAAAGTGTGCCTCCCACTGGAACTTAAAACAAGCATTTGTCAATGCCAAATGTTGTCTCGCTGACATTGGCATTGGTAGTGCCAGAGTTAAGAGATGCATAATAGAAATGCCAGTGAAGTATTAAAATGACGCCAACCCCACCCCCACCCTGTAGAGACCGACAGGCATTGGGGTGTGCCTTTGGGTCATCAGCTATAACGTTCATGCCATTTCACCTCACCCTACTCTGTAGACACTGACAAGTGTCGTGGTGTGCTTTGAGGTCTTTGGGCATTATACTTACCCCATTCCATAAGGGAATACACTGTGGTGGGTGCAGTATAGGAGAATGGGGTGAACTTTGTGGTCGAACAGTGCAAGGCACACCTCGATGCCTGTCACTGGCTGCAGGGTGGGGGTGGGGGTGGAATGGCATGAGCATTACAGCCGATGATCCCAAGTCACACCCCTGATGCCTGTCAATCTCTACAGGGTGGGGTGCTACAGTTGGAAACCCTAACACCGTAGGCATGTGTTGGTATTTTCACTCCAAATTTTCAACATGGGCTTTTTGTGAGCCCACCTCATGAAAAGCGGCAGTGTCAGTTTGTTAGCTGAAAGGTGGTTTTGCATAGCGGCTATGCCATTTGGTGACACAGGGATGAAAACACATGTTGGGCAGTATGTGGAAAATGACAACTGTATTGTTCATGGGGAGATGTAAAAAAATGGCAACGCTGAAAATCTGAAGTGAAAATATGAAAAATTGGTGAAGTTATGAGCATGCATTGAAACTGTACAACACATGTCCATAACCCAATTATTTTTTTTCTTAACCACATCTTTAACATAGGCATTTTGGGATCTCCCCTCATGAACAGTGGCACTGTGATTCTGTTAATGTGTCCAAAATGTGGATTTAACACAGTGACCACGCCACTGTGCACCACAGGGACAAAAACACATTTAGGGCAGGATGTGAAAAATGACAGCTGTACTGTTCATAAGGAGGTGTGAAAAAATGGCAGTGTTGAAAATCTGGCATTAAAATATTGCTAATTTGTGAAGCTACAAGGGTGCGTGGAAACTGCGCAACATACGCTTGTAACACAGTCATTTTATGGAATTTTGTCACCAAATTTTAAACATAGGCATTTTAGGACTTCTTATTTATTTTATTTATTATTTAGTTTTTGTTGACCCGGGTAAGTGCACTAGACAAATCCTGCCTATTTTCAGGCACGACCTGGGGGAGGGGGATACAGATGAATGTCAACTGACCTTGAACCAGATTAAGCTGTTGGTGGTATTTTTAGTGAATGAGGGAAATTTCCCCTACTCTTTTCGATAAGTGCCATGGGATCTTTAATATCCACCTGAACTACCACCGGTCCAGGCAGATGGGACCTCGGTTTAATGTCTCATCCGAAAGATGGCACCTCAGAAGTGCAGCACCGCTCTCATGCTGCACTACAGTGTCAGTACTGGAATATTAACCCAAGTGCCAGATGTGGGAACTGAACCCACAGCCCTCTGATCTCCTGGCCTCAGAGGCGAGTGTGCTACTTCTGCTCATGAACAGTGTCACCGTCATTTCCTGAAACTGTCCTAATAACTGATTTGGTACAGCGACCGTGCTATTCTGCGCCAGATGTGCGAAAACACATTTTGGCCAGGATATGCAAAATGACAGCTGTACTGTTCATAAGGAGGTGTGGAGAAATGCCAATTCTGAAAATCTGGAGTGAAAATATTACAAATTCACGAAGTTACGACTGTGCATAGAAACTGCGCAATGCATGATCGTAAAACAGCCATTTTTTTGATTTTGTCTACCAAATTTGCAACATAGGATTTTTGAGAGCCCCCCTCATGAACAGTGGTGCTGTCATTTTGTTAATCAGTCCGAAAGGTGATTCCGCGCAATGATTGCGAAATCACCTTTCTGGAAAGAATAATGCCATGACAGTGACAGAATTCATGAGGAGGCGTCCCAATAACCTCATGTTGAAAATTTGGTGCCAAAATTCCTGAAAATGCCCAAGATATGCACCAAAGTTGAAAAAACCCTAATTATGCCATTATACAGCTTACTGGCATTTCTTCAGTTCGCGGTCAGCTTTGAAGAGTGCAGACGTGTTCCCGGTCCACCGAAGATCATCGCACCGGACTCCGGTGGTAAGTATGGGGTGAGGGGGTGTGGGGAGGTAGGGTGCGCAGAGGTGGGCTTGGGTTTTTGGAGGGGGCAGGGAGACGGCGAGGGACAATTTTCTTTGTTACAGGTTTAAAAAAAAAAACATTGTGGGACTCTTTTTTTATAGGGTATTTGGCATGCTGGAGTGGGCACCAGCATGCCACCTAAAAGTTTTTTTGGGGGGTGCTGTAGCCGATGGGGGATTGGGCACCCTGTCGGCACATTTGGTAGGGGGGACACGCAGCCGGGATTGGGCCCTCGCATACAACAAAAGCGGGGGGGAGATACATTATGCCAATGGGGATTGGGCCCCCTCCCACTGCAAAGAAAAACTGTTGGGGGTGCATGATGCCGAGGAGGATTGGGCATCCCCTCAGCATACATTTTAAATGGGAGGGGGGGTCACTATGCTGACAGGGAGTGGGCTCCTCTGTCGGCATTCTGACAGGAGGCAGCGGCAGTGTTGCATGCACATTGGGAGGCATGTTGTGGTCACACTGCATGAGAGCTTTGCTCTCATTGCAGTGGACCTTTTGTTAGATCTGGTAGCCACATTCCAAATTGCTGATGTGGTGCCGGCATGATGCCTGATTGGGAAATGTGGGACGCACCTACTGATGCGTGCCCTGCATTCACCCAACAACAACCACACCTCCAAATCTGCTACTACCGGAAGAAGTTGGCTGGCATGCATGCGCAAGCCAACATAAAAAGGCCCCAAGCATTCCATGCTAGTACTCTAACCTTCTGAACTATTGGAGACTCAGTGATTAGCAGGCTTCTAAGCTTCCCCATAGGGCACACACATTCCTTTCTTGTGTTGCGTAACCAGCAGCGTAGGTATATGTCAGAGACACAGACAACTGTCTTAGTGCAGTAAAGTCTCTGCAAGGCCATTTTAAATCAAGATGGAAATGAAAGGGTGGATGTCAGATTCTGAACCCATGCCCCTAACATTCTTGTTAGTACTTCAACCTTCTGAGCTGAGGGTCCCATAACTCAGAAGGTTAGAGTACTAGCATGCAATGCTAGCAGCCTGGGTTCAAGTCCCAGTGGGAGGCACACATTTTGTTTTACATTTCCATCTTGATTTAAAATTGCCTCACAGTGGCTTTACTGCACTAAGAAACTTGTCTGTGTCTCTGACATAATTCTCAAAAAATTCTACAATTTTAGCAAAAAACCATGAAATTCTACTTTAGGTACTGATGCTTTTAACACACATTTTGACTGCTGATAATATGGACATCTTTTAAGCAAGAGACTAAAAAGCTGGCACACACAGCCTCCTTTTTAGGGTCTATGAACCTGCTAAACTTGGTAACATTGTATTCTCTAATTTTAAAGTTACAGTGTCTTATTATTTTAGTCTTTATGTACCCCTGACATTTAATCAACAAAATTAGAAATGTTTGGCTGCTTATAGCTTACCCCCTTTTAAGTTGAAAGTCTCCCACTACCCTCCACATGCACACACACACACACACACACACACACACACACACACACACACACACACACACACACACACACACACACACACGTGGTATGGAACTGCAAACAGACAAAAATGTGGTAAAATTCAGATGGCTAGTTTTTAAATTAGACAGGACAGGGTGGGTTCCCTTCTTTTTGGGTAAAACAGATATACATTCAGGGCAGGTATTGCAAATTTCAAAGACCAGAAAGTACTGAAACCAGCCACTCAAGTCACAGAATTCTTCATATGTAGTTTGTTTTCATGCATCAAATCTAGATCCTCCATAGACTGCCTGACATTTTGCCTATTCATGGGTTTCATCAGGGTGGAGGATCTGCATTAAAACACTATAAAAATTAAATTGTATATATCCCTAAGTGTTATAGTCCTATATTAATACTCTTCAGTATTCCAATTGGTTCCCATGAGGGACTACACCTACAAATATTCCCCACATCATCCAGTTCAAAATATAAAACACTAACTAAAATAGGCATAAATAAAATGCATTGTTTACTTATCTACTATTCTGCACAGCAGTGTCAGTTCAGTAGGACCTAATGTACATCTTAACAATTGCAATTTTAGCACAGTTCTGTATACTGCAAGGCTCTAATACTTGTATGGTAAATGTTATAAAACTTAATTGCTGTGAATTTTCATACTTATATGCAACCATTGTGTTACATAGAAACATAGACTTTGACAGCAGATAAGGACCGCTTGGCCCACCTGGTCTGCCCATTTACCTACCTACAGGATAAGCTGCAGATCCTAGTTAACCAACAGCCTATTTCTTCTTACCCCCACAAGAATTGCCTTATGTCTTTCCCATGTATTCTTGAATTCTCCCACAATTTTAGACCCCACAACCTCCTCAGAAAGGCTGTTCCATGCGTCCACCACCCTCTCTGTGAAAAAATACTTCCTCACATTGCCCCTGAACCGCCCCCCAAATCTTTAAATTGTGTCCCCTTGTTCTTGCACATCTCTTTTTCTGAAGGATGCTATCCTTTTGGGCTTTTTTGATTCCACTGAGGTACTTAAAATGCTCCATCATGTCCCCCCTTTCCCTCCTTTCCTCAAGAGTATACATATTAAGCTCCTTTAGTCTCTCCTCATATGGCTTCCCTTGCAGACCCTGCACCATTTTAGTTGACCTCCTCTGGACTGCCTCTAGCCTGTATATGTCCTTGTGGAGATGGGGTCTCCAGAACTGGATGCAGTACTCCAGATGGGTTCTCACCAACTGTCTGTACAGAGGGATAACAACTTCCTGTTTCCTGCTGGTGATGCCTCTCCCTATACATCCTAGTATAACCCCAGCCCTCCCTACTGCCTTTTCACATTGCTTGCTAACCTTAAGGTCATCTGATATGATTACCCCCAGGTCCCTTTCCATTTTTGTTGTTGTTAATACCTCCCCCCATTGTGTAAACTTCCCCTGGGTTTTTGTTTCCCAGGTACATTATTTTGTGATTCTTTGCATTGAATCCAAGCTGCCATACTTCTGACCATTCCTCCAACCTTGCCAAGTCCCTTCTCATCCTTTCCACGCTTCCTTGTCTATCAACCCTGTTGCAGATCTTTGTGTCGTCTGCAAAGAGGCATACTTTTCCTTCTAGACCCTCTGCAATGTCACTTATAAAGACATTAAAAAGGATTGGACCCAGTACTGAACCCCGTGGTACCCCACTATTAACCCCTCTTTCTTCAGAGTGGACTCCATTTACAATTACCTTATGAGTTCTGTTGTCCAGCCAATGTTTTACCCAGGCTACCACCCTGGGACCCACTCCCAGGCTGGTTAATTTGACAATTAATCTTTTGTGTGGAACTGTGTCAAATGCCTTGCTAAAATCTAGTTAGGCCATGTCCACAGCCCCTCCCAGGTCTACTACTTTGGTCACACAGTCAAAGAAATCAATTAGATTCATCTGACATGACCTTCCCACTGTGAACCCATGCTGCCTTGGGTCCTATTCCCCACTGGCCTCTAGGTACTCGACAATTCTTTCCTTCAGAAGTGATTCCATCACTTTCCCTACCACAGAGGTCAAACTGACAGGTCTGTAGTTTGCTGCCTATTTCTTGGTCCCACTTTTGTGAAGGGGAATCACATCCGCCTTCTTCCAGTCCTCAGGCACCACACCATCCTCCCATGATTTGTTAAAAAGGGTAGTCAGTGGTTTCACTAGTTCTCCACTTAATTATTTTAGAATTCTGGGGTGAATTCCATCAGGCCCCATTGCTTTGTCCACCTTCAGTTTTAGGAGTTCTTTCAGAACCATTTCTTCTGTGAAAGGACTGGGATGGATCCCTCCTATCAAGAGTGCTTCTGTTAATTGGATTAGGCACCTCCCCCTCCTCCTTTTTTGTGAATACTGAGCAGAAATATTCATTCAGTATCCCTGCTTTTTCACTGTCCCTCTCTGCCCACCCACCATCCATTCTATTCAGCCTCACTATCCCTCCCTTTGTCTTTCTACGCTTCCTGATGTACCTATAAAAGGTTTTATCCCCCTTCTTAACTGTGTTGGCTACCTTTTCCTCAGTTTGGGCCTTTGTTATTCTGACTTCCCTCCCTGCTTCCTTCTGCCTTAACTGGTTCAGCTCTCTGTCCTGCTCCTTCTGTGTTTCCTTATACTTCCTAAATGCTGTCTTTTTCTCCCTGACTTTCCTGCCACCTCTTTTGAGAACCATAGTGGCTTTTTCTTTCATTTTGATTTGTTTATTTGCTTCACACAAAGGCTTGTTGCCTCTGTGATGGCAGTTTTGATGTTTCCCCATTGTTGCTCCACCCCTCCTTCTAGCCTGTTTGCTAGTACTTTTCTAAGGCACTCTCCCATCTTGCTAAAGTCAACCCTCCTGAAGTCCAGTAACCTCACTTTTGTATGGCTTGACTCTGTAGCTGAGTTTATCATGAACCACACTGTTTGATGGTCACTTGTTCCCTGATGGCAACCCACTTCTAGATTTGAGATCCTCTCACTCTCCCTATTTGAGAATATGAGGTCTAAGACTGCTCTCTCATGAGTGGGTTCCAAAACTAGCTGTCTGAGGCATGACACCTGTAGGGCATTGAGAATAGCCCTGTTCTTGGATGTGGCTGCAGCAAATGTGCTCCAGTTAACATCTGGCATATTCAGGTCTCCCATCAACAGTATCTCCCCTTTCTCTGCCATCATAAGAATGCCTTCTATCATATTCTTGTCCATTCCCTCCCCCTGACATGGGGGTCTGTATACAACCCTTGTGCAGATTGTGGTGCCATTTCCAGTCTCTAAGGTGACCCACAGTGCCTCCTCTCCTCCCTGTTTATTCTTTTGTTCAGTTGCTTTTATCCCCTTCCTTTACATAGAGAGCTACTCCTCCCCCTCTTTCCCCTTCCGGTCTCTCCTGTAGGTTATGTACCTTGGTATGTTAACATCCCAGTCATGGTTCTCTGTGTAGCAGGTTTCTGTGACTGCTGCAATATCCAGGCATCTCTCTTCCATCAAGGCCTTCAGTTCAGGGAGCTTGTTGCCCAGACTACGGGCATTGGTACTCATTTCCCTCCATTTCCTGATGGCCTTACTCCTTTTTTTTTATTAAATATGCTTTATTTGGCCTTACTCCTTTTTGCCCTATCTCTGTCATTATTGCCTTTGTCACTTTATCCCTTTAACCCTGCCCTTCTCCCTACTGACATCTCTATCTTGGTGTTTACCTCACTTACTACCCTGACTTTTTGGGGGTGCTAGGAGTTCCCTGCTCCTTTCCAGTGCCTCCCCCTTTGGCTAGTTTAAATGCTTGCCATTGAAGCATTTATACCTATCACCTAGAATCCTGTTTCCCACTGACAGATGCCCATCATGCAGTATAGGCCTGCATCACTCCAGGTGGACCCCAGTCACATTAAAGCCAAATCCCTGAGCTCTGCACCAGTTTTTCAACCACTGATTGAATCCCATGGTGTGGAGCACCCTAGCCTCACCTACACCATAGACAGACAGCACTTCCGAGAAGGTTACCATGCATGCTACTTGTCTAAGGCCTGTCGCTAACTCCACAAACTCTTCCTGCACTGCTCTGATCCCTTTCTTAGCCAGGTCATTTGTCCCTAGGTGGACAATGACATCCAGCTCCCTTCCCTGTGCAGCTGTCTGGAGATCCTGAGGATTTGCTCCCTGTCCGTCCAATCCATGGCACCAGGCACATTATCTTCCTCTCCCCTTCCTCCCCCAGCTCTACCTTCCTAACAATGGAGTCCCCCACCAGGAGTTGTTTCTTTCCCATGTGGGGTCCCATGCCACCCTCCTGTGGGTCTCCCTTGTGGAGATTCCCAGCATCCACCTTGGTATTCACTGTGGGTGCCTCCATAGAGGAACCACACTTTGCCAGAATGGCATAGGAATTGTGGAGAGTTACAGCTGGAGGGATGCACCTCTGTTCTACCACCCTCACCCTCCCTGAGCCCACTGTGGTCCATCTGCTCCTCCTTCTTGGCAACCTGTGAGGTAACAGCAGTGGCCTTGGTGGTCTCTGGATGGAAGAGGAGGTCCCACAAATCCTGGCCAACTCAGCCTGGAGATGAGCAACCTCCTCCCTCAGCCCAGAGAGGTGCCTGCAGATGGGGCAACACCTCATCCTCCAGAACATCTCCCAGAAGACTGCTGCTCCACAGCCACTGCACTGCACCACTCCCATCATGTCTTACTTCTGGCCCTTTCATTGTTTGGGATCCTTACTCTTTCCTCTGTTTTTTTTTCTTCTCTCCCTACTTACTTACTGCCTCTGTGCCCTTTAAGCTCCTGATCGTCCTGTTCTGAGATAAGAAGATCCTATATGTTTCAGTAGACCTCTTACTTGCTCAGAGGCAGTCCTCCAGCGGCTGGGGGGCTGGAGAGCTACTCTTGCCCTTCTAGGATGGTGAGCTTTGGTGGCTCTGTGATCACTCACTTCCTGCTCCCAAACAGGAAGTTCCTGTTGTCAGTCATGACATTACTTTAAATCCATGTTACGTTACTAAGAGACAGTTGTAACTCTAAGATTTTTATATAGTTCTGCCTAACAGTTATATGATTCCTTTTAGTACTTCACTTTTTGCTTAAAGAGAAGCAGATTTTATGAATGGATTATCATATATGTTTCCTCTTTAAAAAGATGTCAAAAAAAGTAAAAAGTTTCAGGAGAAAGGGGACCTAGGCATTATCATCTGTGACACCCTTAAACAGACCAGCCAATGCAATACAGCTTAGAGCAAGGCCAACAAAATGTTGGGGTGTCTTGGAAGAGGATTTGACAGCAGGAACAGGGAGGTGATACTGCCACTCTATAGGTCTCTTGTGAGGCTACACCTTGGAGTACTGTGTCCAGTTTTGGAGTCCACACCTTAAGAAGGACAAAAACAGACTGGAGACAATGCAGAGAAGAGTGACAAATAGAAGTGGGCAAAGTTATAGATTCCGCTTTCACAGAACTTTCGCGTAAATTTTGAAATTTCACTGAATTTTCAGAAGTTCCACCATTGGCGAGATTGGAATCTTCTGAATGTATTTGGTGGATTTTTGCCCTGTTGCACTGAATTTTTTGGCTGAACTGTACAATAATGCATATGAGCTGTGGAATAACAGTTCTGAGGAATTTTTTTTCCGCAGTTTAATGAATTATTCCTCAGTACATGTAATTATTCCACAGTTCAGTGATTAGGTCTGTGGACTTTTTTCTCCCAGTTTAATGCAATAATCCACAATTTATAAATTTTTTACACTGTTTTTAAGTCAGAATTTCCACACTTTTGTGGAAGTGAAAATCTGCCTTTTGCAGAAATTCCATCAGCAGAAGTTTATTTTCACACACATCTAGTGACAAAAATGGTACAGGGCATGCAAGGGCTTTCATATGAGGGGTGCTTAGAAGCTTTAAATATGTACTCCCTGTAAACTAGGAGGGAGAGGTGGGACATGATAGAAACTTTCAAGTTCCTGAAGGGTATAAAGAAGGTGCCCTGCTCTGAATTATTCAATAAGGCTTCCAGCTCAATTACTAGAGGATACGAATGGAAGCTGTGGGGCAGGAGCTTTAAGAGGGAACTCAGGAAACACTATTTTTCAGAAAGGGTCATTGAGGCTTGGAATAGGCTGCCCACGGAGGTGGAGGGAGCCAAGATGGTGACAGCTTTCAAACAGGGCTGGGATGCAGAGAAGGCATGAAAAAAATTCAGGGGAAATGGAATGGGAAGGAGTCAGAAGGGGGCTAGGTCCCAGATAACTTTGGGCAGACTAGTTGGACCCTTATGTCTCCTTCTGCTGTCAGCTTTTCTTTGTTTCTATGTTCAGAATACCTTAAAAATAATGCACTGTACAGTTCTTAAGCTTTCATCAAGTTAGAGTGTTAACAGGTACTGTAAACGGAGTTTTAAATCAGAAATTTACTTCATTGTTGATTCAAAGAGTTATAACTGTCTCTCTTTGGATGCCCTGTAGCATGTCTCATATTTATACTAAAAGTGTAAAAACAAATTCCTGAAGACATCATGTAATCCCAGTACCCATCTTACAAGATAACATGTTATCTTGCAAAATGATTATGTCATAATCACTGTCTTTAAGGTTAAGCACATCACAGCGAACTACTGAACTAATCTGAGAGCATCTTTCACAATGTTGATGACATCACAGTAGCCCTGGGTAATTCAGAAGCTAGCAGTTCAAATTAGAAAAACATTAATATCTTAAACAGTTCATTTACAAGATTTAACTTGCACACAAGTATGTTGTTCAGACCAAACATGCAATAGTCTGACATAATCTGATATATGAGAGGGAAAGACTTTCACTACTCACTCATGGATTCACCACTCATGAGCAACGGTCTTACTCCCTAATATATACAGTATATATACATATAAATATATATATATATATATATATATATTGAAAAAAATTCATTAATGCATCAGTTAGCGTTAAAGCGACAAAAGTGAGGAAAAAAGACATTAGGGTTGAGCCGCTAACCCCCCCACCCTACCACCACCCCATCCTCCATACACCCACAGTCATCGGGGTGTGCCATGGGGTGTTAGGCCCAACTCTCACCCCATTCCATATATAAAGAGGCTGATATAATGCAGCATAGGAGAATGGGGTGAGAGTTAGGCCTAACAATCCCACGGCACATCCCAATGCCTATTGGTGTGTGGAGGATGGGGTGGGGTGGAAAAGAGGGGGTTAGGGGCTCAACTCTAATGTCTCATTTCCCCACTTCTGTCACTTTAACCCTAACTGATGCATTAATCACATTTTTTGCTATGAATTTCCTTACCTTTTGAGAAAGTGTAATGTAAATGGTATGTGTTGGTGGGAGTGTGGGCCTTCTGAGCCCCATGTTCCCACCAAGCTGCCCATTTACACATAACAATATGCATCTGTAGGAGCACAGGCCCTCTGGGCCCTGCGCTTCCACTTACACATAACAACGGAACCATACAGTAGCCCTATAGGGCTGAAAAGGAACCTTTGTAACACTCATTTGCCAATATCTCAGTAACCTTACATGCTATGAAAGAATTCCTCTGCAGTTGTAATCAAGACTTTGAAACCTCCATGTGTGCTTAGTCAACCATGGTGAAAAATCTGTGTCTCACATCGTTTCTGAGATAGGGGCAACGGAAGTCACTGTGGGCACTGCAATGTTATCGTATAAGAAAAATCTCAACTTCGTAATGGCATATCTATGGAACTGATTAACTCTGTCACACCTAAACAGCATAATTCACATTTCTGGAACACCCCCTTTATACCCTGCAAATTTCAATCCAAAATATAAAACCATTTATTTACAGTGCACTGGCAAAGTTTTTAAATTCCTAGTTCATGAGGTGACAAAATCCCCTTTTGGGAGGTCAATCTCTGTTTGCGAGCTGTCAAAATCACCATTCGTGAAAAATTCTTGATTGTCAGATTTAGGCCATCCAGTCTGGAAGGCACGATCAATGATTTTTTCAGCTCACGAAAAGAGCATTGGCTTGCAAAAGGGGATTTTGTCAACTCGTGAACGAGGAATTAAGAAAACAATTCCCTATCATGAGATGACAAAATCCCCTTTCGTGAGTCCCTTCCCTTTTGCAAGGTGTCAAAATCCCTGTTCTTGAGTCAATCCTCAATCGCGAGAATGGCCATCTGGTTGTGAAATGATGATCAAGGATTTTGTCAGCTCGGGAAAGGGGATTTTGTCAGTTCATGAAAGGGGTTTCAAAAAACCCAGTCACCTTTCACGAGCTGACAAGATCCCCATTCGTGAGCTGATCCTTGTTCACAAGATAGGTCCCTAAGTCACAATCAAGGATTTTGTAACCTCACGAAAGGGGATCAGCTCGTGAACAGGGATGTTGTCACCTAACGAACGAGGATCAGAAGCGAATTATGAATGAAGAAATTTAAAATCTAAAATGGCCATCTTTATGGCCAAAACAAAGGAAACCAAAAGCATGGGTTTGTAGAGAGCATCACCCTATACAAAATCCATGCCTTATTTGTAAAGGAAGTTAGCCATGGGGCAAGCTAAAAACAAAATGATGGCTCACGAATGAGGAATTTTTCCTCATGAATGGGAATTTAATAAATCCCCATTTGTGAGGTGACAAAATGCTTGATCGTGAGCCAAATCCCCTTTCACAGACCATACATATAAATCTTGGAGTGAACTGAACATACTCAGAACCTGAAAATTCAAAATTAAATAACTTTGGAATGGATTCATATTTTTTCACCAAACCAATGCTGGAGTGGTCTTTGACTAAACCTCTTTTTACTCTGAAAATGTCAGATCAAAATACTAAATGGTGTGGCCGCAGCTCAATGGGCAAAAATCAGCAAAAAAGTGCCAAAGAAAGCAAAAAATGTGTTTTTCAGCACTTTGCTGCATGAAAACTAGATGGCCAACTGAAACACAACTTGGTAAATTAAGCGATCTGGCATACGAGACCGTACATTCCAAATTTAGTGCAAATCCGTTGAATGGTTTCAAAGTTATTAAGGTGAAAATTTGGGGTTTAACATTAAACTGTTTACTCAAACCTAACTATACTGACGGGACTGTACCAGTATAATACATACACACATATCTATGTATCAAGCTATCTTATATATATATATATATATATATATATATAGATAGATATGTGTGTGTGTGTGTGTGTGTGTGTGTAATATATGGATAAGCCTCAATAATAGTATACTAACCCATACAAATATTTCCCAGTAATACACTACTGTTTTCTCAATAATAATATCCTGAGAAGTGATACTATTGTTTTTATTGATAATGCTGCAGTTCAAAGGTCACCCACAACTGTAGTATTATCAATGAACTTCAGCAGCACGAAAGCAGCTGCCTAACATTTTTCAAAGCGTGCCTCATAATTTGTCAGTTTTTGTCTGCAGGCTGGCAAAACAGTTGTAAAAACATAGTGGTTATATATAATTTTCTGAGAGAAATTCATCACCTTTGGCAACACTTTTTTTTGCATGTTTTTAATGAGTTATCTGGTTGATCCTGCATTCATGTCTAGAAAACAACTGAAAGGTAGGACTGACTAACAAACAAGCAGGCATACTAAATGAAAATGCAACTAAACAGATGGTAGCCATGGCTGTGGTGGCAGCAGGGTGGGGCAATGGGTGGGGGGAGAGATGGAGAGAAGGAGGAGGGGACAAAGTGAGTGAGTCCACAGCACGGCTGTTGGCCAGCATGACAGAAAAAAATTGAGATCCTAAAAAGTTAGAAATTGGATCCATATATTACAAAAATTAAAGATACAAAAGTGTGTATTAGCAAGGCAGTGCAACCATCTCGAGGTTTTGAGGACTTTGGGAACTTCTCGAGCTTCGCTCTTGGGGTTCCAAATCCCAAAAGCCTCTCAGTGGTATTGCTGCCTTGTAATACACAGTTATCTATAATTTATTCTATTTACATATCTGTATACATAAATATTTATATATATATATATATATATATATATATGTATGTGTGTTGTATATATATATATGTATTTATATATGTATATAAATATATTAGAGGCAAAAATCTCAGTTTAATGCATCAGTTAGGTTGTTCCACAGCAACAAAAGCAAGGAATTTGGTGTTAGGGTTGAAACTCCCTTCTCAGCCCACCACCCCAACCTCCAGTGGGGTGTGCATTGGGGTCATCAGCCCCAATTCTCACCCCATCATATGTATAAAGAAGCTGAGGTATAGGAGAATGGGGTGAGAGTTAGACTGACGACTCAATGCACACCCTGTTGGCTATTGGGGTGGCGGGCTGGGGTGCAAGTGGGGGACTTTCAACCTAACACCGAATTCTCACTTTGTCACTGTGGAACAACCCTAACTGATGCATTAAATGCATTTTTTTGCTTCTAATTTCCCTTCTTTTTGAGAATGTGCAGTAGAAATAGTGAATGGAATGTGGTGGCGGGAGGGCCCCACACTCCCACCACGTGTTTTTTTTGTGACATAGTAACAGTAAGTGCAAGGGAAATGCAACTGCTAGTGGTTGCACACATAGTGACAGAAATGTAAATGAAAAAGCAAACTTTAGTAGAAATGCAAGCACAAAAGGACGTCAAAACGAACAGTGATGCAAAAGGAGACACCAGCGCGTAAGGAAATGCTAACTGTGACTTGCACGGTCATGGTACCACAATTGGGAATGCAAATGGTAACAGTAACAGCAGAAATAATGCCAAAGGAAACAGAAACAGAAACATGAATGCAAGTGCGTACGCAAATGAGAACGCAAAGGGTATCGCACACGGTGGCGTACACGGGAATGGTAAGGCAAATGGGCATAGAATCACAAGTGGAAATGCTAACTGTAACAGTAACAGAAGCGCACACCCTGTTTTTGCCCAACAGCTGCATAAAGAAACACAGTGTGTACAAAGAAGGTATGCATAATAATGGGCCTCGGAGCACAAAATGAGCTGTTGGAATACTAAATTGTTTATATCTCAGGAACCGTGAGAATTAGAAAAAAAATTAAATTTCACATGATTCATGAGTTTCCTGGCTAAGTTTTCACTGAATGCGTAGCTCTCCGGGCTACCCATTGTCGCAACACAAAAATTCTGTATCTCGCATCGTTTGTGAGATACAAGCCCTGAAAGGCGCGGCGGACGCCACCATGTTAGTCTATGGGAAAAACCGCCAACTTCAGAGTATTGTAACTTTGCATACCACCAATAATTTTTCACTGAACCACCAAAAAGCACATCTGTAAGATGTTGGCTGTCTTCCCTCCAAATTTCGGCCCAAAAAAACAAACCATTTTTTTGCAGCAGGGTGGCAAAGAATTCCTCTCATTTTGGCCATAGCCTAGAAAAGAAGTGTTGTGATTTGTGAAAGCTTTCACTAAATTTGCGAAAGCGTTGCAGGTGCGACACTACTTTGTGGCACTGCTTTTTCCAGAAATTTTAAAAAACATATTTCTAGGGTGTTTAACCCCAAAATAAAGACATGGCTAGCATCCCCAGGGCTCGAATAGGTAAACACAAAAATAATTGTGTCCCTTGATGGTCCCAATTTGAAATGTCAAGCATTTCTGTGATCACTAACTGAAAACAAGATGGCGGATCTGCGACATTACTAGGGCCATTTGCGACACTAAAAACTGCATTTGCGAAAGTGTAAAACTTTTTAATTTTTTCCATTGACTTGTAATGGGAACTTGTTTTTTGAATAATTTTTGAACCATTCAATATTTTTTCACAAACTCTTCAAAAGACACATCATGGACCCCAGCCACACGATCCCTGAAGTTTTTGGACCGGTCGCACAAATTGTGCGACCTGTAGGCGCGAACAAAGATTGCGCAAAAAAATATAATTGTGCACACGAATGTTGCTTAATAACTTCTCAGCTGTGTATCTGACTGGTACGAACACTGGCAGATCCCAAGATCTATGTCGCCAGTCTGTGCCTGCTAAATTTCGGGTAAATCTGATGAATGGTGGCAAAGTTATTAAGGTGCAAAGTTTCACCCTTTAAACTTAAAAGGGCTACTCAATCCTAACTATGGTAGCACTACCGTGCTACCATAATATATATATATATATATATAAATATATAATGATACATGATGGGCAGGACTGTGATATGGAAAATAGTTTCACTCCTGCAGAGTGAGCTCTGAATACTCACAAGTGCCAAAGGCATGAGTGAGAGTATCCAGAGGTCACGATGCAGGAATGAAAATATTTTCCATAGCACATGACTGACATCATGTGTCCGATTTATACAATAGGGGCTTCCAGAACTTTTTTTTTCATTTTATGTTGTGGCATAAACAAAGAAGACACAGGACAAAAAAAGAAACTTCTGCTAAAACAAGCTGAAACACTAATTTACCATTTGGGATGAAGTAGGCTGTATTCATTGGTAGTTTAGGTATTCATGTATGTGGAAGGCTTTGCTCTTTTTTGGCTTCTTGTCAGTATGAAACTGGCTGCTGTTAGCTTGCTTTGGTCCTCTGCAGGAACACAATGTGCTTTTCTAGGGCTAGCAGGTGAGTTGCAGGTGGAACTGATATACTGATTAGTTTCCTAGGCTATTGAGGGTTTGGTGGAGTTCCTTCCTAATTGCTGTGTTAGGGAAACCTGCCTAGAGTAATGATATCTACTTCATCAGAGTCCAGCTGAGTTTTCTGATTGGTCAGGATGTAATTAAGAGATCAGGATAGTGATTGTTTTAGCCAGGGTTTCAGACTGACATAAGCGCAGTGATAATATCTGCCTGTGAGGTAAGCATAATATGTATAAATGTAAAATATTATCACACTGTGATTTTTTTTTTACCAGGAATATTATCACAGTGTGATTTTCTACCAGGATTTATATCACTGTGTGTAAGATACATGGATTTATCCATTACTCATTTGTCTCACCCCTATTGTATAAATATATTTATAAAATGAGATAAAAATCCAAATCCAGTGTTCTGATTGTATAAAACACATCACATGACCGTGCAGATATCAGAGCGCAACCACTCACCTGCACTTTTATCCCCCTCTAAAACAATTTTGCCATTTTATAAGATAAATAACCCACTCTACGGTGTGCAGTCACACTCTGATATACGCACACCAAGGCATGCGTATATCAGAGCGTGACCGAACACCATAGAGTGGGATTTCTATTACATACCTGCCCGGTAGGCCACATATAGTTAGGGTTGCACAGCCACTTCTATGTTTAACCCAATATTTTTAACTTTAATAACTTTGCAATTGTTTGTCTGAGTCACCGGAAATTTGGCATGAGCATTGTTGTACCTTAAGTCTCTGGATCTAGAAATTTTCATTTTGGTCAGATTTTTGGTTGTGGAGCTGCAGAGCATTGAATGTGTGAAAAATCCTCAACTTTTGCGAATTCCTTGCTCATCTCTACAGCCCGAACGCTTTTTTCATCTGGTCTGAACATTTCAGGGCATATGGAGGCTGGGTCAAGGATGTGCCTTTTGAAGATTTGGTGAAACAAATATTAATCCATTCAAAAGATATTAAAGCTTAAAGTTTCCCATTATATCCTATGGGGAAAATATATGTTCCACACAAAAGCAAGTGGTATTGTCACAAAAGCACCTTTTTCTGTCGTGAATGCTCTCAGTAGTGTTCTGCCGTCACCATCTTGTTTTTCAGGAACACTGACTCCAGGCTCCTTCACATTCCCCACATATCCACCCGATCAGGTCAGGTAGCTTTCAGTTTCAGACTGCCCAAGCTATGGAACTCACTGGCAGCCGACATCAGACTCACGACAAGTACTTGGCAACGTAGTGCCCTTCTCAAAGTGCATTTTGCTACCAACTGCACATGCTTTCCTCATTGCTAAATTCCCTGCACAACTCTTATCAGCTATCCTGGGCTCCATTTCTTAACCCGTACCATAGACCACTGTACCTTCTACTGTTGCTGTAGATATGCACGTCTACCTATATTGTATTCAAATCAATTTTTTCACTCTGTGTAATTGTTGAAATATTTCTACCATGCTGCTTCATCACTGTCTGTAATACTCTTCATTTTGCATAAACTGCTATGCATCTCAGTTACTGCATCCATCCTACTGGACCACTGTTTGTTATCTGCAAATTATGTATGTACTATTATGTCTTATTTACTGCACTCTGTAACCCCCTACCCCAGGGCACATCTGGAATCGAGCAGTACTCTGCTCAGTATGCCTTCCTGGTAAATCTCTTAAATAAATAAATAATTAGTGGTGGAGAAAAAATGTTACAGTTTAAAAACTAGTGCTTCTAGGTAAACACCAACTGTTGTGTTTACCTAAATGTGATCCTAAGAACAGCATCCATGTATCAGAAATAACACCCAGAAATATGTTTTTTTTTGATTGGGCTGTTTGTACTGTCGGACATACAAGCATGACGCTTTCACTAATTTGCAAAAGTGTAGCAAAGTACTTTCACAATTTGCGAAACTTTCACAATTTGCGACAGTATTCTCCCCAAAATCATGGTTTCTTTGTCATCTCACTGCCACTATATGGTTTGGGCTTTTGGGCCCACATTTGCAGGGTGGCAAGCCCCTGCACCACAGATGTACCTTTTGGTGGTTTGGTGAAAAAATGTCCATCAGTGCCATAGTCATGAATTTTTCCCCTAGGTTAACATTGTGGCATCTGCAAAAACCACTTTTTCTTTGCCACCTCACTGCCACTACACGGTTTGGCGCAACCACAGAAATGCCTTTTGCTGGCTTGGTGAAATAAATTATACCAGTTGCAGAGTTACAGTACTCCAAATTTGCAAATTTTCTCATAGTATTACACTGTGGCAGCCATGGTGCCTTTTGGTGCCTATATACTAAGATACTAACATACTAAAAGCCAGCAGATTAGGCCTGACAGTCTTTTGTGTCTGCTCGGTAGCCAGCCCCTATTGGGTGCTCACTCTCCCACCCCCCAGCCCCCAAGAGGGTCATCTTCAGTTTCAGTATACCCATACACCTGTCCCACCCCCTCCTGAAGCCCTCCACTGTGGCCTCCTCCACTAGCCTCCTGGGCAGTGCATTCCATGGCCCCATCACCCTCTCAGTGAAGTAATGCCTTCTACATTCTCCCCTGTAATTGCCACCCTCCAGCTTCCACTCATGCCCCTTGGTTGTGCCCCCTTTCTTTAGGCTGAACATTTCTTTGGCTCCACTTCTGTTAATCCCTTTCACATATTTGAAGACCCCTATCATGCCCCCCCCCCGTCTCTCCTCTCCTCCAGTGAATACAGTCAAGGGCTTCCAGCCTTTCCTCATAGGTCCTTTGTCTCATGCTCTGAATCATCCTGGTTGTCCTCCTCTGAACCCTCTCCAGCAGTGCTATGCCCTTCTTAAGGTGAGGTTTCTATAACTGCACACAGTACTCAAGATGCAGGCTTGACCAAGCCATTATACAGAGGGAGGATCACCTCCCTCCTCCTGGATGTAATTCCCCGGGCTATGCAGCCCAGAATCCTGTTTGCCTTTGCCACAGATCTTCTGCAGTTTTCAGTGTTATTCATTTTGGTGTCTACCACCACCCTCAGGTCCCTTTCACTCGTTGTGGCTTGCAGTGAGACCCCCCCAGGGTGTATACATGACCTGGGTTTCTGACCCCCAGATGCAGCACCCTACACTTCCCTGGATTAAACCTCAATCCCCACCTCCTTAACCACCACTCCAGGGTATCCAGATCCCTCCGGACTGTCTCTCTCGCTACATCCTTGTCTGCCAGTGCTCCCAGTCTTGAGTCATCCACAAAGAGGCTCATCCTACTCCTAACCCCCCTCCCTATATCGGAGACATAGACATTGAACAGGAGTGGTCCCAGTACTGACCCTTGGGGAATGACACTAAATACTTTCCTAGGGGAGGAGACTCGAAATATCTTGAAAACGGTTCGAGATACAGATTTTTCACTAAGTACAGCTTAGTACACCTTTAGGTGCATGGAGGTGGCTAGGTCATGAATACAACTGCAAAATAGTTTTTTCCACAGTTGCTACAGTTACTGAGATAGATGAGCAATAATATCCGAAAGGGTGGGTCGTAGTGGGAAATACTGGACCACCCAAGTGTGTAATGAGGCTTAATGCAGCAAGTGGAGGGCCTTATCACCCTTGGAAGGTCCGGTATTTCCCAGTACCACCTACCCTGGAAGGTATTATTGCACTTAGAAATTGGCCCATATGTAACATTTTAAATACAAAAAAAGAAAATATTAATAAGAAGACAAATAAGTGTTTAAAAACAATCAGAAGATGTGCTTCTTGTAAAGTAGTCCAAGTACCGTGGCATGCTTGCCAGTAGAGGGTGCCGATATTTAGTAGATTGAGTGCTTAGCAGCCGCAGGATTTATGTGTCTTGCAGTTCTGTAGTGGGACTGTGACTTTGGAAGTGGTGGAGTAAGGTCCATTTTTTTTATGTGCAAAAGGAACACTAGGGTGACTGTGAAATTTAGTATAAGTGAGATGCTGTTTCTTTATAAAAGTAGATACTTAGTGTTAGTTTGCTTTGTGCATATTTGAAGGAGGAGTGCAGTCCCAGGGAACGAGGAACACTCGGGTGACTGACAAATTTGCTGTAAGTGATCTGCTCTTTCCTGACAAAAGTATGCTTTTTGGTTACTTTGTGCGGGTTTGAGGGAGCGGCGCAGTACCATAGTGCACTGACAGAAGACGGGAAGGAGATTCGAATGAAGCAGCTGGTGAAGTTGGGTGAGAGAGGTGAAGGATCATAGGTTGCCAGATGCTGCTGGCTACCAGTGTGTGAGAGGGTGCAGGAAATCTTTACTATAAGTGATCTACTCTTTCCATACAAAATTAATTTTTTTTATTTACAATTTTTTTCATTTTTCCCTTTTTCTTCCCTTCCTGGGGTCACAGCGTACACATGCATATGCATGCGTGGAGATGTGCATGCATGCTAGGATATGGTGACCCCTTCACTCCACCCCAGGCTTACGGTGCCACTCCTGCCACCTGTGCACCCATCGGACCTCCATCTGATGGGTGGCGGACTACGGAGGAGTGCGCATCCACCCCTGGAGGGGAAATCCCACTCCAGACCTCCCCCTGACCTGCACCCTGGTGACCCGAGGTCGTTCCCAAACCTGGGTCACTGGCGTGGCATGAGGTGTGGCGTCCAGCGCCTCAACCCTCTGTGCCACCAGACCAGCAACTCAAAATTATTTTTGGGGAAGGGAGTTTTGTGCAGCTTTGAGGGAAGAGCGTAGTCCCGTGCCACACTGTTAGAAGATAGGAGGAGGAGTTGAATGAATGGCTGCTGCAGTTGTTTGAGAAGGGGTGAGAATTCGTAGGTTGCAAGATGGGCTGCTGGCTACAGGCGCTTTGTGGCTACATTGCAGTCAGTTCCATTTATAAAAGAAAATAAAAAATTGTCTTGTCCGTGTTTTGTTGCTGTTTGTTGGGGTTGGGGGGGACCAGCTGTAAGTTTATTTGCTAAGCGAGAGACCAAAAATTGTGGCTGGTCCATTTGATAATCTTGGGTGTCCAATGATATCCCAAATAACGGGCTACCCCGAATTGGTACTTGTTGTTTAGCAGGCTCTATCGAAAAATATCCATCCTCTAAAGTTGGTCTTCTAGCCAATCAAAATGTTAGGATTTACTTTGCCTTTTTTTAATGCCAAACAAACATTATGAGGGTTGCATGGAATGCCTCTAGGCCTGCACTGTGTGTCTGTACTTATGTGTAGGTGGGAGCACAGGACCCAGAGGACCCGCATTGCCACCTATGCGTACTACTTATGCTAAACTGAGAGCACTGGGCTCTCATACGCTATGCCTCTACACTCGTGGGTAGGTGGGAGCTTAGGGTCCAGATGGCCCGTGCTTCCTTGTATGGATACCATTTTGCAAACCTGATGACATAGTTGTGGGTTGGTGCACAGGGCCTTGAAGCACCATGCTTCCATCTATGGATACTATTTTGCAAACCTGACAACATAGTTATGGGTGGGTGGGTGGGAGCACAGGGCCCAGAGGGACCACTACCATCTATGGATACCATTTTAAAACGTGAGGACATAGTTATGGGTGGGTGGGAGAACAGGCCCCAGAGGGTCCATGCTCCCATGGATGGATACCATTTTGCAAACCTGTGGACATACTTATGGGTGGGTGGGAGTGCAGGGCCTAGAGGGCCCATGCTCCCACCAATGGATTCCATTTTGGTAACCTGAGCACACATTTATGGATGCATGGGGGCCCGTGCTACCACCTATGGATTCCATATGAGTAAAATGTCACTGTGTCAAAAAGAAGGGAAATTCATTGCAAAAAAACTCCATTAATGCATTAGTTAGGGTTGATTCCACACAAACAAAAGTGTGGAAATTAGACATTAGAGTTACCTATCCTACCACCCCACCCCCCACCCTCCACACATCAACAGACATCGGAGTGTGTGTTGGGGTTGTTGGGCCTAAGTCTCACCCCATTGTCCTATACTGTACACCCTCTGCTTGTTTACACATGGAATGGGGTGACAGTTAGGGCTGATGACCCCATTCATCTGTGTGGAGTGCTGGACACATAATTGCGAGTTCAGCACACCACACGTTTGTACAGCAGCAGGTATCGCATGTGGCCACAAGAAAGGAGAAGGAGGGATCCAAGATAGCTGCATATCAGAAGGAGAACGCCCGCAGCAAAGAGGACCACCTCCTGACCTGCCCATCACCAACCAACAGATCATCAGCACCCAGTGCCACCCACAGGACTGACAGGCGAGTTGACGAATGGGGTGTTACTCAAAACTACCTGTCAGTCCTGGCATAAGGGGGGGGAGGTTTGGTCGAGGATGTTCACGTTGGTGCCACTTAGGGAAAAAGTGCCATTTTCACTGAAGCAGCAGAGAGGTGTAGATGCATTCTCTGTTCTGTGTGACTATGTGCGATTGGAGTTGGCAGTAGACAAGAGAGTGAACTAGTGGAGGGAGGATGTCTTAAGTTAATTTTTTAGTCCTATTGCATGGGATACAACTGGGGCTGTAAAAAAAAAATGAAATCTCATTGTTGGGTGTTCTTGGGACAAAAAAACAACTTAGGAGATGGTGAAGGGGGAAGGGGTAGGACAGCAAGGCTTAGGCCCCTAGGCCAGTCGGGAGAGGGATGGGTCTGTGTTGTTCAGCTACATAAAGGATCAGTGACTCTGATCCACGTAGAAAAAAGTAAACTGTGTCTAAAGGGAAGTCTGGAAAAAAATTATCAAAAATAAAGTAATTAAGTGACAAAATTAGAGGAACCTCCCTGAGCCACATTGAGCCAAGAACCAGGCATCCAGAAAGTTGTTCAACTTACTGTTAAAAAAGAGAAAATAATATACCCAGAAGAGAACTAGAAAAAACTGAAAAGGGAATACGTTGCATACAACTGTAGTGTACAGTACATAGGTCATCACAAAGGGGGATTTGTTTTCTGTTTTGTGTGGGGCTAGGGTAGTTGGACAGTTGTTGTTCTAGGGGATAGTAGTGATGTATGACAGTGAGGATCAGTCAGTGGACAGGCTATCTAAAGACAAGAAACATGACCAAAAGAAAAGAGCCAGAATGTTCCAACCTCATTGGCTGCCCACTTTCAAATGGTTAAGATACAATGAACAAAAGGGCCTGATGTATTGCACAGCATGTGAAAAATATCCTAGTATTGCAGTACCAGACTGAGACTTCAACTCTACCTGTATTAATTTAACAGTAACATTTAAAAGATACATCATTTTTACTGTTTCTAATAGCCTACATCTATGCAGTATTAATAATGCAACCCCACACCATTTACTTTATTGCTACATCATTTTTAAACAATTTTCTTTACAATATGGACTTCCGACCATGTTCTACAACTCGTAACACTGGGACTACCATTTTTGGCTAGGCCAGTTGTCCTTGGACTAGCATTTTTTTTTTTGAAATTTAGGTTTATTGAGTTTGAAAAAACAAAACAACAACACCATAATACAAAACACACCAAGGAAGTACAAGAAAACATTGGAATGAACGGTACAACCAAAGAACTACACCCTCCACCCCCCCACATATCCCAACCCCCTACAAAAGAAAATAACACAAAATCCCCCACCCCCCAGACCCAGTCCCACCCACAATCCCACCAACCCACCCAACCACAAATGCAAGAAACATTATACAACATTAAATGTTCAACCCCCCACAAACCATTCCTCCTCCCACCGGGTGCACCAACAAACACCAAACATCGTCTGGACAAAGCAACATATCACCACAAACTTCAAATCTTGACATCTGTAAAAGAGCAAGGCAATCTTAAAAACAAGGATTAACATAAACTTAAAATAAAAGGCAGACATGAGGAATCGGGTCTCAGAATTATATAGATTAAGTCAAACACAGGGCTTGGAGTTTACTCCATCTCCTCTGAAACAGGTCCAATGACATTTAAGACTAGCAATCAACCTTTCCAATTGAAGGTATGAAACCAGTTCAGTCAACCAATCGGCAAATGACAAGGCCAGTTGGTCAGTCCAATGTCTTAAAACCAGTTTTTTAACAGCCATAGACACCAAAGCCATATAGTATCTACGTTCGACATTATCTATACGGGAGAATTCACCCAAAATACATATCTCAGGACAGAAAAAACGGACAGACCCAGAAGAGGATCAAGATAATCCCAGACCAGAGACCACAGGGGGGCAACTTTGGGACAATCCCAGAACATATGGATTAAGTTACCCTCACCTTGCAAACACCTAAAGCACTTTGAATGAGAGGCCCTCTTAAGCTGAAAGAGTTTAACCGGAGTATAGTAGAGGTTATTGACAATATAATATTGCGTTAACCGCAACCTATCCTGGGTATGGTATCTATGGAGATCTTTCCAAACACCAGACCAGTCCAGGGAAATATCAGGTAGAAGGTGTGCCCACATCCGAGCCTTCAACCGTCTCCACGAGTTATAATTCAAAGGAAGGAATATATCAAAGAGATAGGATGGGATTGGGAAGCGAGATTGATAATTCCAGAAAAGAAAGGATAGCGATCAATCCCTAAAATTGGTACCAAATCTCCGCTGATCAGATGCCCTCAATTGATAGACTTTGAAAATATCTCCTAGGTATATCAAATTTCTCCAGAATATCGCCGAAGAAAGAATTGAGTCCCTGCTAAAAAATGCTCCAAGTCTGGCCTCCTGATTTGCGGAGCCACTCCGAGGTAATCCATGAAGTACCCAGCTTAACATTGGGATTACGAACAACCGGTTGTCCCAGGTCTGAAATAGCGGAAATACGGAAGAACTTTAAACATTGCACGAGTGACTTAAGAGCAACCATCATTACACTATCTGGCACCCAATATGAAAGTACCTTTGGGGATACATAAAATAGAGCGTACCTGTCTGGTTTAATCTCAGAGAGAGAGGCACGTTCAAGTTGAAGCCAGATTGGACAGGATGAGTCTATTTCTGTAAAGAACCATCTTCCCAACTTAGAGAGGTGAGCCTAGTGGTACAACAGGAGATTAGGTAATCTAAGACCTCTTCTCTCTAGGAAGGTAATTTAGCATAGGAGTGCCTAATCCCTTCCCCAGCCAAACAAAATTAGAAAAGCACATGAAACTGCTGAATATAAGAGGTAGGAAGCCAAAGGTTAACCAAATTCAGTGGGTAAAATCTGGGGAGGATGTTCATTTTAAGAATATTTATTCGACCCCAAAGTGAGATGGAAGAGCTGACCAACGCTGTAAATCCTGAGAAACCGAGTCCTTGACTCTGTCCAAATTTAACTTTCTCAAAAGAGAAGGATCAGTAGAAAAATAAATCCCTAAATATTTGATAGATCTAGGGGCCCATCTCATCCCGAAAGAGGAAAATTCGTGCTTATTAGTATATACATTAAGAGGAAGGATTTCAGATTTGGAAATATTCAATCTATAACGAGAGAAAACACCGAACCACTCAATAATACCTATCACCGCCTTCAAAGATTCAGCCGGATCTGCTAAATGTAAAAGAATATCATCTGCGTAAGCAGAAAGAACCAGTTCCCTTTGGTGTAACCTAAGCCCCTTAACCTGGGAAGAAGCCTTAAGCCTTATAAGTAAAGGTTCCAAATACAAATTAAATAACAAAGGGGAAGGAGGACATCCCTGTCTGGTGCCAGTAAATAAACGAAAAAGGGAGGAGAACACCCCATTACAATAAATTCTAGCAGAAGGGCAACTATAAAACACCTGAATCTTATTTAGAAAGGCAGGCGGAAAACCCATTCTCTCCATAACTGCCCAGAGAAAAGACCAGTCCACATGGTCAAAGGCCTTTTCAGCATCAAGAGAGACCAGAGCAACCGGATATGAAACAGATTGGGCATATTGAGAGATATGCGACAGGGTCCTCAAATGATCAGCCGATCTACCAGGGACAAAACCAACCTGCTCAGGGCTCAGCAGACCAGACCAAACCATCCTGATTCTTTCAGCTAATATTTTAGCAAGAATTTTCATATCATAGTTTTGAAGAGAGATTGGTCTGTAATTGGCTGGGTCAGTGAGAATCTTATCAGGTTTAGGGATTAAAACAATTATAGCCTCAAACAATGAGGGATCCACGTCCGGAGATACAGATAGGTACTCATATAACTTAAGGAGAGTGGGTATCAAGTCCTTGGCAAAGACCTTATAAAAATTGGCCGGGAGACCATCAGGACCCGGTGTTCGATCGGGAGCAAGGGAATCAATGGATCTCTCAATCTCCTCCAATGAGATAGGAGCCAACAAAATAGCCTGCTGGGCCTCTGATAAGCAAGGAATATCAATCTCCCTCAAATATTCGTTTAACTCCGAAATATAGTGCAATACAGGAGATTTACTGTAAAGGTCCAGATAGTACTCCTTAAAAATATGGGCAATTCCTCTGGGTGAAGTGACAACCGCACCGGATGAAGAGAGCAGAGAGGAAATAATCCTAGAGCTTTCCAAAGCCCGTAGACGCAAAGCCAAGAGTTTACCGGACTTCTCCCCTTGATCAAAATATTTGGCTTGAGTTTTTAACAAGCAATATTCCATTTTCTCTTTCAAAAGATCCATATATTCACTCTTAACTGATAAAAGCTCTTTAAGATCAGTTAAAGAAGAAGTTGAGGAATATTTAGCCTCCAAATCCCTTATTTTACCCATCAAAGATAAGGAGTTTGCAAGCCCCTTTTTCTTTCTAAGGGAAGCCATTTTAATAAGCTCACCCCTGAGATAACATTTCAAGGCAGACCAGACCATGTCCAGCCTTGGAGTGGAATTAAGATCATCTGCCAGAAAGAGGGAAATCAGGGAGCTGATATCAGACACATTTTGAGGATCCTTCAACAGTTGAGTATTCAACCGCCAAACCGAATCCCGGGAAAAATCTGGGGCTAAGGAAAGCTTGATCCAGACGACGGCGTGGTCCGATAGAATAATTGGGTCAATGCCGGATAAACAGAGACTCGGAAGAAAGAAAGTACTAACTAAAACCATATCTAACCTAGATTTGGTACCATGCGACTGAGAAAGGAAAGAAAAGGCTTGGAGAGAAGGATTAGCATGTCTCCAGGGGTCACATAGTCCCAGCAACGACCTCAATTCCAAAAAGGCTCTATGAGCCGGGGAAGGGGGGCGCCTATCCTGAGGGTCTCTATCTAGAATAGGTGAACAGGGAATGTTCCAGTCCCCACCCAATATAAACTGGGCAGGAAGAAAGTTAGCCAATTTATCAGCAAGGGACATGAAAAATCCCGGATCACCCCCACCGGACCATATATAGAGCCCAGAACAACATTGCTCCCATTAAGAGTACCTTTGACCAACATAAACCTCCCCTCTGGGTCTGACACAGTCATCTCTTTGGTAAATAAAACATGCTTCTTGACGAGAACCGCCACCCCTTTACTAAAACAAGAGTTGCCCGCAAGATAGGATTGAGAAAAGCCAGAACGAGATAATAGCTTGGTGTCACCATGGCTTAGATGCGTTTCCTGCAAAAAAAGAATGTCAATTTGCAGTAGTGAACAATGATTAAACATCTGCAAGCGTTTGACCCGATCCCTAAGTCCGCGTACATTCCAAGAGGCTATTTTAAGAGTATTCATAGCCACTTTAAATACAGTATACAAAAACCAAATATCCAGACACATTCAGGATTATAGGAAGAAAAAAGGTGCACCCCAAAAGAAAAGGCTGGGAATACCTTATAATACCCCAACAGACCAAGCTTTAGTCTCCACAGGGAGACCCCCATTTTAATCCCCCAGAAACAACACACTAAGCTAAATTGGTAGACTAAGCTGGCCCCTTTAGACATCCCCAGCCCAATATTATTAAAGCCAAAATAGACCCCAGTCCAAAACAACCCCAGACAAGAATTACAAAAGGCATGCTCCCCCCCATAACAGCATGTCCTACTTAACCAAATGCCGTGTAAAATACAAAGGAGAGCAATCATCATTCCCAACCCCCCTCCCACCCATCAAAACCCAGCCTCCAAAAAGCCCAATGCAAAATCTTCAATGAAAAATGACCCCTCCACCCCCGACTCTGAAAATCCACCAGCAAATAGGTCTCACAAAACCCACCAACCCACCCCCAAAATAAAAAAAAACAAAACCCACAAGTAACTATTTACAACAGGAGGCCAGAACAGAAGTACTCCTTTAAACAAACCGGAACCCAGAGGCATTGGCCCCCCAACCCCATTTGCGAACCCCAGAAACCCCAGTGTAGGATGCACACAGCAATAAAAAATGCGCCTCCAGAACAGGCCGGTGAAAACATACGCCCGACACCCCCCTGCAATGAAACATAGTAGCCCCACCACCGGGGAGAGGTTAGCAAAACCCCTCTCATTTGGGTCGCGATACCACATCCAGCAAACCAGCACCCGCGGACCCGAGCCCCCCCTCACTCCCCCGCCAGTCACCAGCAATAACAGGACTAGTTTATGAAGAGGTGAATTAGTAAGGGAAAAAGCAGTGAAGACCTACAACCAGAAACAAAAGAGCCAGAAACAGCACCCCTCCACAATAAAAGGAAAAACACCATCCATGAAAGTAAATACCATAAAAGGCACACCTTCGACAGCCCAAAGGCAAAGAAGGTGAAAAGCCACCTACCAGATATCCGCCACCGCCCATGGGAATATTCCACACCCGAAAACACCAACTGGTAAAAATCTCGAATTAGACGTTGCTCGAGGGGACCTGAAACCAGCTGGACGGGAACAGTCCTGCCGCCAGGAAGTCCCCCCAGGAAACAGGGACAAACAGAAAGAAAGTTCCGCCTCCAGCACGAACGGCCAGGCCCACCGAGAGGGACCCCAACACCACCCAGAGAACACCCCCCACCCGCCCAGACCCAGGAAAACAGCCAAGGTAAGAAAGAAAGTAGGAACGAGAGAGGGAAATTGAATGGATTAGGCGAGATAGTAAAGTCAGGGAAAGAATCCGGGAAGGCTTAGCCCGCAGGTCCTACCAACCAGACAGCCCAGCCAAGAGAAAAAGAAAGGCCCCAACCACATAATAATAATAAAACAAGTCCATTCAGTGAAATTTAAGCACCGGATCACCCGAATGCCATAGCACAGCAAAATAGCAAGTCCTTCATTCATCCGGCAGATTTAAACAACTCTGGTAGTCTGGAGGCTAAGTCCTTTGAAGCCGCTTTGGGAGAGTTGAAACTGTATACTGAGCCTGCCACCGTGACTTTTAAAATCGCCTGGTAGATCATCCGAAGGAATGGAGGCTATTAGCTTCTGAACAACCGGATGGTAGGCTGCCCTTTTTTCTAGTCTCTTTGGGAAGGTCCTCATGACACGAATTCTGGATGAGCCCTAAAGGATCTCCTTTAGTTCACGGATTTCGTAGACATGTTGCCTCTCAATATAGCTTAGAAATTTGACGATAATAGGTCGTGGGGAGAAACCAGATGGGGCTCTGGCCGAGCGAATCTATGGGCCCGCTCCAGATGATAGGAGGGACTGATAGGAGACAGGCCTGCAATCTTCACCAGAAACTTCTGCAGAAAGGCCATTAGGTCCGGCCCTTCCTCCATCTCCGCAGGCCTAAAATTAGTAAATTGTTCCAGCGACACGCCCCTCCAAATCCTCCGTCATCTGTAGCTTTTTCATCTGTTGCCTGAGCTCAGCAATTCAACATCAGTTCTGGATCTCCATTTCTCTGATGAGATAACTCTGGCTTCCATGTCTGAAACTCTGGTGGAGACTGACGACAGATCACTACGCAGTGATTTCAGCTCCCCAGCCAGCTCCTTAAGGATATCCTTCACAGGGGTCAGCTCCTGAAGAAATTTATCCTCCGTCAGAGGAGTAGCCAGCTGCAGTTTGTCCCCACACCATTCTAATTTAGCAGGGCCTTGGTTACGCTGCTTCTTTGAAAGCTTTTCAGGGGATGCAGGGGGAGTGTGCTTAACCGAGGCCTGCTTCCCATCCACCTCCATCCTTTTAAAATAATCAGCTTCTTCGTAGACAGAATCAGATTGCTGATAGTAGGCACAGTATCCAAACACCTCCGGTGCAAATTTTAGAGTTTGGTGCCCAGATGACACAGAAAACTGGCAGAAAACAGCGACTGAAGGGGAGAGCTCAGAATCAAGCAGCTGCCTAGCTAGATGCCATCACGTGACCCCGTCCTTGGACTAGCAGGTAAATTTGAAATTTGTCGATCCCTGACTGGCACCCACATATAAGTATAGAGACATCGTGCTGAATAGACCTGTGTTTTTAGTTTTGCATAATCTTGTCCATAGGTGGGAGTGTGGGCCCTCTGGGCCCTGTGCTCCCACCCACCAGTGAGTGTAGAGGCATAGTGTAGGAGGGTCAAGTGCTCCCAGTTTAGCAAAAATAGCATGCATAGGTGGCAGCACAGGCCCTGTGGGCCCTGTGCTCCCACCTACTCATAAGTACAGACACATAGCACAGGCCTAGAGGCATTCCAAGCAACCCTCATAATGTTTATTTGGCAATATCTCAGTAACTGTAGCAACTGCGGAAAACATTATTTCAGAGTTGTATTCATGACCTATCTACCTCCACAGAGACCAGGACGGTGATTGTTTTAGGCAGGGTTTCAGACTGACATAAGCACAGTGATAATATCTGCCTGTGAGGTAAGCATAATATGTATAAATGTAAAATATTATCACACTGTGATTTTTTTTTAACCAGGAATATTATCACAGTGTGATTTTCTATCATGATTTATATCACTGTGTGTAAGATACATGGATTTATCCACAACTCATTTGTCTCACCCCTATTGTATAAATGTATTTATAAAATGAGATCCAAATCCAAATCCAGTGTTCTGATTGTATAAAACACATCACATGACCATGCAGATATCAGAGTGCGACCGCTCACCTGCACTTTTACCCCTCTAAAACAATTTTGCCATTTTATAAGATAGATAACCCACTCTACAGTGTGCTGTCATGCTTTGATATATGCACACCTTGGGTGGTTGGCGCACACCAAGGCGTGCGTATATCGGAGTGCGACCGCACACCTAAGAGTGGGTTATCGAATATATATATATATATGTATACGTATATATATATATATAGTTGCAAAAAACTCAGTTAATGCATCAGTTAGGGTTGGTTCCACACCATCAAAAGTCTGGAAATTCATTATTAGGGTTATCAAACCTATAACCCCACACACCCTCACCCTACACAGATCAACAGGTGTCGAGGTGTGCCTTGGGGTCATCATAACACACACCCTATTCCATGTGTAAACAAGCTGATATGACACAGTATGGGAGAATGTGGTTAGAGTTAGGCCTGATGACCGAAAGGCACACCCCGGGGCCTGTTGGTCTGTGTAGGGTGTGGGGCTGTGGGGGAGTAGGGTTTGTAACCATAACATTGAATTTACAGACATTTTGGTGTGTAATAAGCCCTAACAGATGCATTAACAGAGTTTTTTGCAATGATTTTCCCCTTCTTTTTGAGAAAGTGAAATTTTACTTATGTGGAATCCAGCCATAACTGTGTCCTCAGGTTTGCAAAATGGAATCCTAAAGGTGTGAGTGTGGGCTCTCCAGGCTCTGCCCTTCCACCCACTCCTAACTATGTCCTCAGGTTTGTAAAATGACATCCATAGATGGAAGCATGGGCCCTCAGGACCCTGCGCTCCCACCCACCCATCAGTGTAGAGGCATACCACAGGAGAGCCCTGTGTTCCCAGTTTTGCATAATGGGATGCATATTTGTGAGTGTGGTCCCTCTGTTCACTGTTCTCCCACCCATTATGTAGAGACATAGTGCCTGAGGGCTCTGTGCTCCCAGTATTGCAAAATGGTATCCATGGGTGGGAGCATGGGCCCACTTACCTTTAATTATAGAAACATAGCACAGGAGGGCCTTGTGCTTTTACTTTTGTAAAATTGTATCCATAAATGGGAGCACGGATCCTCTGACCTCTGCACTCTCACCCACCCGTGAGTGTAGAGGCATAGCATAGGAGGGCCCAGTGCACCCAGTTTAGCATACATAGTATGTATAATTGAGAGCGTGGGCCCTCTGGGCCCTGCTCTCCCACCTACTAAAAAAAGTACAGATACATAACACAGACAGAGACATTCCAAGTTACCCCTGTAACGCTTATTTGGCAATATCTCAGTAATCATAGTTACTGTGGAAAAAATTATTTTGCAGTTGTATTCATGACCTAGCCACCTCCACACATGCAAAAAGACTGAAAGGTGCACCCTGGGAGCTTGGTGGTGCTTAAGCAGAGCTTGCCATTCGAAAAGAACAACAGAAATAAAGCTCAGCAGACCAGTTCCATTATTTGAAGCTTAGTGCAAGTTTATTTAAGCAGGGTGCCTCTCGAGACCAAGCCCTTTGCTTCAACTCTCAAGCAGGTTTTCCTTAGGTGGCTCGCTTCACGATGCTGCTGTACTTAGCACAACCAGATTCTTGAACTGCTTTCGAGAGACAGGCCCCGAAAGGCATCATGTCCACCACAGTGTTATCCTATGGGAAAATTCACAACTTCAGAGTGCTGTAACTCTGGAACTGGTGTAAATGTTTGCACCAAACCAGCAAAAGGCACATCTGTGGAGCAAGGGCTTGCCACCCTGCAAATTTGAGCCCAAATGTCCTAACCATTATCTTGCTATGAAGTGGCAAATGAATTGGACTTTTGGGGTTCTTTATCTGTGGTACTTTTAAGAAATTCCATGGACTTTCATGAAAGCACCATTGGTTTACATGGGAGAGCTTTCGCGGAAGTACTGTGATATTTGCACGTAAGCCCCACCATTATAGATGCAGGACTTTCGCAAAAGTACCCACGGGACTTTCACAAAAGTTCACTGAAGTTGCACAAAAGGTCTGCAGCTAAGATGGCAGAAAAATAAAAAAAAGAAAAACATTTCTGGGCATCCTGGTGAAAAACTAATGCCAGGGTTGTGTTCCTAGGGCCCCGATTTGTTAAACCCAACAGTACACCAAGGGGCAGTATTTTTTGAACTATGTTTTTTCCACCTCACTAACTGAAAACAAGATGGCAGCAGCATGAAAGTGTCAAACCCATTTGTAAAAGTAAAAAGTGCTTTCGAGGGGAACATATATTTTTTTCCGGTAGGCTATAATTGGAAACTTTAAACTTTAATAACTTTTGAAAGGATTAATATTTTTTCACCAAACCTTCAAAAGGCACTTCCCTGACCCAGTCTCCATACACCCTGAAAATTTTGGAGCAGACAGACAAACTGTTCTGGCTGCAGTGACGTGCAAGGAATTTGCCAAAATTGCCAAAAACTGTTGTTTTGCACTTTTTTTTACATTAGTGAAAGCAACTTAACCAAAAAACACTGCAAAGAGTTGTTGGTTACATAGACAACTCATCATCATCAGAGCACATGAAGGCTAACTGTTACCTATTACACATGTACTTACCCCAATACGTGAGATTACTAACTTAAGGTGTTGGAGAGGCAAGGATTTCACGATCCATACTTTAACAGTGTGGATCTCTTTATGGATTCAGGTGTAGTCTAGGCTTCTGACACCCTAGGCAGAAAACAAACACAGATAACCACTATTCTATATACTTTTCAGTGCAACTATATACATTGGGGATGACAGTACGATATAACCTATACATACATTCATGAATAAGTGATTATTAATACTTCCATACATATATATCCGATACCTGGTAGGAGTCCTAAATACAGAGTCTTTTAACCAACTCCCATTTTGGGGGTGGCATATCTGTTGAAGGGGGTCCAGCATTTTACATAGATTCCTAAGGAATTATTTACCAGGTGGGAGAGTT
This sequence comes from Neoceratodus forsteri, assembly GCA_016271365.2. NCBI lineage: Eukaryota > Metazoa > Chordata > Ceratodontiformes > Ceratodontidae > Neoceratodus > Neoceratodus forsteri. The sequence goes on along the minus strand of CM057449.1, from coordinate 1,255,734,068 downwards.
TGTCCATATTGGCAATATGAGCCATAGATGTCAAAAGTTCTTGAGTACTGGGAATCTCTGTAGTCCTCCATCTGCAAACAAGGAATCGCTTTGCTTGCATAGCCCACAGGGCTAGCCAGCGATATTCTAACTCTTGAAGGTGGGGGGCTTCTGATTTCATACCCAAGAGAAGTAGGGGGAGGGACCTGGGAATGTGTTTCTGTAGGACTTTGGCCCCTATCTCACAGACATTATCCAATGTCTGCTGTATTAGGGGACAGAACCAGAGGACATGGAGCAAGTCTCCAGGTTGGGAATTACACCTCCAGCATAAATTGGAGCTTAGGACCCCTGCCTTAAGCAGCACCATCGGTGCGCGGTACCATGAGTGAAGAATTTTATTTTGTATTAATCTACTCCTTGCATCTGTACAATATTTTTTGGCCTCTTTCCAACATTCTTTCCACTGTAGATCTGTAAACTCGTGGTGTAAAGCCTCCTCCCACCTCTGCTTGGACTTCTCAGTTTGACTGGGCAGTATGTTCCAAAGGGCTAACTAGCCAGCCCCTTTTCTTTTGTTAACCAAGAGGGTACAGTCTGGACATCTCTCTTTGTTATGTGGGATGTATATTTCTGGGATGTACTATGCAATTGCAGGTACTTCCAGAAGTCAGAAGTGGGAAGTGACCATCTGGTCTGCAGGTTGGCAAAGGCATCTATTGCCATAGAAGATGGAGCTAATATATCTCCTAACTTGGTGATACCCCTGTCTTCCCACCCCTTCCAATACACAGCTCATTTTCCAATACACAGATTCTCATTCCCCCACAGTGGCGTTAATTTGACTAGTGTCAAGCACATTTTCAGTTTTCTCCTTATTTTTTCCCAGCATTGCAAGGAGGCTCCTATGGTGGGGTGCACCTTGAGATTTGTTGAGGGGTGTTATAGACCAGAAGTGATAAGGAGAGCTTCTGACTTACAGCCTGTTCTATTGCCACCCATTGAGGTTGGGGATTAGTTCCTGTACCCAGCCACTGTAAGGTTTGCGCCATATGAAAGGCCCACTTGTAACCATTGAACCAAGGAAGACACCACCCTCCTAGGCTCCAGTGCACCCTAAGTTTGTTCCTACTATACCTGGGGGGGGGTTCCCTTCCCATAGAAATCTTCTAACTGCCTTATCTAACTTCTGGGTCCAGCTTTGCGGTAGAGAAAGGGGAATATGTGCCAGGAGATAGACAATTTTAGGTGCCAGAATCATTTTAATTGCAGCTATCTTGCCTGCTAAGGTTAGATGGAGTTTAGTCCATCTGGACATGTCCTCCTGCATGTCCAATAGGAGGGGGTGGAGATTATAATCCCATAATTTGGAGAGATTGGTAGTGAAATGAATACCTAAATATGTGATACTTTCCCCTGCCCATTTCAGATCGGTGTTCCCCAGTACTGTCGGCTGGCACCTAGAGCTAAGAGGAAGTACCTCAGTTTTAGTGGGATTAAGCTGGAGGCCTGACAGCCCTTTAAAGTGGTGAAAGGCAATAAGTATGGAGGGCAGTGCCTCAGGCATATCTGCTGTAAGGACCAGGAGGTTGTCCGCATAGTGAAGAGTAGTATATTCCTTGCCATCAGCGAGGATTCCTTTGATATTCTTGTTATCCCTAAAAGTGGTGGCCAGGGGTTCCACAGCTAGCACAAACAACAAGGGAGACAGGGGGCAGCCTTGTCTAGTGCCATGAGCTAATTAGAAAGAGGGGGACAAGGATGAGTTAGTCAGCAAGCTGGCTGATGGGAAGTTATATCGTGCTGCTACCCACGAGCGAAAACGAGGGCCAGTTCTCAATTTCTCCAAGACAGCATGGAGATAGTCCCACTCCAAAGAGTCAAATGCCTTTTCAAAGTCTATAGCTACCGCAGCTGCCGGTGTCGGCAGTTGAGAGGCGAGTTGGGATAGGTTAGTCAAGGTCCTGAGATGGTCTGCACTGTACCAGCCAGGGACAAAACCAACTTGAGAAGGGTGTATAAGCTGCGGTAATAAGGGTCCAAGTCTTAATGCCATGGCTTTATTAAATATTTTACTATCCACATTGAGGAGTGAGATTGGACGATAACTGCCTGGGGAGGTAGGGTCCTTCCCTTTCTTGGGCAGCACTGTAATAACAGCCTCTGTCAAGGTGGGAGGCAGAATCCCCTGCCTCTCAGTCTCGACATAAGCTTGTTGAAGAACTGGAGCAATGATGTCAGTTAGAGCTTGCCAAAAGTCCATTGAATAACCATCCCCACCTGGGGCCTTCCCTGGTTTAAGGGAAAGCAGGGCTTTCTTCACATCTTCTGTGGTTAGTGGGGCATCTAGTTGGACCACCTGCTGTGAAGTTATAGTGGGAAGGTGTGTTGAGTGAAGAAAGGAGTGGCTTGCCTGGGGATCCACTTTTCTAGAAGAGGCATATAAGGATTTATAGTATTCTGCCATAACCGCATTCAGTTCCGTGTTTTTGGTATGTATTACCCCCGAGGTACCTCTCAGTCCTGCTATGTGGCGGTCAATTTGCTGCTTCTTCAGCCTATAGGCTAATACCTCCCCCCCTCCCAGTATTTATATTTTAGTCTCAAGATGGAGAGTTGAGCTTTTCTCGATAAAAGAGAGTTTATCTCCATCTGGAGACCTACCATCTTCCTACAAAGTGGGTCCTACCCAGCTTTCCCTCTGTGTTCTTTATGTTGTTGCTGTGCTGCTTTAAGCTCATCTTCTAGATCTTTCAGTTTTTGCTGCCTACATCACCTCTGGGCTCCTGCATAAGCAATAATCCTACCTCTCATGGTAGCTTTGAATGCCTCCCATCTAACCCCGGCTGTGGTGGTCTGAGCTGGGTTATCTTGAAAAACAGCTGTGCCTCTGCTTTGGCCCAGACCAGGAACTCCTCATCCTTTATTAGCAGGGGATCTAATCTCCAGGAGGTAGAGGTAGAAGTGTGTGGGCCCCATAGAATAGTCAGTTGAACTGGGGTGTGATCCGAAATTACTATGGGGAGCATACTGGACTATATAGCTGCCTGTGTAATCTGGGGGGAAGTTAGCAGAAACTCGATACGGCTATATGAGCCATGTACCAGGGAGTAAAAAGAATAGTCCCTCCCCCTGGGGTTCAGTACCCGACACACATCTGTGAATCCTTGGGCACTCATGCAATTTAACAAGGCTCTCCTTCCTTTCTCATGTACATTCCCTTTTTTTATCGTGGTTTTATCTAGCATGGGCTTGAGCACTAGGTTAAAGTTCCCTCCCAGTATGGTGGGTAAGTTGTCTTTATGCATATTAAGGAGAAATTGAGAGGTTTGATGAAAGAATGCTGAGTCATCCTCATTTGGCCCATAAATATTCCCTAATGGAATAGGCCCTGTAGGGGTCTGAAAAATTCCAAATACCCACCTGCCCTGTGGGTCAGCCCTGGATGTGATGAGAGACCAGTGTAGCTGCTTATGTATTAAAATAGCTACGCCACGCTTTTTTGTTGGGGCTGAGGCATGGACCTCCACTCCCACCCAGTCTCTTTTAAGGAGTTCATGTCCTTTTCCATTAAGTTTTGTCTCCTGCAAGAAGGCCACCTGGGCCTTAGCCTGTTTCAGGTAAGACAGTGCCTTCTTCCTCTTCACCGGTGTATTCAACCCCCTCACATTCCAAGTAAAACAGATTAAATCAGCAATAGTCATAGCTCCCGGGGGATAGTGGAGAGTAAAATAAATGTACACCACTGGTACGGGGGAGAAGGCACTGTCCAGAGAAAGTTAAGCAAAAAGGCCTATCCCAGGTTCTTGCTCCAAATGTAAAAGGCTTTCTAGGACCACCCTAATCTGTATAAGTGATCTACCTTTGCTTAGAACCAGCCCCCTGTCACTTGTTTGCAACAGGATCTCACTTGGTTGATCTTTAGACATATGCCACCCCTTAATCCAAAACACGAACAAATACGAAAACTAACAGTCAAACATATTTACAAAATGCACTACTGTTCTCCGTTGGAGCTCACCTGCATATACGATCCCCTGCCACCCTTGGAAAGGCAGTATCTGCAGAATGGCTCCTGAGGGCATGGGAGTCCAGACAGAGTCTGGCCTGTCTTCCTTCTGCATCCCAAACAGTATAGCAACCTGGGGGGGGGGAGGTGGCTACATGCAGAGATAATATACATCAACCTGCACCAACCTCGATTACCTTCTGGATTGTTTAATGACCACTAAGTAGAAGTAGGGGACCTTTCTGGGTATATATGAATAGTAGGGGCCATGGACCTTTACTGCTGGAGATCTTCCCATACCCCCATGATGCTAGGTACAAGTAAAGGAGAAAATGGGGTCTCTTAGTCCCATGATTGAGTGACCATTGTTTGCTTGTCGTAAAAGGAGTACTCCCGAGGCATCTACCCACTAACAGCACCAGTGACCCAGATCCGCTCTGGCGTTAAGGTGCATGCCCAGGCCTCCTCTTCAGGTCAGAAACTCCCATTCTTGGGGTTTAGTGGAGTCGGGCCTTGTGTAGAGCAAAAGGTGCATGACCGCTCTCCTTGGACCCTGCCATATACAATGAAACATCTGTTTCCCTCTATAGGAGTCCCTAAGTCCCAAGGTGTTTGTACTAGTTATTTTCTACCCTTATCTCCGCCCCTGCTTCAACATTTCCTCCCCAGTTGAGTACACAAGGTATATCATCTGTGGGTTAGAGATCAGTGTACCCTGAAGGGGTATATGTCCAAATGTCTCGTGATCTCTAAGCCAAATCAGCTAAAAAATAAAAAAATTAGCCCAGACCAGAAGCAGTGACAATAAAGTGATCCCCCCTGGAACTACACGAAAGAACACATATAGAGTACTTATCTAAAACACAGCTCAGGAGGTTGCTTCGGGGCTCTGAGCACTTGCTGGTGTTTCTCCTATGACCTGGTGTCCTTTGTGGTATTCGGGTGCTGCGTCTGGGGACACTGCTCCTTCTTTAGGACCAAGTCATCCCTGTGGTGAGGTTCGTTATGATTAGGATCTTCTTCCAGCAGCCTATTCATGGTGGACTGGGGGGCTGCTTCCATCGAGAGAGTTTCTTCAGATAGTGGATCTCTGGAGGGAGGCGAGGGGGATCTCAGCACTTCGTAAGGGTTACAGGTCATATACCGCACTAAAGCCGTACTTGCATCTCGTTGCATTTCCTGATCTGTCTTCTCCAAATAAAGGGTCATTCTGATATGGGGATGCTCTCTCCGCCTATGGCTATCTTTTGCTGTTATTTTCCTGCTGTGTCGAGGTAGCACTTTGAGGGCCTCAGGCTGAGTTTCAGAGTCTGTCAGCATTCCTTCAGACTCTGGGGGACCTGAATGGGTGGGGGGTTTGGTGGGTTCTCCTTGGTAACTCATTAGAAAATCTTCCAGTGCTGCTAGTGTCTCAAAGGAAAGTGGGACCCCTTTGTGTATTATACGTGTCATGGATGAGTACCTCAGAGAGTACTGAATGCCCATTTTCTGCATCTTGTGGCACACTTGGGTATAGTCTCATCTTTCATTTGAGAGATCTTTTGAAAAATCCATAAATATAGAGATCGGGTGTCCCGGCCAACATAAACAACCCACTTCTCTGGCCCTTTGCAGCAGTGCCTGCCGTGTATTGTAGGCTAGCAGTTTCATTAGAATGGCACTAGGTTTTCCACCTTTGGCCGGCATTTGAGTGAGAGCCCGGTGCGCACATTTCTATCTCCAGCCGAAAGTCTGCTTGTGGGCCCAGGATTTCAGGAAGAGCCTGTTGTAGGAACTGTATCGTATCACGTTTTTCTACTCCCTCAGGAAATCCTAACAACCGCAAACTGTTCCTTCTACTGCAGTTCTCCAAATCGTCAACTTCAGCCAAAAGTAGACTAATTTTGCTTTGCTGGTCCCTCTGTGGTCCTCTAATCTCTTCTAACACCGAATCATGTGTCAGCATCTTTTGTTCCACTTTATCTATGCGCCCGGTCAGGTTTTGTATAGCCGCCGTTGTGTGGTGAGAAGCCTCGGTCACCTCGTCCATACGGTGTAGAAGCTTCTCGAAGAGAGTGTTGAAGTAAGCCAGGTTGAGTGCTGGGCCGGGCGTCTCGTCTCCTCCATGCTGCAGGCCATAAACGACTGAAGATCTTTTTCAGAAGAATCTCAACCAGACAGAAGGTAATTACAAATACCCAGAACCCTAGCAGTATTTTCTATTACTGTAATCTATGGTCTGTTGTTGTCTGAGGCACAAGAAATGTCGGATTAATTCTTCTGCAGGGAGCAGCTCAAGGTTTAAGCTGCCATTCGGTTCTCTGGTTAAGCCACGCCCCCTGTTTTGCACTTTCTTTTGACACTCCTCAGCTCCACAACCGCACATCTGACCGGAACAAAACTTGCCAGCTCCAGAGATCCATGGTAGCAGACAGTGCATACAAACTTTCAGGCAAATTGGTCAAATGGTTGCAAAGTTATTGAAGTACAAAAATTTGGGCTTAACATAGAAGTGGTTGTGCAACCCTAACTACACCTGCCCTAATATATTTTATAAAATGGGTGGGAAAAATTATGTCTGCTGATTGGTTGAAACACATCACATGCCCGTGCATATATCAGAGCATGACCACACACCTGCACTTTCACGCCCCCCCAAAACAATGTTGCCATTTTGTAAGATAATAACCCACTCTATGGTGTGCTGTCACACTCTGATATACACACACCAAGGCATGCGTATATCAGGGCGTGACCGCACACCATAGAGTGGCTTATCTATTACGTAACTGCCCAGCAGGGCAGGTATAGTTAGGGTTGCACAGCTACTTCTATGTTTAACCCAATATTTTTAACTTTAATAACTTTGCAATTGTTTGTCTGAGTCATCTGAAATTTGGCATGAGCATTGTTGTACCATAAGTCTCTGGATCTAGAAATTTTCATTTTGGTCAGATTTTTGGTTGTGGAGCTGCAGCACATCGAATGTGTGAAAAATCCTCAACTTTTGCAAATTCCTTGCCCATCCCTACAGCCCGAACGCTTTGTCTGTCTGGTCTGAACATTTCAGGGCATATGGAGGCTGGGTCAAGGATGTGCCTTTTGAAGATTGGGTGAAACAAACATTAATCCATTCAAAAGACATTAACGTTTAAAGTGTCCAATTATATCCTATGGGGAAAAATATATGTTCCATACAAAAGCAAGTGGTATTGTCACGAAAGCACCTTTTTCTGTTGTGAATGCTCTCAGTAGTGTTGTGTCGTTGCCATCTTGTTTTCAATTAGTGGTGGAGAAAAAATGTTACAGTTTAAAAACTAGTGCTCCTAGGTAAACACCAACTGTTGTGTTTACCTAAATGTCATCCTAAGAACAGCATCCATGCATCAGAAATAACACCAAGAAATATGTTTTTATTGGGCTGTTTGTACTGTCAGATGTACAAGCATGACACTTTCACTAATGTGTGAAAGTGTAGCAAAGTACTTTCACAATTTGCAAAACTTTCACAATTTGCGACAATACCCTCCCCAAAATCATGGTTTCTCTGCCACCTCACTGCCACTATACGGTTTGGCGTTTTGGGCTGCAATTTGCAGGGTGGCAAGCCCTGCAACCACAGATGTGCCTTTTGCTGGCTTGGTGAAATAAATTACACCAGTTGCAGAGTTACAGCACTCCAAATTTGCAAATGTTCTCATAGTATTACATTGTGGCAGCCATGGTGCCTTTCGGCACCAATATACTAACACACTAACATACTAAAAGTCATCAGATTTGGCCTGACAGTCTTTTGTATCTGCTTGGTAGCCAGCCCCTATTGGGTGCATGCTCTCCCACTCCCCCTAGCCCCCAAGAGGGTCATCTTCTGCTTCAATATACCCATGCACCTGTCCCACCCCCTCTTGAAGCCCTCCATTGTGGCCTCCTCCACTTGCCTCCTGGGTAGTGCATTCGATGGCCCCATCACCCTCTCAGTGAAGTAATGCCTTCTACATTCTCCCCTGTAATTGCCACCCTCCAGCTTCCACTCATGCCCCTTGGTTGTGCTCCCTTTCTTTAGGCTGAACATTTATTTGGCTCCACCTCTGTTAATCCCTTTCACATATTTGAAGACCGCTATCATGCCCCCCCATCTCTCCTCTCCTCCAGTGAATACAGTCAAGGGCTTCCAGCCTTTCCTCATAGGTCCTTTGTCTCATATCCTGAATCATCCTGGTTGCCCTCCTCTAAGCCCCCTCCAGCAGTCCTATGGCCTTCTTAAGGTGAGGTCTCCAGAACTACACACAGTACTCAAGATGCAGCTTGACCAAGGCATTATGCAGAAGGAGGATCATCTCCCTCCTCCTGGATGTAATTCCCTGGGCAATGCAGCCCAGAATCCTGTTTGCCTTTGCCGCAGATCTTCTGCAGTTTTCAGTATTATTCATTTTGGTGTCTACCACCACCCCCCAGGTCCCTTTCACTCATTGTGGCTTGCAGTGAGACCCCCCCAGGGTGTATACATGACCTGGGTTTCTGACCCCCCCAGATGCAGCACCCTACACTTCCCTGGATTAAACCTCAGTCCCCACCTCCTTAACCACCACTCCAGGGTATCCAGATCCCTCTGGATTGTCTCTCTCTCTTCATCCCTCTCTGCCAGTGCTCCCAGTTTTGAGTCATCCACAAAGAGGCTCATCCTACTCCTAGCCCCCCTTCCTATATCGGAGACATAGGCATTGAACAGGAGTGGCCCCAGTACTGAACCTTGGGAAATGCCACTAAAGACTTTCCTAGGGGAGGAGACTCGAAATATCTTGAAAATGGTTAGAGATACAGATTTTTCACTAAGCACAGCTTAGTACACCTTTAGGTGCATGGAGGTGGCTAGGTCATGAATACAACTGCAAAATAATTTTTTCCACAGTTGCTACAGTTACTGAGATAGATGAGCAATAATATCTGACAGGGTGGGTGGTATTGGGACATACTGGACCGCCCAGGGGTGTAATGAGGCCCAATGCTGCAAGTGGAGGGTCTTATCGCCACTGGAAGGTCTGGTATTTCCCAGTACCACCTACCCTGGAAGGTATTATTGTGCTTAGAAAATGGCCCATATGTAACATTTTAAATACAAGAAAAGAAAGTATTAATAAGAAGACAAAGAGGTGTTAAAAAACAATCAGAAGATGTGCTTCTTGTAAAGTAGTCCAAGTACTATGGTATGCTTGCCAGTAGAGGGTGCCGATATTTAGTAGACTGAGTGCTTAGCAGCAATAGGATTTATGTGACTTGCAGTTCTGTAGTGGGACTGAGACTTTGGAAATGGTGGAGTCAGGTCCCTTTTTTTTATGCGCAAAAGGAACACTGGGGTGACTGTGAAATTTAGTATAAGTGAGACGCTGTTTCTTTATAAAAGTAGATACTTAGTGTTAGTTTGCTCTGTGCATATTTGAAGGAGGAGTGCAGTCCCAGGGAAAGAGGAACACTAGGGTGACTGACAAATTTGCTGTAAGTGATCTGCTCTTTCCTGACAAAAGTATGCTTTTTGGTTACTTTGTGCAGGTTTGAGGGAGCAGCACAGTACCATAGCACACTGACAGAAGATAGGAGGGGGAGTCAAATGAAGCAGCTTCTGAAGTTGTGTGAGAGGGGTGAAGGATCATAGATTGCTAGATGCTGCTGGCTACCAGGGTGTGAGAGTGGGTGGGAAATCTTAACTCTAAGTGATCTACTCTTTCCGTACAAAATTTTTTTTTTTATTTACAATTTTTTCATTTTTCCCTTTTTCTCCCCTTCCTGGGGTCACAGCGTGCACATGCATATGCACACGTGGAGGTGTGCATGCATGCCAGGATATGGTGACCCCCTTCACCCCACCCCAGACTTACGGTGCTGCTCCTGCCACCTGTGCACCCATCGGACCTCCATCCAATGGGTGCCAGACTACAGAGGAGTGGGCATCCACCTCTGGAAGGGAAATCCCACTCCAGCACTCCCCCCGACCTGCACCCTGGTGACCCGAGGTCGTTCCTAAACCTGGGTCACTGGCGTGGCATGAGGTGTGGCGTCCAGCGCCCAACCCTCAGCGCCACCGGACTGGCAACTCAAAATTATTTTTGGGGAGGGGAATTTTGTGCAGCTTTGAGGATAGAGCATGGTCCCGTACCACACTGTCAAAAGATAGGAGGTGTAGTTGAATGAAGTGGCTGCTGCAGTTGTTTGAGAAGGGGTGTGAATTCGTAGGTTGCAAGATGGGCTGATGCTACAGGCGCTTTGCGGCTACACTGGAGTCGATTCCATTTATAAGACAACATAAAAAATTGCCTTGTCTGTGTTTTGTTGCTGTTTGTTGGGGTTGGGGTTGGGGGGGGGACCAGCTGCAAGTTTGTTTGCTAAGCGTGAGACAAAAAATGGTGGCTGGTCCATTTGAAAATCGGGGGTGTCCAATGATATCCCAAATAATGGGCTACCCCGAATTGGTACTTGTTGTTTAGCGGGCTCTATCAAAAAATATCCACTCACTAAAGTTGGTCTTCTAGCCAATCCTTATGTTAAGATTTACTTTGCCATTTTCTAATGCCAAATAAACATTATCAGGGTTGCTTGGAATGCCTCTAGGCCTGCACTGTCTGTCTGTACTTATGTGTAGGTGGGAGCACAGGGCCCAGATGACCTGCACTGCCACCTATGTACACTATTTATGCTAAACTTTGAGCACTGGGTTCTCATACGCTATGCCTCTACACTCGTGGGTAGGTGGGAGCACAGGGTCCAGATGGCCCATGCTCCCTTGTATGGATACCATTTTGCAAACCTGATGACATAGTTGTGGGTTGGTGCACAGGGCCTTGAGGGTCCATGCTCCCATCTATGGATACTATTTTGCAAACCTGACAACATAGTTATGGGTGTGTGGGAGCACGGTGCCCAGAAGGGCTGCACTACCATCTATGGATACAATTTTAAAAACCTGAAGACATAGTTATGGATGGGTGGGGCACAGGGCCCAGAGGGCCCATGCTCCCATCTATGGGTGACATTTTGGAACCATGAGGACACAGTTATGTTGTGGGTGGGAATGCAAGGCCTGGAGGGCCCATGCTCCCATGGATGGATACCATTTTGCAAACCTGGGGATATACTTATGGGTGAGTGGGAGTACAGGGCCTAGAGGGCCCATGCTCTCACCAATGGATTCTATTTTGGTAACCTGAGCACACAGTTATGGCTGCATGGGGGCCCATGCTCCCACCTATGGATTCCATATGAGTAAAATGTCACTGTCTCAAAAAGAAGGGAAATTCATTGCAAAAAAACTCCATTAATGCATCAGTTAGGGTTGATTCCACACCAACAAAAGTGTGGAAATTCGACATTAGAGTTACCAATCCTACCACCCCACCCCCCACCCTCCACACATCAACAGGCGTTGGGGTGTGTGTTGCGTTTGTTGGGCCTAAGTCTCACCCCACTGTCCTATACTGTACACCCTCAGCTTTTTACACATGGAATGGGGTGACAGTTAGGGCCGATGAACCCAAGACACACCCCGGTGCCTGTTGGTCTGTGGATGGTGGGTGTGTGTGTGGGGGGTTGGTATCTCTAATGTCGAATTTCCAGACATTTGTTGGTGTTGAATCAACCCTAACTAATGCAGTAATTGAGTTTTATGCAATGAATTTCCCTTCTTTTTGAGAAAGTGAAATTTAGTAGCAGTAGTAGTAAAATATTTTATTCACATAAGTTCATATAAATCGGGATTAACTCAATTGATATACACTAATTTACAATGAAATCCACAACATATTAAAGCAATATTGTTCCAAACACAAAGCTACATCAAACAATACAATAAAATTCCAAGAAATAAAACAGGTATTGCATAAATAGCTATTGTTTCATATGTTACTCATATGTTATCCATAGGGGGAAGCGTGGGCCCTCCAGTCCCTGTGCTCCCACCCACCCATAGCAATGTCCTCAGGTTTGTTAAATGGTATCCATAGATTGGAGAGGGGCCCTCCAGTTCATGCGTTCCCACCCTCCCATCTGTGTTCAGGCATAGCGCAGGAGGTCCCTGTGCTCCCAGTTTTGCATAATGAGATGCATCTTTGAGAGCACAGGGCCTCTGGGCCCTGTACTCCAGCCCACCATTAGTGTAGAGACATAGCACCTGAGGACCCTGTACTCCCAGTATTGCAAGATGATATCCATAGGTGGTAGCGCAGGCCCTCTGGGCCCTGTGCTGGCACCAGGGATCAACAAATCCCATAGCCCGACATCCTGGGCTACAATCTCATGCTGCTGGACAAGTACTTTTACTGCCCTGGGTTGTCCCACGGACAACCAAATTAGTGCTCGCTTTTTTCTTTTTTTTTTTCATTTGTGAGGTGCAGTGTAGTTTCAGCCAGTAGATGTCCCCCATTCATCTGTGTGGAGTGCCGGACACATAATTGTGAGTCCGGCACACTGCATGTTTGTACTTCAGCAGGTATCATGTGTGGCCACAAGAAAGGATAAGGAGGGATCCAAGATAGCTGCGGATCAGAAGGAGCACACCCATGGCAAAGAGGACCACCTCCCGACCTGCCCACCACCAACCAACCAACAGATCATCAGTACCCAGAACCACCCACAGGACTGACAGGCAAGTTGACGAATAGGGTGTTACCTAAAACTACCTGTCAGTCCTGGCATGGGGGGGGTTTGGTCAAGGATGTTCACGTTGGTGTCACTTAGGGAAAAAGTGCCATTTTCACTGAAGCAGCAGAGAAGTGTAGACGCGTTTTCTGTTCTGTTTGACCATGTGCGATCAGAGTTGGCAGTAGACAACAGAGTGAACTAGTGGAGGGAGGATGTCTTAAGTTAATTTTTTAGTCCTACTGCACGACATACAACTGGGGCTGTAAAAAAAAAAAAGGAAAATAAATCTCATTTTTGGGTGTTCTTGAGACAAAAAAAAACTTAGGAGATGGTGAAGGGGGAGGGGGGTAGGACAACAAGGCTTAGGCCCCTAGGCCATTTGGGTGAGGGACTGGGTCTGTGTTGTTCGGCTACATAAAGAATCAATGACCCTGATCCACATAGAAAAAGTAAACTGTATCTAAAGGGAAGTCTGAAAAAAAAAATCAGAATAAAGTCATTGAGTGACAAAATTAGAAGAACCTCCCCAAGCCACATTAAGCCAAGAACCAGGCATCCAGAAAGTTGTTCAACTTACTTTAAAAAAAAAAAAAAGAAAAGAAAATACCCAGAAGAGAACTAGAAAAAACTGAAAAGAGAATACATTGCATACCACTGTAGTGTACAGTACATAGGTCATCACAAAGGGGGATTTGTTTTCTGTTTTGTGTGGGGTTAGGGTAGTTGGACAGTTGCTGTTCTAGGGGAGAAAAGTGCTGTATGACAGGGAGGATCAGTCAGTGGACAGGCTATCTAAAGACAAGAAACGTGACCAAAGGAAAAGAGCCAGAATATTCCAACCTCATTTGCTGCCCACTTTCAAATGGTTAAGATACAATGAACAAAAGGGCCTGATGTATTGCACAGTATGTGAAAAATATCCTAGTCAGACTTCAACTCTATTTGTATTAATTTAACAGTAACATTTAAAAGATACATCATTTTTACTGTTTCTAATAACCTACATCTATGCAGTATTAATAATGCAACCCCACACCATTTACTTTGTTGCTACATCATTTTTAAACAATTTTCTTTACAATATGGACTTCCGACCATGGACTACAACTCATAACACTGGGACTACCATTTTTGGCTAGGCCAGTTGTCCTTGGACTAGCATGTAAATTTGAAATTTGTCAAGCCCTGGCTGGCACCCACATATAAGTATAGAGACATCGTGCTGAACAGACCTGTGTTTTTAGTTTTGCATAACAGTGTCCATAGGTGGGAGTGTGGGCCCTCTGGACCCTGTGCTCCCACCCACCAGTGAGTGTAAAGGCATAGTGTAGGAGGGTCCAGTGCTCCCAGTTTAGCAAAAATAGTATGCATAGATGGCAGCACAGGCCCTATTGGCCCTGTGCACCCACCTACTCATGAGTACAGACACATAGGACAGGCCTAGGGGCATTCCAAGCAACCCTCATAATGTTTATTTGGCAATATCTCAGTAACTGTAGCAACTGCGGAAAAAAATATTTCAGAGTTGTATTCATGACCTAGTCACCTCCACATGTGCTTAATAGGAGTACTAAGCTCTGCTTAGTGAAAAAATATGTGTCTCAAACCATTTTCGTGATATAGGTACCGAAAGGTGCTGAGTTTGCCACAATGTGATCCTATGGAAAAATTCACAACTTCAGATTGCTGTAACTCTGCAACCAGGGTAATGTTTTTTACTAAACCATGAAAATGCACATCTGTGGTGCAAGGACTTGCCACCCTGCAAATTTCAGCCCAAAAGCCCAAATTGTGTAGTGGCAGTGAGGTGACAAAAAAACATGATTTTGGGGAGAGTACTGTCACGAATTGTGCAAGTTTTGCAAAATTCGGAAGTACTTTGCTACACTTTCCCACATTTGTGAAAGTGTGATGCTTGTATTTGCGACAGTATAAATGGCCTGATCAAAAAAATAAAATTCTGATGCATGGATGCTGTTCCTAGGACCCTGTTTAGGTAAACACAACACTTGGTGTTTACCTAGGAGCACTAGTTTTTAAACTGTAGCATTTCTTCTCCACTGCTAACTGAAAACAAGATGGCAGTGGCACAACACTACTGAGTGCATTTGCAACAGAAAAAGCTGCTATTGCAACAGTACCACTTGCTTTCATGCAGAACATATATTTTTTCTCCATAGGATATAATGGGAAGCTTTAAACTTTAATAACTTTTGAATGGATTAATATTTTTTTCACCATATCTTCAAAAGATACTTCCCTGACCCAGTCCCCATATACCCTGAAAATTTCAGACCAGACAGATAAACTATTCGGGCTGTAGAAATGAGCAAAAAATTCACAAAAGTTGAGGATTTTTCACACTTTTCCAAGCTCCACAGCTTCGTAATAGCAAATCTAACTAGAATGCAAATTCCCAGATCCAGAGATCTATGGTACGACAACACACATACCACATTTCAGGTGAATCAGACTAATGGTTGCAAAGTTATTAAAGTTCAGAATTTGGGGTTTAACATAGAAGTGGCCATGCAACCTTAACTATACCTGTCCTATCGGGCAGGTATAAGATATATTATATTGGCATGGTAGTGCCAGTATAGTTTGGGTTGCCTTGCCACATCTATGTTAAAGCCCAAAGTTTGCACTTTAATAACTTTGCCACTGTACAATGGATTTGCCTGAAATTTTGCATACTCAGTCTGATACAATAGATCTCTGGATCTGGCAAGTTGCATTATGGTTCAAAGAGCAATTGCAGAACTGCAGAGCACCAAAAAATGCAAAAAATCTGGGGTTTTTGCATGTTTCTTTGTTCGTGGCTACAGCCTACACAATTTGTCTGTTTGGTCTGAAATCTTCAGGGAAGATGTAGTCTGGGTCATTGATGTGCCTTTCAAAGATCTGGTGAAAAAATATTAAACCTTTCAAAAGTTATTCAGAAAAACAAGTTTCCTATTATAGTCAATGGAAAAAAAAATATATGTCTCCTGAAAGCTGCCGCCACTACATTTTACTGTCGCAAATGGCCATTTTACAGTTATGTAGTGGCCATCTTGTTTTCAGTTACTGAGAGAGAAAAATGTCTGGCGTTTAAATTTGGGACCCCCTAGGTAAACGCTGACTGTTGTGTTTACCTAGTTGGTTCCTGAGGAACACAGAACTATCTTTTTTTGGGGGGTACCCCCACCAGAAATGGCTTTTTGGCGATCAGACCCTTCGTACTGTTGCAAATTGTAGCAGAATGGTTGTGACACTTTTGCAAATCACGAAAGTGTTATGCCCATTCTGTTGCAAATTTTACAAAATTTTCGCGATTTGTGAAAGAACATAACACAAAAACAGCAATTCTTTGCCACCCCACAGCATCAAAATGGTTTGCGCTTTTGAGCTGAAATTGGCAGGGTGGCAAGCCCTGGTCCCACAGATGTGCATTTTCATGGGTTGGTCCCAGAGCATTCATTGGGCCCATATTTACAGCTCTCTGAAGTTGAGAAATTTCCCATAGACTAACATTGCAGCACCTACAGTGACTTCTGATGCCCGTATCTCGGAAATGGTCTGAAATACGGATTTTTTGTTCTCCGCAACTTAAGCTTGCATGGAGGTTTTGAAGTCATGAATACCACTGCAGTGGAATTTTTTTCATAGTTGTTATGGTTACTGGGATATTGCCAAATTAGTGTTACAAGGGTTCCTTTTCAGTACTATTCGGCTGCTGTATGGCTCTCTACTTACCTGTAAGTGACAGCGCAGGGCTCAGAGGGCCCATACTCCCACATACGCAAACCATTACAAAAAAATGGGCAGCATGAGGGGAGCACAGGGCCTGGAGAGCCCGTGCTCCCACTACAATATATGAGTTACTAATTAGATTACACTTTCTCAAAAAGAAGGGAAATTCATTGCAAAATACTCCATTAATAAATCAGTTATAGTTGATAGTACACTGACAAAAGTTTGGAAATTGGAAAGGGTTACCAATTCCTACCACCCCATCCCCACCCCCCACCATCCTCTCACCAACAGGTATTGGGGTGTGTGTTGGGGTCATTGGGCTTAATTCTCACCCCATTCTCCTATACTACGTCACCTCAGCTTGTTTACCATGGAATGGGGTGAGAATTAAGCCCAATGACCGAGAACGCACACTCAGATACCTGTTGGTGTGAAGAGGGTGGGGGTTGGGGATGAGGTGCTGGGGTTGATAACCCTAACACTGAATTTCCAAACTTTTGTCAGTGTAATTTTCAGGGCAGAGAGCTTTTGGGTCACGGATGTGCCTTTTGAAAGTTTGTAAAAAATATTAATCCATTCCAAAATTATTAAATTTTTAATTTCCCATTATTTCCTATGGGAAAATTTACAGTATATGTATAATGGAAGTGAAAGTACGTTTCCCACACTGTCATCCAGTTTTACATACTTTGCACCTTAATAATTTTGCAACCCTTCAATGGATTTACATGAAATTTGGCATGCCTAAGCTCTGGAGGTAGATCTCTTGATGTAGTAAATTTTCTGTGAATCTGTTGTGCTTTTTCTGAGATAATTTTTATTTCCATTTTGCAGTCTTCCAATTTAACATATTTGTACCTTAATAACTTTATAACCTTCTCAGAAGGTATGACTGTAAATGTGATAAAGTTCATTTGAGCCTCTTCTGTGATTTGTGAGATATTGTGTCTCAAACATCATTTAACTTGCACGTTTATTTTTTCCACTTTTACTAACAGTCTTCCAGTTTTGTATAATTTGTACTTTAATACCTCTGGAGCCCTAAAACATATGTGCATAACATTTTACATGCATCACTTCATAGGGTTGGTCTGTTGTTGTCTTTAATTCCATCGGAATTGCTTGGGTGGTTTTGAAGATCCTGTGTCTCAAATATCCTTAAATTTAGGTGTTTTTTTCCCATTTTTGCAGTCATCCAGTTTTACATATTTTGCACTTTAATAACTTTGCAACTGTTCAACCGATATGCATGAAAGTTTGCAAGCGTAATTTTGTTTTGTACTGTAGATCTGATATTATTGCTAATTTAATTTTAATTGTTTTTGTGGTTTCTGAGATATTGTGTATTAAACATCCCTAAATTTACATGTTTTTTCCATTTTTGCAGCCTTCCAGTTTTGCATACTTTCACCTTAAGAAGTTAACAACCCTTCAATGGATGTGCATGATATTTTATGTGCATAATCCCATGAAGTAGTTCCGTTAATGTGGCTAACTTAGTTTGAACTGCTTAATTGTGACATTGTTTGCCAAAAGAACTAGGGTACTGCCACCGTTTGTGAAACTACTTTGCCAGATATGTCTCTTTGTCACTTCATAACTAAAAAATGGTTTGGGCTTTTAAGGTGAAATTTACAAGGTACAAAGGACTTGCCCAAATGATGTGCCTTTAGCTGGTTTGGTGGAAAAGTGCTACTGTGCAGCAGAATTATAGCACTTTGAAGTTTCAGAATTTCCCTTAGGTTAACATTGTGATGGCTGAGGTACTTTTCAGATGCTATATCTCAAAAATGCTTCAAGATACAGCTTCCGTGCTATGGGTAGTTTAGTACTCCTTTGGATGTACTAAGTTGTTTTGCATATTACCAGGCCCCATTTTAAATTTTTGGTGAATTGTAATGAATGGGGCGCATATGACTTATACTGTGGCATGCATTAGCAACATGGCAGCAGTACTGTTTTGCAGGACATAGTGGTATCACAACACACTATGCACTGATGGGAGTCCCACATGCACATCAGGGAAATTACATACAGTAGGCATGGATGGGAGCACTGGGTCCAGAGGGCCCTGTTCCCCCACTGCTCACTATGGACTGATGGGAGTGCAGGGCCAGGAGGGCCCTACAGTCCCACATGGAAATGAGGAACAAGTACAATAGACATGTATGAGAGCAAAGAGCCCTTCTACTCACTGTACACTGATAAGATCAAAGGGCCCAGAGGTCCCTGTGCTTGCACATGGAAATGAGGGATAATTACAAAAGGCATGGATGTGAGCACAGGGCCCTCCTACCACTCCCATAATCAAATAAAGCTATGATTATACTTTCTCAAAAAGTAAGGAAATTAACTGCAAAAAAAATCATTAATGCACCTTTAGGGTTGAAGCATCAAAAGTAGGGAAATACAACCTTAGGGCTCCCAAGCCTAAGAACCCGCTCCACTGTGCATGCAGGAACAGGCATGAGGGGTGTGTTTTGGGGTTGAAAACCCAAATGTTCACCCCATTCTCCTATGCTGTATCATCTTACCATATTTACTCATGGAATGGGGTGAGCATTAGGGTTCACAACTACAAAACACAGCCCTCATGCCTGTTCCCACATGCACATTGGAGTGGGTTCTTAGACTTGGGAGCCCTAAGGTTATATTTCCCTACTTTTGATGCTTCAACCTTAATGGTGCATTAACAAAGTTTTTTTGCAAATAATATATATAAATAGTTGCTGGAGAGAGAGAGAGAGAGAGAGAGATTATAGTTAGGGTTGATTGGCCACTTCTATGTTAAACCCAAATGTTTGCACTTTAATAACTTTGCAACCATTTGTCCTATTTGCCTGAAAGTTTGCATGCGCTGTCTGGTAGTTTGCATGCGCTGTCTGGTACCACAAATCTCTGGATCTGACAAGTTACATTCTGGTCAGATGTGCAGTTGCAGAGCTGTGGAGTGCCAGAAATGTGAACAATACCACTTGTTTGGCAATTTCTTTGCTTGGAGCTACAGCCCAAATACTTTGGGCTTTGGTCTACAATTGTCAGAGTATATGGGGTCTGGTTCATTGATGTGCCTTTTGAAGGTTTGGTGAAAAAATATTAATCCATTCAAAAGTTATTAAAGTTTAAAATTTCCCATTATAGCCTATGGGAAAAAAATATATGTCCACCTTGAATGCACTTTTTTCTTTCGCAAAAGCACTTTTGACTGCCACAAATGGGTTATGCACTTTTGTGCTGCTGCCATCTTGTTTTCAGTTAGCGACAGCAAAAAACGCTGTAATTCAAAAATGCTGCTCCTTGTTAAACGCCAACAGTTGTGTTTACCAGTTGGGGCCCAAGGAATATGATCCTGACATTATTTTTTCAAAATAGTGGCCAGAAATACAGTAGATTTTCTGAGTTTCAGATGTTTGTAGTGCCGCAATTTGTGGCACTTCTTTTATGAAACTGCCGCAAATTGCGGCCATTTTCACGCAACTCCTGGCACTGTTGTGCAAAAACTGACACAAACTGCAGCACTGTTTTGTGAAAATTGCTGCAATTTGCTGCAATACTTTAACTGGAAAAACCCATTGGCCCTAGTAAAAAAAAAAGTTTCTAGCCACTTTTTGGCCCAAATAACATTGGAATTGTGTTCCTTGGCCCCCCTTTAGGTAAACACCTATTGGTATTTTCCTAATAAAAATAATTTTCTCCTTTTCATGCCTCTATGGGGCCAAGTCATGTTTTATTTATTAAAAATATTTGTGCTATACGATACTCCCCTGATGTGCCTATTACTTTCACTCATCCACTTTCTCTTTGTGTTTACTATATCTGGGAGATTTATGTTCATAAGATCGCAGTAGACTGTATACTTCCATAGCAAAATTTCTGCTAGGATATTGTGGATTTACACCATAATGTTACTGTGCCTGTTGATGATTGATCTGGCTGCATGTGGAATATGTTACTCATGACTGTCACAGCAATGTGAAGATGATGTATTGATAATCAATCTTCAAATAAAATTATTCTATGATAAAAAAAATATATATTTCTGCTGACATCAAGGTGCCCAATCCCAATGTTGGTGGTAGGAATACTCCCCACACTCACTTGCCACTGTGGGACACTGAATAGCCTACTCCCAGTGTCCCAATTCTTTTAAATGTGTCCGTCATCATCAGGGTGCACAATCCCTATGTCGGTAGTAGAACTCCACCGACACCCCACCACCCAGCCAGTGTGGTACACTGGGGAACCAACTCCCAGTGTACCAAAAGATTTATTTTAAATTTCCCTTTTTTTACCAACATCAGGGTGCCCAGTCCCCACGATGGCACAACCCCCCCCCGACAGTGTGGGACACTGGGTATCCCACTCCCAGTAACCCAAATTATGCTATGTACTACCCAGTAATGTGGGACACTATGGAGCCCACCCCCAGTGTCCCAATATATTGTCATTTGTACCCATCAAAAAACCAAAACAGTCCCCTGACATCTTTTTTTAAATAACCTAGAAAGAAGAAAATGGTCCCTTATCATCTCCCCCAGTCCCCCTCCCCCATCCTGACCCTCCCACTGAGCAACCCACCTCCTCACACACACCCTTGCCTTATACTTACCACCGGAGGCCATTGGCTGCCATCTTCTGTTGACCGGGACATGTCTGCACTCTTCAAAGCTGAACCACAAACTGAAGAATCAAGGCAAGTGCCATATAATTGCCTGTCTATGGAGTTTTGAATGTATCTTGATATCTCAGCCATTTTTTGCAATTTGTACACCAAATTTTCGACATGGACTTTTTGGGAGCTCACCTCATGAACACTGTCACTGTCATTTCATTAATCAGATCGGAAAGGTGATTTCACAGTCGCTGCACAGAATCACTTTTCAGGACTGATTAATGAAATGACAGTGCCAGTGTTCATGAGGTGTGGTCCCAAAAAGCCCATGTTGAAAATTTGGTGCAAAAATACCAAAAAATATCCAAGTTACACGCAGTCATTAAAATGTTTCTAAGCACGCTCGTAACTTCACCAATTTTTTATATTTTCACTCCAAATTTTCAACATTTGTATTTTTTCACACCACCTCATGTACAGTACAGCTGCCATTTTTCACATCTTGCCCAAACCATGTTTTTACTACTGTGGCTCAGAATTGCACATCCATTGCATGAAATCATCTTTTAGGACAGAAGAATGAAATAACAGTGGCAGTGTTCATGAGATGGGGTCCCCAAAAGGCCCTGTTGAAGATTTGGTGGCAAAATTCCTAAAAATGCCTGAATTATGTGCATCCATTGAATTTATTCTACACATGCACATAACTTTGCACTTTTCAATCTTTAGACACCAAATTTTCAGCATAGTCATTTTTTCACACCACCTCATGAACAGCAGAGCTGTCATTTTTCACATGCTGCCCAAAATGTGTTTTCATACCTGTGGCCCAGAATGGCATTGCAGTTTCACATAATTACATTTTGCCTTGCATTTCACAATTTCTCTGTACCAGAGTACATGAGGTGGGGTAATAAGATGGTTGTGCTGACAATCTGGTCACTGTTGCTAAACACAAGGAAGTGCAGGGCCCTGAGGGCTCTGTGCTTCCACTCCTACATACATATGCACATCTATGGAGTGATTGGAGTGCAGGATCCAAAGGACCCTGCGCTCACATAGTAAAATAAGCATACTATTATACTCTCTCATAAAGAAGGGAAATTCATTGTAAAAAAATTCTATCAATGCAACAGTTAGAGTTTCTATTACAGTGGCAAAAGTCTTTAAATTTGATGTTAGGGTTACTAACTAACACCCCACCCCAACCCTCCACACACCAACAGGATAAGAGTGTGCCTTGTGGTCATCAGGCCTAACTCTTACCCCATTCTCCTATACTGTACCATTTCAGCTTGTTTACACATGGAATGGGTGTGAGTTAGGGCTGATGACCCTACAGTACACCTGATGCCTGCTTTCGTTTGTGAAGGGAGGGAGGGTGGGGTAGAGTGGTAGGGTTGGTAACCCTAACACTGAATTTCAGACTTTTGTCACTGTAACAAAAACTTAACTGATGCATTAACGTTGTTGTTTGCAATAAATATACTGTATATCTATAGCCACTATAGCTAGGGTTCAACAATCACTTCTATGTTAAACCCCAAATTTTGCACCTTAATAACTTTGCTACTGTTTAACTGATTCACATGAAATTCGCTGTCAAGGACCAAATACCTCTTCATGTGGCAAGTTTCATTCCAGTCTCATGTGTGGGTGTGGAGATGCAGTGTGCCCAAAAACTTGAAAATGACCATTTTTATTTAAATTCTTTGTCATACCATTTCTCAAAAATGGCAGGGAGGTTTGGTCTGAAATGTTTAGGGTCTTTCAGGCTTGAGTTGCAGATGTGCCTTTTGAAGGTGTTGTGAAAAGTATCACTCCATTCAAAAGTTATTAAATGTTAAAGTTTCCCATTATTTCCTATGAAAAAAGTTAGATGTACCATGCAAAAGCCTATTTCTTGATTGCGAAAGTGTCATCCTCTTTTGCAAATGGGGAATGCTATTTCATGCTGCCACCATCTTGTTTTCTGGATGTTAGGGAAGCAAACAAACTTTAACTTTTCAAAAAATATTGCCAGTTACTAAACATCAGCAGTTGTGTTTACCTATTCAGGGCCCAAGGATTAGATTCTGGGGTCACTTTTTCACATAAATCTGCAGATATATTTGTATTTTACTTGGTATTACTTGGTATGAAAGAACAGAAGAAGGCCAGAGCCCATTGAGACTGTTCCCCACACTATGTGGGACATTATTTATCTATTATCCCTCAACCAAACATCCATTTTGTTTTTAAAGACAGTGGCACTAGTTGCCTCTACCAATTCTTGTGGCAAGGTGTTCCATACAATGGATGCTCTTATTGGAAAAAAGTTTCCCCTTTTGCTGGTTTTATAAGTTTTTACTTCAAGCTGTTTATTATGCAGTATTGGAACATGTCTCCTTTTGGAGAGTGTTAGACCACATTTTTCCATTAGATCTGGTGAATTTATTAAATTAAAAACCATAAGCATATCACCCTTAATCTTCTAGTTTGAAGAGAGAAGAGACCAGTAGCTTTTAATCTGTTCTGATAATCTAAGTTTGTTAATATTGGAATCATTCTAGTTACTCTCCTTTGAACCTGTTCAAGAATTGCTATGTCTTTTTTTTGGTTTGGATTCCAGAAAGGGGAGCCATAGTCTAGATACGGTCTAAGGTATGCCCTATACAATGGAATAAGGCATTGTTCAGTACGATTAACAAAAGTGCATTTTATTTGCCTCAAAAGTCTGTTGGTCATGCAAGCAGTTCTAACACAGTGATCATTTGATGTAAGTTTATTATTAACATATATCCCTAAATCTTTTTCACAATTTGATGAGTGACGTGGTAGTCCGTTTATATAATATATCATTTTTGGATTATTTACACCGAAATGCACTTCTAAACATTTGTCTTGATTAAACTGCATATGATTTTCATTTGTCCAAAGTGTTAATTTTTCCAAATCCTTCTTTAATGCAGAAATATTTTCTTGATTATTAACCTTGCCCCCCAATTTAGAATCGTCTGCTAATTTAACCATGAAGTTATTTGGCCCTGTTTGTAAATCACTGATAAAGAGAATAAACAATGTTGGTCCCAAGACCAACCCCTGTGGTACACCACTTGTCACACTACCCAAATCAGACACGATATCATTAATTCTGACTCTCTGAGAATGATTTGTCAACCAGTTTAAAGTCCAGTTGACAATATCAGGTGACAAACCTAGATTGTGCATTTTAGTAATGAGTTTTTCATGTGAGACTTTATCGAAAACTCTACTAAAGTCCAAAAGAATTACATCACTAGGGATATCCACATCTAGTAGAGTACTTATATTATTGTAAAAAGATATCAGATTGGTGGTGCAGGAACACTTGGGAGTAAACCCATGATGATTTGAATAATAAATTCTGCCATTTTAAGGATGTCTTTTATCATTTTGTTGTCCACTCCCTACCCCTGAGTTGGGGGTCTGTACACCACTCCCATGCAGATTGAGGTGCCATTTCCTCTCTCCAGGGTGACCTATAGTGACTCATCTACTTCATGTTTACTCTTTAGTTCTGTTACTTTAATCCCTTACCTTACATAGAGAGCTACTCCTCCTCCTCTTTTACCCTCCGTGTCCCTCCTGTAGATTGTGTATCCTGGTATGTTGACTTCCCAGTCATGGTTCTCTGTATGCCATGTTTCAGTGACTGCCACAATATCCAAGCATCCCTCTTCCATCAAGGCCACTAGTTCAGGAAGTTTGTTACATAGACTATGGGTATTGGTACTCATCACCCTCCATTTTTTGATGGCCTTACCCCTTTTAGCCCCATCCCTGTCCTTACTGCCTTTGCCTTTTTTTGCATTTACCCCAGTCCTGCTCCTGAACGGATTCTCTACCTTGGTGTTTACCTTACTAATTACAGTGTTTTGTTGGGGGAGGCTGGGATTTCTTTGCTCCTTTTCAGTGCCTCCCATCTTGGCTAGTTTAATGCTTGCCAATGAAGCATTTAAACCTACCACATAGGATCCTGGTTCCCCCCTGGACAAATGCAGACCACCGTGCCAGTATAGGCCTGCATCCCTCCAGGTGGCTCCCCAGTCCTCAATGAAGCCAAAACTCTGAGCTACACACCATTTTATTTAACCATTCATTGAATCCCATGGTGTGGAGTACTCTAGCATCATCCTTGCCATAGACAGGCAGCACCTCCAAGAAGATTACCATACATGCTACTTGCCTAAGGCCCTCCCCAACTCTACAAACTCCTCTTGCACTGCTCTGATCCCATTCCCAGCCAGGTCATTTGTCCCTAGGTGGACAATGACATCCAACTCCCTTCCTTGTGCAGCTGCTACTGTGATCCTGAGGATTTGCTTCCTGTCCCTCCGGGCCGTGGAGCCTGGCAGGCACCTTACCTCCCTCTCCCCTTCCTCCCCACTTCTACCCCCCTATTGATTGAGTCCCCCACCAGGAGTTGTTTCCTTCCCCTGTGGGGTCTCATGTCACCCTCCTGTGGGTCTCTTTTGTGGAGGTTCCAAGCATCCTTCTTGATCTCCACAGCAGGTGCCTCCATAGAGGAACCACTCTTCGTCAGAACAGCATATGAACTGTGGAGAGATACAGTTGGAGGGATGCACCTCTGTTCCACCACCCTCTCCCTCCCTGAGCCCACCGTGGTCCAACCGCTCCTCTTTATTGGCAGCCTCTGAGGCAGCGGCAGTGGCCCTGGTGGTCCCTGGGTGGGTAAGAGTTTTCACAAATCCTAGCCAGGTCAGCCTGGAGATGTGCAACCTTCTCCCTCACACCGGAGATGTGCCTGCAAAAAAGCCAGCATTGCAGCCTCCAGAATGTGTCCCAGTACACTGCCACCCCTTCCATCATGATTTATTTTGTGTCCCCTCACCTGTTGCTTTTTATGCTTACTCTCTCTTCTGTCTACGTATTTTTCCACCTACTTTCCTACTGCCTATGTACCCTTACCACCCTCACCCTTCCTGTTCTGGGTCAGGAACTTCCTGTAGTCTTCAGTAGTCTCCTTCCTCCTTGATTGGACTCAGAATTCCAGGAGCTGGGGTGGGGGAGAAAGAGCTATTTTTCTTTTCCCTTCAAAGTTGATGAAACTAATGTGTCTCAGTGATCCTTCCTTTCCTTCTGCCAAACAAGAAGTTCCTGTTGTCAGTCAAATCCAGTGGCTATAAAAGTAGAACTGGCTTAGGGTGGAGGGGTGGGAAGGAGGGCAATTAGTAATAAATTCTGTAGCTTTTTTAGTCAACTGCTTGCTCTGAAAGCAAGATTCCCTCTGCCAGAAACTAGCAGCAGGAAACTATAATTGGAGACAGCTGCTTTTCTACTGCTCAAGCCACACCCCAATTAACTTCTCTGCTCTGCTCCTGATTTAGCAAACTAAGTTGATACAGGCCCTTTCCCCAGAGAAACACACAGTGACTTTCTTCTTTTTTTAACTTAAATGAGACCACCGTCTTCTAATAAAGTATCTGTTTGCTTAATCCCAACAGGCATTGACTCCTGCTGAGATAGAAGTGATTTATCAGTAAGAAATTCTCTAGCTTATTTAGTCAGCTGCTTGCTCTGAAAGCAAGATTCCCTCTGCCAGAAACTAGCAGCAGCTACAGCCCCACACACCCTCACTCACTTGATCTGGTCCCAGATTCACGTTGCACTTTCCGATCAAAGACACATCTTGCTGCTAGAACTGGTGATTGCAATATGAAAAACTAATGTAAACATGGTTCTATGTATTTAAAAGGGGGTTTCAACTTTTATGCAAAATTTAGCCATTTCTGAGATGTGGAATGGCATTGCAGTTGCACAGAATTATGTTCTGGTGAAGATTTGAAATTTTTTGTACCAGGTACATGAGATGTGGTAATAAGATGGCTATGTTGACAATCTGGTCACTGTTGTCTTATAAATGGAAGTGCAGTGCTCGGAGGGCCTTGTGCTTTCACAGCTACATACATATACACATCTATGGAGGGATGGGAGCGCAGGTCCCGGAGGGCCATGCGCTCCCTTAGGAAAATAAGGATACAGATATACTATCTGAAAAAGTAAAGAAATTAGTTACAAAAAACTCCATTAATGCATACGTTTGGGTTAAAGTGACAAAAGTAGGGAAATGTGCATTAGGGTTTCCAATCCAAACACCCCACCCTGCACACATCAACAGGCATCAGGGATGTGCCTTGGGACTTCCATCCCTAATGTTCACCCCACTCTCCTATACTGTACCCATCTCAGCTTATTTACTTATGGAATGGGAAGAGTGTTTTGGGCTGATGACTCCAAGGCACACTCCCAACACCTGTTGGTGTGTGCAGGGTGGAGGTGTGGTGTAAGGGTTGGAAACCCTAATGCCACATTTCCCAAATTTTTTTTTACTTTAACCCTAATTTATGCATTAATGGAGTTTTCTGTCAATACATATATATATATATATATATATATATATATATATATATATATATATATTAGGGTCATGAAGCCTAAGATCCCACCCCCACTGTGCATGCAGGAACAGGCATGAGGGGTGTGTTTTGGGGTTGTGAACACTAATGCTCACCCCATTCCATGAGTAAGTAAGGTAAGATGGGTATGGCTTAGGAGAATGGGGTGAGCATTATGGTTCACAACCCTAAAACACACACCTCATGCCTGTTCCTCCATGCACAGTGGGGGTTGGGTCTTAGACTTGGGAACCCTAAGGTTGCATTTCCTACTTTTGATGCTTCAACTCTAATGGTGCATTTCCTTTGTAATGAATTTCCTTACTTTTTCAGATAGTATAATAATATCCTTGTTTGTCTGTGGGAGTGCAGGGTCCCCTGGTCCCTTGCTTCCATTCTTGGAATAACAGTGACCAAAATTCCAGCATAGTCATCTGATTACCCCACCTTATGTACCCCAGTATATAACATTTTTGAACCAATGCCAAAATGTAATTTTGCACAACTGCAATGTCCTTCCGTGACACAGGTGTGAAAACACATTTTGGGCAGGATTTGAAAACTGCAGCTATGACATTCATGAGGTCTGGTAATAAGAAGGCTATGTTGAAAGTC
Source organism: Neoceratodus forsteri (assembly GCA_016271365.2). Classification (NCBI taxonomy): domain Eukaryota; kingdom Metazoa; phylum Chordata; order Ceratodontiformes; family Ceratodontidae; genus Neoceratodus; species Neoceratodus forsteri. The sequence goes on along the minus strand of CM057449.1, from coordinate 1,255,706,071 downwards.
TGTGGTCAAAATATTTAAAATTTCCAAAGTTACAAGTGAGTGTAGCAAAATTAGAATGGATGATCATTACTTTGTTTTTTTTTATATTTTTACTTCAAATATTTCAACATAGGCTTCTTAGGACCCACCCCACAAGACCCATAGGTGAAAATTTACAAATCCATGCCAAAATTTCATTCCTTGCCACAGGTGCAAAAACATGTTTCAGGCAGGATGTGAAAAATGACAGCTGTACTGTTGATGAGGAAGTGTGAAAATATGGCTATGTTGAAAATTTAGAGTCAAAATGTTAAAAAATACCAAAGTTATGCCTGTGCTTAGGAAAATTTCAATCAACGCATGTAACCTGGACATTTTTAGGAATCTTTTCACCACATTTTCTTGGTTTACTCAGTTTTAAAGGCAGAAGATGGCACAAGGCCCATAGGGACTGCCAACATGGGCTTTTTGGGACCCCACCTCATGAACACTAGCACTGTCATTTTGTTAATCTGTCCTGAAAGGTGATTTCATGCAGCAACTCTGAACAGTATCTCAGAAACCACATAGGTGATTCAAATGAAATTAGCCACATCAACAGACCTATTCCAAGAGATTATGTATGCAAAACTTCATACACATTTATTGAATGGTTGCAAAGTTATTAAGGTGCAAAGTATACAGAATTGAATGACTGAGAACATGGAAAAAAACATGTATGTTTAGGGATGCTTGGGACACAGTATCTCAGAAACCACACATGTGATTCACATGAAATTAGCCACATCTACAAACCTACTCCACATGATTATGCATTACATGCACATCCATTGAAAGACTGCAAAGTTATTAAGGTGCAAATTATGCAAACCTGGATGACTGCGAAAATAAAAAAGTATTTTCATGTGGAACATCTAACTTATACCATGGGAAATAATGGGAAGATTAAAAATGTAATACTTTTCAGACCACAACCTAATGCCATTTTTGAGATACCAGTGGTCAAGGAAATGGCAAAAAAAAAATTAATAACTTTAAAACCTCCCAAAGGATTGACACAATATTTACCACATCAACAGACCTACCTCTAGTCATTTTGCATGCCATATTTTGTGCAAATCCATGGAATGGTTCCAAAGTTACCATACCAGTATAATATATATATGTGTGTGTATATATATATATATATATAATATATATATATATATATATATATATATATATAGATAGATAGTATCAGTGGCTCAGTAGGTAGCACACTCGCCTCTGATGCCAGGAGATCAGAGGGCTGTGGGTTCAATTCCCATGTCTGGCACTTGGGTTAATATTCCAGTACTGACACTGTAGTGCAGCATGAGAGGGGTGCTGCACTTCTGAGGTGCCGTCTTTTGGATGAGATGTTAAACCAAGGTCCCCTCTGCCTGTTCTGGTGGTAGTTCAGGTGGATGTGAAAGATCCCATGGCACTTATTGAAAGAGTAGGGGAATTTCCCCGGTGTCCTGGCCAAATTTCCCTCATTCACTATAAATTTCACCAGCAGCTTAATCTGGTTCAAGGTCAGTTGGCATTAATCTGTATCCCCCTTCCCCAGGTCATGCCCAAAAATAGGCAGGATTTGTGTAGTGCACTTACCCAGTAAACAATAAATAAATAAAATAAATAAATAATATATATATATATATATATATTTGTTGCAAAAAAGCTAAACTGAACCATAGCCCTAAACTTAACCCTAAACCCTAACTCTAACCTAACCCTAATCCTAACAGTAATTCCCTCACCCATGCATAACACTAAGCCTTAACCCTAACTCTAACCTAACCCCTACATTAACTTAACCTAACCTCAACAGAACCCTAACCCTAATTAGGATTAGGTTGGAGTTAGTGAGGGTTAAGGATAATGTTAGGGTTAGGGGTTAGGTTAGGGGCTTAGGTTTCAAGTTAGATTGAGGTTGATAGAGGAGGAAATTAAGGGTTAGGGTTATGGTTATGGCTAGGGTTGTGTTTGGAGGTTAGGTTAGGGGGTTAGGTTTAGGATAGGGGTTGGAGGTTAGGGTTATGGGTTAGCAAAAACACATAAATCTAAGGATTTGAGAGACTCTGTAGCTTGGAAACCACACAAGCGATTCACATCAGATTACCCAGATCAATAGAACTGCCCCATAAGATTATGCATGAAAAATAGCATGCAGATCCGTTGAACAGTGACAAAGTTATTAAGTTGCTAAATATGCAAAACAGGATAAACAGTTTGCAAAAATGGAAAAAAAAGATGTAAATTTAAGGAAGTTTGAGACTCTGTATCTCAGGAATTGCACAAGCCATTGAAATGACATTTGTCACATCAACAGACACACCCAATGAAATTATGTATGCAAACTTTCATGCACATCTGTTGAATGCTTGAAAAGTTATTACGGTGCATATTATGGAAAACTGGATGACTGCGAAAATGGAAAAAATGTACATTTAAGGATGTTTGAGACACAGTATCTCAGAAACCAGACTTTAGACAAGATAGCAGACCTACCCAATGAGATTCTTCATGCACAATTTCATGCACAATGGTTGCAAAATTATTAAGGCGCAAAGTACGCAAAACTGGATGACTGCTAAAATGGAAAAAACATGCACATTTAAGGATGTTTGAGACACAATATCTAAGAAACCACACAAGCAATTCAAAGGAAATTAGCAACAGCCCCAGAACTAACCCAAGGGATTAAGCATGCAAAACTTTATACAAATTCATGGAATGGTTGTAAAGTTATTAAGTTGTAAAGTATGTGAAACTGGATGACTGTTCGCAAAAATGGCAAAAAACACGTTTGTTTAGGGATGTTTGAGACGCAGTATCTCAGAAACCACACATGCGATCAACATGAAATTAGCCACATCTACAGACCTCCTGACAGAATTATGTGTGCAACATTTGATGCACATCCATTGAATGGTTGTGAAGTAACTAAGGTACAAATTATGCAAAACTGGATGACTGCAAAAATATTTTAATGCAAAACATCTAACTTTTCCCATAGCAAATAATGGGAAAATTAAAAATGTAACAACTTTTGAATGGATTAATATTTTTTTACCAAACCTTCAAAAGGCACATCTGTGAGGCAAAGGCTTTCTATCCTAAATTTTTCAGAGCACAACCTAAATCCATTTCTGAGACACAGGTGGAGAAAGAAATGGCTAAAAACTGGTAAATTTAGGGATTTATGAACTGTCATAACTTTAACATCGTTCAAAGGATTAACACGAAATTTGCAATGTCAATAGAACTACCCATAGAGATGACACATGACAGATTTCATGTAAATCCATGGAATGGTTCCAAAGTTATTCAAGTTCAAACATTTGGCTTTAAAATAGAAGTTTGCAGTCAACTCTAATATACTGGCACTACTGTGCCAGTAATATGTACACACATATACATAAATGCAAGGCAGTGGCATTAGCCATGAATGATATGCAATGTGCTAAAGTTAAACATTCCGTGTGTAGATATATAATATAATACACAAGGTCCCCATTATATATTCCATTTATGTAATAGGTTTGGATGTTGTATGTGTTTTTTAGCTGTTTGCATTTTTTCTTTTGTTATGTTTCTTAATGTTTGTGTGTTTTTTTGTAACTTTTTGCATTTTCCTCATTATGTTTTCATGGCTGTTGCCATGGATTTGGTGTTAGGTGTAAGCTCTGATATGGCAATGTGTAGCAGATTGGATAATGGGGCTGGCTTGAAATGTTTTTTTTTTCTAGTGCCAGATGGTAGCGGTTTTTAGTGATCACACAGTGAAAACAGAGTTTGTTGAGTTTTCAGACAGGTGTATAATGTTGAAAAAAACTTTTATTTGTTTGACTACTGGAGGAGATGTGTGTTTGGGTCATGTAGAGGAGCTAAGATGGAGAGTGAAATGAAAATGCTTCTGGGAGATGTGACAGTTCAATTTGGGTACAGGAGCAAAGAGTAAATAAAGAATCTGCTTAAAAAAAATGTGTTGTTTTACATTGGGGGCTGACTGATCAAAACTATTCATTTAGCAACACTTGCCTACGGAGTGTAAGACTGAGAAATTGTTCAGGGACATTGAAGCAGTGCCAGTGGGTAGGCAGCAGGGGAGGACAAAGGATGATGAATTTACCATATGTATAAACTGGCCATGATACACTTATTATTTATTTTTTTATTTTATTTATTTCAATTCTAGGATTACAATTACCTTTGAGCCCAGGGCTCTTTTACAAAGGTTCCACATCAAGACATAGGAAGCACATGACAATAGACAAAATTGTTACACAATAAGGGTAAAGGATATTAAGTTAAATTCAAACAGACAAGGAGAGGGTAGAGTGGAAAGGGAGAGGACAGTGGGGGGTGGTAGAAAGAATGGGAGAGGCACGGAGAGGTAAGAGAATGAGAAGAGAGGAGAGGTGGGGGATAGGTAATGATAAGGGGGCGTTGGGGTGGAGCTGCCAGGAAGGTGGCATTGTCAGGTGCTGTAGAGTGTGTGGGGCAGAGGCCAGACTATTGCAAGTGCATTATGTAATGAGCTAGATATAGGAAAGAGCGGTAGCGGAGTGGTATTGCATAGACATTATCAATGACAGTCACAGATGCTGGAAGTGACCAGAGTGTTACAGAGCCTGGATTTGAAGGCCCCTAGCCCAGTGGTTTTGATAGTGTCATTGGCAAGACAGTTAAACCAAGTGGGTGCCCTGTAGGTGAATGAACGCTGGCCAATAGCTGTGCAGCAGCGAAGGATATTGAAAAGTTGTGGCTTTGATCCCCTGGTAATTCTGGAGCTGGTTTTTGTTTGAAGGAGTGAACAGACCCTTGGAGAGGCAGTTGCCAACTGTATTTTCTTAGCAACCACGCAGGTTTGGTACTGAATTCTATTATTAAGTTGAAGCCAGTTAGCTTGTGAGTAGAGGTCACAGGTGTGTGTGAGCCGCTCGGCCCCAGTGATGAGTCAACAGGCCTTGTTTAGGGTGGTAGTAATCCTTCTGAGTGCAGTGGTAGTGGCAGTGCCATAGATGACAAGACGATAGTCAATCTGGGAGATGATGGAGCTTTGAACTGCGTCAAAGAGGGCCTCTTTAGTCAGGTGCCGACGAAGCCGGTAGAGTAAGCCCAGTCTAGTATTCACGGTTTTAGTGACATTGGTTATATAGGTTCCAAAAGACAGGTGTGGGTCTAGGGTGATTCCTAGGTATCTGAAGGAGTCAACCTGTTCCAGGGAGTCCCTGAGGCAGGTGTTTAAGGAGAGTTGGTGGTGTTTGTGCTTGTTTTGGTGGCTGGTGAAAATCATAGTCTTCGTTTTTTTCTGGTTAAGGATTAACTTATGTTCTTTGAACCAGTTTTCAACAGAGGTGAAGCCGTGTTGAAGGGCTTGTTGCAGGTGGCATGGGTCATGATGAGAGGCAAGAATCACCATGTTATCTGCATAGAGTATGACTTGCTGAGAGGTGGAGTCGGGGAGGGAGTTGAGGAACAGGCTGAACAGCAATGGGCCCAGAATGGAGCCTTGGGGGACACCAGAGCGAACCAGTTTAGTGTCGGAGACTACTCCTGATATTTTTACACATTCAGACCTGTTGTCAAGATAGCTATTGAACCGTTTCACTGATTCTGCGGAGAGGCCAATGTTCAGTAGCTGATACAGCAGGAGGGGGTGGTGGACAGTGTCAAAAGCCTTTGACAGGTCGATGAATGTAGCTCCGGTTAGGCGACCCAGATCATTGACCCTATTATGTGTGAAAATGCAAGATTCTACATTTATACTCATAGTACCTGTCTTACAAACATTTATACTCATAGTACCTGTCTTACAAACCTTTTTAACAAATTACTTGCACTTGTACTATATTGTATTGTTCATGGTGTGCACTTTATTTTTCAGAATTTTCAATATTTCATTGTTTGATTTATTGTATCCCTTTTCCTCAGGTTGCACCTAGAAATGAGTCTTGTCTCAATGTGCCCTTCCCAGTTACCAATTCTCAAAAAAAATAGCTAATAATCAAATGGAGTTTCTGTCCACTCATACTGCATAAATATATATATTTATAAAATGGGTGAAAAAAAATCTGTGAAAAAGGCTGTCCCCTGATTGGATAAAACACACCACATGACCATGTATTATCTCACAATGACCACAAACCTGCACTTTTTTCTATTTTTCACCCCCTTTCAAAACAATTTTGGCCATTTTGTATGACAGATAATCCACTACAGGGTGTGCGGTTGTGCTCTAGTATATGCATACCTTGGGTGGTTGAATGTACTTGTCCTGTAGCCTCCAGTCTCACGACATACACCAAGGTGTGCATATAATGGAACATGACCACATGTTATCAAATCAAATCAATTCAAAATTTATTTATAAAGCACTTTTCCAAAAATCAAAGCGCTAATACAAAACAGAGATAAAACATCAACACTAATAAATAAAAATGTAAGAACAGTAAAATAACCATAAAATAAACTAACCAAATGCCAGCAAAAATAGATGACTTTTCAGGGATCTCTTAAATGCTTCCACGGACAGGCACTCTCTAATCTGATGAGGTAGAGAATTCCACAGGGTGGGGGCCATAAAGGAAAAAGCCCTTGCCCCAGATGATTTATAACAGACCCTGGGAATCTTTAGCAATCCCTCGCCAGTGGAGCGGAGTGGGCGGAGAGGACAATAGGGACAAAGGAGATCTTGCAGGTAGCCTGGTCCCTGACCATGTAGGGTCTTATAGGTCAGCAATGCGACCTTGAAGGTGATTCTCCATCGCACTGGCAGCCAGTGCAGTTCGTGCAGCACAGGTGTGACATGACAAGTTCTTGGTAGCCCTGTCAGCAACCTAGCTGCCACGTTCTGCACCAACTGCAGATGACAGAGATCTACCCCCGGCAACCCTAGATATAAAGCATCACAGTAATCAAGACGGAAAGAAACAAAAGCGTGAACCAGCACAGGAAGGTCATCATGTGGAACAAGGTGTTTTATCCAGGCGATATTCCTCAGATGGTAAAAGGAAGATTTGACAGTGGCCGACACCTGCATCTTTAGTGTCAGCGCACTGTCAAAAATAATGCCCAGATTTCGCACCTGTTCAGAAGGTCTCAACTGGGTATCCCCTAATAAAAGACCAGAGGGGACCCCAGGAGTCAACTTCTTTGCATAATGACCCGGGTCAATGACTAATACCTCAGTCTTATCCGGATTTAACCTCAACCAGTTCGCACTCATCCAATCCTGAATCTCAGCGAGGCAGTTGTTAAAAACCAAGACAGCATCATTTTGTTCGGGTACAAAGGACATATAGAGCTGAGTGTCATCTGCATAGCAGTGAAAACTCAGCCCATAACGCCTTATAATGTCTCCCAACGGTAGCAGGTACACCGTGAACAACATGGGAGAAAGCACAGAGCCCTGCGGCACCCCACAGGACAGAGCAAAGGGGGCAGAAGAAAAAATCCCTGAAACTACCCTTTGACTTCTGCCTGTGAGGAAAGAATGGAACCATCTGAGGACTGTCCCTGACAGTCCACAAAGTAGCCGCAGGTGATCCAACAACATCCCATGGTCCACGGTGTCAACGCTGCAGAGAGATCAAGAAGAACCAAGATCGAACGGCTCTTCTGATCTCTTGCTATTAGGAGATCATTAAGTACCCGAACTAATGCAGTCTCAGTACTATGCCTCTTCCTGAAACCGGACTGAGAGAGGATCATAGACTTCATGGGTGGTAAGAAAGTCATCAAGCTGTAACGCTGACTATTTTCAATAACCTTGCCCAAAAGGGCAGGTTAGAGATTGGTCTGTAGTTAGCAAGGCAGTCGGGGTCAAGAGAAGGTTTCTTCAAAAGGGGTGTCACAACAGCCTCTTTCAAGGACTCCGGAAACACCCCTTGATCCAAAGAACCCCAGACTATCCTCGCAAGGATTGGTCCAATCGCATCCATGCATCCCACAAGGAGGCGGGTAGGACCAGGAACCAAACTACAGCAAGTCGGTCGCAGACCTTGGACAATCTTCATGATATCCATGATCGCTGGCTGGTCGAAATCCATCCAGACAGGCCGAGGGCATGTAACCCCATGTTGGTCACTGCAATGCTCATTTGAACGCATGCCGCGGATCTCCGATCTGATTGACGACACCTTATCATCAAAGAACCGAGCAAACTCATCGCACTGTATTTGTGAAAAAGCTCCCTGATTCCGCAGACAGGCTGGATTGCACAGTCTGTCGACGGTCCGGAAGAGCTGAGCAGGTCGGTTTCTTGATGCAGTTATCTCCCTGGACAGGAATTCTGCCTTCTTATGGGAGATTACTGATTGATAGTCCACATAATGGGCCATCAATCTAAGTTTGTCATCTTCCAGGCTGGATTTCCACCAACAGCGCTCCAATCTTCGCCCCTTCCTCCTCAACTCCCTCAAAGTCCCATCAAACCAAAGGGATTGAGGGCGGAGGGAGAGGGGGAGAACACGGACAGGCGCAATGGAATCCAGTGCCCTCAACACCATATTATTATAGTGCACTACTAAGGCATCTGGTTCCCTGCACTCCATCGGCCAACTCGATAGGTCCAGCACCGCCATCAGACCCTCAGGGGTAACTCCCCTCAAAGGGCGGTACTGGACCATCTCCAGTTTATCTCTTACATATATATCTATTAATATCAAAAATTATATTATGTACTGTATAAGTTATGGTTAAAAGGCCACAAAAGGATGAAAATGTGGCATTATGTTTTTTTTCAACCTTAACACCAAACCCCCTCTACCCCAGCCCTTCCATGGATCACCCAGGTTCAAGCTACAGGTCCAGAGCTGTGACGTATGCGTCTGCTACTTCAAGCTACAGGTCCAGAGTCATGCCTCTGAAACCTGCTGCTTCCCATAGGGCCCATAGGATCAGACATGAATTTCTTTGTGTAGGACCCTTGCCCAAAGCAGAAGATGTGTCATACGTATTTCACACAGGGCCCAATACCTGTAGCATGAAACAGCAGATGAAGAGTATGGCCCTGGATCTGTTGCTTGACCTTGGGTCACAGGGGTAGGGGTTGTGGAAGTTGGGGTGAACGTTAGGGTTGAAAAAACTCATATGAAACATTTTTTTTCTTTTTGTGGCTTTGTATCCCTAATGTATGCACTAACATAGATTTATTTGCATTGAATGTTACCACTTGTTCAGAAAGTAGTATTATAACTTGCTTCACACAGGGTCCAAAGATTAGAGATGTTAATACTCTGGCAAAGTTGGTGTGAAGTGGGAGAACTTTACATTTCATAAAGCTTCACAAAATTCCTCTACTTCACACCAACTTTGCCAGCATCTTGTTTCAATATTAAAAAAATAAAAAAAAATCCCACTTACTCTTTGTTATTGAAACCCACACCACTTCCACTACACCATTTGTTTACTAACTGTATCCCCCACCTTTACCCAGCTAGATCCCCACTTGTGTCCTCCTCTATACCCTGAGAAGTTTTATAAGCAGAGTCAGTACCTCATTGGTTTTCCCTCCCCCTCATGCAAAAGAAAGTTCTTCCCACTTACTGTACTTCTCCCTGTCCCTGATATACAATTACAGAACCCCCGCCCATGCTGTTCCCACCCTCTTGGGAATAAATACTATTATCCCATACCGCGTTATTTTCCCTCAAGCATGTAAAGTGCAGAGCAGTTACTGATTACCCCTTGTCCCAGTGGTATCTGGCAGCAACCTTGGTTAACATGAAACCCAAACCAGGCTTGTTGCATCAGAAAACATACTATGCATCTATTGAACCACATGACAGTTCATCCATGTTCATATTCTTGCAACTCAGTGTAATAAGCCCCTAGTCTGTAAGAGCATTGAGTCATAACCCAGATTTTAAGTGTCCAGTTAAGTCCACAAGTCCAGTCAACAATCCTTTTCACCTCCTAGTCAACACAAAGGGGAACAATCCATGGTAAGTTTCTGGTCATTGATTGTAGGACCAATATTAGCAGCAAATGAGATCCCCTGTCAAGTGCACTCAGCACTGCCCACAGGTGCCAACCTGTTTCCAGAACATGTTCAGAGTTCTGTTGTGAGACTGGAGCCTCTGATTCCATGATTCTCCTGTTGTACTCCATTTAGCTAAAGATCAGTTGTAACGGATTTTGAATTCTACCGTCTCACTCCAAGGAAAGTCACATGAACAGTCATATGCCCATCCCAGCCTTATATGGCCTGAAACCTGGAGTTTTTCCTGGAACCCAGTTATTACTGTATGTTACCCACACAAACGCCTTGAGTTGGGACTGGCTTTGGTCCCTGAAAGACATCCTTTCATAGCCATGAAGTCACGGACCAGCCCGGCTGAACCATCACTTCTAAGCCTCCACTGTAGTGAGCTCCTTCCTGACTTACCAATTTACCAGTGGTACCTGCTTTCTACACATTGTTAAGAAACATACCCACCACTCTACCAGCTGGGGGAGCCTGCGCATGTCCACTTGACATCCCAAATGGGGACATGAGCTATAGTATAATAACAGCCAGTCATAAGACAATTAAATATGATCAGAGCATTAATACAATGCATGAAAAACATATTCAGGTTAATACAAGACAAAGAAAGAGCAAATACCATCAGAAAGAAGATTTCAGTAATGCACTACTTATATAGCAAACAATGTGCATAAAAATGCATGAAGGCTGTGGTGCTTCAGTGAGAGGCTGAGAACTAAGTAGTTTCAAAAGCAGATACATTATGGGCTAATCATTTCATGCAATCTGGACGAAAGTGCATTTCATTATATGAAGGACTGCACTGGCTGTCGGATGCACCAGTAGCACTACTGATTGCAGTGCAAATGATCTGGGATCAGGAGTGAACTCAGGGAGCTGGGGGGTCAGCTGGGGGGAAGGAGGATCAAGCGTCCAAATGAATGCTCTCTTCCTCCTCTGGGACAAGGGTCTGCAGAGCCTGGCATTCATCTGGACCTTGGGAAAAGCTGTTGAAAGGCTGACTGGGACTGCCTTACTGCTAAGGGGGGCCTGGCAGAGGCTGATGTATGTCACATGGTAGCTTGTGGTGTGCATCATGACATCATTGCACACAACACTCTTGAAGAGAAAAACAGTGGAAAAACATCTTGGCTGGCAGGATGACCATTGACCCCATGCAGGCCCAGCAGTCACCCTAGGCACTGCCTGAATGGTATCCATGTCCAGCAGATTAAGGAGGACTCTCCACCAGGTGGGGCAAGCCATGGTGGTATTGGGCAGGGAAGTCTGAGAGAAGTTGAGTGACAGAGATTGGGGCCAGTCAGAAGGGGGACAGTCAGAACAGTGAGAAAAAGAATAAATAAAAATATTGATATGAAGGACTGAAAGAAGGGAGGATTTTCCACTGGTGTGGGAGCTAGTAGGCGATGCAACAAGACCAGTGGTATTCCTATAGTGAGGGATGAGAAAGGTGTGGTAAGCAGAGTGTTTCAGGGAGAAGTATGGAGGGAAACATAGAAATGTAGACAGTCTTGCCAGAAAAAGACCATTGGTCCATCCACTCTGCCCTGTTTTACTCTACCCTACCCCGTGAACTGTTATATACACTGAGTTTTCACCCTCCCCACCCCCACTCCCTGTCTTGCTGCTATACTCTGAGTAACTGTTAAGCCCTTTACTCTGTCCCAGTCATGTTTGAACCCATTAATGGTTTTTGTGCCCACCATCCTTACTCTGTCCATGAAGTAAAGCTTTCTTGAATCCTCCTGAATTCATTGATAGCAGGGTAACTGGTAAAGATGCCAATCCAGAATTTGAAAATAATGGAAGTACTATGTGAGTGGGACATATCCTCGAGGGAAAGCCAAGTCATCTCAGTATACATAGAGCTGTGGTGAGTATGCAGAGGGCAGGAAAGTACAAACCACCATAAGGTACTGAAGAGTGGATCAAGCCTAGCCAGGTAGGACTCAGAAGTGACACAGTAGACCACATAAGCATAGGCAATGATCATTTGCTATGGCAGCCAGAGATAAGAAGCAATATATATATATCTATACCACAGCAGAATCCCATGGAGTCTACATGATATATCTAAATTTATTGTTGCTGATTTCTAGCTGCCACCACACAATGCATGTACACACATATATCAGAAGAGAGGAGAAAGAAATTGCTTTAGTGGTAAAATGTGAGTGGGCTGAAAGATATGTTAAAATAAGTTATTCAATGATGAAGACTGCTAAGAACATAACTGACAAGTTTGGTTTCTAGAGTTTTTCTCTGGTCAGCATCCCTGAAGCCAGCTCAGTTACACAAACATGACAGGTTGTGAAGGAACAGCCTTAACCTGAAGCTTGGATTTTCTGCAGACACCAATAATCTGTATCATTCCCAGTCTGTCCTTATTGTTTCTGAATGGATGATGAGTGAAGTTTGGCAAAACAGTTACCTTAAATAAATATGTATGCTCTTTCTTGAAATATATACTTTAGAAGCTGAATGCAGGTATTTATATAATGCTGAAATTAGATATCCATACATCTCATGAATGATGTTATGCAGGCATCTTGGTTAATAATATACTCCAACTAAATTTATGCTCACATTACTTTGTATGAACTACAAACATAAATACCATTTTTCTATTAAATTCACAGGCTACCACAGTTACTATGAGTATAATGTCAACAACTGACTTTGGTATCATGAGAAAGGACGAACCAAAAGATGACAACTCATTCCTCCTTTATGGATCCACCACTGCCCAGATTAAGGAGGAAACTGAATACATCAAAAAGGTGGGATCAAGGGAAGTCTATTCTGTCTGTTCTGCTTGAAAACTGTAAGCTTGGACAAAGCTAATCTTGGGTTGGAAGTTATGACTGTGTTCAATCTATAGAAATTTGGATCAGGGATGAGCAGAAGAAGTTCTAAAACATCTAGAAACAGTTAAGACCCAGACAGTTCTTTAACTTTTAGTAGAAACAAACTCTGATCAGAGCTAACACGGCTGCTGTACATTAACATGAAACAAAGTTTTAATTATTTTTTTCTTTTGTTACAGAAGTCCTTCAAAAAATGTAATGCTTTAATTAATATAGTCTGCTTTGGCTGGTTTTGTTGTTGAAGTGGGACGTGTTACATTTTAGCCATGTAACCACAGAGCTATTTTGTCCATTATGCATAGGTTTAGGCATACCACCTGGTTATTGATATTTTGCAGGGTTTGGCCTCTGATAATAATTTGTGCATGCATCGATGTGTGACTACTGTTATATTGTATATAGGGGTATCCACAGCTTTACAGCAGCAGTAACACAAACCTACTCTCTGAGACACATTTACACATATGCCTCCTTCAATTCCCAATATACAATATTAAAATAGTCATACATCGATGTATGCACAATTTACCATCAGCGGTCAAACCCTGCAAAATATCAATAACAAGGTGGTGTTGCACCTAAACCTATACATACTGGAACAATAGCTCTGTAGTTGGACTCCTAAAATGTATCACATCACACTGTCAGATATGGTCCTGATACTCCCACCAGCTCCTCTGTTCTCAGTGACTGCTTCTGAGACACCCCATCACCTGCCTTTAACAGTTCTATAAGCAGGGGTGTCACAAAAGTCTGTGCCCAGGTTTCCAAGGGTTACCATGCTTTGTGCACGCATTGGCAATTTGACCTCTTTGCCCTTTCCCACATGGTCCTTATAATAATAATCCTAGGGGTTGTGGCTCTTTGAAGTTGTAAGTGCTCTGGCTGCATTTATAAACCAAACACAGCACAATACTCCAGTGTTTCATGCATGAAGCATCTCGTGCATTATGATTTTAGATTGGCTGCCTCCTCCTAACCTCCCTTGTGTTATGTCATTGATGGGAGATCAACTGGATCAGATCACCCACCTAAATTATAATGAGCTGTCCATGGGGGACCCTGTGAAGCTGTCCAATGGGGACCCCACCGGCATCGAGAAGGACAAGCTCTGAGTTGGGGCCACCTATTTCTTCTCAGATGAGGAAGAGGAGATGATCAATGACAGGGTGACAACCCAGTGGAGTGTGAAATTCAACCAATAGACAGATGCATGGGGAAAATACACAAATGGCTCACCAACACAGGCTGCTCGAATACCTCAAAAACAGTAAAAGATAAACTTTATAGAGACTTCAAATTCTCCAATGGCATGCTAAGCATATACTGAGTGCACACATGATCAAAAAATGTCCTAAGTTTGTATATTTTGTATTTTCCCTATGCTCCTGTAAATATCATATCAAAGTGGTCTCAGTTCAAAATCACCAGGGGAAGCAAGGAACTACTCCAAGGAATTTACTGAGTCCCTTGAGCAGACAGGTCAGTGGAATGTGGACTGCTGATAAAATTACTTCTGGAAAGGCTAAGCTGGGTGCCCTGCTGAGGATAACTGTGAAGGATGATCAGAGGACTGAGCTTAGACATGGACACCTCTCCTGAGGTCAGTTCTCCAACCTGTTACTAAGTCCAGTTCCAGTTCTAAACCAGTGTGCAGCTAGGGGACTTAGACATCTGTGCTTTTATGTAGGGGTTAATGTGTAGCCAAACACAGATGTAATAAAGACTAGAATGGCAATTTCTTCTATATTTGGCAGCACATAAACATGGGCAAAGGCAATCAGCTGTTCCACATAGGTGGCACTCTCACTGGAGTGCAAAAAAGTGTTTTCTCTGCAGGATAGCTGGATCACTCAGAATAGGCTGAGTGACAACATCTGCAGTTTAAAAAAATGGCACATTGATTCATGGCTTCACTGCCTAACAAAAAGTGGCATCCACATGTTAGATTGCTCAGTGTGGTTGATCATATCATTGTTAGGTAAACACTAGGGAAATCAGGCAAGAAGATAGTTGAGATTTCCTGGAGATGAATCCCCCCTTCTCCTTGTATAGACCATGTGTGCTGTATATGTAAAAGTACTCTGTTTCATGACCACAAACATATACAATAAAAAAAAATACAGCCGACCTGCTGGCGCAGCGGTTGGATTTCCGATTGCGATGCCGATGACCTGGGTTTGGGAATGACCAGGGCCATCAGAGGGCCGGCCGGGAGGAGAAGGATCAAGAGTCCCAGGGACTGCTCTACTTCTCTGGGGGGGAGGGTGAATGTCCAGTGCTTTACGGACCCCTGGTGGAGGCCGGGGGTACCTCAGCAACCAGCATTCAAGAGAGGCCAGGGGGCAGGACAGATGCTGGATGTTATTGCACATTCCCGCCCCCCACATAAAGCACACAAAAATTCCTGCACACGATTAATGATGCCTCCTCTGCACCTGGCCTGTATGGTGCTCTGCCATTCCTCCAAGCCACCAACAAAATTATAGTACTATGGGCCACTGCAAGCCCTGAGCCCTGCCCTGGGGGGGGAGCCAGGGAGGCAATGCTGGGTAGCCGGCACCTTTTTCCGTCATAGACGGGTGGACAGTGGTGCCACAGACCCACCCGGGGGGGGGGAACCAGGTAGTATCAGTGGCAGTGGAGGACGGTGGCAATCAGAGAGTACATTGGGTGCAGGAAGGTGGCTGATAGCTTTGGAGCAAGGAGCAAAAAGTACAATAAATAAAAAAATAGGGACTACTGCTTTTTTTTACCAAATTTGCTCATCTTAGCACACCTCTGAAAGAGTCGTCAATTGTCACTGTGGAGCTTTTTTTTAAAACATGTTTTTCTTTTTGATTTTGTCAGTGCGTGTTCTAAAACATAGTACTTGTACATAAATAGTGTCATGTCCAACCAAAAAAGCAAAGAAGACTTTTATACTGTGGTGCAGGTGTAGTGCTCTTTGGAGGATGGCTAAAACTCAAAATAGTTACAAAAATCCAAGTGTAAAGAGCATTCAGGGTAGACTGTGACCATACAGTTCAACTTGGTATTTAATGCACAAATGCAAATCCACACTGAAGGCTGCATTTAATTCAATGTGTGGTGCATAGCTCAGCGCTTGTGTATACTCATGTTATGTGCTTGATGTTTATAGTCTTAGATTTGGCTTTTCTCTGTCTCCCACCCTTGGTGGAATGCTGGGACGGTGTAGGAATTAAGGTCCAGCGTTGTGGGTGACATAAGAGTGCAGGGGGGAGGAGGAGGAGGTTGGGGAGGATAGGGGGTGTTTCCAAAACACTCAAAACAGAGCAGAGGAAGCACTGAGGGTTAAGTAGGGGAAGTGGGAGGAGCTATTCCTCACCCCTTGAACTGCAGGCTATAGCCTTTCAATTCAATGTGTGCTACATAGCTCAGTGCTTGTGTATACTAGTGAGTGTGACTGTTATGTTTATAGACATAGACTTTGGCTTTTCTCTGTCTCCCACCCTTGGTGGAATGCTGGGAAGGTGTAGGAATTAAGCACCAAAAGAGTGTTACTGATTTGATTATCTCCTCCAGCTCTGGAGAGACCAGTAGCACACAGGAGAGGGAAAAAAAATCTTTTGGGGGAACTTCCAATGAACCATGGCTACTGACCTGCCTGTCCTCTGGGCATACTAAGAGGAGAATAATCCTAAATGTGGGCTTTTGGTTCTGGTTAGGTCCAAGAAGTAGGTCCAGACTTGCTGGTTGATGAGTCATTTCTCCGAATCCGACAGTGGGCAAGAAATGTAACACTGGAGGCTGAAGGTTCCATCAGAAGAAGACAGGTCCAATTTGGGTGGATGGCCGGATGAGAGAAGATGGTTAATCCATGTACAAGATAGCTGTATGGGAATGAAGAGCTTATTAAACTGAACACGAAGATACATTCAGGGAGCAAAGTCTAGGGATGGTAGTATTATTGTCACCCTGTCTGATAATAGATGAAAAGGCCTCCATGAAAGTCAGAGAGGAGGGTCTGAATGGAGCCCCAAAATAGCACCAACTGGAACCTCTACGAAGGTAAGGTTAGGATGCTAGTCAGATGCTGGAGATGATTTTGTTGATTGCTGAAACAGCAGGTACAGGAGCAGGAGCATCTGAAGAAGTGGTTGAATCCAGGGAAGAGACACATGGTGTCAGAGGTGCCATGCTACTGTAGTGTAGAACAAAACTGGAGCTTTTGGAAGCCCCTCTGAGGCTGAACTGAACCAGGAGAATCCTGTGTGGGATGACTGGATGAGTTGACTGGAATGGCCAGTGAGGCCATAGATGTAGACAGGCTGGATGATAGAACCCTTGCGAGTGGTAGCGAGGAATGTGTAGAATGTACATATGCGGTCTACTATACTAGTGGAATGTCTGCCAATATGCAGATTTTGAGGGATGATATCATAGATGGTAAGACAGCTGGGGAGTGTTGGCTAGATAAGAAATGGTGATGAGGTAGTCTCATAGACAGTGGTAGAGGTTATCATGTACGCATTGCAGGAGTATATGCAAGTTGGGAGGCTAGTGTGAGGCTGTCATGAGTCCTTTGAAACATAGGGTAGAATCGAGTACCTCAATAGGAAGGTAGAAAATGTCCCAAGACATCTGAGGAATTCAGGTGCGCTCCACGGAGATGTCCTGTGTACACAACCTGAGCTGGAACAGGAACAGGAAGGAATCTGAATTGCAATAGAGGAAGCAAATAGATTGATGAAGTAACAGGTTAGGCCTGTATGTGGGCTAACTGGAGTGTGGGACCCCACGTAGGTGTTTTGTATGCAGAGTTCAGATGATCAAACTGTAGTGTAGGTCCCGGGCAGTCAGACTAAGGAAGGTGAGATCCCTGCGTGGGTCTGACTTGGTGAAGATGGAAATATGTTTGAGTAATGAGAAATGCCCCCTCATGGAGCATGTTAGTTGTGGGATGGTGGGACCTACACATAGGTCTGCCGTGGCCGAGGACTGCATGATTCGAGGTAAGAAGGGCAAGATCCCCATGTGAGTCAGTTTGTAGATGATATGGAATTAAGTTTGAATAATGAGCAATACCCCATCATGGGGCATGTTTGTTTGGAATGGCAGAACCCCCACATGGTCCACCATCACCGTAGTATTGGTTAGTCTGAAGTAAGAAGGGCAAGACCCCTACATGAGTTTGCTTGCAGATGATATGGAAATATGTTTAAGTAATATGAAATGCCCCCTCATGGGGCAGGTTTGTAGTGAGATGGTGGGACCCACACGTGGGTCCGTCATGGCTGCAGGATTGCATGATCCAAGGAAAGAACAGTGAGACCCCCATGAGAGTCTGCCTGTAGATGATGAAGAAGTACATTTGAGCAATGAGTAATGTCTCATTGTGGGGCATTTTTGGGGGGATGGCGGGACCCCAAGTGGGTCCACCATTACCGTATTATTGAATAGTTTGAGGTAAGGAGAGTGAGATCTTGATGTGAGTCTGCCTTTAGTGATATAGAATTATGTTCAGTAATAAGTAAGGCCCCATTGGGCACTTTCTCTTGAGATAGCAGGACCACCCCAGGGGTCCACCGTTGCTGTAGTATGATAATGTCTAATATAAGAATGGCAAGACCATTTGTTTGGGATGGCGGGACTCCACGTGGTCTGCCATCTCTGCATTATTAGATGGTACTAGATATGAACCTGAGGAAGGAGTATGATTGCGAGAATCAAGCTAGGCCCCCACGTGGGCTAGCTGGATCAGCAGGTCCCACAGGCAGATCCGCCCCGGGGAAGGAGTAAATTAAGTGAGTTGAGTTAGGCCCTCACATACTGTAGGTTAGCTGAACTGGCACAACCTCTACGTAGGGCTACATGAGAAAAAGAATATTTGAATGAGCTGAGCTAGGCCCCAACATGGGCTAGCTGGACCGGCAGACCCCCACATAGGTCCATCTGAGGAAAGAGCTGAAGTGAATAAGTTGAGCTAGGCCTCCACATAGGCTAGCTGGACTGGCAGAAGCCATTTCTGTCACTGACGAACAGGGATTCGAGGTACAAAATAGGTCACATGCTAATTTTCCAGACTAGTTCATCAGAAAGATTCCATATTTAGCCACCCAGTGAGACAGACTTTTACAGCCATTACCACCATTTATAAAATTTGTCCCTAATTTAGGTAGTTTGTCCTTCATATGGGTAAGTCCCATCCCTGATTTGCAAACCTGGAGGTTGAGAGGTAAAGCATGCCAGATAGATTTCGAATGAAACTTTAGCTCACTAGTCCCTTACTGGCTATTAAGTCAATGTAGCTCATGTATGTGATGGGAGTTAACTCGGGCAGCAGCCATCCCTTGCTTTCGCTGCTACTAACTGACTGGAGAGCAGTACGTCATGATCCAATGCCCAGAAAGAAAACTTGCCCTATGGGGGACTGCCCTGCAAAGTGCCAAGGTCCACAGCCGTGGTGGCAAGGAGCAGAAGCCAGCACACAGGCAGACAGCAGGCGAGTTGGACCCACAGAGGAAGCATGGCAGGAAGCACACAGGAGCAGAATGTGCGGCAAAGCAGTGATGATCCAGGAGGGACCACACAGAAGAAACTGCCCTTCCATGGGGAAAAGTCCAGAGAACCCACAGTGAAACCGATGGAGCCCCAGATGGGGCAGCCCAGCAGTAGGCCGACTGGAGGCAGGCAGCTGACGGAAACATGGGAGGGGGCAGAGTCAGGAGCAGGAGACTGAGCAGGGCATCATGGAAGCAGAGCAGAGCCAAAGGCCAGGAATGGGGTGGCAGCTGGCAGGCAGGAGGCACCAGAAAACCAAGGAGAATGAAACAGGAGTAAAACAAACGATGCAGTATAGAAGGTACAGGAAAATACGGGGGGGGGGAGCTGAACGGGAAGAAGCCAAGGAGGGGTGAACACCAGGAGAAACAGAGCAGGAAAGCGGAGAAGATGCAGAGACATGGGAGGAGGGGACAAAGGAGGAGAGAGAAGGAAAGCAGGAGCAGAAACAAAAGTGGAGGAACAAGAGCAACAAGCCTCACCAGCCATGCAGCTCAGAAGCTCCTAGCATTTCCGAAACGCTCGAATCTGAGCAGCCGAAGCACTGAGGGTTAAGTAGGGGAAGTGGGAGGAGCTATTCCCCACCCTTTGAACTACAGGCTATAGCCTTTCCAAAAAACAAGTTATGTGTGTGAGACTTTGCCACATGTTTACTATGGGACTAACTCCTAGGTGAGAGTGCTAGCAACTGGACCTCACTGACATATACAGTAATAATAATAATGAATAGATACTTAAAATTCAACATGCTTGAATGTAGTTAATTCTTTGATTACGTTGCATGCTCATTAATAAGAACATCCCTGTGCAGAGTCCAGCATGTCTGCAGAACTCAGTAGTATTTGAAAGGTTCACACTTAAACTGTCAGGTGTGTTAGTGTAATATAAGAAACTACCTATACAGCCAGATCAAAATAGCCCTAGCACAGAACATGGGGGGGGGCATATACAGCCAGATCAAAATAGCCCCAGAAAAGAGCAAGGGGGGGTGTGAACCCACCTATACAGCCAGATCAAAACAGTCTTAACACAGAACACGGGGGGGGGGGGGGTGAGGTGTGTCTGCTTCCATGACAACACCCAGTTACTCAATATCCACTAACTGTAAAGCAAAATAATTCCTTTATAAGCACTCAAAAGCTATGGATTCTGTTTCAGATCATTTTCCCCGTTATTGTTCCTGTTATTATGTGATATACTGTAAGTGGTCCATATAAAAATAATGTGGTACTGCATTCACCCCTGGCACAGTGCTTTGCTGCTGCCCCTGATGTCCTGGGTTTAGCAGCATTTCAGAATTCTTTCATACTCATCAAATTTCTTTTGAGTTCCTCTGTATGTAGTCAAAAAAATGTTTTGGAGGGGGTTTGAAGAATTATACCTGCTTTGTTCATGATGTGGGTTCAAAAAAGGCTATGTTGAAAATATGGGGTCTGAATCTGGAAAAATACCGGTAGTAAATTTATAAGAAAACATTGAAGAATTTCAACATTGCTTCATACCTTTCTTGCTTTTTGAGATTTTAACCCCAATTTTTTAACATAGTCTTCTTATTGCCACATCTCATGAACCCAGTAGATGAAAATGTTCAAATCTCAGCCGAAGCATCATTTAGCACCACAAGTGTGAAAAGACATTTTGCACAGAACTTGAGAAATTTCACAGGCATCAAAGTCTGGCATGGGGCAGGATGCCAGAATTATTAAGGTTTCTTGTGAAGTTGCTCTGACAAGCCAGCTGCTAATTTGCAAAGGAAGAGGTGGCACTGCAGAGCGGCAGAGCTAGGAGCAGGACTGCAAGGGGTTAACTTGTAGACACTCTGCTAACTTCAATGGATCAGGCTGATTAGATCAGCTTATGTGGGCTGTCTGTGTTTTCTTTCTTTCTTTCTTTCTTTCTTTCTTTCTTTCTTTCTTTCTTTTTCTAGCAGAGCTGGGACCAGGACTGCAAGGGGTTAACTTGCAGACAGATGGTTAATTTTAGTTGGTGTTGGTGCTGATTCTACCTCCATTCTTTCTCTAAGTTCTGTAATTGAGACTTGTTCCATACCTCCCACATCTGAGCTTGTAGCTCCATGTAATCATGTGTCCCACATGTTGAGGGACAGCATCTTACATTCTCTCACATTTTGGATATACAATGTGCCCCATATTTCAGTGACAGAAGATTGTGAGGCATGACTTGTCATGAAGCTAAGTTCACAGAATCCACAGGAAGCTTTGGGAGGTCCAGTGCCTTGCTGAAAGTTGTACAGTTAACCAGGGGTATTGTTTTGAATTTGAACCTAAAATCCCCACAGTCATTGACCCAGGTTCACCATTTTTGCACTAGAAATTGCATGGTGACCCAGCACCACCGACGACTCTCTTTTAATTAAATGTATAGGACTTATTTTTGGATGTTTTGGGGGATTATTTACCCCCAAATAGCCCAGCTCAGCATATATCTCAACTGTTACACATTACAAGGTATGTCACTCATTTTATCTTTCATAAACCCTCTGTCCCACATACACTCGAGGAAAGGAGGGAGAGGAGGGGCATAATATAAACTTTTAAGTACCTCAAGGGAATCAACCAAGTCCAGGAGGGTAGCATCTTTCAGAAAAAGAAATGTGCAAGAACAAAGGGGGGGGGGGGACAGCTCAGGAGCAATGTGAAGAAGTATTTTTTTTTCACAGAGAGGGTGGTGGACAGATAGAATGGCCTTCCTGAGGAGGTCATGGGGTCAAAAACAGTGGGCAAATTCAATAATGCATGGGACAGACATAAGGCAATTCTAGTGGGGAATCGGAGGAAGTAGGCTGTTGGTTAACTAGGATCTACAGCTTATCCAGTAGGTAGCGAAATAGGCAGACTGGGTGGACCAAGCAGTCCTTAGCTGCCATCAAAGTCTATGTTTCTATGTTTCTATTAGAAGGCAACATTCCACATTGCTCAATGAGATTTTAAAGCAGAAATTCATAGTAATCTATGATGCACTGTAATCAGCAAACATTATAATCATTAGTGTGCTTGTTTCCATTGGGTTTTGAGCTTGCAGTTTCATGTTTGATCACATTACACATTTTGCCCATTTGTCACACATTTGGGCAATGAAAGGCTGAGAGGTATGCAGCTTAGATGCAGTATCTCCTTTTCAGTGGATTTCTGCTTTTGCCTGAGCAATAAACAAAATCCTCAGTTCATAAGATGCAGAATAAGTTGAAGGGGGCAGATAGGAAATCTCACTTTAAAGAGGTCAGGCAACACTTTCTCTGGCAATTGCACTTGTATCTATTTTTTTCTTCAAAGATAGCTTAGTGTGCATTAAAAAGAGGTCTACAAAAGCAGCAGCAACTGACAAACAAAATACTTCTTATAGACTCAATTTCTAAGATGCTCTGACAAGCCAGCAGCAGAGCTGGTACCCTCCCCCTTGGCCAATAGCCAATGTGCAACCTGGTGGCCATGCCCCTTCTGGTGTCATAGCCCCTCCCCTGCCCAGCCCCCCTTTCCTCCACCTTTTATTTCTGGCTGTCTCCCAGGACAACCTGGCTTGCCTTTCATTGGCAAGCTCCATTTGTCCATGATCCCCACCCAGAAATAAACCATGCCACTGCTTGTTAAGTTTGGATGCCCGCTCATAACATTTATTAGTAAGACAGCATAATATAAATCATACATTACATCCCATTTGTTCTAACATTTCATATTTACAATTTGGACATAATAGTCCCATATTACATCTAGGACATAGCAGTCCTGTCTTCCCTCTCGAGTGGTTCTTCTTCCTGTTCCACTCTTCTTCCATCCTTGCTTCTTGGGGTCCGGACACTCTGATCCAGCCCCCCTCCTTTTAGCACCATAAACCAGGTACCACCTTACCCAGACCACTCACCCCCACTAGGTGTGGACATATCAATCCATCCCCTAGTTCTATATCCCTCCCCCCTCCCCCATTACTTCCACACCTAGGTTTTTTGTCCCCAGCACACAGTACCTACCCCCACCCTGCCTAACTGCACCCCTTTTCCCTTCTTGCTCCCACCCCTTCCACTGCCCCATCTCCAGCTTGCAATGGAAGATAGGGCTCCCCCTTGTGGGTTAACCCCTCAACCCTTTTTTATTGATGTCCTCAACTAGGTCCCTGAAGGGGCGGAGGAACAGGCTCATGATGAACTCTGTCAGGAGAACCCTGCCCCCCCCCCCGGTATACTGCCTCCTGTTCATACGATATGTCCCTGTATTGAATGTGAACTCCTCCATCTCAATCACTGCCCTGGCCACCTTCCTATTTAAGCACTTCCGTGCCACCTCTATAGCTTTTGGCCCCTTGTTTCCTCTCTAAACCCTCTGCAAGGTGATTTCTGACCAGCCTATCACTACCCAGGGCTACCAACTCTTCACTTTCTCCAAGTCTGCAATGATGTCTTTCTAAAGGAGCTTAATATGTATACCCTTGAGGAAAGAAGGGAGAGAGGGGACATGATAGAAACTTTCAAGTACCTCAAGGGAATCAACAAAGTCCAAGAGGGTAGCATCTTTCAGAAAAAGAGATGTGCAGGAACAAGGGGGCACAATTTGAAGATAGAGGGGGGACGGCTCAGAGGTAATGTGAGGAAGCATTTTTTCACAGAGAGGGTTGTGGATGCATGGAACAGCCTCCCTGAGGAGGCCGTGGAGTCAAGAACAGTGGGGGAATTCAAGAATGCATGGGACAGATATAAGGCAGTCCTAGTGGGGGGTAGGAGGAAGTAAGCTGTTGGTTAACTAGGATCTGCAGCTTATCTGTTAGGTAGGAAAATGAGCAGACTAGGTGGGCCAAGTGGTCCTTATCTGCCGTCAAATTCTATGTTTCTATCAAGGGCCCCCATGGTATTGGCCCCAAATCATTGTCCCCTAAATGTATTATAACACCATCTGGTCGGCCCACTGAACCCACAGCTCCTCCATCAGGGGTAGCAGCTGCACCCTCCTCATGCCTCTCAGACCCTTCCATCTCACTCTGGTGTACTACATTCCTTGGTGCAGTTGTGCCCCATCCTCATAGTGGCTGCAAGCCTCTTTGCCCAATATATGAATGAATGCCCCATGATCCTCACCTGTCGCTTGGAACCTGCTGTGGGAAAAGAAAAAAGGGGCCATTAGTCATTGTCGACACCTCACATATCTCCTGTAGCAATCAGACTTCCATCTTCCTATTCCTTTGACCTCGGCTTCCCCTGCTCCTTTTGCTACTGCCTCCATTGCCGTCCCAATCCTAAAAGAGTTGGGGGCAAACTCACAGGGGTCATCACCTGCAAATGCCACCGCTCTTTTTAGTACCGCCCCCACTTGGAATCCCATTGCTGGGGATCTGTCCCCATGCAGGAACCAGGCCCCTTTCTGGTGGCCCCATATCTTCCAATAGTCTATCATGGCATTTACTGCACATACCTCCCTTTCTGCTTGTCTGCGCATCTCGATGGTGGTGCCCCTTCCCCCTGATCCATCTTGGACCTCTGTAACCTGATGACCACCTTATCCATTTCCCACCACACATCATGCTACTGCAAGCCCCCCCCCCATAGTTGCCCCTCTTTTGGGTGCCACATCTCCCCCACCCAGAAGGTCCCTCTCGCCATGACTGCGAATATAGCCCAGAACAGACATGCCTCATTCAATGACTGGCATACGCTGTCCAGGGCCCGTATCACCTTCAGGAGTAGAGGGCCCTGTATGGGCCTCCTCCCATCCTCAAAACTAATAGATCCTCTGGGAAGTCGCCACAAAGAGTTCATTGGTATCAGAAGGGGTGGAGCTAGACAAAAAAATTAGCTGTAGAAGTCAATACATGAGATAGGCTAGCTCGGGCAAAGAAAGTTGCCCACACCTTATTCTTTCAGGTTTTTAAAATTATTTTTTGTTCGTCATTCCCAACGTTTTGCCTAAATAATAGGCTTCTTCTGGGGATCTGTAACAAATATACAGAAATATTATATTCAATATTAAGAAACGATTTCTGTTTCAAATGGTTTTACAGATCACTTCTTTTCTATTGACCAAACCAACTTCAAAAACATCAAATTTTCTCAAGTTAACAAAATCCAGTTATAAATCAACAATCTTAGTAAAATTCATCATATGAACTTTGTTGTTAATTACCAGGGTACATTTTCCATGTACCATGTTGATTGTATCACCCTACACCAGCCACCAAGTTAATGTGCTTGTAAAAAACATTGCCTTACTTTTTAACTATGTGATCAGGGAAAAGCTACAGCCAGTCTTGTTATCCAAATCCACCCCCACCACTTAAGGATTTTCAACTCCAGTCGGAGCAGATTGGGGGGGGGTGCAGGACCCCCAACAGACAGTGCTGGGTTCCAGCGGGTCTCCCACTATGGCTAGGTGCTGTAGTCACTATGGGGGACCTCACTGGCGAAATGTCGCTGTCAGGAGAGGTAACCATCACCAAGGTAGTCATCTGTGCCATAAGCTTCGCTGCCTCCATCAGCAAGTCACACTCGACACTGGGTCTCTCTTGGGTGCCATTCTTTCTGTGGGTCTGGGCTGCACAACAAGATGAAGAGATCACATCATCATTCTCACCTTGGCCCCTCGGGCCCACTCTCCCCATGCGCAGGCCTTTCATTCTATATTTATACATATATATATATATATATATTTTTTTTTTTGGACCCCCCCGTGCCCCAAGCCCCTGAACCCACCTCGCCCTGGGTTCCACCCTTGGGCTCCTGCCCACATGCTCCACATGCCCCCATGGGAACAAGTCCCTCCAGTGCCCCCTTTCTGTCAGCCTGCTGCAAGTGCCCCTATGGGCCGTTCACCTCACCACCATCGCAATACAAACCCCTGTGGTCTGCCTTTTTACCTTGCAGTAACCCAGTACTGATCCTGGATCTCCTGCACCATGCCAGAGGCCTAGCCATCCATGCACCGGGTGCAGCTCACCTGTGGGCCCCCCACATCCCTGCTTGTTCCCTCCCCCCTCCTGCTTGCAGGCTTCCTTCCTGCTCCATTGGACCTCCCCACCAGCCGACCTGGGTGGCTACCTGTCTCAGGGGTCCCCTTTACTGTAATCTTTATTTGCTTTTGTTGTTTGTTTCTCCTCTTTTTTTTTTCTTTTTTCCTGTGGCCTGGTCTTTACCCCCCTTTTCCCCCCGGGCCCTCTGTGGTTCCACAGGATTGGGACCAGTGCCCTGCCTCCTGCGCCCCCTGGCTCACCCCTGCCCTGCCTCCTGCGCCCCCCGGCTCACCCCTACCACCCTCTTGCCATGTGGTGGTGAGTCCAGCCTTGCCTTCAAAAATACCTGGTCCCTGAAACCAATTTTGCCCACCTGCAGTGGCTCAGTGGCCCTGTCTTACCTCAACCGGGGGAGCCAGAGGATGAAAACTAATGAAAACTGCTGTAATCAATCTTTTTTTTTTTAAACTACTCCCCAAAACAACACCCTCCAGGCCTACTGGCCCTGATCCTTACTGCTCTGAGTCGTGCCTGCGCAGTGGCCCATGCCTAGTCCTTCCTTTCCCTTCTCCTCTACCAGCTGCCAAGCCAGCAAAACCATCCTCTAGAGCTATGCCACGCAGCTGGGCCCCCACGTTCGTAGGCCTCATGGCCCACCGTCCATCACCACACCTCCTTGCCCATGCCAGGTAGACCGTAGTCCCTACCCAATGCCATGTGGCGTTCACAGCGGCCTAACCCGTGACTCTCTCCCCATCTGGCCTTACCTCCCCAAGCTTAAGCATCTCCATGAAATGCCCACCTTCTCCGACATAAATGCAAGCTTCCCATTCAGTGAGCCACACAAAACTTCTTGCTCTTTATCACCCGCTGCTCCAACCCGGCCACTCATCCGTTCTCGTTGACTGACAACCTGATGCACAGCTAACGCCATGCGGCTTCACCCTCGCTTGATCCGTCCCCTCCCGGCCTGGTCCTCCAGGCACTCTCTCATTCTGTGCTGCCTGCACTCTGCCACTCCATAGGCCCACCACGCCATGTGGCACTCTGCATTTTCCCCTTGGTTGGTATTCGCCTTCCAACTGTCTCACAACCGCTCCCCTTGGCATCTCTGCCGCTACCCCCTCGCTTGGGCGCCGTGCTGCTCCACAGCCCAACCAGCTCCTCAGAGCGCCTATCACCATCTCACACCAAAACCTTCCCAACCCTTGCTACTTAAACTGGGCCCTCCTGGCCACCTCATGCTTGATCTGCCCCCACGTGGCACCCTCGCTGCCATCCTTGCGCTTCAGTGCTCCATTGATACACAGTCCGAAAACAGATCCCTGTGGCTCCTACCACCACCTGCTAGGCCTGCTTCACCCTGTGCTTAGGCCCTTCATGACCTGCAGGAAAAAGCAGCTACCCTTCAGTTAAACAACAACACCCAAGCTGCATACCTTGCTGAGAAACCTTGTAGCCCAAAACTGCACTTGAATAATTAAACAAAAAATGTCTGCCTTACCATCGCTGCCAGCGATGTGCTGTAGTTCCTTGGAATTACAGCAGGATAAGAGGGCTATCCCTGTGCTACCTGACCTTAAGAAGCCTCCAGGGACTCTGCACCTGCCCCACCCCCTCGGGCCCGTCCCCCTTGGCCAGTAGCAAATGAGCAACCTGGTGGCCATGCCCCTTCTGATGTCTTAGCCCCTCCCCCCTTTTATTTCTGTCTGTCTCCCTGGACAACCTGGCTTGCCTTTCATTGGCAAGCCCCATTATGACAGTACATCTTATAACTTCATATTTCTTGTCTTTGTTTCTAAGCATCTGGTGTTGGTCATTGCTTTGGAGTGGAATCCTGCAGGGGGCTATGTCCTCATAGGAAGCATTTTGTGGCTGTTGGCTTTCTGCCTGTTTGGTCAGCTGGTTAATTGTTGTTCAAGATCTTTGTTCCTTCGCTGGAATTGGTGGTTCAGTGAACTGTTATTTAATTTTTCCAGCTAGTGGAGCTAGCAACTGACTTCTGCATCAGGAATGGCATCATCTCATGGACGTGCTTGGCTGAGTAGTTTGGAGCTGATTTTGAAGCAATGCTTCCCTCATATTAGACCTTTTAAAATGGTGGAGTCTAACTGCTGTTTTGTCCAGGAGTAGAATCCCTACAGTGGCTAGTTCTGTTCCTTGGGGGTGGATTATGGAGGTGGCCTAGCAGAGCCCATTCCAGTGGTGGAGGAGATGACAAGGACTTGTTGCCTTGGAGGCACACCTTGCAGTAGTACAGTATGTAGATTTTTAGGACCATCGTCTCTGGACATCTGGACTTTTGTGCTAATTATTCAAGTGTAAACTTTTGGATACCTTTACTGTGTGGTACTGGACATTTGGGACAAAAAACAATAGTTCATATACCCCCTATGAGTGGGCATCACTCTTTGGACCTTGTCTATTTTAAGGTGTGGTTGAAAGCACTGTTTTTGCATGTTTGTTTTATATGTTGTCTTTGTGTTAGTGATGTATCTTGTTCACTTTTTCTGAGATTTGTATGAACTTCAACCATCTCTAGCAGTTGCAATAATCTGAATACATCTAATTTAATCTAAACAATATACAAGCACTTCCTTCTCTAACTGCTGTAGGCATCAGCTGGAAAAAGGCCAACACAGTAGTTTCTACATTGTGCATAATCTATCTATGTGTGATATAATTCCACTGAATAGACTGATTTGAATTTAGGATAAAAGAAAGACACTCTACTGAGGGCAGCCCTGGCAATATTAGTTAAACTGCAGACTTTATGAGCAGCAGGGCCATTTTCTGGGTGCATCGTCAGTGTTTTGATGCTTCTTTGGGAATGCCAAGCTTCTTTTCTTTGACTGTGGACATAAAACTAGCTCTCGGCATTCTGATACCCAGGAGAGTAATAGCAGACCTATATGGCATAGAGAACATTTTACCTGGAGAGCTCATCCTTAAGATGTCACTCTGGTTCATTCCTTAGGGAGCCCCTACATCTCTCAGTGCTCTAAAAAACAGCTTGCCTGGGAGTTTTTATGTTCTACTACAAGGCCTCTAGCCCTATTGCTACTACTTAGAGGAGACGTTGAACTTAACCCAGGACCCCACAGTCTACCTCAGCTTCTGCTACTCCTACTCCATTACCCAGGGTTCCCCACATCTACTACATCAAGATCTGCTCACTAAATCTGATCTCATCAGAGTGTGGATGGCCCAATCCTCCCCTGATATACTTTTACTCTCCTCAGCTGATATTACCCTTCCTGGATTAACTGCCGACAGTAGGGTAGACAGAAATGTGGTAGTGGAGTGGCACTCCCCGCTGTCTGTACCTCTGTGTCCACCCATACGTATACAGTTGATGCAGTTCTTTCTACCAGTGGTTCCTCCAGGCTTGTTGCCTTGCCATCCTTCACCCTTAATGGGACCGCAATCAATGATGTTCCCTGCTTGAAGTACCTCGGAGTCTGGCATGACCAACAACTTGACTTTCCTGGTCACATGGATGCCATCCAAAAAAAAGCTACACCCTAATTTAGGGGCCCTATACAGGAACCAAGACTGCATCCTCCTGCTGACTTGCAGAACCATTATCAAGAAAATGATTTTCTCTATTTTTGACTATGGAGACACTGTCTACAGTGTTGCTCCTAAGTATTCCCTGCCAGACTGAATTCCCTCTTCCACACCTTCTGTCGCTGTTCTCTGGACTGCCTGCCCAGCATCCATCATTGCTCCCTCACCTCCTCCCTCCCTCTCCCTTCCCTCCCTCAAAGCCAGGCACCTCACTCATTGTACCTCCTTTGTAGCTAAATATTGGCTCACCTCTCTCCCCCCCTCCCCTCACTACACCCTTCACAACTCTGGCTTTCATTCCCTGGCACTCCCTTTTAGGACACCCTCAGCTGGCCAGGCTACCGTCTTCTACCACTTCCCCACATTTTGGAATTATCTTACCCTTTCTATCTGCTCTGTCTCTTCCCTTCCCTCCCACTCCTCACTTCTCCTCAAACTCATTTCTCAGTCCTGCAACTGAACCAGATCCCTGCCTCTGTACCATTCTTCCCATCCTTCCACTCCCTCCCTTTTCCACCTCCTCATCTCCCCCAACTCCCTGCCCTAACCCCTGCTGCAAACCCCCCATCCCCCCTTCAGTTGCAGTCTTCCTTGATTACCTGCTGGATAGCTTCACTACCTCTTTCCCACAGTTATTGCACTGTGCACTTTGATTAGTACCCTCTTACCACCCACCTGGATGCATTTCTGCTATATCCCATGCCATTGTACATATTTGCTTAAGTAGCCTATTGTAGCTTGTTTTATAATGCATAACTCTGTTGTTTTCATGCTATTTGTAAATATTTGTCAAAACTGCCTATCTATAGTAGCTTGTGTTATGATGCTTAGTTCTGTTTCTTCCTGCTATGCAAATTCAGTGCCTATTACTCCATAGTAAAACTGGTGATGCAGTTGATGAAGTTATCTTGGATCATCTTGCTAGGCTCAACATATTAAAAGAATAGCACACCTTTTTAGGTAAAAACTGGTAATGCCCGACATATACATCCCTTCGTTACAGCTTACATCACATGCTGTCTATACATATGAACATAGGAAACTGCCAGCAGAAGAAGGACTTATAGTCTGTCTAGTCTGCCGGGTGTGGAGATCACACATTTTTCCTTACATGCCATTTTGACCCCTTCCACTGACATTCTTAACTTCCCCTTGACTTAATTACACACCCATTTGAATCCTCCAACCATTTTCTGGTTCCTCACCTCCTCTGGCAGCCTGTTCCACCCTGCCACCACTCTCTCTGAAAAGAAGTGCTTCCTGACCTCCTTCTGGAACCTTTTTGCCACCACTTTGTAACTGTATGCCTTTGTATTCTTTTCTCTCTGGTCATAAAAAGTTCACTGGAGTCAACTTTGTTGATAACATTGACGAACTGACCAATCTCCACTATATCCCCATGTTCCCTTCTTTCCTGTAGTGAGTACATATTAATGTTCTTCAACATCTGACTGCCTGATAGCCCCTGCTGGCTTTGAATAATTTTTGGGGTCCTTTTCTGTACCACCTCCAGCAGGTTGATGCCCTTTTTGTGGTAGGGGCTCTAGAACTGCGCACAGTACTCCAGATATAGCCTCATCATGGATCTGTACAGCAGCAGCTTAGCCTCCTTCCTTCTGCTGGTAAACCCCTACTTGTGCAACCCAACTTCCTATTAGCCCTTGCCGCTGCCTTGCTGCATTGTATAGTAGATTTTAGGTTACTTGTGACTTCAATCCTAGGTCTTCCTCTTTCTCCAACAGTATGATGGCCACACCCCCTAGTCTGCATTTGGCCTAGGGCTCTTATTCCCTTAGTGCATGACCTTTCACTTTTTTGCATTCAGCACTAAATACTAAATTCCATGGCCATCTTTCCAGCTTTGCTAGGTCATCTCTTAGATCCCTGACCCCTTTTTCTTGTCCACCCTCCATCAGAGCTCGGAGTCATCTGCAACGCAGTGGTCGAAGCACAATCCTCTGTGGAATACCCATGGAAACCTCATCCCTGAGTATTTCCCTCCTACTACCACCCATTGGGTTCTCCCCTAGGCAGTTTGCCACCCATCTAATCTACCTTTCCCCTCACCCCAGGTCCTTCAACTTCTTGATCAATCTCTTATGGGGGACTGGGTCAAATGCTTTGCTGACATCCAGATACAGTATGTCCACTGCTTGGCCCCTATCTACCACCTTTGTTATCCAATCAAACAAATGAATCAAGCACATTTGGCATGACCTCCCTGCCATAAACCCACATTACCTGCCATCCTCCAGCCTGTTTACCTAGCAGAACTCAACCAACCATTCCTAGAGAATAGTTTTCATCAGTTTTGCAACTATCAATGTCAAACTGACTGGTATGTAGTTCCCTAGTTCTTCCTTGCCCCACTTTTATGCAGAGGAGCAATATCAGCAGTTCACTCTCGTGGCATCATGCCAATGTCTAGGGAAGTCTTGAACAGGTCAACCAGTGGGGCTGCTAGTACTGCTACAAGCTCTTCAGCACTGTAGAGTGCATACCATCTGGTCCAGAAGATTTACCCACCTTGAAAGCCTTGAGTCCCTTCAGTACCCTATCCCCCCAGGATCACCTCCTTGCACATCCTCACTACTTCCCCCCATTCCTATCTTTCCCAGTGGTACTGATCCATCCTTTTCTTTAGTGAATACTGAACAGAAGTATTCACTCAATACTTTTTCTTTTTCTTTGGTGTCCTCTACCCACTCAGGTGCCTTTTTCAGCTTGTCAATACCATATTTCATCATTATTTTTTCTTGGGTATTCTGAAAAAAAAGGTCTTGTCACCTTCCTTGACACCTCTGCTATCCTCCATCTCCACTTTGGTCTTTCTTACCTCTCTGTTAGATGCTTTTAGCTTTTCCAGGTAGTTTACCCTTTTCTTGTCACACTGGGTCTAGGGACAGGAGGTTTAGTTTTTGTAATTGTTCATCATAGGATAAGTTTTTAAAGTTATATATAATTTTTGTTGCCTGTCTCTGAATCCTTTCTATTCTGTTTTAGCACCCTTTGTAATTGGTCCCCACACTGGGTTTCGATAGTCCAATAGTGATCTGACATATGATCTGTACAGGGGCATTATCACTCTCTCATCTCTACTTTTGAAGCTACGTCTTAAAGTCCATAGTAGTCGCTTTGCTATAGCAGCTTGTGCATTGCAGTGCTTGTCATATGCTAGTGTTTCAGTGATTGTTATTCCCAAGTCTCTCTCCTCCTGCGACTCTCTAAGAGTTTTCCTATTTAGTTTATATGTGGCTTTTTGTTTTGTCTGCCTAGATGGATTACACAGCACTTTCAGTTTTAAAGCTGATCCCCCAAGTTGTAGCCCATTTTGATATGTTTGCGAGGTCCCTTTGGAGTGACTCCATATCTTCTTGGGTTTTATTTTTATAATGCCTGTGAGTTTTGTATCATCAGCATATTTACATAACCAGTTTGTGACCTGTTGACCAATGTCTGAAACAAATATCTGGAACATGACTTGTCCAAGAACCAATCCCTGTGGAACCCTACTAGTCACCGCTACTGGTTCTGATGAGTAACCATTTATGCTAACCCTCTGACTTCTTCCACTCAACCAACTTTGGATCCACTGTACAGTTCTGTAGTCCCTCTGTGTATCAATTAATTTATGTATTATAGCTTTATGTGGTACCTTATCAAAAGCCTTAGCAAGTTCCAAATATGTACAACCCATGGCCCAGCCTCTATCTAGGGCAGCTGATATCTTCTCATAGAAACATAATAGATTTGTTGCACATGATCTACCCGAAGTGAAACCGTGTTGTTCCCCATCCCTTAATCCCTGTCTGTCAATGTGTTCATTTATTAAGTCCTTTATAATGGAGTCCATAATCTTTCCTGGGACAGAAGTCAGGCTAATTGGTCTATAGTTTGTGTAGTTCACTTTACTTCCCTTTGTGGATTGATATTACTAGAGCTTTTTGATATTGCTCTTGAGTATAATATTTTTAGTGGACATGCTATAATAGGTGATACGAGTTTTAACAATTTAGGAGATGTGTTATCCTGCCCTGCTGAGAGTGACATCTTTAAATTTTCAATTTTCTTAATACAGTAATACACTCTGTGGTTATGGTTATTTCTGTTTCTGAATTTTTCTGGATATCTCCTATGTATGGTTCAGTTTTTAAAAAAAATGATCTGAAATAGCTATTAAATAAGTTCGCTATGTCTTTTGGTTCCTCAAAAGTCTGCCCATAAACTGGCAGGAGAAATTTCTGCTATCACCATAGCCTCCAACTTTTTGTAGACTTTTCCAAACAGGGTCAAGTCTGTGATCATGAAAGGAACTGAGGCATCTGGGTCCCTTACAAAAAAAAAGGAGTCATCGGCAGATAATGAAAGTTTTTGCTCCTATTCTTCCACTCTCACTCCCCATATGTCTACATTGGAGTGGACTATGTTATTGCCAATGGGTCTGTGTGTACTGTGTATAAGAACGTGACAGGTGGCATTCCTGCCTAGTGCCTCTCCCCAGTGGGAACCTGTTGGACATCATGCCATTTACTTTTAATGAAGATCCTGGTGAGTGGTAAAGGGAGACCAGACATGTCAGTAACTGAGGATGAAATAACATTCTTTCAAAGGTGCTAGGAAGAAGACCCAGCCAGCCAGGTCAACGTCCTTTTTGTGTCCACTGAAATGGCCAGTTGGAAGCCTTGCAAGCCCTTCTGTGCCTGCAGGTTATTAGGGAGGAGTCAAATACTGACATTAAGATTCTGCCCCCTATCAAATCCTGTTTGATCCAGGTTGACTAGGTCCCCCACCACCTCCTGCACCCTGTTAGTTAGTATAGCTGTAAAAATGTTTAAGTCTACCAGTAGAAGTGATATGGGCTGGTGTGACTCACATCTCATAAGCCCTTTGTCTGGTATGAGAATTACCAGGATCTTTGCCCTCCCCTCCATCACAGGTGCCCCCTCTCTTCCAACACTACCCATAGTGTTTCAGTTGCTCAGGTACCAACGGCTCACTGAACTTTCTATAAAATTCAGCAGTTAGACCATCTAAACCTGTTGCTTTGCCACTCTTTAAGTTTTTAATTGTCTCTGTAATTTCCCACATTCCTATGGGGTGTCTAATTTTTGTCTCTGTTGGGATGTGAGTGCAGGCAGGCATACTGTATCTTGCCTCCACACTGTCTTATTTCTGCCTCTTGAGAGGGGTCCTCTCATTCACATAAGGTTTTTGATAGTACGATGCATAAATCTTAGCAATTTCCCCTGGATGTGAGGTTATTGTGGCACTGGGTTACCTCTCCTGCATCTTGAGCTCTGCTTTGCTACTTGCCTGCTTTCAGATTTAGGAAGCCAACATTTTTCTTGCTTGCCCACCTCCCTCATAGAATTTCTAGCAAGCAAAACATAGTTGTTATTTAATTTTACTTTCTATGTATCTTTGCATCTGACTTACACTGCTGCATTTTTGGAAGGAAGGACTCATCTAGTGCAATCTTATGGGTAACCTTCAGGTCAAAGAGTTTATTTTCTAAAGTTGTCTGTTGTTCTGAATCCTGCTTCTTTTTCCTGTAGGTGTATTCCACAATGCCCCTTGTGATTATTGCTTTCATCCTATCCAAGCATACGGCCAGGGATATGCCCCTCTCCCAATTAATTCTAAAGAATGCCTGAATCTTTTACTCCACCAGCGGAAAAAACTCAGTCTTAGTCAGTAACAAGTTATACATTCACCACACTGAACTTCTGCAAGATGGAGTGTCTGATAGTTCTAGATATACAGTACTGGGAAGTGATCTGATAGAGTTGCTGATCCAATAGAGGCATGTTGTACAGTGTAAAGTCAATCCCACAGGATAAAAAGCATGTGTAATCTGGAGTATGAGCCACAAGGCAGGAGTGGAAGGTAAAGTCACATACCACCATGTATTATATAACCCCATTTCAGTGGTCAATCTATATAGACCTTGGTCCCGCCTTGCCTCCTGTCCCCTCATGAGGCATGCCGATTTCTGGTCTACCCCGGGTGCATTACCTTATTAAAATCTCCTCCAACAATGCACAATGTTCTTTGTTCTACTGGAATAGAGAGTAGCAGATTGCAGAAGAAGAAACCTCTGCCTTTCTCTTCATTGGGGTGTATATATTTAGGAGATAGACCAGTGTGTCCCTGCAAACCCCAGATACAATGATATACCTGCCAGCTGGATCCGCTTTCATCTGTGTCACTGTTATGGGCATATTGCCTCTGATAAGTATAACTACCCTATGGCAATGTGGGTGGGCCTCAAAAGAGGATAACTGACAATCCCCTACCAAGATCTAATCAGTTTATTGCACTCAGCCTGATTAAGGCAGGTCTCTTTGAGCATGGCAATGTTGACGTTCTGCCTGTTCAGTTTCTGCAATACTCTACTCCTTTTAATTGGGCTCCCCACCCCCTTGACATTATATGATGCTATTTTCAGACAGATTGCCATAGTCCCTCTAATGTGGGGAGATGGGTTCCCTCCCTGCTCTCCTCCTGTACCCAGACCCAGAGCATCATTATGGTTAAGCATGTTGTTTTGTATTCAAAGGGTTTGTGTAGGTAGGTGGGCAAGATATGTAAGTAGGGAAAAATGGACAGACTGGGTAGAGCAAGCAGTCCTTATCTGCTGTCAAATTCTATATTTCTGTATCAACAGCCCTCACAGATATCACAGAGCTGGAACACCAACTTTATGGTATCAGTCAGACACCATATAAAAACAAACAATTAACCACATTCAGTGCATTCAACAGAGTCAAGAAGGTGTGAAAAACTCTGTCTAGGTGCAACACCCAAAGCTTCCTGCATGAGGAAGTCACAGAAGCAGCCTCCACCTGGCCCTCGCTGTGACTGCTCTGCTTCGAGCTACATCAGGTTACCTACTGCTGGAACCCCCAAAATTCTCCCAATATTGCTGGTAACCCTCCTTATTGTAACGTAGAAGAAACTAAATTCTCACTTCAGAATCAAGGCAGCTTTTTTTTTATTTATTTTTATTTATTTAGTATTTCGGAAAGACCTTTGTACGTAAGCCCTTTTACAAAGATTCCACGTCAGGGTGGACAATAAGACAATACACAAATTCAGTTGTTACAGAGGCCAGATCATCAGGTATCAAGAGCAGTTACATGAGAATTAGACAAATAGGAAAAAACTGAGCAAATTTTAATTAGAATACAAAGCTATTGCTAATTGATTGCCCTAGGTAGCACACCCCTGAAAACCTCCAATTCAATTGATAGACTATGGCAGAGTAATAGCATTGGGTTTGATTCTACCCCAGAGAGCGAGAGGTGGGGTGACAGTAAAACAAGGGGGAGGTGATGATGGGGGAGGGAAGTAGCTCTAGAGGGCTTTGTCGAGTAGGGGGTGGGTGGGGGGTTAGGGAGGGGCAGTACCGAGAGTGTTTAAGAGGACTGATTGCTTACTTAAGCCCTTGACTAGGCTGGAAATGGAGGCAGGGGTCTCTATATAGCTCTGCTGGGTGCTATCTTGGGGGTAGGCCAGTTGATCAATGGGGGCCTGAGAAGCAGGTGCATTTTGAGCTAGACATTAAGTGCTGTTTGAGGCCAGCTTTAAATTGAGACACACTATTATGGATCAACCATGCCCAGGACTGCTCCCTATCTAGCCCAATAATCACCCAAGCAAAGGGCTACAGACCCATCTAGAAAGTGGGACAAAATTATTAATTTAGACTTCAAGCCTTGCTTATGCGCGAGGGAGCCCAGGGTGCCCTCTGGGGCCTCATTCATGCTGCTGGCTATATAATCACAAGGGTGGTGCTAAGCTGGGTAATGTTTATATTGAGGACTACTGGCTATGCTAATTTTCCAGTTGCAATTAAGGATGGCTACATGCCAACAGGAGGCTCATGCAGAGGCTTTCATGGCACAGGCAGATAAGGGAGGAAGTCACCCCGTTGCCCTCAGAGTTGATTTTCCATGGGTATAGACTGCCAATATCAACATCTGAAATCTGTTATCATAGTTGCTGGATTGGGGGATGTCCCCCCATTGAATCAGCCACTCCAATCCCCCGACAAGGGATTGCTAGAGATTCCCAGGGTCCGTCTGAAGACATCTAGAGGTAGAGCATTTGCTTTTATGATGCCAAACCCCTGGAATTCTCTACCTCGACGGATATGAGGTAGCCTGACCATGGAGGGTTTTAAAGCAACCCTTAAAACACATTTATTTAACCAAGTAATGACAAGAAGGTATTTTGTTAGACAGTCACCAATAAGAGTTAAAATGGTATGTAGTGATTTTATGATTATTTTAATTATGTTGAAATTATGTGTCCATGCATATGTGTATCTGTATATGGTGTTTTAATTTGTAAGGGTGCCCTGAGATCTGGAAGGGCGCTTTTTAAAAATAAATTGATGATGATGAGTTGCTTGTCATACTTCCCAGTTTATACCCCCTTCCACCAAGTTGCTCATAAGGCCCTATCTGTCATTGTGTGCTGAAACAAAAACTTCTTCCCCAGGATATGAGGCGTCATCCCCAGGCCCCAACTCATAAAAGGCTACACCTCGAGCACAGCCATACATGCTGTCTGATGGGTATGGTAATTACTGATACTGCTTCTTCTCTCTCTCTATCCCCCCTGCCTCGAGAACACCAAGTGATTTTGCTAGCATAAAAAACAGTTCTTAAAGTAAGTTTGAATTAGCATGAGTAAGACAACCATAATGAAACAGCCCCCCGTCCATGATCACTGCCAGACTGGATGGTGTATAGATCCAAATGAAACAGTTCAGGCTTAGCAGTGATCAAATAACAGAGTTCAAAAGCAACTGCAAATGCCAAACCATACTGGACTGAGCTCCTTGTGGTTGTTTGTGTGAGGTTTCTCATGGCCCACAGTTGTACTGAAACAGAAACATAGAAACATAGAAACATAGCATCTGATTGCAGAAAAGGACCGCTTGACCCGCCTAGTCTGCCCATTTCCCTACCTAATGGATAAGCTGCAGATCCTAGTTAACCAACAGCCTACTTTGTCCTACCCACCACTAGAATTACCTTATATCTGTCCATGCATTCTTGAACTCCCCCACTGTTTTTGACTCTACAACCTCCTCTGGAAAGCAGTTCCATGCATCTACAACCCTCTCTGTGAAGAAATACTTTCTGACATTACCTCTGAGCCATCCCCCCTCTATCTTCAAATTGTGCCCCCTTATTGTTGCTTATCTCTTTTTCTGAAAGATGCTACACTCTTGGACTTTGTTGATTCCCTTGAGGTATTTGAAAGTTTCTATCATGTCCCCCCTCTCCCTCCTTTCCTCGAGGCTATTCATCTTAAGCTCCTTTAATCTTTCTTCATATGTCTTAGGGTACAGACTCTGCACCATTTTGGTTGCCCACCTCTGCACAGCCTCCACCCTGTCTATATTTTTGTAGAGATGGGGTCTCCAGAACTGTACACAGTACTCCAGATGTTGTGTTACCAACTGTCTGTATAGAGAGACAACAACTTCCTGTTTTCTGCAGGTGATACCTCTCTCTATGCATCCTAGAATCCCCCCAGCCCTCCTTACTGCCTTCTCACATTGCTAGCCCACCTTTAGGTCATCTGCTATGACTACCCCTAGGTCCCTTTCCATTTTTGTTGTTGTCAGTATCTCACCTCCCATTGTGTGCTCTTCCCCTGGGTTTTTGTTTCCCAGGTGCAATACTTTGCACTGCTTTGCATTGAATCTAAACTGTCATACATTTGACCATTCCTCCAACCTTGCCAAGTCCCTTTTCATCCTTTCCACCCCACCTTGTGTATCAACCCTGTTGCAGATCTTTGTGTCATCTGCAAGGAGACATACTTTTCCTTCCAGTCCCTCTGTAATGTCACTTATAAAGACATTAAAAAGGACCATCCCCAGTACTGAACCCTGTGGTACCCCGCTAGTTACCCTCCTTTCTTTGGAGTGGACTATGTTTATTGTTACCCTCTGCATCCTGTTGCCCAGCCAATTTTTCACCCAGGTTACCACCCCGACCCTCTCCCAAGCTGGCTAACATTATTTTTTTTCAATTTTTCAATTGTTTAACCAGGAGTGGCACCCTAAGCTGAAAGCTTTTTTACAGGTGCGACCTGGGAGCACAGGGAAGTTAAGTGACTAGCTCAGGGTCATACAGTATGCAAGTGGTTGCTGTGAGATTCAAACCCAGGTCTCCAGATTTTCAGCTCAGAGCCTTAAACTACTGCACTATACTGCCTCTTTACTTATACTATACTATACTTATACTTGTTTATTAATCTTTTGTGCGGGACTCTGTCAAGTGCCTTGCTAAAGTCTAGGTAGGCCATGTCAACAGTCCCTCCCTGGTCTACTACTTTGGTCACCCAGTCAAAGAAATCTGTTAGATTTGTCTGACATGAACTTCCCACTGTAAATCAATGCTGCCTTGGGTCCTGTGCCTCGCTGGCCTTTAGGTGCTCAACTATTCTTTCTTTCAGAAGTGATTCCATCATTTTCCCTACCACTGAGGTCAAACTAACAGGTCTGTAGTTTTCTGCCTCTGCCTTGCTCCCACTTTTGTGAAGCCCTCAGGTACCACAGTCTCCTCCCATGATTTGTTAAAAATGGTAGTCAGTGGTGTCAGTAGTTCTCCCCTTAGTGCTTTTAGAATTCTGCGGTGAATCCCATCAGGCCCCATTGCCTTGTCCACCTTGAGGTTTAGGAGTTCTTTCAGGACCCTTTTTTCTGCGAATGGACTGGTATTGACCCCCTGTCCAGAGTGCTTCTATTGTTTGGTTCAGGTAAATTCCCCATCTCTTCTTTTGTGAATACTGAACAAAAATATTCATTCAGTATCTCTGCCTTTTCACTCTCACCCTCTGCCAACCCCACCTCCCATTTATTCAGCCTCACTATCCCTCCCTCTGTCTTTCTTCACTCACAAATGTACCTATAAAAGGTTTTATCCCCCTTCTTAACTGAGTTGGCTATCTTTTCCTTGGTTTGGGCCTTTGCTATTCTGATTGCCTTCCCTGCTTCCTTCTGCTTTAACTGGTACAGTTCTCTGTCCTGCTCCTTCTGTGATTCCTTATACTTTCTGATTGCTATCTTCTTTTCCCTAACCTTCCTTGCCACTTCATTTTGTTTTGTTTATTTGCTTCACACAAAGACTTGCTACCTCTGTGATGGCAGTTTTGATTGTTCCCCATTATTTCTCAACCCCTCCTTCCTGTCCTTTTGCTAGTGCATTCCTTAGACACTCTCTCATTCTGCCAAAGTCAGCCCTCCGGAAGTCCAGTACCCTTGCTTTTGTATGGCTTGACTCTATGGCTGTGTTTATTGTGAACCACATTTCCTGGTGGTAGCTTGTTCCCAGATGGCTACCCACTTCTAAATCTGAGCTCCTCTCACCGTCCCAATTTTAGAGTACCAGGTCTAACGCTGCTCATTCCCGAGTGGGTTCCAACACTAGCAGTCTGAAGCATGCCCCCTGTAGGACATCGAGAATGACTCTGCTCTTGGATGTGGCTGCAGCAAATGTGGTCCAGTTAACATCTGGCATATTCAGGTCCCCCATCAACAATATCTCCCTTTTTTCTGCCATTCTAAGAATGTCTCCTATCATGTCCTTGTCCATTTCCTCCCCCTGAGATGCGGGTCTCTATACAACCCCAGTGCAGAGTGTGGTGCCATTTCCTGTCTCCAAGGTGGCCCACAGTGCCTCCTCCCCTCCCTGTTTACCCTTTAGTGCCATTGCTTTGACTGCTTCCCTTATGTAGAGAGCTAATCCTCCTCCTCTTTTACCCTCCCTATCCCTCCTGTAGATTGTGTACTCTGAAATGTTGACATCTCAGTCATGGTTCTCTGTGAACCAGGTTTCTGTGAATGCCATAATATCCAGGCATCCCTCTTCCATTAAGACCACTAGTTCAGGAAGCTTGTTACCCAGATTATGGGCATTGGTACTCATTGCCCTCCATTTTTTGATGACCTTACCCCTTTTAGCCCTATTCCTGTACTTACTGCCATTGCCTTTTTTCTCCATTTACCCCTGTCCTGCCTTCTATTGACCTCTATAGCTTGGTGTTAACCTCGCTAACTACCCTGTTTTGTGGGGGGAGGCTGGGAATTCCTTGCTCCTTTTCAGTGCCTCCCTCCTTGGCTAGTTTAAAAGCTTGCCCATGAAGCATTTTAACCTATCACCTAGGATCCTGATTCCCCTCCCAGACAGATGTAGATCATTGTACCAGTATAGGCCTGAATTACTCCAGGTGGACCCTCAGTCCCCAATGAAGCCAAAACCATGTGCTCTGCATCAGTTTTTCATTAAATTCCAGGATGTGGAGTACCCTAGCCTCACCTATGCCATAGACAGGCATCACCTTAGAGAAGGTTACTGAACTTGCTACTTGTCTAAGGCCCCTCCCCAACTCCACAAACACCTCCTGCACAGTTCTGAACCCATTCCCAGCTAGGTCATTTGTCCCTAGGTGGACAGTGACATCCAGCTCCCTCTCCCATGCAGCTTCTCCCACGATCCTGAGGATTTGCTTCCTGTCCCTCCATGCCATGCCACCAGGCAGGCATCTTACCTCCCTCTCTGCTTCATCCCCACCAGTTCTAACTCCCTAATGATTGAGTCCCCCACCAGGAGTCATTTCCTTCCCCTGTGGAATCCTATGCCACCCTCCTGTGGGTCTCCTTTGTGGAGATTCCCAGCATCCTCCTTGGTCTCCACTGCAGGTGCCTCCATAGAGGAACAACACTCCACCAGAAAGGCATATGAATTATGGAGAGGTACAACTGGAGGGATGTGCCTCTGTTCCATCACCCTCACCCTCCCTGAGCCCACCGTAGTCCACCCACTCCTTATTCTTGACAACCTCTAAGGCAGTGGCAGTGGCCCTGGTGGTTCCTGGGTGGGGAGGAGATTTCCCAATCCCCTTTCAGGTCCTGGGTGGGGAAGGCTTCCCTACTTCTTGCCAGAATGGCTTGGAGACAGGCAACCTCCTCCCTCAGAGCAGAGAGGTGTCTGCAATAGGGCAGCATCACAGCCTCCAGAATGTCTCCCGGAAGACTGCTGCCCCACAGCCAGTACATTGCACCACTCCCCACATGTCTCTCTCCCTCCCTGTTGAGATTGTGTTTTTTTTCTTTCTCGCTATTAGAGAAACTCACTTCCCCTTATTAGTGTAACCCTTTTCCTAGGGACTATGTACTAGGAACACACAAGTTGTTTTTTTCTTTACAGTAGCAATCACAAGAAGAGATCCTCTCAGCTTATGCAACACTGTCTGGTAGCCTTCTGTGGCACACCCACCCTGTTTTGTGTCTGAGCAGGAAGTTGTTACACCTTCCTGCCTAACCCCATAAAGCTTGGTTAGCTGGGGAGGGTAGGGTTTGGGCAATCTACCTGTTTCATGCTGTGAGGACAATCAGAGCAATCCAGTTTGAACCTTCTGAGGCCTTGTCTGGCTTTAATATACAACTCAACTGACTTCAGGAATGAAAGAACACAGCTGTGAAATCTTAACTGTTTGTTGCAAAAAGTCACCAAAATAATATCAAGCTACAAATACGGCACCAGATTCACAGAAAAAGAAAAAAAAGAATCAGCAGCATGTTATTCCCATTCATATGTAAAGTAGCAATCTATAAAAGATCAGCAGTATTGCAATCCTCTTCTTGATTCAAACAAGCAAAAACCAGTGTGAAATTAAAAGTAAAGCTCACTTCCCTCAGAATTTGAGCAAGATTGTGTCTTAATACTCCAGTTTCCTAGTTCCTACTTCAAGATTGTGTGTCCTTCCCAGCTTCAAGTTCAGTTTCTCAAAATCATCCTTTACCTTCAAAAGATAAGGCCTACCTGTTTGAAACTGCTTACACACATGTGGCTTATACAAGTCAGAACAGTTCTGAAAAACTCCACACAAAAACCATTGGCTGACAATACCTGAGAGACTGGATGGACCTTGCGATCCTTTTCTGCCGTCATCTTCTATGTTTCTTTGTAGATGCAAGCAGCTCCTGAGGCCTTGTCTGGCTCTAATACACATCTCGACTGACTTCCCTCAGAATTTGATCAAGATTGTGCCTTAATCCTCCAGATTCCTAGTTCCTAGTTCCAGATTGTGTGTCCTTTCCAGGTCCAAGTTCAGTTTCGCAAAAGCAACCTTTACCTTCAAAAGATAACGCTTTTCGATGACACTGCCAAGACTGAAGAGTTGCTGTTGTCTGGAATGTTCATGTGCCCAAGATTCTATGCTGATTACAGCCTTGGGCTGTGCCATTTCCCCTAGTGGGAGTGCACATAACCCATATGTACTGATTACCCATTGACAATGTGGAGTGCTGCAGAAAAAGACTTTTACAAAATTTCATGAAATTTCACAAAGAATTTCAAAGCAGTGGAATTTGCAAATTTTATGAAGCCCTACTTATCATCTATCTAATCATGCTACTGTACATCTAATGAAAGTAATTTTGAGCAAAGGTTTGAATAATCTTGGGAAAAGGGATCCCTAAATCTAAAAATTTAAATTAAATTGAATAATTGCATCATTTGCCACAATGGCTTCTAGGCTCCACTTCAACTGACAAATAACATAGCTTATAGAAATCCCCTATGTGGATAGAAGGGCAACTTATACTGTATACTTTAAACCAATGAATGGGTTGAGGGATCCATTTCTTGTGGTTTTAGAGACAAAGGGGACACATACAAGACTGGTGCATGATCTGGACTACAGTGTATGGTCACATTAGTATGATAGAGGGCTTTTAACGTGCCAAATACCAGGACCAACCCACCAATGAGAGATTTTCTTAAATGTAATCTAATGTACTACTCTCTATGGAAAGCACTATGAACATGGGTGGAAGCTCACAGAGGCCAAAAAGCTCTTAATCTGAAATTATATTTAAGCTGAAA
Organism: Neoceratodus forsteri; assembly: GCA_016271365.2. Taxonomy (NCBI): domain Eukaryota; kingdom Metazoa; phylum Chordata; order Ceratodontiformes; family Ceratodontidae; genus Neoceratodus; species Neoceratodus forsteri. Next base: position 1,255,661,252 of record CM057449.1, on the reverse strand, counting down.
AGTGTTGACACTCACCACATTGTGTTTCAGGACTCCCCTTACCCACCACGTAATATATTTTCTCAGAACGCTATATATTGTTACAAAAGAGCAACTAATTAGCTTTAAAAAATGTAGGATTTTGCATTGTCTGGGTTATAAGGTTTCCCAAAGAGAACAATGAAGGGCTAAGAATGAAAATTATACAATGCAATGACAAATAAGGATGAGATGGTGCTGAATTTCCATTCTATGATTGTGCCAAAATATATTGACACCGGCAAAGACAGTCTAAAGGGAATTGATTTGTCTTTGGCACCTCAGCCCTTCGATGTCATGATGCAGCATTCTGTACAGGGAATATGCACAAAGCATGTGCAAGTTGCTGGCAAACCACATGACCTGCAGCAGCCAATCAGCAATGGAAAAGACTGAGAACTACTCATGCTGTGCACATCTATGTGCCATTTCATGCTCTCTCACTTTCACAGGGTAAGGACCAGGCTCTATAGTACAGATAGAGCAGGAGGAATTCAGGAGAGGTGGTATTCTATATTAAGGAAGGGATCATGACCACAAGGAAAGATACTGGGGGTGGGCACTGAGTCAGTCTGGGTACAGATTCAAACAGAGGCAGGGAGAATAATAAGGGTGGGAATGGTGTATAGGTCACCAAAACAGTGTAAAATCAATGACAGGGATTTGGGTGATGAGATCAGAAAGGCTTTATTTCAGAAAGAGGTGGTAATAGTCCTGGGGCCAGTCCTCTTCAATATCTTAATCAGTGACATTGTAGATGGACTGGAGGGAAATGTTTGATTGTTTACAGATGACATCAAGATCTGCAACAGAATAGATGATCCAGATGGGGTGGGCAGAATAAGAATAAATCTGGAAAAACTGACAAAATGATCTGAAGAGTGGCAACTGGGGTTTAATGCAAATAAGTGCAAGATCATGCACATAGGGAAGAGAAACCCTGAAGCTACCTATAGATTAGGAGGGGAGTTGCTGACAATCACAAGGGAAGAAAGAGACTTGGGTGTCATCATCACAGATGACCTGAAATCATCCAAGCAGACCACTAAAACAGTAGGTAAGGCTAGAAGGATGTTGACTTGTATTAGTAGGGGTATCACAAGTCATAAGAGGAAGGTAATGCGGCCCGGTGGCACTGAGGGCTGAGGTGATGGTGCCTTACCTCGTGCTACACTGTCGACCCATGTATGGGAACGAGCATGGGTGGTCGGTAGGGGAAGAGAAAGATTGAGCGTCCGATGGACTGCTCTCCTTCTCCGGGGTGGGGGCTTCCTGGTGGTCGGTGCTAGTTGGGCCCCCCCGGTCGGAGGCTGGAGGACAGGGCACCATACCACAAGCTGGGAGGAGTCGGCCAGATGCCTGGAGGAAGCGTGTGCAGAAGCGTGCGCGCTCCCCTCCGTTGGTGACATTGCATGGTCCTGACTCCTGGGGGAAAAAGCAAGGAGGAGAAAATGACGTAAAGTATGGTGGAGGGTGCCTCGCAGGCTCCGCCCCTGGCTAGCTACGGTGCTGGCCAACTAAATCCGCACTTGAGGGGGAGTTAGAACCCTGAACACCCCCACGGAGGAGGTAAGCCCTGGGGTCAGGCCAGCCGGCTGGCAGATGCCGGGGGATGGGGTTGGGGATGCCCTCCTGAGATAGCTGGCAGTGAAGGAGAGAAACATAATAAGTAAAAAAAAAAAAGTAAGAGGGAGGTAATAATCCCTCTTTACAAGACACTCGTTAGGCCCTATCTGGACTACTGTGTGCAGTACTGGAGGCCGAACCTGCACAGAGATATTAACAAAATGGAGGCAGTCCAGAGAAATGCAACCACAATGGTGCAGGGACTGCATCAGAAAACATATGAGGACAGATTAACGGAGCTCAATATGTATACCCTAGAGCAAAGGAGGGAGAGAGGTGATATGATTGAAACATTCAAATATCTTTAGAACATTAACAAGTTAAAAAAGTCTAACATGTTTCAATATAAGAAAAATAGCAGGCCAAGAGGACACAGCATGAGATTAGAGGGAGGCTGATTAAGGGGTAATATGAGGAAGTTCTTTTTCACAGTAAGGGTGGTGGATGCAAGGAATGGCCTACCTCAGGAAGTGGTGGATATGAATACAGTGCAGGGCTTCAAACAGGCATGGGATAGGCATAAGGGAGCAATACAGATGAGTATGAATAAATAGGCCATTGACAGAGTAAAGGCCTATGGCACATTCATAAGGTAGAAAAAATGGGCAGACTGGATGGTCTTTGCGATTCTTATCTGCCGTCAACTTCTATGTTTCTATAGTGGATGGCTTCAACCTACTGAACATAGACTGGAGCATCCCACAAGCCAGCAACAGCAGAAGCCAAACAGCTCCTGGATGCAGTCCAAAATGGCTTATTAACCCAGGAGATAATGGAGCTGACTAGGGATCGGGCCACCTTGGACTTAGTAGGGGCAATCTGTGACCATGTCAGAGGCATCAGTGTGGCTGAGCCCCTGGCAAACACTGATCACAGTACGATTTCAACTTGATATGGGGAAGAAGTCCTGGATATAAAGACATGAGTTCTGGACTTCAATAGGACTGACTTCACCAGAACTGGGTAAATCTGAAAGAGGGTCTGACCAAGCTCAGTGGGACTATGGGAACAGAAGAAAATGGTCTATTATTCATGATGGGGTCAAGGACATCACTAACACCTGTTTAAAACAGAAGTGTACAAAGAACAAGCACAGAAAAACATTGATTCACAATAGAGGTTTCCAGTGCCATGAGGGATAAAAGGGCTTCCATCAAGAAATACAAGAAGGACTCCCAGTGACATCACTGCTGACGAAGCAGTGCTAGAATTGAGCTCTGTCTCCTGAACCCTCAAAATTAGCTTAAATCCTCCCCAGGGCACCAATTTCTATTTTAAAAAATAGACAGAGTTCATTTTATAGCAATAGTAGCTAGAAGCATGCTAAAGGACTTTGCAATGGAGAGCCCAAGACTCTCTAAGCGCTCACACAGACTTATGGATGGTGGTTCTTCCGATCGGTGACCGCACCTAGCTCTGAAGCAGATGCCGAGGAAGAAAACATCATGATTACCTCCTGCTCCTTGTTCCATGAGTTCTGCAGTATTAACACCATACGGCAAAATCTGAAGGAGGTAGCATTGAGCACACAGGCTGCTATAAAAGAGCTACAGTCCAGGACAACTTATGTAGAAAAGGGCCTCAGTGATGTCTCCAACCAGATCAATGGTCACAGCTTGTACCTTTTTAAGTGGAAGAGAGAGATGGCAGCTAAGTTAGAAGACCTGGTGTCTTGATTCACACACAACAACCTGGAGAACTGGGTTTGAATCCCACAGCCACCTCTTGCATACTGTGTGATCATGATCAAGTTGCTTAACTTCCCTGTGCTCCCAGGATGCACCTGGAAATGAGCCTTGGCTTAGTGTGTGTTTCCTGGCCAAAAAATTGTAAAATAGAAAATTAAAATAAAAAACAATGCAATATTGTATGGTTTGCCAGATGAAACTGAATCTGGAGAGACGTTGTCCTACATTCCCTCCTTACTACGTGAACAGCTAAACCTGCCCCTGGACATTCCTATTACTCTGGAAAGAGCCCACAGAACGTTGGCATCCATATCTCAGACACCCGATGCCAAACCACCATCACTAGTCATGAAGTTTCCAGACTACTCAACAAAGATGGGCATTTTATGTAAAAGTCTTACTTATTTTTATTTATTTCAAAAGTTTCACCAGAAGAGACATACTGAGCTGTAAACAACTCATTTCTAGATGCGTCCTGGATGAGAAGCTAAAAGGGAATATATACATGTGCATTCAGAGCATAAAATAGTTTCAGAGTATAAAAACACAATCACATACATAATACCATAAATTAAACATCGATAATATACATTGAAACCCACTGAGCAGTTACAAAAGATTATTTTACAGCAATTAAGCCACAGCAGTAAAATATCAGCAGCCTTCAAGAACAGGAAAGAGTGGGGGAGGTCACGTGATGTGCTAAGTCGGACCAGACGTCCTCCGCAGCGCTCCCAGGCCCCAACTATTAAAATTGGTCTTTCTGCTCGAGAATTTGCCCACGGGTGAGTGCTATTAGGGTACTGGTCAGTGCTTATATACGCGATTGTGATTTTGCGACGATCGCATCAGATAACAGTTTGTTGACACGGCCCCTGTGATCATGTTGGTGTGTGCTGCAGCATCGCGGGTGGACCGAGGCTGGGAGTAGTGATGGAGCCTGAAATCGTGGAGCCTTTGGCGGCGAGATCTCCAGCAACCAAGAGGCCCAAGTCACAATCCCCCACTCTCAAGGAGTTCGGTGAAGATTTAAACAGCGGAGGGGCAATACCTCAGCCCAGCGAGGATCTGCAGGATATTAAGAGGATCTTACAGGGCCTGGTAGCAGATTTTGCAACAGTGAAGCCTGCACTCCAATCATTGGCACAACGAATGGGGGGACTCTGGGGCTAGGATAGCCTCCCAGGAGAGAAAGTCATCTATGTTGGAGCAGGAGTTATCCACTGCTAAAAGATTAATTAAGAAGTTAGAGGATCGTATTGAGGATCAGGAGTCCCACAGCAGGAGAAATAATCTGATTCTGGCTGGGCTGCCAGAAAGATCTGAAGTGGCAGACTGTGTTTCGTTCATCCAGGATTTACTTTTAAAGCTGTTGGGCCAGTCGCCTTTTGGAGACTCTTACAACTTGGAGAGGGCCCATAGAGCGTTAAGGGAAACACCCCCGCCGGGGGCGCGACCCAGGGTGATTATAATGCGGTTCCTTAACTTTAAGGAAAAAATGCATGTGCTGGGGGAAGGCTAGACAGCACAAAGCCCTTCAATGGAATGGAGCAACTCTCTGGATGTTCCAGGACCAAACTCCCTCCGTTAGAGAGAAGCAGAGGGAGTATGCTGACATAAAGAAAAAGCTCTACATGGCGGGCATTAAATTTCGGCTGCAGTACCCAGCAACTCTCACGGTGAGACTGCAATCAGGCGAAAAACGATTCCTGATGGCGAGGGATGCGTTGGAATGTTTGCATACTGAACTTCCCAACTTATTTAAACCTCAGACTTGAGGTGGACTACTGAGTTGCAGTTTTGGTTAAGGGCCTGGTTTATAGGTGGACTTTTAACAGATGGACCTCATAACTGCTTATATTCTGTGTAATTAAGGCGACTCGATGTATATTTGCCTATTTGCATATTATTTTGGACTGGGACATTGGTCTCTCACTAAAATTGGTCTAACGATAGAAGGCGGTCCATGGGCCGGGTTTTGGAGTCCCTAGGGCTGCTCGCTTTCTAGAGAGGGTTTCAAAAATTTGGAATTGACCAGGTGACTTTTTTGTAAGGCACCCGATTTTTATAATTGAAATTCTTTCCAGTGGTGTTGGATTTGGTATTTCCCAGAGTTATAATTTTTTTTTATTTCAGGAGAAGAGTCTTTTCATGGTTATGTCCGGGTGTCTTTAATGTGGGGAGGTGTTACTTTAATATTTATAATTGTTATGGGATGGGCAAATTCTCTTGTTATCAGAGTAAGGTATTGGGGGCGGAGATGCTTGGAGGAGGGCTCATCCATGACTGCCGAGATTTTAGGAGGCCGATCAAAGGACGGGGGTGGGGGTTGGGGGGGAGGGTTAGAGAGAGAAAGAGAGAGAGCCCATAGGGTGAATTATATAGGAGGGCATTGTGGGAAGGTTTGGGTACGGAGTCACAGGGTATACTCCGGCTTTATTTTCTTCTTTACTCTTTACCCTTCCTTTTTTCCTTTCTTAAACAGAATGGCCTGTTTTAATATTACCTCTTGGAATGTTAAGGGACTCCGGGTAGACGGAAGAGGATGGTAATTTTGAGACACATTAAGCGCTTGGGAGCACATATAATGCCTACAAGAGACTCATCTCTTTGACGGAGGAACTAAGCTGTCTTAAGAAATTGTGGGTGGGCCAGGTTTATGGGCAGGGTAGGAAAAGGTGTCAGGAGGGTGGCGATTTTAATAAGTAGTAACTGTCCTTTTAGGGTTGACCAAGTGTTATTAAGAGAGGACGGTAGGCTGTACTTGGTGGGGCCCTAGTGGGAAGGTAATTGTGTTGGCTTTATCTATGGTCCCACCCCACCTTCTGAAGACTTTTTGCTTCAATTGAGAGAGATATATCTGCACTCTCCACTGATTCTCTTGTCCTGGCTGGGGATTGAATATTTGCATCAGCAATCTGATGACAGGAGCCTCCATCTGGTAGGCCCTTAGTAAGGCTCAGATTGCTCTGAGGAGGATGATGGAGGTAACTGCCTTGGTAGATCCAAGTAAAACCCACTCGAGTAAGGGCAGTGTTATGACTTTCTTCTCGGCAGCCCATAAAATCCATTCCCGGATTGACTTTTTCCTAGCTAGTGGCCCCTTTCTTCGAGAAGTGAAGGATATTCTCACTGGAGTCAGGGCTCTTTCGGATCACTCCCATCTCTCTGTAGTGTGGAACCATGTTCCGCTCCCTAAGCCAGTTAGATGGAGACTAAATGATCTGCTACTCTCTGAATCTATGGTTCAGAAGGAGTTGACGAGTCCCTGAAGGGATTCATTCAATCTCACTACCGTCGTTGCAGGATCAGAGACTGGCCTGGCCAACGTGCAAAGTATTGTATGTGGGGTGGTCCAGGATATTGTGGCTAGAAGGAACAGATTAAGGAAGGCAAAGGGAGGATCCTTTGGGGCCTTAGAATATTTGTCCCATCTAGAGGGCTCTTCGGGAGAAATTGATCTAGAACTTAAATCCTTACGAGGAGATATGCGGATCTCTGTTATGGCAAGGTGGAATTCTGGCTAGAGAAGATCTCGGTCTAGTATTTACTGCAGGGACGTTCCGGTCGTGCTCAGAAAGCTAGGTTAGAGATTAAAGCAAGTAGAATTATTACTTCGGTATGGTATGATGGGAAATTGTTAACAGACCCGCAAGAAATGGCAGAGGCATTTGCATCCCATTTCTCTGATCTCTATGGGCTTGGTACGGTGGTGGATGAGGAGGAAATTAATGCCTTTCTTGAGGAAGTGCCCCTTCCAAGGCTAGATGAAATGCAGGCCAGAGATTTGGCAACTCCTATCTTGGACAAGGAAATCTTGGAGGCGGTGCAATCTTTACCGTCAGGTAGAACCTCGGGCCCAGATGGGCTCACAGCTAAGTTTTACCAAACTCATATCCAGGTTATTTTACCAATCCTACTAGAATTTTATAACATGATTTTACAGGAGGGGTTACTACACCCACCACTGTACCAGGCCTTCATATCTTTGATTCCCAAACCAGATAAGCCTAGAGACAAGATAGATAGTTACAGACCCATAGCTCTAATGAGTCAGGATATCAAAATCCTTACGAGAATATTAGCTAACAGGATTCTGCGTATTGCCCCAAGTTTAATCAGTGAGGAACAGGTGGGATTTATGCCTGGGCGGGGGGCACAGGATGCCCTCCGAAAGCTACATCATATCCTTAGTTATGCCCCAGACTCCCAACTCCCGCTAGCTTTAATCTCTCTCGATGCTGAAAAGGTGGTCGATAGGGTTTCCCATGGTTTTCTTTTTGCTACAATGCGGAAGATGGGTTTTCCGGAAGGTCTGTTGAGAGGCATCAGACATTTATATGCCATACCATCAGCTAGGGTTCTATGTAATGGGTATAGCTCTCGGAAAATAATGCTGAAAAATGGGACTAGACAGAGATGCCCTTTGTCACCAATATTATTTAATATCTATTTGGAACCACTCCTTAGAGCTATTAAGGGAGATCAACTTATAAAGGGGGTGAAGTTGGGGGGGAGAGAACTTAAACTTTTCGGCTTCGCGGATGATATTTTGTTGCACCTCGAGGACCCAGCTTCTAGTTTTGAACAAGTAATGGGGGTGATTGACCACTTCTCGGAGGTGGCAAATTATAAATTGAATCTAGTGAAAACTCAGGTCCTTCCACTGACCCCTCATGTACATCAGGCAGACTTTGTTTTTTCAAATTTACAGTGGAGGTCCGATGAGATCAAATATTTGGGCATCCAGATCTTAGCTAATGGGGAAAAGGAGCCAGCAAATCTGGGAGGGTTAATATCAGTAATCAAGGGTGACATACTAAGATGGAATAAACCCTTTGAACTTTATGGCCAGACTTGGTCTTATCAAAATGAACCTATTGTCTGAGGCTACTCTATCCATTATATATGGCCCCTCGACATTCGATTACCTGGTTTAAGGTTATTAAAAACTTTATTGGATTTCTATGGAATTCAAAACCCCTAGGAAGAAATACGAGTTGGTTACGCTTACTCCCAATCAGGGGCGGATTAAGTTACCGGATCTGCATATATATTATGTCACGGAACAGATGGCCCTTATGCTACGGTAGGTTAGGCAGTCTGATGGGGAAATATATACCCCAACGTGGTTGCAAATAGAGAGGCAAATGCTGACTGAGAGGGGTTTCTCACTGGAGACAGTGTTATACTCTAATTTTGTAAAGGACTTTATTATAAGGAGGGGGAATCCAATTGGAAAATCTATGAGGGCGTGGTGGTTTTTCCTCACTCCAGCTCAGAGGAAAGCCCAGTTGAGGGCATGGGAGCAACCTTTGTCAAATCCTACCTTTAAGTTGGGGGCAGATGGCTAGCGTGAAATGGGCCCTGCAGGTGAAGGGTCTAAAAGTGAGAGCGTCATGCAAGATATGGAGGTTTAAGCCAATTCGTAGGCTGGGTCTGCCAGTATTTAAAAGATTGCAACTTTCAAGTTTATTAGGAAAAGTGAGAAAGCTGTTGAGGGTTTGTAAAAGGGTCATTTATGTGGGATTCCCTGAAAGGGTAGACCCAGGGGCAAATGCTCTTCCAGATTTATAGGGTGTTGTAGAATTATTTGTCCATCTTCCCGATACTTAATTGCGTATTGAATGGGATATTCGCCCAAGAATCTTGGTTGGGAGTCAATTTGAAAACTACAGGTATATTTCAATACCTAAGTTCAGGATAATGTAATATTTTATTGTCTCCAATTTATACTTTACCCCGCAAAACTGTATGGCAGGAAATTGGGACAGACGGACCTCTGTTTTAGGTGTGGGTTGGGGATAGGTGATTTGTTACATGTGATGTGGGAGTGTTCCAAAATTTTCCCCTTATGGTCTGATATAAGGGATCGTATGGACCCAGTTCTAGATTATTCAGATTATATCACCCCAGAGGTTTGTATCTTGGGGGACTTTTCGGGCATAAAGGGAACTTTGCCTAAATTCCACATAGCTTTGATGTCTGCATTAGTGAAAGCCTTTTTGGTTCAACATTGGAAAGATGATCAGGAGTACAGCTACGGACAGTGGGTCCATGATCTGGTGTCTTCATTGGGCAGACTAAGGAGGCACCTCTGGGGTGAAGGGAGTAGAGAATTGTATAGCAAGAGGTGGGCTCTTCTGGAAGCAATTTATCTACTACAGAGATTCCCGCAGGTCCTTCTGTCACCTCCCTGAATTGCATGAATCTTTTTTTTATGACATGAGGAAGGTGACTTTTTTTTGTTTCTTCTTTTCTTTTTCTCTCTTTATACTTAGATTTACGCTTCTTTTAGGATGGCTATATGTAAGTGGTTGGGGTATAGAAACCAGGTTATTTATAGAATTACTTAAGACTAATTAGGTATGCCCTCTAGGGGACTGGCAGGGATGGGTCTCTTCTCTCTTTATAGGGTTCATGGCGGGGCTCCATCTCAATCTCAGTTAGGGACCTCGCTAGATTTTTGTTAGGGGGTTGACAACTCTATGAACTGTAACATAGTTGACATAGTGGAATTTGTTCTTATTATGGGTCTTTTTCTCTTTCTATTTTATTAAATTTCTCTTTTAGTTTTAGTTCACTGAATGTTAACGGCTTCCAATTCATATGCTTAGTCTGTACATTTGGTGACATTTTGTTAGTAGGGAGTTGGAGCGAGAGCTTAGTTATAGGAGTTTTCAACTGACTACTTTATCTCCTCGAGATGGACCCCTGCTATGCTGATAGAAATGGGTCTGTACATAGTTCATACAGTCAGTTTTTGGACTGTATACCCTGGCTTGTCCAGGTTTTGTATCTTGCTGTTATTATTTTTCTCTTCCTTTTCTCTCTTTTTCTTTTTTTTGTTATTGTATATTGTTGTTCTAAAATTAATAAAGATTTGTTGAACAAAAAAAAAAGAACAGGAGAGAGTGGAATCAAGGGAGGACATAGCAGCCAAAATGGCCATCCATCAAGGGGAGAAGAGTTAGAGAGAAGGAAAAAAGAGATGGTAGAGGAGAAGAAGAAGGGGAGGTCAGGTGTCAGGAGGCCAGGAAGCATGGGTTAAGGTAAAGGAAGTGGTGAAGGAAGAGGCAGAGGGATGGCGGGGTAGGAGGTAAGGAGGGGGGGAAAGGGGAGTTGGAGACCTGAAAATGAGAAGCAGGAGGGAGCGGGGAGGAGAAGGAGAGGAGGAACAGAGGAAAGGGAGAGTGCACAAGGGCAGTTACAGGTGGGAGTGGAGTCAGGGGAAGTTACAGGAGGGAGTGCAGTGTTCATGCAGAAAACTGGAGAAAGAGCAGATGGAGGTGTCAGAGCTGAAAAGGAGAGGGAGGGAATTCCAGAGTTTGGGAAGGTGGAAAGTATAGGGAAAAAGGAGGTAATCCTAGGCAACAAGTGCCTGTATGTGGATCATGCCTTTAACCCTCTCACCATGAAGCAGCAACTGCAGATTCTAGAGGTTGTCTGGCAATTGAAAGAAAAAGATACAAAGTCACAGATCTTTGCCCCTGCCCAGCTTAAGATTAAATTGAACAAGGGCCAACAATTGTTTTGATCTCTGCACCCTTCCTACATTCCTTCCCCCCTTCCCTCTCCCTATGACTCTGGCACTTCTTATCTGTTGTCTATTTTCTCTGACAAATGCTGCTGGCTGCCTTGTTGCAATGCTATCCTTGAATTGTATTAATCTGTACTCTGTTTGCAATGTCCACATTGTTGTAATGTCTGTCTTGATGTTCCCCATCATTTGTATTTCTCTGATGTGGAACCTTTGTAAAAGAGCCAAGGCTCAAAGGTATTTGTAATCCTAGACTTGGTAAATAAAGATCTCTGAAAGAGGGCACAGATGCAGACCATGATGTGGTGTGACATATTTGGAGTACTGAGACAACTGTAAAGAGACTTGCCAAGGAAATAAGAACAAAGGCAATGCCAGAAAGGAATTGCAAAATTGATCAAGCACTAACTTGTGACAAGGGAGGCACACTTTTTGACCAAACCGATTGGAACCTGTTAATCTACATATCAGTAACAAATATTTAAATGTGGAACTGCTCCTTTTTCTTTTCTTTTTTTTTTTAAATGTTTTGAGGCTGCATTAAATATTGCTTTTTCCAACACTAATACATCTAAATGTTTCCTACCCAAAGGTTGTACCTAAAGAAAGAAATAAAAAAAATTAAATAAATTGTGGGGCCCACATTTCTATACTGACATGATCTCTCAAGAAATATTAAAAATGATAATGAATAACCTGAAGTTAAACTGCAGACTCTATGTGGGCAAACCCAGTATCTTGCAAACTTTCAAACCTACCTACATCAAATGCACATCCATATAAACCAATTGAAACCCTGGAAGTTCATGCTAGGGAACTTAATAATGCATTAATACATGAAGTATTTCCTACCTATGGGACAGAGACCAGAAAGGGGGAGACATTTTGTAGATTTGTCACTGTTTAAATCTATCACTTCTACTAAAGGTTTATGAGTATGGGACCACAACACATCACAGAGCTTGAAAAACTGCTGCATAATGTGAGTGCGTTTAGCTAGCCATAAATATCACATTAACAAATTTCCTGCCTGTACCATCTATACCAATGTTGCCATCTGCAACTGCTACTACCTCTGAATAATCTGCGGCAGTTGCAGATATTAAAACTGAACATAAGAGACCTGAAATGAGAGCAAACTACCCAGGCTGATGCTAAGCATGACCAGTTAATCCATGAGTTTACATTTATTCGCCATGAGGTCAACACTATGGTTCATCTCTCTCACAATAGCGGACATAGCCCTGAGGATTATCACAATAAAAGGGTATGTAGGCCAACATGTCTTGACTATACTGAAAACTACTGTGGTGGCCAGTGGTATGTTATGCTTTTCTTGGCATTGTGACCTGCAGATCATGGTAGAAATCAGCAATGCTCTATTGGCAGAATACAAGGATCTTTAGTTTTCCTTTTGTTCTGTCTGTTTGTTTTTTTTAATTTATTTTTATTCACTTTGTAAGATGAACAAGATTTGATCAGTACCATTGATGGAACCAGAAATTGTGTATCACTCCATACAGAGAGAGCATACATTTGTTAGCGTCAGGTAAAATAAGGCCATCAATTATTAATACAGCATATGAGGCACAAATTGTAATGACTCATGAGTGTGCTTTATTATTCTGTACACCCAGGCAGAGATTCTCATCATAGCCAGCCATGCCAAACCTGTGGGATAATTCATCACGAGGTTTTACGTAAAGGAAAACAAGGGATATATGGCCATTATAGCCATTGACCCATTATCCTGTCTTTTAAATTTTAGGTATACAGATCTCTTGCCAGGTGAATTAAGAAGAGAAAAAACAAACTTAAAAAAGTATCAAGATCAAAATGAGAAACTTCAAGAAACTTTAGGCTTGTACAACTGGCATTAAACCGGGACCAGTGAATACTTACAGCCATGCAGCAAGTATTATAATGTATTACTTACTAAGGATTTTTCTGGCAGGGATGAAAATTTCTAATGGATAAACAGAGCACTCCTTTCCTGACTGGTGAGCTATCAGAAACTTCCCATTTGCAACTGCACCATGGGGGCCATGTTAAAATGCACTAAGCCACCCAGCCATTGTACTGTATATTGGATTCAAAAGGCTCCCCATTTACATGGGGAGAAATTTACACAGCATTTATTCTTTTTAAATTCAGAGATCACAACCAGGAAGTCCCATTCCAACTGTGCACTGTATAAGGACCACTGGTACCTGGTTCAACAGTCCAACTTTTTTCAAAACAGTAAGTTCAGTCCCCCTTGTCCTATTCGTTCGATTGGCTTAATCCTGGAGGTGTTCTTACTGAGAACTCTGCCACTATTGCATCAATTTTTTTCTGTGCTTCCTCAGGATTATTAAACTGAAATGTACACCCCCCTTAGATGATTCCATGCAGAGGCAGTGCCATCAATGAGTGCACTACTCCCAGCCCTCTTAGCTGTCTGCGCATAGTGTTGAACATTTTTCACCTGCTTTGCGTGGTGCATAACCAGTCCAGGAAAACCTTAACATCATGACCTTCAGTAGTGAGAAGATAGTTTTCCTTTGCCCAGTTAAGAGTGGCATCCCGGACTTCCGGTCCCATTGTGGTTAATAATATAATTCTAGAAGCCTCTTGGTTGTCCTTTGTTCTTCTGAAGTTGACCTTGAGGTCCATGTGAAGCTGGCCAGATCTGGTTGTGCATTTAGAAGCATATTTGTTTGGATCCATTACTGTAGGAAGGAGAGCAGATTTTCTCTTTCAAGATGTTTCAGGACCCCCACCAAACGTAAGTTCATGGCCCTGTTTGGATTCTCGAGTGTCTCCAAGCAGGTTTGTGGGTGTCAGTTCTCTAGTGTCATTTTATTGAAAGCTGCATTAGTTTATTGTGATCTGCTATCAGCATCGGTAGCAGTTTTGACTGCCAGATCAGTTTTTGTGTCTTGGGCTCCCAATCTATCAAGGACCTGCTCCACTTTTTTATCCATGTCTCTGACAGCTTGTAGAACAGTGTCCCATGGTGAGGGGTCCCCCCCCTCCACTTGAACTCCTACTTGGTCTAGAGCCCCACATTGGTCCCAGATGACTGCTGTGTCACTTTTCGCCCACGCCTCCTGTAGCCTCTTTTGGATGTCCCATCCCATTTTGGTATTTTTAGATTGCGGGAGATGAGAGGAATCAAGTTATCTGATGAGCTTTTCTCTAAGTTGCCTCAGTTTTCTCTTTTTCTCAGATAGAGGTGGAGCATGATGCAGAGCTAGTCAGAAGTATGTCCAGTCATTAGTGCAGCTCTCTAGCACCCCCCTTATTCTGTTGTTTGAGTGATAAATTCCACATGATGTGATCTTGCAATTAGCCCCAAGGCAGAAAATAACATTCTGCTGACCTTGTGATTTTATGACCTGACCTTGTTGCCACTCATCACCTCAAATTCACTGGAGGCATCCTATTCCCCCAGACCATAGTCCTGAGAATTATCCTGACATCAAATGATATAATGCGATGTATCAAGATGCCTTCCCTCAGAATCCTTTTCTTGGTTGGCAAGCATCTTACTCATATGAAAGACAATGCTACCATGGTACTTGTATTTCCTCTCAAGGTCACAGACCAGAATGCCCAAACTCCAAATATAGGCATGGTCCTCAGAACTAAAAGGTGCAGTTTGACCCTTGAATTGAATGCCAATGTCTACAAATCACTCCCTTTTGGACTGGGTCCTCTCCTCCCATCCCCACTGTGTTGTGTATGCTGGTACCATGCCAAACTGGTAGCTACTGACTGGTCCCCCATCACTACAGCTGACAACATTAACAATGTCCTCTAAGGCTTCACCTCCAAATTCATGTCTGTTTGGGATCATTATGCGCCCTCTTATAAAAAACAGGGTCTAAGGATCTCACCTTCCTTGGATATCAGGAAAGTTGATGGCTTGTTACTGTGCACATAATCTGTCCAGGCAGAGGTACAAGTTCACTGATTCCTATTTGGACTAATTACCAGGCCTTTCTTAATGCCTGTAGTACAGCTACAAGAATTGTGAAGTCTCAAGATTTCGCATCCACACTCCAGAGTAACCTTAAACCCCCCTCTAGGTTCTGAAAGGTAATCAATGCCCTCTTGCCACCTATTTCATATGCAATGCCTTTGTTTAGTTGAAATAGGACCCACATTAATAAAAAGTTAAAGAGCCCCTGACAGCATTAGGAACACTTTGAAAAAAGTTAAGATTCATATTCAAGTCAATCCCATTTTCTTTATTGCTTCATATATTTTCAGTAATTAATTCCCCATTTTCTTTATTATTGAAAACAGTTGCATGAAAACAATATCCATGTCTCCAGACTATATCTACTGTGCCTGCTTCCCTACACATGACATCACAATCCCCTGTTTTGTGACATAATCATTATCCCTACAGCAATGTATTTTAATGTCATACACAGAATTATAATGTATAGTGAGCACTTATTACCGCTAAAGAGCAGCAAGATTATTTTCTTGTAATACCATTGCTATGATGTCAGGGTTTATAAACCCCTCTTGAGCACGTCATAGCAATGCGATTATCTCCTGAGCCAATCTGCACTTGCGCGCAGTTTAACTAGTGGCTCAGAATGAACGGCCGTGGCCGTGAGAGCTGGCCCTTATGGAGATTGGCAGCATCAGGGAAACAGCAAAGTAAGGGCACTTTTCATTCAGATGGTGCTCATTTTATTGTGTTTGCCCCATATGCTATAAAATATAATGGATGTGGATTCATCCGTAACCTCGCTGAAATCACTTCTCGAGGTTATCGTGACAATGTAAAACCACTTCAGCTTCACTCTCAAGGTTTACAAAGTTGTCACAGTAACCTCTCAAATGATTACAGCATGGTTACCAATGAATCCCCATCCATTATCCTCTATATAATGTCAGGTGTAGGCAGGAAGCCAGAGCTAAAAGGGCAGAGATACAGTATTCATTCAAACACCCTTAGTAAAAAGGAAATAAGGGTGAGATTCACTGAATAAAATACAAACTATCATGTTTCATAAACTGTACATTTATGCCTGAATATTACTTTTTTTCAAAGTTGTCTCAACTGTGTCAGGAGCTCATTAAGGATTATGCAGTCTTTGTCATTATTCTCAATTCTGTACTCGTAAAATGGTGCCATCAACTGCTGTCTCAATAGTTGATCGAGATGGAGGACTGCTCAATCACATAAGTGATTTCATCACTCTTCCTGTTCCTGATAGTGTGGACTGTCAGTTAGTGCTGTGCAGAATTTTCAAATTCTGGCAGAATGAAATGTTGCAGAATTTTCTAAATTCAACCAAAATTCTGCTGAATTTTACCAGAAATGGAATGGTTGAATTTCACAGCAGAAAAATGCGAAATGAGTTTTCCCACATTTCCATGGAAGTTTGTTCTGTGGATCTCAATATTTTCTGCAGAAATGGTTGCAGAATTATTTTCTGTGGAAAAAATGCTGTTCCACGGAATATTATTCTGTGGATCTCAATATTTTCCATGGAAATGGCTGCAGACTGATTTTCTGCAGAAAAATGCTGCTCCATGGAATATTATTCCATGGATCACAACAGGCAGAATTCTGCAGAAGAACCAGTGTAATTCCTGCAGAAATTCTGCCAGCGGAATGGTCATTCTGCACTAATTTCACCATCAGAATTCCAGATTCCACACAGCACTATTGTCAGTGCTTTCTGATCAGTGACTTGAATCAACATAGTGCAGTGATCATATGGCACAGATGTGACAGACCAGTGTGTTTCATTTTTTAGCTTTATTCTATATTGCAACCTCCCACACAAACACAAAAACAGACAAATTCAAACTGCATTTCAAAAACAGAAAACCACCCCATGAGGGGTGTCTGTGACAATAAGCAGACCAGAACTACAAGACCAGCATTAGACTAGGAGGTTTTCAAAGTGCACATTACGTTATTAAATGTGCTAAAGTGCTGCAGTGCATTTTGCATTTTACATATCACAAAGTGCAAAACCTCAAACAGTTGACAAGCAACTATGAGACTGCTTGTACCAACAACTGGTGGCCCAACTGGATTCACTACAAAGCTTCTTCTAGGGTCCCATACGCATAGCAGAGAGCCAAATGGAACATTGTGCCAATACTTTTCTTCTAAAAGCATTTTGTTAGACACGAATGTTTGTGTACCTCAGAAATATGTGCCCAATATATGACCATGACAAATCTCAACTATTTTAACATGATCACAGTCATTAGTCTTACTGTATTTCTCACAAAGAAGTCAAACCACGATCCCAATATTGCAATAATGGGCAGGAAAAAAAGAAGACAGATACAACACACTTTTAAGAATATGCATCATTTTATTAGCTATTGCATGATATAAGTACTTATAAAATGGGTAAGGAAAATTGAGCTTTTTGATTGGCTGCAACTGAAGTGTCAAATACGTTTTACACATAGAAAAAAAAGTACTGACAAGTAAATCAATGACTGCACTGCAAAAAAAAATCAGTGCGCAATTAGAACGTTCACGTTTAAAATGCCACCATTGTTTTTTTCCCTGCTAAGGCAGCTCATTACTATGAAAGAAACTGGTGTCTTTCTGTTTCCATTTCTTCTCTGGTAAGGCAGCAGTATATTTTCCCTTTCAAAAACCCACTCCTGACAACTCACTGCTCACTTCATGAGCAACTAAAAACACACAGTGGCCTGTTTTTCTTCCATCTGGTCAATTCCACAATCAGAAAGACTCCCTGGAACAAGCACGATCGGCTTGCTCCACAACAGCGCTCAGGAGAGATGCTGCTCAGTCCCGCATCATTGAAATAAAAATAATTAAAAAAATATATAGTAGGTTCTCCCCAAACCCGAGAGAAAGAGTGTGTGTGTGTGTGTGTGTGCTTGGGGGGGGGGGGTTCCAGCCTGTCAAAACCATGACGTCATTTTCTTGCAGGTGGAAGGACTATTTTATCAGAAGTTCTGATAAAAAACGCCTTTTGCTGCTTACAGATGTGCTATTTTGTAGAAGCAAAAATGTTTTTAAAAAAGATTCCCATTTTATAAGCGCAATAAAATGCTCCAGGGTGTGTGTTGAACAGATATTACTGCACTTCCAGGGGCTGAAGGCACTCGGCAGGGCCTTGTGCCTTACTACACCCCTAGGCGTGTGGTAATATTTGTTCAACACACACCCTGTTGTGTCTTATTGCTTACATATCTAATCATTATTCTTTGTGCAGACCTGCTGACAGTTTTGTTTTGATAGTAATTTATCAATATATTGATGCCTTATATTGATAGTAATTCATCAATATAAGGCATCAGATCTGTAACCCTTCCTGACACCATATTGCAATTGAGAGTGTCACAGGGGGAGTGACATCACTGACTCTATAACAGCAGATGGCTCGGTACCCAGAAATGACCTTGATCTGACTAAGTTTTAAAATCACCAAAAACATATGTATGTAGTAAGTTTTCAGCTAATACTGTATATCAAGCATCAAAATAAGAAAGGAAACAAGTGTAGCATGTCACATTTTATTCATTTCACCTTTAAGGTGGGCAATTCTTCTATCTCTGACCTTGCTGCAGTCACCTCCTTCATCAACTCCTTTTTCACTTCCTGTGCCCTTCCCCTTTTTTCTTTCTCCTCCCCCTTCCCTTCACTCTTGCACTCTCCTCTCTCCATTTCCCTCCCCCTTCCCTTTCATTGTCTCTCCCATCACTCCTCCGGCTTCTCTTAAGACCCTTATGGCCATAAACCATGACAAGAGTCAGAGCTTTGATGGTCTTGATCCCAAACTCCTTTATCTGACACTGTTCGTGCCATTGCAACCCCTCCCCATCACCTGCCTCCTCAACACATCTCCTCCTTCTTATCCTCTGTCCCTAGCTCAGATAAGATGGCTACAGTCTCCCCCCCCCCCAGAAGGGGCAATCCCTGGAAAGTATCATCCTATCATCCTCCTCCATACCTTAGCTAAACTCTACTAACACGTTTTTCTCTCCTATCTCCCCCTGTCCTAGTCTCATTCTCCTTCATTACTCCTTTCCAATCCAGTTTTATGAAGTCCCAATCCACCATCACCTTCCTCCTCTGACCCACTGACACTATCCTCACTGGCATGTATAAGGGCCTGGTCACCTCAACCATCTCCATCAACTTGGCCAAAGCATTCAACACTGTTGTCCTCCAGTTTTCCTGAACAAAAGTAAGGCAGCAGGACTCTTGCCCTCATTATTTGGGTGGTTCTGTGCCTACCTTGAGGCCAGGTCTCAGGCTGTCTAAACTGGAGATTCTCTCTCTCCCTACTTCCAGTCTGCTCAGGTGTCCCCAAGGGTCTGTCCATGCCCAAATTCTTTTCTCCATTTTTCCAAATGATCTCTCCACTGTCTGGTTCTCTGTGTCCATTTACAAGTATGCAGATAACACAGTACTCTTTATCTCTGGC
Organism: Neoceratodus forsteri; assembly: GCA_016271365.2. Taxonomy (NCBI): domain Eukaryota; kingdom Metazoa; phylum Chordata; order Ceratodontiformes; family Ceratodontidae; genus Neoceratodus; species Neoceratodus forsteri. The sequence continues at coordinate 1,255,641,945 of CM057449.1, read as the reverse complement.
TCCTTTTCCCCTGTCCTTATGGCTGTGGTACAACTGGATTTTAACAATGTCCAGCACTGGTTATTTGAAAACCAGCTGTCCCTCAATGCCAAGAAAACAGTCTATGACTTTGGCACTAGGCAGAGGCTTGCTAGACTCACCCCTATCCCCTCCTTCAATACCCTTGAGGGTGCAGAAATTGATGATGTCTCCTCCTTCAAATACCTCAGATGCTGGCTGGACCATCACCTCAGTTTTTATGTTCATGTGGATGCAAACCACCAGAAGCTCCACCCCAAACTTGGTGTGCTTTACAGGACCATGAGGAGCATCCCTCTTCCTGTCAACAGAGAGATCCTCTTGAAGATGATATTCCCCAATTTTGTCCATGATGATATCATTCTCAGTGCTGCTTCCAAATCCGCCATAGCCGGATTGGTCCCCCTCTTTTACTCCTTCTGTCAATTCGCCATTGACAGTCCTCTGCACTCTCATGATTCTTCTTTTACACATCCTTCTCCCTCCCCTTGCTTGTTAGATACATACTGTACATAGATACATATAATTTGTTGGCAGATAAGGCCCATCTGGCCCATCTAGTCTACCCATTTTGTTAACCTTTTACTTATACTGTAGACTATAGGTGATCTGCAGCATTCCCATTCTACCCTGTTTCTAGGATTCCATTGTGTCTGTCCCATGCATTTTTGATTCCTCCATCATTTTTGCCATGTGCCTTGGCCACTGTGCCTCCTTTATCTCCAAATTCTGGCTTGGCTCCCTCCCCTCGTACCTTGCCTCTCTCCCTCTCTTTCCCCCACTACATCTTATTCAGTTCAGAACCCTTACTCTGTCACTGTCCCCCAATTAAATCCTCTGCTGGGCAAGCTGCATTTCATTTCCCTTTCTCTAAACTCTGGGGGTTCCTCCTTCCTTTCATTCTGCTCCTTCCCTTCATGCTCTGAAATCTCTCTGTGAATTCACTACTCACTCTTGCAGCTGTTCTTGACACTGGGACATGGACTTTTCCACTACCTGCCACACTGTACTATTATTAGTGTAGCTCTTCCTCCACCAGTTTTCTTCCATCACCCCACCCCTACTTAGTACTGCATTGTTGCACATCACACTGCATATTGCTAACATTGCTTTTCTTCTGTACTTTTTTGTAAATGCATATTTCCTGCCCAGAAGCATTTCCTGTAAATTGTTCATTTTTGTTGCACTTACAGTATGTGCAAACTATAATTTTGCATTTTTCTGAATGTAGTATTTTATAATTGCAGTGTACTTTCCCCATTCCCTTCCCACTGGACACATCTGGAAACAAGCTGCTACCAGTTCAGTATGTCTTTCCAAATAAAACTTTTGAAACAAACAAACAATAGATATAGCAGTCATCAGGGAAGCCATCAGTAACTGGTACAGATGGCCAAATGCCAGTTTGGGTTTACGCTTTAGTTCACTATCTACTTGATTTAAAGACCGGTGTTATAGAAACCTCTTTTATCCACATTCTCTTGGAAGGGACTGAGATAAATGCCATAGTAGACACAGGACCTGGTATTTCTCTTATTAGTGAGCTAGTTCAAATATCAATGTCATCATTAAGAACACAACATATACAAAAATATTTGGTTCTTGCATCCTCAGTGACAGGACATTACAATGATACCCTCGGTTTGGTACCCGGTTAGAATAGCACTACATGATTAGTGCCAGTCTACAGAACATTACTTCATGCAGCACTAGCATGGACAGTGAGAGGGGATATACGGTGCTTTCAGTAAGTACTTCCCTGGTTGCTGTCCATGGCGCTAGACAGATACAAGGGCACCAGGATCTAGAAGGCTGACCAAGCTGCTCTTGTAGTGTAGAGGGCTGGTGCACAGAGCACCTCAGCCAACAGCAGTGGAGACCAGGGTTCTAATCCTGGTCTCCAATTTTTTAGTTCATTGGGACCTTGCATTTGTCTTACATGGAGCCATGGAAGCAGTGTTCCACTGCCCATGAATTTTAACTTTCCCATGATCTGCACCCCTTGGGTGAAAATCCGCCTTCAGTCTGAGGGTATGTGAGAGCACCCCATGTCAGGGGGTGTGGGGAGTAGAGCCCCCCCCCACAATAACAAAATTGGCAATATTTTTATAGCACTGTCCTTGACTGCACTATTATTGTTGGTGCTGTTCTGACCCAGCGCCCCTGGGTTCACGCTGAGAAAAATTCCATCTGGACAAACACATTTTAACACCATAATTTTATACCTGTGTGGAATGCCAACCACTCAGTTATCCTTGGGTGGGACTTTTATTCTTATCATCATGTGACAGTTGACTTTGCTGTTGGACATCTTTATTTCTACCAAGAAGCCATCCATCTTCTAGAATCATATGCTATTGTTACTTTTCAGTGCAATGCTGTTAATCTTTCTACTGTGACCAAACTGCCTTTTCCTGAAAATACAATTGTAGCTAAGTTGAGTCTCACTGCAGCATTTGGTCAGAAGAATTGTGAGTATGAGGGGATAATGGACCCTGGACAGGAATACATTTGTAGACTTTTAGTTGATAGAACCTTCATGACATTATGACATGGTGTTGCTGATGCTCAAGTGATAAAACCATCATTTTACAACCAATGCATCTGCCAAAAGATGCTTCACTCAGGAATGTGTATATTCTATGATGAATTACCCTAATGGGTACTTTGAAGTGTGTGCAGTCACAGCTGTCAACTTAGTTACTAAACCTGAGCAACTAGTACATTTAGTCATCTCAAGTTGGACACCAGTGACAATATGCTGCCTGAAGGAGCTTGTCTAAGCATTTTCTATCATCTTTAGCACCCACTCATCTGATAACATCTGCACACATCTAATACACATCATAATATCAGGACAAGTGATGATTAACCTATCAAGTAGCCTGCATATTGGACTTCCCCTACCAAATGTACCATGTTCCTGAATATTTCTTCAACAATAGATTATTGATGAGTCCAAAAGCCTGTGGTCATCTCCTGTGGTACTGGTCAATAAGAAGGCTAGTATATATCAATTTTGTGTTGATTAGTGGTGATGCAGTGCTAACACCATTAAGGTTTCACACTCTCTGTCATGAATAGATGACAGCCTGAATACACTGTCAGTAGCTCACATTTTCAGCATGATTGATTTAACATCAGGATATTGGCAGATTCTCCTCAATCCCTTTGCCAAAGAGAAAACTGCCTTTTGAACAGGATGTGGTCTTTAAGAGGTCTGAATGAAGTCAATAGGTATCTGTAATACACCACTTCAGTCCCTGATGAAACTGGTGCTGCAAGAGCTGCACTGGACAACCTATCAAATTCATAGTATTCAGATGATATTTTTGACCATCATCTCATCCACTTTCAGGAGGCATTTGATTGATTTAGAGCAGTGGGGCACAAATGTAAACCTTCTATCAGCTTATGAGGCCTTAATTCAGCTTTTCTAGGGCATCTCATTTCCAGCAAGGGCATCAACCCTGACCCTTACAACACACACACACTCAATATCTGACCAGCTCCACAATCAGCAGGGCTTTCTTTGGACTATGTTCCTACTATAGGTGTTCTATTAAAGGATTTAATTAGATTTTTGATCTACTGCGACACCGGACACATAAGAATGTAACTTTCATATAGACAAAGCAATGTCAGGACACCTTTCAGGTTTTAAAACAGTTATCTCATCTTCCTTTAATGGATTTCCTAATTTTAAGGAGCTTTTTCTTCTCTATACAGATGCCTCACGACATGCCCTGAGTTTTGTTCTGGCACTTGTGATGTCTTACACTTGTCATGTACTAACATCCTCTTATAAAAAAGTGTCCAGCTATAAGAGGGAGTTGTTTGCCATCATATAGTCTGTTAAACAGTTCCAATAATATAGTGCTTGTCAACCTTTTGTTGGTCTGAAAAACTGCCCTGAATCAAGATCCCACTGGTAGATGGGCTTGATGGTCAATAGAGATGCATGTGTATGACTGATCCATAATAAACTGGAATGGGTCCAAGCACCTAAATGAAAATGACTTATCCTGATGTCAAGCAGATTTCCAATCAGAGAAGATAATCTTTCCAGCCACAGTGCCATTGCTGAAGGATCTCTGACCATTCTTAATGAGACTGACACTACTTCTGTAAGCCAAGAATCCAAATCAACCCAGACAGAAAAACAGGTTCCTGTAAATGTGATCTAGAAATCTGTAGTAATTTGCTTAGACTCTGTTTCAGAAATCCTGGTACAGTTTTATAAACACTATAGAACTATTCTATTTCACTCATCTTCCAGAGCAACAATGGGATACAACATATCTACTGACCCTTTAGAATCTATTGTAACTCTTTTTTTTACTTAGTTATTTAGTTTATCGTTGATTGGTTGACAAACCATTACAACATGTGCAGATTAAAAAATACATTACAGAAAACGACAATAGTCTACATATTACATAGTACACATGCTATTTCAAATTTTCACCAATGTCATAAACAAAATATATTTTGTACATCCAATAAATAAATAGATGGAATTATGTTAACCTATTAATCCTAGAAACTATGCACTGATGATCAAATAATTCTTAATTTAAGTTGTTTCCTGTAATTTATTTTACTCACTTGGGTTAATCATATTGCAGAAGGTTCTTTAAGTTAGGATGGCTAATTGTAGTACTGTTTGAGACACAAGCTGCCCAGACATCCCTGGGAGATAGCCTGCCCCCCCCCCCCCCGAGTACTACATACCTTGTTCAGTGAACCATCAACGAGCCCAACCGGTGGCAAAATCAAGTCATACAAATATGGACTCCTAACCAAACACTAAAATTGGTACACAGGGCTACTCTATCCCAATATGAGGTAACAGGTCATTGTCATAGGACCCAAATTGGGCCAACCTGTACTACCAGCTTGGGCTTAATGCTAATGGAGCCAAGCAGGAATACCCCACAGCACATGCTGCCCCATATTCCTCTAAATGATTCCAAAGTCAGGCACTTTTCTGCCAGCCTGTACTTCAGGCCACCAATATAGTGTTAAAGAACTGGACCCATTTTTACACATTGGGTCATTTTGCTTCATGTCCATACTCAGAGATTGGTACTGGGCCCCATAACATAACTCAGATATGCTTTACTGTTATAAGGCTGCTGATATCCATTTCCCAAAGGAATTAGCATTGTCAGTACAGGCTACATTCCCATAGGTCTTCCTGGAATACCTTCCCAAACTTGTCACAAAATACCATCATGTAACTCCCCATCCAGTCAAGCAGAGTAAATCACCCATGCAATATTATTAACAGGAAATAAAAGACTTTCTGCCTGCATCATTTCAATATGTCAACAATAACACTAATAAATAAAACGTTTTGTGCCATTTCATATTGAAAGACTTAATAGCCCTTTATATTTGAACTATGAGGTGCAATTACTAAATTCCTTTCAATTTCGATGTCAGTGTCTGCTTTCTTGCCTTGATAATTCCCTGGAGAGGATTCTCAAGAAGACATTTTTACTTTGCCACTTTGCTGAACTTACATGACATGACTCTATAAACTTTAACAGTTGCCAAGATCCATCCATATGAAGGCTATATACATGGCAGCTCCTCATCAAATCCTGCTCCAACTAAGCACCATATAGGCATAGAATATCAAATAACAACCATTTTAAAATCCATCTTGAAACTCTCAGACTATGCTAAAAGTCATAAAGAGTCAACTGAGTTTCAAGCAATCAAAGGCTGAGTTGAGTTTATTTGGACAGTCATGTGCCAGCTGCCTGCAATATTAGGTTTAATTACCAGTAGTCGACTGATTATTCTAAGTGAAGTTCAAAAAGTTTTGAAAACAGACCAGAAACCAGAGAATATATGTGGGTGCTAGTCTTTTTTATATTTGGTGTTTTATATTCCCAGAACCCCTGTTCAGGAGAAAAAAAGTTTTGTTCCTAGGGCCTTTCCGGTTTCAGCTTTCAGCTCACTAATAGCACACTAAGGGCCTGGAGAGTTTCACCAATGCAATGTACCCACAAGAGATTTTTACCTCTCTAAAGAATTGTATTCACAATGAATGTCAATAGGAAAATGTGATAAGAACAAGGAAATATCTCCTGCTCAAGGAGACCAACATCTAATTTCATATTGCAGTTTCGGCTCCGTTTTGTCTTAAGGGGTCCTCAGTGTGCGGCCACCAAAAAGGGATTCCACACCTGATGGGTTTCAAACTTTTATCTATTTTCATCTATTTCCAAGGATATTATCTGGAGAAAAAACAAGAAAATAGTTGCTCGACTGAGCATAGTAAATTTAAGATATAAAATTTCACGGAAACTCCTGTCACAGGCAACAATAACATACCAGTCATACAATAAAATAGAGCCCATCTGCACATCAAGTACAATCCTGGTTCCATCACATTCAGTCAGAGGGTTTTCTTGAATCAGAAGGGAAATACCACCATCCATATTCCTTTCAGGCATACTGAGTTCAGTTATTTGAAGGCATAGTGTATATTACAGTGAAATCTACACTAATATTTTACAGGAAACTTCACAGAAGTTCTACAGAACACCCTAGTGAGCACAAGACTCTGAAAGTGAGCTCAGATAGTCCCACTATATGCTGAGTGCAATACACTTCTGGTCTACTTCAATAATAAGTCCTAGAACAATTTGTGCATTCAGAGCTGCACTAATATATACTTTAATGTCAAGAACAGCACAGAGGTTTCTAATTCTATAATTCATGGCACACAATGCAAATGAATAAATTCCAGGGTGCCTTGATGAATATGAACAAAAGTAAGAGAGCAAACCTGAACACCAACAGCAGACCAAAGCTGGAGCAATGGGGAGCGGAGAAGCACCTCAGCCATCTTGCTGCTCTTCCCCCGGTCCTATTGTAACTCAGTTCACTCACACCATTGTATATCCAAGACTGTTGACTTAAAGTCCTCTTATCAGACTTACTCTGATATAACAAGCATTTGTCAATATGGAATGTTTGCTTGCCTGTATTTTCTGTGTAGAGGTTTGGCATCGATAGTGCAGAGGTGATATTTAACAAATTAATAACATGAGTTATAATAGATAAATTGTCATGATTGGGAAATGAAGAGGTTCACACACAACACTGTTATTTTCTTAGACTGTACATTAAGTTTTCTAAATAACTATTTTCCCCCCAGCATATGAGCATAACAGGTGTCATTGATGAAATGCGACCCAAGGCACTGTTTTGTGGAAAAACCATGGAATCAGGTCTTAGAGGGGGATTTGATAATGACACCTGCCATGTTTATTTGCTGGGGTAAAAATATGACTATGTTGAAAATGTGAGTAAAAAAGTGAAAATATCGCAAAGTCATGAGTAAACATTTAAATATGTCAACATTTGTTCATATTTTTTCAGCTTTAACCTCAAATGTTCAGCATAATATTTTTATTACACTACCTTATGAACATGACAAGTGTCATTTATGGAATATTGTCCAAAATGTCATTTTGTAGAACAAGTTTGAAAAGGCATTTTGGTCAGGATCTGAAAAATGACCCATATCATGTTTGTGACATGGTACAAAAATGGCTATGTTTAAAATGTGTGGTCACAATCTGGTAAAACAGCAAAGCTACAAGTAAATAGTAGATAATTTCAACATGTCTTCATAACTTTGTAATTTTTTGAGATTTTGACCCCAAATGTTCAACACAATCTTATTAGCCCACTTTATGATCGACAAGTGGATTTTTTTAAATTCCATCCAAAAGGTAATTTCTCTGAGTGACTGCAAAAACATGAGACAGAGGTGATTTGAAAAATTAAACCTACCTTTTTCATGAAGTTGGTTAAAAAAAGGCTATGTTGAAAATGTGGGGACAAAATTTAGAAAAATAGTAAAGTTATGAGAAAACACTGAAGAATTTAAATGTTGCATCATAATTTTATTGTTTTTTAAAGATTTTGACCTCAGATTTTCAACATAGTCTTTTTATTACCACACCTGATGATCAAGACAAGTGGAATTTGTTTGCATCTGAAACGTGATTTCACAGAGTGACTGTAAAAACATGTTTTGGAAGGGATTTGAAAAATTACATCTGCCTTGTTCATGAGACAGGGTAAAAAAGGCCATGTTGCAAATCTGGGGTTCAAATCTAGAAAAATATTTAAGTTATAAATGAACATTGATGAATTTCAGCATTGCTTCATTACTTTGTGGGGTTTTTGTTGTGATTTTGAGCCCACATTTTTAACATACTGTAGTACTTATGCCACCTAATGATCAAGACAGGTGAAATATTTAAAAGCCCATCTGAAATGTGATTTTTCAGATTGACTGAAAACATATTTTGGCAGGATTTGAAACTTTTTCACCTACCTGCTTCACAAGCTGGGGTTAAAAAAAGGCCATGGTAAAGCTGGCCAAGTTGCATGGAGGGCTGGGGTGCTGGGTGCCTTATCTCCTGCCATTCCAGTGACCCAGGTTCAGGAATGGAATCAAGTTGCTCAGGGGCCCACAAGATGAGGAAGGATCAAACATCCCACGACGGCTCTCCTTCCTCTGGGAGGAGAGTTACAGTGGCACACTGTGGGTAGCAGCACATGTACATCACCACCCAGTGAAGGTAACCCATGTACAGCACGGGGCCATCTCCATGGAAGTAGAGCTTGGACATCATGCCCATTTCATGTATGTGGGCCCAGGGGACAAAATGGAAGAAACAAACACCTCAGGCGGCAGGATGAATGGTCAGCTCCCACAGGCCCTGCACCAGTGGCTGGGCAAGACCACAAGTCTTGTGGCAGAGGACAATGATTAAGGTAAGTCCTGGGGGAGTCAGGTGACAGGGCTGGAGGGGGTTCAGTCAGAAGGGAGCTGTGAGGGGGAGAACCAGGAGATAAATAGAAGATGAAAAAAGGCCATGTTGAAAATTTGGGGAAACATATTACAAAATGACAAAGTTATGAGTAGAGCTATATGGAATGAAAAAATTATGACTTAATAGAATTCTGATGGAATTCTGTGAAATTCCATGAAATTATGCAGAATTTCATCAGAATTTTGTGGAATTTTTGAAATTTATTAATGTGGTCATAATTCATCTGTGTATTGAGCTAGAGATCTGAAATTTGGCATGATTGCTTTTTGATATGAGCTCTAATTGTATGCCAACTAGTATGACACTGTACTGCATGGTCTCAAAATTGTAGGTGCTCAACCTCTGTCATTTTATTTTTTGTGGTAAATTTCATAAACATGTTTATCTGCATATAACTCAGGCACCTTTGGAGTTAGAAATCTGAAACTAGGAGCATATATAAACAGTAATAATCCATATGCCTTCACAATTTTATAAAATGTTGATAAATGTTTTCAAAATTATACTAAAACAACGAAAATCTAAATTTTGGCAAATGGTTGGCTACCTATAGCACAGACCCCTTTAAAGCTTGAGACTTAAAACTTGGTGCATATACCCATTTTGCAAATGTCTATAAATCCTATAAATGTGGAGAAATTCAGATACACAATTTTTTTTAATTCAGTATATTTTATTAGTCCCTTAAAACATTACATAAAAAATGCCAATCTACACAGTTTTGCATATTACAAGTCAAACAAGACACTTATCGAAAGCACATAGTAAAAGAAACTGCCTCGTCAAGGACGAGAACCACAAAAATTGAGATGGGATTTAGCCATTTATCCTATTTAAGTTTACCCACAACACCACCCTCCCCACCACCCCACTCCCTAGCAGCAACTACAATCAGGTTAAGATATTGTACACACTTCTATTATAGGAAAGAAATAATTGTATTGTGAATACGTCAAGCCACAGGAAAATTGCCAACGGTCAAAAAGATTAAACATGCCAACTGGTTAGGGCTGCTTCCAAAAGCCCCCATTTGGAGCCATAAAATTGAATCTTGTTATTCATTCTGGCAATATGATATTCTAGCTGTAATGCCATTATAATTTCCTTATACCATTCTAGAACTGGTGGAGTGGAAGCGTCTTTTCAGTGCCTAAGGATAACCGCCTTGGCCGTGGCTGATATGATAGCCATATATAATCTCCTTTGTCTGATTTCATCTCTTGAGAAGCTGTTTAACAGACAAATTTCTGGTGTAAAAAGGAGCTCCAAACCTAATATTGATGGTAGTGAGGTGCAAATTGCCCTCCAAAAGGGCTGGATCATAGCACAGTCCCACAAAAGGTGGAATAAATCCCCCTCTTTATCTGCACACCTGCTACAAATAGATGATGACAATTTACCCATCTTGTGCAGTCTGACTGGGGTATAGTACAAATTATGTATAATGTTAAATTGCTGCAGTTTATATCTATCCTGCCTGATGTATTTGTGGTTGTTGACCCATATCTGCTCCCATTCTCTGTTATCTACTATTGTCTGTAGCCTTTGACTCCAGTATGAGCTAACGTTCGCGTGTATGTCAACATCTATCCTTTGTAGCTCAATATAAATCCTAGAGACAGAATGGGGTTGGTCTGCAACCTTTAGCAACCTAGACAGTTCAATTCTGTTTTCCTCCCAAATTGTAACACTTCGTAGATGGGCTTTGATTGATTCGCAGACTTGCTGAAATTTAAAGTAATATCCTTTTAGATTCGGGAACTGAATACATGCTTGCTCATATGATAGTAGCTTTCCTAGGGGCGCCAAGTCTCCCAGTTGTAACCCATTTATTGGCCTCCAGAATGTGGAGGGAATGGGGACTCGCTGTATTTGAAAGTGAATGTTATGTACCAAGAGTTGCTCGAGCGAGGTCTGCCACTTCACCTTTAGAAGCTTCTGAACCTGATGTAGGACTTTTAAAGTCCACCCTATAGGCGTATTTTTAAGTGGCGTAGGGAGGAGTTTTAAGGACGTATAGGCAATTGATTCTAAATTTAGTAGTATTTAAACACTAGGTCTTTCTCAATAGTGACCCAGGAGGCACATAAAAATCGAATCGATGCATCAATCACCTGTTTCCATGCTACTACTTTACTAATATGGAGGCAATATAGTATTTGAAAAAGGAAGGCGTGCAAGACCTCCTACTTTCTTTGGTCCTGTAAGTTTCTGGTATGCTCCTAACAGCCTTCCTTTCCATAAAAATACATTGAGTATCTTTTGCAGATTCCGAACCAGGTTTTGGGCAGGTAACACCCAACATATTTAGGATAGAGAATCCTTGGTAGTATATTCATTTTAACTGTTTCTATTCTTGCCCAAAGTGACAAGGAAGTGAACTCCATCTGACCAGATCTTGCCTAATTACTTTGATTAGATTATTAAGGTTTTCCCTTATCATCGAACTAATCTCCCTGGTAATTTTGATGCCAAGATACATCAGCATTTTAGGTTCCCAGCTTAACCCATATTCCTTTGCTAAGCTAGGACAGCATTTATTATTTAAGGGGAAAAGCTTAGTCTTAGAGATATTAAGTTTATAATTTGAAACTTTGGAGAATATAGCGATTTCTTTTAGGATTATTGGTATACCATTCTCCGGGTCCTCTATATGCAACAGCAAGTCGTCAGCATAGGCTGAGATTAAATATCTCCCATTTCCTATCTTTATTCCCTTGATATCTTGCGATGCAAGTACTCTATAAACCAGGGGTTCCAAATACAAGTTGAATAGTAGCGGGGAGAGCGGGCAGCCTTGTCTTGTGCCGCAGAATAAAGTGAAAGGATCCGATAGTATACCATTGCACCAAATCCGTGCCATAGGCATACAATATAATAGTTGGATCCAGTGCAAAAATCTATCAGAAAATCCAAATTTAACCAGGACAGCAAACAAGAAATCCCATGATACCCAGTCAAATGCCTTTTCAGCATCCAGTGCAAGTAGAACTACCGGTGTTTGTAAATTTTGTGCATGTACGATTAGGTGGTGGATTTTGCGTATATGATCACTAGAAACCCTGCCACTCATAAAGCCTACTTGTACCTCACTTATCAGCTTATTCATTAATGGGCTAAGTCGGTTGGCTAAGACTTTAGCCAGTATTTTAATGTCGACGTTTAACAAAGAAATTGGGCGATAGCTACCGGGGAGCACCGGGTCTCATTCCGGCTTAGGTATAAGAGTTATGAGGGCTTCCAGAAAACTCGTTTCCGAGTAACCCTTCTCGAACCAGAAGTTGTATACCTTGGTTATTATTGGACAAGTCACATCCCGATATGACTTATACAGATTAGTGGTAAAACCATCCGGCCCGGCGGACTTATCAGTGACCAATTGAGTGATCGCTTGGTTCACCTCCCACTCTTGTATAGGCACTCCCAGCTGATCCGCCTTCAGATTTGTGATTTTGACCAGGGTAACTGAATCTAAAAATTCTTGAATTTCCTCAGAAGTGGCTCTGTTAGCCAATGGGATACAGTATATACTCTGAAAAAATTCCCTGAAAATCGCAGCAATTTCTCTAGGGTTGTTAATTAATTCATCCCCCATTATTTTGTAAAGCAGCTATAAATCTGTTAGAATCTAGTTGTTTTAAGTCTAAGGGTAAAGTTTACCCTCTCTATCCCCAGATTCCAAGTACCTAATTTTAGTTCTCGGAGGCCAATTCTGCCTTCCCATCATAATTGAAGAGTATTGAGCTTGTAACTGATGTAAACTAATCCATTCCGCATCGGTTGATTGGCGGGATATGTTAATTTCCCTGATCTTAATAGCTTTAGTAACTTCTTCTAATTGTGACCTGATTTTCTTAGCCCTAGTGGATGTAATTCTGATACACTCACCCCTTAGCGTACATTTTAGAGCTGCCCACATAATATCTATACTGGGTACTGAATTGAGGTTCATCTCAACAAACTGAGATATGAAGTCCCTTAAGTGCCCATGAGTGAAAGAATCCTGCAATAGCTGATTATTAAATCTCCATAGGGGATGTCTCATTATACCAGAATTGGGTGCAAATAAAATAGAGTCTGGGGAGTGATCTGATATGACCCTAGTATGTATCCTTGCATTCACAACAAAGGAAAACGCATTAATACTGACAAGAAAGTAATCAATTCTGGAACATGTTTTGTGCAGCATAGAAAAAAAGGTATACTGCCTGACTCCCATATTGTTCATCCTCCAAATGTCAACGAGCCTAAACTCTCCATTAGTTCCTTTAAAGCCCTCTGAGCAGGCGATAGCCCTATTCGCCTATTGTCAGATCTATCAATGAGCAACTGAGGAGTTATGTTCCAGTCACCCCCTATTAACAATGTCCTGGATACATAAATATTTAGCATGTCCAAGAATTGCATAAAAAATTGCGAGGAATCCACGTTAGGGCCATAGATGGACCCAATAACCACTTTATTTGCTACCAGAGTCCCAATCAAAAAAAGATATCGGCCCTGCACGTCCCATATTTCCTTTTCTAGATGAAGAGGTGTTTTTTTGTGAAATAAAATTGCGACACCCCCTTTGCTAGAGGATGAACCTGCACCATATGCCTGACCAACCCAATATCTCGTAAATAGTTTGACATCTTCTCTGTAAAGATGTGTTTCCTGTAAACAGGCTATCTCACAATTTAATGTAGATAGATGTTTCAACACCACCTGTCTTTTACATCTGTCTCGAGCCCTTTAATATTCCAGCTGACAAAATTAGTACCCTTCAATGTTATCTTTTAGCTTCTGATACTGACATGCTCTGGTATCTTCCAATTGTATGTATTCAGGCTTTTTCTCAAGAACAATTTTATTTCTCCCTAACCGAACATATTGATGCTGCCCCTCCCATCTCCCACTCCCCGCAACTCTCTAACCCCTCAAAATTATAACTACTACCCCAGTTCTAACAACTGAACTATCTAACCACCTCGTCATGTGATGTAACACTCAGCCCAGATGGATGCAATATCACTTCCCAACCCAGCTCTATTCCCTGTCACAGACATTATTCCTTAACATCTACACTCTTAATGAAAAAATATAACTGATCTTACTATTCTGAGAATTTTCTCTCTTCCCACGCTGATCCCAGTAGCAGAAAAATATCACGACCTATTCAGTACATAAGTATAAAAATAAACAGTGATATCAGCTCTTCCAGGCTATCTCAGTGCTCCCCATTCCATGGAAATCGCACCTTTTAATATGGAGAAATAAAATCATTCCATGGTCTTTGTCCCCTTCTTGTGGGGAAAGAATGAAGTATTTTAAATTGCAAAATAAATCTAAAAAGGGAGCTCTAATAGAACAAACAGCTCCATTCTGTTGAAACTATACAACAATTCAGACTGACAGCGTTCGCTCTCCCCGACGTCAGGATTAGGTCCATTAACAGAAACCAAAAGTTCTTCTTAATCGGTAATTACCGCTATTTGAAAAATAAACACCAACTGACCACGAAGTCCATTCTCAGTATTCCAAGATAAGCCGCAATGTAACCACGATCAGCAAATTGAAGTTGTCAAAACTCTTGGAACTCTAACACCGGTCCCTTTCAGCACAGGATCTGCTTTAGAAAGCAATATCTGAATGAAGCATAGATAAAGCTGCGCAGCTCACCCAACTCAGCAATACCTTCCGAAGAGCATCATTGTCGCTTTATTTCCTGATCATAATCTCCTCGTTTATAGGTGAGAGATATAGCCTTTTTATGCATGATCCTCTTCAAGAATATCCTTGTAGATGACCCAGAGCACTGTATGCATCCTTTTAAGTCTAACCAATCATCCACATTCGCCGTAATTAGAGATCGCACAGAAAATCAGCGGTATATAATGCGGGGACCACATTGTAACTGAGATGGTTACATTACAGGAACTGAATTTAAACTTTATGTCCAGATAATAAGTGATATGCTCTATCACCACTTGATGCTGATCGATGCAGTATTAGGCAGCCCCTTTCATATAGACTTTGAGACATCGTGTCAGTCAGAAATAAAGGGAGATTAAATCAGTCTATGAGAGCAGGAGAAAGTCGCTTTCCCGACTCACGATCCATTACTGTCTTCAGCCTTATTCAGCTATATGCCCTGCCATTATATTGCAAACCATTCCATTATTTGAATAGCTCTGGTAATACACTTTTGAGCTCCTGCTGCGCTGCCTCTGAATTTTCGTATGATAGCCACTGATCTTTGATCTTGACTTGGAGTGTCGCTGGATATTTTACCCTGTACTGTATTCCCACAGCAATCAATTTGGAAACAATGGGATGTAAATCTCGGCGCTTGAAACGCACTGATTGAGGCAAGTCATGAGTTATCCTAATCTTCTTGCCCTCCCAAGAAACTTCCTGCAGAGCTCTGATTTTACTTAAAATGTGCTGTTTATCCAGGTAATTCAGCATTTTACAAATTATCGGTCGTGGCTGCGCTCCGGGGGGAAGGGGGAGGACGGAGAGATCTGTGCGCTCTCTCAATAATGTAAGATTCGTTGTTTGGAGATGGGCCTGCAGTCTTTTCAAGGAGTTTTTGAACAAACTGGATGGTTGTTGCTCCCTCTTCCTTCTCCGGAATCCCAATTATAATCAGGTTGTTTCTTTTACTTCTCCCTTCCAGATCTTCGAGTTTGTCTTCTATTTTTTTAATTCATTTATTGAGGGAGACACGCTCTAGATCTTGCTTGTCCAATTTCTTTTCTACAGACTTTATTTTGATTTCATTGTCTCCCACTCTAGTGCCGAGAGATTCTAGTGCTGATTTAAAACAATGAATTTTGTCCGAAATCTCATCGATCGATGCTTGCATTGGGGCAATTATTTCCAAAAAACGCTCTTCCGTTTTGCGGCCTGCTCTTTCTCCGGTGAAGGAGGTGGTGTATGTTTGGCTGGTTGTTTCTTCACGAAAGCTTCCATTTTATACAAGATCCCCAGTCTAAGCAGATTCTCCAATACTTCTTAGAGACTTTTCAAATAAAAGATCTACGATTTTCTGCTGATTAGAGCTGTAATTTGGGTTGAGAACAGAGCTGAGTGCAAAGGCTGCTTTCCCTAGGCTGCCATCACGTGACCCCCAGATACACAATTTTAAAATTAGATGAAAATAATTGAAAATTAAAGTTTGATGACATGTTTGGCCACCCATAACTCAGTCCCCTTTTAATCTAGGACTCTGAAATTATGTACACATATGGCAACCACTAGTACCTGTATACCTGCCAGATCTGGTGTCATTTGGATACATATTGTGAAACCAGAACCAAAATGATTTAAATCTGGCACACTTCCAAGACATTTTAAAAATGTAATAATTTGGTCATAACTTGGCCATCTACAGTACATAGAAACATAGAATTTGATAGTAGATAAGGACCGCTTGGCCCACCCGGTCTGCCCATTTCCCTACCTAATGGATAAGCTGCAGATCCTAGTTAACCAGCAGCCTACTTCTTCCTAACCCCACCCCCTAGAATTGCCTATATCTATAGAGCTAGAGATCTGAAATGTAGCATGGACACTTCTTGACAGGTGTGCTAATGTTGTACCATTAGAACACATTGTCTCAAAATTATAGGTGCTCAAAAACTGTCTTTTTGTTGTGTTGGAAATTCCATGAAAATTGATATCTGTATGTACCTCAGGCACTTTAGAACTAGAACTCTGAATCTAGGTACTGATATAAATGAAGCAATAACCCATATACCTGCAAAAGTTTATAACACTTTGCTGAATGCTTTCAAAATTATACTACAATAACAAAAATCTAAATTTTGGCAAAATGTTTGGCTACCTATATCACAGCTCCCCTTAAAACTTAGTGCTCATGCCCATGTTGCACATTTCTGTAACTCCTGAAATGGTGAAGAAAGTTGGATAAGAAATGCAGAAAACAAGGAGAGGGATTGCAGTTGTTAGCCAAACAGGAGATCGGGGACATGCATTCCCTAGATCTGTGAGAAGTCGCTGGCTGAACTCTGGAATATGTGCTGCAGCGTTGTTGTGGAGAAGCCTCTCTTATGAACCTGGGCACTCACCTGAAGTTCATGAGGTGCCTGTAGCAACACCCTGTAATAATGCAGCAGAAGGTATACCGAGAAACAACAATTTGAATCAGAGAAAAATAAAACAATAAACTGTTAGCAACAAACAGTAACAATCCCTGTGAGCACAAAATAAAAAATAACAACACACAGTAAATCTGCCTAGCCAAAAGATGCCTTAATCCTTTTCCTTGCTCTGGTAAGGTTCTTTGCTCTGTCCTTTCAAGCAACCTAGAAGAAAAGAGCTCAGGTAAAGCTAGGTGCCTTGGCCAACAAACCTAGTCTTCCACCTCCAAGATATCAACTAACCTGACCGTTTAACCCTTCCTCCTGTTGGAAGTTACTGACAGTTTGTTAGCTCCACCCCCCCTCCCCAGATAAACACCTAATCCCCTGGAAGAGCTGTGGGAGGAAAGCAATTAGCTCCTTCAATGTGAGAAGGAGACTGCAACACCTCTGAGACAAACAAAAAAACCTTTCAGCAAAAAGTAAATAAATAAAATAGTGGCAAACAGTAATTTTGCTTAGCCTAATGATAAAAAGTTACAAACATGTAAGCACCACCTGTAATAATTTCACAGAAGATATACCCTGTAAGAAACACTTTGCTACAGAGAAAAATAAAGCAGTAACAGAAGATATACCTTGCAAAAGACAATATGAATCAGAAGATTACAGCAGTAATCTGTAAGCACACACCTTAAGGCACACCCTGTAATAATGCAGCAGAAGGTATACCCAGCAACAACATATAGAATAGTGATGGTTGCTCATACACAACAAGGCTATGTTGCGCTGAGGATGTGACATCACACAGACCTCGAGGCGAAGCGAGAGGTCGGTGATGGAATTTCTACTCTCGAGATGGCAGCAACGCCTTGTTGTGTTTAGGCAACCATATACTATTTTATATAGTATATGGCTCCCCAAACTGTAGGACGTTTGACTTTGACAAGGTTCATACCTTGTGAATATTGTCCCGCTCGCTCGCTTGGTCACCACCCAGTTCTGACACCGAAGATACCGGTGCTTCACTGCTTCCTGCGGTCCTGCTCTCAGCAAAAGAAATAAAAACAAACAAACTGGAAAACTGATAGTTTGGGAACACGGAGCCGAGTATGGCAGTCCATGTCCCAACTATCTGACTGAATGGCACTACTGACTGATTGTTAGAGACCTCCGCCATTTTAGAGCACATTTTTTTATCAGCTCTGTTTTCAGCCAATCATGTAGCAGCTCAAGGCTGAAAAGTTGTACTATCGATCTGATGTCAGAACGATAGTACAACAACTTTTTTGACCTTTGAACTGTCCTACAACAACATTTGGGAAGCCATTGTTTTCCATCTAGAATAAGCCCTAACCATATACTATAATTTGAATCAGAGAAAAATAAAACAATACAATTTTAGCAACAAACAGCAACAATCCCAGTGAGTACAAAATAAAAATGACAACACACAGTAAATCTGCCTAGCCAAAAGAAGTCTTAATCCTTTTCCTTGCTCTGGTAAGGTTCTTTGCTCTGTCCTTTCAAGCAACCTAGAAGAAAAGAGTTCAGGTGAAGCTAGGTGCCTTGGCTAGCAAACCTAGTCTGCTTAGTGGATGTGCAACCAAATATAAAAATTATTTGTCACTGACTTACTATACATAAAGGAAAAAACTATCTATTGGCAAGTCTAATTTTTTTTCTTCATCTTTATGAAAGCTGTGGAATGAATTTGTCCATCAGGAAGTAAGGCATGAGTTACTGTACACTCATATTTGTCACCCCCTGGCCAAAATCCACCTTTTACAGATCATCATTCCTGAAGCTTTGGTTCCTCTAGTGTTGCAGGTGGTGCATGAATATCCTACAGTGGGACATTATGCACTGCCAAAAACTCTGGACTGTGCAACTAGACACTGTTACTGTCCCACTTTGCCATCTGTCATTAACAATATTACCAACAGCACCTAACCTCTCAGTCTGGAAGATCTCCCAAACCTCGATACCAGGCTCTTTTGACACCCATTGCGCTTACCTGACTTCTCCAAAAGGTGATGCTGATCTGTACTACCCATTCCTAAAAGTAGTAATCGCTATGTTTTAGTGGTGATGGATCACTACACAAAATTTGCAAACCCATATTCATCGAGAGACAAACCTGCAATGTATGTGGCAAAATGCATATTTGAAAAGTACATCCACCAGCATGGCATGCCTGAGGCCTTACACCATGATCAAAGTAAGCAATTCAAGTCTCACCTTATTAAAGATCTATGTAATTTTCTGACCCTCAAGAAACTGTGTACTACTCTATATCATCCTTTATGTGATGGCATTGGGGAACTGTAAAACATGCCAATAAAAAAATAATTTTGCAAAGTTGCTGAGTGAGTGAGATAATCACCTCCAGCAAACTGAGATAGACCATAATACAACAACTCACTCCAGCATTGATTTTGCTCCTTTCTTTTTATTACCTGGTCAGGAAGCACATCTTTTATTTCAAGTCTTTTTCCAGCCCATACCAGTGAATACTTTTTTTATACCAGGATACTATCAGAGTATGCAAATTCTCTTAAACAAAGACCACAGCAAGCATTCCAAGAGGTATCGACCTGCAGCAATCAGGTGAGATATCAGTAGACAGTTCAATATGACAAGAACCTGGAGTATATATACTCCTTATAAGCCTAGAGACTTGGTTATGGTAAACAATCTAACCAATCACTGTAACCAACTTGCTCTATGATGGGTCAGGCCATAAAGAGTTACACAGTCTTTCATTTACTCAAATGAGCAACCACCCATAGACTCTGAAATTCAAGAGATTCAAAATCAGAAAGCAAATCCAAATTGCTTCATTGCCATAGTTTGAAGCCGTATTTGAACCAGGGATACTTGATCCTGCACTTGCAGTGTATACTGATGGGGATATGAATTAAAGACCTAGTAGAACCGAACATAGTAGACAAGAAAATGTTACAAATTTTTAAGCAGTCAATAGTTACTTTTTTTGCTCATTAGAAAGATTTCTGTGATAGTATTATAATTAATGGGTCTTCCCTTTTTCCCATATGGAAACCATGCCATAATTTTCCATAATAAAGGAGTGTTTATTATGGCAGACATGCACATGGTTTCCCTCAACATATGGGGGCTAATAAAATATTTTAAAACAGTTTAAAATCCCACACAATGAAAATGCAAGATATGTCCGAAAACGGAACTGGAGCATGGCCGCACCAGAATGCCTAGTTTTTTATATAATTACTGTGGCAAAAAAGGGGAGATACAGCATTTATATAAAATAAAATATGGGATGGTGTGTGTAAACTCAAAGTTTACGCACCCCCTCGGTGTTAGATGAATTGCTCTCAGGGTTTATGTAGCATCTAACACCTTGGGAGGGTGTAAACGTCTCTTTACACACACCACCCCATAATTTTATTCTATTTATGTTAGATGCATGGGATAGCACTCTGCCTGGCTGCTGACATTTCTAGTTCTATTCCACCCACTACATCGTCAGCACCGTGACCTCAATAACTGTAACATCACAGGTGACCTAGGAGCTACTGAGTGGCTCTGACTGAGTAGCTTTGATGTCACAGGCAATGAAATCACAATGCTGATGATGTAGTAGGGGGAACAGAGCTAGATATGTCAGTTGTCAGAGTGTTATTCCACACATCACACCTATTAATATTAGACAAAAATAATTTTCTAATTAACTAAAGGGGAAAGAAAACATACCACTGATATAAAAGGTAATAGCTGACTGCATTTAAAAACTAACATTGGTTATAGGCAGTACACTAGCTCTTCAAGTGATTGTTATTCCACTGCATGATCCATTCTACCACCTCCTGACTGCTCTAGCAAGAATTATATCAGTTTCTAGAAATCTACCCCAACTGATAGAAGAGCAGCCAGAGATGCCTCATTAGCAGAATCACCAAACTCCACACTTTCAGTCCTCTGCAGGACCACTCTCTAGGATGTCTATGCACTGGTATGCTGTACAGTTCGCATCCACCCATGGAGGTCTTGTGCCTCCATCTGTGCTGTCCACATCTGGCCACTCCAGCACCATCCTGACGGATGCCCAGGGCATGTCACCTTGTGCCACTCACCCTATCCCATCGCCCACCGCAAGGCACTCTTTTCCTGGTGCATTGCTGCACACGCTCCGTGCCCATAGCCACTGTGGGCTCGCCTGTTACCTGTCACCCCATTGCACTGACGCACATTGCGATGCATTCTTGCAGCCTCTGCCTCCTGTCTGTGCTTTCTCCACCACTCGCTGTATTCCCCCATTGCCCTTTCAGCAGTCTGCATCCTGCATTCGCCCTTTGGGGACTTGCTTACACGGAGTCGCCCTTATCACATAAAACCACTCTAAGTCCTCATGGTCCTGCTTAGTAACTGTCAGTTCTTCGCCCCATTCGATACTCAGTTCCTAAGTTCCTATGCCCTATGTGCCTAGTTTTGCACTTTTTGGCATTCAATCACAACTGCCATGCTCTTGACCACTCCTTGAGTTTTCCAAGGTCACTGCACTTTTTCGCCACCTCCTCCTGAATGTCCACCCTATTACAGATTTTGGTGGCATCTTCAAAAAGCATACCTTCCCTTCCAGATCTTCTGCAATGTCACTTAAGAAGACATTGAAGGGGATCAGTCCCAGTACTGAGCCCTGTGGCACTCACTGGTTACCTTCCCCTCATTGGAATGAGTGCCATTAACAACCACCTCTTGTCACCTATCCATTAACCAGTTTCATACCCAGTTCATCACTCTGGATCCCACCTTTAGGCTGCTCAATTTCTTTAACCATCTCCTGTATGGCACAGTGTCAAAGGCCTTCCTAATGTCCAGATAGGCCACATCCACTGCCCTCTTCTGATCTGTTTGCTTGGTCACCCAGTCAAAGAAATTAATCAGATTTGTCTGGCATGACCTCCCACCAACCCCCATGTATCCATGCTGCCTTTGGTCTTGTAGCCCAGTTGGATTCAATATGCTCTACCAACCTTTCTTTTAATAGGGTTTCCATTCCTTTCCCCACCACTGATGTGAGACTGCCCAGCCTGTAGTAGCTAGCCTCCACCCTGCTGCTGCTCTTATTGAGAGGGACCATGTCTGCTCTCCTCCTGTTAATGTTTTTCTGTCCTCACTAAATGTAGTAATTGTTTAGAAAAGAGGACATTTCTACTTGTGCTATGGAGTATTCATGTAAAGTTAGAATTATGTTACCTATTTTGGATGTTAGTACTGTCAAGTAAAAATAACACCAAATTCCTTTACCATAAGAGCAATATATATGCTGCCACCTTGTGGCTGTGAGGCGGTACAACATGCATTTTGAAGTCCTCTGGGCATGTGCAGCAGAACAAGATGGGGGATAGTGTAACACACAAAAAAGCCTACTAGTCTGTTGGACTGATTCTGATTTGAGCTGCGAAAAATGACCCAAAATGGCATTACTTGTGCTGAGTCATATCCATTTTACAATAAGGTGACACTAATAACTTTAGATTTAAAACAGCCTTAGCGTTCCCCATCCATAAAGGTGGTGCTAAAGACCCAGCTGAAAATCATTGGCCCATATATCTTCACATAGAAATATAGAAGTTGACAGCAGATAAAGACCACAAGGCCCATCCAGTCTGCCCATTTTTCTCTAATTTTTGAATGTGCCATAGGCCTATACTCTGTCAATGGCCTACCTATTCATACTCATCTGTATTGCTCCATTATGCCTATCCCAGGCCTGTTTGAAGCTCTGCACTGTATTCATATCCACCACTTCCTGAGGTAGGCCATTCCATGCATCCACCACCCTTTCTGTGAAAAAGAACTTCCTCACATTATCCCTTAATTGGCCTCCCTCTAACCTCATGCTGTGTCCTCTTGTCCTGCTATTTTTCTTTTATTGAAACGTGTTAGACTCTTTCACCTTGTTAATACCCTTAAGATGTTTGAATGTTTCGATCGTATCACCTCTCTCCCTCCTTTGCTCTAGGGTATACATATTGAACTCCATTAATCTGTCCTCATATGTTTTCTGATGCAGTCCCTGCACCATTTTGGTTACCCTTCTCTGGACTGCCTCCATTTTATAAGTGTCCTTGTGCAGGTGCAGCCTCCAGTACTGCATGTAGTACTTCTGATGGGGCCTAACCAGTGTCTTGTAAAGAGGGATTATTACCTCCTTCTTATGACTTGTGATACCCCTACTAATATACCCCAGCATCCCTCTAGCCTTACCTACTGCTTTAGTGATCTGCTTGATTTCAGGTCATCTGTGATGATTATGCCAAAATCTCTTTCTTCCCTTGTGATTGCCAGCAGCTCCCCTTCCAACCTATAGGTGGCTTCAGGGTTTCTCTTCCCTATGTGCATGATTTTGCACTTCTTTGCGTTAAACCCCAGTTGCCACTCTTCTGACCATTTTGTCAGTTTATCCAGATCTCTTCTCAATCTTCCCACCCCATCTGGATCATCTACTCTGTTGCAGATCTTGGTGTCATCTGCAAACAGACAAACCTTACCCTCCAGTCCACCTGCAATGTCACTGATGAAGATATTGAAGAGGACTGGCCCCAGGACTGATCCCTGAGGTACCCCACCTGTGACTTGTATCTCTTCTGACTGTATACCATTTACCACCACTCTCTGTTTTCTGCCCGCCAACCAGTTTCCCATCCAGCTGACCAACTTCTGACTGACCCTGAGCCTACCCAGCTTATTAATCAATCTTCTAAGTGGAGCAATAATGAAAGCTTTGCTGACTTCAAGGCAGGCGACATCAACTACACCCCATTGGTCCACCACTCTGGTTACCCAGTCAAAGAAATCTATGAGATTAGTTTGACAGGACCTTCCTGTTGTAAACCCATGCTATCTTGGATTCTGTGCTCCAATGGATTCCAGATGTTGCGTTATCTTTTCCTTAAGGAGTGCCTCCATAATCTTGCCCACTACTGAGGTAAGACTGACTGGTCTGTAGTTCCCTGCCTCCTCCCTGCTACCACTCTTGTGGAGCAGGATCACGTGAGCCCTTCTCCAGTCTTCTGGGATCTCTCCTGTGCTCAGAGACTCACTAAATAGTTCTTAAAATGGCTCTGCTAGTTCCTCTCTTAGCTCCTTTAGTACCCTGGGATGTATGCCATCAGGTCCCATTGCCTTGTCCATCTTGAGCTAAGTGAGCTCTTTTAGGACCATTTCTTTTGTGAAGGAACTAGTGCACACCTCCCTTCCCTCTGGGTCCATGGTACTGAGCTGTGGGCCCTGCCCTACCTTCTCCTCAGTAAATACTGAGCAAAAGTATCCATTTAGGATAGATGCTTTTCCTTGGTCCTCCTCCACAAACTCCCACTTATCCACTTTGATCTTAGCAATATCCCCTCTGGACTTTCTCCTTTTGCTAATGTATCTATAGAAAGTCTTGTCCCCTTCTTTTACTGTTCATGCTAGTGTTTCCTCAGTTTGGGCCTTTGCCTGTCTTGCTGCCTTCCCTGCTTCCCTCAGGAAACTTTGGTATGCCTCCCTGTCTTTGTCCCACTGTGTTCCCTTATATTTCCTGAATGCCAGCCTTTTGGCTCTGACCTTTTCTGCTACTGTTTTTGAGAACCAAAGTGGTTTCCCCCTTCTTTTGCTCTTGCTTTTTCTGCACCCTTAATGCTTTCCCACTTTGCTGGTACCCCCTCACCTGTATTTCCTCTTGCCAGGGCTAGCTTAACTCTGTTGGCCATCTTATCAAAGTCAGTTCCTCTGAAGTCCCATATTTTTGCCATGGAATGGGATGATTTAGTTCTAGTGGCCAAATTGAACCATACCATGTGATGGTCACTGGCCCCCAGATAACCTTCTACCTGGAGATCTGTGATCCTTTCCTCGTTAGTCAGTACTAGATCTAGAATAGCCCTGTCTCTTGTGGGTTGTTGTAGCAGTTGTTTGAGGCACTTCCCCTGCAGGGAATCCACTATGTGTCTAGTTCTGGTGGATGTTCCTGCTGGTATTGACCAATCTGTGTCTGGCATGTTGAAGTTTCCCATTATCAGAACCTCCCCTTTAGCTGTCATGTTTTGTATATCTTCTAACAGTAATGTGTCTATGTCCTCCTCCTGCTCTGGAGGCCTGTAGACAACTCCAGTTCATATGGCTGTCCCATTTCCTGATTCCAGGGTGGCCCACAGTCCTTCTGGATCCTTATGTGTATTCTGAATTTCTGTAGCTTTGATATTTTCATTGACATAAAAGGCCACCCCTTTTGCACCTTGGTCTCTTCTGAACAGTACATAACTGGGTACCGAAGTCTCCCAAGTGTGGTTACTTGTAAACCATGTCTCGCTTATGGCTACTATGTCCAATTTAGCCTCTGTCATTGTTGCCTGCAGGTCTGGGATCTTGTTTCCCAGACTCGCGGGCATTTGTGTACATGATTTTCCATTGACCAGATTTCAGTGTGTTAGTTGTT
This sequence comes from Neoceratodus forsteri, assembly GCA_016271365.2. NCBI lineage: Eukaryota > Metazoa > Chordata > Ceratodontiformes > Ceratodontidae > Neoceratodus > Neoceratodus forsteri. Next base: position 1,255,616,506 of record CM057449.1, on the reverse strand, counting down.
GGGTGAGGTCCGGCATTTCCCCTGCGCGTCATATGGGGAGCCAGACTTTTTTCCTTACCTGGTGATGCAAATGAACTATAAAAATGCTGAACTCCAGTTTGATCACTAGCTGAGGGGGAGGGGTGTTCTTCCCATTTGATGTATTGATTGCTGCACCCCTCTCCCCATTTGCTAGTTTAAATATTCTGCAAAGACGTCAAACTTCTGCCCCAATGCACTGACTTCCTCCTTAGTCAGATGCAGTCCATCCAATTTAAAGAACTTTTGCTCCCAAAACTGTTGCCAGTTACCTACAAATCTGTGTCCTTTTTCCTGGCACCAGCCCTTGAGCCACATGTTTAGCTCCCCTATCTCCCCTTCTCTGACCTTCCATCCATCTGCCCCCCTCTCCCAGACTGGTAGGATCTCAGAGAAGGAGATACCAGATGAAATGGATAACAGTTTGTCTCCCAGCGTGGTCATGTGTTCCTTGGTCTCCATAACTGACCACCTGGCGAGATTGTTAGTCCCTATGTGTTCCAGGACGTCTATATTTTCTCCTGCTTCCTGCATGATTTAGCAATGCAGTCAGTGTCTCTCCATGATAATGTACTTGGGAGACATCTGACCATTACCTCTGGCCGGAGGTAGGCATCAACTCCCTGAATCATGGAGTCTCCTATGATCAGAAGTGTTTTGGAGTTCCTTTTTGCTTTTATTGTTTTGTTCCCTGTTTGGGGTGAGTTTTGTTGTGCTAGCTCCTGTGCTGCAGTGTCCTGCTCTGCAGTGTCCTCTGCCCCTTTGCTTGATTTCGGAGATAGAGGAGGATACCTGTTTGTAGTTTTTATATGGTTTGTGGAGGTGATACGGTGGAGAGCATTGAGAGATGGGGCACCTGATTTGCCCCTCCTAACCACCTGCCAATCCCCCAGACCAACTACCCTCTGCGGTCAAGGTGCTTCTGTTGGATATTGGGGAAATGGCGGGCTGTTCATATAATGTATTTCCTCCTGAATATGTGACTTGAGGCACACACTGTCTGCCCATGCTGCCTGGAGCTAAGCCTTTAGATCTCCAATGGTCCAGCATGTAGGACAGTGTCCTAAATCCTACATAACTGCCCTTTTGAAAAGTGTCCTGCAGTACCTGCAGTAAATAATATCCATTCCAGATGAGTTGCTGGGTTTATAACTTGGTCCAAGTAATTAGAAGGAGGAAAATGAAAGCAAAAGTTAGATTTTTTTGTTTTGTTTGTTTGTTTGTTTTTGTATAACTTGTTATAACAAGTTAAATTACTTGTGCCCCTGTAAGTGAGGTCACAGTGTGGATACCCCTCTGATCCTCCCCTTGCTTTGCTACAGGAAATGCCACAACTGTGCTTCCCTATAAAAGGAGCATAGCATGGGGTGGTTGGGGATGGGGGTGGGTGGCTGGGCCTTCCCCTGCTGAAAAAGAAGAACCATGGATGAAAGAAACAAGGAGGTAAGAGCAGAAACAATCAACCAACAACAAATGCAATAGCCCTGAAAGCTTAGCCTAATGATAGATAAAACTGTAAAACCTTTAACGCACCACCTGTAATAATTTCACAAAAGATATACCCTGCAAAAAAAACTCATTGCTACAGAGAAAAATAAAACAGTAACAGAAGATATACCTTGCAAAAAACAATTTGAATCAGAGAAGATTACAGCAGTAATCTGTAAGCACAAAACAGTAACAAACCTGTAGGTGCACCCTGTAATAATGCAGCAGAAAGTATACCCTGCAACAGCAGTTTGAATTAGAGAACAATAAAGCAGTAAAACGGTGGCAAAAGACAGTAACAAACCCTGTGAGTACAAAAGAAAAGTAATATTACACAGTAAATCTGCCTAGCCAAAAGAAGCCTTAACCTTTTTCCTTGCTCTGATAATGTTCCTTGCTCTGTCCTTACAAGCAAACCTAGAAGAAAAGAGCTCAGGTGAAGCTAGGTGCCTTTGCCAGCAAACCTAGTTTTCTACCAGCACACTAGCACATATTCTTGAGAGGTTGGTATACAATCAGCTCCAGGACTACCTGGAGCTGCACTACTCACTTTCTGATGTACAACATGGCTTTCAGGCCTGACCAGGATGCTACCTGAGGGCCGAAAGCAAGTGGAAGCAAGTTTCATCGAGGTGCTGTGCCTGCTGTGAGTATATTCAAGACTAAATCAGCCCACAGAAGGTGAGAGGTTTCTGGAAGATTTAGTTGTATGTGTTGGTGTTCACCCCAGACTGTTGGTAAGTGACTATGGGAAGAAGGATGGACTGAGCTGAGCAAGTTTTTCCTCAGAAAACAGAAAGACTCCTGCCATCTGATATTAAAGAGCTGACTTTAAATAGCTCTTCTTGACTGAAGACTCTAGTCTTAAAGAACAATACCAGCTTTCAGTGGTGAGAGCACTGATTTTGAAGTGCAGTAGTATTTTCTGGACATTAATCCAATGAAGGAGCATTGCTTTGTGCAATTGAGAAAGTTACAGTCTCCTGCATTGTATTTCTATCTTGGGATCCTATCATTGTTTGGAAGTTGGGGACTAACTTTAATTTGTTATTTTAGAGGGAAATAGAGTATGAATGTGTGTGAATGAGTTTTGGAGAAGTTGAAATAAACAAGTGGAAGTGTTGTGAATGTTTGATTAGATAGTAAGGTGGGGTTGGGTTGTATTAAACATTAGGGTAGTTTAATAAGAGAATTTTAGGTACCAGTTCAGGAAATTAGGAGAGATGTGTCAAGGCAGGAGTAATGGCCCGGTCACCTATTCGGCATCCCAACTGTTTGCCCTCCAGCCCTTTATGGACCTCGCAGTGACAGCTACAGCAGTGAGATGCTGTGGTGAGGTCAGTATAGCAAGAAGGCAGAGGGCCAAGTGGTGAGATGCTGATAGGGAGGCTGAGGTGAGTAGCATTAGGGTGGTAAAGTCCAGGAGGCTCTCTGGAGCAAAATGGAACCAAGGAAGAGGCCAGACATGTTTGGTTCCCATTCCCAGGGTTCCCACCAAACCAAGTGGGTAGGCAGCTGATGGACTGGAAGCCTCTACTGGTCCCCCCTCGGGAGGGCTATGCAATGCCAGATTGATGAGGAATAAGACAGAGATTATAGCTAACTTGATTTCCTCAGTCGATCTGGCATGCGTTGCTGAGCCTTGGTTGAGGGACAATGCAGGTCCAGTTTTGGAGGCATCTACCCCACCAGGATACTCCATAGTGCACTACCCGAGGAGAGAACATGGGGTGGGGGGAGTGGCTATCTGTTTTAGATCCAATCTGAAGTTTTCTGTGCACCCAGTGGAGTCTACTTTGTTGTTTCAATATGTGGCTGTTCAAGAGGGTCTGGGTTGCAGGATCCTCCTTGTGTATAGCCGTCGAGGCCTCGAGGAGGAATTCTTGCAGGAAGTTGCAAACTCTGTCACCAACAGGGTGTTGGAGCTGCCCAGATGGCTGATTCTGGGTGACTTCAATGCCTGGATCAATGACGAACTCTTGCATTTTGGAAAAGACTTCCTCTAGATAATGACATCTCTGAGCCTTGGACAAGCAGTTGCTTCTGTGACCCGTACTCATGGTCACGTCTTGGACTTAATAGTCTCACTGGGGCTTGAGATCACTGATTTCAAGATTGATCTGATAATTTGGTCAGATCATTGCACAGTAGAATTTTCATTTGGGTACCTCCCCTGTTGAGATGGTCCGCTACCGCCCTTTAAGGGGTTTATCCCCAGAGGGACTGATAGCAGTAGTGGATTTTTCTGGTGTGAGTGCTGCCTGTGAGAGGGGGTAAGATGAAGCAGTGGCAGAGTATAATAATGCTGCCACCAAGGCACTGGACTCCATAGCACCAGTCTATATATGACGCAAGTCTTCTCACTTGAGACCCCCTTGGTTTGATAGGGCTCTCAAGGAGATGAAGACACAGGGTTGGAAGTAAGAGCATTGCTGGAGGAAAACCGAGACTGGGGAAGACAGACTGGCCTTGAGAGCCCACTATGGTGAGTATCAAGGGGCAATCAACCATAAGAAGTCAGAGTTCCTGTCCAGGGAGATTGCTGCAGGAAGGAACAGACTAACTCTGCTATTTTGGACTGTAGACAGGTTATTACATCCGACCTGTCTGCAGCCGAAAAGGGTATTTTCAATCACACATTGTGAAGAGTTTGCTCAGTTCTTTTCAGACAGGGTGTTATCCATCAGGACCAGTATAACTCCAGTTGACAGCAGCACTCCAGTTGCCTGGGTTGAGTTTCGGCCAGTGGGAGTGGTGGAGGTCATTAAGATGATTTCAAAGCTGCGCCCTACCTGTTGTGAACTGGATCCAGGCCCGACACATCTCCTATTGGGAAGTTTGGAGTCCATTGGTCCAGTGTTCACTCCGACTGTCTGGTGTTCACTTTTGGCAGGTTCTTTGAAACAGGCATTGGTGAGCCCCAGCTGAAAAAAACATCTCTTGACCCTGATGTCTTGACGAATTATTGGCCAGTCTCCAACTTCCAATTTCAGGGGAAGGTTGTGGAGAAAGTAGTGGCTTTGCAGCTTGAGGCACACCTGGTGACTTTTGACATCTATGATCCCCTCCAGATGGGATTTAGGAAAAAGCACAGAACAGAAACAGCATTAGTTAGTGTGCAAAATGATCTCCTCAGGGTAGGAGATAGATGGGAGTGGTCAATTCTCATTCTTCTTGATCTCTCATCAGCCTTTGACACCGTAGACCACATGGTGCTACTTGATCACCTAAGAGAACTCTGCAGGCTCACCAGCCATGTCATCAGCTGGCTTGAGTCCTTTCTTTCAGGTAGGATGCAGTGGGTTGTGTTTGGAAGTTTCTCATTGTGCCCGAGGCTCCTAATCTGCAGAGTACCTCAAGGATTGATCTTGTCACCCATGTTGTTTGCAGTGTATATGCTGCCCCTGGGTGATTTCATCAGGCACTATGATCTGGGTTTCACTGCTATGCAGATGGTGCTCAGCTGTATATGTCCTTTTCACACAGAACATCGAACGCTGTGGACATGCTAAACAACTACTTATCTGATATCCAGGACTGGATGTCCTCTAACTGGCTGAGACTGAACCCAGGTAAGACAGAGGTATCGGTGATGGAGCCTGGTCGTCGGAGGGAAGTAGCCACCACAGGAGAAGGAACAGGGTTGTTGTTTGGGTCTACCTCACTGGTGGTGGTGCATAAGGTGCGAAATCTGGGTGTCATCCTTGATGACGGTCTGACACTTGAGACCCAGGAGTCTGACGTTGTCCGGAGTGGTTTCTACCACTTAAGGAATGTCACTCAAATTAAGCACCTAGTGCCATCTGAGGACTTGCCATCACTGATACATGCTTTTGTCACCTTTAGGCTTGATTACTGTAATGATCTATACTTTGGTGTCAGTGGGGGCAACCTCCACAGGCTGCAGCTAGTGCAGAACACTGCAGCAAGGTTACTGACAGGCCTTTCAAGGTCCAATCACATAACCATGGTTTTGTGTGAACTGCACTGGCTGACAGTAAGGTAGAGAATTGTCTTCAAGGTAGGCTTGCTCACCTATAAGGCCCTATATGGATTGGGTCCTGGCTACCTGTCTGACCTCCTGTCACTTGCCCACCCAGTGCGCTCCTACTGTCATCTACTGATGGGTATCTGGTGATCCTGAGGGCACAGTTGAAAACTACTGGTGATCATGCCTTCGAAGTGGCGGGTCCTAAGTTATGGAACTCCCTCCAAGCATTGAGGGACGCCCCCTCGTTTGATAGTTTCAAACAAGGTCTGAAGACACATCTTTTTAAGCTGATCTATGAGGGTTGCAGATAAAATATGATAAATATGATAGTGAACTGAATTTAATTATTTATGTATTCATAAGTTAATTTCATGATTTTATATTGATGCCTATTTATAATAGATTTTAAATTAAATTGACTCTTATTACAACTGTGATTAAACTTTTGTCCAGTATTACTGTAAAGCACCCAGAGCCCCAAGGATTGGGCACTTAATAAATAAACTATGTATGAGTATGATTTAGAAAAATCATAGTGCGGACACTGCTCTTGTTTGAATCACTTCAGACATACTTGGGGCTATGGACTTTAACTAATGACTGGAGCCCTATTCACATACATAAACACTGCATTTGACCTTGTAAATCATGAGCTTCTGCTGCCCAAACACAGTTATATTGGTCTAGACAATCAAGCATGCAACTGGTTCTAGCACTACCTAATGGATAGAAAGTAACTAGTGAAATGGAGGGGAAGTGCGTCCGACCTAAAGCCAAAAATTACAGGGGAACCCAAAGGTTTCATTCTGGGCCCATTGTTGCTTTTATTGTTTATAATTGATATACCTGACAATTATAGGGGGCCAAGCTGCAACTGTATGTGGACGATGCCGTACTTCATAGACGTTCCGCAGATGTTAACCAGATAAACCTGAACCTGTACTCTGATTTCAGAGAATTAGAGAGATGGCTGTTAGACAATAAGCTTGTAATGAACTTCAAGAAAATGAAAGGCATACCCTGCAGTTGCAGGAACCTGGGTTAAAGAAAGACATTGGGCCCAATTTTCAAAACATGTAGTTTGATGCAAGATGCCTGCGCCAAAGTAATATGATGGAAGAGGCACCTTGCATCAAACTTTGTGGGAATCCCAATTTTTAAATGCAGGCTGCATCAAAACAGGGATGCCCAGTGCCTAAGCTGCCCTGTGCCATCCTTGTGGCAATAGCAGTCTTGTGCCAGGTTGCAAGGATCCTTGCACCATGGTGGGGCTGCAACATCACCTTTTTCTGAATTTTGCCATACATGCAACTGGGCTCTGCTTAGATCAGCCAGGAGGTGGTCTAAGAGCCTTGTGCCAATAGGAGATGAGGATACCATTGGGGAGGACTTGCCTGGAGGGGGCCAGGGGCAGACAGAGCATGGTGGGGTGCCTGGTCCTATGGGGGCACTGCCGTGGCACCTGGTCCAGAGGTAGCACAATCTATAGGCAAGTATGGGGGACACATTGGCTGCAGGGTGAGAACAGCTGGTGGTGGAGGGGTATGTTTTCTGGGCACTGCTACAGTTCTCTGGCACTCAGCCCCCCCCAAGCTGTGGAAGGCTGGCTCCCCCATACTTGCCTGTAGATTGTGGCACCTCTGGGACAGGTGCCATGGCTATGCCCACCTGGGGCCTGGTCTGTTTCCCTTCCTTCCAACCCTCCATGGACTTCCAGTTGATTGGCTGTATGATATTTGACAGTGCACTCAGGCCGGGTGCGAAATTGCCACCGTGAACTTCCTCCATGACACACACACCCTTAGTGCACCCCCCATGCACCATCTACCTTCGACCCCCTCCTGGCATGCACTGTCTCACATACACACACACACACACACACACACACACACAACCCTTGCAGCCACTCTACTGTTGCGCTTGGGTGGGGTGGGGGGCGATTTATGGTAATCTGCAGGTGCACCTAACATTTTGTGCTAGCCTGTGGCTTTTGCATCTCCTGGGTTTTTGGTGCAGGGACTCCCCCCTTTATAAAACTAGATGCAGGATACCAGATGCAACTGGAGTTTGCCACAGCCATAGAGCAATGCAACTTTCGTCGCTCTAAGGCACCTATCAAAATTAGGACCATAATCTTCTCCAGCTATCTTCAATGGATGGTATTCAGCTGGAAGTGACTGACTCTGTGAAATACCTTGGGATGCATCTAGACCATGAACTTGCAATGAAACCTCATGTAGAGGCTGCGATGAAGTCCCTGCACCAGAACATTGGACATCTATACAGACTTAGTGGGTACCTCAGTAGTGAACCATGGATGGTCATTTCCTCTGGCATACTACTACCTGTTTTACTTCAAGGTACCCCACTCCTACAACCCCTCCATGGTGCTAGGTCGTGCAGACTAAAGGTGCTATATCACAAAGTAGCACATTCTGAGGCTGGTGCACAGCCCAGAGACCATCACTGTGATGTACTTTCAACTCTAAACTGGCCCTCTCTGGATACAAGATTAGTCTATCTGGTCCTCTACCTAGCCTTTAAAGGGGACAGGAAACTTGTGCTAATTGGCAGCAGTTAGTAATGTCACTAGTAAGAAATGAAAGACCTGCCTCCAAATGAGCCATACTGAATTGTACCTTAATTAACACTGGTGTGAAAAATTGTGTTTTCAATTGTTTTCTTTTTATGGACAACATTCTGCACAGTTTTCTTCATGAAATCAGTAATTTGGAGTTTTTACTATATCACGGTTTGTGTACAGAATACTGAACATGAGCTGTTGTCCTATCAGAATCACGCTTAAGAGTTTTTTGCTCAAACTGTGACATAGTTAAAACTCCAGATGACTGGTTCCATGAAGAGAACTGTAACAGAATGCTGCTTATAAAAACACAATAATGTAAAATACAGTTTTTTATATCACGTTTTATTACAATACAGTACCATATGGGTCATTTAGGCTTATGGATATGACTTCTGTAAATGGGAACATCATAAACAGCTACCAATTAGAAATAATTTTCTGTCCTTTTTAAGCTACCAAAAGTGCTGCCCCTCCCAATATCCATGGTATCCTCCAAGCCAAAACCCAGAAGAAGGCACTTAGGTCCTCAACCTGCCAAAAACTGGAGGTCCCGATGTCCAGGACATGTGTAGGTGACAGGTCTTTTGCTATTTCTGTGCCACCCCTCTCGAATAGCCTACCATTAGAGGTGTTAAATATACTGCTTCAGCCGCTTTCAAAAATACCTTTGTCTCATTTGCTTGTGGGCAGTCACTGTAACTGTAATTTCTGACTCTGTCTTATGGATGGGTACATTTTATCTGCTTCCAGTGGAGTCCTGGCGAAATTATGATTTCGCTTCTGTGAAATTTTGCAAAATTTCTACAAAAATTTTGTAAAATGTTGCCAAAATTGTGATTTCCATTGTTTCCATCTAATTTTAAAAGTGTTTCTCCAACTTGCACCAAATTTGGGAAGTTTGCTGTCCTAGTGCCCATATAGAAGTGCATCATTACAGATTTCTATCTTTACAATTAACTGAGATATAAGCCTCCAAACCTTTGGAAATTTTAAAAGTACAGTTAACTATGTAAACTAAAGGTGTTTGTGAAAACTGCACCACATTTGGTAAGCTGGCATTACCCATGCCTATAAATATGTGTACCAAGTTTCAGTTTTATAACTTTAAAGGTGACTGAGTTATAAGCCACTAAACTTTCCAAAATTTAAAAATTACATTTTGCAATTATGTAAACTGCTGAGTGTTAATCCCCTATAAGTTTAAGCTAAAAAACAGAATATCACCAGTGTTGTTAGGTTAACTGACCCTGTAACTGTTTGTAAGTAATTCTGGGTTGCTCCTGAAAAGGGGAGATTTTACCTCAAGCGGGCCTACACAGTCAACAAATTCCAGAAAAATTAAATAAAAATTAAGCTCTTGTACAGAAATAGAATCCATGCCAGAAGAGAATAAGACACAAGCCATAGGAAGGACCATTTTGGAACTGTATGATATAGTTTTAGGGTTAACATTATGTATTGCCTGGGTTGACGATGAACTCTCTGCCTTTGGTCAGCACTTCCTCCAGTTGATGTCATCACTGGGCCTTATACAGATTGTTTCCTCAGCTACGCATAATCACGGCCACTCCTTGGATTTAGTTTTTCTCCTGGGGATTGAGGCCTCTGATTTGGTGGTGGAACCTGTCAGTTGGTCTAATCATTACACCGTGAGCTTCAATTTTTGTGCTCCCCTTCGTAGGTCTGCCCCTGCGGAGATGGTTCGATACCGCCCATTACGGGATGTGTGCCCTGAAGACCTGATGGCGGTGTTGAACTTCTCAGAGTTTCCGACTGCCAGCATGGGTCCAGAGGCTATGGTCTTGGCTTATAACCAGGCCATTTCCCTGGCCCTGGACTCAATTGCTCCTGTCCGTGTTCATCCCCTCTGTCTTCGCCCTCGGGCCCCATGGTTTGATGGGCCCTTGAGGGAGTTGCGACGTGTGGGTCGATGGTTAGATCGTTATTGGAGGAAATCTGCTCTGGATGCCGACCGCCTTAGTTTTGAGGAGCATTATCGGTTCTACCAATCAGAGATCTCCCATAAGAAGGCAGAATTCCTGTCCAGGGAGATCTCTGTCACTCAGAATCAACTGGCTCAGCTCTTCAGAACTGTGGACAGGCTGTGCAACCCAGCTTGTCTCCAGCTCCGTCGAGCTTTTTCACAGAAGGAGTGTGATGAGATCGCTCAATTCTTTGTGAATAAGGTTGCCAACATCAGATCCGAGATCCATCTAACACACTCAAAGGGGGAAGCTTTTGGTTGGCGTTTGGTCACGAAATCCTCTGTCTCCTGGTGCTCCTTTGACCTGCCGACGTTCAGTGATATTATACGGATCATCCAGGGGATGCGCCCTACGTGCTGTAGTTTAGATCCGGGCCCTATCACCCTAATTTTGGGTTGTGCTGAGATCATTGACCCACTTCTGGTTCAAATAATCTGGTGCTCCCTAGAATTGGGTGAGTTTCCTAGCTCCCTAAAGGAAGCTGTGGTGACTCCCCTTTTGAAGAAGGCTTCTTTGGACCCAGATGTTTTTTCCAACTACAGACCGATCTCTAACCTTCCCTTTATTGTGAAGGTTATTGAGAAGGTAGTGGCAAACCAGCTGGAGGACCATTTGACCATCCATAATATCTATGAACCTCTCCAGTCTGGTTTTCGTAAGAGGCATAGTACCGAGACTGCTCTGGTTCGGGTGCTCAATGATCTCCTGATGGCGAGAGATCAGAGGAACCGTTCTATCTTGGTCCTCCTTGATCTCTCTTCAGCCTTTGACACTGTAGACTATGGGGTTTTGCTTGAATGTCTGGAGTCCATCTGTGGCCTGTCCTGTACAGTGCTCAGATGGTTTTCATCTTTTCTATCTGGGAGAATGCAGAGAGTTGTGTCGGGGAATTTTTCCTCTGACCCTTTCCCCTCTGCATTGTGGTGTCCCCCAGGGTTCGGTGCTCTCCCCCATGTTGTTTGCAGTGTATATGCTGCCTCTTGGAGACATTGTAAGAAGGTATGGGCAGAGGTTTCACTGCTATGCTGATGATACCCAGCTCTACCTGTCTTTTGCCCCCGACCAGGTTAGTGCTCTCTCGGTATTTAATAGCTGCCTCGCTGAAATCCAGGACTGGATGAATGTGAGCTGGTTAAAGTTGAACGCCGGTAAGACTGAGGTTTTGGTCGTGGATCCGGGTCTTGGGACAGGTGGGTTGGGGTCCGGTCAGCCCTCTGGTGTATTGCTGGGGGGGTATCTGATCCTTTCCTCTGAACGGGTGCGTAACCTTGGAGTGGTACTTGACGACGGGCTGACTCTTCGTCATCAGGTGTCAGCAGTCGTTAAGTCCACATTTTACCATCTTAGGAACATCGCCAGGGTGAAACACCTTGTTCCGTCCAGTGACTTACCCGTGTTGGTCCATGCTTTCGTGACATTTCGCCTCAACTATTGCAACTCCCTTTACTTGGGGCTTCCTGGGGTTGATATCCACCGCTTGCAGCTAGTGTAGAACGCTGCTGCAAGGTTAATGATGGGGGTGACTAGAAGGACACATATCACCCCTGTGCGCAATCTGCACTGGCTGCCTATACAGTGGTGGATCACCTTTAAAGTAAGTCTTTGACCTTCAAGCCCTGCACGGACTCGCCCTGACTACTCTGTAAAGAGTCAGTCCCTATCGCCTGCGGCGACAGTCTGCTCAGCCGGACGAGGGGCTGCTAGAGGTTCCGAGTGGGTTATATTGAAGTCCTGGGGCTAGGGCCTTGGGTTCATGGCCCCTACCTCTGGAACTCTCTGCCTCAAGGGCTTAGAGGATGCGTGACCGGGAAGCCTTTTGCCGGATTTCAAACTTTTTATGGAATAAGGCTTTTTGGACTGATGCTGTTTTGAATTGTTGATTTTATATGTATACTTTGATTTTATGATTTATATGTACAGCGCCTTGGTACTTGAAAGGCGCTAAATAAACAAAGTTATTATTATTTAATATTATTATTATTTATTATTATTATTATTATTATTCACTACATCACCATTTGGCCTTATTAAAATTAAATGGCCAAAAGAATGAATTCACCACCATTGCTACAGTTTTTTTTATCCGTCGACTGACTTTGGAGCAGGTAGCCAGTGGTATTGATTTTTGGGCTAGCTTACCCCATCCCTGCCAAACTTATATTGCTCTCATTAAAAAAGTTCTAGTCTTCAGGGCCACACCAATGTTTATCCCCATCCTTAATGCTTCTCTACCCTCATCCTGTCACTCACCCATCCCATGTTTATCTGGGTTGGTGCAGTTAAATCAATTGACAGTTTGTAGGGTGCATAGAGGAGACAGGCTGATCATGTAGGAGGGTGGGACATGAGACAGGGTTTACTGAAGGTTATCCAATAGCATAAAATGGTCTTTGGTAAACCACGCTCCATGTTCTGCCCTCACTCTGCCTCCTGATAGACATGTGATCAGTCTGCCTCCTCCCTGCATACCCCATCTGTCTATTGCTCACTTTAACAGCTCCTGGCAAGTTTAACATGTGGCGGGTGGTGTATGGGTGATGGGATAGAGAGCACCTAGATAGTAATGATCGGGGCGGAGGCACACATTGATGTGCCCAATAAGATTAAAACTTTTTTTATATGTTAGAACAGCAGGAGTTGTTGAATATGGGGGAGAGGCTGAGTTCCCTGAAGTGAGGAAAACTGAGGGCACTGCACTGGCACTAAGATGTAACGCCACTGTATTAGCATTGACATTTAGATTTTAGTTCCAGAATTGGCACTTACTCACTGTGTAACTCTGAACAAATCATTTTATGTCCCTGTGTTTAACCTCTGTGTAATCACTCTCTAATCTATCTATCTGTTGTTTACTCTCCTTGTATACTGTTCTGCTGGCAACAATATCACCAATATCACCTTACCCCTCTCATCTCCTGGTTTGTAATATGCTTCGGAATACTGTTTGCACAAAATGCTATATAAAACAGGTTTCTTTCCCTTACCAGTAACTGGTTGATGGTCTGCTGTGTATGAGTCCTGGATTTGAACCCGCATACAGATCAGAATCAGCATCTAAATACCTGTGCACACCTGAATGCCCCCAGTAGTATTAGCAGGTGCCCATTTTTGAAATGGGTAAAATGGCAAAAGGACTAAAACAAAAAAGTAGATGACTATAAAAAATAGGAGGGTTAGCCAAATGGCTAAATATTTTTCACTGTGCAGTTTAGGTCCTTGATAAGTTCTTGCAGTGTTGTCACAATGCAGCTGTGTTCTATTGTGCAACCCTGTGGTTAAGTAAGCAATAAGGCACAACAGGTTGTGCATTAGACACTTCTAATGCACAGCCAGGTGGTGTGGCCTTGTGCCTTCAGCCCCTTTTGGTGCAGTAGAAGTATCTAATACACATCCCTGGAGTATCTTATGGTGCTTATAAAATGGGTCTTCATGCTTTATGTTCATGGAAAAATCAATATAAAGATGTTTAAATAGTAAAAAAAGTATAATGTTTGGCTAAATTTGATGTAAAGTAGTTCTGTATTTTTTTTTCTTTAGGACTTTTGTTCTAAAGTGGCTTCTACAGTTGTAGTTTTTTTATAGTGTCACTCTGTGGTTGCCATGCCCCCCCCCCCCAAGTGTAATCATAACATTACTGAAAATTCAGTTTGTGAGAGTGAAGGATGGGTGAAAACATGCAGGCAGGAGTACAGTTTAGGTTACATGTGCCTTGTTGAGTCAAGACTGTTATGTGACTGCCAAAATTGTCAGTTTATGTCCATGCATGAATGCTGAAGGGGACTCAGATGTGCTGAAAAAGACAACTGGGATTGTGAGAGTACAGCTACTTACAAGGTACAGTCAAGGAAGGCTCTGATTTATTGTTTCCTACAGTGCAAGTTCCTGAGTCAACTGTGACTGGTAGATGCATTTTGGTGGGGAGCTGTGATTGTAACCAGTAGATACAAGCATGCATGTGGGCAGGTGGAAGAGGTATTCAAGCAATTGAGTCAGGCTGTTTAAATAAAAATGAAATACAGATGTAAAGAAAACTGAATGAACAGTGGATTTTTTATTGCGGAAATTGTGCGTGCATGCATGTGTGTGTAGATGGGTTTGAGAAATACCCAAACGGGATGGAGGTGGCAATCTAGTGGGTAACAGCTTCGGTCAAGGTTGCCAGTATTCTCAGTCTTCCCTAAATACGTGAATTACTGTGAAACAGTGAGTCCATAAGTCATGTGAGTAATATAGAGGATAATGTAGGGTCCTCTATCCATAACAACCATGTGTAGCCATCAAGAGGTTGTCAATGACAACTGTTTAAACCTTAAGAGTAAAGCACAGGAGGTTTTGGCTGTCATGGCAACCACACGACGACAAGTCACTGTTGTTGTGGATAGTAGACCATACATTGTATTTTACAGTGTGTGCTCCTCTAGCACTAGTAAAAGGAGAGAGGACGTGTGCAGCTTTGTCCTTAACTTTTCATTTTTTTGCTTCAGTACCACTCTCCTACTGTCCTGCTTTCACCACTGCTGCCACTTCCTGACCTACTGGGTCATAATGTCGTACGATTAATAGCGTATGACATTATGGCTAAACCGGTACAGCGCTGTACCTGTGAGTGAATAGTGCAATACTGCTGTACATGGTATTGCATCATTCTCACTCTCCCAGGCAGAGGATAAGACCTCTGCTGGGAGTAGGGCCTGCCAAGCAGCTGCTGTGGCTCACTGGACTGAGCCACAACAGCAGGCACTGTGTCTGGGACTGGGTTTGATTCCTGGTCCCAGAACCATTTTATTTTTTTGGGACTTTGTGCACTCCCCGAGGTAAACCCCCCCTGGAGTTGAGAACCTTTATTGGGGGGTTCAGGGGGCACAGCCCCTTGTAAGGGGGGTGTGGGGGGCAGAGCCCCCCCCAAAAGACATGCCTCCTGGCAGAAATCACACTGCATTGGCAGTGTGATTTTGACATGCGGCATAATGTCTTGCAACATTATGACCCAGTGCCCTTCCTGATAGGCGGATATTCATGTAACGCGCATGTGCGAATGCGTTCGATGTTGTTATGCTGCAGTAGCTATGTAGCTAGTGCAGCATAATAGCTACGATAATGTAGCTACTGCAGGATAACAACCCTATTCTAGGGATGGATTTCCATCCCTAACAACATTCCACCATATGCTATAATACAAATAATAGAAAATTAGAGGTGGCAGTGAGAGCTTGAGTGTATCTAGTTTTTCTGACTGTGTGGAAAAACAATGGTGGCTGTTTGAACTGTCAAAATTCTTAGCTGTGGCACATATATTTATTTTGTACTGCGTCCCCTTTTTGGAGAACCTGTTTTTACCTGTGCACTAGGCAGATCTAATGCCCTGGTAAAAAACAATCAGATTGCAGCATTTTCCCTACCCATTTTATAAAAGGGAGATAAACTACACCATACTGGTCTGAAATGGTACATATTTTCCAGTTTTGGAATTACCAGTACAAACTGAGTTTACTAAAAGGTCAGTAAAAATGTTACAATACTGTGAGGCAGTACTGAACAAGCATTTGTCAATGCTGAATGTTGATTGCATTGGTCTGTTGAGCTTGTTCACTGCCCCTCTGTCATTGCTTGTTCTGTTTCTCCCGGTGCTGCAGGCTGCTGTTTTGTACTGGGCTCCTGCCTGTGTTGGCACCCTTTCTCTGTCCACAAAGAAATCTGCAACTGTCCCGACAGAGCTCCATTGAAGTGGCTCACTCCCGCTCTCTCACTCGCTCATTCTGTTTCTCCTGGCACTGCAGGCTGCCCATTTGTAGTTGGTTCCTGCCTCTGTTGGTGGCTTTTTCTGCCCACAAAGAAATCTGCAGTAGTCCTGACACAGGTCTGTTGAGATTGCTCGCTCTTCCTCTGTCACTTACTCATTCCGTTTCTGTCAGCGCTGCATGCTGGCCTTTTGTACTGGACTCCTGCCTGCATTGGCACCTTTTTCTCCCCACAAAGAAATCTGCAGCTGTCCCAACAGAACTCCATTGAGGTCACTAACTCCCCCTGTCTCATGCGCTCAATCTGTTTCTCCTGGCACTGCAGGCTGCCCTTTTGTACTGGGCTCCTGCCTCTGTTGGCACCTTTTTCTGCCCACAAAGAAATCTGCAGCAGTCCCAACAGAGCTCCGTTGACCTCACTCACTCCCCCTCTCTCACTCGCTTGTTCAATTTCTGCTGTTGCTGCAGGCTGCCCTTTGCACGGGCCCTGCCTGTGTTGCCACCCTTTCGCCCACAAAGAAATTCAGAGTTATAATAGAGTCTGCTGAGCCTCGGCCACCCTCCTCCCTCAGTCGCTTGTTCTGTTTCTCCTGCCGCTGCAGGCTTCCCTTGTACTGGGCCCCTGTGTGCATTGTTGCCTTTTTCTGCCCACAAAGAAATCCGCAGCAGTCGCAATAGAGCTCCGATGAGCTCACTCACTCCCCGTCCCTCAGTAGCTCGTTCTGTGTCTCCCGGCGCTGCAGGCTGCCCTTTTGTACTGGGCTGCTGCCTGCATTGGCACCTTTTCCTGCCCACAAAGAAATCTGCAGTAGTCCCGACAGAGCTCAGTTGAGCTCGGTCACTCCCCCCCCCACTCGCTTGATCCTAATCTGTCCCAAACACTGATTTCCGACAGCGACTGCGATATTCTGCATCGGAAGTGCAAAAATGCATTTTGGCCAGGATGGGAAAAATGACAGCTGTACTGTTCATAAGGAGGTGTGGAAAAATGCCAGTGTTGAAAATGCGGTGTGAAAATATTACTAATTTGAAAAGTTACAAGGGTGCGTGGAAACTGCAAAACACACACTCGTAACACAGTCATTTTATGGAGTTTCATCACAAAATTTTCAACATAGGCATTTTAGGACCTCTGCTCATGAACAGTGTTAGTGTGATTTTCTTAATGTGTCCCGAACACTGATTTTCCACAGCTACCACGCTATTGTGCGTCGGAAGAGCAAAAACACATTGCGGCCAGGATGTGAAAAATAAAAGCTGCACTGTTCATAAGGAGGTGTGGGAAAACGGCAATGTTGAAAACCTAGAGTGAAAATATTGCAAAGTTGCGGAGGTAGGAGTGCGAGTGGAAACTGCGCAACATACGCTCGTAGCACACTCATTTTATGGACTTTCATCACCAAACTTTCAACATAGGCATTTTAGGACCTCTGCTAATGAACAGTGTCATTGTCATTTTCATAATGTGTTCCAAACATGGATTTCCCACAGTGACCATGCTATTCTGCGCCAGAACTGCGAAAACACATTTCTGCCAGGATGTGAAAAATGACAGCTGTACTGTTCATAAGGAGGTGCAGAACAATAGCAATGTTGAAAATCTGGAGTGAAAATATCATAAATTCGTGAACTTACGAGTGTGCATGCAAACTGCGCAATGCACGGTCGTAAAACAGTAATTTGTTTGGAATTTTTCCACCAAATTTGCAATATAGTCTTTTTGAGAGCCCACATCATGAACACTGGCACTGTCATTTCATTAATCAGTCCCAAAGGGTGATTCCACGCAGTGACCGCAAAATCACCTTTCGGGGCCGATCAACGCCATGACAGTGCCAGAATTCATGAGGAGGGGTCCGAAAAACCCCATGTTTAAATTTGGTGCCAAAATTCCAAAAAATGTCTGAGATATGCATCAAAGTTGAAAAAACCTATTTATTCCATTATATAGCTTATTGGCATTTTCTCAGTTCGCGGTCAGCTTTGAAGAGTGCAGACGTGTTCCCGGTCCACCGAAGATCATAGCACTGGACTCTGGAGGTATGTATGGGGTGAGGTGGGTGTGGGGAGGCAGGGTGCGCAGTGGGTGGGCATGGGTTGTGGGAGACTGTGAGAGACCATTTTCTTTATTGACAGGGTAAAAAAAAACAACATTGTGGGACTGTTTTTTATTTTAACTGGGGCATGTGGCACACTGGGGTGGGCTCCCAGCATGCCAACAGACTCTTTTTTTTTGGGGGGAGCTGTAACCGACAGGGGATTGGGCACCCCCATCGGCACACAACAAAAGTGGGGGTTACATTATGCCGACGGGGATTGGGCACCCCCATCGGCACACAACAAAAGCGGGGGGGGTGCTACATAATGCCGATGGGGAGTAGGCTCCCCCATCGGCAACATCACTCAGGCACTGAAGCCGATGGGGATTGGAGCCCCTGCAGCAAACAAACACGGTGGGGGTACAAGTTGCAGGGTACTTAGTTAGCTTAGAACATGGCTGCAAGCTGCCGCCATGTTCAGCCAAACACATCACTGTTGCGTTGTTCAGCCCAGCAATGACGGGATCACTCTCATTGCAGCAGAATTGCTTATGCTGCATCGACGGTGGCAGCCTTCGATCGCAAGGGTTGAAAACCTTTATAAGGTTGTGGCAGGCTGGATGAACTAATGTCAGCAGCAGCATGCCACAGCATTGGGTAAAGTGGGCCAAGCCTTTAAAGGCTGTGAGGGCATTGACCACAACAGTGCCGTGCCTCCACAACCTGCTTCTGGAAACCTGCACAATATGTTTCTTACGCATGCATGCAATCAACATAAAAAGTACCTTTTGAAAAACGTTACTTGCATGTTAACTGAGTTCTTAGAAACATAGAAACATAGAAGTTGATGGCAGAAGGAGACCGCTAGGTCCGTTTAGTCTGCCCATTTGTTTTAGACCTATTTTGACACTCTAGTTACCCTTTGTAGTCAGGGCACCCTTGTGTCTATCCCATGCATTCTTGAATCCCCCCACAGTGTTGACCCCCACAACCTCTTGGGGCAGGCTGTTGCAGGCATCCACCTCTCTTTCTGTGAAGAAGGGTGTTGATAGAGAACCTTCCTCCTTGCAGCCTGAGGTCATGTTCCCTGGTCCTGGAGCCCTTCTTGAAGTGAAAAAGTTCCTGTGCCTGTACCTTGTTAATGCCTTTTATGTACTTGAATGTTTCAATCATGTCCCCCCCCCTCTCTCTTCTCTGCTCCAGGGAGTACATATTCAGTTTTCTAAGACTCTCCTCATAGAACATGTACTGCAGACCCTGAATCATTTTTGTAGCCTTTCTCGGTACTGTTTCCACTCAGTCAATGTCCTTCCTGAGGTGAGGCCTCCAGAATTGGACTCCATATTCCAGGTGAGGCCTGACCAGTGATCTATACAGTGGTAGTATCACCTCCCTCCTCCTGCTCATGATTCCCCTCCCAATGTAGCCCACCATTCTGTTGGCCTTCATTGTTGCCTTCTCACACTGCTTGCTAACCTTCAAGTCGTCTGAGATTATGATTCTCAGATCTCATTCCCAGTTTGAGACAGCCAGCCTTTCGCCTCCAAGGCAATACTCCCTTCTTGGATTTTTCTTTTCTATGTGCATAACCTTGCACTTTTTGGTGTTAAATCTCAGCTGCCACACTCCAGACCATTCTTTCAGTTTCTTGAGGTCGGCTTCCATCTTGCTCACTCTTTCTGAGGTGTCCACCCTGTTACATATCCTGGTGTCATCTGTGAACTGACACACCTTCCCTTCCAGTCCATCAGTGATGTCTGCTATAAAAACATTGAAGAGCAAAGGCCCCAGCACTGAGCCCTGGGGCACCCCGCTGGTCACCCTGCCTTCCGTTGATTGCATTCCATTTACATGTACCCTCTGAGTTCTGCCTTGTAACCAGTTTTGTACTCATCGGACTACTTCTGGACCAACCCCTGTGTGGTGAAGCTTCTTTACCAGACTTCTGTGTGGAACTGAGTTGAAGGCCTTACTGAAGTCTAGGTAGAACACATCTACTGCCCCACTGTTGTCCAATATTTTTGTAGCATAGTCAAAAAAATCAAGCAGATTTGTCTGGCATGACCTACGTGCTATGTAACCATGCTGTTTAGGGTCTTGTTGGCTCCATTAGTTTCCCTACTATAGACGTGAGGCTCACCGGTCTGTAATTACTAGCCTCTTCGCAACTGCCTGATTTGTGAAGTGGAACACTATTGCTTTTTTCCAGTCTTTGGGTACTACTCCACTTTTCAAGGATTTCATGAATAGACATGCCAGAGGAGCTGTTAATTCTGCCCCCAGTTCCTTAAGGATTCTGGAGTGCATCTCATTTGGTCCCATTGCTGTGTCTGCTTTTATCTTATTTAGCACCTCTCATACTTCAGCTTCTGTAAATGGACTAGTGTCTACCCCATGTCCTGGGGTGTTATGTTTTTTCAGGGCTGGACCATCCCCTGGATCCTCTTTGGTAAACACCAAGCAGAAGTATTTGTTGAAGATTTCGGCTTTTTCTGGGTCATGCTTGGTGAATTTCCCTTCTTCAGCAGCAATCTTTATTATCCCCCTTTTGCCTTCCTACATTCCCTAATGTATCAAAAAAATGATTTCGCTCCTGTCTTTGCCCCTTCTGCTATCTTTTCCTCTGTCTGTGCTTTTGCCTTTCTAATTTGTTTGTTAGACTCTCATTTTTTTCCTTGTACGACTCCCAGTCTTTCTCAGTTTTGGTTTCCTGGTATATGCTGTATGCTTTTTTTTTCTTTGACTGTGATAGCCACTTCCTTGGAAAACCACAAATGATTTCTTTTTTCCTTTTGCTTTGCTGACCCATCAGGCACATTGATCTGTGGCAGTCTTTATTGTTCTTTTGAGTCTCCCCCACATGACCTCTACCTCCTCAGCCTCTATTTAAGTTAACTGGCTACTCATGTTATTCCTCATTTTTTGGAAGTCAGCCTTTCTGAAATCTAGCACCTTTATCTTTGAGTGGCTGGTGTCCTGTGTTATGGTTACCTTAAAGCTTATCATGTGATGGTCACTGTTGCCCATATGGCATCCCACTTTGATGTCCTTGTTCCTATCTGAGTTTGTAAGGACTAGATCGAGAATGGCATCTCCCCTTGTTGGGGTTTTAACAAGCTGGCACAGTCCCGTGCCTTGTAGTGACAATAAGAAATCACTACTTCTTGTTCTTACTGCTACTAGTGTGCTCCAGTTAATATCTAGTAGGTTGAAGTCCCCCACCAGTATTACTTTGCCTTTAACAGACATTTTATGGATTTCCTCTATTAGGTCTTTGTCTCCTTTATTTCCTTAATTTGGGGGTCTATACACAACGCCAGTTCTGAAGGGCTTTCCCTCGCCCATGTCTGCTGTTAGCCACAGTGACTCGAAGTCCCCAGGTTGCCCTTTTACTTCTGTGTCTTTTATTTCCTCCTGAATTTAAATGGCTATGCCCCCCCTCTTTTTTTTGCCATGCCTATCTTTCCTGAACAGATTGTAACTGGGAATGGCCGTATCCCATCCGTGGTTTTCCTTGAACCACTTTTCTGTTACAGCCACCCAGTCAAACCTTTCTGTTTCCAAGATGGCTTCTGAGTTTGGGAAGTTTGTTGGTTAGGTTCCTAGTATTAGCAACCATTGCCTTCCAGGAATGCACATCCTCTTTAGCACACAGTTGTATCCTCTTCCTGGACTGCTCCAGTTTGCTCTTTCTGGCAAAAGATAATGGAGGTTGCTGGTTTGGGCGGATGTTCACACTGATTTGTTTTCTGGGGATATATGCTCGCATTCGGCATTTTGGATAGTGATGACCAGCTCACCAATGGCAGAGGTGTGAGCTGCATCATACTTCCTTTTATTTAGTTTATGTTCTACAGTAAAAACAAAACAAACAAAAAAGCAGCAAATATATGTTTTGGGAGGTGGAAATGCTAAAATTAAACTAAAACCACGGACAGGATTTTTCAAAAGGCCCTAACCTGGTCCCAGTTATTCTAATGCCAGGAGTTGCCCTGATACGTGTAGACCAGACTCTATCTTACAGAAGCTGGTTTCAAAGGCTGAACATATGTGCAACATTTCAACTGGATGCACAGTAGTTTACATCCATTTCTGATGCAAACTAGTAACTGGGAGAGACAAACTGTGCTGCAGCTCTTTTCCAGGTGCAACCTGGTGGGGGGAGCACAATGGACATGGAAGAACAATGACAATACAGTTACAGTATGTCAACCTTCTGAGGCCTCAATTTATTGGTTTATTTTATTTATTGAATTTTGTTAACTGGCTTGGCTCACTGAGACAGATGTCCCTTTTCCAGGACTGACCCAGAGTTAGTTACATTAAACAAAGAAAAATCTATTCACTTTTACAAGCATAACAATGTTCAGATACATCAGGAATATACAAAGAGGACGTCTGGCATAATAACAACATTGAAGTTTATTGATATTACATAAAGTTGCACAGTACATCACATGAGGTCTGTAGATAGATAGATAGATAGATAGATACTTTATTTCTATAGCACCCATCTCCATGGACTCTGGGAGCTGCACAGTATAAAGCGTACATTTCATACAAAACATTAGAAAAAAGTACAACAGTACACACAATGGCCCAGATATTCAAACTGCGCCAGGCTGTGGTGCAAGCCTGGGCACAGCTCAACTTGGCTGCGCAGGGGTGTGGCCTGGGCGATATTCAATGGAGCTGTGCTATGGCTCAGCAGCTTTGAATATCGCATCATGGCCACCCCCACTGTGCATGGCGCAGTGGCACTGGGCCAGCGCAAGTGACCAGAGTGGAGCATGGAGATGCGCTAGCGCAAGTGCCATTGCGCCATGTACAGCACCTGCGATATTCAAAAGGGGGACATGCAAATGTGGCCATAATTTATGCAAGGCACACATGGTGCCATTTGCATGTCATTATGGCCCCATTTGCATCCCATTAGCATGCAGGTGCGCTGATCCCCAACAACTTGCGCCTGGCGCCCTGCCAGGCAGCAGCCATCGGGGACCGATGCCCCCTGTAGCCCGATCGCGGGCATTTGTCTAAAAGAAGAAATCCTCATCTAATATCCCTGGTGGTCCAGTGGACCGCTATGTGCCCGATCGCAGGCATCGGTATAATAACCCCCCCTTCCAATATCCCTGGTGGTCCAGTGGACCGATCGCTGCCCGATTGCGGGCATCTGTTTAAATCACCCCCCCGGCCAATATCCCTGGTGGTCCAGTGGACCGCACTCTGCCTGATAGTGGGCATCTGTAAATCATAAAAAACATCCTATTACCCTGGTGGTCTAAGGTCCCCTCCCCACTCACCCACTGAGCCCCACCGCCCGCTCCCCTGGTCAGCCTGCGGGCGGCAGCACCCCACCCGCCTGCCGCCCACGCCCACCGACTGACAAAGCTGGTAGGGCTGCACGCCCATTGGTTCACAGTGGGAGCCAATGGCATCCAGCCCATACCGCATCACTGGCACAGTCCAGGATATGTGAATCTCCCCACCTGTGCTGCATACATTACTGATGCACTCTGGCACATCGGGATTTGTGCAGCTCACTTTTCCCTTTTGAATGTCGTGCCAGGGCGCATCAGTGGGTTGCGCATGGTGCAACACTGTTGCGCCATGCACAACCCTTTTAAATATCTGGGCCAATATATTTAACTGGGAGCATACCGTTATCTATCTTTCCCATATTCCAGCTTAACTTAAAAACATCACCCATAAAAAGCTTGCTGGATTAAATCTGTTTTGAGGCCCTTCTTAAAGGCTTCTACAGAGGGGCCTCTCTTAAATAGCTAGAAAAGGAGTTCCACAGGGTAGGAGTAGCTGCAGCAACATGTTCTGTCTCCTGAATATAAAAGTACCTCTAGTTTAAAATATGCATGTTATGATTGTTTACATTCTATAGAGATTGCTGATGTAGCTAGTAGTTTGATTCTCATTTTTTGTTTATTTGTTAAAATTAAAAACATACTGCCCACCATAATGATGTTACTGGTCTTCTGCGATCCTCCCTCCTCCCTGTCTATTTACTAATATTCACCTTTGTCTATCCCATGCACACTTGGAGCCCCCATTCTGTTTTAGCCTCTGCCACATTTACTGGCAGTCTGTTCCAGGCATCCATCACCGTTTCAGTAAAGAAGTACTTCCTCACATCCCTCTTAACCCCCCTTCCCCAGCTTCATTGCATGCCCTCTGGTCATGGTTCTTGTTCTCATTTGAAAGAGACTCCCCTCCTGTATCTTGTTCAGCCCTCTGAGGTATCTGTAGGCCTCTATCATGTCCTCTGTCACTGTCTTCTCTTCCAGGGTGTACATGTTGAGAACCCTCAGTCTATCTTTGTAGGGCTTTTGACGCAACTCCTGCACCATTTTAGTTGCCCTCCTCTCAACTGCCTCTATCTTGTCTATGTCTTTTCTGAGGTGCAGCCACCAGAACTGGAAACAGTACTCCAGGTGGGGTCTCACAAGCGAGCAATCCAGAGGCAACACCACCTCCATCTCTTGCTGGAGATACCTCTCCTTAAGTATCCCACTGGCCCTACCCACTGCTTTGTCACACTGTCCTTCTACTTTGAGATCATCAGATATGAAAACCCCTAGGTCCCTTCCCTGCTGGTTCCTCCTATGCTCTATGTGCATGATTATGCACTCTTTGGAACTAAATCCCAACTGCCATGCTCTTGACCACTCCTTGAGTTTCCCAAGTCCCCTACACATTCTCCGCACCCCATCCTGAGTGTCCACCCTATTACACATGTTGGTGTCATCTGCAAAAGGGCATACCTTCCCTTCTGGCTTTTCTGCGATGTCACTTATTTAGACATTGAGGAGGCCCAGTCCCAGTACTGAGCCCTGCGGCACCCCAATGGTCACTCTCCCCTCAGAAGTGTGAGTGCTGTTAACCACCACCCTCTGTCACCTATCTATTAACCAGTTCCTTACCCAATTCACCAATCTGGATTCCACTCCTAGACTACTCAATTTCTGTATCAGTCTCCTGTGTGGCACATTGTTAAAGGCCTTTCTAATGTCCAGATAGGCCACATCCACTCCTCCCCTGATTTATTTCCCTGATCACCCAGTCAAATAAATCAATCAGATTTGTCTGGCATGATTTCACCCCACATGAATCCATGCTGCCTTTGGTCTTATAGCCAACTGGCTTCAAGATCCTCTACAAACTTTTCCTTTAACAGGGTTTCCATTAATTTTCTCACAACTGATGTGAGACTGACTAGCCTATAGCAACTAGCCTCCACCCTACTGCTGTTTTCATGGAGCGGGACTATGTCTGCTCTCCTCTAGTCCTCCAGAACCATGCCCGTTTCCAATGAGCTGTTGAATACGGCCATCAGTGTGGCAGCTAGCTCCTCCCTGAGTTCCTTTAGTACCCTTAGATGTATTTTGTCATAGATACATAGATACACAGAAATTGTCAGCAGATAAGGACCACTAGGCCCATCTAGTCTGCCCGTAAGCCCTATACTTGTATGCAGTCACTGACCCTATGTAATTAATGTCTTTTCATCATTCCCTCCCCACCCAATGTTCCCCGTACCTGTCCCAGGCATGTTTAAGCCACTCCACTGTGCTTGCCCCCAACACCTTTTGTGGCAAACTGTTCCAAGCATCCACCACCCTCTCTGTGTAGAAAAATGCCCTCACATTATCTCTTAATCAACTCCCCTTCAATTTCATATTGTGTCCCCTTGTTCTGATATCATTTCTACATCGGAAAAGATCCCCCACCTGCACCTTGTTTATGCCCTTAAGGTACTTGAAAGTTTCTATCATTTTCCCCCTTTCTTTCCTCTCCTCCAGTGAGTGCATATTGAGGTCTCTTAGTCTCTCCGCATATATTTTGTGATGCAAGCCATGCACCATCTTTGTCACCCTTCTCTGGATAGCCTCCACCTTGTCTATGTCCTTACACATGTGTGGTCTGCAGTACTGCATGCAGTACTCCAGGTGAGGCCTTACCAGTGTTTTATACAATGGCATCACCACCTCCTGTCTCCTGCTAGTAATGCCTCTGCCTATGCACCCCAACATGCCACTGGTCCTCCCTGCAGCCTTTGTGCACTGCTTTGATACCTTAAGGTCATCAGATATGACAACCCTTGGTCCCTTTATTCTTTGGCGAAAGTCAGCACCTCCCCCCACCATTCTGTAGCTCTCCCCAGGGTTCCCCCTACCCAGGTGCATTATCTTGCACTTTTCTGCATTGAACCTAGTTGCCACACCTCTGACCATCTTTCAAGCTTCTCCAGGTCCCTCTTCTTTTTCTGCACCCTTTCTGGAGTATCCACTCTGTTGCAGATCTTGGTGTCATCTGCAAATAGGTGGACCTTTCCTTCTAGCCCCTCTGCAATGTCACTAATGAAGACATTGAACAGGACTGGTCCCAGTACTGATCCCTGTGGTACTCCACTGGTCACCTCTCTCTCCCCAGATTGGATCCCACTTACCACCACCCTCTGTCTTCTGTCCATCAGCCAGTTTCTAACCCAGTGTATCACCTTATGCCCCATGCATAGACTACTCATCTTGTTAACTATCCTTCTGTGTGGGATGGTATCAAAGGCTTTGCTGAAATCTAGGTTGGCAATGTCTACTGCCCCGCTCGGATTCACTTCCTTAGTCACCCAATCAAAAAATCTATCAGGTTTGTTTGACAAGACCTTCCTGCTGTGAATCTGTGTTGCCTCAGATCCTGGTCACCATTGAATTCCAGTTGTGCTACTATCCTTTCTTTCAGCAGTGTCTCCATGATCTTAACCACCACTGAGGTGAGGCTGACTGGCTTGTAGTTCCCCACTTCCTCCCTACTGCCACTTTTGTGCAGTGCGACTACATGCACCCTCCTCCAGTCCTCTGGAATCACACCTGTGTTGAGTGACTCTGTGAACAGGGTGGCCAGAGGCACTGCTAGTTCCCTTCTAATTTCCCTTAATATCCTTGGGTGTATGAGGGCTGGTTCCATGGCTTTATCCACCTTCAACTTTGTGAGTTCCTCCAAAACTCTCTCCACTGTGAATCGTCCAATCTGATAGCCTTGTTCAGTTTCAGAGCTGCAAGTCCCTTCAGAACTCCTTCCTCTGAAGATAGACCAGTGTCCACCTCCTTTATTTCTGCTGCTTCTTTGTGGTCCATTCCCCCTTTCTCTCCACTGTGAAAACTGAGCAGAAGCACTTGTTCAGGATGTCTCCTTTTTGTTGATCATTTTCTGTGCAGTCTCCCCCCTGCCATCCTCCTTATCCTCACTATCTCTCCCCTTCCTTTCCTCGTCTCACTTACTGTATGTACCTGGAGAAAGTCATATCTCCTTTAGCTACCTCTTTGGCTTTCATTTCCTCTGTCTGCACCTTTGGTCTGCTCACTGCCTTTCCAGCTTCTCTCTGTTTTACTTCGTATACCTCCCTGTCTTCCTCCCTATGCATTTCCTTATAGCTCCTAAATGCCACCTTTGTTCCTTTCACCACCGTGGAAATTTCCTTTGAAAATCATAACAGTATTTTATTCTTTCTAGATTTACTGTACGCACTTCCTTCACACAACGGTTGGTTGTCTTTATTAGGCTGTCTCTTATTTTTCGCCACTGTGCCTCTTCCCCTCCCTTGCAATTTCCCCCACATGACAGTGTCTGAGGCAGTCTCCCATTCCTGTAAAACTAATGTCCAGGACCCTTGTCCTCATTTGGTTAGCCTCTGTTTCAGTCTTAATGCTAAACCACACTGTACAGTGATCACTGTACCTAGGGGACTGCCCACTGTGAAGTCTACAATGCTATCTCAGTTTGTAAGCACCAGGTCCAGCACTGCCCCATCCCTAGAGGCTTCCTTGAATAGTCACCTGAGAAAACAAAAATTGTGGAGATTCCAGGATAGCCCTGCTACAAACCAAAACTGTAGTTGGAAGACTCCAACCCACATCGGGCAGACTGAAGTTCCCAACTAGCAGCACCTCCCCCTTACCTGTCATCCTGATGATGGCTTCTTCAAATGACTTATCCAACTTCTCTTCTTGTGCTGCAGGTCTGTATACCACCCCTGTATGGATAGCAGCCCCAAGGGGAGGAGGTTGCTAGACTCCAGGCTGAGTTGGCTAGAGTTTGTGGGACCTCTTCCCCACCCAGGGGCTATCAACTCTGACACCATTACCGCAGAGAATGCAGGGAGGAGGAACAGCTGGAGTACAGTGGACTCTGGAAGGAAGGTGGGTGGACAGTGACACATTCCTCAACTGATACCACTATGAAATTCCTATGCTGCTCTGGTGAGGTGGACTGCCAGGAGGAGGCACCCATGGTAGTGGCCAGGGAGGATGTAGGGGTTCTCTGGAGTTGAGAGGCCAAGAAAGGAGAAAGAGGACACCAGAGGAGGAGAAAGCAACTTCTGGAGGGGGCCTAGATTGGGAGGGGGATCGATTTGGGATTAGGAAGGGGGATAGAGGAGGTTAGGTGCCTATGTGGAACCCCAACCCAAATGGATTTGAAGCAGATACAAAGGATTGCTAGGGCAGCAGAATGGGAGGCAGAGCTGGATGTCATTGTCCACCTGTGACTAATGACCTGGCTAGTAACAGGGCTGGGATAGTGCAAGGGGAGTTTATAGAGTTGGGGAGGGGTCTTAGACAGGTAGTGCACTCAGTGGCTTTTGCTGATGTGCTGCCTATCTACGACAGCAAGGAGGAGAGTGATCTCTACACCAAAACCTTCAACTAATGGTTGACGGAATGGTGCAGAGAGGAGATATTTGGCTACATTAGGAACTGCAGGACTGGGGATCCACCTGGTGAGATAAGGGCCTTTACAGTGGTGATGGTCTGCATCCATTTGGGAGAGGAACAACAGTCCTAAGTGGACTGTTTAGATGTTACTTTGATGAATGTTTAAGCTAGCTGAAGTGGGTGGTGGAAGAAATTGGAGAGGCAGCAACTGCCCCTCAAATGCTGAAGTAGAAAGTGGAGAGAAGCAGAGGGAAATTAAATTCCCCAGGGTGGAAATTAATAAAGGAAGCAGGGCAGTAGAAAGGAGGGAAGATGGGAATGCACATGTTAAAAAGAGAGGGGGAAGAAGAAAGGGCAAAAAGGAAAGAAAGGGGGCAACAAGCAGCGTAGTAACAAAATCTGGAAGGCCATATGTGCAAATGCTAGAAGTTTAGGAAATAAGATTCCAGAACTAGAGGTCATAATGGCTGAGGCTGTCCTAGATATTGCAGCCATTACTGAGTCATGATGTGCTAAAAACCATGACTGGGACATGTGCATACGAAGCTACTGTATACTCTGTTCACGAGGGAGAGGGTGGGAAGGAAAGGAGAGGCTGTGGTGCTATATGTGAGGGAAGGCATAAAAGCCGTGGAGATACAGGGAATACAGAGGGGTGCAGAGGTACTGTGGGTCACCCAAGAGATGGGGAAAGGAGCCTCTATTCACACTGGCTTGATTTGCAGACCTCCAGCATGGGAGGGAGGAGTTAGATATAGCACTAGTGGAAGCTATTGGCAAGATGGCAGAAAAGGGGGAGGTAAAGTGGAACCTCCCAATTGCAGCTTCAGTTAGAAGCAGGGACATCCTGAACTTCCTGCAGGAGGCATTCCTCAAGCAATTAGTCAGTGAACCCACTCATGATGGGGCAATATTGGACCTGGTACTCACTAACACAGACAGTGTTGCAGACATCAAGGTAGGAGGCCACCTGTGGAACAGCGATCACCATACAGTGGTTGTTCAATATATAGATGGCTGCAGAATTGAACCACACAAGGGCAAGGGTCCTGGACTTCAGGATGGCAGATTTCAAAAACATGGCTAATGCCTCAGGGATGATCTAGAAGAGGGGGATGACCTGGAGGGGTGGAGGAACAGTGGGCTAAGCTAAAAAGGGCCATAGAGAAGGTAACAAACCTCTGCATCAAGCAAGTGAGCAAAAACAAGAGGAAAAAGAGACCACTATGGTTCTCGAAAGAGGTGGTGGAAAAGATAAAGGCTAAAAGGGTAGCATTCAGAAGGTATATGGAGACTAAGAGTGAGGAGGATAGAGAGGTGTATCAGGGGAAATAGAGGGCAGCAGGGACAGCTGTAAGGAATGTGAAGGCACCAACTGAAGAGGGAATACCCGAGGTGGTGACGAAGGGAAATATGAAATTTTCCAGGTATGTAAGCAAAAGGAGGAACATCAGGGTGGGTTCATAAGATTATAAAGCGAAGGAGAGGACTGTGCAGAGGGGGGCCAGGAAAAGGCAGACATCCTGAATGAATACTTTTGCTCAGTGTTCACAAAGGAAGGAGAAGTGGAAGGCCACAAAAAAGTAACAGGAGTATTGGAGGGAAGGAAGCAGACACTAGTCTGTTTTCAGAAGAGAGTGTCTTGGAGGGACTCACTTATCTGAAAGTGGACAAAGCTATGAGGCCAGATGAATGCATCCAAGGATGTTGAGGGAGCTCACAGAGGTACTGGAAGCACCTCTGACAGTCCTATTTAACAGCTCATTGGAAACAGAGGTGGTTCTGGAGGAGGTGAGATGTACTGCCACTTCACAAAAATGGTAGCAGGGAAGAGGTTGGCAGTTAAAAGCCAGTCAGCCTAACTTTGGTGGTACAAAAGTTAATGGAGTCATTGCTGAAGGAAAGGATTGTGGAATATCTTGAATCCAATTGGTTACAAGACTCAAGGCAGCATACATTCACAGGAGGAGATCATGTCAAACAAATCTGATAGATTTCTTTGACTGGGTGACCAAGGAATTAGATTAGGGTGAAGCAGTGGATGTGGTCTACTAGGTTTCAACAAGGTTTTTGACACCTTTCCATGTAGGAGGCTAGTGAATAAGCTGGGTAGCTTAGGAGTGGGTCCAAAGGTGGTAAAGTTGGCAAGAAATTGGTTAGGGGATAGGTGACAAAAGGTGGTGGTAAACAGAGTTCAATCAGAGGAAGGGAGGGTGACCAGCAGAGTGCCTCAGGGATCAGTACTGGGACCCATCCTCTAATTTCTTTATAAGTGACATTGCAGCAGAGCTAGAAGGGAAGGTCTGGCTCTTTGTGGATGCCACCACAATCTGCAATACAGCTGACACTCCAGGAGGGTGGAAATAATGAGCAAAAACCTACAAAATCTCAAGAACTGGTCAAGGGCATGGCAACTGGGTTTCAACATGAAAAACTGCAAGGTAATGCACTTGGGGCACAGAAACCCAGAGGCAGAGTGCAAAATTTGAGGAGTGGTACTAATGACCACCAAGTAGGAAATAGTCCTGGGGGTGATCATATTGGATGAGATAAAGGAGGCCAGGCAGTGCGACAGGGCAGTTGGGAGAGCTAGTGGAAGACTGGGGTGCATAGGGAGGGGTATCCCAGGCAAAAGGAGGGAGGTGGCATTGCCTTTGTATAGATCACTAGAAGACCCCACCTCAAGTACTGTGCCTGAATTCTGTAGACCACATCTCTGGAAGGACATAGACAGAGTGGAGGCAGTCCAGAGGAGGATAACCAACATGCTGCAGGCTCTGCATCAAAATCCCTACCAGGAGAGATTTAAGAACCTAAATATATACACCCTGGAACAGAGGAGGGAGAAGAGGGATATGATAGAGACCTTTAAATTCCTCACAGTGGTAAATAAAGTACTGGAGGTAAGTATTTTCAGAAAAATAGGTGCTCAATGACAAGGGGGCCCAATAAGAAGCTGGAGGGGGTTAGCTTCAGGAGAGATGTGAGGAAGTACTTCTTCACAGAAAGAGTGGTGGATTCCTGGAACAGTCTTCCAGCAGAGGTGGTGGGGTCAAAACAGTGGTGGTTTCAAGAATGCATGGGAGTGGGGCAGAGCCAGCAGCCAAGCAAGAAAGATGTGCTCTGTAAGAGCTCCGTGCTGCAAGCTTTACTAAAGTGCATAAATTATATTTCTTTTGGTTACTTGTAGTCACTGAGACTTCATCTTTGGCAGTGAGCAGTTTCGCTGAACACTTGTGTGAAATTTGGGATTGATGGGTCACACATGAGGAACAGGCAAACATGACCATGCTGGAGTGGGGCTTTGGAAGGAGGTGGCTGGGATCCAACATTGGAGACCAAGCGACCCTAGCCTCCTTGCAAAATCCTATTGTGTTACTAACTCAGGCCATCCAGAGACTGGATAAAAAAACTAGACCAACAGACAGAGAAAAATGTCATCATAGAACAACAGACTGATGTAACGGCTGAAACTGTGGAAGAATCTAATAAGGTGGTGGGACATGCCCTGGCTGCTACCCCTGCAATGGTGAAAAATCAGACATCAGTCCAAACCCATTTGGAGCAGCTGGAAAATGCCTCTAGGGCATCAAGCATTCACCTGCTAGGCATTCCTGAGGGGTCAGAAGGAGGTGATCTACTCATGTTTTTGGAGAGATGGCTTCCGAAGGTGGTTGGGCTGGGGCTTGCAATCCCAATTCAGAAGGCCTACTGGATTACTTTGCATCACATGGTTATATCCAGAGAGAGACCTCGTACTGTGCTATTTACCACTGCATCTCCACACATTAGAGATCAGATCCTCTGGGGTGTCAGAGAACATGGTCCAGCCAAGCTGGAGGAGTTTAGAGTCCTATTTATCCCAGACTATTCATATGCAACTAGACTCTGAAGGAAGGCATTTGAGGGGGTGTTGATGACACTTAAGACAGTGGGTATTATGTATGGCATAGCATTCCCTGGTAGACTGAAGTTTTCATATAAGGATAAATATTACACCTTCACTGATCCAAAGGCAGCAGGAGCCTTTGCAGCTAAACTTCCTTCTCAGAATGTACCCTTGGATTCTGCTGTTGAAGTTGAAGGAAAAGAAAGTGATTCATGAATATAAACATTTTAATAGCTTCACAGTTTTAACACTGTACTGGTTTGTCATTGCCGTTGAGACGCCTGACATTTACCCAAATTCTCATGATATGGATTAAACACGGACTAAAAGTTTATTTCGTTTTCATTCTCCTTTTCTCCAATACTGTTTATAGATATGCTTATTTTCATATTAATAGTGTTTAGGAGTTAGGGACTGTTGTACAATGGAGGGCTCTAGTGAAGACAAGGCAGTCTAAGGCTTCAACCAAGTCGGCATCTCTTTTCCTTTTATGTACAAAATACTGTTTGCTACCTGTAACTATTTTTGTTTTTTCTCTTGGATCAAGGTGTCTTTAAGATGGTGTCCACCGCATGACAGATTTCACACTCTTTAGTACAGCAGAGTATGCCTTTACAGGGTATTCCTTCTATTAGCTGCAGTGGGGCCACTAGGGTCTCAAGCCTTGTGGTTTTCTTTTACCATAACTCTTGTAGTTAATTGCAGGTGACGTTCAGTGTTCAAAAACTGTAATACCATGAATAACATTACATCTGTGATTCTCCTACACTTTAACAGCTACGAGAAAGTGAATCGGTATTTAATATGTTCTTTTTCAGGTGTTGTAGTTATCATATTTGTGCTTGGCTGCAGTGTGATTCTCTATAGAATGCATACTGTATATAGAGTACATGTACTTTTACTTATCGTTGAGTATAAGGAGCACATAAAGGTTGCATATATAGCAAGGTTTTATTAATTTAGTGGTTTAAGTTATAATACTCTAGATTCCCATAGAGCACTGACTGCAATTCTAGTCCCATTTGTGCTTTGCAGTGTAATTCACTGTGTTTTTTCTCCCCCTGTTGGTGGTTACAAACAGCATACAGATACACAGGTTATCCTGTAATTGACTTTACTGTGCCTACTGATTCATTGTAGAAGTTATGCTGTAGCTGGAATGCATATATGCCCGTAATATGTGCCTTGTTGTATTTTCTTAGAATGCAATCAAAATAAATTACAAAAAAAAGAATGCATGGGATAGGCATAAGGGAATCTTAGGGAAAGGAAAGGAAAGGTGGGGAAGGTGAATAGGCCAAAGATCAAGTGGGATCTGCTGTGATACTTTGGGTAGGGAAAATTGAGCAGACTAGGTGGGCCAAGTGGTTCTTATCTGCCAGCAAATCTATGATTATGTTTCTGAGTAACCACTATACTCTTTTCCCTGTTGCAATTAATGGTTTTGGCACCCATCACCTTGGCTTGTAGACTGCTCCATGGTTCCACCACCATTTTTGTAAAATAATACTTTCTCATATCCCTCTTGAACCTCCTTCCTGTCATTTTCTACTCATGCCCTTGTGACATCAAACGTTTACTCATGCTAAATAAGTTTCTACAGTTCACCTTGTTTATTCCTTTCAGGAGCTTGAAGGTCACTGTCATATCTACCATCTCCTCCCTGTTCTCCAGCAAGTGCATGTTCCATGTCTTAAGGCGATCATCCTAAAACCAGTCATTGGTCCTGAATCACATTTGTCACCCTTCGTTGCACTGTCTTCAGTCTGTCCTTATCTTTCCTGAGGTGAGGACTCCAGAACAGGGCACAGTACTTCAGGTGTGGCTTCAACAGAGATCTATAAAGAGGCAGTATTTCCTCTTCTGCTATCAATAAACCTCCCAAGGTATATACAGTATCTAGCATCCCATTTGCCTTACTATAGGCCTTGTTGCGTTGGCTTGATTGATTGAGGGAGTCACTAATGATTACTCCTAGGTCCCATTCCTCAACAGTAGTGTTAAGTTTTACCATACCATCCAGTACTCTATCCTCGGGTTCTTGTTCCCTAGGTGCACCACCTTGCACTTTTTGGCATTGAATTTCAATTGCCAATTCTTAGACCACCTCTCTAGTCTTTGCAGGTCACTCTGGATTTTCCTGATTCCCTCATTTCTGTCCACCCACACACAGAGCTTAGTGTCATCTGTGAAGAGACACAACCTGCCCTGGATTTCTTCTTCAGTGTTGCTGATGAACATATCACAGAGGACCAGGCCCAGGACAGATCCCTGTGGTACCCCACTCATGACCTCTTCTTATTTGACCCTGTTAACCACAACCCTCTACTGCTTCCCCTTTAGCCAGTTACTTACTTATCTTACTAAGTGCCTAGCCACAGCCAGATCCTCCATCTTTCTCAGCAATAGTCTATGAGGCACCAAGTCAAAAGCCTTGCTGAAGTTGAAGTAGAGTAAAGTCACGGCATGACCCCTATCCAATGCCCTTGTCACCCAGTCAAAAAAAAACATCAGGTTAGTCTTACAAGACCTTCCTGTCATGAACCCATGCTGTTTACTATTCTGTAAACCATTGTTCTCCAGGTAATCCATAACATCTTCCTTGACCACTGACTCCATCAGCTTCCCTACTACAGAGGTAAGATGGACAGATCTGTAGTTATCTGCTTGTCCCTTCTTCCACCCCTTATGGAGCAGAACTACGTCTGCCACCCTCCAGTCCTTCAGAACTACCCCCATGTGTAATTAGCTATTGAATAGTCATATCAGAAGTTCAACCAGATCCACTGTCAGTTCTCTGAGCACCCTCAGAAGCATCCCATCTGGTCCTCTAACCTTATCTATCTTTAGGACTGCTAGATGTTCACTGAAGCTCCCCATGACCCCCTTCTCATATTACCTTCTCTATTACCTGTCTCCTTTATTCCTTTCTTCTTGCTTTCCTGATTTATACCCCTTGTTCTTTGCCTTGTCCCCACCCCTTTCTTCCTGTGTCCCTGTCCTGGGGGAGCTTACTCCCCTTGGGCTCTCGCTCTTTGCTGCCTCATCATCTGGGAGGCAACTCTTGCCTCCTTTTGTTTTACAGCCCCCCACACCGGCTAGTTTAAATGCTTTTCCAAGTAGCATTTAAACCTTCCAGGAAAGGCTGTGGTCCTCTCCTGGAAAGATGCAGGTCATCTCTTTCATATGGCCCCATAGCTTCCCAGGTTGGCCCCCAGTCCTCTATGTAGCCGAAGCCCTCGTCCATGCACCATGCCTTTAACCTAATGTTAAACGCCTTGGTGCAAAGTGTCCTAACCTCTCCCTGGCCATATACAGTTACTAAGGGAAGTGAGGAGAGAGGCAGTAATGAAGTATATGGATTAGAACCACCAAATAACCAGCAGATTGTAGGAAAGAATAAACCTGAGAGAGCCAGGTTTGTAAGAACAGTACATTTGTTCTTAAGGCGAGAGGTAGACTAACGTAGAGGTTAGGGTCAGGAGCAGAATGGGGAGAAGTGATCTTTGAGTTGTTGTTTGAAAGGGGGATAGAAGTGGGAGTGGTGGGTGGTATTGTGATGGGGGTTCAAGAGGGAGGGCAACTGCACTGATGATACATATAGAATAAAGGATGGGGAAGTGTGTGATATGAGAATTTAATGCACACCCGAGGTGTGGAATGCTGCATAAACCAATGACAAGGAAAGGACTTTTGTTCTGGTGGCTCCTTGCTACCTGAGATAATGGAGCCACCAAGTTTGCAGAACTGTTCAGCCCATCCACAACCAGACTGAGAGCAAAGGCGGGAATGCTTAATTTTGACTGAATGAGCGTGGGAATGCCATAATAACCCATCTGTTATTACGGCGAATATCAACTGACTGAACCCATAGAAAAAAATTACTGACCAGTAATTATATTGATATATATGATGGACCAAGCTTAACTTGGTCTTGATTTGTAAAATAGAAGATAGTGCACTCTAGGCTGGTGTTGCAGTTAAAAATATTTTTATTTTGTTATTATATATTTTTTTTTCCTGTTTTTTGTCTATGCTTTACCACTACCACAAAAAGTGCTCTATAATATTGCAGATTTTCTCAAAACATTACAGCTATTAGTTTGCATCTGGTACCTGCTATGAGATCGAACTGGACAGACTGACCCTCCACTAACAATAATTAACTTGTTCTGGCAATAATGCCTGGATGCTGCTACTGAACTTTGAAAACTGAGGATAACCAAGCCATGCTTTTAAAATTACTGTAGTACTTAGCTTCAGACCTGGACATACAGTATATGCAATTGCTCCTCTGTTCACACCTTTATACAGTAGAAAATTATATTTAGACATAGACCTTGAAAACCCACCCTATTGAATACACAGTATCTTGGTATTCTGACAGATATATTTATCAAGAGTGTGTTACTGTAAGTCAGATTTTCAAAAGGGTGAGCTCTGATGCAAATATGTGCTGCATCTTCATTTGTACGATTGGGTCTGTGTCCATCCACTCTAATTTCAAAACAATTCATCTATTTGCAACAAAAAGTTACTATATGCAGCAGTTAAAATAAAGATGCAGATTCATTATACATCTCTTTCTATGCATACTCTTACATTTGTTTTATGTAAATACATCCACAATTACCAATTCAGATCCTTGACCTGCCTCAGTATACTTAGGTTACTCCATTATTTTATGAGTTGCACCAGTTAAAAATGATAATAGGTCAATTTTTTAAAGGATGGTTTACATGTTCATATGGCCCCTTCCCACAACTTGCTCACCTCTCACCTCCGTGACTTTACTACTCACTCCTTCACTTGCCCCAATACTGGACCCAGGGCTGCTGCCCTCTATCCTCATACCCCAGCTCCCCCAACCCCAGTCACTCCCCCTTTCTCCCTGCACCTACACTAGTGCAATCCCATTGTCCTCCCTCCCTTTCTTACAACACTGGCCCCCTCCCTAAATTCAGTATTGCCTTCTGCATATTGCAAATCAGGGTTTTATTTAACTCCATAAATTGATTAGCGTTTTGCTCATAAAAGTGCTAAAACATTATGAAAATGCATAGCACTTGCCTCACAGTGTTTAACAAACATAACACTTCTAGAAAACCTATATAAATACCTTCTGTACAGTTAGCATTGTCCCAAGAAAAAAACTGCAAATCAGTTATTTAAAACCCTGCAAATGTTGTTATCCTCCAACACTTTATTGTACTGTAGTGTATTTCACTTACACAGTATCTATGCCCTTGCACAATTGTTATTTATAATGCTTACTTACTGTATTTGTATTAATTGCATTTCATTGCATTTGCATTAATTGTGCGGTTATACTTTAAGTGTCAGTTTCAATATAAATATTCATTAACTGCATGCAACAGGGTAATTGATATGTAGTTACAAGTTTGTTGTATGCAAATGCATTGAACTGTACATGTAAATATAGTATACAGTAAATTATGTTGATGCTTTCTGTTTAAAAAAATACAACTTAAGTTTAAAATAAAACTGTTGAAAATTACATGAACCCCCATGTGATGAAATGGGCTATGCTAACTAAACTTGGAACTGTTGACTTTTAGAATAGTTATTGTGAGACAATCTCTTGTAGAAACAAACATTTGTCAATGCTGAATGTTAGTCTATTGCATTGCTGTTG
Organism: Neoceratodus forsteri; assembly: GCA_016271365.2. NCBI lineage: Eukaryota > Metazoa > Chordata > Ceratodontiformes > Ceratodontidae > Neoceratodus > Neoceratodus forsteri. The sequence goes on along the minus strand of CM057449.1, from coordinate 1,255,578,391 downwards.
TACCGGGTCTTGCTTGTACAGATTTTTACTATATATTTACCCAGGATAAACCAGATGAAATGCACTAATTTTCAGTGGGATCCCACATTTTGTTTTTTATAATAACAGCTTTAGTAAATATATTCAAAAATCTTAATACAAAAACTTCAAGTTTGGAGTATAATAAACAAGAAACCATATATAACAAGGGTAAAGTATTCATGGCAGCATCAACTGCAAATCACTATACAACAATCTAAAAAAACTACGTATCAACATTCAGAGATAAATCTTAAACAGAAAGTCTCACGGGGGTATGACAGGGAGATATATTTACAACCAACACACTGCACAGTCTATAAATTCTACACAGTCTATTCGGGGGCGGCAGGATGGGCTAAGTTATCCAGCCTAAAGGGCAGATACCAGATACTTTAAGCTATCTACAAACAAAATTAATTATATACCTCAAATCAATAAAAAAATAAAACAAACACCTGCATGTCAGTGAACTTTTGGATTAAGGTACAAACATTGGGTCAGACTGCACCTAGAATAATACACATTTCTGCAAAAATTTACTTAAAAACCACCAGTCAGTTCAAATACCTAAAAGAGCATCTCTCATAACAGTAAATAGAATCCACCAGCCACACCTAATGTATAAAAGAAGGAGTTTGTGCAGTAGACCATAATCTGGTAATAATCATTTTAGCACAGACTATAAGGATTAACAACAGTTTCAACTGATGTCTTCCTAGCTGAGTATTCAAAGAAGGAATGTGCAAAAGCACTAAGCGCAGAGACAGCAGAGAAGGAATATCAAATAATGTTGAAATAACTTTGGTAATTTCCTCCCAGTAAGGATTCAGGGGAGGACATGACCAAAAAATGTGAGCGTGGACCGACGCCGGAGTTCCATAGCACCGCCAACACTCAGCCGAGAGACCACTATGAAACCTCATTGTAATAACTGGTGTACAAAAAAAAATGCATCTACATTTCAGTGAAAATTCTTTTCAACACAAAGAAATACTGTAGTTAAATTAGTAGTTATGAGAGAATATTTCTCCCAAACTAAAAAAATCACAAAAAGACTGCAAATTAGAGTTCTGTTGATCTAAAGTCGATAAAGTAGATTCTGCTGATTGAGATCTCAAAGCAGAATAAACATGTCCAACCAAGTGAGAGCAGGCCTCTGCTAACTGATGTAGCCAATTTAAAGTAAGAACTGGAGAAAAAGAGTGAGGCACATGTTTATTATCAGAAGGTAACATATTAATGTAGGCCTGTAACTGCAGATACAAATAGTGATCTGTAGAAGGGAAGGCACATGCTGCCCTTAACTCAGAAAAAGAATGCATCCCTAGTAATCCCAACACTTAATGGTAGTATATCAACTCCGGTTTAGCCCAGCGGCGCAAAAACATGTCTAATTCCATTAACCAATTTTGTGTATCCCAAGCTAATGCTGCTACACAAGTAAGCTCAGCGGGCGATAAAGACTTATGTAACTTATGCCAAACTTTAAAAAGAACCTGCGTATACTGAGCAAACTTAGAATTAGGAAATTACTCTGGAGGAATTGAGAATAATATATAAATAAGGTCATATAGATCACTGACACTGAATTCAATAACCTTCTAGTAACTTTGATAAGCATCAGATATCGAAACACAAAGTATCCGCAGTTGACAGGCCACTGTGTACCAATGCAAATTAAGAAAGTTAAGTCCACCGTGAGAGATAGGTAGACATAATAATGCAAGATGAACCCTAGGTCTTCAGCCGCTCCAAATAAAATATGATATCAACCAATGCCAATCTCTGATATAAAAAGGACTGGGGTAAATTGGCACAGTATGAAGATAGAACGAAATGCATGATAATACATTAAGCTAGTTGATTTCTATCTCTTGAAAGAGAGAAAAATGATAATCAGACCAGCAACTAAGGTCGTCCTCTATTGCAATTGTTAAAGGTTCAAAATTAAATAATTGCAAATGGTCAGGGTTTTGTGAAATATGGACCCCTAAATATTTCAAAGAATTCCTGTTCCATTGAACAGGGAGTAAAGCTACAATAGAGGGAAAAGGTGTATAATTAGAAGCCAATATGTTGGTTTTATTCTTATTCAACTGAATACCAGCTAGGGTTTCAAACTGAGAAAATATTTGAAAAAAAGATGGTGTAGATAGATCAGGCTCCATCAAAGTGAGCAAGATATCTACAAATAGAGAGATCTGATAATTGCAACTCCCTAAAGGAACACCAGAGATGGAAGGGGAAAGACGGGTGTGCGTGGCACAACGTTCTATATAAAGTGCAAATAAAACAGAGATAGTGGACACCCCTATCTAGTACCCCTCCCCAAAGAAAAACGATGAATAAAGCCCATTTACCTTTACCAGAGTAAGTGGGGAGGAATATTACTGTCACAGCAAGGATATGAAATGGGAAGGAAATCCAAAAGCTTGAAGAATACTCCACAAAAAAAATGGGATCCCACATTTTGACCCCAAATTTCCAACAGTCTTTTTGTGATCTGATGTTATGACCAAAATGGGTGGATTTTTTAAAATCCCATCCTAAAGGTAATTATGCAATGTGACTGTGAAAGCAAGTTTCAAAGGGGATTTTAAAAATGACACCTGTCAGAATCATGAGGTGGGGTAACTCATGGGATATGTTGACGATTAGGGACCAACATCTACAAAATGAAGTTTTGAGTAGACCTTAGAACAATTCAACATTTATTCATAACTTAAATTCTCTTTCACATTTTGACCCAAATTTTTAGCTTAGTCTTTTTATGACCATGTCTTCCAAACACAAGAGGTGTAATTAATAAAACAGTGGCCAAAACAATATTTCATGCCACAAAACACATTTTGGTCAGGATTTGAAGAATGAGGTGATATGAAAAATGGCTCTGCTGAAAATTTGGGTTCAGAATATTGAAAATTACCAAAGTTACAAGTGTGTGTTGAAAACTTTCAATCAACACTGATATATTTGCTGTTTTTTAATATTTTTGCTCCAAATTTTCAACATGGCATTCTTATGATCCCGCCTTATGAATAAGGGTAGACAAAATGTTCAAATCCTGTCTAAAAGGTGATTTCACACAGCGGCCACAAAAATCACCATTTGGGACAGATTTGTAAAATTTCACCACCCTTGTTCAGGAGTTGGGTCCCAAAAAGGCCATGTTGAAGATCTGGGGAAAAATATTACAAAATTACCATGTTATGAGGACAAGTTCAAAACCCATTGAAATACTTTGAACTGCATACATGATTTCCTCACTTCCTGGTTCGGCATTGAAAAGTGAAGACATGTCTCTGGTCCAGAGAGGATTACAGAGTTGGATCCCTGGTAGGCAGGAAAGGGGTGTGGGGGGGCACTGGATGGTGGGTGTTAAGTGGAAGGGTTGGGTTGGGAAAGGATAATGGCCATGGTGTGCCAGTGGTGACAACAAACACTGATGGAGAGTTTTCTTTCTTAGAGGATATATAAAAATAAAAAATGACTAAGAGAGGCAGTTTTCTTTACTTCAGGTACCAACATTGGGGATTTGGCATCTCATTGTTGGTGTTAAATTTGGAGGCACTGGAGATGGGCTCCCGGTGTTGCACAGTGAAAACAGACAGGGCGGCACCAGGGTTTGGGCACCCCAATGTCTGAAAATTAAAAGTGAGGGATGGGAGTGTGTGGGGTGGTGGGTGTTGAGTTGGAGGGTTGGGTAGGGAGATAATGACAGTGGTGTCCTGGTGGTGGCATCAGACACCAATGGATGTTTTTCTATTTTACAGGATATGTAAAAATGAAAAGAAGACTACAAGGGACTTTTTTTTTAAATTTCGGGTCCCAACACTGAGGATTGGGCACCCAGTGTTGGTGTTATGTTTGATGGCACCAGTGGTGGTCTCTCTGGTGTAGCATGGTAAAACTTGGTGGGGTGGGGTGTACTAGTTGGCACCAGGGATTGGGCACCCCAGTGTCAGAAAAGTAAGCTGTTAGGGTGGTGTGGGGTGGTCGTATAAACTTGAATAATTTCTGCTTCTGGATTAGGACTGACTGGTGTAGATGGGAATGTGGTACAAACTGGAACTGGAAGAAACAGGTTCCCATCTCTGGTAGATGCATGCTCACTTCTTCTTAAATACCGCAGATGGTATGAGTTAGGAATGGAGACTGTTGAACTGAAGGTATAGAAACAGACTGGATGAAACAGAGCTCTCAACCCTGGTAGACAGGTCAAGCCCACCTTTGCTCACATACCACACAAGGCTGAAGACTGACTGAAATGACTGATTGAAATGAGTGACTGAAACGACCAAGTGAGATGGTAGAGTGAGATGGCAGAGTGAAGTGACTGAAGTGACTGACTTGACTGAAGTGGACTCCTATCCCTGGTAGACGGGCAAGCCTACCTTCACTCAGAGTCAGTATTTCTGGGGGCAGGGTTAAGGATGGAGGCCATTACACTTCTGGTATGGGCTGAGCAAGTAAAGAGCAGCTGAGAGCTGCTGTAGCAGGATAGGAGCAATATAGAGTTATTTAATACAAGAAAAAGCAGGAAGCAGGAAAAGGAGACAAAAACAGGAAGGTGGAAGGATGAGATAGACACTGGAAGACAAGACACAAAAGTACAAACTGAAAGCAAAGCACAGGTAAGCATAGGAGAATAAAATTAGTGTGTATTTAGGGGAGATAAACACAATGCTATACACCATGGTTTAAGTGGGTAGCGAAAACTTGCAGCATAAAATGATGAAAGATTTAGCAGTAATTTTGACTGGCAAATGCAGCATTAAAATTGGGTCCTTTGTGAAATTAAGTTCCAGTGAGTTAACTAGAGAATCCAGGTAGTATGAGCTTGGAAGGTTGGAGGTAAGCGACAGGAGGGCAGTGAGGATACTAGTGGTATAAATAGTGCCAATAGTGTGAACAGTTAGAAAGTACCAGTATACAATACAAAGCTCATGAATACTGACTGAAAAACGTTCACCACAGGGAGACATCTGGAAAGAAGGCGAATGTGTTGAATTCATAAGCAGCAGTGTCCTGGGTGCAGACATTGGCTGAGCACTATGGGATTGTTTGGGGAATGCTTATGTGGTAGTGTTCCAGATGCAGAAGATGGCCAAGTGCTACAGAAGCACACAGAACCCAGAAGCACTGCACAGGATAGCGGGGGTTCCGCAGGAGAAATAACCAAAGAAACCAGCAAACCACATAGGATGGAGGTATGGGAAAACCTCGAAAAACAGAAGGCTGGAGGGGGGGAGGACACAGAACACAAAATGAGAACGTGAACAATTGTGGGGGCAGGTACCACAGAGGAGACCCAGAAAGGAGCAAGACAGAGTGAAAAATGCAGAAGAAGGAATGGACAAAAACAGAAGGGGAAGGGGAACAGATATAGGAGGGAAAAACCAAGAACCAACAAAATAGGTGAGGAAAGCAACAGCAGCAACCAGCAGAGAAACAAGGATTTAAAAGGAGCCATGGGATGATTCCCATTGCCAAAGGAGCACACAGTCCAAGTCAGTGAAGCTTAAAACTCTGAAGAAAAACACTGTAGAGAAAGGTACAACTGAATTTAGAAAGGAGGACTCGTGTTGAGAAGTATGTCAGGTTGGGTATAAATGGCACAGGGGTAAGATAACATGATGTAGGAGAGCAAAGCACAGTTGAAGATGTGCATCCATGAGTTCTGCTGCATGACAGACAGCTAGCATCACAAAAACACAAATGCACAGGAGTGGGAGCGGAACAATGTAAGCAAACAGCGTGTCTAGTGTCCAAACAGAGCAGCTCTAGTTGACTGAGTCTAGAAATAAGAAGGCATTCAGAAAAAGGCTGTGCTTTTATCATGTATGAAACTGAAGTGCTCCCCATGATTGAGGAATCTCCACAGAAAGAAAATAGGGTAAAACGGAGCAGGGTCAACATGCCTGAGTAACAGTGAACTGAGGAAAGAACTATGAATAAGACAGGAATATAAACCAGGAGACACTAAGTTTGAGGAGTTCCATGAAAAAGACTGCCAGTGAATGCCTGCTGCATCAGCCAAGCACTACAGAAGCTCGCAAAACCCAGAAGTGTTGCAGAGATGGAGCGGGGGCCATGAGAGCAGAAACAATGCCCAAAAGAAAATGGGACAAAACAGAGGAATGCATACCTCTCAGACTCTTAGCATTAAAAATCAGAGCACTGACCTTCAAAATTCATAGCAAATGGACAGAATGTGTAGCAGTTTCTTATTTTTTTTCTATTAGTTATACTCCTGGAAGCCTGGCAGGCAGCTCTGGTCCCTGTCTTGGAGGAACTCGGTCTCTGGCTCTCCATTCCCCACCCAACTTCCCCTACAATCCCCCATGGGCCCCCCCCCATGACAGAGCCGAGACGAAGGGGTGCTGGCTTTCCTCTATCACTGGAATGAAATCCAGATACTTGGGGAGCCAGGACAGGTGCAGGAGAGCCATCACAGAGCTAGCCATCTCCATTTCCACCATTTTTCTCCACATCCCTCCCCGTCGATGGCATACATTGGCAGCATGCCTTCTGATTCGCATCTCCTCCAGCCACCACCAGAAGGAGATCAACTAGAGAGAAGGCAATCTCTCCCTCCCCAAGAGAGGAGAGCAGTCCTCCAAATGCTCAATCCTCTCTCTCCCGGCGACCCCCGGCAGCCCGGGCTTGTTCCTGAACCTGGGTCACCAGTGTGCCACAAGGTGTGGCGTCCAGTGCCTCAACCTCCAGCATCACCAGGCCAGCTCAGCACTTTCTTATTTTAAACAATAACATGTCTACTAATAGTGGGTCCCATATAATTAGTGATAAGGAATGTTCCTATCAACTTTGTTCAATGATTTAATAATTTGTGTGTCCATAAATAGCTCTAATATTATTAAGAACATCAGTAAAGCTATGTAGAGCAAGGGTAAATCTGAGTGAGAAAATCATTGCGCTATGCGAAATTCATAGCAGTTGAGAGGTATGGAGGAATGAGCGCAGGAGACGATGGGGAGAGGGGATAGGAACGAGAATATAGGGAGAGAAATTAAGAGAGTAATGGGGGTGCAAATGAACAAAGGAGCAGCAATGGGAATGGAAGGGGGGCACAGGGCAATAAATGGGGAATGAATGAAAAAACAGGCAAGGGAGGAGAAACAGTAGCAAAGTCAGGAAACAAAAGGAGGCTCAGCCATACAAATCATGCAGGAGCCCAGGTTGCTCGGAAACATGTGAAGTGTGGGCTGTTAAGAGAGGCTGGATTTTGTAGGGGATGTGGGAGGAGTTATTCCCCCACACTGAAACATGGGCTTTTAGCTCTCCCTAAATATTGATTGCAGAAAATGGAGAGCCTTTAAGTAGTACTTGCCAAATTGCTGGATGAGAACAGCAACCAAAGATGGATCAGATATTTATTGCTGTCAGTGTGTGGGCTGAGCGGCTGGGTTGGGGTGGGATTGCCCAGTGGGTTGAATGTTGGAGGATAATATTTGCTTTTTGTGAGGGGAAAGGGTGCCTGATGGGGATGGGCTCCAGTGCCACAATTAAACTGGAAAGGTGGGGCTTGTAAACCAAAACTGGTGTCAGAATAATATATATTTGGGGGAGGGTGGTGGTGTCAGCACTAGGGATGAGCTTCCTGTAGCAGACCGATCATGGGGAGGGAGGTTATAAACTGGCACCAGATATGGGCTCCTGGTGTTGTTCTAATTAGACTGCTCCACATGGGACTTGCAGCATTGATCTGTGAACCAGAAGACCCATGTTTGAATCCTGCTATTGCTTTTTATGGCACAAGGTCATGTCACCGCATACAAAAACCATACAGCAATAAATGCCACAAGGAAAAGAGCACTGTACAAAACAGTGTCAAGAAATACAGTAACCCATCAGGAACAGAGCAGCCCCAGCAAAAGAAATAAGAGCTCTTTGTTTTTGAGGGGAGATCCATCCCCCTGCACCCTCCAACATGGGGGGCTTTACCCCCCCACACACACACCCGAGGACATAATATAATCAGCTCCGTGGTTGTGTACTTTGGGGATGGGGAAAAATCGAGAGCAGAAAATTATTGTGTTCCGCAATAAAAAAATGTTGCAGCAGGAAGGGGACCTGGTGGGAATCCAACTGCGGTTCCATGATTCCTACTACTCCACGTGCTGGTGTCCTAGCCACTCCACCATGGGAGTGGCTTGGCCAGCCAACCCAGCACACGACAACTTGAGCCTTCTTCAGGTGATATGAAGAGTGACAGGGGTAGCGGTAAGGGTTTACCACTATTATAACCCTGTCATTCTAAATCCATTTGCTCTTTTCGCAGTGAGGTTCTTGCAGCTCTCTTTTTGGTGCACTACATTGACCCAATACCACTATTTACCTACTGTGTTACCCTAAGCAAGTCACTTAGCCTTCCTGTGTTTAACCTCTCCAATCTCCCTACAGTTTACCTCTGTGCTGTTTGAATTTCCATGTGCACCTAAAATGGCAGCAGCATTCTCCTTCCTACCTCTCCTCCAATGTAAAGTGCCATTGTTAGATGTTGGGGGTTGGGTAGGCCCAGTAGGATAGCAGCAGTGCTTCGACTCACTACACCGATGACCCTGGGCTCGAGAGCATTCTCAGGTCATTGGGGCAGGCCTGGGGAGAAAGGATGGAGCATCTGATGGAGTGCTTTCCCCTCTGAGGTGGGAAAGGGTGCACCTCCTGCAAGAAGCCTGACATCTAGCCAAGGCTGAGTGTGCAGCAGTCAGGATGCTGTAGCAAGGGTTAGGGGCATTGGCAGATGCAGAAAGTCACTGCATGCTGGACATCTCATGATGCAAAAATGGAGTAAAAACACTTTCAGCTGTGAAGAATTAGAATGGTCCCCCACAGGTCCAGTCAGGTCATCAGTCAGGCATTTCAGATACTAGGCCATGCCAATTGGGGTAAGTCATGATGGAATGATGGGGTTAAGTCCTGGTATGGTGAGTGATACAGCTGAGGGGGCTACTCAAAAGGACCAGTCAAAGGAGACATAGGAGACAAATAATAGATTGAAAAAAATGACATGAGGGGTTGACTACATAAAGTGACATAGCACAGGAGGTGGAATGCGAGTAGGTGATTTTTTATTTACATGAAATCGGGGAATTGCACAGTCAGAGGCAGGTAAAAATAAAGATGCTATAAGCGTAGAGCAAGTGACATAATTTATTTTTAAGTTTTGGTGTGGGAAGTAGGGGGAACTGTATACTTCCAAGGTGGGGAAAGTTGGGAATTGCAATATATATTTACTTTCCTAAAAAGTATGGAAATGTCACTGAAAACTGCATTAGGTTAACATTAGGTTTCAAAATCAAAGCACAAAACTTCAGGCAATCCTAAAATAATGGTTATTGGGATAATAACCTCAAGAGAACATAATCTCTTTAAGCAACTCTACCTCCTACCTATCAGATTTGAAAAGACAGGTACAGTTAGTTAACAACCTGAGAACAATAACTTCAGATATCCTGACGTTTTGCACTCTAATTTGAACCCTTATATTATCTCTTTTCTAGTTATGTTTATACCCTTTGGAACATCAGCTGGAACATCCTTCAGTTATCACCAGTGCCACCTAACTGGCCTTTGAGCTCCTCCTGACCAAATCTCTCCTGAGATGATGGGGTACCAGCAACACACAGTTGTGTTCCTTCTTCATCTTACCCCTTTTTGAGGGGTCCTGCACTTAGCTCCTTGACTGCTTCCCCCTCTCTAATCCAGCCACCCACAGGGGATGTCCTCTCAAGGCCATTCTATGGAGGATCAAACGCAGAAGCCTAATTTGGATGTTGGGGGAAGGGGCAGGTGGATTGTCACCTGCTCAGCTGCTGGATTTTGTTTCTTTTCATCCCACCGTCTGAAAGCATGATATTGCATTGTTAGGTGCCAACATGCCTGATGCACTGTTAAGTGCACAATCCCCTCCCAGTGCATGCTGCAGGCTCGTAAGACTGAATGATCACCTGAGGTCACCAAGGTGCTGGTAGTGCAGTGTAATGCACAACCCTACCTTCTGGAGGAGAATGCCCTCTGGAATGCTTGATCCTCCTCCCTCTGTTGGCCCTCTGACAACTGCATCTCGAGGTGTGAACCCTGGTCAGCAGCAGCACCGAGGGACTGGCTAACCATAATGTTATATTAAATTATTACATAGGGTAGACCAATCTAGTTCTAGCATAAGGGTACTAGACAGGTAGGGGAGGACTGGTTTGTATCAAACGTCTAAGGGTTACCCTAAGGTTCAGTATAGGGATGAGGGTCAGCGGAAAGCAAGTCAGTTGCAGGGACTGTGGGTCACTCTTCTCTAGGGTAACACTGTGGAAGAAAGGTCACTGCCCCTTCTGCAGGACCTTTGCAGAGCTCCATGCTCAGCTGGTAGCAGTGAAAGAAGAGATAGCTCTCCTTCGGCACTGGTTCAGCTGGAGCCCACACCCCATACCCCACTCCCCCAGAGGCCCACCACGGGTCCAGGAGGCTGGGGAGTGGTGGAAAGGGGGAGGGTCTGGGTGGCAGGGACAGCAACAAGGAGGTCAACAAGCCCCACATCATCCTGATAGCAAATTTCTTTTCACACCTGGAGGAGACTTAGGTACCTCACTCTAATGGGGGGGGTACTCTGTGTCAGTCAGGAGAAATAGGAGTGTTGATCTGGTGGCACACAATGGTGACAGTAGGAAGAAGGCAGCTAGGAGAATCTTAGGGACATTACATGAGACAAGGAACATTCAACTTTCAACAAAGGTTAATACAATGGTACGATAAAATCAGAACATAATAGACTTAAGGGAATTGTAAACAGACTTTTTACAGTAGGGGATGGTGAGAGCTCCTCCATTTTTGCACTGTGAATATTGTCTGGACTTTCTGGCTAATTTCCTGTACTGAACTTTGCAGTTTATATTTGGACCCCTATCTGGACAAGAAACTTTTGATAAATTCTATTGATTGGATTGGATGCAGTGTGTTGTTGCTGTTTGTTATTGATGTGTTACATTGAAATGTTTTAGTAATTTTAAGGTTCACAAGTGAGAGTTGTGGGGGTGGGGTTTAATTTTGGGGGTGTATTATTTTGGTTTTTTAGTTTAACTCTTCTGCAGTGTGTAGTTAGTTTGTGTTAGAATGTGTAAGGAGGGTCCAAGGATGGTCAGGCAGTATTCCACCACTAGGCTTAGGGAGTCATGCCCCTTTGACTGCCCCTTTCTACCAACTGAAACATACAAGCGTTGTCAATCCCTTGGGATTGCTTGGAGGCATAGGAAGAGGGGCAGGATTGGGTCTAGTGGTGGAATGGATAGGGGTTGACAAATTGGAGTGGTGGGGACCAGGCGATGCCCTAGGGCGAAATGGTGTAAAGACGGGGTAATCCCTGTCTTGTTCCCATACCCAAGGGCCCAGAATTTAGTGCTGGACAGGAGTCAAGGTCTTCCTCAGCATCTCATCCAACACAGGCGGTGTTATGTAATGCTAGGTCCATCAAGAACAAGACAGCTATTATAGCTGATCTTGTTGAAACGGTGGACCTGGCATGCATCATCGAGACTTGGTTGGATGAAAATGCAGGCCCGGTTTTGGCTTCTGCAGTTCCAGCTGGGTTCTCGGTGACTCACCGCCCGAGGTTGGATCATAGGGGTGGGGGTGTAGCCATCTTTTTTAAGACTGAACTGGGCCTTATGGATGTCCCGGTGGGGACCACCAGATCCTTTGAGTGTGTTATGGGTGAGGGTGTAGGTTGCAGGATACTCCTCGTCTACCGTCCACCAGGTGATGCAGGTTTATTCCTGCAGGAGATTGCGGACTTCATCATCGATGTGGTATTGGAGTTTCCCGGATGGAAAATTCTGGGGGATTTCATTGCCTGGGTTGACAATGAACTCTCGCAGTTTGGTCAAAATCTCCTCCAGTTAATGACAACGCTGGGCCTCACACAGGTTGTTACTACCTCTACCCATATAGGAGGCCACTCATTGGATCTGCTGTTCCTCCTGGGGATGGAGATCACTGATTTGGTGGTGGAACCAGCCAGTTGGTCTGACCATCACACCATAGGGTTCAGTTTCAGGGCTCCCCCAGATAGACCTTCCCTTGTGGAAATGGTCCGGTACCGCCCATTGAGGGGAGTTACTCCAGATGGTCTATCAGCTGTGCTGGACCTATCGGAATTGCTGGGCAAAAGCACAAGTTTAGGGAACCTTGTACTAGCCTATAATGAGGCAGTGGGAGATGCGCTAGACCTGATTGCTCCTGTCCGTGTTTGACCACTCACTCTTTGCCTAAGGTCCCTGTGGTATGATGGGTCCTTGAAGGAGTTGAGGTGGAGTGGTTGAAGGCTAGAGAGAGCATGGCGGAAATCCAGCCTGGATGCTGATAGGCTTAGATTGATGGAACAGTATAATTGCTATCAATCAGAAATCACCTGTAAGAAGACAGGGTTCCTGTCCAGGGAGATTTCTGCTGTGCAGAACCGACTGGCACAACTCTTTTGTACTGTCAACAGATTGTGCAATCCAATCTGTCTGCAATTCGGAAGAGCTTTTTACAAATTAAGTGTGATGAGCTTGCTCGGCTTTTCGCAGATAAGGTTGCCAGCATCAGGTCTGGATTCGGCCATGCTCTGTCCATGAGGGGTTGTGGAGGTCAACGGGAGTTGATGAGTGCTCGGTCTGTCTGGACAGTTTTCAGCTGACAGGAATTCATGGACATTGTGAAGATTGTCCAAACTTTGCGCCCAACCTGTTGTAGTTTGCATCCGGGCCCTACCTCCCTGTTGGTGGGATGTGTAGATGTTATCTGCTCGATTCCAGCTGAATTTGTATGGAGATCTTTGGAGAGGGAACCTTTCTGGACCCCTTAAAGGAGGTGGTCATTTGGCCACTCCTTAAAAAATCTTCCTTGGATCCCGACGATCCAGCTAACTACTGACATGTCTCTAACCTTCCCTTTGTTGGGAAGATTATTGAGAAGGTGGTTGCATTGCAATTCGACAATCACTTGGTAACTCACAGTGTCTATGAGGCTCTCCAGTCTAGTTTTAGGAAGAGGCATAGCATGGAGACTGCCCTTGTTCGGGTATTAAATGACCTCCTAAAGGTGAACGATCAAAAGGCTCGTACCATCTTGGTCCTTCTCGATCTCTCAGCAGCTTTCGACATTGTGGACCATGTGGTGCTTTTGGAGACCCTGCGGCTTCTTTGTGGACTGTCAGGTACAGTCCTCAAATGATTTTGATCTTTCCTGATAGGCAGGTCTCAGAGGGTGGTCACAGGAATTTATTCCTCTGATTCCCTCCTCCCTGCCTTGCGGGGTGCCCCAGGGCTCCATATTGGCACCCATGTTGTTCACAGTGTATATGCTGCCCTTAGGAGATATCATCAGGTGATACGGCTTGAGTTTTCACTGCAATGCAGATGATACCCAGCTGTATATGTCCTTTGTGCCCAGACAGGTCAATGCATTCTCTGTGCTAAATAGTTGCCTCTTTGAGATCAAAGACTGGATGAGCTCTAGTTGGCTGAGTCTGAATCCGGATAAGACTGAGGTGCTGGTTGTGGAACTGGGCTGCCTGGGGGTGGGTGTTGGTGCTGGGAAAATATTGGACATTTGGCTTGATGGTGCCCAGCACACCACCTCAGATTGGGTGCAGAACCTGGGTGTTATTTTTGGCGAAAGTTTGAACCTGAAGCCTCAGGTGTCAGCTGTGGTCAAATCCATATTTTTCCATCTGAGGAATATTGCCCAGCTGAAACACCTGATTCCCCCAGGTAACCTTTCAACATTGGTCCACGCCTTCATTACTACCCTTCTTGACTACTGCAATGCCCTCTACCTAGGGCTGTCAGGGGTTGAAATCCGCCACTTGCAGCTGGTGCAGAACGCTGCGGCCAGGTTGTTGACTGGTACCTCTAGGTCCAGTCATATTACACCTGTCCTGCGTGAACTGCACTGGCTGTCAGTTCAGTGGCAGATCACCTATAAGGTAGGCTTGTTTACCTTTAAAGCCCTACACGAACAGGGATCCAACTACCTCAAAGATCTCTTGACTCCCTACTCCCCCAATTGTCCACTCCGATCTGCTGATGAGGGATTGCGAGAGATTCCCAGGGTTTATCTAAAAGAATCTGGTGTTCAACCCTGTGGAATTCTCTACTTTGTCAGTTAAGAGAATGCCTGACCATCAGCAGTTTCAAAACAATGTTAAAAACATATTTATTTTCATTGGCCTTCCCAGACTAATTGACTTGGATTATAATCAAGATTTGATTTTTAATATTTTTATATTGTCTGCATTTATTGTGTTTTATTGTATTTATAATCTGTCCAGCACCTTGGTTTGAAAGGCACTATAGAAATAAACATTGATTTTATTTTATTTGACTAGCCTAAGTGAATAGATAACACAACATGTGGTAAAGGCATACTAGGGTTTACATTTCCACCATGTGACCAATGGGACCTATGGAGTTAAGTGCAATCAAGACAAGCCAGGAGACTAGACAATTCTACAAGTGCTAAACAAGATGGGGTGAGTGCAAAGGAGGAAACCAGAGGTTGAGGGGGAAAGGAGGGCACGAGGGAGCAAGTTTAGGGCTACACGCAGGTGCAGGAGAAGGTGTGGGAGAAATGTCTCCTGATGTTGTGTTTGAAGGCATTAGCGGAGGGACAGAGTTTTAGTTTAGGAGGGAGAGAGCTGAAGAGCTTGGGTCCCATGAAGGAGAGTGTTTTCTGGCCTTGGGTGGAGCAGCAGAAAGGAACAGTGAAGGTGAGGGTGGAGAATGGTCTAGTGGTCCTGGTGGGGGCTGCTGTCTGGAAGAGGGAGGTGAAGCAATCAGGGAGCAACCCCCACAGACAGTTTGAAGAAGATGGAGGAGGCCATCTTGCTGTTGAGGCAGGCCTCAAGTGAGGGCCATCCAATGAGCTTATAGAGGTCACAGTGATGTGTGAGTTTAGGGAGACCAGAGGCAAAGCAGATAGCATTGTGGTAGGAGCTCCTAAGTCTGGAGAAATTTTTGCTGAAGAGGTGGGGGGGGAAACAACGGAACCATAGTCAAAAACAGGATGGAGGAAGAAGCTGGAAACAAGGAGAGATTTTGATTCCCTGTTAAGGTACTGCTTAGTTCTGTGGAGGATACCGAGGCATTGGCGGGCTTTCTTGATTGTGAGACATGTGTGGGCTTCAAAACTGAGGTGGCTGTGCAGGAGTAAGCCAAGGTACTTGAATTCATTGACTCTTTCTGTGGAGTTGCCAAGGTTGTCATAGAGGGAGAGGTCAAGTCCTAGGGGTTTGCAGGGGCTGGAAAAAAAAACATGAACTCAGTTTTCTTTGAGTTTAGAACTAGACCTTTGGATGTGAACCAGGTGTGAAGTCTGCTGAAATCTAATTGGAGTTTGTTAATGAGAGTGGTGGGGATTTTAACCTGACAGAAAAGGGCTGCATCATCATCAGCATAAAGAATGATTTCAATAGAGGAGCAGATGTCTGGCAGGAAGTTGATGACTAGAGAGAAAAGAAGAAGCCCCAGATGGACCCTTGGGGAATGTCATATTTAATTGGGCAAGATTCAGAGAGGACATCACTAATCAAGGTGCTATGGGATCTACCCGTTAGGTAGCCCTTGAACCAGAGGCAGACCTCAGATGAAAAATGTATGCCAGCCAGAGTGTGGAGGAGGACTTCATGATCAACGAGATCGAAGGCTTTGGTGAGGTCCATGAACACAGTGCTGGTTGAGGCCATTCTTGATAGCTTTGTATATGGAGTGGGTGAACTTGATAAGGGCTGTTTCAGTATTGTGGTGAGCATGGAACTCATGTTGAGCATTTGTGAGCAGGTTGTAATTGGAGAGGAATTATGTGGTTTGCCTGTGGACCACTTTCTCAAGGATTTTGGAGAGAGGTGCGAGGAGGGAGATATGCCGGTAGTTGGAAACTAGGTCTTTGGGACCAAATTTATGCAGAGGTTTAATAATGGCACACTTCCACACTTTGGGAAAAGATCCTCAACATATTCTGCGTCCTCCAAGACATATAGGACTATGCCCTCATTTTTCCTTTCCTCCTATTGTGTCTAAACATTATGTTCTGGGTGCCAATGATCTCATAAAATAACCTGTGGAGCAAGTGAGAGTAGGAAAACCATGATAAAAGGAGTGGTGGAGGGGAAACTTGCTAGTGCTCCACCTATATGAGGGACAAGTGGCAGTAAGGTGGGTAAAACTAAAGTTCAGGTTCTGACAGGAGTAGTGGAAGAGGATAAGGGGGGAAGGCTGTCAAGGTATTCAAGCAACTGGAAAAATAAGATAAGGAAAATCTGAAATAATGTGGGACTAGGATCACAAAACAGCAATAGGAGATCTAGAGCTAGTTGGAAGGGGGTATGCCTTGATGCCAGGAGTTAAAATTAGTGTGCTACAGCCATTGGTGGCAGACACTGAGGTAAATCTTATAGCCATCATAAAAATGAGGGCCCCAAAGAATAATAACTGGCACTTGTCAGTCCCAGATTAGACAGAATAGGGGAAAGGCAAAAGGAGGGCATAGTCCTATGTGTCTGGGAGGACACAGAGTATGTTGAGGATGGACATATCAGGGGAAGCAAAGGGGGAAAAATAGTTGCTATGGGCTCTCCCCATGGTGCCCACAGGCAATAAAATATGGATGGGGTGATCTACAGACCACCAGGACAAGGGAAGAGTGAGATATGGAGCTCAGGGAAGAGCCAGCAAGGGGGGCGAAGAAGGGTTAAGTGGTGGTAGTGGGTGATCTGAACCTGCCAGATATTGACTGGGACATTCCAGCAGCTAGGGGCACCAGAAGTCAGGCCCAGCTGGATACCTTGCTGGACTGCCTACTGTTGCATCTGGTTAAGGAACCCAATAGACAGGTGGACATTCTCGATTTGGTGCTCACCAACTCAAAGATAGTGGATGGAGTGAGGGTAGGGGAGCCACTAGATTCCAATGACCATAAGTCCATTTAGGTCAGGATGGCCCTTGGGACCAGAATGAGCCTATCAAAAAATGTAAGTCCTGTAAGTGACCACCTGACACAGGAGTTCAAAGCTGAATTCCTTTTTACTTGTGTTACTAGAAATACCTTTTATTACCTAGATGTTCAAGTGTCAGCAGACACTTGACTGCTTTTTAAGAGTAACTACACAAAACTATAAAACACTCTACAACCAGACTTTGGAAGATGGACTATACTGCCCCTCATACTATATCATTGCATTCAGACAATTAAGATGAATGTACTGCCTGCCTATTATTCCTATTTCAAACACTTCATATCCCCATACCGATGTCCTTCTGAAACAAATTGCAAAAAAAGATACTGAAAAAATATTTTTTATCTAGGAAACACCCTCATGTTGCAGAAAATATGTTGCAGGCTTCGAGGGAAGCAATGGGCCTTGCAGTCCCAGATTTATGTAAATATTACTTAGCAGCCCAGGAGGCCTATCTATGCACCTGGGCCAGGTAGAGAAGGGACTCAGGATGGTACCAGATAAAGGAAGACATGGTGCTGGGAAGACCAGAAGGCTTACTACCAAAGCTGGATACATGCCAAGCCTTCATATGCCAACACAATCCTGACATTTTTGCAGTGGTGGAAACTTGGCTGACGCCTAAAGTTCCTGACTCGGCAGTAACAATACAGGGCTACAATGTCCACAGGCTGGACCAGATATCCAAAAAAGGTGGTGGTTGTGCAATCTATATCAAAGACTCTCTATCATGGCACCCTGTAGCAACTCCATCACTTTCTGCCTCGGCCCAGATTATGCCAATAAAAATCATCCTAGGTCCCAACCATAAAGCCCTGACTATTGTCTCCGTATACATCCTGCCCAGGGACCCTAAACATGGCTTCAATGACATCCTAAACTTTATCGACGCTCATCCTCCTGAAGCTGAACTTATTCTACTAGGGGATTTCAACATAAACTGGTTAGCATCGGGCGCAAGTGCCTATAAAGACTCCATCTCAGCTGCTAACCTCATGCAAATGGTAAACTCCCCTACTAGGAATAACTACAAGACTGGCACCAGTACCCTCCTGGATTGTGTCCTCACCTCTCACCCCACAAGGATTTCTCATACGACCATTCTCTCAGACTCCCTCAGTGACCACTCCCCAGTCATATGTGCATGGTCTAACAAATTCCTCAAGCCCTCTCCCAAAATTATCACTAGCAGAGTCCTTCCTAGTGGAAAACTTCCACATCTCAAACAATATCTGCTCCTACAAGACTGGCTACCCATCTACAAAGCAACAGATGTTAACTTGGATCTTGATCACTTCATCTCAATTTTCAACAAAGCCTGAAACCTCTTTTCCCCTGCTAAAAGGTGCAAAACAAAATCTCTCTCTAACCCATGGCTCACCACGGCTCTTTTCTCACAGCTGGAACTAAGGGACCACCTCTGGGTAGTTGCCAGGGCCACTGACAAACAACTGGACATTCAAAATTACAAACAAGCACGAAATGCCTGCACAAAAGCCATCCGGCTCACAAAATCCAGCTATTACAAGACGCTCTCACCAATACATGGGGAAATGGTCGTGCTTTCTGGGACAATATCAAGGATGTCACGGGGAAGCAGCCAAAAACCTCTTCAGCCATGTTAATGGTTGATGGAGCCTCAACCCTCGACCCCAAGGTGATCGCAAACATCTTTAACATGGCTTTTTCAGACCTTAGTGCTGTCCTACCCCATTACTTTTTCAAAAACAGGGCCTACTCCCCAAATACCTCAGCCCCACAATCTAACCATCCCCTCTTCTACTTCAGGGCGGTAAGGATGAATGAAGCTCACCGCTATATTACTGCAGCTATCTCTAAATCTAGATCTAGTAGTGACACCCTGGACCTTAAGCTTCTGTTGCTCACCCTCGATGAGGTAATTCATCCATTAACAAAACTCCTAAACCTCTCTCTCAGCTGTGGAAAATTCCCGGACTTATGGAAAATAGCCACCATGACACCTGTCCATAAAAGTGGGGATAAGACGAATCACTCAAATTATCACCTTATCTCCATACTGCCCCCACTCTCTAAGGCACTCGAGCGCATTGTGGCTGATCAACTTACCGACCACTTGGATAAATACAATATACCTTGTCCACAACAACATGGTTTCTGGAAAGGTCACAGCACCACCACAGCCCTTCTTGAGTTCACTAGAGCTTTGCACAAATCCCTTGACAACGGCCTTCTCACAGGGGCCCTTTTTGTCGACCTCTCCAAGGCCTTCGATACAGTACACCATGGACTACTAATTGACGAACTACTGTATGCCGGGCTATCACATGACTCTTCTCTGGTTTAAAAGTTACTTAGAAAACCGGTCACAGATAGTAAAAATTGCTGATGCTCTTTCTGACACCCTGCCTGTTCGCTCAGGTGTCCCACAGGGATCCATACTGGGCCCCCTCCTTTTTAGCCTTTTCTTAAACTTCCTCCCTTACCACTGCTCTGAACAGATCATACTAAATGCCGATGATGCTGTTGTATTCTCCACTCACAAAGATCCTGCAACTCTTCAACACAACCTTCAACCTGGTTTCAGTTCTGTAGAGACATGGTTTCTTAATCATAAACTGGTCCTTAATGACAAGAAAACCAAATCTATGCTCTTCTGCAGCTCTCATAACCCACACAAGCTACACCACTTGGCTATCTCCACCACCCAGGGGAACACTCTAGATCAAGTGGGGTCCTTCAAATACTTAGGGATACAGCTTGACCCTAATATCTCCTATGGACCTCACGTAGATAATGTAGCTAGAGCTGTTAATACATGACTTGGTCTCCTCTACAAACACAGACAACACAGACAACACCTCATGCCAGAAGCTTTGAAGGTTGCAGGCCTGAGCTCTCTGATCTCTGTAATAGACTATGGTCTCATCATTTATGGCTCAGCCACAACCACAACCCTTATACACCTCTCAACTGCCTTAAATAAGGCATGTCGGCTCATCACTGGTGCTCACCGTCTCACCCACACATGTGACCTGTACACCCAGACCGGCTGGCTCCAACTATCAAACCACATAACATTTCTCACCTGCTCCATGGCAAAAAAAATCTACCTTGGCCTTGCACCTTCTGGGGTCTCAACTCTGTTACAACACTGAACCAACAAACGGTGCCTTCAGAGATCCATGCTACAGCTACTGAAAGTCCGTCACTGTCACACTTCACAGGGACAATGCTCTTTTGCTTATCGAGTGCCACTCTGGTTCAATGGCCTCAGCCCCACCATCTCCTCATCCCCGACAATTGGGATGTTTAAAACTAAGCTCTGGGACTATGTCACTACCAACAGCTCCTGTGACTGCCCAACTTAACCTTGTTTCTCCACTTCTCTGCCTGCTCTAGTGGTCCCCCCCTCCTCACCGGATTCTACCCTCACACCTTGGTATAACCAATGCTGCACTTTTCACCCTCTCCCCACCCTACCTACATTCCTCCTTCCCCCTCCCCCCTCCCCTCTTCCCTCTCCCTATGACTCTGGCACTTCTTGTCTCTTGTCTGTTTTCTCTGGCAAATGCCGCTGGCTGCCTTGCTTACAGTGTTACCTTTGAATTGTATTAATCTGTAATCTGTTTGCAATGTCCACATTGTTGTAATGTCTGTCTTGATGTTCCCCATAATTTGTATTTCTCTGATGTGGAACCTTTGTAAAAGAGCCTTGGCTCAAAGGTATTTGTAATCCTAGACTTGATAAATAAATAATTAAATAAAAAAATAAATTAAATGAAAGAACACTTTGGACACTTCCAACAGTGACAGTGCCACCTCACACCTGGCAAGAAGTGTATAATGGGAGGGCTTTAAGCCCAAGGTTCGATGGGCAGAGCAACAATGTCACTCCCCCATTGGGCTTAAAAGGTCACTCATCCTGGGCCCCTCCAGGATTCATTTTTTGTTGCAGCTGGAGGTGCCGTCTCCCTTTGCCCTGATACTCTCTCGTTTTTCCTGCTCATTTTTATTCATGCCTCCGGCAGCCCATTCAGGTATCTCCATTGCAGTTTATCTCTCCACATTCCCCCATGCCCATCTTTGCTATTGGTTCTCGTCAGTTCCTTTTTCTCGCTTCTCCATTTCCTCTGTTGTCCCCTGTGTTTCTGTGGTCACCTCTGGTCACCATATTCATCCTTTCCCTGATCGTTTTGTGGCATTTTGCTGCTAGCCCCGTTCTCCTAAACCTGCCTTCTGGCTGGTCACCAGCGGGACCTGGGCTCCCCTGCCTCCCTCTGTGTTTGCTCTTGTTCGGGCGGCATTGCCTGCTCCTGCTGCATTTCCCCCTCCTGTCTGCTGCTTCTGTGGCCCATCCCTCACTCCTCCTTCTGTTTTCCCTGCCGCTCTCACCTCCTGTGCCTCACTCCCCACCCTGCATCCCTTACTGCATGTGCTTCTGCTCCATGTCGGCCCCTATACCTTCTCAGACATTGCAACTGCATTTACCTGGCTTCAAAGCTTTTCTCTCCATTTGGCTCAATTTTCTGTCATTGCACTCCTCCACACTATCTTACCATTCTACCTCGGTGCTCTTGTCTCTTTCATATACTACACTCCTGTGCCTCATTTCATCGAACATCGGCTTGCTTCTCTCGCTCCTGACCTTCCCTGGATCCCACCCATTGGTTCCATCACATAGCCCTACAGTATCTTACCCTTTGAGTATTCAGTGGGAGGAATTTTGGTCGGGTTTCAGAAGGTTAAATCTGTACATTATGGCCTCTGTCTGGAATGCATTATCATTAACGATTTCTTAGCTCGAGTGCCACTGCCTTAGGTTCCACGGTCCGCACAGCTCTGCATCTTGTTTCGGCGTGCTATCTGTGTGAGCAGTGCTCTTTGACACCTCATATGTGACAAACCAGTCTGATATGCCAAACAAAATTAAAAATAAATAAAATGGATTTACAATTTCTAGTGGAGTCCACATTTAGTTGTCTGACCTGCTAACCAGACATTTGCTATACAGACTATGTGTGGGTGTTAACGTGCAATATGGCTGCCCTCCTTCAGTCACTTCACTCTCAGTCACGCATTGCTTGTACAGCACTTTGGGATACATTGTGTCTGGAAAGTGCTATATAAATGCTGATTATTCTTCTTATTTGGTACTGTGCTTTTCATGTGCCATCCATTTTCCACATGGCTTCACTCCGTGGCTTCACTCCATCACCATGCCTCATCCACGTTCCTGTCTCACCTCCCTTATCCTTGCTCGGGGCCCGACCCCATAGCACTTTCTCTATTTTGCCATTCCTATGTTTGCTACTCCTGGACTACCACTGAACATCTCTAGCCTGTTACATCCCCAGATCAGTCATTCTCCATTGATTCTCTCTTGCCCTCGCCGCTAATCTCCTGCGGTCAGTTTTTGGCATCTGGGGCAATGTATCGCACCTCCATATCGGATGTCCATTTCCTATGTTACCTTCTTCATCCCAGCCATGAATGATTCCCTCCAATCATGGCTGCACTCCATCACCCTGCAATCAAATTTTTCCTGTCTCCTCTTCCTCACACTCACATCGATCAATCAAGCCACTAGTATCAGGTTCCTGAGGTATACCTCTCATGACTCGTATGCCACCTCATCTGACTCACCCTACTGCAGTTCTCATCCCGTACTGGTCCTCAAGGATTCACTTCGATAATGGCCTGCATTCAATATTTCTTTTGGGCATACCTATCATGGCTCCGATGCCACCTCTTCAAACCATGGCCATCCTGCCGGATGTATTCAGTTCATGATTCTGGTCATCAATCCCTCATCCTTACCTCATGGTTCATCTATTTACATTGCTTACTTGAGCATTTCCATCCTTGAATCCTATCCTATCCTATTCCCTCAAATGGCATACCTATTCAGCAGACTCCACCTGGCCTGCACTCGATATTCCTTTTGGGCATACCTATCCTTAATCATATGCTCTGGCTGACTCTGTCCAGCATCATCACACTCGCCCTCCTGCAGTTCTCATCCTGTACCGGCTGGGTCCTATGCTACCCCATTGACCTCCCTACCATCCTTTGTCCTTTCATTTCTCACTTCTCTGTACTGGCCTCCATGACTTCAATCCATCATCGTACCTCATCTGTTCCTACGTTACCCTCCTCGGCCTAGTGCCTATTCTCATCCCAGCCATCATGGATTCTCTTTACTCATGGCTTCATTCCTTATCGTACATCATCTGATTTGGCTCCTCTCAATCGCTGATCCTGAGCGTACCCTCTAGTTTGCATACCCTCTGGTTCCAGACATGCCTTCTTGGCCTCGGAGTCTGCCTCCATTCAAGGAGCCTCATTACTCACATCGCTGTATCGGGCATGCTACCTTCATCCAAGTTCATTTTTAAGTTCATTCCCATCTCCTCTTATTCACATTCCGTATCGGCCATCAAGGATTCCCTCCAATCGAGGCCTGCAATCAATATTTCTTTTGGGCATCCCCATCATGACTCATCGACCCGTGGCCAGCCTGCCACATGTATCAGGTTCATAACTCCAGTCATCATTCACTCATCCTTACCTCATGACTTCTCTATTTACATCGCTTACTCAAGCATTCCTATCATTGAATCCTATGCTACCTCATTGACTCTGACCTCAGGGTCTAATTGTTCACATTGCATATTCAAGCATGCCTTATCGGCCTCAGTGTCCATTCAGTTGTATCACTCAATCAAGCCAGTCTGCATTATCATTGGTCTCCTCATGCACACGATCAGATACCCCTTGCTCCTCTGACTTTTACGTGGATCTACTCCTTCCCATCGTCTACTCGAGCATAGCCTTCTAGGTTCCCAGCACCCTCATGTTCCCTCTTCGATCTGTGCTTTCTTTTGGAGTTTTTCCCTATCCCATCATCATCCTCCCTATTCATATCCCTCTCGTTAAGGAACCCTTCTCTTTTATGAAATACTTCCTCAAATCAAACGTTGTCAGCCTGGATGGAAGGTGACCTAGGCCTTGGATCCCCAGATGTTTCCTCCTCAAAAGGGGTTTTTCCTCTCCTCCGTGACAATGGTCATAATATTAATTAGAGTTAGTGCTTTCTTTGGTTAAATAGTTAGGTTCTGCTGTTGGATGGAGGCGGATGGTGGCCCCGGCTTTCCCCTCTCTCCTTAGGAAGTAAGCCCTTTTCATCTTCTCAGAAATCAGTCATTCATCATCCTCGCCTCTTTGATGCTCGACACCTTTGGGTATTCTTTTTGGGCTTCTTCCTAATCTACCTTTAGCTGATGCAGTCATTCCCATTGCACCTGTAAGGAGGGAACCCTCCTCTAGGGTTCCTTGCATCGTACCCCTACAGTGTGGTATATTCCATGGATAGAGAGGTGGAAAGCCACAAAGCAAATCAAGTTACACAAGCATCATCTCATCTCATCTCATCTCATCTCATCTCATCCAGCTGTGTAAGCACATTGAATGGGAGGGCTTTAAGCCTGAGGTTCGATGGGTGGAGCAACAACGTCACTCCCCCATCGAGCTTAAAAGGTCATTCATCCTGGGCCCCTACAGGATTCATTTTTCATTGCCCATGATCCACCCCTCCTCCTCCAGTGGCTCATCTCTCTTACCCGTGGGCTCCTTCCTAACCTACCTTTAGTCAACGCAATCATTCCTGAGGCACTTATATGGGGAGAACCCTCCTCTAGGGTTCCTTGTGTCATACCCCTACAGGGTAGTATATCCCATGGCTAGAGAGGCGGAAAGCCACAAAGCAAATCAAGTTACATAAGCATCATCTCATCTCATCTCATCTCATCTCATCTCATCTCATCTCATCTCATCTCATCGCATCTCATCTCATCCAGTTGCATAAGCACATTGAACTTATGGTTGAAACTGTGATTGTGGAAACTTACTAATATATGTAACACAGTTTGACTACTCTCGCCATGAGGAATCATTCTTTCCTCCCCAACTGGATTGAGGGTTTGCCTATTTGGAGAACAGAGGTCTCAGCACATTTACAAAATGCACTAGCAGAACAAGCTGTGTCCCATTTGCTCAGTTAATTAACTCATACAATCTTTGAAGAGAAGACCATTTTAGATATTTACAACTCAGACACTTTATTATGTTCTCAGAAGTTCTTCCTAAATTAAAGAGAGACCAAACCAGATTGCAATCATTTCTTTGTGATAAAATAACCTTCCAGGGAAATTCAGATAGATTTCATCATTATATACAGTTTTAACACAAACAGAAGTCCCCCCCCAAGAGAATATTAGGAATATTTGGGAACAGGAGAGTGGGACTCAAATAACCCCCAATCAGTGGGCAAAACAAATCCAGAGAGGGTGGAAAGTAACTTCTTCCCCCACCTGGATGGAATTTAATTGGAAAATACTAGTCAGATTTTTTAGGATGAATCCAACTACAAGTATCATCACCAGGACCAAGAAGCATGAAGTGCATAAACGACCTTATTGGTGAAAATAACAAACGACTTTTTGGATTTACACCCTGGGAGGTCTTAAAATACCAGGTTTGAATGACAGAATTGATGTTCTGCCCCTCATCAAAAAGAATAGAAAATGAATTATTTCTAGTTGCTCTGATGATTGCAAAGTTTATTAACTAATTTATTGAATCTATTCTTTTTATAGGATGAGAAGAACCAATGGATTTCGTCCATTAAGGCATGGAGAAATCCAAGTTCTGCAACATTAAGTACTCACAGTTCTTTACTGCTGCTGATTTATAATGTCTGTATAGTGATCAGTATACATTTTAATAGCTGCTAAGGAAAACATTGTTGTTTATAGGAATTGTTTTTTATTTCATTAAATTTTTTTAACTGCACTGTCACTTCAATCTCAGCTGTTTTAATGAACGATTGCACTACCATGTGATATCTCCTGACGACACATTGCTACCAGTAGAGGATACGACCTGAGCTGTGGATCTTTGGTTATTTTCACCAATAAAGCTTTTTATGCACCTTATGCTTCTTGATCCTGGTGCCGATATTTGTTGTTGGATTTGTTTGTACTCGTTTGCCTGCACAGAGGCAGTTTTGGAGCAGAATTTGTGGATTGTTCCATAGAATTGTTAGGACACCAACTATTACAAAACATTTTAATGCGAGCTGCACAGATGAGTGTTGGAGGCAATGTGGAGGGAATAGAGGAACATATTATCATATATTTTTGGCTTGCCAAATTTCTCTATATTTCAGGCAGCAGTACACCAAGAGATAGTATAACAAATTTTGGGAAAACAATTTCATTTCTCATTTGCTGAACTAGTATTAGGGTTCCCAGCATTGTTGTCAAGGGACAACACAGTCAGAAAACTGGGACAGATTCTGAGCATAGCAGCTGTCAAATGCATTGCGGTTAGCTGGTTATCAGTAAACCCACTAATGCTGGAATAATGGCATTTCAGAGTCAAAGATATAGAACAAATGGAATGGATTACAAGTGAACTCTAATTAGAAATTGGAAAATTCTTAGAGATATGGAGACCATAACACACTTTAGATGGAGGGAGTGAAGGGTCAGACTCTGGATGAAAACAGAGAAGAAGACTCAGGAGCTTGAACACACAGTTTAGATCGTTAGACAGAAAGCAGTCTTAATTTGGAGTCTTGTAGCAGATACACAAGGGGATATGCTTTAAGAAAAAGCAGATTTGGGAAATATGAGACGGTACTGTGGGGGGGGTGAATGCAAGAAATACAGGTTGTGTTTATAAATTTTTTCCCTTGTTAAGTAATGATTAGTTATAATAAATATTTGTAACCTATACGGTTCACTACAGTTGCTTATTTAAACAATATATTGCCAGAAGAACTCTTGTTACATAGACTACTATGGATGGAAAGCTTGAGAACACTGTAAGTGAAAAGTATCTAATGAATATTGATTTATGACAGTTGACCTGGTGGTGCTGAGTGCTGAGATGTTGGATGCCATACCCCTCATGCCACGCTGGCAATCCTGGTTCAGCAGCCAGCTCGGGTCGTCGTAGATTGGCTGGAGTAGGAGACAATTGAGGATCCTGAGGACTGCTCTCCTCTCCTGGGGAGGTTGGGGTTGCATCTCCCTAGCAACTAGTGACTCCCAGTGGAGACTGGGGGCAATGAAGCCAGGGGAGTGCTGAAAATTGGGTGGAGGCAGCAGCGGATGTCCTGCGGCGGGTGTGGGAGTGCGCCCATCGCATGCTGACATCATTGCATGTCTGCGCCTCAGGGGAATGTACAAGTAGGAAAACCCTCCATGAGTGGGCACCATGAAGCCCCTGATGGTTCTCACTTCCTCTGGCCAAACAATGTCCAATGTAAGTCAGGGCAGGGGCTCCAGGGTGATGTTGGTCTCCTTCCGGTTCCCTGCCAGAGGTGGGGCAAGCCATGTTTCTCTCTGTCCCTGCAGTTGTGGCGGAGGCAAGCCAGAGAAGTGCTGAAATCCTGTGTACAGAGCAGATGCAGGGATAGGCATCACCCCCAGCCATGAGTGGAGAGAAGAAACAAAGTTGGAAAAAAAAAGAATATTGATTTTTGGTTGATATATGACCTGAAAATGATAAATTTTATCTTGAAGTTAAAAAAAAATGGAAGTCCTAGATTTCAGACGACCAGACTTCATTCAGATGAGGGAGATTTTCTGAGACAAACTGAGAAGGGCTGACAGCATCAGCAGTGCAGAAGAAAGATGGGGGCAATCAAGTTATGCATGAGAATTGTTACAAAATGAAACAGGTACAAGAGAACAATTTGGTTCTCTGAAATTATCACAGAAGTAGTGAGGGCCAAGAAAAACATTTTCACCAGGTACAAGGAAAAACATGGGAGGGGGATGGGGAGACTACCAAATGAGAATGGGTCTAGGTAAAAAAAGCAGGAACAAAATGGCGCAGTCAATGATCATGCAGGAAAAATGTCAGGATCAAAATCATGCATGGGCAATGCAGCGCAGTAGGCAACGAATGTGCATCCGGGGCTGAACTGGGGGCCGAGTGGGGGGTGAGTCATTGGGGGATTGAATATCCAAACTCTGGGGGAGAACGGGGGCAGGGGAGAAAGTTGGTGAGGGGGTGATTTACTGTTAGTAACCCTGGGAGGGTGGCATAGTGTGGATGGCACGATAACATCCCAATGCTGTTTTATCCCAGTTGCTAGTTTTCTCCCCATGCTATTTTCCCCCACGTGTTTTTTTGTGGTGCTGTTTTGCTCATGCTTTTTTGACTGGATACCAGTGAGAAATAGGGATGCAAAGAGGATGGTCAGGGAGGCAAAGGCTAACATGAAGCTGCATAATGCTTAGGGGGTCAATGGTGGGAAAAAGCAAATTCTTCAGATATACTAAGGAAAAAGAAAGCAGGGAGTGGGTATTGTTTGGCTGTATCAAGGGGCAGGGAAATAGAGGAAGCTGAACAAAAAGCAGCCATTCTTAATGATTATTTCTGCTCTGAATTCACAAAGGAAGACACCAGACACCCTACCTGAAAGTGGCATTAAGACAGCTGTCAGAGGCATTCCTGAATTGGTGCAGCCAGTATTTACCAAAGAAAGGGTCCAGAAGGGGCTAGAAGCCCTAAAGCTAGATAAGGCCCCAGGATCGGATGGGATGCACCCAAGGATGCTCAAGGAATTGGCGGTGGAACTGGCAGAAACCCTAAAAGGGCTACTTAATAGCTCAATGCAGACAGGGAAAGCTCTGAAAGGCTGGAGGGTAGTGGATGGGGGTGGGGACAAGCAACCACTGAGGAATTACAGACCGGATGAAATTCAGTGCCAAAATGTTCAGGTTGATGCACCTAGGGAACAAAAACCCGATGACAGAGTATTGGATGGGAGGGGTAAAATTGAGCACTATAGCAAAAGAAATGGATTTGTGAGTCATTATTAGTGACACCCTCAAACAATCAAGCCAGTTTAACTTTGCCTATAGTAAGACTAATGGGATGCTGGGGTGTATCGGAAGGGTATTGGCTGTAGGAAAAAGAAGGTCACTGGTGAGTCTGCACCTGGAATACTGTACTCAGTTCTGGAGCCCTCACCTATAAAGATGCAGTGAAGTTTTACTTTGCAAATGAATTTTCCACAAAGTGGCCAAATTCACCTTCACAGATCAGTTTGTGAAACTGTTCCATTAAAGGATAATTCACCATTCATAATATCACATTGCTTTGGGGGTCCCTTAAGTGCAAAATGCACTGAAAAATACCCAAAGCAAGGAAACATTACAAATTTCAAATTCCTGATGTCTAGTGGTCCCTCCCCCAATCACGGGCAGACCCCCATGTAAAATAATATATATAAAATCCCTGGTGTCTAGTGGTCCCCCCCCCCAACGATCGCTGGCACCAAGGTAAAAATATATATATTAAATCCTGGTGTCTAGTGTTCCCCATGCTGATTGCCAGCCCCAATGTAAAATAATATATATAAAATCCCTGGTGTCTAGTCCCCCCACAAATCACCCACCTCAAGTAAAAAATATATTAAATCCCTGGTGTCTAGTGGTCCCCCACTGATTGCCAGCCCAATGTAAAATAATATATATAAATCTCTGGTGTCTAGTGGTCCCCACCCACCCCCCCCGCTAATTGCCAGACTCAAAGTAAAAAATAAATATTAAATCATGGGGTCTAGTGGTTCCCAGCCCCACCCCACCGACAATTGTTGGCCACAGTGTAAATATAATATACAGTATATAAAATCCCTGGTGTCTAGTGGTGACACCCTCTCTCCCCAACACCGATCACCGGCCTCTAGGTAAAAATATATCAATGAAATACTAGGTTTCTAGTGCACCTTCACCTCATCAGGTAGTACCCAACCACCTTGCTTCCTCACCCCTGACCCCGAACAGCACCAGCAGCCCTCCACCCTCCACTGACGGTTACCTCGACTAACCTGGAATGAATGTGAGAGCAAGCTGCGGCCAAGCACGTGCTCATTCATCCAGGTCAGTCAGGCAGCCAGCTGTGGTGTGAGAGTGGAGAGTTGTGCTGGTTGCCCACTCAGGGTCAGGGTAGAGGGGAGTGGGGTGGTGGGGCACTACCTGATGTGTTGGGGGATCCACTAGACACCAGGGATTTCATATATATATATATATATATATATATATATTACCTGGGGCAGGCGATTGGTGGGGGGGGGTATCACTAGTATCACTAGACACGAAGGATTTTATAGATATATTATTTTACATTGTGGGTGGCAGGTGGGAACCACTAGCCACCAAGGATTTAATATTTATTTTTTTACCTTGAGGCCATCAATTGGAGGGAGAACCACTAGGCACCAGGGATCTTGTTATGTTGCACTAGACACCAGGGAATTTATATATATTATTTTACATTGGGGCCAGTTATCGGTGGGGGGGCACTAGACACCAGGGATTTAATTTTTTTTTTCCTTGGGGCCAGTGATCAGTGTAGGGGGGGGGAGCGGGGGGTTGCGGTCTGTTTCAAGACCGAACTTGGCCTCACGAATGTACCAGTTGAGGAGGCTGTGACATTTGAGTGTACTTTAGTAGCAGGTGTAGGTTGTAGGATCACCCTCATCTACCATCCACCAGGTGATGAGAGGTGTTTTCTACAGGAAGTAGCAGACTTCTTGTTCGACATGGCATTCGAGTCACTCAGGCTGATGGTCCTGGGTGACTTCAACGCCTGGGTTGATAATGAACTCTCGCAGTTTGGAAGACACTTCCTCCAATTGATGACATCTTTGGGCCTTACACAAGTTGTTACTTCTGCCACTCATAAAGGTGGTCACTCCCTTGACTTAGTCTTCCTCCTGGGGATCGAAGCCTTCAATTTGGGGGTGGAACCTGTCAGATGGTCTGATCACTACACCGTGGGATTCAGTTTTTGTCTCCTCCTTCAAAGGTCTACCCCTGTGGAGATGGTCAGGTACTGCCCTTTGCGAGATGTAAGCTCTGAAGGCCTGGTGGCAGCACTTGACCTATCAGTGCTTCCTGGAGCAAGCAGTGACCCAGATGCCTTGGTTTTGGCTTATAACAAGGCCATCTCTTCGGCTCTGGATATCACTGCTCCTGTCCATGTTCGTCCTCTCCCCCTTCGCCCTCGGTCCCCTTAGTTTGATGGGACCTTGAGGGAGATGCAGTGACAAGGACGGAGATTAGAACATTGCTGGCAGAGAATTGCCCTAGATGCTGACCACCTTAGATTGATGGAACACTATCAAGCCTATCATTCTGCAATCACCCGTAAGAAGACAGAGTTTCTGTATGGAGAGATTGTGGTTGCTCAGAACCGACTGTCTCAGCTCTTTTGAACTGTAGAGAGACTGTACAACCCAGCCTACCTGCAGGTTTGAAGAGCCTTTTCACAAGTGAAGTGTGAAGAGCTTGCTTGTTTCTTTGCGGCTAAGGTGCTTGACATCAAGGTGGCGCTCCAACCAGCACACCCTATGGGAGATGCCATGGATCGGTGCTCAGTCACTGTCCCTCAGTTCTCCTGGAGATCCTTTGACTGGCCGGAGTTCGTTGATGTCATGTGGGTTGTCCAGGGTATGCACCCTATATGCTGTAGTTTGGATCCAGGCTCAGCTTCCCTGATTAAGGGTTGCTGTGATACCATCGGCCCGGTCCTAGCATGGATAGTCTGGTGCTCCTTGGAGACAGGTGAATTTCCTAGCTTCCTGAAGGAGGTGGTGGTAATGCCCCTCCTGAAGAAAGCTTCTTTGGACCCAGACTGCCCTGCCAACTACAGACCAATCTCTAACCTTCCCTTTGTGGGGAAGGTGATTAAGAAAATAGTGTTCCTACAACTGGAGAACCATTTGACCATCCATGACATTTATGAACCACTCCAATCTAGTTTTAAAAAGAGGCATAGTACCGAGACTGCACTGATTTGGGTGCTCAGTGATCTCTTGATCACAAGAGATCGGAAGAGTCGCTCCATTTTGGTTCTTCTCAATCTCTCTTCAGTGTTTGACACTATGGACCATGGAGTTCTTCTCGAACGCCTGAG
Organism: Neoceratodus forsteri; assembly: GCA_016271365.2. NCBI lineage: Eukaryota > Metazoa > Chordata > Ceratodontiformes > Ceratodontidae > Neoceratodus > Neoceratodus forsteri. Next base: position 1,255,546,383 of record CM057449.1, on the reverse strand, counting down.
GCTCATCTGTGGCCTGTCTGGTACAGTCCTCAGGTGGTTTAGGTCCTTCCTCACTGGCAAAACTCAGAGGGTGGTGTCGGGGATTCATTCCTCCAACCCAGTCTCTCTGTCAAGTGGGGTACCTCAGGGTTCGGTGTTGTTCCCATGCTGTTCGCAGTGTACATGCTGCCCCTCAGAGACATTGTAAGAAGGTATGGACTGAGGTTTCACTGCTATGCTGCTGATACCCAGCTCTACTTATCTTTTGCACTCGGCCAGGATAGAGCTGTCTTGATATTTAACAACTGCCTCACTGAAATCCAGGATTGGATGAATTCGAGCTGGCTGAGGTTGAACTCGGAAAAGACTGACGTGATGGTTGTGGACCTGGGTCATCGGACAGAGGGGATGGGAGCTGGTTTACCTTCAGGACTTTTTCTTGGTGGCTCCCAGCTCCCTACTTCTGAATGGGTGTGAAACCTGGGGGTTAATTTTTGACAATGTGCTGACAGTATGATCGCATGTGTCGGCAGTCGTCAAATCATCCTTTTACCATCTGAGGAAAAACTCCAGGATTAAGCATCTAGTTCCATCCGGTGATCTGTCCACACTGGTCCACGTCTTTGTGACCTCACATCTTGATTATTGCAACTCCATTTTTCTAGGGCTACCTGGGGTTGATATCCGCCACTTGCAGCTAGTGCAGAATGCTGCAGCCCGCTTATTGATAAGTGCTTCTTGGGTCTGTCATATTTCTCCGGTGCTGTGCGAACTGCACTGGCTGCTGGTACAGTGGCTGATCACCTTTAAAGTCAGACTTCTGACTTATAAAGCCCTACATGGACTTGCCCAGACTACCTGAAAGAGCTTCTGGTACCTTACTGCCCCAAGCAATCACTCCGCTTGGCTGAAGAGGGGTTTCTAGAGATTCCAAGGGTTTCTTTAAAATCTTCAAGGGCCTGTGCATTTATGTACATGGCCCCAGCCCTTTGGAATTCTCTACCACATCAGCTTCGGGAGTGCATGACCATGGAGGGATTTAAATGGGCCCTAAAGGCCCACCTGTGGCATCAAGCCTACTCTACCTGATGTATTTTATAGAATGTTATGAAACCCTGGCCCAGATATTCAAATTGTGCCCAAAAAGTGTGCAACAACAGGAGCAAGCGTAAGTCCACTGTGCCCATGTGCAAGAAGCATGATATTCAAAAACTGCACAGGCCAAGATGCGTCTATGGCCGATGACTGAATATCGCACCACCTGCACCATAGCGCAACTAGGGATGTGAAGCTGAGCATATCTTATAAGCCATAGCGCAACAAGGGATGCTCAGTGGAGCAGTCCAGATGTGCCATAGCGCAACCAGGGACATCCTCTGCAGCAGGGCAGCAATGCAACAGCACAACAAGGGATGGAGGAGCCCACCACCCATGCCACAGATGGGCAGAGGAGCACACAGCAGAACAGACATTGTCCCCTACACCCCATGCACTGCACAACCGGGGGAGAGCTGGAATAACCACCGGCCCATGGATACCAGCAACCAACCCACAGCTGGGCCATGGTGCTCCAGCACACCCCCTGGCAAGCTGTGACCGGCACACAAGGAGGGCCGACCACCCCATGGCACCCCATCCCACCAATGCAGAGCACACCCTGCACCACAATCACCATACACCCTTCCCAGGAGTAGCGCCCAACAGTGCAGGACACCCTATGCATGCCACCACCCCCACTGTGACAATGCAACCCTGTGCACCATGGAGCCATGCAAGGCATCCCCACCATGTGCACCCTGCTGCAGGCGGCAGCAGACAGTAGTGCAACAGCAGCATACGTAGTGCCACCCTGCACATCCCCCTGAGGTACAGCTGAGAGATCGACCATGCATTGCCACACAAGGTACCCCACATGCGACAGGGCATTCCCTGGACCCCACCTCCAGCGGTACAGCACCCTGCACACCCTCCCAAGGACACATCCCGTCCCAGCACTGGCCACAACAGCCAGCACAGACATGCACAGTGTAGCATGGAAGCATGCACCACACAGGATGCAACACAGTGCATGGACAAACACCCACCCATACCCAAGGGCACAACAACACAGGGACACAGTAGCTGGTCAACCAAGCCACTAGCATGTGGCCACTGCTGACGTGTACACACGGCCAGCACCCCTACAGTGCACAGGTGTGCCAGTCACCCTGCGAAAGCACCATGAAGCTGTATGCCACCAGCGTGACACCGGAGCACAGGTGACAGACACTGGAGCACATCCTCTGCAACAGACACAAGTGACAGCATGGAGGGGGGACAACAACAGCGGAGGTCACAGTGCCACCGGAGGCAGAAGTGCACCATACTGGTGATGGAAGGCAACCTGGCATTGTGCCGGGTACAGTTGTTATCCAGCATGGACAGCCACCACTGACACGCCAGCAGACCGTGCATATCACAGACATGCAAGGGTGTCAGCTGCACAGGCCATGGATGGTCTGACAGGGGTGCCATGCACATAGTGCAGGCCCCGTGGACCACTGCACACAGGCATCTAGTACACAGACTACAACACACAAACCACAGACAGTGACTGATCTCCCTGCCCACACCATAGGCGGTTCACCTCTGCACACACACACACACACACACACACACGCCCATGCGTGCACTACCCTTGACACCATGCACACCACTACAGCTGAGCACCTGTAGCCCACTGCAAATCAGATACCACCACAGTTGTCATAACAAAATGCATATATTTAAAAGAAGTAACAAAAACTATTTACAACTATTTACAAGAGGCAGGGAAGGGCCACATAACAGGTGGGGATGGGTAAGGGGCAGGGGTGAACATATGGGATAGGGAAGAAGGGGTGTGAGGGTGGGTGAAAGGGGGGAAGGTGGTAGTCAGGGCATGGGGACATCAACGTGCACCCCGGTCCTCCTCATCATGGTGCCGACATCTGCTGCTCCTCCTCACCCTGTGGCGGTGGATCCTATGAAGCAGCTCCAAAATCTCCCTTGCCACCTGGAGCAGCTCAAGAATACCCCTCTGACTTTCCTGGAGTCACCTTCCACCTAGGACGAGGGAGCAGAGTCAATAAGTGTGACTGTCCAGCCCCCTGCAGCCCACCCATTGTGCATGGCATACAGCCATGTGCCATGCCCCTGTGATGGTGTGTGACCACCCACAGTGACCTTGTCCACAAGATCTGCCCAGCCAGGCAGTCACAGCCATGTGGACCACTGCACACACCCATCGCCCATGTCCTGCACAGTACCTCTATGGCCATACAGTGACTTGGCTATGCGGTGTGAAGGCAGTGCCACAGCCATGTGCCCAGTGCATGAATGGACCACCATTGACGCACTCCCAGACATGCAGTGCCACTGGACAGTGCTGACTGTAACAAGTTGCGTGCATGGCAGTGGTGTCAATGGATGATGGCCATGCCCCGCTGCCTGCCCAGTTATACAGCATGCAATAGTAGTCATGGATGTAAGGCACTCACCATCATCAGGCTGGTCCACGTGCTGCTGACCACCATCATCCCTCCTGGCCTGCTGCTCCTCCAGGCGGTGCCTCCGGTCTCGGTTCTGCTGGCGTTCTTCAGGCCCTAAGGTGCAAACATGGAGAGAGGAACATCAGTACAATCTGGTAGCAAAGTCCCCCCTCCCCATGTGTGTGCAATCCCACACAGCCATACCCATCCACCCCACACCCCGATACCACCACCATGGCCAACACCGGACACCCTATGTGCCGGACACATGCAACCGTGATACCCATATGGACAATAATAGTGTATGGATGTTGCACCTACCTGGCCGTGGCATCGTGCCCCTCCTGGCACATGCCCACAGGCGGGCAAGCAGGTCCGGGTCCCTGCGCCTCAGGTCCCCATAACAATGGCAGCACTGCTCCGCCGTGTGCCCCATACCAGTGGCTCTCTCCAGGGCTTTGGCCACCTCCTGCCACACCATACTCCTGGCCCTGTCCAGGGGTGCCTCTCCATACAAAGCCCCAGCATGGGGCTTAACTATTGACACCAGGTTGGCTAGCTCAACCTGGCTCCAAATGACCGCACACCTCTGTGCCATTTCTTCCGCGTGGTTGAATCAAAATGGCGCTCAGCAGCGCGGTCCTGCCACGTGCAGATGCTGTGTGGTACAGCACTGCCATTCCCTATCACGCTGTCACCGAACAGTGCGATAGTGGTGCACCCGTGCCTGATGCATGGCACCTAGGGATCAAAGGTCAGGCACAGAGTCAAGGGTCTCTGTTGCACAGACAGCCACAGCGTGATTGGAACACAATGCATGTAGCATGATTGGGTGCCTGTGTGCCACCTCCTGTAGTGGCCTACGGCGCTGTTGCCCCAGTGCGCCTACGACGCCCCAGTGCCACAACGCCATATATGGGAACAGTGCTGTAGTGCCACTGGCACAATGGTGGCCATGCCTCGCATTTCCTCCTGCGCACAGCATGTCAGCAGCATGGCAGATACCTGCATCATCAACCCGGGCATGCTCAGTTAGGTGTGTACTGTGCATGTCACAGAACTGCGCCCTTGGCTCATCATGTTCAACACAATTGCGCAAAGCGCAAGAGCGTGATATTCAGCTGGCATATGCAAATCATCTAATCAGCCATTCAATGGCGCAGTCACTGCATTTGCATCCACTTAAAGATGTGCCTCACCTCATTTGCATGGGTTGCACTATAAAAATGCGACATTGGGCTGCACTGGCCATAATCGGTTACTGCAGTCTATTGCGGTGAGTTGCATGCTGTTTGGGAGTGTGGACTGTGGTGTTTGGAACATACATGGGACTGCACAATCACAGATAACACCTGTCATTCTCACAGTATGAATCATGACTGAGCATGAGGTGGAGGACAAGGAACAGAGACGTGGGAGGAAAAGGAGGCCAAACTTCACAAAGGCAGAGACAGATGTCCTGTTTGAGGCCTACCTCAACCAGGAGCCACTGCTCAGCCAATGCCAGGGAACACCACAGGCCCTTGCTGCTGCATGGGAGGAGGTGGCTCATGCTGTCAACCTGCATGGCAGCCACCAGTGCTCCATGCAGGAGTGCAAAAAGAAGATGGGCATGGACAGGCGAAGAATTAAAGAGAAGGTGCTTGCCATCAGGGCAGCATGGTCTGCGACCGGTGGGGGACAGCCGGGGGTGCAACACCTGACCCCACAGAAAGAGCAGGTTGTTGGCAGAATGCAGCGTTGCGCCATTGAGGGTGTTCTGGGTGGTGGATTCCAGACAGGTGGTAGCCCATCACTGCATGGTGGGTCATGGTCTGTCTATTGGGGGGGACAGGGTAGGTCACATGCAGTAATGCTACTTTTTTTTCCCTTACAGCTCCTGAGCATCTACATGGGTCAGCAGTGGTAGGCTTCTCCACTGAGGCCGGTATCATGGAGATGGAGGAGGGCCCATCCACCATCCACCTCCACAGGAATATGGGGGTCAGGGCGACAGTGGGCCCACCTGGATGTCTGGACTGATGTTGGTGGAGCAGGTGCAGAGAAGGCCCTGCCCGTGTCCCAGTGTGCCAGCGTCCATGGATGCCAGCATGCTGAGACTCGAGCTGGTGCCATATCCATCACCGATGATGATGGAGCTAACATCATGAGCAGTGACACATGTGGGCCACAGGATGGCCACACAGCAGGTGACATGGCAGCCATGGCTGTGGGTGGTGCCCCCGTGGAGGCCTGCGTGACATCACAGTCCCAGCCTGTGCCTGTCTGCACCAGTGGAGCAGCACTGGTGTGTGTCCAGGACAGTGGGACTGTTGCAGCCACTGCAGCAGCACCATTGAGCCCTGGAGAGCAGCAGGCGGAGGGGCAGTATCGGCAGTCGGCCAATGGCCATGGGGTTACAGTGTCAGGGGGCAGCATCAGTGCACCGCCTGTGGACATGCCCAGGCCTGGCCCTGGTGTGCAGCTCCCACCCTCAAGGGGTGATGAGCATCAGGGCCATGAACACCCTGAGGGACAGCATGCCGATCAGGCAGATGACCTCTTAGATGAGCACACCCGCACACTGCAAGCATTAGTCAATCAGCAGATACGGCTTGTGACGGCGGTGGATGCACTGAGTGTAGCTCTGTGCCAGGCAGAGGAGCGGCACAGCAGAGACACCGCTCTGCTCCTGGCAGGGATGGACCAGTTGCGGGAGGATGTGACCACTGCCATTGACAGGCAGACACAGACATTCACAGCTGTCATGGCCACAGTCGGCACACAGTTATTTGCCCATGTGTCGCAGACACCATGCAGTGCAATGTCTACCCCCTGTTCCCGGAGTCATGCGACACCATCCTTGTCGACACCGGGTTCAGCTGTGGGCATCCTGAGCATGCCTGGCACAGGCATGTTCGGTGTGCTGCAGACCCCTGCGAAAGCATGGTCGTGTTCACGCAGTGGAACCTCTGAGGGACCATCGGTGCCACCCCATGAGGCCAGTGGTCAGCCTGTCAGTGTTGGCAGGTCTCAGTGGGGCTGGCCACACATCCGTGGCATCCGTGGCACTGTGGCGCATGACTGACCTGTCTCCCACCATGGCTACTGTCTGATGCTGCCCTGTGTGCATTGTGTCGTTCAGCGGGTAATGCATGGGTGGGGTACCCAGCCTTGCACGCACACACACGTTCCATCTGCACACCCTCCCGGCTGCTGTCTGCTGTGGCGTGTGCATGATGATGCCTGTGTTGTGCTGTACACCACTGTGCAATGGTGCCCAGCGTCTGACACATGCACGATGACAGGCAGTGGGCGTGGTGGTCTGTGGATGTGTGTGTGGCTAGGGGTGGCGGTCTGGGTCAGCATGCCTCCTACCCTTTGTGCATGTCTTGTGAGGTGTGTGTGTGTGTATGACCATGTGCCATGTTAGACCTCGCCCATCCCTGGCGGTGTGTGTGGTTCCATGCTTGGCCACTTCCCTTGACAGCATGCACCCCTGGTGTGTGTCCATGCATGTTTGTGGGTTGTGCCTTTGCCACTGGTGGTTGCACATGGCCCCATGACTTACCTGGGTTGGCTGAAGTGCTCCTCTGTGATGGTGTCCTAGTGCAGCCATGCCAGCTGGAGCAGTCGGGGGTCCCGTCGCCCAAGGGGGGCTGCCCATCACCATCTTCACCAGCGTCCTCATCGTCCCCATCACTGTCCCCCTCTTTGACCTGTACGGCTATCCCGCAGTCATTGACCATGTTGTGCAGGATGCAACAGGCCAGGAATAGCCCACAGGCCTTTGAGGGGGATGTACTGTAGTGCACTACCGGAGGTGTCCAGGCAACAGAAACATGCCTTCAGCATCCTGAACACCCGCTCAATGACATTGCGTGTGGTGGCATGTGCCTCACTGTAGTGTTGCTGCGATGGGGTCACGGGCTGCCGGTATGGTGTGAGCAGCCAGGGATGGAGTGGGTATCCACTGTCACCTGTGTGTATAGGGTGGAGGTTAGTTTGGTGATCAGCGTCACCCTGCCTTGGGCCATGTAGGCCAATACCCATGTCACCTCTGACCATGCCCCCTCAGGCTCTATGTTTTTCCATGTGGTTTGCATACTCACCCACTAAGTGGCCAGTGGGGAAGTCCCCACTCTTGAATCTGTGGCACAGTGCCGACTGGTGCCAGATGAAGGCATCATGTGCTTCCCCAGGGTGCGTGGCACAGACATTGATTATGCACCCCTGGCATCGCACACCACCTGGCAGTTGATGCTTGCAAAGCCCTTCCGATTGATATATGCAGCCCCCTCAGAGCCAGGTGGTGTGCAGATGGCCACATGGGTGCAGTCTATTGCCCCTAGCATGCCAGGCATATGTGCTACCCTGTGGAACTCCTGTACGTTTGCTGTGTGCTCTGCCGGTGTGCTGGGGAAATGGATGTACTCTGCGGCATGTGGCAGCAGTGTGCTGAGGAATTGGGTGAGGTGGCATAATGCGGCTGACTGGGTTATGCCTGTGGTGTCCCCTGTTGGTCTCTGGAAGGTACCCGTGGTGAGTAGGCACATGCAAGCTGTCACTGTAGTCTCCACTGACAGAGCATGTCTCCGTCGTGAGGGTGCCTGCATCACATCACTGCACAGCTCACAGAGCCGCCTCAGAATTGCCCGATTCAGGCGGTACCAGCCCACGATCTCGGTATCGCTGTACAGCTCGAAACTGGTGCCGGCTCGGTACTGCCTGTTGGGGAATACCGTCGACGGGCCCTTCCACGGCCGTGCCCTGCTGCTGCTTGCCTTCTCATCCCCCTCATTACTGCCTCCATCTGGATGGTGGCACTGGCCATGTCCCTGGCTTGTGTCCCCCCCCCCAGCAGCTGTTTCTATGTTCCCCCCACTGTCCTGGCTGCTACTGCCCCTGCAACGGGAACACCTTCCTGTGGTGGCCTCAGTGCTGTATGGTACTTCCCCCTTCTGCACTGTGTTTGGCTGTGGCTCCCCACACCTTCCCTGTGCCTGTGGGTTCAGGCTCCCCTTTCCCTGTCCTGTCCTGTGTGTCTGTCCTACCCTGTGTGTCTGCCTAGAGGTCAGCCACATGTGCCTTCCCTGTAGAGTTCTTGCACTTCTCCCTTGTTCCTTTTTATTTTGGCTCATTTCCGCTATCGCGCAACTTCTGCTTGCTCCCCTCTTGCGCATGGCGCATGTTGTTGAATATCACACTGTGCCATTTATGCATGGTTCCTCCCCCTTCAGTTGCACATGCATTCATTATCATTGCGCTCTTACTCAGAGTGATTTGGGGGGCGCATCTGCCTCCCGCTGAATATCGCAGAATGGCGCATTTTCGGACTTGTGCTGGAGCAACCCTATTGTGCATGGCACAACTCTTTTGAATATCTGGGCCCCTGTATTTATTGTATTTATGTTTTATTGCATCTTGTTTTATTCTTCTTGTATTTTATTGTTAAGGCACTTTGATGTTAGAAAGGTGCAGTAAAAATAAAGCTTATTATTATTATTATTATTACTAGTTCAGTAATTTTTGCCATGAAGTGTGGAATTTCACCCATGAAATTCCACACTTTGTGGTCGATCCACGATCCGTGAATTGTGTATAATTTGCGAAATATTTTGTGAAGTGCATTTTGCCAACATCGCACATCTCTACTCATGTGTGAAAAGAAAGGGACAGGCTGAAAACAGTGGAATGTGGGGTGACCAAGATGATTCCGAGCTAACAGGGCACATCTTATGATAATCATCTCAAGGCACTGAACATGTACTCCCAGGTTACCAGGTGGGGGGACATGATAGAGACCTTCACATTTCTGAAGGGAATAAACTAGGTGAACTGTGGGCAACCATTTTGTAACAGTAATGATTCAAGAACCCGAGCATATAAGTAGAAACTGGCAGGGGGAAGGTTTAAGAGGGATATGAGAAAGTTCTGTTTTATGTAAAGGGTATTAGAACCGTGAAACAGTCTGCTAGCAGGTGTGGTGGGTGCCAAGGCCATAAATGGTTTTGCAAACATCAAGGAAAGACTGAAGGGTTTGATGGATACTCAGATTTGTAACAGTAGGGAAGGGAGCAGGGGGATGCACAAGTAGGAATAAAACATATGGACAATGGACCCCAGGTCAAATAGAGATATACAGGCAGACTAGATACACCCCTGGTCTTAATCTGTCATCATTGTCTATGTTTCTAAGTTAACGTTATTGCTTTTGGCTATAAATAATTGCAATTACAATTCTTTACTTCACAACAAAGCGAGTCACACATATTGCACACTTACAAACTCAGCAAGGTCACAAAAGGCCGAACATGACTGAATCCACAGAAACAGCAAGAAGAAGACCTAATTTACACTAAAAGGAAAATACCAATATTGCAGAACATTTAGATTAAATATAATTCCTTTTTTATTTCTAAAAAGCATGTATTTTGCTGAGATAACCCTTTTAATGTTAATATTTAATTTCCTTTTTTTCTCACTCAGATCCGTTCTACGCTGGAGAAGATTCGGAACCACGTATTTGGTGATGACGTTAAACCTCACACTATAGATGAAGTCAGACCATGGAAACAAGACATCAAGGTAAAGGGCACTGCTTAAGAAACATTCCCCTCTCTTCCTTCTATAGTACTTTTTCCTATTCTAAAAAGCAGCTGCTCATGATAAACACACTGTGCAACTATACCCAATCTTTAAATCTACTATTTCACTTCAAATTATCTTGTTTTCTCTTGGCTTGTAAGAAGCCTTTTCCACCATTTTATTTCTGCTTTTGTGTTTTTTTTAGATTTGAAATATAAGTGTATTGGGTCTGCGTGGAGGGCCTCTTATGGCTATATGAGTGTCACCTTGTGCATTCTTAGGACCAGAGGACTGAAAATTGAAGGTGACCAGTTCTGGTGCCCTAAGGACACAAGAGGTGACACACCTATAGTCATAAGAGGCCCTCTAACCTCACCCATAAAATTATTGATTGATAACTTTAAAAAAAAAAGATGCTCCCACAATCTATTATTTGACGAGTGCTCTTTTAAATATAGCTATTCTCAGGTTTCATAAGTATCCTCAGTGGTTTCAGTTTTGCTGTATAGCTTTTTGCCATTGGACTGTCACTTCCGTCTGACCCTCAGGTTATTTTGGCAAGCTTCCAGCCCTGTCAACAGCTCCCCACTCTGACTCACCACTAGGGATTCATGGAGCGGGGACACAGAGTACTGGCAGCTGTCATACAGGTGACCAGAAAACAGTGATTTTTGTTTCTTTTCTTTCCATCTTCAAATCCCTCCCACCTCCTACAGATGCTGAGCGGTGCCCCTCAGGTCTTGCATGCATGCAGTGAACACCCCTGTGGAGGAGACACCCTGTAGCACACCACAGGGGTTGCTGTGATAGTGAAACCCAGCACCTTCCCTCCCTGCCAAAAGTAGCTTAGCTAAATGGCAGTGTAACTCATTGCCCCCCATCGCCACCCAACCTAGCTCCTGGGTCCCCTCCAAAACCCAAGTTGCCAGTAGAAGAGCATAATGCGTTACCTGCTGGGCCATTGGTTGCTCCATTCTCTGCTGTCTTTAACACCCAGGGCCAGAGCTACATAACTTTTGCCCCATAGTTTGGTTGCTTAGGACATTTAAAACATTTTTAGGCCAAAAATGAATATCTAGCATATCCGGATATACTACTAGAATGTATAACTATTTTCCATTCTGATGACATCCTTAGAAATTCTGGTCACGTATGTTTTTGTCCCCCAGTATTAAATTTTGCAACCAAATTGCAAGTGTACATATTTTGAATATCTGACCCCCATCATTACTTTACTTGTGACTACTATTAACTACTGTAGTATGCAACAGATGTTGCCTCCTCCTGACCTTATGTTTAACCTTTACCTAACCACTGGCAAATCCCATCTTCCTAGAAATGGGAAAGATTGCACCCTTGCATAAGGGTGGTGAGCCATAGGTGGTTGGTAATGGCTATCCCATCTCCCTTCTGCCTACATTATCCAACATTCTAGAACGTATAGCCTACTTCCAGCTGGCAAATTTCCAGCACAGCTCTGACTACTTTGGACCCTTTCAATACGGCATTTGTGCTGAACTCTGTAGTGTCTCATTTTTACTCAGGCTCACAGACCACATTCACTGAGGTACGATGCAGGGTCTCTTAATTGGTACTGTATTCATAGACCTCACAACATAACATAGAAACATAGAATTTGATGGCCGATAAGGACTGCTTGCCTATCCACTCTGACCATTTCTCCCTATATACACTGTTACATCAGACAGTGCCTGATCTTCCTCCCCCTTCCTTTCCACTATGATTCCTTTGTGCTTATCCTCTGCATTCTTGAATCCCACCTTTGTTTTTGCCTCCACCACCTCCACAGGAAGGCTGTTCCAGGAATCCACCACTCTTCTGTGAAGAGGTATTTCCTCACATCTGTCCTGAATCTACCCTCCCTCCAGCTTCATAGCATGTCCCCTTGTCTTTGAACACCTTTTCTTCTGAAAAATACTCCCCTCTTGTACCTTATTTACCCATGTGAGGTCTTTAAAGGTATCATATCTCCCCTCTCCCTCCTCTGTTCCAGGGTGTACATATTGAGGTCCCTTAGTCTCTCCTCATAGAGCTTTTGATGCAAACCCTGCACCATTTTAGTTGTCCTCCTCTGGACTGCCTCGACTCTTGTCCTTCCAGATATATTGTCTCCAGAACTGGACACAGTACTCCAGGAGGGGTCTTAACAGTGATCTATACAGAGGCAACACCACTTCCCTCTTCTTCCTGGAAATACCCATCCCTATGCACCCCAGCATCCCACTTGCCCTCCCTACTGCCTTGTCACATGGCATGGCCACCTTTAGGTCATCCAGTATGATTACCCACAGGTCTAATTCCTGCTTGGTGTTCGCCAGTACTACTCCACCCATTTTGAACTCTGCCTCTGGATTTCTGTCCCCTAAGTGCATTATTTTGCACTTTTTTGCTTTAAAACCCAGCTGCCATACCCTTGATCACTCCTCTAATTTTCTCAGGTCTCTGTTCATCCTTCCCCCAGGAGTGTCCACCCTATTGCATATTTTGGTGTCATGTGCAAAGAGGCAGACCTTCCCTTCCAGCTGCTCTGCAATGTCACCTATAAAGACATTAAAGATGACCGGTCCCAACACTGATCCCTGAGGCACCCCACTGGTCACCCTCCATTCCTTGGAGTGAACTCAGTTTACCACCACCCTCTGTCGCCTATCCCCTAACCAATTTCTTATCTAGTTTACCACCTTTGGATCCACTCCTAAGCTACCTAGCTTGCTTATCTTTGGACCCACTCCTAAGCTACCCAGCTTGCTTATCTTTGGACTCACTCCTAAGCTACCCAACTTGCTTACTAGTCTCCTAACAGTGTTGAATGTCTTACGGAAATTTAAGTAGGCCACATCCACCACTCCACCACGATCTAGTTCCTTTGTCACCCACTCAAAGAAATCTGTCAGATTCATTTGACATGACCTCCCCACTGTGAAGCCATGTTGCCTTGGGTCTTTTAACCCTCTTGATTCATGATTTTCAACAATCCTTTCCTTTAGCAGTGATTCCATTAACTTTCCCACCACTGATGTCAGTCTGATAGGCCAATAATTGCCAGCCTCCTACCAGCTACCACTTTTGCGTAGTGGAACTACATCTGCCCTCTGCCAGTCTTCCAGAACCACTCTTGTTTCCTGTGAACTGTTAACTAGAACTGTCAGAGGTGCAGCCAGTATTTCCACCGAGTTCCCTCAATATTCTTGGATGCACCCCATCTGGCCCCAAAAAAGGACTAGTGTCCACCTCCCCCCCCCCCAAAGCTTTTGCTACTTTTTGTGGCCCCTCCTCTTCTCCTTCCTCTGTGACACCTTACAAAAGTATTTGTTCAGGATGTCTGCCTTTCCTGGTCTCCCTCTGTGCTATCCCCCTGTCCTTTTTTAACCTTACAATCCCACCCCTTGTCTTCCTCTTTTCACTTACATATTTAAAAAAAAAAGTGTTGTCCCTTTTCGTTACCTCCTGGGCTATTCTCTCTTCACTTTGAGTCTTTGTGCTGTTTAATGCTTTCCCTGCTTCCCTCTGTTTCCCCTGATACACCTCCCTGTCCTCCTTCCTCTGTGTTTCCTTATACCTCCTGAAAGCTACCCTTTTAGCTTTTACCATTTCAGCCACCTCTTTTGAGAACAGTAGCAGCCTCATTTTCCTCTTGCTTTTGCTCACTTGTTTGATGCAGATGTTTGTTGCCTTTACTATGCTACCTTTTATCTTTACACACTGTTCCTCCACCTCACCCAGGTTGCCCAGCCCTGCTAGGTCATCCCTGAGGCGTTCATCTGTCATTTTAAAATTTGCCTTCCTGAAGTCCAGGACCCTCTCCCATGTATGGTTCAATTCTGCAGCTACCGTTATATTGAACCACACTGTGTGCTGATGATTGGTTCTCAAGTGGCCTCCACCTTGATGCCTGCAACATTGTTCCTGTTAGTAAGTACCAGGTCCAGTATTGCCCCATCATGAGTGGGTTCACTGACCAGTTGCCTGAGGAATGTCCCCTGCAAAGAGTCCAGGATTGCCCTGCTTCTAGCTGAAGCTGCTGTTGGGAGACTCCAAGCCATATCTGGCAGGTTGAAGTCCCCCACCAGCAGCACCTCCCCACTTTTCTGCCATCTTACCAATGGCTTCCACCAGTACCTTACTAATTCCTCCCTCTGGGCTGGAGGTCTGTAGATCACTCCATTGTGAATAGTCACCCCATTCCCCAACTCCAGGGTGATCAACAGTACCTTTGCTGCCCCCTCACCCTGTTTTCCCTGTATCTCCATGGCTTTTATACTTTCCCTCACATAATGCACCACACCTCATCCTTTCCTTCCCACCCGGTCTTTCCTGAACAGAGTATAGCCCGGTATGTCTATGCCCCAGTAATGGTTTTCGGTGCACCATGATTCAGTAATGGCCACAATATCCAAGTCAGCCTTTGCCATGATGGCCTCTATGTCTGGAATCTTATTTCCTAGACTTCTAGCATTCACAAACATGGCCTTCCAGATTTTGTTTCCACTCTGTTTGTTGGCCCCCTTTTTTCTTTTTGCCCTCCCTCCTTCCCACCTATCTTTTCAATGCTCTCATTCCTTTTGCCCTTTATCTCTAGCACACTGCTCCCTTTATTAATTTGGGTTCACCCATGCTGCAGCGACATACATTTTGCCAACACTGATTATGGCACAGGCAAAATGTTGTCTGGCATTACAGTGCCAGGCATTTCATCTTCTGGGAGTTACAGTGCCAAAGTGCCCTCCTGGGAATCAGTCACCCCACCCCACACCCATTAAAAATAAATATAACTGCCCCAGAAGGGGTAGAAACTGTGTGGGTGCAAGGGTTGACATGAGTGAGGGGTGATCTAAAATTAAGATCGCCCTATTCATTGTCACTCTTGTTGCAGTGCCATTAATGCTGCGGCCAAATGTACTTGGCAACTTGATGGCATATGATTAATTTTCACCCTGGGGTATTCCTCTCTGCTCGGGTTCTCTTTGCACTCTACTTTAGCCTGTGGGGGAGGCAGTTTCTGACTCTCCAATTCCATCTGTCATCCCTCCTTGGCTAGTTTAAATGTTCATCAAAGTAACATTTGAACTGTCCACTGAGGACTGCGGCTCCCCTCCGGGATGGATGCAGGCCATCACCTCGTATATGCCCTTATCCTCCCAGGTAGGTCCCCAATCCCCAGTGTAGCTGAACCCTTCCTCTCTGCACCATTTCTTCAGCCATGAGATGAAGCTCCTGGTGCACTGTTCCCTCTCCTGTCCCCTGTCAAGGACAGGCAGCATCTCAGCAAACACCACTGAGTAACCTACTTATGTAAGACCCCTCTACAGCCCCCAAAACTCTCCCTGCACTATCCCAGCCCTGCCCCTAGCCAAGTCATTAGTCCACAGGAGGACAATGACATCCAGCTCTTCCTTCCATCCTGCTGCCCTAGCAATCATCAGGATTTGTTTCCCATCCCTCCGGGCCGTGGCACCAAGTAGGCACCTAACCTTCCTCTCTCCCCTTTTCCATTTCCCAGTCTATCCCCCTCACAGCTGAGTCCCCCACCAGAACTTGATTCATCCTCTTCAGGGATCCTCTACCACCCTTCTTGGGGTCTCCACTACAGAGGGTCCAAACATTCCCCATGGTCACTACCACGGGTGCTTCCTTCTGGCAGTCCTACCATGCAGAAGTGGCATAGAAATTTTGTAGTGGTATCAGTTGAGGAATGTGTTTCTGTCCCACCACCCCCACCATTCCAGAGCCACCATAGTCCAGCCATTCCTCCTCACTGGCATCCTTTGAGGTAACGGTTGTAGACTTGGTGGTGTCTGGGTTAGGGAAGAGGTCCTCTGAATCTGAGCCAACTCAGCTTGGAGTCCAGCAGCCTCCTCCCTCAACCCAGAGAGGTGCATGCAGATGAGGCACAATTGCAGTCTCCAGAAGGTCTCTCTGAAAACTGCCCCCTAACAGCAACTGTACTCCACACTCCCAGAATTCTTAAACTCTATTCTCCCTGTGTTACCTGGAGATACTTTTGTGCCCATGCTCCTGATAAGGTGTTTCTAGTTTCCCTCTCTTTCTTTCTTTCTTTCTTTCTTTCTTTCTTTCTTTCTTTCTTTCTTTCTTTCTTTCTTTCTTTCTTGCTTTTTGTGCTCCCCTGTGCCTTGCTTAAATCTTTATATACTACTACACTAGATAGGGTGTTGCTCCATTTCCCAGTTTTGGCCTGCCTTTGACCTTCCACCATTCCCAGCAGTAACTGTTACACAAAAGTGAGCAGGCGCCTTACCCTAGTCGACTAGCAGAGTCACCTGTTTCTCTGCTTCCTTCTGCTGATACCTGCTGATGCCTATGACACCAGTCACCTGTTCCACTCCTTCACTCTTCCACTCTGTCACTGGGACACAAACATGTGGGACAAGTTGGCAGTGGGTGCTTTTATGCAGAACCTACTCCTTTCCTGGTGGCTTACTATTGACTGTGGGAGGTCAGTTATCAAGTAGCTGAGGCCCCAGGCCAAACAATTAGTATCCCTTCCCCCAAAATACAGGGCTAAACACAGGGCTTATAATATGGCCCCTAAATGTGGGCTACTCTGGCTGCTCTCAAATTTACCCTTCACTCAATAAGAAATACACTAGTTCAACTGAGTTTCACCAAAACATAACCCACCTATGTTGTCTCAAAAAAATCAAGCCTTTATTTTTCCCCATGTTGCAAATTCAAGCAGATTTTGTTTAAGGTACAACAGCCTTTGATTCCATTAACCATTGTTTCCTTCACACCAAACTGACTTCAATGAAGGTCTCCAGTCAGACCATCAGGTGGCTGATTGATACTGCTCAGGACATAAAAAAAGTAATGCATGCTGGTAAATGTGCCCTCTCCTGCAGCCCTTATTCTCACAGTGGTCCCCTAAGGCTCAGTGCAGAGCAGTAATCTTGATGTAAAGGTTCATAGGGCAGGGAGCATTGGATGAGTTAGCGTTCATCCCCACCAGTGTCTTGCATGAGTTATGCATGGAAAACAAACAGCACTACTTCAACCAGTCATCCTTAATGAGCAACAGGTGATACAGGGTAAACATAGAGAAATACAGTATTTAGCAAAGAAAAAAACAGTTGTTATGCTATTCATTTTTTCATTTTAGTTTTCCATTATTATTCCTGTGGGCATTTGCATAAAATAATAATTATGTCCTGTGTACTTTTTTGCTGCTCATGCACACAGGAGGTCATAATCTCCTGTTTCTGACATTACAAGAATTTTCCTAGCAATCATGGGAGGCAGCATAAAGGTGATGTTTGTGCTTACTATTGACTCTGAATTAATGGACCCAAAAATCATTATTGATTATCTGCCATTTTTTATTTATTGCTCTAATATGTAACCTACAAACTCAAAGGAGGATTATATTTAAACTGAAGCATATGTATCGTTTTAACATGCCAAGCATACATTTGTTAACTATATTACATTTTCAATTGGAAATGGCAGGTTC
Source organism: Neoceratodus forsteri (assembly GCA_016271365.2). Taxonomy (NCBI): domain Eukaryota; kingdom Metazoa; phylum Chordata; order Ceratodontiformes; family Ceratodontidae; genus Neoceratodus; species Neoceratodus forsteri. The sequence goes on along the minus strand of CM057449.1, from coordinate 1,255,528,839 downwards.
CTAAACTCTTATATAGAAAAGAGAGAATCCTTGGTGCATGGAATCTGCACGTAGTTTCACAAGTGTTCATGTGTACTCAGAAATCCCTAATCTAGAAACATTGGTTCCATGTCATAAGGGCAAATACATTTTGGCGACTCGTAAAACAACAAGTGTATTTTGCCAAAAAACAAATGATCACATAGCACACAGCACTGAACTCAAACTGAGTGCAAATGTAAATTAATGTTTAATGCAGGGGCTATGGCCCCCGCACCCCTTTTTGTGGGTGGCAAGCCCCCCACACCTCCCATACTAAAATAACTATCTCTGAGGGGGAGCAGACACTGGAGGAAACAGAATTCAGTGGAAGAGGCCAATGACAGGAACACCATACAGCAAAAAAAGCACAACACCCTGTAAAACCAAGCAAAGCTATACCTGCTAGCAGTCCTGAATCTGGGACCATCAGCACCGCATGTAGCGTCCTTACCCGCCACGCTAGATGGGCAGCTTGGCTGCAGCAGGCTCCACTTTCTTCCTTATCTTCCCTAGTCCCTCCCTTGTTCTCTCCCTGGTCCCTCCCTTGTTCCCTCCATCCTCTGTCACTATTCCCTTCTGTTGCCCTTATTCCCCACCATCATCGCTGTTTCTAACCCTTGCTAAATCCTCACCATTGCTGTACCTCCTTTAGACCAAACTGAGCCACTCATTTATGAGTCACTCAATTTGGTTTGGTCTTTTGACGTGATACCAAAACATTACCACTATGGTAGACACAAGTAGCACCAAAGGAGACTAACGAAAGATTAAAGAAAGACCAACCTTGAAAAGTCCATGTCCCAATGCCATGTCCGAAATCTGGCTAAAGTTAATAACATTGTTGCACTTGTACTTCACTAAATATAAAAATTAACTATATGAATAACCTGTACAGGCATCCCTCCTGGCTAACAACATGCAACACATTTCTCCTCCCCAAAGTGGATTATACTAATCTCCCCAAGAACTATCATCTACTAACCTGCTTATCTATAAAATATAAGCTACTGTATACCCTGTAATAGATGAGAGCTACAACTACCTCATGATAATAAAACAAAAAGGCAATAAAATAAATCATAAGCCTGCAAAGTACAACTGTTGCTAAATGAAATGATTATGGAGATCTGCAAGAAGAGCTACAGAATTAGCACAGCATGGGCAGATTATGTAAAGGCATATTATAGTACCCCATGCTCTTTGATCAGAAAATACCTAAATACTGTATTCATCAGGATCACAGTGAGTTTGTGGAAAACCAGACCTAAGCCTAACTCACAATAACGGCCAGAGCGTCATCCTTAACATCAACATTTGCCAAGGAATATTCCAAGGAATTTTCTTGTCACAGGCACACAGGTTGCAGCACGCTCACAGAGAAATGAAATTCATGCAAAGACTAGCTTAATTCCCAAAGCTTTTTTCAGGCAACACAAACCACTAGAACAAAGATATGGTCTGAACTCCACAGCACATCTGTTTTTTTAGAAGAAACCTTGTGACCCTATCTAGAGTTGGTAGCAAAGGGTTAGGGGAAGGTGAACGTACTGCTACCTCAACAGGAAAAATACAGGGAACTATAAGGGGGCTAAGGGAAGAGGAAAACACTTCATAAGAGAGGGAACTAGTTGTTGAAAGGGGTAGAGGGGATAACACTATCTAGGGTAAAGGTACAGAGAAGCAACAATAGCAATACCCTATCAGGGTAAGTGTACAAAAGCTTTTCCAGAGGGAGAGTAAGAGTTGGGAATGCTGGTGGTGGTACAGTGCAATAGCTGTTGGGTGGCAGTTTTCAGAGACACCTTCTGGAGACTGCAGTGTGGTACCATCTGCAGGCATCTCTCTGGATTGAGGGAGGAGGCTGCTAGACTCCAGACTAAGTTGTCTAGGAATCGGGGGACTTCTTTTCCCACCCAGGGTCCACCAAGTCCACCACAGTTACCTCAAAGGTTGTCAGGGAGGAAGAGTGGCAACCATGGTGGGTTCTGGAAGGGTGGGGGTTGGAGGAAAATTTCTCAACCGATACCACTATAACATTTCTACATCACTCTGCTGGGGCAGGACTGCCAGAAAGAGGAAACCACATTAGTAACCAAAGAAGAAGTGGGGGTCCTCCATAGTACAGACCCCAACTATAGTGGTAGAGGACCCCAGAGGAGGATGCAGCAACTTCTGGTGGGGGACATGATTGTGATGTGGATAGATTTTGGAATAGGAAGGGAGGGATTGAGGGAGGTTAGGTACATATGGTGCTCCATGGTCTGGAGGGATGGAAAGAAAATCCTAAGGATTGCTAGAGCCACAGTATGGGAGGGGGAGCTGGAAGTTATTGTCCACCTGGGGACAAATGACCTGGCTTGGAACAGGGCTGGAATAATGCAGGGGGAGTTTAGGGAACTGGAGAGGGGTCTTAGATGGGTAGCACACTCAGTGGCTTTCGCTGAGGTGCTGGCTTTCTACAACGGGTGGAGGAGAGGGTTCTCCACACCAGGAGCTCACTCATGGTTGACGGAATGGTGCAGAGAGGAGGGATTTGGCTACATTGGAGACTGGGTACCCACTTGGAGGGATAAGGGCTTATACAGGGATGCTAGCCAACATCCATCTGGGAGAGAACCACAGTCCTCAGGGGATGGTTTAAATGTTACTTCATTCAACATTTAATCTAGCTGGTGTTGGCAGAAGGAATCAGGGGGGAATAAACTGCCCCTCAACAGGCTGGAGTAGAGAGTAGGGAGAATCTGAGAAGAGATGACTCCCCTAGAGTGCAAAATGATAAAAAAGCAGGGTGGTAGAAATGAAGGAGGATGTGAGCAGGACCATTAAAAAGATGTCTGCAAGCAGAGTGGTAACAAAATCTGGAAGGCCATGTGTGTGAATTCTAGAAGTCTAGGAAGTGAGATTCTGGACCCAGATGCAAACATGGCAGAGGCTGACCTGGATGTTGTGGCCATGACAGAGTCTTGGTGTACCAAAAACCATGACTTGAACATGGCCAAACCAGGCTACACTCTCATAAGGAAGAACAGGTGGGAAGGAAAGGAGGGGGTGTGGTGCTTTATGTGACAGAATGCAGAATAGTAAAGTAAATACAGGGAACATGGGGAGGGGGAGCAGCGGTACTGTAAGTCACCCTTGAGACAAGAAACAGAGCCATTAATCACACTGACATTATCTACAGACCTCCAGCACAGTGGGAGGAGTTAAGTAAGGTACTAGTGGAAGCCACTGGCAAGATTGCAGAAAAGAAAGAGGTGCTACTGAGGGGGACTTCAGTTTACTGGATGTAGATAGGAGCCTCCCAGCAGTAGCTTCAGCTAGAAAAAGGGACATCCTGGACTCCCTGCAGGGGGCAATACTCAGGCAACTTGTGAGGGAGCCCACTCAGATGGGGCAATACTGGACCTGGTACTCAGTAGCAGGGGCAGTGTTACAGACATCAGGATGGTAGGCCATCCAGGGACCAATGATCACTGTACAGTGTAGTTCAACATAAGAATGACTGTGGAATCAAAGCACACAAGGGTGAGCATCCAGGACTTCAGGAGGGCATCTTTTAAAAAGATGGGTGAATGCATCAGGGGTAGCCTGGATGGGGTGGAAGGACAGTGGGCAAAACTAAAAAGGGGCATAGTTTAGGCAACAAACCTCTTCATCAAGCAAGTGAGCAAAAGCAAGAGGAAAAAGACACTGCTACGGTTCTCTATAGAGGTGGCTGAAAAGGTAAGGCCTAAAAAGGTAGCATTCAGAAGGTATAGGGAGACGCAGAGGGAGGAGGATTGGGAGGTGTTTCATGGGAAACAAGGTGGAGCAGGGAAAGCAGTAAGGAATGCAAAGGTGCAAACTGAGGAGTAACGAAAGGGGGAAAGGTATTTTATATGTATATAAGTCAAAAGAGGAAGACCAGGGGAGGTACTGTAAGGTTAAGAAGGGAAGGGGGGGGGACTATGCAGAGGTGAATCAGGAAAATGCAGATATACTGAACACATTTTGTTCAGTGTTCACAGAGGAAGAAGATGGGGAGGGGTCACAGAAACATTTTTCAGTACAAAGCAACCACGCTCTGGTGAAATCTTGGGGGAGGGTGCTGTGCTAGGATTGGCTACGCTAGCTAGTTACACATGGTCTTCAGGATCAGTAGCACTCCTGTGGAGAGCACAAGAAAAAGAGTCTGCACACTTGACATTCGCTGTCAGATAGTTTTATTGCACAGAAAGTAACAAAATATATTTCAAGGATTTTCAGGTGACAGCAGTAAACAATATGATGCTCACAGTGTGCCACATCACAACAAGAGTAACTAACCCCAGTGCTTCGCCTTACCAGGTTTCATTGGGTTGGGGCAGAGAGAAACCAGATTAACAGTCTTTATAGTCCCATTGAAATGACATCAAGACAGTGCCCATCATGTGATTTAAACATATAATGAACATTTAATGTGAATAATTAAAACCATATACTAAAACATGATATCAAAAACACTATGCAAAAACACTTAGCAATTCATTGAATTTCATAGCACATAAATGCAAATACTGATGCCTGCATCACTTTACAGCACCATCTTTAAAATAATCATCATAGGATAACCATGATAGAAACTGATACAAGAGGAATACCACTGGCTTTCCTTCCACCCTGTCCCATGATCGCCCATAAATATTTTGGTTCTGGGTAAATCCTGTGGATTCACAGGGGTGGTATAGTCTAGCATCTAGTATAGTAGTATTCAGATTTAGACAGGGGTTCAAACATCCAATACAATTTCTGAAATAAAAGAAAAAAGAGAAACTAAGGAACACAGAAACATGTCAACATTAATAATCAGAGACTCTAATATTTGGTGTACTGCATACTTCTTATATATAATGGTACATAAAATGACCCCTGAGTAAGTAATGAATATGAGGTATTGTGGGGAGGGGGATATAATATGACCTACTCTGCAAACAACAACATGGTTTCCGTAAAGGGCACAGCACGACTACGGCCTTGCTTGAGCTAACATCACACATCCATTCCGCATTGGATAAAGGCTACATCACAGGTGCGGTCTTCATTTACCTCACTAAGGCCTTTGACACCATCCACCATTCACTACTCCAAACCTCCTTGCTCAACCTGGGTCTCTCACAGGATGCTGTGGGATGGTTTGCAGACTATCTTACCAACTGGACCCTTCAAGGTAAAATTAGCAATACACTATCCTCCAAATCGCCTGTTCTCTCTGGGGTCCCACATGGATCCATTTTGGGTCCTCTCCTTTTCAACCTCTTCCTAATCTCCCTCCCCGCATCCTGCACCTCCAACTTATTACTCTATGCAGATGATGCTGTCATCTTCTCCTCCAGCCCAAACCCCTCTCAACTCCGCCACTCCCTCCAGTCCTCCTTCAACGCTGTTGAAAGCTGGTTCACCTCACAATGCCTTATTATTAACTATAAAAAAACCAAAGCTAAGCTCTTCGCACACCCGCAGAATTCCAGGAAAGGGCTTTTTCCTCAATTACTATCAGCGGCCTTGACCCCCCTTGGAATTTGTGCATACTTTTAAATACCTGGGCATCACTCTTGACACTGGCTTCACCTATCATGAGCATATACATCAGTTGTCCAAGGCCCTAAATATTAGGCTTGGTCTCTTGCACCGTTATAAATATTGCCTTACCCCTGAGGCCCTCAAACTTGCTATCTCCTCCTCGGTACTCTCCCTACTTGACTATGGCCTTCTGACTTTTGGTGGGGCAAGCCCCTCGGCCCTAGATAGTCTTAGACTTGTGCTAAACAAGGCCTGTCGCCTCATTTTAGGGTGTGACAGACTCACCCATACCTGTGTGCTATATAAGGACACAAATTGGCTTAACCTTGAAAATCAAATAAAATTCCACACCTGTGTCTTAGCTAAAAAAATCACCCTTGGCCTCTCCCCTGCATCACTCACCTCCTTAATCACGTTGGACTCTAAAGCTAAGCACACCCGTAGCTCAGATACCCATCGTTTCTCCATCCCTTCCTGTCACACAACTCAATTCCAAAGATCCTTTCGCTACAGGGCACCCTTGTGGATGAATAACCTACCCCCCTCCTTGCGTCTTGACCAAAGCATTGGTCACTTCAAAATGCTCCTTAGGGCCCATTTTCAGTCCTTAAGTGACTGTGACTATATGTAAACTGGTGCCCTGTCCCTCTATTACTGACAATGGCCTCTGGCTTGCCTCTGCATACTGGTCCTAGCCCCACTAACTCAGGGATGTTAATCTCCCAGTCTATTTTTATCTGTCTCGAACTGAACTAGTTCCTGAATGTTTAGCCTTGCATTCCCATTGTACTTAACTTTACTATGTAACAATCACTTTATTTGTATCTGTAGCTATATCTGTACAAACTGTTTTTGTGTAATCTGATTTATTATATGTGACGTGGAACTTTTGTAAAGGAGTCTATGACTCAAAGGTATTTCTGATTCTTCTGAAATAAATAAAATAAATAAATATATAGTTGGAGGGGAATTAGGCATTTGTAAGAACTCAATAGTAACTCATCAGATATTGTAATGAGATGTAGATACAGCTCTAAGGTTACCTCTCTCCTCAATTCAGAAATGGCTTCAAGATCCCGGTATTTATTTAATCCTTTTGGATTTACTGTCTGTAGTCTTAATGTTCAGAAGCTCTCCCTTCTCAACAACAGGTTCAATCTGTTCCTTCCTATCTTTGGAAGTTTCACTATTTCTAGGCCGGGCAAATCTTAAATGGTCTGAATCTGCATTGTGGAGTTCATTAAAATGCCTACCAACTGTTGCATCCTGCCTCCTGTTCGCTATGGACCTTGCCCGCTCTTGTATCTGCTCCTTCAGCATATGGGAACTCCTTTCTACAATATATAACACGGTTTGCTCAGATACTAGTACACAACAAAATTAGTTGTGCACACAATGAAATCTCTGATTTAAATTTTTAGTTTATTTTTGGGCATTTAAATGTCTTGGCCTGGCAAGAATACTGTCAGACACTACAGTTTTTACATTTATAATGTCCCTTTGGTCGCTGTGGTAGCCAGCTTGCTAAGGCTCTCACCAGGTTGGGAGAATTGATTGCGAATTGTACACAGCTTTCAACACACAGGCAGCAGAGTTAAAACAGAGGTTCAGTGCAAGGGGCTACGATGGGGCTATGATGGGGCACTTTTGGAAAAGACCTACTAAGATGTCAGATCTAAAGATAGAGAGATAGGCACTACTAATATGAAAAGATTGAAAATCTGAAACCCTTTTGGAGTGAGGTCCAATTACATTCTCTACAGTTTTTAATAATTTAGCAGTTGGCAATATTGTGTGGAAAAATTTGCCAATACTGCTGAGTGATGATAATGTCACAAAAGCACAGTAGTTAGAAATAATTCCAGGGTTACTTTTAAGAAGAGCCCAAGTTTGACAGATAGACAGGTTCACAGTCAATTCTCCCAGTCTGGTGGGAATCTGACAAGCTGGCTACCACAGAGACCAAAAGAACATTATAAATGTCAGAACTATAATATTTGCCAATATTGTTGCAGGCCAAGACCTTTGAATACCCAAATATAAACCAAAATATTGAAATCAAAGATTTCATTATGTGTACATCCATTGACGTCCATGCAACCTAAATTCTATACTATACTATACTATACTATACTATACTATACTATACTATACTATACTATACTATACTATACTATACTATACTATATGAAGGAATATCTGCATGCTGTAGGAGCAGGTACAAGAGCAAGTACAGTTAGTAGTGAACAGAATACAAGATATGTGCTCTGGTACTGTATTTATGTTTTGTACTGATACAGATGCATTGTATTTTAATGCTGTGTACTGATATATTTATGTTTTGTACTAGCATATTGTATTTTGTGATTTGACTGCAACATTGTTTTTATTGAATTATGTCTCAGGGTTTACCCATGCTAAGGTTGTACCTGAATATTTGTCAGTTGTGACTAAGTGAGCCTTCTTGATCAAAATGTTTAGTAAATAAATGATGGGACACTGAAGATATCAAAACTAGCTTCAGGCCATCAGTTGAAGCTTTGACATTGTTAATGCAAAAGTATTTCTGTTTCTGCATCATGCCACAGTCAATAACTGTGATCTTTTTTTACTAGATATACTTGGCATGTTATGTGCTGTTATTATGTAATTTAATATCCTATTACGCTTTGTATATCTTTCTGTAAAACTGCTTGTAATTGCTGATATGTGATCACATCTTTGCTTTACCTTGTGATTTCTTTACCTTACTATAACATCTCATTGCATGATAAAAATTAGCCAGAACTTGTCTGGAGTGTTTACCTGGTTAACGAAAACTAAAAAAAATTAATACAAATGAAATGTGACTCCATAATAATGGATTTAAAACCAAAACAAAATGGCAGCAGGGATTAACACTGGGGCTTGAAAAGAAGTACATAATGAAGTATATCATTTTATTGACAAGAACTGCTGTTTTAAATGCACAATAAAGCTAATTAAAAATATTAGAATAGGGACCCAAATCAAACTTGCAATTTCTTGGGTCACAAAATGGGTGTAAAGAGGGACCCCATTGCACCAACCCAGAAAATTGTTATACTGAGAGCATTAGATGTTTCATGGGCCACAAAATGGTGTGTAGAGGCACCCCACTGTACCAAGCAAGGAAACTGCTTTGCTGACAACATTATGTGTTTCATTGGCCACAAAATGGAGTGCAAAGAGACACCCCATTGCAAGAATCCATGAAATTGCTGTGCTCTGCACATTAGGTATTTCATAAGAAACAAAATGGTATGCAAAGATGCACTCCATTACATCAACCCATGAAATAGCAATGCTCAGAACATAAAAGATTTCATGGGCCACAAAACAGGTTGCAAAGAGGCACTCATTGCACCAACCCGTGAAACTGCTATGCTCAAACCATTAGATGTTTCATAGGTCACAGATTAGGATGCAAAGATGTATCCACTTGTACCAGCCTTTTAAATTGCTGTACTCTGAACATTAAGGATTAGCTTCACAGAATGTCTGAAACTGAGACTGTGATTGTTACTAGCATGTCCTACTATCTCCCCGTTCCTAACTCTTGCCCCCCACCCGTTAGCCACTTCTTATGTGACAATGTCATTACTGACTGTATCATTTACTACTTCTCCTACCCCATTCATCCTTATTCTTTCCCCTCTGTCCCCTCCTCCTCCCTTCCCCTGGTCTCTGTCCTGCCTCCCCTGATCTCCACTGCTCCTTGCTCTTCATAACCTCTGCCCATACTCTTTACTACTGATTGTAACTTGTTTGCATTGCTGCTAACCACATTGGTTCCTTGTTTTATACATTAACTGTCACTGCATATTTTATTCTGTAATTGCATATTGTATTCTTGTTGTTGCTTTTTCTGATGTGGAGCCTTTGTAAAGGAGTCTTCTGACTCAAAGGTTTGTAACTCCAAGACTTTAATAAATAAATAAATAAAATACATTTCAACAGCAGCTGGGAGAACCCAGTGCAAGTGGGTTGCCACTTACGAAACCATAGGTTGTTGCAGTTTTCCCATAGCTGGGCTATTCACAAAGGTAGGGCCAGATTATGACCGGCTCTATGATTTACGGGAGCTTGCAGGTGGCATTGCCTGGGAAATCCCCACAGTTGCGGAACACTGTTGCGGCTAGTGGGACCAGCCATAACATTATCCACAAGTGCTGCGGCTGTAAATATCAATCACCGTAGCTGCGGAGATTTCAGTACACAAATGGAGTTGCGGCATGGGATTTGGTCCAAAATCCTTTTGTGAATCTAGTCCATAGATGTTTCATGTGTCACAAAATGGGGTGCAAAGAGACACCCTGTTAAAACAACCTATGAAATTTAATGTTTAATGGGCCACAAATTGGGGTACAAAGAGGCACCTCATTAAACCAACCAATGTAATTCTTCACACATAGGATGTTTCATGGGATACAAAACTGGTGCAAAGAAGCAGTGTTGCACCAACCCATTAAATTGCTATGTTCAGAACATCAGATGTTTCGTGGATAACAGAACTGGGTACACATAGTCACAGAACTGCACCAACCCAAGGAATTGCTATGCTTAGAGCATTTGATGTGTCATGAGCCACAAAGTATATGCAGAGGGCCCTCTTTGCACCAAACTGTAAAATTGCCATGCTTAGAATATTACATGTTTCATGATCCAAAAAGCAGGATGCAAAGAGTTACCCTATTGCACCAGCCTATTAAATAACTGCTCAGAACATTAGATTATTAATGGGCCACAAAAGGGAGTGCAAATAGACATTGTGTTGCACCAAGCCATGAAATTGCTGTCCTCAGAACAGTATTATGTTTCATAGGTCACCAAATGTGGTGCAAAGAGGCATCCTTTTACACAAACATATGAAATTACTATGCTAAGATCATTAAATGTTTCAATGGGCCAAAAATTGGGGTACAAAGAAGTACCCCATTACAACAAGAAATGTAATTCCTATGTGTAGCACATATGTTTCATAGGCTAAAAAAAATAGTGCAAAGAGGCACACTGTTGCACCAACCCATTAAATTGCTATGCTCTGAACATTAGGGGCCTGATATGGGCATGCCAGTTGGGCGGGGCTGTGGACAGGTGGCTAGCGTTAGTATACACTGGCATGTTCACACATGTCCACAGGCCTGTAGTTACATGGGTAGGGTATGCACCTCTATTGTGTACTTTCGGCCCATTAGTGCATAGATACTTCTGTTTGTAAATGTTTTAGTTAATCTGTATATAACTGCTTATTTTATGTTTATAGTTGTCATATATTGTTGTATAATTTTGTGATCTGTATTTTTGTACTTTTATGTTTTTTGTCACTGGACACTTCATGAAAATGGGCAATTTTGCTCACAGACCTTTCAGTATAACATAAAAACAAAACAAATACCTTCATATAAATAACATTGTGTTATCCTGTTTACATAAAATTGAGGTATATGTTACTAACCACTACTCCACCACCGTGTATCCAAATTATGCAATGCACTTAGTACTTTGAACATATACTTTCAGATATTTATTGTGCACATATTTAATATTCACCTGGTGCTTCAATATCAGCTCTAAGGATTTTTTTTCTGTCTTCCTTTTTGCTCCCCTGTTGCCACCTCACCTATTTGTCAATGGGGAGACATGTTTTTTTTTTTCTGTCTTTCTCCCCTAATTCCCGGGACTCCAGATCACAGTTGCGCATAAGTGTGGAGGTACGTATGTACTCAACTGCTCTTGTGACAGACCCTTCCACCTTAGCTTGGTGCTGCCACCTAGCCTCCACCGGGTGGCAGCTGAGAGCCAGGAAAACCCTACATCCCTCCCCAGAGGGGAGAGCTGGCTTGCACCTGCTTGATCCTGCTCCTCGCGCTCCCCCCCAGCTGACCCCTGGTAGCCCAAGCTTGGGACTAACATGGTGTGAGGTGTGGTATTCAATGCCTCAACCCTCAGTGCCATCAGGCTGGCCAGCTCAACGGAATTTTTTAAAATAGTTTTTAATTTCCTAAGTTTTACAGTAATGATTTGCTCAGATATTCATACCTTGGATCTATGTATATTTTAAGTACTTTCTTTTCTCATCAATCATTTGTTCAAGAAGTTCAGACTTCCTATGTAGGTAAAACATTATATTCATATGTTTACAGCCTATTGCTAGCAAGGAATCCACGAGTGTACTTCATAGTATCGCTGTCATAGTTAATGCATTACTCAGTTATTATTTTTGTCTGAAGTTCTATTACATTTTGATTAAAGTAGACTTTCAACCCTGTTAGTTAGTTAGTTAGTTAGTTAGTTAGTTAGTTAGTTAGTTAATTAGTTAGTTAAAATCTTTATTTTTACACAAGAAGGTGGAAATACAACCATTAGGACATAGTCTTGTTTTCAAGGTGTTCCTGTTTAAGTTTACAAGAACCAGATTTTTCACAATATCATGAGTAGGTTAGTTATCACAATGAAAAAACAATTAAAAAAAGAAAAGATAAAAAGGTTAAGTTTCCTATATGTAACAGATAAGCTATAGAAAGTTACACCATTAATAATTTGTTTAATGTAAAACACAATAGTACAATACCAGATACACCAGATAATGTTCACAATAGTATTAAAGTAGACAAATTCAAACACTTATTCTTGTATACTTGTCTAATAATAAGAACAATCTGAATTTAAATCCTTTTTAACATGTCTATGAAAAATTGTTGAATGCATCTGTACTGCATCATCATATTTTTTCATTAAAGGCCATTGTTTATTAACATTATACGAGAAAGTCATGGTTCCATATTTGTTTATGGTCTTGTGAGTTAAAAAAGATTTTCAATGTTGCCTCTTAAATTGTGACTATTTTCTCTTTTAATTAATTTATCAAGTAAGTACACAGGCTTTCCTGTTTTAAGTATTTTATGCGTCAAACATGTCCATTTTAACTTTCTTTTATTTTCTAGATTTAACCAGTGTAAATTTGCATACATTGTGCAATGATACATAAGGTAATTGCATTTCAAGATGAACTTAGCCACACGATTGTACAGTCTGTCTAGTTTCAATAAGTTAGTCTTGTTTGTTAAAGTATTTATATAGGGAGTAAAAGTTGTTGTACAACAGACATTCTCATTTTATAGTTTAAACAAAGTTTTGTTCTTCTAAAAGCTCCTAATCTTGTATCTATCATTTTAATTAGGTTATTTATGTGACCCAGGGATGCATCCACCCAAATCCTAGGTATTTGTATACATTTAGTTGTTCTAGACTCACATTTTCTCTCGTTTTTATTGTAGTTTGTATTATTTTTTTTATTTTTACTTTAATGAGCCAAATATCACTGTTTGAGATTTTTTCTCATTAAAGACCAATTTGGAATTGGTAAACCAGTTGCTCAATACCCTAAAATCATGTTGGAGTAGTCTCTCCACTTCTTGTACTGTGTTGGCTGATGCCAGCAGAACTGTATCATCCGCATATAAGTGGAGATTAGTTTTATCCTTGTTTTGAGCCACTTGGTTTACATACACCAAGAACAATGTAGGGACCAAAATTGAGCCTTGAAGAACTCCCCTATTATTGGCAGTTTCTTAGATAATACATTTCCAATCAGAATCTCTTGATATCAGTTTTGTAAGTACTATAGGAATTAAACCATTGCAAAGTGTCCTCTGTGACCACAGTTTCTAATAATCTGTTGCTCATAATTCCATAATCCACCACATCAAATTCTTTAGATAAATCCATGAACAATGCTCCCAACCTCCAGGCCAGCATTTAGAGTAGTGGTAACCATGTTGACCCGGTTGGTGAGTGTAGTGTCTGTGGAGTACTCTAGTCTAAATCCACACTGAAACCTTGAAATTAATGTATATTTATCTAAGTATTCTCACAAATGCATCTGAACCAAAGCCTCTTAATTTTTTTAAAGCACGGATAAGAGCTCTCTTGGTCTATAGTTTGCTGGTTCCATTTTTTATCCCCCTTTGTATATTAGGATTATTGTAGCCAGCTTCCAAGGGCTTGGGAAATGACTCTCAATCATACTCCAGTTTAATAATTTTGTTATAACTGGGATTACAACCTCTGATGCATCTTTTAAAAATTTGGCTTCCAGGCCATTAGGGCCACAAGACTTTTTTTATATCTAATCTCATTATTTTTTTCCTTACTTGTTTACAAGAAATTTTCTTAAATCTGAACATAGGCCTGTCCAAGTTTATTTTTTCTGTTTGAATATTGTGGTATCCTTTAGTGCTACTGTATATTTAGGTACATTTACATGGAGTAAAGTTGTGAAGTAACTGTTTAACAGGTCAGCCAAAGTTTTTGGATTTTGTAATATACCATTTTGAATCATCTGAATGGGAGGTATGTTGTTTACTGGAGATTCAAGTGATTTTATTAATGCCCAATATTGACTTGGGTTAGTAGTTCCTTCAGCCTTAGTTGTGTAATAATTTTGTCTAATTATTTTTATTTGTTTTAACCTATTTCTTGCCAATTTGTAGTTATTCCATGTATCAGGGTCTAAACTTTTACTTGTGAGTTTCCATAAAAGGTTTTTGACTCAGATATCTTTTTTTAACTTCTCAGTTATCCAGGGGGCTTGCTTTTTAGTTTGAATTGTCTTAGTAAATGGTACAACTTTATCACATGCCTGTAAAAAATTTTGTATAAAGTATTCCATTGCCATGTCTAGGTCTGATGTCAAAATGGCTCCGTCCCAATTAACTTTGGCCAATTCTGTTAACAATTTTTCCTTAGTATAGAATTTGATGGATCTTGTTTCCTTTTTGATGATACTTGAACTGGTATACTGAATTTATTGGTCTATTATCTGAAAAGTGCCCTTAATTGTACTATGATCTCCTAAGATAGGTTGCTCTATTTATATTACCAATGTCTGTACTATAATCAGCCAATGAATTCATGCCACTGTCTAGGTTTATATACACATACACATATATATATATATATATATATATATATATACATCTTGATAAACAGTCATTAATTTCTACTTTCAGCACAGGTATCTTGGCATTTCTAAGTGTGTTTAGAAATTATGTTGGTTTCTTATAGGGTCATCACTGATTTATAACTAGGACATACTTGTAATTCAGACCTTTCTGTAATTCATTCATCATCTGCCATTTCAACAATTTTCCCAGTGCAATGTTATTGCCTTCACATTTCTCCCAGTGCTAGATCAGTAAACATACATGCTAATGCCCCACTGGAAACTACACCACAATTGCCATGACTGTGTTTGCATTAATTATGACAGCCATATTATCCAGAAATCAATTAGTTATGGTAGTAAATTCTATGGATAACAGTCAATGGTTGTTCCAACCTTTCCATTCTCTATCAGAATTTCTATTGCAATATACATAAACCTTCTTTTTTAGATTGTAAGGAATATCCTGCCTGTAACCAGATGTGCCAAAGTACTGCCAAATATTTATATGCACTGTTCATTTCTTTATCTAAAAGCAAAATTAATAATTAATATTTCCTATTTCTTGCCTACAATATGTATACTTATTGTAACATTATTTTAACCAGTCATAATATTTGATATCCTGAGAACACTTTGCAATATCCTATTAGAATTTTTTTTACCTTTTTTTATTGCAACATACATGTGTTTGTATATATCTGTTTTGATTTTACCACTGTATTACAAAAACAAGTTCTCTCTCTCTCTCTCTCAGCCTCTGTATCCTGTGTCTGTTTCCTCTGATGTCACACCCTCCTTGTTCTCTTTTCCTCCTTTCCCTCTTTTGCTTCCCTTTCCCCTGCTTGTCTCTGAACTTTGCTCTGATACCCACTCTCCTTGCCTACTACCTGTCTCTGCCTCACCCCATTCCCAGAATTTATCTTTATGCTGCTTAGTCTTATAGACCTAAATTTGCAATTGTATATGCCTAGCAAATACACCATTATCAAAGGTTACATTGCTCTGTAGTGCACTTGTATATATTGTTATGCTGTTTGTCAACTTTTTATGCTTTTTGTACATATTGTTGTGCTGTATATTGTTATGCTGTTTGTCTGCTTTGCATACTTGTTGTACATATTGTTGTGCTGTTTGTCAATTTTCTGCCACATTGTATTGCTATATTGTATATTTTGCATTGTTTATGGTCTGCTTGTTGAAGACCCCAGGTTGACTCTGAAAAAGGGACTGTAATTGTCTCAGTGGACTTACTAGGTCACCAAAACGCAAATAAATAAATAAGTGGGTGAACCTTCTCTTATAATCTTCTGAGTACCAAATAACACAGAATACATTCATAAATGAATCAAATCATACATATTTAACTTGTTAAAATATGTTGCTGAGTAAGACGTTTTGCCTTGTTGGCATACCAGGAGTGCTGTTCCTATATACTGGAATGTTACTTGTGAACAACATGCAAAACTATAATCCAAACTGTGCTTTTTATTTAGAGTTTACAGCTAAACTTTTTTTATAAATGATGCTAAATATCTATTATTGTTAGAGGAAGACACTCACCCTGCTTAATCAGAGAACCTCAAGGCACCTTGTTTGCCAACTGACAAGGACATGGGCAGCATGAGTAGTGCTAATTGTATAATGAATGTTATGCTGCTTAGAAGAAACCAGAACAGGCCAGCATGGGTGTCATGATGTCAGATGTCATAATGTCAGCAGCTTGAGATGTCATGAGCCACGCTTACCAGAACAGGCCCCACTCAGACAACTGAATTGTCGTGTGCCTGAAAACTGAGCTTATGTCAGCAAGAATCCCTTAAAGAGATAAAACCACCTTTTTTTATTTTTTGTACTCACTAAATCATATTGTCTTACTGACAAATGAACTGTACTCACTGATTCAAGAATAACCCATTACCATGGATCAGATTATAGTAATTATTAATGAATGTCAAAATAATTAGTGAAAATGTATAAATACATGTTGAATGCACCGAGTGAAAAAACATTTGGGTGAAGGGGGTTCCAATAGACTAGGCTAGTACAAAGGTAAACTAAACCATATCGTAAACAACAACAAAAAAATAAGCACAGTAGCAATTTAGAAGAAAGTTCACTCTTATCAGAGATACAAAAAGTGGTCAACTGATCATACTTTACAAAATACATCACAAAGTTAATGTGCAACATAAAAGAAGGATTTAGAAGGGCTCAACATTTCACATCCAGATGTGGCACTTTGTCAGGGCCTGTACTAAACATAGAAAAACTAACAGCATTTATAGTATAAAACAGGAATACTCCATGTGAAATAATCACAATTAATTAATTAGTTACTTAATTATTAGGCTCCAGAGAACAAGCTATCTTTGAAGCCTTTCAGGGTGGTTTCCTGATGCAGGGTGTCAATGATCCAACCAGGGATGGTGCTATACTGGACCTGGTACTGACCAATGGAGACCACATCCAGGAAATAAAGGTAGAAGACCCTCTAGTGGGCAACAACCACAAAGCAGTATGGTTCTATCTAGATTTGGGACATGAAATAAAAAGGACAAAAACTAAGGTGGCAGACTTCAGGAGGGCTGACTTTAGGAGGATGGGTGAGATCCTGAAGGAGCATCTTGCCAGGATCAGGCAGGAAATGGGGCAGAAGCAGAAGTAGTCCACTATAAGGATGGGTCTCATCGAGGCCACTAAAATATATACCAAGGTCCAAAGCAAGAAAGCCAGGCTTAAAACAACAGAGAGGTGGCAGCTAGAGTGAGGGAAAAGAGAGTGGCCTATCACAAGTATAAAAGCACCCTGAAGGGTGCAGACAGGGAGGCTTACTTGAAGAAGTCAAGGGATGCAGGCAGAGTTGTCAGAGTAGCAAAATTACAACTAGCTGAGGAGATAAGGGTAGAGGAAAAGGACTTCTTTAGGCATGAATTAGAAAAAAGGAATAGGAAAGATGGCTTAGTTAGACTGAAGGAGGGGGTGGGTGGGCTGAGATAGTTTGAGGCAAGCAGAAGTCCTAAATTAATACCTCTGCTCAGTCTTCACATGAGAAAGCGATGGACCATTGCCGCAGTGGAAAATTGGTGTGTGGAAAGGGGGGTGGGGGGAAACAGAGGGGCTGTCCATGGGGATTGTATTTTAAAGGCCTGCAGATCTCTTCAGGTGGATAAGGCGCCAGGGCCGGATGGTGTGCATCAGTGAGTCTTGAGGGAGCTAGCAGAAATTCTGGCTAGCTCCTTGGCAGACCTGTTTAACACCTCGCTCAAGACAGGACGAGTGCCAATGGACTGGAGAATGGCACACGTGGTGTCTCTCCACAAGCATGGACCCAGAGATGAACCAGTTTACTACAGACCAGTCACCCTCACCTCCATTATAGGTAAGCTGATGGAGACCATACTGAAGGAGAGGCAGGTAGACTTTCTGTTAGTAAGTGGTCTTCAGAATGGTAGACAGCATGGGTTTGTGTCAGAAAGATCCTATCAGACAAATCTGATAGACTTTTTCGACTGGGTCACCAAAACTGTGGACAGAGGCCAGACGGTTGATATCCTGTACCTGGATTTCAGCAAAGCATTTGACTTGGTGCCACATCATAGGCTGCTCAAAATGCTGGAGAGTATAGGAGTGGGGGCAAAGCTGGTAGGGTGGGTCAGGGACTGACTTCATGGTAGAAGTCAGAGATCGGTAGTTGGAGGTGAACTCTCAAAGCCTAGACCTGTAACCAGTGGAGTCCTACAGGGCTCAGTGCTTGGCCCAGTGTTGTTTAATATCTTTATTAGTGAAACAATAGATGGGATAAAGGGTAAAATCAACCTTTTCATGGATGACACCAAGCTCTGTGGGAGAGTGGACATGGAGGAATGGAGAAAGGAACTCAGGGAGGACCTGGTTAGGCTCAAAAAGTGATCAGGTATCTGGAAGCTGGCCTTTAACACCAAAAAGTGTAAGGTTATTTACCTGGGAGAAAATAACTCAGGGACAGAATAATAGCTGGGGGGTTCAGGTGACAAGGACAGAGGAGGAGAGTGATCTATGTTGGTCATCACTAAGGACCTGAAGCACTCTGCCCAGTGTGGTAAAGCAGCAGCAAAAGCCAACAGAATGCTAGGGTGCATAGTCAGAAGATTCACCTCAAGGAGAAGGGAGGTCCAAGTGCAGCTGTACAGATTGCTGGTGAGACCACAACTGGAGTACAAGGTGCAGTTCTGGCACCCTCACCTGAAAAGGGACATCAGTTTACTGTAGCCAGTGCAATGAAGAGCAACAAAGGTTGTTCAGGGCCTGCAGAACATCCTTATTAGAGAGGCTGAGGGACCTCAACATGTATTCTCTGGAGGAGAGAAGGGGGGGAGGATATGATTGAAATCTTTAAGTACCTCAACGATACATTATAAATAAGGTTAACACAGAAGGCATCCTCAACATCAGGGAAAATCAGAAAATGAGACACTCTCTCAAATTGGAGGGAGGAAAATTTAAAAGGGAGAAATAGAGGAACTTCTTCACTGAAAAAGTGGTATCTGGGTGGAATGAGCTCCCGGAGGAGGTGGTGGCATCAAGGACAGTGAACAGCTTCAAGAGGGGTGGGATGGGGTGAAAATGAGGATCAAAACAGGAGGAAGGGCTAAGGAAGGGGGCGAGGGGGGGGAACTAGAATCTAGGGGGGACGAGGAGGGTGGCAGCTCTAGTATACACAATACAAAGCTGCATACTAGAGCAGACTTGATAGACCAAAAATGGCCTTTATCTGCTGGCATTGTTGTATGTTTGTATGTAATTATATTTGCAAACAAACAGTTTAAAATTATTTGCACAGATTGTCAGGACATGTGCAGCTTCCAGTTAGAGTCCTTCAACTGACTGCTCTAATGTCTAAAAATGAAATAGTCTAATTATAATTTAATGCTTCAGTCTAAAAGACAGTTAACAATATTAGACAATCACATAATAATTTTAGACAGCTGATCAAAGTTTGGTCTTGGAGCTAGCTACTTCTTGTTACTTTCAATATATCATTGTTACAGACTTCCCAATACCAATTTTAGATGATGGGTTGTTATTTCCTCTGATTGATTATGGCCTGGTTATATATTCTTCTGCAAGCAACATAATGCTGTCTAGGGTAAGGGTGTTTCATAATTCTATTTGCAGATTTCAAGTGGATCTCCCTTACCGTACACATCACTGTGTTTTGCTTGATTCAGTTTCTTGTCTTTCTTTGGATAATCATATTAAATTATTGACATCAGGTTTCTTCAAAAAGTAGTCTTAGGACTAGTTCCACAAAGTAATCAGGTTATTCTTGTGCAATCATTTAATATCAGGTGTACGAGATCTTTTGTAAATCATGTTCTTCGTATTCCAATTATGAATAGCTTTTTGGGTCAACGATCCCTGGTTTATAGGGCAACAAGTTGGTACAACAAGTCATCTACATCTATTGCTACACATAAATCTATTGTCAGTTTCAAAAATGTTACGTTTTTACTACCTATTTTCTCAGTCCAGTTGTAGTAATTGTACTTAATTATTTTATAATGATGTATATTTATTGTATGTTTTTTATTGTTTTGTATGTACTAGACACTTACAAAAAAGGGGTTTTGCCCATTAAGATTTTCCAGTATAATAAAGAAAATGAAAATGAATTAAAAATGAAATAAAATACTGGTGTCTTGACTAATAAATTAAAGAAATGAAGAATAAAAAATAAAGAGGTTAATCAACAACAACAGACCACCAAATCATGCAAATTGCATGACCACTTTTTATCTATACAACAGTACAATAGCACAAGTGACTTTGGGAACTGTAAAATTCTGAAAGATTAAGAAAATAAATCAGATCCCAAAATATGCCAGCAACTATTGGTAAATTTTCTCTATACAGAATTATTGTGGCATATATGACATTTGGAACTGTAAGTATGGTTCCAAATCAAATTGATCATTCAGACCTTTCCCCTGGTGGCTTTAAGCTGATAGATCAAAAAACACTTCAAATTGTAAAATCTTAGTACTCAAGTCCCTACCCCTCGGTCCAACACAAATGTCTGCCCCATCTGCAGTCACATATCTCGGCTGAGGGAGGATGTTGCCAAACTCAAGGCTGAGATGGCTTGGATTAGGAGGACCTACTCCACTGCTCAGGGACCACCAAGTCCACCTCCGCTTCCTCAAAGGGTAACGGGTATGAGGAGTGGTTGGACAATAGTGGGCTCATGGAGGGTTAGGGTGGTGGAACATAAGCACATCCCAAATCTGATACCACTAGAGAACCCCTACACTGTACTGGCAGGCAAGACTGCCCCAAGGCACCAGATGTAGTGACTAGAATGTATGTGGAAGTCCCCCATGGTGGAAACCCCAAGAAGGGTGACAGAAGACCCCAGAGGAGGAGGAGGAAGTGAATCTTGGTGGGGGTCTCAATAGTTAGGGGGGGATACATTTGGGGACAGGAATGGATGAGGAGAGGGTGGTGGTAAGGTGCTTTCCTGGTGCCATGGCTTTAAGGGTGGAAGGAGGATTCTAAGGATTGCTGAGAAGGCAGGGCAAGAGGCAGATCTAGATGTCATTGTTCACTTGGGGACACGTGACCTGGCTGGGGAGAGGCCAGATGCAGTTCAGGAAGAGTTCAGGAAACTGGAGAGGGCTCTTAGACAAGTTGCACAATCTGTTACTTTTTTGGAGGTGCTACCTGTCCACGATGAGGGGGGTGACAGGAGGCTCTGCATCAGGAACATCAACTTATGGTTAAGGAAGTAGTGCAGAGAAGAGGGATTTGGATTCATTAGGGACTGGGGCTCCACCTGGAGGGATAGAGTCTGTATGGGGTGATGGCCTACATCCCTCCAGGAGGGGAACCGAGATCAATAATGAATAGTTTAAATGCTACATTAATAAACATTGGGGAGGGGGAATAAGGCCAGAAGGCATAGTCTGCCCCTCCCCCCACACACACACATGCTTACAGGGTCAGCAATGGGAATTCTTGAAGTCCCACAGGAAACAAACACAAATAGGAAACCAAGAGTGAGAAGGAAGGGGAAAGAGGAAAGACAATAGTGGGGGAAAAGGCAGGGACAAAAGCACAAGAAGAGGGGAGATGGCAGTATTAAATGGAGAGCCATGTGTGCAAATGCTCGAAGTCTGGCAACATGATGGTAGACCTAGAGGCCACCATGGCAGGAGGAGAACTAAACATAGTAGCAATTATAGAGATCGGGTGCAATGAAAACCAGGACTGGGAGGTAGCCATACCAGGGTATGTGCTAATCAGGAGGGACAGGGTATGAAACAAGGGAGGAAGGGTAGCTCATTACATGAGAGAGGACATAAAGGCCATAGAAATACAAGGGGGACAGAGTAAAGCAGAAACATAGAAACATAGAAACATAGACTTTGACAGCAGATAAGAACCACTTGGCCCACCTAGTCTGCCTATTTCCCTACCTAGAGGATAAGTTGCAGATCCTATTTAACCAACAGCCTATTTCTTCCTACCCCCCACAAAAATTGCCTTATGTCTAGCAGAGGTTCTGTGGGTCACCCAGGAGTTGGGTGAGGGGCGCTATTATGATAGGGGTGATCTACAGATCTCCAGCACAGGGAGAGGAAGGAGATAAGGATATGACAGATAAAATACAAGGCGTGGCTAACAAGCATGAGGTACTGCTAGTGGGGGACTTCAATTTACCAGATGTGGCTTGAAGGCTACTTGCTACAGCAACAGTTAGAGGTAGGGAAATCCTAGACTCCATGCAGGGGGCATACCTCAGACAACTAGTTGAAGAACCCACTCATGAGGGGGCATTACTGGACCTGGTACTGTCAAACAGGGACAGTGTTACTGACATCACAGTGGGAAACCACCAAGGGACCAGTGGTCATTGTACGGTGTGGTTCATCATAAGCACAGGGTCAGAACCGAGCCATACTAAGACGAGGGTCCTGGACTTCAGGAGGGCTGAGTTCAAAAAAATGGTAGAGTGCCTTAGGGAAGCCCTAGCAGGAATATGGAATAAGGGTGGGTTAGAGGAAAAGTGAGCAAGAATAAAGCAGGCCATTGAGAAGGCAATAAACCTCTGTTTCAAGCAGGTTACTAAGAGGAAAAGAAGAAAGAGACTGCTATGTTTCTCCAAGGAAGCAGCTAAGAAGGTAAAGAAAAAGACGCAGGCATTCAAAAGGTACAAGATGACACAGAAGGAAGAGGATAGGGAGAGTTATCTGGAGAAATAAAGCAGAGGCAGGGAAGGCAGTTGGAAGAGCTAAAGCACAAAGGAAAACATTGTAAAATCAGCAAAAAAGGGTGATAAAACTTTCTTCAGGTACATAAGTGAAAAGAAAAGCAAAGCAGAGATAGTAAGTCTAAAAAGGGGGAGTGTGAAAGAGGACCAGAAGAAAGCTGACATACTGAACAAGTACTTTTGTTCAGTATTCTAAAAGGAATGGGTGGGTGACAGACCACAGATAGTGCAAAAGTGTATTAAGGGGAGGGAGGTGGACACTAGCCTTTTTACAGAGGAGAGAGTCCACTAAAAGTAGACAAGGCTATGGGGCCAGATGGGTTTCATAGAATCATACTATGCTTCTGGTTAAAAAAAAAAATAAAAATAGAATCATAGAAACTTGGCGGCAGAAAAGGACCTCACTGGCCCCTGTCTGCCCCTCCCCCCATTACACAACCCTCCTCCCTCTGGAACCACCCTCCCCCTGCTATTCAGCTCCATATGTCTATCCCATACCCTCTTGAATCCCTCCACCATTTCAGCTCCTACCACCTTCTCTGGCAGTCCATTCCATGCCTCTGCCACCCTCTCTATGAAGAATCATCCCCTCACATTGCCTATGTACCTTCCTCCCTGCAGTCTTAGGCTGTGCCCTCCCGTTACAGCCCCCTCCTTCCTTTTAAGTAAACACCCTTCCTTTACTTTGTTGATCCCCTTTACATACTTAAAAGTTTCAATCATGTTCCCTCTCTCCAATGTGTACAGATCCAGTTCCTTATATCTCTGCTTGTATGTCTTCCCTTGCATACCCTGCACCATCCCAGTTGCCCTTCTCTTAACTCTCTCGATCCCATCTATGTCCTTTTGCAGGTGTAGCCTCCAGAAGTGGACTCCGTACTCCAGGTGTGGTCTTACCATGGCTTAGTAGAGGGGCATAAGTACCTCCCTCCTTCTACTAGTAATGCCTCTGCCAATCTATGCCAACATTCCATTGGCTTTCCCCACAGCCCTGCTACATTGGTTTCACACTTTAAGGTTACATGATACTATAATCCCCAGATCCCTCTCCTACTTCCTTTCTTTGATGTCCTCCCCACCAAGGGCATATCTTGTTCTCAGGTTCCTGCACCCCAACTGCATCACAGCACACTTTTTGGCATTGAATTTCAGTTGCCAGGTCTCTGACCAGCCCTCAAGAGTCTTCGGTCCTGCCTCATGTCTTCCACCCTCCTGCGGTGTCCACCCTATTGCAGGATTTTGTATCATCAACAGACAGACACACCCTTCCCCTCAGCCCCGCCACTATTTTTCTGATGTAAATATTAAAAAGAAGGGGTCCCAGCACTGACCCCTGGGGCACCCCACTCATCACCCCCCAGTCATGGAGTACACCCCATTTACCACCACTCTCTGGCTTCTGCTCACCAACCAGTTCTCTGCCCACCTAGTTATTATCCCACCTGCCCCTACACTTTGCAGCTTGCTCACCAACCTTCTGTGAGGGATGGTGTCAAAGGCCTTACTGAAGTCCAGATAGGCTACATCCACCATCCCTCCCTGGTCAACCACCTGCATCACCCAATCGAAAAACTCCATCAAGTTTGCTGGCATGACTTCCCTTTTGTGAAGTCATGCTGCCTGTCATCTTGCAAGCCACTATCCTCCATGAAGTCCACCACTCTCTCTTTTATGAGTGCCACCATGATATTCCCGACCACTGAAGTGAGGCTGGCCAGGTGATAGTTCTCCGTCACCTCCCTACTACCATCCCTTGTGCAATGGCACTATGTGCACCCTCTTCCTGTCCTCTGACACCCTCTCGGAATCCAGAGACAAGTTGAATAGCCTCATCAGTGGTGCAGTCAGCTCCTCTTCCAGCTCCTGGATCACTCTTGGGTGCAACCCGTCCGGCCCCATTGCCTTATCCACCTTCAATCTGCCTAGTTCCTACCTAACTCTTTCTACACTGAACGGGTTTGGATCTACCCTTTTGTCCTCCCTCCCCTTTCCCCTAAGCTCAGGCCCCCTGCCCTCCTCCTCCTCCATAAATATCAAGCAAAAATACTTATTCAGCTCTTCTGATTTTTCAGTCCCTTCCAGTGTATCCCTCCTCCCCCTCAAGCCTTGCAATCCCCTGCCTTGCTTTCCTCCTTTCCCCACAAATCAAAAAAAGTTTTGTCCCCCATTTGGCCTGCTTAGCTATTCTCTCCTCATTGGCCACTTTTGCCCTCCTTATCTTCTGTCCTGCTAGTTTCCTCTTCTCTGTATAAGCCTCCCTGTCCTCCTCCCTTTGTGTCCTTTTATATTTTCTGGAAGCCTTCCTCCTGTCCACAACCACTCTTGCCACCTCCCTTGGAAACCAAAGTGGTCTCATCCTCTTTCTGCTCTTCCTTACCTTCTTTATACACATTTGTGTGGCTTTCAGCATACCACCTTTAATAGTTTCCCATAACTCCTCCACTTCCCTTATATTCTCTGTTACTGCCATCTCTTCCCTCACTATCCTTCTCATTCTGTGGAAGTTTGTGCTCCTGAAGTCCATGACTGTTGTGCTGGTTCAGTTTTCCTCCGTCCCTGTCCTTACCCCGAACCTTTCTGCCCTGTGATCACTTGTGTCCAGTACATCTCCTACCTGCACCTCCTCCACAATCTCCCCATTTGTCAGGACCACATCCAGCAGGTTGTTTTCCCTTGTTGACTCCCTGACCAGCTTCTGTAAGAATCCACCCTGCATAGCCTCTAGTATTTCTTTACTCCTAGCTGATACTGCATCTGAGATGCCCCCGTCCACATTTGGGAGGTTTCGGTCTCCCACCAAGAGTCATTCTCCTTTGAGGGCCATCCACATGACTACCTATATCAGCTGTCTATCCCCTTCCTCCCCCTGTGTAGGAAGTCTGTATACCACTCCCAGTCACAAGGATTCTCCAGTCCTTTTTTTCCAGTGTTACCCACAGGAGCTCTGTCTCCCTGTCTTCTTCCTACCCCTCGGTTACCCTTATGTCATTCTTGATGTATAGAGTGAATTCCCCCCCCATTCCTACCCACCTTGTCCCTTCAAAACAGCCTCTAGCACATAATAGCTGTCTCCAGGTATGATGTTCTGTCTACCAAGTCTCACTTATTGCTACTATGTCCAATCCTTCATTCCCCACAATGGCCTCCAAGTCCACCATTTTATTCCCCAAGCTCCAGGTATTAGCTGCTAATCCCTTCCATCAAATTCCCCCCCTTCCCTTGGGCATATTGGTGCCTAACATTGAATCCTTTTCCTGGGGGTGGGAGGCTGAAAGACCCCTGTCTCTCCTGTCTTTCGATGTGGCTTTTTTCCTACCCCCCTCCGATTTAGTTTAAACTATACATTTTCTCTATGAACTCTCCGAGTTTACTTTTCAGAACTGCCACTCCCTCCCTGTTTAGGTGCATTCTGTTCAGGGCAAATAGGCTCTCATCCTCCCATGTTGATCCCCATGTCCCCCACTAACCCATACCCCATCTGCCTGCACCATCCCACTAGCCATTGATTAAACTCCTTAATCCTCTGCCTCCTTGAAGTACTTACTTTTGGCACAGGCATCACTTCTGAAAAAGCTATAGATAGGAATCTCACACTTCTACAAAACCTTGCAAGCTCCCTGAATCTTGCCTGTACCGTCAACAAGCTATTCCCCTCCAAATCATTGGTGTCCAGGTGGAACACCAGGTGTGTTTTCCCATCCTGTTGTTTACCCCATGAGGGAATATGGTGTATTAGCTCTAGTGCCATTATGCCCAGCAGGCACTCACTCTAAACATCATTGCTCCTGCTACCACTGCCCCACATCTGATTCCCTTTATTATACTGAGTCCCCAATGAGCATGATCCTGACCCCCTTTTCCTTCTGTTTGTTCTTTAGCTCATTTATCCTTTCCCTAGCTCCTGGCATCCCTTTTACTTCCCCTTTCTCATTATTCCCTTTGTCCGTCTCATCACTCTGAGTCCTGAACCCCCCTGTGCTAGGGCTGCAAGTTTGGTTTACTGTAGCCCTGGAAATGCTCGAACTCTCCGAGTTCATCCTTGTCTGTGGCTTGCAAATGTTTTTAATAAAAATGTGAACTTTGGTTGCAAGTTAGCCCAAATCAAAAACCAGTTTTGTTTTGTTTTTTTATACCTCGCAGTTCCTCATCGCTGGAGCACATTCTCTGTATTTCTCCCAGAGTCCGCCCGACGTGGCACATTGAGAGGAGAGTCATGAGACAGTCTTGAAGCTGGTCTGTCATCCAGCCTTCCTTCAATTAGAAATTATTTGATTAGAGTCAGGAGGATTTCCCCACCACCCACTCTTCAGACAGGGAAGCAAGAAAATCAATCATTGGTGGAACAGGTCACACAAACACGTGGTTGAACATCATGATGCCTTAGACCTGCTCCACATTTTCCTTGTCATAGTGTTGAGTGTGGTGGTATGTGCAGGATGCTTGCTTAGCCTTGGAATCGTTTGTTGTCAGTCGAACACAAACAGATCTGATCACCAGAGAATCTAATCATTAGTCGTTCATTTGGTTTGTTTTTGAGAAAAAAAATTATATCTTATTCTTCAATTCATTATCTATAAAAAAAGGTACATTTGAGTGGACTGAGAGACTGAGTAGCTAGTGACTGATGATCAGGAGAAGGATACCTTGAGGAGCACGTTTTACTGAAATTTCAGTTCTTGGCTCTGGTTCTTCATTCAAAGTTCCTTGCTTTCGCTGGGAATCAGTCTTCTTTGGAATCAGATCATATATTTTTTATTTAAAAACAAGCTAGGGCTGTGGCAAAAAAAAAAAAGTAAAGATTGTCACAAGTACTACTTGTTTTTTTTTTCTCCAACATCCTATAATGTACTTACTAGTACAGTACTACTACTACTAACAATTTGAATAATTCTGAATCTGTCGAAGTAGTACTCAGGGGTTGGGGGGGGCATGAGTATATACATTCTTCTTTACTAACAAAAAGTATGAGTCAAAAAATAAAAAAGTAAGGATTGTACTACTGACCTGTTAGGGAAAGAAATTCCTGTGTTCCCAAGTACACACAACAGACAACACACCTATTTTAGTATAGTGCTTTACTGACCTATTTGGGATAATAATACCCTGTTTTCACAACTACTAGACAAAGCCATCAGTATTGTATTTACCTGTTAGGGAACAAATCTCCCTGTGTTTTACTACTTAAAGTAATTGACTCAATGCAGCCAGCAGTGCTGTATTTACCTATTTGGGATCATTAAATATTCCTGTGTTTTACTACTTAAAGTACTTGACTCGATGCAGCCATTAGTGCTGTACTGACCTGTTAGGGAACAAATATCCCTGTGTCTTACTACTTAAAGTATTTGACTCGACACAGGCAGCAGTGCTGTGTTCACCTGCTAGGGAACAAATATCCCTGTGTCTTACTACTTAAAGTAGCTGACTCAACACAGCCAGCAGTGCTGTATTTACCTGTTAGGGAGAAAATATCCCTGTGTGTTACTACTTAAAGTATTTGACTCGATGCAGCCTGCAGTGCTGTATTTACCTGCTAAGGAACAGATATCCCTGTGTCTTACTACTTAAAGTATTTGACTTGACACAGCCAGCAGTGCTGTGTTTACCTGTTAGGGAGAAAATATCTTTGTGTGTTACTACTTAAAGTACTTGACTCAACACAGCCATGAGTGGTTAAAAAAAAGCAGCACTTCTCAGGCAATCCAGGCAACAGTGACAACAGTACAGAAAATTCAGGACATTGCAGGAGTAACCCATCATGGTACTCAGAGGATGAACACAAGGGCCATGATAGTGCATCAGCCAGTCTTAGCAAGCATAGTGATGGATGATGATGAGGATGAGGAGGAGAAGACAGATGAGAGAGAGAGGGGGAAATCAGTGGAACAGATCTTGAGTTTGTAGTAGATAAGGCAGCAGTCAGTATGTCAAGTAGCAGTAGCACTGGGGAGTGGGATGAAGAGGAGGAATACAGGGGCAGAAAAAGAACAAAAAAGAGTTCTTGGAAGGATGGTGGTGGTGTTAAAAAACATTAATGATAGTGGGGCATAAGGAGAGTCAGAGACCCACACATGCAGAGAAACAACAGAGGACAGAAGATGGACAGTCTTCACGAAGGGAAGAAAGAGATACATTTCAACCAGTCAGAGAGGCTGTGCATCAAAAAGACATGCAGATGGGCATGGAAAGACCTCAAAGAGATAGTGGAAGTAGTAGTGGCTGTGGTGGTGCCAATGGTAGTGTTGAACATATCCTTCCCATAAGCAATAGTGCAACAAAATCTGTGAAATATGTTGTGTGGGATTTTTTCACACAAGATAAATTATCTGGCAGCCATGTGGTTTGCAAATAATGCAAAACAAAATGAAGTCATGGTAAAGTGGGTACTCAACTGGGAACATCAAGAATGATAAGACATATGAACAAGTCTCACATTTCTCAGTATCAAAAAGAACAAAAGGAGCACACACAAGTTGTTGCACTGTTGCACTCTGCTGAGGAGGATGATGATATGGATGTATACCAAGGTCATGGTGATGATGTAATTGATGCGGAGTTGGAGGATGATGAAAGTCTGACTTCCAGTCAAAGCACAACATCTTCAATTTTACATTTCTTTACCCCTCTGAGCCCACCACCACAGCCTGCCAGGAGTCATAAACCATCAATGTCCATGACATCCACCCTTTGTGGTGGTAAAAGTCAAGGGAAGCTACCAAGAAAATCTACTGATATCAGCAAGTGTAGCAGTCATCAAATTTCACTGAAAGACTGTTTTGAGCGGTCACAGATATATAAGCCCTATATAAGCCCAACAGGCCTGAGGCAAGGCGATTAACAAAGGAAATTGGAGAGATGATAGCCACTGACTTGCTACCATTCTCCTTAATGTCTAACCCAGGTTTTAAAGCACTAATGGAAATCGCTGTGCCCAAATATCAAGTCCCCAGCTGGACCTACTTCTCAACTGTTGCCATCCCAGACTTGTATGACGCTGTTCGTAACAGTGTGTTTGAGTTTTTTAACGGTTCAGTGGGCAAAAAGATCCATATCACAACACATATGTGGACCAGAGGCCAGACAACTGACTATATGGCTGTGACTGGCCTTTGGGTAAACTTTCCTCCCACCATCTCATCATCATGTAGTGGCACTGGTGGCAGTAGCATCAGCAGCAGCAAAAAGCAAGGGTCTTTCTCTGTTCGCAGACAGGCAGCATTATGTATTTACGGTTTTGAAAAAGATTTCAAAGCAGAACATCTTCTGGAGGGCCTTGAAGAAAAGTTTGCTGAGTGGCTAACTCTAGAGTCCTTGCAATCAGAGTTTATAGTGTCTGACAATGCTTCTAATATTGTGAAAGCAGTAAGGCTTGGTAATTTTACACACGTACATTGCTTTGTGCACACTGTTAACTTGGTGGTGAAAGACTTTATCAGTGAGAACCAAAATGCTCTGCACTTGATTGCAGCTGCCCGCACTGTGTGCACCCACTTTAGCCATTCTGTTAAAGCCAGAGAGTTGTTGTGGCAGATTCAAATAGAAAACAGCCTCCCTCTCCACCAGATGATCCAGGAAGTTCTAACCAGGTGGAATTCCACCTACTATATGATTCAGAGAATAACTGAGCAACAGAAAGCCATCCATCAATATGCAGTCCAACATGGTATTGGGAAAGGAGATGTGAATATCAGCCCCAATCAGTGGCATCTGATGGAGAATCTTGCTTGTCTTCTTAAAACCTTTAAGGAGGCTACACGAGTGGTGAGCTCTGATGGTGCTTGGCTAAACCAGATATTATCCTTAATCTCACTCATCAGAATGAGACTGGAGAGTCTTGAGTCACAGTTCCTTGACACTGATGACATCAATGCTGCATCCCTTGTGGGAAAAATGTTGAAAACATTACTGGCTGATGAGCGAATTTTAAATATGTGCAATGCAGAACATTACAGTTTGGCTACACTTCTCGATCCTCGGTTTAAGGATACAATTGAGACATTCTTCAAATCACACGACTTTAAAGACCTAGAATACTAACGTAAACTGTTAATTGAGAAAGTGTCAGCAGATATAGTTGAGAAAAGTAATACATCATCAGTGCCCTTGTGGCAACATTCAAATTTTGAACAAGTCAATAGAACATAAGAACATCCAAAATCTAAAAAAAAAAACCAAATTCTTTTGTGCATGGTACTATTTCACTTGCCTTAATAAACACAAGAAGTTTAAGAAACAAAATAGAAGAGCTTAACAATTTCCTAGTAACTAATCGAACTGCAATTCACAGGGTCACTGAGACTTGGTTCCAAAACAATGAATGGAACATGGATATACCAGGATATACAAAAATATGTAAAAATAGAACTAACAGATCAGGTGGAGGGATTGCCCTTTATGTTGATGAAAAATGCACAGTAACTTCATAAAAAAATTCAGGAAATACTACATCTGAAATACTTTGGGCTAAGATTAATCTTCATAATAAACCATTGACTTTGGGATTATGTTATCATCCACCAAACCTAAAAGTAGAAGAACCCCATATTTTCCTCACAGAACTGGAACATACAGAGGTTGATGGAGACTATATTCTGATGGGAGACTTCAACTTCTCATCTAACTGGGGACCTGTTGGAAGGACATAGCACCTGTGAAAACAGACTCATTGACATTATGATTGCAAATAATTTAGAACAATTAGTGAAAAAACACACTAGAGAAAATAAAATACTTGATGTTGTTTTCACTAATATTCAGACAGGTATAACCATTCCCAAAATCCTGCCTCCATTAGGTGATAGTGACCACCAAATAGCTGAATTTAAATTAGAAATCAAAAATCAAAGTGCTAGGGGTATTACAACAGTTAAAGACTTTCACAAAGCCAACTATGTGGAAATTAGAAAATATATGGCTACGTCGGATTGGGAAAGGGACCTTGAAGGTTTAAACCTTATAAATACCTGGGAAGGTATCAACAACAAAATCCAATTTTGCATAAATAAGTGGGTCCCTCATAGGAAAAAAAATATCATAACAACAAAAGATTACCCCTATGGTGGAATAATAAGATAAAAAAAACTTATTAATAGGAAAAAGAAACTGTACAAAAAAATTAACTAATAATCCTAATGAAAGAACAAGGAATAATTCTAAATCTCTCATAAAATAAAAACTTCCATTAGAAAAGCAAAAAAAAAGCATTTGAATTAAAATAGTTATTAATACTAAAGATAATAAAAAACACATTTTCAATTACATAGGTTTCCTAAAAGGTAATCAAAAGACCATTGGTCCTATTGTGACTTCTAATGGAGTTATCTCCAATGAGTAAGATATGGCATCAGAACTCAATAAACATGTTATCAGTGTATTTAAAACTAAAGAACAAATAACAAAAACACTACCCATAGACTCAGATAAATTCAAAGATTTCACTACACATGAGGTATCATCAATCATAGGTTCCATAAAACCCAATGGTTCAGCAGGCCCAGATGACATACCTCCAAAATTCCTAAAAGAAGTAGCACCAGTAATACTAAGACCTCTTGTTAAACTATTTAATAAATCAATATATGAAGGCGAATACTACCACATTGGAAAGAGGCCAAAGTCAATTCCATATTCAAAGGTGGTGATAAATCAAAAGTGAATAACTATAGACCAATCAGTCTCACTTCTGTTATAGGAAAACTAATGGAGTGACTCCTACTACATAAAATGACCAAACACATTAAAACGAAAGGCCTGGTGGACATAACGCAACATGGGTTTATTAAAAACAGATCATGCCTTACAAATTTGTTGGAATATTTTGAGCCTATAAGTGCAGCAGTTGATAAGGGTATGTCAGTCGATGTGCTCTTCTTGGATTACAGCAAGGCATTTGATACAGTATCCCATAAAATAATCATTGAACACCTCATTAAAACTGACATTCACCCCTACATAGATAACTGGATTATTTCATGGCTGGAGGGAAGAAAACACAGAGTAGTAATTTGTGGATATGAATCTGATATTAGCAGTGTCATTAGTGGTGTGCCACAGAGTTCTGTTTTGAGACCTATTCTATTCAATATACTAATATAATCTATGCAGACTAATAACCTAGCTTGAATGTGTAAGTATGAAGATGACTGCAAAATTGGTGCAGTCATTACAGACCTAGAATCATGTGAACAGTTTCAGGATAACATTAAACAACTAAATTCCTGGGCAAAACAAAATCTTATGGAGTTTAATGTGTGTAAGTGTAAAGTTATGCACTTCAGAAACATAGAAACATAGAAGTTGATGGCGGATAAGGACCGCAAGGCCCATCCAGTCTGCCCATTTCTTTTTCTGCCTTATGAATGTGCTATCGGCCTTTGCTATGTCAATGGCCTACCTATTCATACTCATCTGTATTGCTCTCTTATGCCTATCCCATGTCTGTTTGAAGCCTTGCATTGTATTCATATCCACCACTTCCTGAGGTAGGCAGTTCTATGCATCCACCACCCTTTCTGTGAAAAAGAACTTCCTCACATTACCCCTTAATCAGCCTCCCTCTAATCCCATGCTGTGTCCTCTTGTCCTGCTATTTCTCTTATATTGAAACATGTTAGACTTTTTCACCTTGTTAATGCCCTTAAGGTGTTTGAATGTTTCAATCATATCACCTCTCTCCCTCCTTTGCTCCAGGGTATACATATTGAACTCTGTTAATCTGTCCTCATATGTTTTCTGATGCAGACTCTGCACCATTTTGGTTGCCTTTCTCTGGACTGCCTCAATTTGGTTAATGTCCTTGTGAAGGTGTGGGCACCAGTACCGCATGCAGTAGTCCAGATGGGGCCTAACCAGTGCCTTGTAAAGAGGGATTATTACCTCCCTCTTCTGACTTGTGATATCCCTACTAATACACCCCAACGTCCCTCTAGCCTTACCTACTGCTTTAGTGGTCTGCTTGGATAATTTCAGGTCATCAGTGATGAATGATGCCCAAGTCTCTTTCTTCCCTTCTGACTGCCAGCAACTCCCCTCCCAGCCTATAGGTGGCTTCAGGGTTTCTCTTCCCTATGTGCATGATCTTGCACTTATTTGCGTTAAACTCCAGTTGCCACTCTTCTGACCATTTTGCTAGTTTATCCAGATCTCTTCTCATTCTGCCCACCCCATCTGGATCATCTACTCTGTTGCAGATCTTGGTGTCATCTACAAACAGACAAACTTTACCCTCCAGTCCTTCTGCAATGTCACTGATGAAGATATTGAAGAGGACTGGCCCCAGGACTGATCCCTTAGGTACCCCACTTGTGACTTGCATCTCTTCTGACTGTATACCATTTACCACCACTCTCTGTTTTCTGCCTGTCAACAGTTTGCAACCCAGTTGACCAACTTCTGACCCACCTAAGCCTACCCAGTTTATTAATCAATCTTCTATGTGGAACAGTATTGAAAGCTTTGCTGAAGTCAAGGTAGGTGACATCAACTGCTCCCCCTTGGTCCACCACTCTGGTTACCCAGTCAAAAAAATCTATGAGATTAGTTTGACAGGACCTTCCTTTTGTAAATCCATGCCATCTTGGATCCTGTGCTCCTATGGATTCCAGGTGTTGCACTATCCTTTCCTTAAAGAGTGCCTCCATAATCTTGCCCACTACTGAGGTAAGACTGACTGGTCTGTAGTTCCCTGCCTCCTCCCTGCTGCTACTTTTGTGGAGCAGGATGACATGAGCTCTTATCCAGTCTTCTGGGACCTCTCCTGTGCTCAGAGACTCACTAAACAGTTCTGATAATGGCTCTGCTAGTTCCACCCTTAGCTTCTTTAGTACCTTGGGATATATGCCATCAGGTCCCATTGCCTTGTCCACCCTAAGCTTATCGAGCTCTTGCAGGACCCTTTCTTTTGTGAAGGGACTAGTGCACACCTCCCTCCTCCCTTCCCCCGTGTCCATGGTGCTGAGCTGTGGGCCCTGCCCTACCTTCTCTTCAGTAAATACTGAGAGAAGTATCTTTTAGGATAGATGCTTTTACATGGTCCTCCTCCTCTCATGCCCCCTTATCCCCTTTGATCTTAGTAATACCCCTCTGGACTTTCTCCTTTCACTAATGTATCTATAGAAAGTCTTGTCACCTTCTTTTACTGTTTGTGCTAGTGTTTTCTCGGTTTGGACCTTTGCCTGCCTTCCCTGCTTCCCTTAGGGAAGTTTGGTATGCTTCCCTGTCTTTATCCTGCTGCGTTCCCTTATATTTCCTGAAGGCCAGCCTTTGGCTCTGACCCTTTCTGCTGCTGTTTTTGAGAACCAAAGTGGTTTCCTTCTTCTTTTGCACTTCCTTTTCTCTCTAACAGAATGGGATGTTGCTTCAAGTATTGCATATTTAATGTTTGCCCACTTTGCCTGAACCCCCTCACCTGTATTTCTTTTTGCCAGGGCTAGCTTAACTCTGTTGTCGATCTTATCAGAGTCAGCTCCTCTGAAGTCCCATATTTTTGCCTTGGAATGGGATGATTTAGTTCTAGTGGCCAAATTGAACCATCCCATGTGATGGTCACTGGCCCCCAGGTGACCTTCTACTTGTTGATCTGTGATCCTTTCCCTGTTAGTCAGTATTAGATCTAGGATTGCCCTGTCTCTTGTGGGTTGTTGTACCAGTTGTTTGAGGCCCTCCCCCTGCAGGGAATCCACCATGTGTCTAGTTCTGGCAGATGTTTCTGCTGGTATTGATCAATCTGTATCTGGCATGTTGAAGTCTCCCATTATCAGAACCTCCCATTTAGCTGTCATGTTTTGTATATCTTCTAACAGTAATGTGTCTATGCCCTCCCCCTGGTCTGGAGGCCTGTACACAAGCCCAGTTCATATGGCTGTCCCATTACCTGTTTCCAGGGTAACCCAGTTCTTCTGGCTCCTTATGTGTATTCTAAATTTCTGTAGCTTTGATATTTTCATTGACATAAAGGGCCACCCCCCCTTTTGCATGTTGGTCTCTTCTGAACAGTACATAGCCAGGTACTGAAGTTTCCCAAGTGTGGTTACTGGTAAACCATGTCTCATTAATGGCTACTATGTCCAGTTTAGCCTCTGTCATTACTGCCTGCAGGTCTGGGATCTTGTTTCCCAGACTGCGTGCAGTGTGTATGACTTTCCATTGGCCAGATTTCGGTATGTTAGTTGTTGGGTGAGGTCTGGCTTTTCCCCTGTGCGTTGTATGGGGAGGCGGACATTTTTCCTTTCCTGGTGATGCAAATGAACTACAAACATGCTGAACTCCTATTTGACCAGTAGCTGAGGGGGGAGGAGTGTTCTTCCCATTCGATGTATGGGGTGCTGCACCCCACTCCTCATTTGCTAGTTTAAATACTCTGCAAAGACATCAAACTTCTGCCCTAATGCACTGACTTCCTCCTTAGTCAGATGCAGTCCATCAAATTTAAGGAACTTTCACTCCCAAAACTGTTGCCAGTTCCCTACAAATTTGTGTCTTTTTTCCTGGCACCAGCCCTTGAGCCACATGTTTAGCTCCCCATCTCCCCTTTTCTAACCTTCTGTCCATCTGCCCCCCTCTCCCAGACTGGCAGGATCTCAAAGAAGGAGATGCAGGACAAAATTTATGATAGTTTGTCACCCAGCCTGGTCAAGTGTTCCTTGGTCTCCACAACTGACCGGCTGGTGAGATCATTAGTCTCTATGTGTACCAGGACTTCAATGTTTTCTCCTACTCCCTGAACAATTTTAGCAATGCGGTCAGTGTCTCTCCAAGCTGATGTACCTGGGAGACATCTGACAATTTCCCCTGGCTGGAGATACTTATCAACTCCCCGAATCATGGAGTCTCCTATGAGCAGAAGTTTTTTGGATTTCCTTTTTGATTTTTTTGTATTGGTTCCTGTTTTGGGTGAGTTTTGTTGTGCTAGCTCCTGTGCTACAGTGTCCTGCTCTGCAGTGTCCTCTGCCTCTTTGTTTGATTTCAGAGATAGCAGCAGATATCTGTTTGTAGTTTTTCTATGTTTGTGGAGATGATATGTTGGAGAGCACCGAGTGATGGGGCACCCAATTTGCCACTCCTAACCACCTGCCAACTTCCCGGACCAACTACCCTCTGTGGTTGAGGTGCTTCTGTTGGATATTGGGGAAATGGTGGATGGTTCTTATAATATATTTCCTCTTGAATATGCACTTTGAGGCACGCAATCTCTGTCCATGCTGCCTGGAGCTGAGCCCTTAGATCTCCAGTGGCCCAGCATGTAGGACAGTGTCCTAAATCCTGTAAAACTGCCCTTCTGAAAAGTGTTCCACAGTACCTGCAGTTAATGATATCAATTCCAGATAAGCTGTTGGGTTTATAACCTGGTCAGAGTAATTAGAAGGAAGAAAATGAAAGCAAAAGTTTGATTTTGTGTTTTGTTTTGCTTGTTTTTGTATAACTTGTTATAACAAGTTAAATTACTAGTGCTCCTGTAAATGAGGTCACTGTGTGCATACCCCTCTGATCCTACCCTTTCTGCTTTGCTACAGGAAATGTCATGACTGTGCTACCCTATAAAAGGAGTGTAGAGTGGGGTGGTTGGGGATGGGGGTGGGTAGTTGGGCCCTTCCCCTGCCAAAAAAGAAGAACCATGGATGAAAGAAACAATGAGGTAAGAGCAGAAACAATCAGCCAGCAACAAATGCAGTAGCCCTGAACGCTTATCCTAATGATAGATTAAACTGTAAAACCTGTAAAGCATCACCTGTAATAATTTCACAGAAGATATACTCTGCAAGAAACACTTTGCTACAGAGAAAAATAAAGCAGTAACAGAAGATATACCTTGCAAAAGACAATTTGAATCAGAAGATTACAGCAGTAATCTGCAAGCACACACCTGTGGGCACTGCCTGTAATTATGTAGCAGAAGGTATAGCCAGCAACAACAATTTGAATCAGAGAAAAATAAAGCAATAAAATGTTAGCAATAAACAGTAACAATCCCTGTGAGTATAAAATAAAAATAACAACACACAGTAAATCTGCCTAGCCAAAAGAAGCCTTAATCCTTTTTCTTGCTCTAGTAACGTTATTTGCTCTGTCCTTTCAAGCAACCTAGAAGAAAAGAGCTCAGGTGAAGCTAGGTGCCTTGGCCAGCAAACCTAGTCTTCTTAGTCTTTGGTCATAATAATCCAAAATACACATATACACTGACAACCACATACTAGAAACAACTTCTAGTGAGAAAGACCTAGGCATATACATTGCCAATGACTTATGCTTTAATACACATATCAAACAAAAAGCTAAACATTGCCACAAAATATTGGGCTGTATTTTTCGTAACATCAAAAGCAGAGAGGAAAATGTGATCATTCCTCTATAAAAAAGCTTGGTTAGACCTCACTTAGAATATTGTACCCAGTTTTGTTCCCCACAAACTATGAGGGATGAAAACATAACTGAAAAAAATCCAGAGAAAAACTACAAAAAAAAGTTAAAAGAATGCATACTGTAGGTTACAAGGAAAGACTAAGAAAATTGGGACTATAGTCTATGAAATACAGAAGGATCAGAGGTGACCTATGTCTTGCCTACAAAGCGATGAATGATCAATTCCTAAAAGAGACTATTGGAATAACATGCCAAGCTAAAATCAAATATACTCGATCCCACAATCAGCAAATGATGGGTGGAAAAAATATTACAGTAAAAAGAGCAAAATGGTTTACACAAACAATAATAAATAGATGGAACACATTACCACAAGCTATAATTGAGAGCGAC
Source organism: Neoceratodus forsteri (assembly GCA_016271365.2). NCBI lineage: Eukaryota > Metazoa > Chordata > Ceratodontiformes > Ceratodontidae > Neoceratodus > Neoceratodus forsteri. The sequence goes on along the minus strand of CM057449.1, from coordinate 1,255,490,314 downwards.
ACAAATGCTACTTTTAAAAACAGACTTGACAACTTTATGGGCAATGCTAAGTATGATTACCACCCATAAGGGGTGGCAAGTTCTTTATAGGCTCATGCCTACTGAACTTGTAATTAACACTATGAACCTATGAACCTATCTGGTGGAGAGGGAGGGAGCACAATCTGCCATTGCTGCTGCTGCTACTGGTGGTGCCACCACTACTGATGTTATTTGTCATCAAACACTAACCAGAACTGCTACTACACCACAAGAGGACTAACCACTGTAGGACATGCTGTCAGGCTTTGGTCTGATAAAGACAACTGGAAAGGTTCAGCTGACTATTGTGGTACCAGAAGTCCCTGCTGCAAAAATGGTGAAAGATTATTTGGAGGAGACTGTACATCTCACGACAGGTGATGGACCATTGCTGTACTGATAACAGAAAAAATCTATGTGGCCTTCTTTAACTGAGATCACAATTGAATACCTCAGTTGCCCACCCGCAAGCACATATTCCGGAAGAATTTTCAGTGCTGCTGGGGCAGTAGTGAATGACAAAAAAACATGTCTTTCCACAAAGAATGTAAAATGAACCTATCACAGTTCAAAAACATATACTGTCCAAAATTTATGCAGGCCAACAGCACCCGGATGGCATGCCACACTGATGATGATGATGATGATAGTGAGGGATTCTGTTGACGCTAGTAGCCACTAGCCTTTCCATCTGTCTGTCCTCCACTGGTAGGTCCTCCTGTCTTCTCCTCATTCTGTTCCTTGTCTTCCATTAATTTCTGAAACAAACATCCACTGCTGGTTCTCATGTGCCACTGGGGCCCAGTCTAGATAGCACCAGAAATTGAAGGACCACTACATAATGCAGTTCAGCTAAAACATCCATAAATGACTACACATTACTGTAACACAGCTCTTCATTGATTTGTCTTTATTGGATTTTTATAACAAAATACACACTTAATAAATACTTATTAGGTTGTTAACAAAAACATTAATAAAATAAATAATAAATAACTGTTCTTCTGGTTCGACTCCAGATGGGGATTTAATTTTAATAATTTGTTTTTGTTGTAAAATGTCAACTTTACAATACATTCCCAATTTCAATGCTGAACCCAATGACACATCCAGTGTTTTGATCTGAAGGTGCCGTCCACCAGATAGAAACTGTTTTCATAACTTGTAGCATGAAAATAAAGGAATAGATTTTAAAAAATGCTGTTCCCACATACTGCACTAATTGACCATCATGACAATAAAAAAATCCCTGATCTTGCTCTAGCCCCCTCCCCAACTCCAAGTCCAAACCCCCCGAGACACTCCCTCTTACAAATACAATTCACCTTCCATTGTTAGACCCCAAACCACACACCTGGTATCATAAAGACAATTTGCAGATGGTATACTGTTATAGGGTTTTCAATTATTCTCAGTAAAGATGAGGAAGGGGCAGGTGTTTGAGAGGGTGGAACAAATTAAGTAATACTGACATAGTTACCTATGGAAGGTATAGGGATCAGGGCAGGAGAGTATACTAGAGGGAAAGGAGAAAATGAGGGTGGGTAATATATTGTTAATATTGACAGTTATTCAGAATAACGAAACACCCCAAACTGATACTAGATGCCTAACACCACTGCATTTCTTTATGGCCCATGGCCACGGCCATTGGGCTCTATTAGTAGTGCAGTAGGGGGTTACTACTTGTCCCAAGCTTCAAGCAGGAGCCGCTCAGTCAGAAAGAGGACCACCCTTGGATTCTAAAAAGTTCAACACGACTGGCGCTCCTGGTACCTATAGCCTCAGCTCCTATAGTACTGTTCTACATGGGCAAAAGTTTAAAGTAGAAAAATAATTGAATCCATGCAATGTGGTAAAGTAAAATGCCACACTGCCCCAGCACTTCTGCACCTTACCTTTCTCAGTGCTCCACCTGAGAAAAGCAAGGTGCAGAAGCGCTGGGGCAGTGTGGCATTTTGCTTTACCACATTGTGTGGATTAAATTCATGTTCTACTTTAAACTTTGGTCCATGCACCTCTATTTGGTACTAAGCTAGCTGAGGCTATAGGTACCAGAGCAGCCAGTCATTTTGAACTGAGCTCTGTTAGTACCTGGATCTAACAGTGGGGGAAGATTTAAAATTATTGTAACAGGGTGTAGCTCAGGGGGTTAACCCTTTGGGCTGCAACCAGATTTAAAAAGCTAAAATTGTCAGGTATGATATATGAGTCATATATCATCCCTGACCTTTATCACTTGCTAAATATGTTTCAACACTATTTTACAGCATCTACTGGGTAACCAGGTGGTTCTACAATATATTATCACATTCTACCTGGTTCTATTTAACTTAACTATAAAAAAATCCACATATTTTATTTTGCATGTTTGGGAATATACATGTAGTAGTACTAAGATTCTAACTTTAAGAATGGTTAGTTTTGCAAAACTTTCAAGCACTGAGACAGAATCATATGCACTAAAGCTTTGCAATACTTAACTGTACATACCATTCTTAGTACTACATGCACTTTCCCAAACAAAAAACAGTACTTCTGTGGATTTCTTAATTAAGTAGACCCAGGTAAAATATTTTTAATTTTGCATTATATATTATAGAACTTTGTTATACTATATAGAACCTGGTTTTACTTAGTAGAATCTAATTTTATTTAGTAGAACCTGGTTGTACTTGGTAGAACTTGGTCATAAATGGTAGAACCCAGTTCTACCTAGTAGACGCCGATTCTACTGGATTCTACCTGGTAGAACCATGTAGAATCAGGTAGAACTCTTTTGGGTTCTATTCAGAAGGTTTGCGAGGTGGAACTTTTAGATGTTCATGCAGCCCTACCCTGTGCTACTCCCCCATTCCCTCCCCACTGAGTTATGGGCTGTTCTACTCTCCCTTGCCTCTCCTTCAAAGATCACTATCCCCTCCCTATGCTCTTCTCTTGCTAGTGTTCCATCAGATTTCCTTGGTGAGCAGATAACCCCATCCTTCCTCCCTCCCTCTCTTCAGTTTAACCGTCTAGTCCTGTGCTTGCTGCCTTCCCTCCCATGGGGCTTGACCCTTTCAAGTGTGTGTTTACCCTCTCACCCTTCCCGTTATGTTTACTTCCCTCTTGGTTCTTTCCCAAGGGGACATCCCCCTTTCCCCTACCTACAGAACATTCCTTTGTTTTTGCCTCTCCTGTTTCCCATAAGACCTCCTCCCCTCCCTTCTCCTGCTTCTGTTCCTCTTCATGTGTCCCCAGGGTTGGGATTCTGTTTATATGCTCTATGCCCACTTCCCACATCCCTCTGACTGAGGCACCTCTCTATGCTTTCACCCCTTTTTCTTTCAGTGCAGGCTTTGCACCTCTGTACCTTGTTTCCTGCCATTCCCCTGGTTCCTCTTGTCTACATTGCCACCTTTACCTGAGCCCCCTGCTACCCTCCTTATGTCCCCTTTTACCCCCTCCCAGCTTTTAACCCTTTGTTCTCTTCCAGTCCCGTCCTCTTCTGCCCCATCTTTTGTTATACTTGTTTCTAGTCCCTCCACATCTCCCCCTGTGTTCCCTCTTCTACCCCTCACCCCTCTTTCTCTCTCTCTCTCTCTCTATGGACCCTCACCTGCTCTCCCCTATGTCCCATTCCCCTTAACCTGCTTAGTGTCCATCTCAACCACCTCACCTCGTCCTTTAGCTGCACAAGTTGTCAACATACCATACAGATCCCAGGTTCCATGCTATAGTCAACACAATGGCCGTCCCACATCCATTGCACCCTACCACCCTTCCAAAGCTGTCTCATGCCCTTGCAGCCCAGGGACCATATCCAAGACCTGTCTGCCCTCCGTTCATGCTACCCCTCCATCTTTGCTGCCCCTCCATATTTCCCTTAGGCTAACAAGAAAGAAGGACCCTCCTCAGTTTTACCTATAAGAGCCCTTTTCCCATTATGTGACATGCTGATCAGCGCTACGGCTCATATGCACAAAATAGTCCAGGCAACTTGTTATTTATGCAAGAAATCTATCCCCTTACATGAATTAGGTAGCTAACCTGTTGCCTGCTATATATCTAGCACTCTAGGTAATCCAGCTCTAGTTGTGACACCCCTCCATGAATTAGCCACAGTAGTGATCAGTCCACTCTACAATTTCCTAGAATCTGCTAGTTCTGTATCCTATTTATCACCTACTACAGAATGGTTCTATGTGATAATGGCGATCACCAAAAGGGAATCACCATTAGGGCGAGTGTACATCACCAAAAATAAAAACTGCGGTGTACACTCGCAGTGAAGAAACTCATTCGTAGTATTTATGCAGGGGGCTTTGCCCCAACACCCCCCTCATGGGAGGCTTCACACCTCCACACCCCCCTCACTAAAAATAACAAACTCTGGGATGGTGCATGTTGAGAAGTGAGAGAACCAGCAAAATAAAAAAAGCTAACACTCACACGTACGGCACAAAATATTGTGTTCCTCCCCAGCCTTGAACCCTGCACCCTCCCCACTAGAGCCATCTACCCTTGCCACCATGCCGCACAGCCAGCTCAGAGGTTTCCCCTCTCACTACCCTTCACATATCTTCCATCCTCTTACGGTATCCTGTCATTCTTCCTTTCACCCTGCCGTTCCTCATCACTACCCTTTCAAGGTTGCTGACCTTACAGGTGCTGAGATTGAGTAGCTCAGATCTGAGTTTCTCAATCTCAGTTTCCCTTTTCACGGTATACCCTACAGAAGCTAGAAAATGAAATACCCGCTGCATACATCAGCTGTAGCAATCAGTGTAACATTTTCTTCTTATCTTCTAGGTAGTTCAGACCTTATAATCTTAGGGTCCTAGAGTTTATATTCTCTAAATCCTATTCTGTCCCACTCTACAACTCCTGAAAAGTACCCAGGAAGTGAGAGACCACTTTGTAAATCAGCTGTTGTGAAAGGTCCCCAATCAGGTCTATATGTCTGCTCTAGTAATGATTGGTTAAATCCACCACAATTTCAACAGTGTCACAGTACCTTTCATGATTTCCCCATCTGAATCACAGTATTTCATGTAATTGCCCCACTAGAGTCACAGTACCCATAAAAGTCACAGGTGTCCCCATAAGAGTCACAGTATCTTTTGTGATTATGCTCCTTTCAGCATTCTTTTCCGAATATTCCATAGAGTTGGTGGATCAACCTTGTTGGTTTGCTGCAGCGACCTGTGCTCCTTCTCCTTTTTGGTTTGACCAACTCCTGCCAAGCACCACATGTTTAATTTGATGCGGGGTGAAGGAGGACGCATAGGAAAGCCTTTGTCCCTGTTTGCTGACTGCACTCTGCTGTCTTGGGCGCCCCGGCCGCTGGCTGCTTGCCTCCACTCTGCTTCCTTTTCCAACTCTGGGTCCCAGATGGACAGTCCCCTCTGTGTGGTAGCTTTTCAACTCCAATACTCTGGGCACTGCTGCTGGTTCCTGATGGGACCACCACCTCCACTGCTCCTGGTCCCCGATGGGACTGTCGCTACTGCTGGCCACTTCTCCGGATCCCTGATGGGACCGACGCTCTGCCCTCAGGTGAGTCCCACATGGGATAGTGTCTCTAGTTCAAAACTGGCACCAACTGCTGTTTTTAAAGGGCCTCATCACTATTGTGTTTGCCAGGGCCCTCACTGATTGGACCTTTCCACCTTCTCGGTCCTCATTGATTTGAGCACCTATGATTCCCATAGCAGCCCATTGGCTGCAGTGATACAGCTCTTTTCTAGGGGAATCCTTGAGAGAAAACCTTTGCCCCTGATTGCTGGCTGTGCTCCGCTGCCTTGGGTGCCCCTGGCTGCTGGCTGCATGCCTCAGCTCTGCTTCCTCTCCAGACTCTGGGTGCCAGATGGGACAGTCCCCTTTGCTTGGTGGCTTGGCAACTCCAATACTCTGGGGGCTGCTTCTGATCCCTTATGGGACTGCTGTATCTGCTGAATGCTGCTCCTGGTCCCCAGTGGGACTGCTGCTACTGCTGGCTGCTGCTCCAGGTCCCTGATAGGACCACCACTACTGTTGGCCGCTGCTCCTGGTCCCCAGTGAGACCGCCGCTGCTGTTGGCCACTGCTCCAGATCCCCAATGGGACTGATGCTCTGCCCTCAGTTGAGTCCCAGATAGGACAGCATCTCACACTAGGATACTGAAGGAACTAAAGGAGGAACTGTCAGCACCTCTGATGGCCCTGTTCAATCTATCACTGGATACAGGGGAAATTACGGGGGACTGGAGGAGGGCAGATGTGGTCCCACTACACCATTGGTGGGCAACCAGTGGCCCGCGGGCCACATTCAGCCCTCGGTAGGTTAAGCTGTGGCCCCCAAGAACATTTCTGCCACCACATCAGGACTGCACTACACTGCACAAAAGAGAAATCAACTGAGATTTAACAGTAATTAATACTATTTATACTGTTTTTAAACTTCTAATGATGTTACCAGTCTATTCAATAAAGGTTTTTTTGCATTCAGATCAGTCACTTTTGATTAATTTTGTGGTAAAATGGGTCTGATCAGGGTCTTGCATGGTCATGTGGCCCTCGACGGGGTTTATTTTTTTTTAATATAGTTAACAGATTGGAAAGACCATTGAGCCAGGGGCTGTTTTACAGAGGTTCCACATCACGTCACAAGAATAGCAAGTTACAATGCTTTCAGTAAGCAGTACAACATGAGGAAAGTAACTGCATAAACAAAAGAACAATATGGCAAGATAAATATTGTGTCAAGTGCAGCCAGTGGCCTTGTCTGAAGAGGGGTGAAAAGGATTACAAGGAGAGAAGTACTGGGGGTGGTGGGGAAGTGGAAGGAGAAAAAATAAGAGCAAGGAGGAGATTTATTATTGAAGCAAGCAGGAAAGACCATGGGGGCTGGGGGTAGAGGAAGAACAAGGTGAGAAACAGAGGAGAGAGGGGAAGTGGGAGTGATGGGGGTAAAGGAAGGGGGGATGAGGAAGGATGAAAAGAGTGCAGGAATGGGAAAGGGATAAGGGAGGAAGTGATGTGAGTGGAATAGCACAGCAACAGGATAGGGCTATACGGGGGGAAATGGTGAAAGAGGGAGTTCCCAGTGCATTTAGCTGTTAGCAGAGATTAGGTATAGCAGTCACAAGATGCTCTGGAAACTAGGAATTGACACAGCATCTGCTTAAATTGTTCCAAGGTTGCAGTCATTGCAATCTCAGGAGGAAGGGAATTAAATAAATTAGCAGCTCTAACTGCAATGGATCACTGTCAGAGTCACGTTCAACAGTGAGGGACAGTAAAAGTTTGAATCACAGAACTTGGTGTGCTCCGAGTGCCCCAGAAGGGTCTGAAAAGCTGAAGGGAACTTGGTGGTAGGAGACCAAGATCTGCCTTCTTAGCCAGAAGGCAGGCTTGATATTCAATGCAAGCCTGGAGTTGAAGCCAGTTTGCTTGTTCGTAAAGGTTACAAGTGTGAGTATGATACGCTGCACCAGTTAGTAGATGGCATGCCTTATTCAGAGCTGTTGTGAGCCGACGTAGGGTTGTGTCTGTGGTGGAACCATAAATGACCAAACCACAGTCAATAATAGACGCAAATGAACTTTGGATAGCCAATCTGAGGACTTCGGTAGTAAGGCAGTGTTTATGCCTGTGTAGAAGGCCTAGGCAAATGTTAACTGCTTTGGCAACATTGTCAACATGGTTGGAGTAGGAGAGCATACTATCCAGAGTAACTCCTAGGTATTTAAAAGATTGAGTCTGTTCAAGGACAACACCCACACTGTTTTTAATCACCAATTGTTTGGCTTTATGCTTACTATGGGTACCATGTAAGGTCATGACCTTTGTTTTTTAGCAATTAAGCACCAACCTATGACAGATGAACCAGGGCTCAGCTTCAGTAAAACTTTTCTGAAGTTGGTCCTGAAGGAGGGTAGGGTCAGCAGTCTTTGAGAAAATGACTGCATCATCCATGTAGAGGAGTACTGGTTTGAAACAGGATACCGGAAGATTATTGAGGAAGGTGCTAAATAGAAGGAGTCCCAGTATCGATCCTTGAGGAACCCCAGAGCAGACAGGCAGTTTAGCAGAAAGGGAAGACCCTATTCTCACCTGTTGTGTGCAGTTTGTTAGATAGCTGGAGAACCACTTTAAGGCTTCTGAAGATATACCGAGCCCAGAAAGCTGATGTGTCAGCAAATGGTGATTGACCGTGTCAAATGCTTTAGACAGGTCAATAAAGGTTGCACCAACATGTTGACCCTGATCAAAAGTATGGTGAATGAAACCAGTGAATTCTAGTAGGGCCGTAGATGTGCTGTGCCCGTTCCGAAAACCATGTTGTTGGACACATTGTAGGTTGTGTTTTTCCAGGTACTCCACAAACTGGTCAGCAAAAATCCTTTCAAGTGCTTTGGACAACGGGGGAAGAATAGATATTGGTCTATAAATCCCAGGTAGTAATCTGTGCCTACTCTTAAAAACTGGTGTAACCAGAGCGGATTTCCAGATCTGGGGGAATTGTGAAAGTATGAGGAAGCGATTGAGAAGCTTGGTGAGGGGGGGATAGGACTTCATCTAGAGTTAGGGTAAGAAGTTTTAGGTCAAGGGAATCACTGCTTGTTCTAGTTCCTCCTAGAACATTACATAGGTATGTTTTGGTCTCACTTTCCTAGATAGCTTTGAAGTAGAAACATGGGTGGGTAAAGGCCTTTTCTGATTTGGTGGACGTAGGAACTGTGTTGGTCGGTTCAAAGAAATTTGGGGGCAGAGTTTGGCTAAGGTCTGTGAAGGATGAATTAAATGTGTTGGCAATTAACACGGGGTCATGGGTGATAGATCTATCAACATTTAACATGGTTGGAACATGCTTGAATGCTTTCCCAGTGATTTCCAAGAGATTTTCCCAGAATTTTTCCCTGTCCTCCCAGGTCTTGGCATGGATGTTCTTATAGTAATGCACTTTGTGCTCATGGATAGCCTTAGTACATGTGTTCCTGGCCATCTTATAAGCCTGCATGTCAGGTTGACTGCCAGAGGTCCTGGCCTTATGCCAGAGGTGGTCACGATCTTTCATTTGAGCCAGAAGGTTAAACGAGATCCAGGGATTATCAAGTCCCCTGATGCTACGTGTCCTAAAAGGGGCGTGAATGTCACAGGCTTCATTGAAACGTTCAATGAAGTATTGTAGAGCCGAGTCAATATCAGGTGCAGTTTCAATGTAAGAACAGTCTTGTTGTTAGAAGAAAGACTTTAGTAGCTGCAGGTGACCATGGAAGAGCACTCTACTTGTGATTGTTCTGGCAGGGGGCTTGATAAATTTGTTAGACCAATAACACTTGGTAGGAGAGTGATCACTGATAGTGTCGGGCAATACTTCAGAATGGGACCTGGCCCAGTGGCACTGAGGGTTGAGGTGCTGGACGCAACACCTTTCATCACACTGGTGAACAGGGTTCGGGAATGAGCCCGGAGTGCTGTGGGTTGGCGGGGGAGGGAGAGGATTGAGCATCCAGAGGATGGCTCGCCTCTCCCTGGCATGGGTTCAGGAGCTCCTTGATGCAGTAGTGATACCCAGTGGAGACCAGGTGTACTACCTGTGCCTGGAACATAAGGAAAGGAGCACAGCAGATGCTTACAGCTTCTTCTTGCAGGTGTCACTGCACATCCTGCTCCTGGGGGTACTTACATAAAATCCTCTCCCAGCAGTAGCATGAAGGCCACTGACAGACAACCTGATTTAATTAGCCAAACAAAGCCCGACAATTGGGGACAAAGGCTTAGGGTGATGAGGTCTCCTCTCCTGGTTCCCCCTCACTGGGGGAGGCCCCGCTGTGGGGGGCAAGCCATGGTCCTCCTCACCCTGGCAGTCAAGGCGGAGGCTGAATCCACCTATGGGATCAGTTGAGCATCAGCTTACATGGCCTGAATGGGGTAAGAATACCCTCAGCTGCAGTGGAGTGCATAAAGTCCAAACAAACAAACAAACAAACAACAAATACTTCAGAATGGGAGATATGTGTTGGAAGATTCATTAGGACCCAGTCCAGGAGTGTGCTAGTCCCAGTCTTATAGTTTATCTTGGTTGGAGTTGTTATTAACTAGGTAAAGTTCAGGCCTGTTAATTCATCTCTATGCCTTCTGGCACCTGATGAGAGCCAGTTGACATTAAAGTCACCTAACAGGATGGTTTCTGTGTCTTGTTTTAGACTCATGACGCAGTTCATTAGGGGTTTTAAGCACTGTTTGGCAAGGTCTGGGAGAATATAGACTGAGCCAATGTTGAGGACCTTGTTGTGTGCACCAAGCACTTCATGTATGAGCATCGCTGAATATCCATAGCTGGTTCAGGGAGGGAAAGTGGATAGGCTAACAATGACTCCTTTAGGTATATGGCACAGCCACCTCCTCTTCTAGATAGTCTGTCCTGTCTGAAAAGTGAGTAGCCTGGTAGGATGATGGCTGAGCCAGGGGTAGAAGGTGACAGCCATGTTTTGATGATTGGCAGGATGTCGGGATCATGTACTACAACCCAAGCAGTGAGGGCATCAAATTTGTTTAACAGACTGCAGATGTTAATACTGACCAGGACAAGGGTACCCTGTTTTTTGTTGCCATTGACTCCATATGAAGGAGGGCCTGGATTAGGATGTACACTCCCAGAGATAAGGAGAAGAAGAAGAAGAAGGAGGCATTTCAGGAATTGTTTTAGTAAATAGAGTGTAAGGGGATGAGATTTCCTCTTTAGACGTACTCTAACAGGGCTGGTAGGAACAGAGAGACTTTTATGTAGCACAAGAACAGTGGGGTCAATGGAGGACAAACAACTTCCATGTTTCATGTGCAACCTGCTGTGGTGCAGCTTGTATAGGAAGAAAGGGGTGTAGTATGTTACATCGACATTGGTGAACATGCCAAGTGTGATAAGAAGAAGCTCTGTTGTAGGAAGAACAGGGGTAATGAAGATAATGGGATGCACATCCAAATGAGAGTGGACCCAAAAGTGTGCAGAAAAGCACCAGAAATAGTTTCACACCTTGTGATGCCATTGGACAAGAAAGGAACCAAGTGAGGTAAAATAGGATTTAGTAGGGAGGCAGTACAAGGAAGATGTATAGCATATACGGCCCACGGGTTATTTTAGGTTGCCACCACTGTACTACACAAAAGTGGTAATAAGGAGGAGGCAGTAAACTACTGACTTGTAAGCCTGACTTGGGTGGTGGGCAAGGTTATGGAAACTCTACTTAAAGGAAGGACTGGGGAGTACCTTAACACTAGTGGAATGCAAGATCCAAGGTAGCATGGGTTCATAGTGGGGGGGGGGTGTTAGATCTTGCCAAACAAACCTGATAGACTTTTTTGACTGGGTTATCAGCGAGGTGGATCAGGGAGCCATGGATGTGATCAGCCTGGATTTCAGTAAGGCCTTCGACACTGTTCCACACAGAAGACTGGTAAACAAGCTAGGCAGCATGGAAGTGGGTCCAAAGATAGTAAAATGGGTACAAAGTTGGCTAAGTAACAGAACTCAGAGGGTGGTGGTAAATGGAGTTTACTCGAAGGAAGGTAAAGTAACCAGCAGGGTGCCACAGGGGTCAGTACTGGGACTGCTCTTCTTCAATGTCTTTATTAGTGACATCGCAGAGGGCTGGAACGAATGGTATGCCTATTCGCAGATGACACAAAAATATGCAACAGAGTAGACACACTGGGGGAGGGGGGTAGAAAAACATGAAGGAAGATCTAAAAAACTGGAAGACTGGTCAAGGGTTTGGCAACTGGGCTTCAACAGCAAAAAATGTTAAATTATGCACATGGGGCACAGAAACCCAAAGGCAACATATCATTTGGATTTGGGGGGAGGTATTAACAATAACAAAGCTGGAAAGGGATCTGGGGATCATCATATCTGAGGACCTGAAGGTAGCAATGCAATGTGATAAGGCAACAGGAAAGGCTAGTAGGATGCTGGTGTGCATAGGGAGGGATATTGCTAGCAGAAAAAGGGTGGTAGTGTTACCCTTATATAGATCAATGGTGAGGCCACACCTGGAGCACAGTGTCCAGTTCTGGAGACCCCATCTCAGGAAGGACATAGACCCGGTGGAGGTAGTACAGAGAAGGGCAACCAAAATGATGCATGGTCTGCATCAGAAGCCCTACAAGGAAAGACTCATGGAATTAAACATGTACTCACTGGAGGACGGGAGAGAAAGGGAAGACACTATAACAACATTCACATATCTCAAGGGTATCAATAAGGTACAGGAGGGTGGCATATCGCACAGAAAGAGATGCTCAAGGATGAGGGAGCATGATGTGAAGCTGGAAAAGGGGAGACTTAGAGGGGATGTGAGGAAATATTTCTTCACAGAAAGGGTGGTGGACACCTGAAACAGCCTACCAGCGGAGGTGGTGGGTACCGAAATGGTAACAGGTTTCAAACATGCATGGAATAGACACGGGGGACCTTATTAACAGGGCTGGGGTGGGGTAAAGCCAGAGATCAATTAGGATCTATGGTAGCACAATAGGTAAGGACTTTAGGGCAGACTAGGTGGGCCAAGAAGTTATTTTTTGCTGACAGCTTCTCTTTTTCTATGTTTATTATTTCCATGAACAAGAACTTCTGATCCCTCAATTGTTCAGTACATGCTCTGCCACTGCCAGTGGTCACCAACCCTAGCATGATTGCTTGTCCAGTACTTTTAAGAACTTTCCTTGTAGTCCAGGAGCCCACCCACCTCCACATATAGCAGTAGACTCCCACCCCATCCCACCCACTTAGGCCCCACCAATCTCACCCCAGACCCCACTGAGTCTTCCCACTCCCTTGTAGCCTCTCAGTGGTGGACTTGCAAAGCCCATCCATTTCCCACCTCAGCTGGCCACTGTCTGAGTGACAGGGCACAATCACACATCTACTGTACTCACAGCTGTTTCCACAGTAGATGTTTGATTGCACTCTGTCATTCAGATGGTGACCAGCTGGGATGGTGAAGGTATGGACTGTGCCTATTGCGGATGGGAGCTATGGGGTGACTTCACCTGTCCATGGGGGCCATGCGAGTGGGGTTGGAGGGGCCTGAGGGGGAGTGGGGGGAGTCTACTGCTGAATTGGAGGTGGAAGAACTACTGTAGCACCAGAGATGTTATTAAAAGCACCAGATGAACAATCAAAAGGTGGGGAGGGGTCACTGGAAAACTAGGGAGGTTTTTAAAAGCACCAGACAAGTGATCAGAGGGAGGTGGAGACCACTGGAATAGCAGGTAGGTTTTTATAAATAAATGACAAGTGATTGGGGGGAAGGTGGACCATCAGGGTAGTTCTTAAAACAATGGATGAGAGAATGGGGGAGGTAGGGGGACCATTGGACAACCTGTAACTGGGTTTTTGGCAGCACCTACAGACTCTGTAAGGGATCACAAACACAGTTTATTCCTGGCCTGAAATGAGGCCTTAAGCAGGTGCAAATGACCCCAAAGCCTCTTGTTAGTGCTATGGGGTCATTTTCATATAAGGGTATCAATATGGCAGGTTGTTCCTGAAGAGCATTCGCCGTTTTGTTCTAAAGGAGCATTTGCCATTTGCAGGCAATAAAATCTGACTGCTCCTGCATTCCCCATAGCACCTTATGGACCACATACTGTAGATAATGTGGCCAGTAAAGACAAGTGATTGTGGACACAATTGGAATGGCACCAAGCCTGTATAGTGGAACATGCCTTTAGCACTCACAAAATGCCTAAGCATGTTTTAATATACCTGTGTGTTGCTCCGGTCACTAATTTACTATTAGAGCAAACATATAGTGGGTACAACCTAGGAGCTTTGAATATCCTTGCCTCTAGCTCTGAAACGTTAAACTGCAATTTGAGTATGTAAAATGCTACTGACTTTATTCAATATGCCTCAGAACAGCAGACATATTTCAGTCAGCAAGCCAAGTAGCACTAAAGCTCTGAAAAGCTTATAGGGCCATATTAATGTGTTCAGGAAGAAACACAAGCCCTGATGTGACTAAAAGAAGAACATTCAGCTAGTGCAGTTTAACTCTCCTTAGCAGAAGGAACAGAATAAACCATCAAGTCTTTGCACTGTGAGTCAAGCAGTTTTAAATATGAAACACTGATGATTAATTCACAGCAGTACCTGTGAACTTGAACCAAAAATAAAATTGATTACTATTTTTAATGAGTGTGACACAATCCCAAAATGACCCTCTTTCTGCTGCTTTGAGTTTTGTTGTAAATATCACTGCCTTTAGGGTTTACAACTTTATACTTGTGTCATAGGGTAATGCTAGTGAAATGATGGTGTAGAAAAGCACACTGGGTGAAAGGAATATTCTTATAATTTTTCTTTTTTTTTCTTTTTTTTTAAAGGTGACTGGTCAGATCTTATGGCAGTGGTCAATGACCTTCCAGTAATAAGGGTCTCTGTCTGGTGATTGATCAGTTTGCTGGATGTCTTAGCCAGGAGGAGATTCTTATTCCCTGTAGGGGAGTATCCCTCCAAAAGAGGCTAAAGAGAAGATAAAGTCTTATATATGTACAGTATGTACTGTATAGATGTAAGGCCCCCAGTATGGCCTAGCTGTAACCTTGTACTCACTCTAGGATACAGTTCAGTGAAATAAATAGCCTGTACTGTGTTTAAAAGTTGTAAAAGAATAATCAGTTATTCAGACTTGGGGATGTGGGCAATTAGCAACAGTTTTATTCATGATGCCCACAATGAAAAATGCGGTAAGTGTAAATTAGTATTTTTTTGAGAACATAATACATTTATATTTTAAACAGCACACTTAAGCAAACCTGATGTAACCCCAGAGCTGTTCATCTTTCACTATAGTTCCAGTACTGTGGTGGCTGTCACACGTAGTGCTGAGTCCCATATTTTTCTTTTCAAAGCATTCTAATTAAACATCAAACTCAGTAAGCACCTTACTATATATCATTGCAAAAAACATTGTTAATGCACCATTAGGGTTGAAGTGTATAAAGTAGTGAAATGCAATCTTAGGGTTCCCAAGCATAAGATCCTGCCCCCACCCTTGGCTTCTAACCTGAACACCCCATCCTCGCCCTCGGCTTCCAAACCAAAGGCCCACTTCCACCCTGCATGCAGGAACAGGTGTGAGGGGTGTGCCTTGGGATTGTGGGTGGGGGCAGGGTCTTATGCTTGGGAACCCTAAGACCGCATTTCCCTACTTTTTATGCTTCATCCCTAATGGTGGATTAACAATGTTCTTTGCAATTAATTTCATTACTTTTTTAGATAGTATAATAGTATCCTTATTTTACAGTATGAGGACCCTGCTCTCCCATTCCTTCATTGACATAGTATATCAGTATCCTTAAGACACTATAACAGTATCCTTATTTTACAGTGGGATCACAAGGACCTTTGGATTTTGGGTCCATCTCTCCATTCAGACACTATAATATTATCCTTATGTTACGGTGGGACCCCAGGATTCTCTAGACCCTGTGTTCCCATCCCTCCATTGAGACAGTATAACAGCATTATGTTACAGTGGGAGCACAGGGTCATTCAGACCCTTCACTCCCATTAGTGCAAATTACATAACTTGCACAATTTGGTACATCAGGAGACTGTTCCCTAGAGATTATGCATGCCAGATTTCATGCAAATCTGTAAAACAGTTCCAAAGTTATTAAAGTTCAAAAATTTGGGTTTAGCATGTTGTATTTTGCACAAATTACATTCCTTGCGCAATATACTGTTGTATTTTGCACAAATTACATCATTTGCACAAAATACAACAGTATCTTGTGCAAGGATGGTGACTTGTGTAAATTATAACTTTTGTGCCCGACAGTATCTTGAGCAAGTTATATAACTTGCGCAAATTACAACATTCTTGTCTGACATACACATTTTCCCATTAAATAACTTTTGAACAGACTAATATTTGTTCACCAAACCTTCAAAAGGCACATTTGTGGGGGAAAGACTTTCTACCCTGAAAATTTCAGATCACTACCTAAAGCCATTTCTGAGATACAGGTGGACAAAGAAATGTAAAAAATAACTGGTAAATTTAGGATTTTTTGACACTTCGTCTCTCCAACATTTCAAATCCAATTCACATGCATTTTGGCACATCAGGAGACATAGCCCAAGTGATTATGCTTGCCAAATGTCATGCAAATCCATTGAAGGGTTGCAAAGTTATTAAGCTGCAAAATATGCATAACTGGATGACAGTGTGACACCTTCATTATACATATAAATTTTCCCATAGAAAATAATGGGAAATTAAAAATGTAATAACTTTAGAACAGATTAATATTTTTTCACCAAATCTTCAAAAGGCACATCTGTGACTCAGTGACTTTCTACCCTGAAAACTTCAGACCACGACATGAAGGCATTTCTGAGATACAGGTGGACAATGAAAAGTGAAATAACTGGTAAATGTAAGATTTTTGTACAGTTTCCATCTCACAAACCACATAACAGATTTACACGAATTTCGACCTACCCCTGGAGATTATGCATGCCAAGTTTTGTGCAAATCTGTTTAGTGGTTCCAAAGTTATTAAGGTTCAAAGATTTGGATTTAACATACACGTTTGCACTTAATCCTAATATATATGTATGTATGTGTATATGTATATAAATTAGATGCAAAAAACTCCATTTAATGCATCAGTCAGGGTTGTTCCACAGTGACAAAGCAAGGAAATTCAGTGTTAGGGTTGAAGCCCCTTGGACCCCCTCAACCCCCAACTGGCATTGGGGTGTGGGATGGGGTCGTCGCTCTAACTCTCACTCTTCATGTTAACTTTACCAGTTTTATATATATATATATATATATATATATATATATATATATATATATATATTATATATATCTTTTGCAAAAAACTAAATTAATGCATCATTTAGGGTTAAAGCACAAAAAGTTAGAAATGAGACCTATAGGGTTGCCCCACACCCCCTTTCATGTACCCCCACTCCTCCACAGACTGACAGACACCGGGGTGTGTCATTGGGGTTGTGAGGCTCAAATGTCACCCAATTCCATATGTAAGCATGTTGACATGCCACAGTAAAGAAGAAAGCATAGTGAAGCACAGTGTTACGCAAGTTGGTGGGGCCCCCGCTCCCACCAGCTTGAAAAGAAACTAATTTTCATTCATTGGAGTGGCAAGATTCTGTACCTGTTTACATTTTACACACCTAACCACTGAAAATTACCTCTGTGGCAATAAGGCTAGCTACCCTATAAATATCAAGCCACTACCACAATGAAGAATGCTATCCACAAAATGTAAACTGCATCATGCAATATCTCCACAGCAAATTAATGTTCTGACACCTAAACACCATAACTTACACTTACAGGACATCCCCTCAACCCCCTTCAAATTTCAAGTTAAAAGACAAAACTGTTTCCGAGATATTTAATTTTACAGTTTGAGATTTTCATTCATTGGAGTGGAATAATTCTGCACCTGTTTACATTTTACACACCTAACCACTGAAAAGTACCTCCGTAGCAGTAAGGCTAGCTACCCTATAAATTTCAAGCCACTGTCACAATGCAGAACACTATCCACAAAAGGTAAAATGTGTCACACAATATCACCACAGAAAATAAATTTTACCATGCCTAGACACCATAATTCACATCTATAGGACAACCCTCAACACCCTCCAAATTTCAAGTTAAAACACCAAACCGTTTGCGAGATATTTAATTTATCTTTGATTGTGAGAATCGACCGCAAATTCACGATCAAAGATTATCTTTGATCATGAGGGGACATCTGGTCATGAAATTTAGGCTATCTGGTCCCTCCCAGAGACATCCGGTCCAGCAAAAATCTGGCCATCTTGTCCTGCCCTCACGAACGAAGCTCGTGATCAAAGAATTTCACGATCAAAGAATTTGCAGGCTCGTGACCAAAGAATTTGCAGGCTAGCAGTCAAAGAATTAAAAAATGTTAAAACTCCATTATTTGACACAACTACATTAAACCACAGGCATGGCTTGATAGAGGGAAGCCCCTTGAGCAAAACCCGTCCATGTTTTACTTCAGAAGTCACCCCGGGCTGAGACATTTGTTTTTTTCCAACCCCAAACTGAAAACAAGATGGTGGCAATCATGATCAATAAATTTCTCATGAACAAATATTCTTTGATCACAAGTCTGCAAATTCTTTGATCGTGAGGAGTGACCAGATGGCCAAAACCCCATTCTTTTTTCTCAAACTAACCATATAAATTTTCCCATAGACTTATAATAGGAGCTAAAAAGTTTAATAACTTTTGAATGGATTAATATGTTTTCACCAAACAAAAAGGGGCATGTTCCTTGACCCAAGCTCTTTCTATGTGCCAAGTTTCAGACTGGCAGACCACACGATGGCTGCGCAGCGCCACGGACAAAATCTGAAAAACTGCCCACAGAACTGGTGAAAAGTGCATTTTTCAGTGTTTTGGTGTGCAAAACCCATAAGTCCGACCGAAACACAACTTGGCAAATCAAGAGATCTACAGTGCCCCACCTCGCATTCCAAAATTTCATTTAAATCTGTTGAACGGGTCTAAACTTATTAACATGCAAAATTTCAAGTTTAACATAGAAGTGCCTTCATAACCCTAAATATAGGGGCGCGACTGCTCCCATATATATATATATATATTTTTTTCATGGCAAAAAACTCCTTTAATGCATCAGTTAGGGTTCATAGCACAGCAACAAAAGCATGGAAATGTGGTGTTAGGGTTACCATCCCTACTACCCCACCCATCACCCCACCATCCTCCACACGCCAACAGGCATTGGGGTGTGCATTTGGATTTATGGCCTAACTCTCACCCCATTCCATGTGTAAAGAAGCTGAGGTGGTGCAGTATAGGAGAATGGAGTGAGAGTTAGGCATGACGACCATGACACATACTCCGATGCCTGTAAGCATGTGGAGGGTAGGGGTGGGGGTGGGGTGGTACGGGTAGTAGGGGTGGTAACCCTAACACCACATTTCCATGCTTTTGTCACTGTGCTATAAACCCTAACTGATGCATTAATGGAGTTTGTTGCCATGAATTTCCCTTCTTTTTGAGAAAGTGTAATGTAACTGGTATGTACTAGTGGGAGTGCAGGCCCTCTGGGCCCAGTGATCCCTTCACATTGCCTATTTTTTTTCATAATGGTGTGTCTGTATGTCAGAGCATGGGCTCTCTGGGCCCTGCACTCCCACTTACACATAACTACGGAGCCATACAGCAGCCCTATAGGGCAAGGAACCCTTGTAACACTAATGTGTCTATATCTCAGCAATTGTAGCAGCTACGAACAAATTTCAAGTGTCGTTGTAATCATGACAGTGAGACCTCCATGTCTTATAAATTGAATGAATCTGTATCTTGCATAATTTACAAGATATGGGCACCGAACGGTGCTGAAAAGGCACCCCTGCAACCCTTGGAACATGTTTTTGCCAATATCTCTGTAAATGTAGCAAGTAGGAAGAAAATTCAACTGCTGGTGTAATCTATGATTTCCAAACTTGTTTCTACAAATTAGATCACTGAAAAGTGATCTAAGGTACAGGTAGAGAAAACTCTGAATCTCACTTCGTTTTCGAGATTCGGGTGCCGAAAGGCGTCACGGGCACTCCAATGTTATCCTATGGGAAATTAACAACTTTGGAATGCTGTAACTTTGAGCCCTTTGAATGTTTTAGTCCAAACTACCAAACGTCATATCTGTAGGACCAGGGATTGCCACCCTGCAAATTTCATCCCAAAAGACCCAACCATTTTGATGGAGGAGGATGGCAAAAATGTGCAGTTTTTTGGCAAATTTCTTTTGCAGATCACGAATGTTTCACAAAAAACAGCATGAAACTTTCACATTTGCAAAACTGTCGTGGACATTTTTCCCCACAATTTGTGAAAGTGCTGGGGCTCCGAGTTTGAAAACTGACTTTCTGGGGGTTATCTCCCCAAAAAGATAGGGTTGGCATCCTCAGGACCTAACTAGGTAAACCCAACAATCAGTGTTTACCTAGAGGGTCCCAAATTTAAATGCCAGGGCCCAGATATTCAAAAGGGTTGCTCCATGAGCAACAGGGTTGCACATGCACAATTCCTACATTGCGCCATTCTGCGATATTCAGCAGGAGGCAGTTGTGCCACTGACAACAGGTTGCGCAAAAGAGCAATGCAAATGAATACATGCTCAACAGGAGGGAGAGGAACCATGCATAAACTGCACAACCCGATATTCAGTCGGGTTGTGCAGAGTTGTGCAGGCGCAACCCCCAACCTGCGCCTGCACAACTTTGAGCAAAAAAGGATCAAGTTGAGGGCCACCCACAGATGAGCTGCTGTATTGCAGGGCGCAACACAGCAGCTGCCACCCTGGCTGGCCCCCAACTCGGTCCCTGTGCCCCCCACCAGCTCGATCACGGGCAATACAGTTACATGAACCCCCTGCCCACACATCTCCCACAGCCCGATCACGGGCAATACAGTTCATGAACCCCCACCCACACATCTCCCACAGCCCGATCGCGGGCAATACAGTTACATGAACCCCACATCTCCCACAGCCTGATCGTGGGCAATACAGTTACATGAACCCCCGCCCACATCTCCCACAGCCTGATCACGGGCAGAGCGTTATCAACCCCCAGTGCCCGATCGCGGACAGAATGTAACCCCAGCCGAATATCTCCTGGTGGTCCAGTGGACGTAAGAGCCCAATCGCGGGCGGAATGTCAAGTTACAACCCCCAAACATCTCCCTGGTGTCTAGTGTCCCCCACCCACCCATGAAGCCCTCACCCGCTCCCCGCGGCCGGCGGGTGGCAGCATCCACCCGCCTGCCGCTTGACATTCTGCCCGCACTGGGCTTTACGGTCCACTGGACCACTGGACCACCAGGAGATATTGTGGGGTTATATCTCTGCCCGTGATCGGGCACTGGGGGTTGATACACGCTCTGCCCACGATCGGGCTGTGGGAGATGTGTGGGCGGGGGTTCATGTAACTGTATTGCCTGTGATCGGGCTGTGGGAGATGTGGATGGGGGTTCATGTAGCTGTATTGCCCGCGATCGGCTGTGGGAGATGTGGGCGGGGGTTCATGTAACTGTATTGCCCGCTGATCGGGCTGTGGGAGATGTGGGGCGGAGGGGTTCATGTAACTGTATTGCCCACGAGATCGGCTTCTCGGAGATGTGTGTGTGGGGAATGTAGACTTACAGAGATACTGCCCACGATCGGGCTGCAGGGTGCGTCGGTCCCCGACGGCTGCTGCCTGGCAGGGCGGCCAGGCGCAAGTCCTCGGGGATCGGCGCACCTACATGCTAATGGCATGCAAATGGGGCCATAAATAGATGCAAATGGCCCCCTGCACCTTGCATAAATTATGGCCCCATTTGCATGTCACCTTTTGAATATCGGAAATTTGAGCTTGGCGCAATGGTACTTGCGCCACCGCAAGTTTAATGCTCAACTCTGGCAACTTGCGGTGGCGCAAGTTCCACTGCGCCATGCACAAGTGCTGTGGCTGGGGGGTGATATTCAAAGGAGTTGCTCAATAGCGCAACTCCTTTGAATATCACCCCGGCCACACCCCTGCGAAACTATTTTGAGCAGCGCAGGGGCTTGCGCCTCAGAATGGCGCAGTTTGAATATCTGGGCCCAGGTGTTTTACTCTCCCACTAACTGAAAACAAGATGGTGGCAGCACAAAAGTAAAAGGGCCATTTTCAAAAGGAAAATTGCATTTGTGACACCTTCGTGAGACACATATATTTTTTTTCCATTGACTATAATGGGAAATTTGTTTTTTGAATAACTTTTGTATGATTTAATATTGTTACACCAAATCTTCAAAAGGCACATTGGTGACCCAGACTGCATCTTTTCTGAAGAATTCAGACCAAATGGACAAATCATATGGGCTGTGGATGCAAGCAAAGAAACACGCAAAAAGTCATTTTTTTCTGTTTTTTGGGATGGCTGCAGCTCCACAACTGTACATCTGACCATAATATAACTTACCAGATCCAGAGATCTATAGTACCACACTGCATGTGCAAACTTTCAGGCAAATCTGTCTTACAGTGGCAAAGTTATTAAGGTGCAAAATTTGAGGTTTAACATTAAAGTGCTTACTCAACCCTAACTATAATACCACTACCGTGGCACTATACTATATATATATTATAGGGGCACGATCGCACCCCTATATTTAGGGTTAAGTAGGCACTTTAATGTTAAACCTCAAATTTTGCATGTTAATAACTTTGCAACTGTTCAACGGATTTGCCCGAAATTTGGACTGCACAGTTTGGTATGGTAGATCTCTTGATTTACCAAGCTGCATTTCAGCCAGACATTTGTCCAAAATGTGAGGTGTAGAAAGAGCTTGGGCCAAGGAACTTGCCAGCATTGACTTGGTGAAAAAATATTAATCCTTTAAAAAGTTATTCAACTTTTAATTTCCCATGATATCCTATGGGAAAAATTTGTATGTATATTTTGCAAAAGAAGAATGGCAATCTGCCTATCAGGTCTTTCCTCACAGCTGAAGATTTTGCATGCAAAAGATTTTCTTGCAGCTGAAAATTTTGCTATCTCATGGCTGAAAAATATTTAAAGGTGTAAAAACTTTAGAATTGCATATCTCATTAACGGTTTGGTCTTTTTACTTGAAATTTACAGTGTTGGGGGATGCCCTAGAGATGTGAATTATGCTGTTTAGGTGTTGGAGAATTATTATAGGGGTGCAGTCACACCCCTATATTTAGGGTTGAGTAGGCACTTTAATGTTAATCCTCAAATTTTGTGCATTAATAACTTTGCAACTGTTCAACGGATTTGCACGCAATCTGGAATGTTCAGTCTGGTACAGTACATCTCTTGATTTATCAGGTTGTGTTTTGGTCAGATATACGGTCTGTGTGCAATGAAGTGCCCAAAAATGCACTTTTCAACACTTTTGTGTGTTTTTTGTCCATGATGCTGTGTGGACATTGTGTGGTTTATTGGTCCAAAACTTAGGACATAGAAAGAACTTGGGCCAAGGAACATGCCAGTGTTTGTTTGGTGAAAAAATATTACTCTGTTCAAAAGTTATTACAATTTGAAGTTCCCATTATACCCTATGGGAAAATGTATTTTGCAATGTCCATGGGGAAGACCAGATGTCCCTAGGGAAGACCAGATGGCCCTAAGGAAGACCAGATGGCCCAAATTGGGATGACCATATCTGCATAACAGTATGGTCGTTTTACTTGAAATTTACAGGGTGTTGATGGGATGTCAGAGGGATATGAGTTATGCAGTTTTGGTGTTGGGGAATTAATTGCTTGCAGAGATATTCAATGATGAAGTTGACATTTTTCCCATAGGATTACATTGCATTCTGTGTCATGACTTTTGGCATCATTATCTCAGAAACAAAACAAGATACACACTTTTCGCTACCGGCAGCTTGCATCACCTTTAGGTCCGAAGACCCTAATGTGCACCCCAATGCCGGTTGAGGGGGTGGGCTGGGGGGTTCAAGGGGGGTTTTCAACCCTAACACCGAGTTTCCTCACTTTTTTTGCTTTGGAATAACCCTAACTGATGCATTAAACTGAGTTTTTTTGCCTCTAATTTCCCTTCTTTTTGAGAATGATAATGACAAATAGTGAATGTAATGCAGCAAGCGCGGGGCCACCCACAAACGCAAATGGTAATGCGCAGGGAGACACAAAGCAAAACACAAAGATAAACAGTACTGTAGACACAAATAGTTAAAATTACAGAAACAGAAGCACAAATGAAAATGCAAAGGGTAACGCAGAAGGTGGCGTAGACAGGAAAAGTAAGTGAAACAGGTACAGAACCAGAAGCAGAAGCATTAAGGGTAAGAGTTATGGAAACGCACACAATAGTTTTCCCAAAAAGGTGCATATAGAAAGACAGTGAGTACAAAGAATTTATGCAAAACAATGAGTCTCGTAACAGAAAATGAGGACTTGGAATAGTAAATTGCTTATATCTCAGGAACCGTATGACATAGAAAAAAAATGTAAAAGTCATATGAATTATCACTTTCCTGGCTAGTTTTGTACTTAGCCCCTGTTAGGGGGCTAAGTGATTTTATGACGAAAAGTCCGTATCTCGCACCATTTCCAAGATATGGGCCCTTTCACCGCTTCCGGATATGAGGCTGCCTGACCGTTTAGAGTTTTAAGTTAAAATTAAAAACTTATTTATTTAAACAGGCATATGGAGAGTGATTTTATTGTAATCATATTGTTATTTGTTGTTGTATGTTATATGTATGTATTTTAATTATTTTATCTGTACAGCACTTTGGTTTTGAAAAGCGCTTTAAAAATAAATGTTATTTACTTACTTACTACTTACTGAAAGGCGCGGTGAATGCCGTAATGTTATCCTATGGGAAAAAAAGAGAAGTTCGGAGTGCCATAACTTTGCCTTCCTGTAATATTTTTTCACCAAACTACTGAAAGGCACATCTGTGGGATGTTGGCTGTCTTCCCTCCAAATTTCAGCCCAAAAGACCAAACCGCTATTTTGCAGCAGGGCGCCAAAGGATTGCTGCAATGTGTCAGATACCGTAATGTTATCCTATGGGAAAAAGCATCAGCTTTGGAGTGCTGTAACTTTGCTGCCATGTAATATTTTGGCAATGAAACACGAAAGGCACATCTGTGAGATGTTGGCTGCGTTCCCTCCAAATTTCAGCCCAAACACCAAACCGTTCTTTAGCAACGGGGTGCCAAAGAATTGCTGCCATTTTCCCACAGCCTAGAAAAGTACTGTCGCAATTTGCAAAAGCTTTCACAAATTCATTCGACAGTGTTGCAAGTGTGAAAGTACTTTGAGAAAGTACTTTTTCCAGAAATGTGAAAAACATATTTCTGGGCTGTTTTACCCCAAAATAAAGACATGGCTAGCATCCTCAGTGTCTGACTAAGTGAATAGAAAAAGAATTAGGTTGCTAGAGGGTCCCAAATTTAAATGCCAAGCATTTTTCTGATCACCAACTGAAAACAAAATGGTGGATTTGCGACAGTAAAAGGGCCATTTGCGAAAGTAAAAACTGCATTTACGACACTGTCAAACTTTTTGTTAACTTTTCCCATTGACTTATAATGGGAACTTGTCTTTTGAATAACTTTTGAACCATTTAATATTTTGTCACAAAATCTTCAAAAGGCACATTGGGGACTGCGGCCACTTGTTCCCTGAAGATTTTGGACCGGTCGTGCAACCCACGCGACCTGAAGGCGCAACCGTAGAATTCCAAAAAAGTGTAAACACATGCGCAGATCATGCTTAATAACTCAGCAGCCATATATCCAACTGGTATGGAACTTGACAGATCCCAAGGTGTATGGGTCTTGATCTTGTATTCCAAATTTCAGGCAAATCTGTTGAACAGTTGCAAAGTTATTAAAGTACAAAATTTTAGGTTTAACACGTAAATGGTTCCTCAACCCTAACTATGGTAGCACTACTGTGTTACCATTATATATATATATATATATATATATATATATATATATATATATATATATATATATATATATATATATTAGAGGCAAAAAACTCAGTTTAATGCATTAGTTAGGGTTGTTCCACAGCGACAAAAGTGAGGAAATTCGCTGTTAGGGTTGAAAACCCTAACTCCGAATTCACCCCAGTGCCACACACACACATTCAAGTATGGGGGAGGACCAAGTCAACACAACCAGTGACAGACATCCAGCAGCAGGTGACAGAAATAACAAACAATTGTCTAAATGTACTACGAGACATCCCCACCCACCTGACCAGGTACTGCATGCTCAGTGGAGATCAACAGCAAAACTGAGGCCATGTACACCAAACGTACACATCCCTGATTGCAGCTGCACACAACGTACCACACTTAGTAGCTGCATGGCCTTACCTACCGATGCCCCACACCAGACCACACCCACTTGTGGTGGCCACCTGACCAATTGAGTTCAGCAAAACCAAGGAGTTGTACATGTATAATATCTCTGATTATAACAAGGGTTTAAGAAATGCAGCTTTCTAATTGACTGTAAACATTGTAACAGCCTTATGTTTAGTTTTTATTAACATACATGTAGAGCCTAACCATATGATGAACATGGTTTAATGTTGTTTAAAAACAGTTTTATTATGATAGCAATAAAGCCACTCCCAGGTATTATGTTAATGGTCAGTTTATCACTGTTTAGCGACATGTGGCACTTTCGGCTATGCCTCATTCAACATTAAACCCCTACAGGGTGATTAACAGACCATTTAACATAATTGTTGGTCATGCCTTATTGCTTAATTGTCTTTATGAGTAGATACTCTCCCTCTGTTAGGCACTGCAGCAGCTTTGCAACACAGTGTCCCACCCAGTTACACCATACACTGTCTAGTTACTGGAGAATGGCTGTGAATATGAACTCATGAAGATGAACAGTGTAACTTGATCATTACAGTCATTGAAACTCTAGTGTGATTATAACTGACAGAGTCAGTGATAGAGGATAACCCCTGCTGTCCTAGTACACTTACCCCATTGTGAGTTAACTCAATACTAAAAGACATTCTGTTTATATCTACACCATACCTACTTGATTCCTGTTGTACCACAATTAACATAGTTATCACTTCGATAGCATCAGTGACAGAAGTGTGGCAAACCCAAACAGTAAGCATACAGCCTGAGTATGAAACAACTGTTAAAAAAAATCACACTGTGTCCATATGGCATAGATCACTCATTGCAACAATAGTAAATGTATTACTATTTGAATAAGTTAGTCATCACAGATGCAATGAGATTGTCTTTATCAGGTACAACATGCTCAGTAAGTGCCTACAGGAAAATCTATCCTATATGCATCTCAATACAGGTACATCATTGTTGGCTCAGTAGTGCTATGATATTTAGAAGTTGCTTGGCCTGATCCATGCAATTACAATGTTTCTTACAAAGAATACTTACTGCATCTTTAGTATTGAAACACACTGAAGGTCTATG
The DNA here is from genome assembly GCA_016271365.2 of Neoceratodus forsteri. Classification (NCBI taxonomy): domain Eukaryota; kingdom Metazoa; phylum Chordata; order Ceratodontiformes; family Ceratodontidae; genus Neoceratodus; species Neoceratodus forsteri. The sequence continues at coordinate 1,255,463,264 of CM057449.1, read as the reverse complement.
TATGTACATCAGCAGTACACCTTCATCAGTAAGAATGCATGTGATACTGGCAGTACAAATTTCACGGCGTTGAACAGGCAATGCTTTTCCATACGTTTACATCAGCCTCTCTATGTTGAGTAAACCATTGCAGTAAATGTACTACTATGTAAATCACCTACTAAATGTATCACTACTTTTATCTTGAGCATGCTAGTGTCTTGTAGTTAATTTATGTGCTTCTCTTAATTAATGTATACTCACTAGTGTTAAAACCTTTCTACAACTGTCATCATGCACCTTCAGCATTTATATTGAATAACGGCACAGTACCAGTTGTGTGGTGTGGTGTGGAAACATCGGTAGAGTAAGGCCATACAACTACTAAGTGGTCGTTGTGTACAGCTGCAATCAGGGATATATACGTTTGGTGTACATGGCCTCAGTTTTGCTGTTGATCTCCACTGAGCATGCAGTACCTGGTCAGGTGGGTGGGGATGTCTCGCAGTACATTTAGACAATTGTTTGTTATTTCTGTCACCTGCTGCTGGATGTCTGCCATTGGTTGTGTTGACTTGGTCCTCCCCCATACTTGAATGTGTGTGTGTGTCTGTGTGTGTGTGGTACTGGGGGGGGTGAATTCAGAGTTAGGGTTTTCAACCCTAACAGCGAATTTCCTCACTTTTGTTGCTGTGGAACAACCCTAACTAATGCATTAAATGGAGTTTTTTGCCTCTAATTTCCCTTCTTTTTAAGAATGATAATGAGAAATAGTGAATGTAATGCAGTGGCGGGGCCCCGTGCTCCCGCCACATGATGTCTTGTGGCATAGTAACAGGAGCAGCAACGCAAACAGAAATGCTAACAGTGGCACACATGGTAACACAAGCACGAATGAGAACAGAAAGGTGACTTCACGGTGGCATACGAGGGCAGTGTACCACATGATGTCTTGTCACATAGTAACATGGTGCCTGTAAATGGAAATGTCAATGGGCATGGTGACGCAAAGTGAAACAGAAAGAGAAACAATGCGGTACACACAAATGGCAAAAAAAGTAACAGAAAGCATAGCGCAAATGAAAACACAAAGGATGGCCTTGCGTGGTAGCATTGGGGTGTGCATTGGGATCATCAGCCTAACTCTCACCCCATGACATATGTAAAACAGCAGAAGTATAGGAGAATGGGGTGAGAGTTAGGACCCCAGATCCCAATGCACACCCAATGCGGTTGGGGGTGGGTGGGGGTGCAAGGGGTTTCAACCCTAACAGCGAATTTCCCTCACTTTTGTCGCTGTGGAACAACCCTAACTAATGCATTAAACTGAGTTTTTGCCTCTAATTTCCTTCTTTTTGAGAATGATAGCGAGAAATAGTAGATGTAATGCGGCAGCGGGAGCACAGGGCCCACCGCGCATAATGTCTTGTGGCATACTAACAGGGACAGCAATGCAAACAGAAATGCTAACAGTGGCACACATGGTTGCCTGGCCAGCGAATGAGAACAGAAAGAGTACTTGCTATGGTGGCGTGGGCAGAGTCGTACCCGTGATGTGTTGTCACATAGTAACATGGTGCCTGTAAACAGAAATGTCAATGGGCATGGTGGCGTAAAGTGAAACAGAAAGATAAACAGTACTGTGAGACAGAAATGGCAAAAAAATAACAGAACGCAGCGCAAATGAAAGCGGCTTTGAAGGATACGCAATGGTGGCGCAGAGCGTCAACGGTAAGTGAAAGCAGTGCGGAACATAGCGGAAAGGGCAACAGTAACAGTAATGGAAGCACACAGGCTGGTTTTCCCCAAACCTGCATAGAGAAAGACAGCGAGTACAAATAATGTATGCATAATAATGAGTATCCGCGCAGAAAATGAGATCTTGGAATACTAAATACATTATATCTCAGGAACCGTACGACGTAGAAAAAAAATTTAAAAGTCATATTATTTACAACTGTCCTGGATAATTTGAGACTTAGCCCCCATGAAAAGTCTGTATCTTGCACCGTTTCCGAGATACGGGCCCTGAAAGCTGCGGCGAACGCCGTAATGTTATCCTATGGGGAAAAAAGAAAAGTTCGGAGCAACATAACTTTGCCTCCCTGTAATGTTTTTTCACCAAACCACTGAAAGGCACATCTGTGGGCTGTTGGCTGTCTTCCCTCCAAATTTCAGGAAAAAAGACCAAACCGTTATTTTGCAGCAGGGATCCAAAGGATTTCTGTAATGCGTAGGGCACCGTAATGTTATCCTATGGGAAACACCGTCAACTTTGGAGTGCCATAACTTTGCCGCTGTGTAATATTTTTTCACCAAACTACCAAAAAGCACATCTGTGGGCTGTTGGCTGTCTTCCCTCCAAATTTCAGGAAAAAAGACCAAACCGTTATTTTGCAGCAGGGTGCCAAAGGATTTCTGTAATGCGTCGGGCGCCGTAATGTTATCCTATGGGAAAAATCGTCAACTTTGGAGTGCTGTAACTTTGCCACTGTGTAATATTTTTTCAATACAACACTGAAAGGCACATCTGTGAGATGTCAGCTCCGTTCCCTTCAAATTTCAGCCCAAAACTCCCAATGGTTCGTTTGCAGTGCAGTGCCAAAGAATCGCTGTCACTGTCCCACAGATGGAAAACTACTATCGCAATTTGCGAAAGCTTTCGTAAAAAAGTTCGACACTTTCGTGAGCACAAAAGTAATTTGCAAAAGTACTTTTTCCAGAAATTTGGAAAACATATTTCTGGGGTGTTTTACCAGAAACTAAAGACATGGCAAGCATCCTCAAGGTCCGACTAGGTGAATACAAAAAGAATTAGGTTGCTACAGGGTCCCAAATTTAAATGCCAACCATTTTTCTGATCACCAACTGAAAGCAAAATGGCCGATTTGCGAAAGTAACAGGCCCATTTGCGAAAGTAAAAATGCATTTGCGAAAGTGTTGAACTTTTGTTAACTTTTCCTTTGACTTATAATGGGAAACTGTTTTTGAATAACTTTTGAACCGTTTAATATTTTTCACGAAATCTTTGAAAGGCACATCAGGGACCCGGCCGCCCGTTCCTGAATTTCAGACTGGTCGCTAAACCGTCACGACCTGTAGGCGCTTACCGTGAGAATTCCAGAAAAAGCGTAAGCATACACAGATCACGCAATAACTCCACAGCAGTATATCCGATCACTATAAAACTTGGCAGATCCCAAGGCCTATGGTTCTTGATCAAGTATTCCAAATTTCAGTCAAATCTGTCAAACAGTTGCAAAGTTATTAAGGTGCAAAGTTTGGGGGTTTAACATAGAAATGGCTCCTCAACCCTAAGTATGGTAGCACTACCGTGATACCATAATACATATCATATATATATATATATATATATATATATATAGATAGATAGATAGATAGATAGATAGATAGATAGATAGAATATATCTATTGCAGACAACTCCATTAATGCATTCAGTTAGGGTTGTTTCCACACTGACAAAAGTGCGGAAATTCAATGTTAGGGCTACCACCCACCACCCCACACCCACACCCCCATTCTCTTTACACCAACAGACATCAGGGTGTGCATGGGGTCATCAGCCTCAACTCTCACCCCATTCCATGTGTAAGCAAGCTGATATGCTACAGTATAGGAGAATGGGGTAAGAGTTTGGACTGACGACCCCATGACACACCCCGACATCTGTTAGTGTGTACAGGATGGGGGTGCAATGGTGGGGTGGTGGGGTGGTAACCCTAACATTGAATTTCCACACTTTTGTCAGTGTGGAAACAACCCTAACTAATGCATTAATGGAGTTTTTTTTGCAAAGGATTTCCTTTCATTTTGAAAAAGTGTAATATAAATGCTATGTGTTGGTGGGAGCCCCACCAAGCTGCCCATTTCTGCATAATGATATGTGTCTGTGGGAGTGCAGGCCCTCCTGGCCCTGTGCTCCCACTTACACATAATTACAGAGCCATACAGCATCCCTATAGGGCAAGGAAGCCTTGTAACACAAATTTGCCAATATCTCAGGAACCATAGCAGCTAGAAAAAAAATTCAAGTGTTGTTGTAATCATGACAGTGAGTAGTTCTCAAAACACAAGTTGAATGAATCTGCATCTCACATCATTTCTGAGATACGGGTACTGAAAAGCACTGTGAGTGCTAACTCTAAGTGCATAATAGTGGCCTACGGACATGAAAATGAGCAATTGGAACACTAATTCCCCCAAATCTCATTAACCATACAAGGTAGGAAAAAATTCAAATTTCATGGTATTCATGGCTTTCCAACCTACTTCTTCACTTAGAAGAATTTTTGCGACAAAAAATCCGTATCTTGAACCGTTTTCGAGATACAGGCACTGAAAGGCGTCACGGGTGCCGCACTGTTATCCTATGGGAAAATTTCTGAACTTTACAATTCTGTAACTATGGTCCTGTACAATGTTTTCATAAAAAACCACCAAAAGGAACATCTGTAGGACTAGGGCTTGTCACCTTGAAAATTTCAGGCCAATCGTACAATCCACCTTGCCACAATGAAGTGACAAAGAAAACAACACATTAAAAACTGTTTTCATGCAGTGTTACCACAATTATTTTAAATGTTATTGTGACACTCCCACCTCTATAATGGGAATGTGATTGGGAACACAAAACATAGTGCCACAGTTATTTTTCTTATGATCGCTATTATTTTCGTGGTAACATAAAATATTGCCACAAACAAAAAATGGCAAAAATGGTGAAAACATTTTGAAAAACACATTTCCAGACCAGCTGGTGAAAAAATAATGCCAGATTGATGTTCCTCAGGTCCTGATTAGGTAAACACAACTGTTGGTGTTTAACAAACTCCACTATTTTTTGAATTACAATGTTTTTTCTCTCTCGTTAACTGAAATCAAGATGGTAGCAGCACGAAAACAATTTCAGGCAGCTCGACAACAAAAAATATGACCTTGAAAATTTTCGCAGTACACATATAATTTTTCCCATAGGCTATAATGGGACATGAAAAAATGGAATAACTTTTGAACAGAGCAATATTTTTTCACCAAATCTTCAAAAGGCACCAGTTCAACCCAGGACACATGTACACAAACCACTCTGAGCCCAATGAAATGCATTCTTCAGTCTATTGTGGCTTACTGAAGAATTTGCAAAAAGGGTAAATTTTCACTTTTTAAGTGCCCCATGGTTCCGTAACCGTACATCTGACCAAACGAAAATATCCAGATCCAGAGATCAATGGAAGGCAGGTCTGCATTCCAAATTTTAGACAAATCAGACAAATGGTTGCAAAGTTATTAAAGTGCAAACTTTGAGGTTTAACATAGAAATGGCCGTGCAACCCTAACTATAGTGGCACTACTGTGCCACTATAATAAATATATAGACACACACACACACACACACACACACACACATATATATATAGATATAGATATATAGATATATACATATAAACATACACACACATATATAATATATATATATATTTTAGTGGCACAGTAGTGCCACTATAGTTAGGGTTGAGGAGCCATTTACATGTTAAACCCAAAAGTTTGCACCTTAATAATAACATTGCAACCGTTTGATGGATTTGCCTGAAATTCAGAACACATGATCAAGACCAATACACCTTGGGATTTGCCAAGTTTTGTATTAGTCGCATATACGGCTGTGGAGTTATTAAGCATGATCTGCACATGTGTTTACACTTTTCTGGAATTTTACTGTCGCGCATACAGGTCGCATGGGTTGAGTGACCAGTCTGAAATCTTCACTGAATGTGCGGCCAGGGTCCTCGATGTGCCTTTTGAAGATTTCATGAAAAAATATTAAATGGTTCAAAAGTTATTTAAAAAACAAGTTTCCATTATATGTCAATGGGAAAAGTTAACAAAAAGTTCAACAGTGTCGCAAATGCAGTTTTTACTTTCGAAAATGGCCCTTTTACTGTCGCAAATCTGCCATTTTGTTTTCAGTTAGCGATCAGAAAAATGCTTGGCATTTAAAATTGGGACCCTCTAGCAACCTAATTCTTTTTGTATTCACCTAGTCAGATCCTGAGGATGCTAGCCATGTCTTTATTTTGGGGTAAAACACCCCAGAAATATGATTTTCAAATTTCTGCAAAAAGTACTTTCGCAAAGTACTGTCGCACTTGCGACACTGTCGAATGAATTTGCGAAAGCTTTCTAGGCTGTGGGAAAATGACAGCAATTTTTTGGCACCCTGCTGCAAAAGAATGGTTTGGTGTTTTGGCATGAAATCTGGAGGGTATGCAGCCGACATCTCACAGATGTGCCTTTCAGTGTTTCATTGAAAGAATATTACATGGCGGCAAAGTTACGGCACTCCAAAGTTTACACTCTTTCCCATAGGATAACATTAAGGTGTCCAATGCATTACAGGAATCCTTTGGCGCCCTGCTGCAAACTAACGGTTTGGTCTTTTGGGCTGAAATTTAGAGGGGACACAGCCAACATCCCACAGATGTGTCTTGTTGTGGTTTGGTGAAAAAAATATTACAGGGAGCCAAAGTTATGGCACTCTGAACTTCTCTTTGTTCCCATAGGATAACATTACTGCGTTCGCCGCTCATTTCAGGGCCCGTATCTCGGAAACGGTGCTAGATACGGACTTTTTGTCAGAAAAATACTAAGCCCCCTGATTGGGGCTAAGTACAAAACTAGCCAGGAAAGTCATAAATCACATGACTTTTAAATTGTTTTTCTACGTCATACAGTTCCTGAGATATAAGCAATTTAGTATTCCAACTCCTCATTTTCTGCTCCGAGAACCATTATTATGCATACATTCTTTGTACTCACTGTCTTTCTTTATGCAGCTTTTGGGGAAAACCAGCCTGTGCGGTTACATTACTGTTACCGTTACCGTTTTCGCTTGCGGTTCCGTTCCCATTTCACTTACCGTTCACGTCCACGCCACCATGTGCGTTACCCTTTGCATTTTCATTTGCCCTTGCTTTTGCGTTGTTTTTAACATTTCTGTCTACACTACTGTTTCTCCTTCTGTTTTTCTTTGCGTCACCATGCGCATTACTATTTGCATTTGCAGGCACAATGTTACTATGTGACAAAGCTCCCACCGCCGCATTACATTCAGTATTTCTTTCTATCATTCTCAAAAAGAAGGGAAATTAGAGGCAAAAAAACTCCATATAATGCATTAGTTAGGGTTATTCCACACCGACAAAAGAGTAGGAAATTCGGTGTTAGGTTGAAAGCGCTTATCAGCCTCCATGCCCATACCCAACTGGCATCGGAGTGATTGGGGTTGTTGGTCCTAACTCTCACCCCATTCTCCTACACCTATGCTTCTTTACACATGTAATGGGGTGAGAGTTATGACCAACAACCCCAATGTGCACCTCGATGCTGGTTGGGTGTGGTGGGGGCTTTCACCCAACACCGAATTTCCTCACTTTTGTTGGTGTGAACAACCTAAGTAATGATTAAATGGAGTTTTTGCTCTCTAATATATATATATATATATATATATATATATATATGGATACATGCTGGGTTGCTGTTGTATACATGATTTATCTGAACAAGCTTGATTGACCTCGGGCGACCTCACGAGTGGTGGAGTGTAGCATAGCTACAAGTGATTGTCCCAGAGGTCAATTAGGCCAAGTTCAGATAAATCATGTATACAACTGCACTCCCAGCACGTATTCGATTTATGCAATAGTGCTGGCCTTAGAGTGATGTATGATTTTTAAATACAGCAGATGATTTTTACAATATTTCTTCTTTTTTGACGGACTATGTGTTGTTTGCTGTTATTGTGCCACACATTTTTTATGAATGGGGGTCATGGTTGTAGATCTTGATTGGACATTTGTTCGGTAGCTGCTTATTGACTGGCTATTTTGTAGCTTTGGTTCTGATTGGTTGTTGCAGCATGTGTTAGCACCGATAGGCTGGGAACAGTAAGTGAGCGGGACTTTCAGTAATGGAGCAGGTTTTTTTTCCAGTTGGTCTGGAGTCGGCGAAGAGGGAGCTTCAGCACGTGCATCTTGGCCTGCATGGGGGACATTGTGGAGGAGCCAGCTGCTGGATTGGACTTGTGAGCGGCATAGATCTTCATGATGGCAGCATGGAAGGAGACTTCGGGTGGAAACTTTCTCAGACTGGAGTAGCATTCTCGGTCATCGGCTGAAAGTTGGAGTCCTCGTCTGGATTACGGCATCTTCAAGTGGATTTACTGATTTGGGCTGTTATTTTTATTTTCACACTTGGATTTCGACACTGAAGAGTCACAGTGTGGTGGGGATACCTTTTTTTACAAGTTTCGCACCATTTCTGTGAGAGGAGTTGCCTTTCTTTTTATGCAGCCTATTTTTTTATATTTCTACATGGAATACGACTTTCAAGAGTCGCAATTTTTTTTCATACATTGTTTGGAGTGCTTTTTTCTGCATTTGTGGAGAGGCAGAGAACCACTAAGAGAGTAAGTTTAAACATTTTATTGAAATCGAGAAACTATTACACATGCTTGTTTATTAAGTTACTGTCATGTCACTTAGTCCAAGTCTAAGTCTGAAGAAATTACTTGGAGACGTCTTCTTTTCTTGTTTACATACTGGTTGCCTGTCAAGGAAAAGAAAATGTTTAATGATTGCGCTCATGAAATAAGGTGATTTTTAATTGATGGGCACAGCATTTGGAAGTTGGGTATGGGTGTCAAGATACTGAGTCAGGTTTTACATTATATGTGTCATTTTTGCTTTTATTATGAACTACACTCCTTTCTTATTTGAACCAATAGTTTCATTCTTTTTTGGGGGGGGCATATGAGTGATCTTTTCTTTAAGCTGTGGTTTGACTGTGAACAGGCTTTATATTTAATACAGTTTGGACACTTAATATTGTGCATTACCACTGGTATGCTTACCTTGAATAATGTTGAAGGTCATCTTTGAGGCATTGATGGTGGGCCTGTGGAAACAGGCTCCCATTACATCATTCCAGCTTTGGGGTTGGGTTCTGTAAGTCACTGAACAACTCACATGCTGAGAGCTAGATGGCATCTGAGGACAACTTAGGATTGCTGAAATCTGGTGCTGCTTTTGTTCATTTAACTTGGCATAGTCATTGAGAGACTGCAGCTGTCTGTGGCCAGAAACTTGGATTATTTCGGTAGGGGCTAATCTGCTGTCTGTTAACTTCTGTACTAGGTGTTTTCACACAGAATAGTTTGTAAGACATTTGTCACACTGGATTCCCACTTTTTCAACTATGGACTTCACTATCGAGCCTATTTTATTGATGCCCAAGGGCTGGTACTTATACCATGCTGTAGGGTAGTTTGGTTTGGCATTTTTATTGATGGAGAGGAAAAAAGGAGCATCCGGTTTCAGTGTGTTTTGTGGCTGCTGGCTTTTGTATAGCTTGTAGTTGGCCACTTGACATCTCTGTTGGTTATCTGTTTCATATGCTCTGGGTTTTAGTTTGTGAGTGTTTTGGGGGTTGGCTCCAGATCTTGTTTTTGTTTGTCTTTCTTTGTTGTAATCAATGTAGATTTTTTGGTTCTTGTCTACTTTCAGTTCTGTGTCTCCCCATTTCAGGTTTCTGGCCTCCTTGTTGCCTCTTATGCCAAAATACAGAGTGACAGTTAGCCAAATTGTATGAAGCAGTGATTCTGGGTTTGCAGGGCCTAGCTGGTTGGCAGCATACAGTTTGTCTATCATGGAATCGGTTAACTCATCAGCTGCCCTCTCTCTGTTTCCTTTTCCCTCTCCGTTCAAGTTTTTCTGTCTACTTTGCAGTACTTGTCTACTTTTCTGGAAATGTAGGGAGGTAGATAGTGACTCAGGGTACATTTTTAACTTCTGATGTCTCTCCAAGTTCTGAATTATTGATCTTAGGGTAAGAGACTCTTAGGAAGTGACGTCTTTTTTTTTTTACAGTGCATGAAACAGTGGCACAGGACCCTGTTTACTCGGCAGGTGCTAGCTCATGTAGTGGCCCACTTATGTTGAATTCTTTTGAAATGTGACTTCTAGACATTTGAACATCCATTTCTGTTTTCTTTGCAGTATTCTGAATTCTTGCCTTAAGTACGTATTCGTCAATAGTTGTCATATCTATTGTGGTCAGTGAATTTTTCAATACTGCCAGTTCTTGGTTGCTTGTCACCTCAGCTTCATTCTCACATTCTCCAGGGTCCGTTAGTGTTTCTGTATCATTCTCCATCTGGATGAGAATGTCTTCCAGTTCCAGTGTGAAACTATTGTCTGCTCTTGACATTTCTTAAGATTTTAATGACCGGAACTGTTACTACTGTTTACTGTTTTTATCTGTGAGGTACACTCACTTCAGATATTGAAACGGATAGTGTTAGATGTAATGACAGTTTGCTGAATGTTTTAATGACTCGTGGCATACAGTCGGTTGATGTTTGGCACAAGTTGTGGCTTGCCTGAATACAATTACATCATTTGGAACTTTGAAACCAGTCCGGCAAGCAACTGCTTAGTGACGTGTTTACTATGGACATAACCTGTCATGATGTGTCTACTATGTGAATAAATAACATTTATACAATGGCTGTGAAGATATATGGATTTATCTAATTGCTTTTTAACCTGCCCTATTGCATATATACATATATATATATATATATATATAGTCATTGCATTGTTAATGCATTAGTTAGGGTTGAAGCAACAAAAGTAGGGAAATGAGGCATTAGGATTTCAAACCCTAACAGTCCCCTACCCCTACCTGTACCACCCCACCTTACCCTCCACACAACAATAGACATTGGGGCATGCCTTGGGGTCGTTGCCCCTTACTCTCACCCCATTCCATGTCTAAGAAAGGTGAGATGGTACAGTACAAGAGAATGGGGTGAGAGTTAGGCCCAATGACCCCAAGGCACACCCCGATGCCTGTTGGTATGTGGAGAGTGGGGGTGGGGTGGTAGGGGTGGGGTGTGTTAGGGTTCAAAATCCTAATGCCTCATTTCCTTACTTTTGTTGCCTCAACCCTAACTGATACATTATCAATGATTTTGCAATGAATTTCCTTACTTTTTGAGAAAGTGTAATCTTACCCTTATATGTTTGTGTGAGTGCAGGGCCTTCCAGATGCTGTGCTCCCATCAATCTATAGCGTGTTGAGGTTGCACAGGGCCCAAAGCTCCTATGTAACCATAAGTGTATAGACATTGTAATTAATCCTCATCTCCCCTGCACTCCCATCCCTCCATAATGGTATCACTTTATGGGAGTGCAGGGCCTGCCATCTATCCATAAGTGTAGAGACATAGCAGTGAACTGTCACCTCCCACTATTTCACAATGGAGGGCCCTGCAGGCCCATTACTGCATGATGGTATCGATATGTGGGAATGCTGGTCCCTCTGGGCCCTGCACTCCCATCTACCTATAATTGTAGAGATGCAGCATATGCCTAGAGACATTCCAGGTAACCCTTGTGCTGCAAATTTTGCAATATCTCAGTAATTGTAGGACCATTTAAAAAAAGTCCGGTGGGAGGGGGAGGTGCGAACGTGGTCTGGAAGGGAGTTGCATAGCCTCAGAGCGCATGTAGCAAAGTCCCTTTCCCCCATTAGGGTTCGAGTATAAGGAACTTTAAGCACCCCAGGACATTGAGACCTAAGGGAGTAGGAGGTGGATTCAGCAGGCTTGAGGAGCTGTGCCAGCCCTGGAGGGGTTCTGGTTCTGAACACCTTTCCTACAAAGCAGCCCAAGCCATATTTCAAGTGATTGTCCGGGGTAAGCCAGCCCAGTTTGTCGTATAATTTACAATGATGGGTGAGACGTGGGGCTGCCAGAGCAAAGCAACAGATGTTCTTGTAGGTCATGTTCCATTGAGCAAGGTGGACCTTGGAGGTGCTAGCGAACAGGAGAAGGCCATAGCTAAGTGAAGGGAGCAGCACGCCTCTGGCCAATGCCAAGCGGGCTGCAGACGTCAAATTTTTCTTTGCCCTTTAGGCAAGACCCAGTTTGCAGTTTATGGTTCTGCAAACATTTAGGATGTATATATTGCCCACTGTACTGGACTCGGAGCATCGCTGGATACCTCAAAGATGCCAGTATCTTCAATTTGTATAGCATTTGCTTCACTGGTCTGTATGTCTTCCATCGTTTCAATAGCTCAGAGGAATAATCTTGGTACATTTGTACAGGATTGCCTGACCATACCAGTTGTTTCAGATCCCTGGCAGCACGTAGGTGTGTCTCCTTTTCTGGAAAATGTAAAAACTTGCATAAAATTGGCCTTGGATGATCCCCTTGTTGAGGCCTTGGGGCAAGAGAGCGGTTGGCTCATTCCAGCTCCGGGGGAATTCGATTGTTTATTTTTAACAGCTCCAGGAGGTTTCTCCTCAGGAAAGCATTCATGTCAGTGCCTTCAGCACCCTCGGGGATTCCAATTATTCTAATGTTTTTTCTTCTCCCCCGATTCTCAAGATCGTTGATCTTGGCAAGGAGATATTGAAATTGTTTATTATGGTCTCTCAGTTGACAGTGCTGGTCATGTAGGATGCTGTCCTGTTTTTTTAATTACTGCTCTGGCACCAGTTACTCTGGTCATCAGAAGATATAAGTCTTTTTTTAGTACTAGCAGTTGTATCTTTCAGTTCTGCAGTGTCAGACAGGACTTTGCTAAGCATGGCAGTTATATTCACCAATTGCAGCTCCAAGTTGGAAGTTACTGATTGGGCCACCCCTGCCCCTGCGCCTGGTGCTCCTCCATTGAGAGCTGTCAGACTATGTGACAAACTTGGCTCTGGTGGTCTGGCCATGTCCAGTAGACCCAGATTGTAGGTTTCACTTGTCAGGACCACAAGAGCTGTAATCAATGCCCACAGATGTGAAATCCAGTCAAAATGGTATCAAAATGATAGTCTCTACCTGCAAATGTTTAATCTGTTGAGTTTTTAGGGATAGGGAGTGATCGAGCTACCGGATGGGTCCAGATGAGTGGTATAGGTACTGCAGTTTCTCAATTACACATCCTCCATCTTGGCTGGCTGGCTGGCTCCTCTCCCCTGAAAAGAGATTTTTAAACTTAAAAACTAGTGTTTGTTGACTTAACTAAACCAAAGGCACAGAAGTGTGCAGGACATCCCCATAAGCAAAACCCATGCTTGGATGTCTACAGAAGACATCTCTGAGGCAAGTTACAACATTTTGGGCAGACAAAATGAAAACAAGTTGGCTGCTCATGAAAAGGGAATTTTTTTCTCACAAAGAGGGATTTAAGGAATCCCTCTTCATGAGCTGTCGAAATCCCTTTTCGTGACCCTAAATCCCTTTTTGCAACTGTGCTGCTATCCAAAAAACTGAACTGAGCTTGCACAAACTGCAAAATTTCAAAATTGAATAACTTTAGAACAGATTAATATTTTTTCACCAAACCAATGCTGGCTTGTTCTGTGGTGCAAGCGGTTTCTACTCTGAAAATGTCGAACCAGAATTCAAAGTGATGTAGCTGCAGTGTGATGAGAAAAACAAAACAGGCAAAAAAATGACATTTACACTTTTTTCACTATGCACTGCACAAAATCCACACATCCAATGGAAACAAAACAAGGTACATCAAGAGATCTACCACATGGAACAGCACATACCAAATTTTGCGCAAATCAAAAGAACGGTTGCAAAGTTATTAAAGTGCAAAATTTGAGGTTTAACATTAGCTGCCTACTCAACCCTAACTATAGTGGCGTACTGCACCACTAGAATATACCTGTGGCTACAACACAACAGCAGGAGATAGTTCTTGGTGCATTTGTTATTTCACATAACCATAAAAAGCAGGCTTAATAAGTTCCTTCCCAACCCACATCAAGTTCCTTTCCCTGAACTCTTTGGGACAGATTTTTAGAACGTTTTGAGACTAAGTCCTACTCCATAGTCTTTGGTGTGGAAAAAAATCTTCACACTGACATGACGTCTTAACTGCCACATGGGTAGAAGGCGTGGCTCCAGAAGATATAACACCTGGTCCGATCAGGCATAATGTTTTTGCACAGTTACACCAGAAAATGGCCACAAGCTGCCTTAAATCATGGAGCTGGTTGCAAATGGTTACAAGATGAAAAATACAGTGCATGTGGAAAAGCCTTGCAGACCCACAAAGTTTCTCCAAGTACTGTAGGTACTGAAAAAAGCTGTTTTTGAAAATCCGACCCTTGATTTTTATAACATCATAGCATAAAACCAAGCAATATACACCAGATCAACTGCTTAGAGCTCTAATTAACACTATCAATCCAAATTATTTGTGGATGGCTACTTTTAATTATGGATTGATTACAGATTAGAGAAGCACAGTAGAGCTGAATGGCTTACCTTTGCAGTGAAAAAATACAGAAAGTTACCCTTTTCCTGTGACAGAGATTAAAGGCCACTGTGCTAGTGCAATACTGCCACTTGTGGATCTTCTGAATCATTACTTCCCTGCTACACATACATTCATGTCCCACTTATCCAACTATGATCAAACATGTAACAAAAGCTAACTGTCTCCTGGGAGGGTGCTTTGACACTGTAACTCCCGGGAGACATTATGCCTGTCACTGTAATGCCAGATGGCATGTTGCCTGCGCCGTAAGCGGAGTCAGCAACATGGTTGTTGCACCAGCATGGGTGAACCTGTATTAACAGTATTAAACAGACTAATAGTAGCAATCTGTATCTGTGGACTGTTTCCTACTATAAGTAAGCACAGTGCCTCATTCAAGGCAACTTTTCACTGACTTTCAAACTATGGTGCTACTTTGCAAGAACATTCCCTTGTAATTGATCTGGCTAATCCTTCAATCCCCAAGGCCCAACATTTTGTAATCCATACTTCTTTGGTTGCCTCTAGTAATCCCTCACAGCTGGTGTCATCCACAGGCTGCAGTCAATGGAGATTCAATTGTATGTGCTATCTGATGCACCAGTCACCAGTTCCGTTGTACTGCTGAAGCTAAGTACAGGTCACATGAACTGCATTTAGTCTCAGGTGTTTAATGGGACTACTGACCAGCAGTTTTAAGCTTTAAAAAACTTTTAGGTCAAATGCTTACTGTGACCTAGCTCCCTGAAGAAGCTCAAATGGAGCAAAGCACCGGGGCACCTGGGGTCACAGTTGGTGGATGGATGTTTATTTCATTTAGTGTGGAGGTGACTTTGTCATTGTGACTTGGTGAATAAAATATTGGTGGAGCTAACACTGAGTTTTGGAATCTGTCTTTTCCTCCATATCCAGTCTGCAGTTCCAGAATTGGGCAGGTCACAGTCGGCATTTGTCCTTTGTGATTACCATGGAGTTAGTAGACCCAGACCTGAACATTGCCTTGCACCAGTGAGCACTGCACTTCCTGGTTTTCTTAAAAAAAAACCTTTACCAGTAGTATACTGTATATAACTGAATCTCCAACAGTTGTAGCCCATGTCTGATGTCTGACACTGAGAAATTATGGGATGTGCCAGAAGTGAAACAGGTTGCAAAGTATCAGGATGGGGTCAACTACATCAACCTGAACATTTAATGTTTTGGAAACTGCCCCAAAAAAAAAACACATTTGTTTTTCTGACTCTTCAAATAAGGGGCATCTCCACACTTAGATGTAAGGCTTTACACATGGGTATTCCCCGTTGGTATCAATTTGTCCTTAAAATGCAGGTTGCACAGTACTACAGTAAATCGAGACTACAGTAAATGTCCTTAGTATTGAGATGTCCTGAATATACTGAGTCCCTAATATGAAAATTTCATTGTAACAAGTCTTGAGGACATTGCAGTCTTCTCTATGATGGTGTAATAAAGCATGAATTCTGACTTGTAATTCACTGTTAGAGATTTTGCATTATACTGTTGAGACCCACTATCCAGTGGTGACCAGATCTTATATACAGTAGATATGCCATAATAGCACATCAAAGTGGTATCAACATTTCAATCATGGAAGCATTACTGTGCACATGTTCTTACTGTTACAGCTGTATTTGTAAACAACTTATCCAGTTATGATCACACTTGATTCAGCCATTTGCAAATCACATTTCTTGAAGCTGTTATAGGCATGACCTAATTATGCATGCATTCTGACTTTTGAATTAATGATACAATTTTATCTATAGTTTTAGAACCACTTATCCAATTACAATTAGACTTGGGGAAGGAATCCCAGGATACCATTTCTTGAGGGGACTGGATTTTTGGCCTTGGCAACAACTTATTTATGAGTGATTTCTGACTTAAGATTTGCTATTATATTTGTCTGTATTTTTAAATATACTTTTCCATTTCTGATCAACCTTGTTATAGGCATTCATGATTAACACTTCATCTAAGGGTACTGTAGTATTTGCCATGCTGACATTTGATTCACAGTTACATGTCATCTATACTTCCAGAACCACATATACAGTTGTGATTAAACTTAATACAGAGCAGTGGCTCTCAAGCCTGAAAAGCAGGTGCTCAGTTCAAAGCAACAGGCTGGCAGTATAGCCTAGAGGTTAGAGGAAAGAGGTGTGAACAAGCTTGGTACATCCAGCAGACCAGACATGAGTCTACTTCTCACAACCTCCACTTGCATACTGTGTGACTCTGAACAAGTCACTTAACTGCCTAGTGCTCCCAGGTCACCCCTGAAAACAGGCACTTGTGCCTAGTGGGCCTTACCCAGTTACCAAAGACTAAAATAAAAATAAAAAAAAACACACTTATCTCTCATATGCTTCCTTACAAATATTCCTTCCCATTACTTACTTGCACTTTGTAGAAAGGAAGACATATGACACTAACATACATGACTTATTGTTGGAGCCACAGGGTTGGGATCAGCCTTGTTGCACTGTTATATTATAGGGTAACATTTTGGATCCAAGAAATGAAAGGTGGGATGAGTCATCAGGTTCTGAAATATTGATTTGTATGTTCACTGCAGTTCAAATGCAACCCAGTAGTGGACTGTACAGTTTCAGATTAGCATGCAAAAGGAAAAAGGGCCCACCAGGGATCAGAGGAGCTCAGACAGCATGTGTATACAAAGAAAAATGTAGGCCTTCTCCGTCTTGGTCCTGGAGCAAAGATGCAAAAGGATTCACTGCAGGATACAAACACAGCCTTATTTACTATAAGTGTAAATTACATCATTGAGCATTGTAACTCCAGCACTAAAAACACCTAATGTGTATCAAGTAAAAACTCTTCCTCAAGGCTCAAGCTTTCTAATGCACATTAGAATTTATACAATTTTCTTTAAATGCACATGGTCAAATTAAAATCAAGAGTGATCTGGATTAAATCTGCACATAAGATGTACAACATGATTGTGATGAGTGTTGTTACATTAAAAAAACAGTTTAAAGCAATAATGCCCTCAGACTCCAAGGATGAAAGTATATAAAGATATCCCATCACATCTATTTTCTTAATTTGATGATCACCTGAATGGCTAACCATATGTGTTCCACATAGACTAGACTCATTTACTCCAATCAATGTGGCTGCTCTCTTAATTTTCCCAACCAGCTGGGAATCAAGCTCTGCTGAGCAATTTGGAGTCCTGTAGCACTCCCCTGGGTGACTACTTTGACCCTTTTTCCCTTAGGTAGACCAAGATGAATTATATGGAACTGTGTGGCATCCAGTTTTCTCCTTATGCTACACAGTGTCATCCTCTGTTAATAGAACCACCCACTCCCTTTCCTGTTATACCTATTGCTTCAGAATAGCCTGAATCCTTCCTTGATGTCCTAGTAATTTTCTTTCCTCCACCATGTCTCTCTGAAAGCCAGTAAGCCTTTACCTTCCAAGTGCATCAGGCTCTCTAGTTTGCCAATACTGCTGGGAGTGATTCTCATACTGGTGTGCATTCAAGTGAAAGTACTTGCACCTCTATGTTTTCTTGCTCGCTCTGGGGATCTCCTCTTATGGTGCTCACCAGCTCTGTTGTTCTTCCCTTGGTGATCTCCATGAATCTAGCTCCTACAATCGGTGAGCTCCTGTACTAGCCCCTCCCATATACTCAAGTCTTAATGCTCCTGACTGCCGTGTTCATTTCTCTTAATTGTACCCTCATTCCCTCCTGGCTCAGGTACATCCCATCTTGGGTGTGCAGGCATCCCCTGTCCAAGAGTATCCTTCTGTTGACAACAAAAAAGACCATCCATCTTACAATAGATCCTTAGCAAGAATTAGCCTGCCTAGAAGTCCACTATTATTCTTCAAGGGCCCCCTGGATGACATGGATCCTGGATACCTTTCCTTTTAGGTACATCATTAGTTCTGTGCATGACCTCCTTAGGTCCTTAGGACTTATGCTACCTATGTCACTCATGCAAACATGTAAAATGATAGCTTTGTCCTTCCTTCAGCTGCATTGCCTGCCTCTGAATAACTCTCGATCAATATGTGTTGTAGGCAGACCAATCACCTCACCAGCTCTACTCCATGGTCATGGTAATACAACACTTCATTAACTCATGCTGTGCCCTAACTTGTGTCACTCCACATAGCCTTTTCTTTCCTTCTCCTCCTCTATGTCATGTTATTTGTATAGCTGCATAAAATATACATGGATATGGCTTATTCAAAGTTATCCAAAAATGTCATGATTTTTGCAAAAACTCATGAAGTTCCATTTTCAGTACCTCTGTTATTTTGCATTTTGTAGCGTGTACAACTCAGTCATTTTTTGTTAGTTTTTTTTGGGGGGTTCATCTCCATTTCTTCCCCTTTGACACCTATTGTCAGGGACCCTCCCTCAGCCACCTCCTTCAGGGATATCTCCCATCCTGTTGAGGCTTTTCTTATCTACATATCACTGGGCTTGTAGGGCACCAGCAACACACCACTTTTTTGCCACCTCAGCTTGTGCCCCTGAGGCAAGTTTTGTCTACAGCTTCATTGCAGCATTGTAGTGCCACCCCCTTATCTAGCTGCCTTTAGTGGAAGTGAACCCCAGTACCCTTCTGGGAGGCAGGGGGAAAGATCCTAACTATGGACATTGGGGGGAATTCATCTATCCTACTGACTGCCTAATTTGTGAATGAGAATTATGTATGAAAGGTAGTTGCTGGGCTGTACTATACCACCTCTAAGCTGGACCCCACTCTGTTCCAACTGCTTAAGACTAGATAGGCTTTTTGGTCCTGCTATTTGGGGATCATTAAGGACCCTTCTACAAGGGCCTATTACCTCCACATCTAAAGGAGGCAATAGGGAGACACCTATTTAAGAAACCGTCATTAGATGTTCCTTAGGACTTCGCAGATTATAGATCCACCTCCATTTTTGCCTAAGGATGTTGAGGAAGTGATGATGGAATACCTTTTGTTGCACCTAGAGAAAAATTACATCTTGGAGCCACTTCGGTCTGGCTTTCATATATGTCGCAGCACTGACACAGATCTGACCATGGTATGCAATAATCTTCACCAAGTAAGGTATCAAGGGGATTATTTTATTCTTTTTCTTGACCTGTCAACTACAACTGACATTGTTGATCAACTGATGTTGCTGAGAAGACTCCTGAGAACTTGCAGGGGTGACTAGCACTGTTTTTCAATGGTTTCATATTTTCTGGGATGGGAGGGAGCAGTTAATTAAGCTTGGCACTTGCTAGTCATGTCCACTTGCACTCAACTGCAGTGTTTCTTAGATCTCTGTTCTGTCACTCATGTTGTTTCCAGTATACATACTTCTGCTAGGGGAGATCATCAGGTAATACTGTGATCAGTTTCACTGCTATGACAGTGATACACACCTGTATCTGTCCATTTTCCTCTGACAAGGTCTCATCTATACTGTTGTTAGAACAATGTCTTTAGCAATCAGAATCTAGATGGCCTCCAACTAATTGGCTTATAACCCAGAAAATAACTGAAGTGCTCTTGATGGTGATTAACAACAGATCATCAGCCTTTAGGGGTAGCCAGAAGTTACTTACCTTTGATGGGGTTTAGCTGAAGACGGAAAGGGAAGTTCATAGTCTCAGAGTGGTCCACGATGAGCAGTTAACATTTTGTCTCCAGGTGTTATCTGTAGTCAGGTGCTGCTTTTGCCATCTTTAAAATTTGCCAGACCATCCCTTTCCTGATGTCAGTGACCTCTGCACCCTTGTGAAGTCCTTTGCTTTCTCTAGGTTTGAGTACTATAATGCTCTCTGCAAGATCTTATCTTTTGATCAATTGTGTTACCCATAGCTTGTACAGAACACAGCAAGATGACTTCTGGAAGTAGGATCACCCCAATCCATCACTTTAGTCTCTGGGCTGGAATGCCTTTAAGGTGGCACATTGACTACAAGATTCTGATGTTGTATTATAAAACCCACAAAGGCCTTAACCCCCCAGTACCTCACTGTTCTCTCCTGATCCTTCATATCTCTATCAGGGTGCTGAGATCTATGGACCAGGTTCTCTTTGGGGTGCCACCTTCCAAGCTAAAATATGCAAGGGATTGATTGATTGTGGTGCTAGGCATGGTCCTCTGGAATTTTCTCCTTAATTATATCCATAATTTTGGATCTCACAAAATTTTCAACAGTAAATTTAGAAAGTTCTTGCTCACTCCAAATGTTTGTTATAATTCTGTTTATTGTTAATCTTTATTTCTTGCTTGTTTGAAATGCTGTGATTATTAATTATGTTTAAGTGCTTTAAGCCTGATTTTTGGTTATGTAAAAGTGTTTTAAGCCATGGAAAGGAGCTATATAAAAATAAACCTTCTCCTCTTCCTCCTGCTAGTACTACTTCTACCACCACCACTACTACTACTATTACTAATATTGGGCGCTATGCATGAAGTGGGCGAGGGGACACAGATAAGTCGTGTACCCCACCCACAGTCCTGCACCCCATGGACAGGTGCACACAAACTGGTATTCACCAATGAAAGCCAACGATCCATGGCTCCTCCCTCCCCCAGTGCACAACACTCCACAGGGCATCCACTGGCAGAGTCACAGACTCAGGTGGGCAACCAATGGGATGCCGGTCCTGGGTCCAACAGTGGATCCATTACGCTGTGATGTGTGGGTCCGGGGTAGTTCATGCCTACTGCAGGCACCTGGACCTACACATCATGGCACCTCTGGTCAGTCTGTGCACAGGCCCAGCCCTTGGCAACCAGTGCCCTCCCATTGCACTGCAGGACCCCGGTGTTGGTATCTGTCTCTGGCTCACATGCCCACAATGGCAGCTGTGCCCCAACACCATTGTGGCCATACCCCTGAGCCCTCATGGGGGGAATGTGCCAAGGTCTGTTCCCCTCAGCAATATCCCAGTGCCACCACTGAACTGCTGTTACGGGCACTCACCTGTTCCACTGCCCCTGCCCTCACCAGCTGCCTAGTGGGCAGATGCAGCACAGAGATCACTGTCCTGGTCCCTCAGCATCTGATGGATAGAGACCATGGGGGTATGCAGAGGGTTATGGCAGGGTCTACCCTGGTGTACCCTGCGCCACCCTCCACACCCATGTGGCTAACACTATGTGGTTTAGTGAATACTGCATAGTGCTGGCATGCCCCCAGAATGCCCTCAGTGTGGTGCTGTCTGCGGACATGGGGGATCAGGTGTGGTGGGTCTGCATGCCCCCCCATTTGTGCATCCCATGTGGGGGGCTTACTGGGTGCAGGGTGGCTACGCACCCAAGTTACGTGGCGCATAGCCACTCTGCACCTTCATGCATAGCACCCTTTAATACTAATACATTACTACTAAAACTGCTACTCTTAAAGAGCCACCTTCACCTCAAGAAGAACTCTAAAAAACAATGAGAGCTCAAAGGAACTTGCATTTTCAATTAGCACTGTATCTCTTATCCCCATTATTTATTTCTGAGGTCATAGGCATGGAAACAGGATAGTTGTTCTTTGACGGTTCATCAGCTCACATTGCTTCTTCCCAATCTGATGTTAAGTAGGATCTGAAGCAAAAAATTATGTTTAAAAAATTGGCAAACTAGGGGTGGGCCCACCAGCCCTTGTCTGCTGTCACAGTCTATGTTTCTATAATGCTGTGCTTGTGACATCACAGTTATTCCCAAGGCAACAGACTGATGTCAAAACAAAGCATTGTAATTTCAAGTAGCGAATGAGCTATAGAGGCAGATGAATTTTAAAGGATAATTATTTTGTTTTTCTGTGAATTTCTTCAGTAATAAATAATGGAGAGCCAAAAGCTATAGAAGATATATGAAATACAAGCCGTATTGTAACTAAGTATTACATTTTCCAAAGTTTTCCCAAAGGTGTCAGCTGCTGTTTAATACTACTACTACTACTACTACTACTACAGTGATAGACAGATGAATATTTTACTAGGTGCATAGACCAGATCATAAATTAATAAAGCGTTTTACTCGCTTTATTTTTTGTTTTTTAGATTAGTTTAGGGCTGAAGCAGTGAGTTAGATTAGGACGTTTTTTGCCTAATATCGGAGTATTGAATACAGGTTTAGCCTTTTGGAAGTGTGTATCGCATATTGTGCTTCTCCGCTTTTCCAACCATAGTGTGAAAGGCTGTGGAGTCGGGGAGTTGCGGGAGCTGTGGCAAGGAGGATTTTGTCTGCACTGGAACTTTGGAGCTGCAACTGTTGGGAATACCTATAAATTATATGAAAGGACTCTTTCTTTTGATTTGTTGATGCTACTTCTTCCTCCTCTCTTATGGAGTCTTGGCGTTTACCCAAACACTTATCTGGCCATTTACCTGGCCGCAGAGTGTCAGACTGTGAAGTCGGGGAGTAGTGAGGAGGATTTTTGCAATCTGTGGAAAGTTGCCTGGAGTGCTATCGCTGCCGTTTATCCCTGTTTGTTTGTCATTTGTTCTGTCTGCCTCCCTTTTGGATTTGGTGGATTACAGGAATGAGTTGGAATATTTGAGAAACTGAGCACCTGGGTTTGACTTGTTGCCTGAGGTTTGCTGAATTACTGGCCCAATTTTGTATTGTGGAGTCTTGTTGGAGGAGCATGAGGAGAGGTTTAACCAGCCCAGCTGACCCAGAGGTAGGTGCGGGTGTAGCCGTTTGTCCCTGGGAGGGTCGGGACTACCTGCCAGAGGGTTGGCATTCTCGGGGCTTCCAGGTGGTGCCGGAGTTGCCTGGCAGAGGCTGAGCTTTCTCTGGCATCCCAAGTGGGGGAGATTAGTTGCATAGACGCACCTGCCTAGGGTTGGCTGGGTTAAGTATTATTTGAACCAAGAGTGTTTACCTCCTTCTTATATTTTGTTGGATAAGCTCCAAAAGTGAGAACTGCAGGGGCTGGATTGTTAATACCAGGAAGTCTCTATGAAGATAATGTACTGAGAATTTAACCTCTCGATTTTCGGGATTACCTGGACTTTGCTGTGAGGGGCCAGAGACTAGTATTACTGTTTCCTGTGCCTTTTTCTGGGGGCTTATAAGGTTTGGCAGCTTTGGATCCTTGCTGCTTGTCCTTTTATGACTTTTTGGATTTAAATGTCATTTGGATTTATATGGTGCTGACTTATTTTATGACTTCTCCTACTGCTGGATGACTTCTCTCTCAGATTTTTTAGTTTGTTTAATGGCCCCAGGTAGTGAGAGGACCAGGGTGTCCAAATTTATTTTATTTATATTGTAATTTGATGTTCTTTGTTTGTTTTGTTTGTTTTTGTTTGATTTATTATTATGTTTATCTTGCAGTGAGAGTGCTAAGATATTTTTTCCCTTCTCTCTACTTGGCTGTGAGAGAGCTAAGGGGGGGGGTAATCAATTATTATTTGTTTTTGGTTGTAGGGGTGGTGAGAGTACCTTTACACTTATTTACATTTATTTATATTTATTTATATTGATTTGTTTATTCTTATTTTTGTTTGTTTTTTACTTTATTTATTTTTATTTTATTTGTGGGCTTTCAGCCCAGTCCAGACTCGATTTTTCTGTAAGGTTGGGTTTTTTGTTTATTTGATTTTGTTTGTGTTGGTTACGTTGAGGGATTTTTTGGTTAATTTTATATTGTTAAGATTGATTATTTTGCATTTGGAGTTTATTGTTTTGTTTAAGCTGTGACATGTGCTGCCCTTCAGTCCCCATGGTGGTGCGCTATTCATCCTCCTCCCTTCACACCCTCTGCCCTTTCTATACTCCTCCCCTACAATTCGATACTTACCAGTGCTGTAGAGCACTGGGGATTGTTCATAGGAGAGTGAGAAGGGCGGGGGTGTGCGAACAGGAGAAGATGAAAGAGTGGGGCCACCGTATCGGGGTTATTAAGTCCAGAAGGTGCCCTGGGGCGAAATGGAACCCAGACCAGGGTTTACCATGTCTGGTGCCCATACCCAAGGGCACTACTGAATTTAGTAGGCAGATAGGCCTGACAGCCTCCGAGGTTTGTCCAACTCGAGTGGTGTTATGCAATGCCAGGTCTGTTAGGAATAAGACCACCATTATTGCTGATCTTGTTAGCTCGGCTGACCTGGCTTGCATCACCGAGACCTGGCTGGATGAAAATTCAAGCCCCATACTGGAGGCCATGAATTCAGCTGGGTACTCGGTGATACACCGCCCCAGATTGGACTGCGGGGGGGGATTGCAGTCTGTTCTAAGACTGAATTGGGCCTCACGAATGTAGTAGTAGGTGAGGCTGAGTCTTTGAGTGCACAGTTGTAGCAGGTGTAGGCGTTCAAATCGTTCTTATCTATCGTCCACCCGGAGATGGGAAACGCTTCTTACAGGAAGTAGCAGACTTCCTCATCGATATGTCATTTGAGTCACCCAGATTGATGATTCTGGGTGACTTCAATGCCTGGGTCGACGACGAACACTCACAATTTGGTAATCACTTCCTCCAATTAATGTCTTCTTTGGGCCTTACACAAGTAGTTTCCACTGCTACACATAAATCTGGGCACTCTCTGGACTTAGTCTTCCTCTTAGAGATTGATGCATCCGATGTGGGGGTGGAACCATTTGTCTGGTCTGACCACTACACCATGAGGTTCAATTTTTGCACCCCCCCGAGAAGGCCTTCCCCTGTGGAGATGGTCAGGTACCGCCCATTACGGAATATTACTTCACAAGGCCTTGCAGAGGTCCTTGACCTATCATCCCCCATGTTGGCAAGCAGTAATCCAGAGACGCTGGTGTCAGCCTATAATATGGCCATTATGGCGGTCCTGGATCTTATTGCTCCTCTTCATGAGCGCCCCTGATCCCTTCACCCCAGGTCCCCTTGGTTTGGTGGGACACTGAGGGAGATGCGGAGACAGGGGCGAAGGTTAGAGCTTTGTTGGCACAAGTCCGCCCTTGATGCCGACCGCCTTAGATTGATGGAACATTATTCTATCTATCTATCAATCTGCAATCACCCATAAGAAGGCAGAATTCCTGTCCAGGGAGATTGCAGTTGCTCGGAATCGACCGGCTCAGCTGTTTCGGACTGTAGACAGACTGTGCAAACCCAGTCTGTCTGCAAGTTTGAAAAGCTTTTTTGAAATTAGAGTGCGAGGAGCTCACTCGTTACTTTGCAACTAAAGTGGCCGACATCAAGGCGGACTTGTGTCCGGCAATCTCTAAGGGTGACGTTGTAGAACAGTGTGAGTTCACAGCATCTCAGTTCTCTTGGAGTTCCTTTTGTCGACCTGAGTTCGTGTATATTATGAGGATCATCCATAGTGTGCGTTCCACAAGCTGCAGTTTGAATCCTGCACCGACTTCCCTAATTTTGGGTTGTTCTGATATCATCAGTCCAGTCCTGGTGCAAATAGTCTGGTGCTGCTTGGAGTCAGGTGAGTTTCCTAGCTCTCTGAAAGAAGTGGTGGTGACATCTCTCTTGAAGAAAGCTACCTTGGACCCAGACTGTTCCTCAAACTACAGACCTATCTCTAACCTTCCCTTTATTGGGAAGGTTATTGAGAAGGTAGTGGCAGACCAATTGGAGGACCATTTAATCATTCATAATATCTATGAATCCTTCCAATCTGGTTTTCATAAAAGACATAGCACCGAGACTGCGCTGGTTTGTGTGCTTAATGATCTTCTGAGGGTGAGGGATCAGAAGAGATGTTCCATTTTGGCTCTCCTTGATCTCTCGTCAGCTTTTGACACTGTTGATCACCTGGTGTTGTTAGCACTCCTGAGGCAAATCTGTGGAATGTCGGGAACTGTTTTACAATGGTTCACTTCATTCCTCACTGGGAGATCACAAAGAGTTGTGTATGGGGTTTATTCCTCCAGCCCAACTTCTTTGTTGTGTGGGGTGCCTCAGGGTTCTGTGCTATCACCCATGTTATTTGCAGTGTACATGCTGCCCCTTGGAGACATTATAAGATGGTATGGGCTGAGGTTTCACTGCTATGCAGATCATACCCAGCTATACCTGTCTTTTGCACCCGACCAGGATGGAGCTCTCGCTGTGTTTAATAACTGTCTGGAAGAAATCCAAGGTTGGATGGATTCTAGCTGGTTAAAGTTGAACTCAGAGAAGACAGAGGTTTTGGTTGTGGACCCGGGTGGTCAGATAGAGAGGTCGCATGATGGCACGCCATCAGGAATTTTTCTTGGTGGCGTGTCACTTCTGACCTCTGAATGGGTGCGTAGCCTTGGGATTGTCCTAGATGACATGCTGACCCTACAATCTCAAGTGTCAGCCGTTGTCAGGACTTCCTTTTACCATCTTAGGAATATTGCCAGGGTTAGGCACCTTGTTCCGTCTGACTCTTTGCCAACGTTGGTCCACGGCTTTGTGTCCTTGTGCTTGGACTACTGCAATGCCCTACACTTTGGGCTTTCTGGGGTTGAAATCCATCGCCTACAGCTGGTGCAGAACACTGCAGCCCGGGTTTTGACTGGGACAAGGAGGTCCTATCATATTACCCCAGTACTGCGCAAACTGCACTGGCTTCCTATATGGTGGCAGATCACCTTTAAAGTCATTTTATTGACTTTCAAAGCCCTTCATGATCAGGGTCTGACCTATCTGAAAGAACTTCTAGTGTCTTACTGCCCTGGCCGATTGCTCCGCTCGGCTGACGAGGGGTTGTTAGAGATTCCAAGAGTGAGTTTAAAATCTTCTGGCAGCAGAGCATTTTCTTATGCTGCACCCACTCTTTGGAATTCTCTACCACGCCAGTTAAGGGAGTGCACCTCCGTGGAGGTATGTAAGAAGAATCTAAAAACTTACCTGTGGCAAATGGCTTTCCTGGAAGATTAAGTTAATTGTATTGTGCTATGATTCTATGGAATGTTTTATTATTTGATTGTAATATTTGATGTTATTATGATATGATTTTATTTATATGTTTCATTAATTTGTATCTGATATTACATTTTTAATATGTTCAGCACCTTGATACGTTGAAAGGCGCTTTATAAATAAAACTATTATTATTATATTATTATTACATTTTTTTGATTAAAGTATTTTTCTTTTTCCTCACGGTCCTTTTTATAATCACAATAATGCACTCCAAAGCATGTGTAGTAGTGGAACTTGTCTACTTTTCATGTGGCTGCATCTTGTGCCACACCAGACAAGGCATAGATAAATATCATAACAGCACACACACACCATTGTGCATTATTGCTTAAATACTGCAAGGAAGAAATTTAAAGGGGAACTGTCATCTTCAGGATTTCTTAGTGTCTGACAGCCAATAAAAATCTAATCTGAGTGAGCGATTGTGCTCTCCTGTGAGTCTTAACAGTCCTGAGTTATTCATATGTAAATCAGATTGTTTTTAAGTTCTGAGGGCAGCCATGTGTTTTAGGCTTCTGACAGACAATGATGTTACCGAGCGTCTTAGCTCTGCTTTGGCTATAGATTATCCACCAGGGTAAATAGGAAATCATCTGTTTTATTAAATATGTTTTAAGGTGTTATTACAATGCTTTCTACATTTATAATAATTGTTTTGTATGTGCATTGTCTCTGCCAGCATAAAAAAACAACTTTCTAAAAAAACAATGGTTGGCTTTTGTTTTGGTCAGTGTTTTCACTGACTCTGTTTTTCGCACATGCTATTTTGACTGTGGCATTGTTTGCTGCATTGTTTTTCCCATAGCATTATAATCCCGTGCCCAATTTTGGAATTTGGTGGGGATGGGTAATTTTAGGATGTGAGTAGGTAAATCAGTTTAGAAAGTGATGGGAATGTACAATTTCAGAACAGGTCAGGGATGCAACATTTCAGAAACTGGCAGGGATTTGCAATTTCAGAAAGTGACGGGATGATCAATGTTGGATGTGACTGAGACATGCAATTTGGGAATTTGGTGGGACATGCAGTTTCAGAATTTGGAACAGATGCATAATTTTAGAATGCAATGTGGATCAGCAATTTCAGAATGTGCATTCCAAAATTGTATGTCATACAATCCAAAACTGTCACATTCTGAAACTGTCTGTCCTTGCCACGTTCCAAAATTGTACATCCCTGTCATGTTCTAAAATTACATGTCCCTGACACATTAGAAAATTGCATGTCCCTGACTTACTCTGAAATTGCACATCCCTACCTCATTTCAAAATTGTGCATCTGTATAATTTCCAAAAATCTCACATCTCAGTCACATGCTCAGACTGCACATTACTGCTGTATTCCAAAACTGTGCATTCCTGCCAGATTCCAAATTGTGCATCTCTAACACATTCCTAAATTGCAAATGCCTACAACATTCCAAAAATTATGCATCCTAGGCACATTGCAAAATTGAATGTCCCTGCACATTTTGAAATTGCTCGTCTCTGCCACATTCCAAAACTGAAAGGCCCTATTATATTTCAAGATTGCTTATCCCCACATTCTGAGTAAGCAATAATACCCAACAGGGTGGGCGGTGTTAAGACGTACGGACCTCAGAGGCGTATGAGGCCCGGCGGAGGGCCTTATAGCCCCTGGAAGGTCCGGTATTGCCCATACCGCCCACCCTGGAGGGTATTATTGCGCTTAGAAAATGGGTTATATGTAAAAAAAAAAATTATATTTAAGAGCAATAAATAATAATAAAAAAGATTAAAAATGAACTTATAGTTACTTTGTTAGTAAAGTAGTCTCTCTACTTGTATCCTTACCAATTTATACCAGTAGAGGGCAGTATAATCTTTTACAGTTCTGCTGTTTTTATATTGCTGTGTACAGCATCTTCTTGGCTCCTGAAACATCACCTCCCCCCCAATTTACTTGTGTTACATTTTTTTTTGTTTTTGTCTCTCTTTCCTTTCTTTCTTTGACTGCAGTGTAACCCCCCCACCCCGTTAAGCTTACTGGTGGTGGGATTGGGCAATCAGGTTTTGAAAGACAAATTGAGCATTAAACTCATTTTTTTAAAAAGTCCATTTCCACATTCAAATTGTGCTCACCGCTACTTGAAGACACCCACTAGCTTTAACTGCAACCTCATGCTTGACCCAAATAAAAACCTTTTTTTAAAACACAAAATAAATGTTCCCCCAATTAGACTGTTGACAGCAGAGCTGCCTTCTTCAGATCTCATAGCCCATCACACCTATCTGCACAGCACCACAACTCAAATCCCAATTCCTGTACTGTGACTGCTATGCCCAATCCATTTTGAAGATACCGCATTAAACATTTCCAATGCTCCGTCTTGTAACATCTCAACATAATTTAAAATAGATTCACTTTTAACTATTAGCACTAGCTGATCCCCACTCCTGGCCCCATCCCACCATCAGTTAGCGAACGAGGATGGTTACATGTGGTGGATCAGGCAATTGGGGAGATCAGCTGGCACTAGTAGTTTAAAAAACAAACCTATTTTTAAATTATTTATGAGGTGTGTTACAAGTGGCAGACTGTTGGGGGACAGAGCCGGACTGCAATTTGGGTGAGTTGTGAAAGGTGGTTCTGTTGGCGAGAGCTGAACAACTTCTAAGGAGGCACAGAATGCACATCGTGATGTCTGTCACCAGTTTCACTTTTATTTTTTTACTTCATTTATGTGGGAACTGATCGATCAGTTTAACTTATGTGGAGGTCGCTACTTTGTTAAATGTGACTGTGGCTGGATAGTGTGGTACAGGAACTGGTTCTTTCTTTCTTTTTTAAAAAAAGAAGCAGACAAGAAGTGGGGGGGGGGGGGCATCGCACAATGAAGCCGATAGGAGCAACGGCTTACATTTACTTTTTGTTAGCGTGACAGTGTGAGATCACGGTCGGAAGAGTGGTGCCATAGTAAAGAATATGGCAGTGAGAATTTCTTCACTGTCCTGAATCAGTGTGCTTTCTTTTTTTTTTAAGAAGAGGCAAGTAAGAAGTGTTGGGGGGGGACCTGTAGGTCTCGCTAAGTGAGAGAAAAAACAAGGCAGGCATTTGAAGTTTTTTGGGGTGCTTTCAGCCAATTACAAAGCAGGCTGGGCACCACTGGAGAATGGTACTCAGTGAAGGGGCACTTGGACTGGCTCTTATTTTTAGCTGGGCATCTATTGTCTGATAGATGCCCACCTAAATAAGTGTCTCAGCCAATCAGGAGAGAGAATTGTCTTTGCCCATTTTCTAAAACTGCATATCCTTACCACAGTACTAAACTGTGCAACCCTGCAACTTTCCACCATTGTGTCCCTCCACATTCCAAAGTTCTGTTCTTGCCACATACTAAAATTTTGTGACTTTGCAGTTCTCTGAATTCCAGCATCACTGACACATTCCAAACGTCAGTGTACTCACCACATTCTGAATCTGTGCCTCCACTACATTCTAAAATTGCAACTCTGCAGCATTCTGAAATGTTATATCTGCTGTGTTCTGAAAGCATTCAAAACCCACGTCTGCTGCCATGCAGTGGTGTAGATTATGGGGAGGGGCAGGTTGCTCCCCCTCAGATGTTCAGAGTGGGACTTTTTTTGAGAGCTATGAAGCTCTGCATTTTTGCATTTTTTTTTCTCGTGTAGGTCTGGTCAGGAAGTGGGATGGGACTCACAATTTCCAGGGGCAGCCTGCCAGTACACTGCTCTTGTAAAAGAGTGCCCGCACACCACACTTGTAAAGGTGTGCAGAGTCTATGCCATTGAAAGTGCGCCATTTCTTTTTCCTTTACATTCTAGCCATAGCTGGCCACTGATTGGTCTGATCTCCCATGTCCCTTCCACTACTTCAGCAATGTGGGCAAGCATCTGTGGAGATTGAGGAAGAGGCATGGAGGTGTAAAGGAAAGCAGCAGCGTGTTTGCCACCAAGCATTTTGTTAGCCTCCGGAAATTACCTCTGAGGTGCTGAGAAATTGACATTGTCTCCCACTTCAAGGAGCAAATCTGGGCACTGATGGATTCCTTCCATATGAGGTATCATATGTTGTTTATTTATTTCATAGCTGGGCTGGCCATGAAGTGCCTGCTGCATCACTCCAAATGAGGAGTAAAGTGTTTGCTACTGGGGGCCACCCGATTCCACTCCCACAGCCAGTCTGTCACTCCGCCTTCCTCACAGTCCATCCCTTCCCAATGCTGACATGAGCAGAAAATGCATGCACCCATAAAAGACAAGTACCTGTAGCAGTACTTGGTTACACAATGAAAGAAGGAGCCTGTCCCTGTAAAACCTTCAGGCCCTCTGCTGTTTCCATCCAACTAAGTTGAGCTCTTAGCAGCCAATGATTGCAGAACACTGGGATCAAATCAGCATGCTCCGCAACTCAGCTGCAGTCAGGAGGGGCCTTGAGCTGCAGTCTGGTGTGGCCACCCAGTCAAAAAGTACCCGGTCATACTTAGGCTCAGCCTGGGCTGACAAGATGTTTCAGAGGCTTATGTGAACTAGTACCAGAACACTACCAGCACTTATGGTATGGACTTAATGGAGTATCCTTCTGTTACTGGCATGGATCAATTTGTCAGGCACAGGTCACTCCTTTTTTTCTGCATTTAATTTCTGTCTTCCCTGATGCTGATCCAGTGCAGAGTGTCACAGGGGTTCTTTCTTTGTGGCTCCATCTGGGTAAAATAGGCAGAGGTTTAATTGGTGTTAAGTGACAGGACATGTTTAACCTAACTGATTTGTAGCAAGAACAACCAGTAACTTCAGTGGGCAAACCATGACTCCTGCTCCTATGCGGTCTACAAGTGGTTAGCTCAAACAATTAGAGTGTGTGGCACTGACCACTGATGCTGCACACACATGTAAATGTGTGATGGTAGCAGCCGAGAGGGTAGTGTGTTTTCCCAGAAAAAAACTTTGTTTACCATGCCCCCCCGACAAGCTCACTTTGCAGTTTGGTAATGGATAGTAATCCAACGTGTTTTTAATTGTTTTAGTTAATTTCAAGCATAGGTTGCAAAGCACCTAATATTGACATTTAATTATACTAGCATGTAGTACCTATATTGTTTGATGTGTTTTTCCCTATTTTTGTCAAGATTAAATAACAATACATGGCATTACTTGCTATTTATTGTCTTCTGATGTGGCATTGCACTGTAATGTCTGCCAAGGTAGGGCACAGACAGTGAAGGACAGAAATGGATAGTGTGGATAGAGCTGCCCCCAATCACTTTATTGCTGTCTCCCCATGTGAATAACATACAGTAGTGATTTTAATGGTCGTATTGAAAAAAATGGTGCTCATATGGGATAGACCAAAAGACATGTAGACTAAATAGGAGTGATTGGGGGTCCCATGACTTGTTATGCTGGGGGCCCCCAACATTCTAAAGCCAGCTTTATATTCCTAAATTATACTGAATTTACTGTATGAACAAATAAAATTGCAATCTTTGTTTCATCAAAAGGTGACAAGAACATAACTTTTTCCAAATGAAGGTGCAGCCTCGTCTACGTCTCTGAAATGATGCATTCACAGCTAGAGGGTGCAAAACATGTTCTTACAGAATAGTGTGTCCTGGATTCTTAATTAAAGTTATTGTAAAAGTGTCAGCACATATATTACTACACTCTCCACGCCCTTAATAATAATGATGGTGCATTCTCAAAGCAAGAAACTTGCTCCACTGTATACACGTTTTCTCATACAATTATTTTGATCTGAGATACTGTTTAAAGGGAGTTACAGATAGCAGACTATTTAAGTAAAGTTGTCAACTGCAAGCCCTGACCCTTCAAATGTATTGTACTAACTATAAAAAAAAAAATGATGAGAGGGAACTAGTGGTATACAGATTTCAGGTATTGTGCTTTCTGATTGAAACTTTTACTACGGTGAAACAAACTTAAAAAAAATACCCATGTGAGGTATAAAATTACACCGCGAATGCACCAGAGCACATCTTATACTCTAGGGCTTCTGGGGGCCTAGGCAGCCCCCAGGCCCACAGCCTATTGATTGGCTTGATACATAAAAACGTGGACATTTGTAGTATTCTGCCCCTGTAAAAAAAATAGCTACATCCCTGCTGCTGAGGTCCAACACCATCTGCTTTTGTCAACCCCAAACATGATTACTTCCTTTGCAGCAAGCAACTTAAGGGTACGATGTTAGAGGAGGATCTTGGCATCCAAATTTCAGATACTGTCAGCTTTTCCAGACATATCAATCAAACAATTAAAAAGGCAAATAAATTGCTTTGGACCATTAGAAACAACATCTTTTCTAGGAGTGCAGGCATTGTGTTACCGTTTTACAGATCCTTTATGAGACCATATTTTCATTATTGCTCTCAGCTCTGGTCTACTTATAGGAAATGTGAAATTTTTCAACTCAAAAAAGTTCAAAAAAGATTCACTAAGCCTGTTTAAGGTCTGGTCAAAAAGCACTATGAGAATAAATTAACTACATTGAAGCTTATGCCCTTGGAATTAGAGAGACATCATGGTGACCTATTATTTCTATTGGACATTATCAATGATTCTTACTTATTTTGCAAAACGGGCATCTCCTTTAAACAAGATGCAGTTGCAGCAGGAGGCCACCTGCTTCAGTCAAGCATCCCAAGGTTCAATACCATTAGAAGAAAGTCCTTCTTTACCCGTAGAGTAATTAGCACTCAGAATGCTCTCTCTCTCTTCATGTGATCTTAAGCAAAAGTAAGCAGTCTTTCAAATACAATCTAGATAAATGACTTTTAAAAAATACTGGGTCATAACCTTGAGGGTCCTTAGACAGGAGCTATTTATGGGCATTTTGCCTATGGCTCCTGACACCTACCATAGTATGAACCATAGTATAACATTCCATGTATCTAAACAGTCTGTAAATTCATGCACCACACCCAACCCAGTGTCATTTTTCTTTTTTCAAATGTTTAATGCAACTACAGAATTACTGAACCTGGGGATCTTTAAATTATATAGAGTAGTGCTGACAGTGAGGACTAGAATATAAAGGCCTGGATATCCAAAGAGGTTGCACCTGGCGCAGCTCAGTTGCGCTGGTGCAACCCCGCATTGTGCCCCGGTGGGATATTCAAATGGCTGCCAGGCGCAGCGCAAGTCCCGATGCGCCGGGGCGCAATGTTATCCTAAGCGGCTCAGATGCAGGGGGCATGCCTATGCATATGCGGCACATCCTGATATTCAGCCCGGGATGTGCAACACATATGCTGGTGCAACCTTGCACTGCACTTTACAGGGGGGCTCAAAGTTGAGCCCTGGAAAAGCAGAAGCAAGTCCCAACCACCCACAGGCAGGCTGCTGAATTGCACAGTGCAACACAGCAGCCGCCAGCTGTGGGGGGCCACCCACCCACCCAGAACACCATTGCTGGGCACACATACCCCCCCTGGTGGTCCAGTGGATCCCCCACCCACCCCTTTCGCCTGATTGCGGGCTGTTGTAGAAACAGAAATATCACTGGTGGTCTAGCGGCAACCCCCTTCACCCAATCATGGGCTGTTGTAATATTAAAGAAACCCTAGTGGTCTAGTAGTAACCTCCCCCTCACCCAATTGTGGGCTGTTGTAATATTAGAGAAACCCTGGTCGTCTCAACAGTAACCCCCTTCACCTGATCGTGGGCTGCTGTGAAAAGAAGAGTAACCTGTGTTCCAGTGGTACCGCTGAATTTCACCCACAGAGATCTCTGCCACCCAGCACCCCTGTCATTGGCAGGCAGCAGCACCTCGCCGCATGCCACCCAGCTGCCCACCGAATGACAGCATACAGTACGATCTTTATGCCTACTGGTCCACTGTGTGGACCCATTCATTCACATTTTGGGCCTCTGTAGTACAGTATGGTCTGCATGCCCATTGGTCCACACAGTGGACCAATAGGTGTACAGATCATTCTGTATGCTGTCATTCGGCAGGCAGCTGGGTGGCATGCGGGTGGGTGCTGCCGCCCACCGATGATGGGGGGGTGCTGGGTGGCAGGTGACCTGTGTGGGTGGGTGGGGAGGGGGAACCACTGGACCACCAGGTAACTTTTCTTTTCACAGCAGCCCACGATCGGGTGAAGAGGGGGGGCTACTGCTGGACCACCAGGGCATTCACTATTTTTACAACAGCCCGCAATCAGGTGAATGGGGGGGTTACCGCTAGACCACCAGGGAGTGGTATGTCATATACAGATGCCCACAATTGGGTGTATCGGAGTGGGGGGGCTGCATTAGCACAACATGGTGTCGATCCCCGATGGCTGCAGCTTGGCAGGGCGCTAGGCGCAGTTCACTGGGGATCTGTGCATTGCATGCAGATGGGGCCATAATGACATGCAAATGGCCCTATTTTTGCCTTGCATGCATTATGGCCTCATTTGCATGCCCCAGGCTGAATATTGTGGGTGATGTGCCTAGCGCAACTGGACTTGTGCTGGCGCATCCCCTTGCTCCGTTTCTGTGTCTTGCGCTGGCATAGTGCCACTGTGCCATTCACAGTGTGTGCGCCCTCCATGCCATATTCAGCAGTGCTGGACCATGGTACAGCACCATTGAATATCACCTGGTCCATGCTCTGGTGGCAGCCGTGTTGCGCTGCACCCAGGCTTGCGCCACTGTCTGGCTCAGTCTGAATATCTGGGCCAAGAAGTTTAGGAGCAGACATCAGCAGCTCTTACTGAAAGCAATTTTCTGAACAGGCTGTGAAACCAGTGTTACAAAAAGGCTTGTAACTATGAAGCACAGGAACTTAAAGATTTCAGTTTTGACATAGCGCTTATTGGACACCTGTTGATGCTAACTCTGAACTTATTGATGCTAGAAAGTTTGACCATAACCCCTCTTTAAAGCAGCCGTTTCTGTTAGTCACCAACAATTCTTATTTATTTATTTATCAAGTCTAGGATTACAAATACCTTTAAGCCAAGGCTCTTTTACAAAGGTTCCACATCAGAGAAATACAAATTATGGGGAACATCAAGACAAACATTACAACAATGTGAACATTGCAAACAGATTACAGATTAATACAGTTCAAGGGCAACTTTGTAAGCAAGGCAGCCAGTGGCATTTGTTAGAAACAATTCTCATCATATACAGCAGTTTTTTAGTAATTATGTACAGTATTTCTTCCCCAGAAATCAATATACTCAATTTTTTCCATTGATTTAATTCTTAAACAGAGATACTGTATGTGGTTTGGAAGGTTTGAAAAGTTACTACACTCTTGCCATGCCTCCCATAAAAATATAAAATCTTTACATGGTACCGTGCAGACTTCTATCAGAAATATGTGCTAGAATCATCCTGCTATATCCATAGCATGAATGTAGTTTGTACAATTTAAAAGTTTCCTCAGTGGAAAACATTTTGAAAACCACTAGTGGCAGTTATACTTTTGAACTCAAGTCAATAATTTCAATACTAGCAATCAAGGCTGTTTTCAAAGCATCTGAATGAATGAAAACTACACTAATGATGATTCTAAGGATATCAGAAAAATGTTATTGCTGAAGCACTATGGGATGCAACTTAATTTTTTTGCTGACTGGTAATTACCGCTGCTTCAAAATGGGATAAGCATTTGAGTCACTATCCATGAGCTGTAAGGACAGAGAACTATTTAAAGATCAACTGCAGATATATTTTAATCATACTATAAAATGTATTATTTTTCCCTAATATAAGGACAACCAAGCCTTACTTATTACATATGAAATGAAGAAACTGCCACCTGTTATCTACATATACTATTTTAATGCTCTTCTAATTGATGGTTTCACAGAAAATCCCTCAGACATTGTTAGACCAGCTAGCAGAATCTTGGGTAAGTGCTGATGTTATTAAGGCAACAATGACATAATTTTCTTCTAGGTCCTTGCAGCTCAGTAAACACAGACAAAACTTACACACACATTCACGCCGCACACACACACACACACACACACACACACACTGCATGTTTACTTTCAATTGTCTGAGTACCTTTTGCCTATTGAATGTTATCAATACAGCATTACAGATACATATTTAGTTACTTCGTAGTTTGATCAGTAATATTTAGGGGACAATACTTTGAAAAAAGGAGGAGCCATGGGGGCTTCATTCAGGGCTGGAAGAGAACAATGGAAACAAAAATGTGGTGTACATTTATTTTCAATGAGGCATAGCATACATTTTGAGGGGGTGGGATGTACATTTCAGGTGGGGAAACAGTGTACATTTCAGGATGAGAGCAGAGTGTACATAAAAGTATAGTTAAGGGAGCTGGGGGACAGGGTGGGATAAAAATGGTTACGGACCCCTAGGGTGCATGTACCACCTCACAGGGCTTACTGGATAGATGATAGATCATGTGCTCTTCTACTGCTGGGAATTTTCTGTGTTACTATGTCTCAATATTTTGGGAGGGTTGCACAGTATAACGTTCAGAAAGAATTGGGTGTATACCTTATTTTAAATACATGGGCTGATTGTTAAAATTGACAGGCAGTAGTGTAGGCAGCTAACAATACTTTTTAAAGAGTTTTCTTTCTTAATAGGAAACAACAGTACAGTTCAACATAAGTGTAGGAATTGGATATCATGTGAGTGAAAGCTTAACATGTTTAAAACCATGTGATTATAGTGTTATAACGTAGGTAAGATAAATCCTCCATTAGTGCAAACACATAACATGACCAAGCATTATTTCCCAACCACCACACTCCTGTATTTCTATCTATGTATCGGGACCTAACTACCATTACCAGTCACTCCAGAGTTGGCACACGTGTCCTGTCACAGAGAGCAGCACAGTACAAGCTGACAGAAAAACAATATAAAATAAAACACACACACTCGAAGTAAATCAGTATCCACAAAATATAATTCCGCTTTTTCCTTTACTGGACTTTTATTTATTTTTACCTCTGGTAAACCGCTAAGAAGCCCAGCTGTCTTGGTAAAAAAATAATAGAAAATGGGTAGTATCCTGAATGCTGAGTGGTTGAGGCAGGATGCCACCCATATCCTTATCTCATCATAGTCCTCTGTGGCAAAAGTACAGGTTTCAGCTTGCCTCATGACTAAACATTTCTCAGCACCTTCAGAATGTTTAACCCCCCCCAACACACAAAGCACAGCTGAAAAAACACAAACTGCATTACTTTTTGTATAACTTCTTAGCTTGCTGTGTCCAGCCTGCTCTCTCTCTCTCTACAACTTCTGTATACAGTAAAGAAAAATAAAACTAAAGAAACTAAAAAGAAAACAAATCAAAGTAAACTATGGCACACTACAGAAGGTGCACTACAATACAGAAAGTGGAACATTTACCTATGGTGCTCTCTAACAATAATCTTCCAGTGGAAGAACTAATTAGCTTAAAAAAGCACATACATATTTTTTTAAATGTTTCTATTAATTTCTTAACCATTTATGAGAAGAATAAAAACACACCAGGGTTTGATTTATGCCGAGATTGTCACACTTCCAGGGGCAGAAAGGTCCTCCTCCTGTGGTGTCAGGCCTCCACGTGCCTCTGGGCATCTGGGAAATCTCGGCATAAATCTATCCTTGGCATGTCTTATTGCTTACATCTTCACTCTTTGTGCATGTTATTTATTTTATATTATAAAGACACATACTGCTAAAAAAGAAATATTTTGCATTGTCCCACACTTGCTTCTCCCTGTGATTAGCTCAGTAAAAAAATAATAGTTTCCTCCATGTTTACTGTACGTTGTAAAGTTTAGCAAGAATTTACTCTGTTTGTTGTGAGGAAGTCAGTGGATACTCCACTGCCCAATATACATCTAAGCATGAGTGTCGTTAAAGTATATACTGTACATTAAGGCACCATATTTGAAAGTCGCACAAAGGGATATAATCACACATTAATTTGCACAAGGCACAAAAAGAGGTACAGTACATTGTTAATCTTGCACTAAAACTCTGTTCTTTGCAAAGAGGGTTCCAATATATCACAGGTTACCATGGCAGAAAGGAAATCCCTTACCATTTTCTCAGTGCAAACTACAAGTGTCACCATATGGGTTAAACACACCTCTCACTCTGGGCAGTTTGCAAGGCACAAACAACATGGGCAAGATTTTACAATGCTTTTGAATGCCCCATAGCTCTGAAGAGCTGTACTGCAATATTTATAAAGGGAAGGTCCCCTCAGCCTTTTATTCTGTTTATCTGCGTAGTTTGTAGGCATAAACAGTGATTGCCTCTATTGCACCCTCCTCATTTCATCAGGATTTAAGTGTAAATGAAGATACTTACATCTGATGTGAAAACCTGCTTGCCTCCTTTGCAAATGTCATGACCTGACTCATGTAAGGCATCCTGGAATTTTATGATATTTTTGTACTAAAGCCTGCAGTAGTTATACTGTAGTAGTCAGAGCTGTTCCTGCCCTATGCAGTCCCTGTGTTCTTGTCTTACATTGATTGTGAAACGTTTCCAGGCATAGTAAGTGCCCTTCTGTTTTCTGTAGTTTAAAGTGTATGTGAGTTAGAAAAAATGCTTTTAGAGAATATAGGGATTTCACAAGACATGTAACAGAACTGAATGAGAGTATCACTTCTGCTGGCTTGTGCAGGTATGCATCGTCAAC
Organism: Neoceratodus forsteri; assembly: GCA_016271365.2. Classification (NCBI taxonomy): domain Eukaryota; kingdom Metazoa; phylum Chordata; order Ceratodontiformes; family Ceratodontidae; genus Neoceratodus; species Neoceratodus forsteri. The sequence continues at coordinate 1,255,423,428 of CM057449.1, read as the reverse complement.
TCTCATGATGCCGGGCATAAGTGGGATCATGGCTTTTGCAATGGAGACGAACAGATTTTCACACCAGGGCAAAACAGAGTGAAGCAACCTAATTTATATTTAAAGTAGGCTGAAATTAGGGAGATGCAAGAAATGGGATGATTGCTAATGCCTACAAATCACAGTTCTATGTCATAATAGCGATCGCAAAACAGGGATCACTATTATGGTGAGTGTATATTGCCAAAAAGCAAATCGGTGATATACACTTCCAGGTGACCCAACATCCAGAACATTAAAAAGTGTTTTGCAGGGAGGGGGCATAGGCCCACGCCACCCCCTTGAAATTAGTTTCTCAACTCCAGGGGGGTGCATGTTGAGGAAGAAGTAAAATCTGTATTCTGCGAAAAAATTAAGTCCCACAGCTGCAGACAGTGACAACATTTCTACACTCCCAGCCTCGAACCCAGTACCCGCTGCACCAGAGCTAGCCACCCACATCACCACACCACATGGAAAGCTTGGCAGCAGCAGCAGGCACACCAGTACCCTAAAACCCCTTCCATGTCCTTCCCCTCGCTATCCCCCCCCCACTCACTTTCACGTAGGGTCATTACCCTTGCAGGGCAGCCCATTGGGAAAGCGTTGAATATGAGTCACCATTTTGACAGTCACCCATATTCAGCCACTAGCCTCACTGGATACCACAAACCACATAGGTATACAGAAAATCGGTTGAGTGGACATTCCATTTAACATGCTACTGAATCTGCTCAATGTGTCTCAGAGAAGCAGCCATGCTTCAGTCAGCAAGCCAAGTAGCAGTAAAGCTTTGGAAAGCTTAAAGGGCTATATTATGTAGTTAATTAAGTTATTTATTAGTGTGAACTTATTCCAACTGGGATAACCTCCTGAAATGCATTGTAGCATTTTGATTTCATGGGGGTCCCAGGAAGGATTGCAGCAGTCAACATGTTAACATAGTTTAGCAGAAATAGTTACATACAGGGTAAAATATACACAGGAGAAAACAACTGTAATGATAAGTAATTAATGGTTCCCTGAATAAATACAAACCCCATCATTACTGAAAGAAGTGAATTCAGCTTATTTAATTTAAACAGTCTTAGCAGCATTAGCAGATTAATCTGTCAGGTCTCTTTGCTATGGGTACTAATGAATCAGTTTATCTATGAAACATTGATGATTAATTCACAGCAGGATCTGTGATTCTGACACAAAATGAAATTCATTATTTTGATTCTGCACCTGTGGTGAGTAAGCCACATATTCCAACTTTTTGCATGAAATTCTCTTGGACTAACTGGAGTAGACTCCACTTGTTTCATTTATGTGTTAGGGTTGGTGAGACGCACTAGGAGTCTATGATAGTAACGGTCTAAATTTAACTAATTAGATTGTAAAATGTCTAAAAAAATACCGTAACTCAGCAGGTGGCAGTAAAAGTGGTGGAGTGTGTGTGACACAATCCCAATATGCCCCTGTTTCTTAAACTGCTGCTTTGAGTTTTATTTTTCATATTCTTGCCTTTAGGGCTTGCAACTTTAAAACAGTGGCTTAGGGATATGCATGTGAAATTATAGTGTAGAAAAGTAAATAAAATTAAAGGAAAGGAGACATTCTTATGGTTCTTTTCTTTGATTTTTATTTAGTTACTTGATTTACAGTAGTCCTCTTTATTGTGCTTCCTGCAGGTCGTGGCCTCAGTCTGCTTCACACCTCTGCTACTGGGACTAGAACCTCCTCCAATACAGGCACCAGCCCAGGCACAACCATTATTTTATTTATTTATTTTAAAAGATTTACCAGGAAAGACATACTGAGCTGAAATTGCTCATTTCCAGATGTGTCCTGGGGAGGGGGGAATGAAGAGAAATACAGTAGTAAGTTACAGTAGTCGGTTACACACACACAAAAAAAAGTCAAAAATACAAGTTAAGCAATTAAGTTACAAACTTAGCTTAGGTCCTGAGTTGGGGTCCCTCCATTCCCACTGGACAGGCTTTCAGCATACTTGAAGGGTGAGACAGGACAATGATGGCTGGTCTGACATTGGGAAGCTGACCATCAGATCACATGCTGTGAGTATGTGGGCCACCATAGGTCATTACTATCATGATGTCACCAATGCAGGAGTTTTTTTTACTCTATTTTGCTCTGAGCCCATCCATTTCTCTCTTGTCAGTGGGTTTGCATGCAACGGACCTGGACCAAGAACACACAGTGATGCCTGGTCAGCCATGTAGGGTGTTATGGCAACCCTCTCCGAGTGTTGCTCCAAGAGTAGAGCAGTGCAGCCACCTACCCCAGTGGGAGAGCAACCAGAAGGGTGCTCTTACCCCTCCGTGCTGTCCTCTGCTCCTGACTTCCGAGGCTCAGAGCATAAACCCTTTGTCATCAGATGCCACAGCAGTCCCCCACTGTTGGGTGCAACTCAACTGGTTCTGATTTATTTATTATTTTTTTTTTTATAAAAAAGTTGGTGGTCAGGTCTTATGGCAGTGGTCAGCACACTGACCTTCAGCTCAGAATGAGCTCTGTCTGGTAACTGATCAGTCTGCTGGGTATCTTATCATAGCCAAGTGGAGGTTCCTGTTCCCTCTAATGGAGTATCCCCCAAAGAGAGGAAAAGTAAAGGCTTAATATGTATGTACTGTATATACATGTCACACTCACATTTATGGTTGTATCATGCCAACTACTTTTTCAACTATGATCAAACCTGTATAAATACTTGTAAGTACACATTATGAAATGGTTGCTATATATGAAGAAAGCTGATTGACCAAGAGGTCTTTGAAGCCGTGATGATATCAGGCTACATCATCACAGCTTCAAAAAGCCTCCGGCCACCAGCCTTCTCACTGCCCACAACATCCTCCGCATGCCTACTGTTGCATTCCCCACACAGACATTAGGCAGCAGCTGGCAGTTGCAGAGCACGTGCTATCTGTCTACAGGGCATAATGGCATGAGTCACGCCTTGAGCGAGCATTCAAAAAAAAAAATAAACAGTAAAGGATCCAAAACCATCTGCGCAATCTTTTTTTTTTTTTAAAACAGCATTAACGGCTGGCTGGCAGTTTCAAATTTCACCCTTTCAGAACCACTGCTGGCAACTTACCGACTGCCACTGGCAAACCAAAAATGTTCACCAGCATTCCTCCTATCTATATCATGCTTCTCGGCAGACAGATTTTCAAGGGGGAAAATCAACAAGCATCTTCTCCCAGAAAGGACAGCAGGACTGGGTCAAATGTAGGCAGAACATGCTTCACATCAGGGAGTACTGTTGGGACAGTGAGACACAGTTCACAGCTGCACCTCCTCTACAAACTCCACTTACAACAGTGCCACCTGCTGCCCACAGCCTTCCAGGAACTATTTTTTGGAAAGATACTCCTGCAACACCCAAAAAGCCATTTTCATAACATTTTAAAAGTTTTATTTTAATTTGTTTTGCTCATAAAACCTTTAAACCAGTTCATAATAGCAATAATGTACTCCAGGGTGTTGTATGTCATGAGATATCATCACTTCTTGGGTGCATGAGGCACTCAGCATGCGGCTTTGTGCCTCACAATGCACCTGAGGTGTGACGATATCCCATGATATACCACACCCTGTTGTGCATTATTGCTTAAATATCAAATGGAGATGGCCGGCCCGGTGGTGCTGAGGGCTGAAGCACTGGACGCCACACCTCGCACAATGCTGGCGACCCAGGTTTGGACACCAGCCCAGGTTGTCAGGGGTCAACAGGGGAGGGACAGAGGGATGTGGGTTGCCACCGCTCTGCAGCGGCTCCTGGTGATGACTGGGGGCACTGCTAGAGTCAGTGCAAGCGAGTGGGGAGTGTAGCAGACATCAGCACATTGGTGCGCCGACGTCATTGCATGCCTGCACTCCAGGGAACAAGCTACAGGGAGGAAACTGGCAGCATTGACCAAAGCAGCTTGATAACCACAGCTTCCTGAGCCCAGCAGGGCTCGTTGTGTGCCGCCACATGCTGGTATTAGATCCTGGCCTGGCGTGGGGACTAAGGGGAAGGTCCCTTTCACGGGTACAGCTGCATATGCTAGCTGGTGTAGGGATGTACCTCCAGGGTCATTGGGGGAAGCAGAGTGGTGGCTGGATTCACAGCAGGTCAGTGGCTACAGGAGAAAAAACATAGATGTGATAAAAAAAAATATCAAATGGAGATGTTTCAGTCTCAGTCATGGAAACCTCATTTTATGCAGGTTCTGACCTGTGATTTGCTGCCCTGTGATTCCCCTGTTACATGTTTACCTACTGTATATTTAAGAATCATGTATACATTTGTGATTAGACTTGCTCCAGGCAGCTCATAATACCAATTATTGATGCTATTGGAATCTTTGGCATGGTGATCTGATCATGTATGTGTTCTTCCATATGTTGTTGCTTGTGATTTACAGTTAGATGCTTGACTATATTTTGAGAACTCAGTATCCCGCTGTGATCAGACTTGGTGTACAAATTCATCCAAAACATTCTGTCTATGCTGGGTATATGGAGAGTCACATATTCAGATACAAATAGACATGGTATCCAGATTGGATAAAATACTTCTTGAGGAAATTGGAATGACCATGGCAACCTAATTATTAGGCAGACTCCCCATCTTGTGGTTCACTGTTACATTTATTCTACTTTTTGATAACCACTTATCAGCTGTGATAAGACTAGGTATCTATGTATTCATTTATTTCAAAAGTCGTACCAGGAAAGATTTACAGTGGTGTTAACTCGTTTCCAGATGTGTCCTGGGGGAAGGGAAAAGTAGAGAACAAATTGAAAACTATATGTGATAAACACAATATTATAAAAGAAAATAAATAACAAATTGCAGCTGTTGTTGAAAGGCAGACATAAGCATGGTAATCATGCATTAGCTATGGCCAATGGACAGGTCCATAAATAACATTCAGCACTGACCAAGAGCAAAATCATAGCTAAACAGCTGAGTAAGAAGGGGGGTGCTGGAGTTTGGAAAACATGCCAAAATAAAATAGTGTACTACAAACATATGAAACTGCCAGCAGAAAAAAGCCATTTGGTCTATCGAGTCTGATCGATTTTGCAGCTAGCACCCCTACCTGCAGCTGCCCTCCCACCCTACCCTCCATGACCCACCCTTTGCCCTATCCCAGCCCCTCTTAAAGCATCCCACTGTTTTGCAGGCCACCACCTCTGCTGGTAGTGCATTCCACTCTGCTACCACCCTTTTAGTAAAGAAATGCCTCTTCATCCCCCCTAAACCTTCCACCCTCCAATCTCATGTCATGACCCAGAGTGTCTCTCCCCACCCTTCCCTTGAACAGTCCCTCCATGCCTGTCCTGTTTATTCCTCTCATGTACTTAAAGGTCTCAATCAGATCCCCTCTGTCCCTCCTCTCCTCCAGAGAGTACATGTTCAACTCCCTCAGTCTAACCTCATATGGTAACTCCCCCAGACCTATGATAATCTTTGTTGCTCTGCATTGTACCCCTTCCAGCAATCCAATGTCCATCTTTAGGTAAGGGTGCCAAAACTGAATGTAGTACTCCAGGTGGGGTCTGACCAGTGATCTGTTTAATGGCAGAATAACCCCCCCTCCTCCTCCTAGAGGTTATACCCCTTGCAGTGCAACCCAGCATCTTGTTGGCCACTGCTTCTGCTTTCCTACACTGTGCTGAGTTGTTCATTGATCTCATAATGAGCACCCCCAGATCTTTCTCCTCTTCAGTCACAGCTAGCTGCACCCCCCAGATGGTAGTGCCTCTTTTGATTTTTTGCCCCAAAATGCAGCACCTTGCATTTTTTGGTGTTGAAGCCAAAATGCCTGGTGTCAGGCCGTGTCTCCAGCCTTGTTAGATCTTCCTGCAATTCCTGCCACACCCCTTGGTCATCCACCACTGCTTCCATCTTGGTGTCATCTGCAAATAGACTGATTTTGCTGTTTACTCCTACCAAGATGTCTGCAATAAATGCCCCCAAATAACACTGGCCCCAGCACTGACCCCTATGGGACCCTGCTCATCAGTGCCCTTGGGGATGATAATTCACTTCCCATCACCACCCTCTGCTGCCATTCCTGCAGCCAGTTCTCCACCCATCCCACCAATTTTGACCCAGCCCTGTGCCCCTTAGCTTGCATGCTAGTCTCCCATGTGGTACAGAGTTGAATGCCTTACTGAAGTCCAGGTACAGGACATCCACCGCATGCTCTTTGTCCATTTCCCTAGTCACCCAGTCATAGTAGGCCACTAGGTAGGTCTGACTCAGGCAGGATCTGCCCTTGACAAAGCCATACTGCTGACTATCCTGTACCCCACTGACCTCCATCAGGGTCACCAGCCTCTCTCTCTCTCAGGATTGTTTCCATCAGTTTCCCCACTATGGACGGGAGACTCACTGGTCTATAGTTCCCTGGTTAAAAACTTGTAAGTACATAATATACTATCGATATTCATAATATACCACTTCAGGAGGAAATTAGGAGCTGAGCCTTTGTGACCTAACGATGCATGAGTTCTTACTAGTGATTCACTCGTGTATATATATTTCTTATGTATCTTGCTGATAACAACTTATCTAATTGTGATAATACTTGGTATAGACATTTGTAAATACTGTCGAACTTAGGAGATCCAGTGGGAACATTTTTTTTTCTGTACTTCACAGCTTCCAAAACATTAAGGGGGAAACCACCACAATTTGGAAGCCTTTGAAAAGTACTTTTAAACAAGGTATTGATCTCACACCTGTAGCTGGAGGCAGTACTGAGACAGACATGACTGTCTGTTTAATACTGGCAACATATTGCCACCATTTTATTGAATCTTGTGATGTTATGCAACAGCAATCTGTGAGTGACTACATGAACAGTAGTTAGGCATAGCTGGTTCCTGCATGACATCACAATGTTCCATAAAATGATGACAATGTGGCAGCAGTATTAAACAGATTTAATATTCTATGGGCAAGATTTTCAAACTGTAGTGCAGGGCTTGCATCCAGTGCTGCACCATGGCACTTAGGTTCCGGCAGTGCACCAAACCCTTAACTGCAACTGCACCCAATTTTATTATCCCAGGAATAGTTATGAGAGTTTCTGCCAATTTACAGCAGCTTGAGCCAAATATCTGGCACAAGCTCCATAAAATGACCCCAGGATTGCCACAGGGAAGACCAGAAAAAGTTGGTCTACCTTGCTGCAATTGCCACATGGGATACAAAATCCTGCTAGATCGACGCAGGCCCCATGTACCTAACTTTGGCGCACTGGGGCATGTGGTGATCTAAGGCATTAAAAAATCCTCCCCTATATCTCTGCAGTGCTTTGGGCTATAGGCGAGCACAGTTCCTCACCTTAGACAACTATTTATGAGGCTTTAAACTATGATAGCCACTGTACATGAATGTTCCATTTTAATTGAGTTGGTTAATGCTGTTATCTCACTGCCCCAGAATGTTGCATCCCATGCCACTCTGCGTGCATCCAAGAATCCCACAAAGCTGAGGTCATCTACAGGCTGCAGGCACAGGAAATTCAATTGTATGTACTATATGCCTGAGTTATTCAATGCTCTGATCTACCAGTCGCCAGCCCTGTTGTACAGTTGAGGCTAAGTACAGATCACATGACCTATACTTAGTCTCAGAAGTACAATGGGACCACTGACTAGCAGACTGGAACTTTTTAAAGTTTACACAAAAAGTGTATACAGTTGAATCTCTCACAGTTGCAGTCCACAGCTGACACCAGTTGTAGGGTATAATTGGATGTACCTGGGGCGACATGGGTTGCAAAATTTCTGGATAGGGGACAATAGCAACAGCCAGATCATTAAATGTTTTTTTAATCAGAGATAGGGCTTAACACATGAGTGTTACCCTTTAATATAAATTTATACTTACATAGATACATAGACAGTGTTGGCAGATAAGGGCCTATGGCCCACCCAGTCTGCCAATTTGAGCTTGTGAGTTCGTTTTATGTTTTCCTAGAAGTCTGTTGCCCCTTACCCCTGATCTCCAGAATTCCTTTATGTCTATCCCATACATTCTCAAATCCTGTGATTGTTTCAGCCCCCACCACTTCCTCTAGCAGGGTGTTCCACTTGTCCACCACCCGTTCTGTGAAGAAGTTCTTCCTCATGTTTCCTCTGAATCGTCCTCCCTCCAACTTCATCCCATGCCCTCTAGTCCTGGAACATCTTGTTCACTTAAAAATAGTGTATTCCTGCACCCTGTTCCTCCCTGTAAGATACTTGCATGTCTCTATCATGTCCCCCCGTCTCTCCCCTCCTCTCCTCCAGGAGTACATATTCAATTCTTTCAACCTGTCCTCATAGAACTTGTGATGCAATCCATGTACCATCTTTGTTGCCCTCCTCTGAACCTTCTCTACCCTGTCTATGTCCTTATGTAGGTAAGGTCTCCTTAAAATGCAAGTTGCATATTACAACAGTAAATTACAATGAGACTAAAATAAATGTCCTTAATGTTGTGACAGTCTTAATATGCAAGTTTCACTTTAACACTTCTTGAAGATATTACAGTCTTCTCTATGATGGCCTAATAAAGAGTGAATACTGACTTGTAATTTACTGTACTATTCACTGGGCCCTTGACCTTGGTGACGTAACTCAATTATGTGTGATTTCTGACTAATGAGTCACTATTAAATTTTATCTGTATCCTAAAATATACTTATCCAGTTGTTATCAGCCTTGTTATAAGCATTCATGATTGAAATTTTTTCCAGTGTATTGCATTCTCTGCCATGTTGACCTAATTATCCATGCAATTGGATTTGTGATTCACAGTTACATTTCACATATACTTATGGAACTACATATAAAATTGAGATCAAACATGTGGCCAGTGCCTCTCAAGTCTGAAAGCAACTCTTTTATCTCTTGTTCTCTTCTTTACAAATATTACATCCCACCACTTATACCCTGTTACAAGAAATGTATGGTGCCAACACACATGATGTATAAAGAAAAAGAGCCATAAGGCTGACATTTGCCTTATTGCTCTGTTGCATTATAGGGCAACATACTGCACTGGACCAAAAAAATTAAAGGTGGATTATGTCATCAGGCTCGGATATATTGATTTGTATGTGTGCTGCAGTATAAATGCAACCCAGTAATGGACTGTACAGTTTCAAATCAATCTACAAAAAGGAGTGAAAGCCACCCTCAGGTATTGGGGGTGTTCTAAAAAAAGTGTATACAGACAAAAAAAGTTGTCACTCACCCTCTTGGTCCTCTGACAAAACTTACAGAAATATTCACTACAGGATGCAAACACAGTTTTATTTAAGTGCAAACTATAGCCCTGTAGATGGTGACTCCTGCAATAAAAGCACCTGAGCATTTTTAGTAGCAACTCTTCCTGAAGGGTGAAGCCCCCTAGTGCCATTAGTATTTATACAAGTTTCCTTAAATGTGCTTGGTCAAATTACAATTAGGAGCAGTCTTTATTAAATCTGCAACTGAGATGCACAAAGTGACACTGTGATGATTGCATAGATGGCTACCCAAATGTTTTCTCATATAGATTAGAATCACTTATAACAACTGCACCAGTTTGGCTGTTCTTTTAATTTTCCCACCCAACTGGGCATCAAGCTCTGCTGAACAGTTTGGTGTCCTGCAGCACACCCATGGGTAACTACTTTCACCCTTTTTTCTGAGCCATGCTAAAATAAACTCTGTGGCACTGGTTGTCTCCCAGTATTCTCACTGTGCTTCACAGTGTCACCCTCTTTAAAAAGAAAGCCACCCTCTCCCTTTTCCTATCATACCTATCACTTCAGAATGGCATGAATCTCTCCTTCATGTACCAGTCATTTTCTTTGCTCTACCAGGTGTCTGAAAGCCAGTAAGTCTTTACCTTCCAAATCATTGGGCTAAGAAGCTTATGAATAATGCTGGGTGTGATTCTCATATTGGCCTGCATTCAATGGAAAATGATTGTCCCTCTGTAGTTCCTTGTTCCCATTTGGGGGTCTTCTGTTTTGCTTCTACCCAGCTTTGCTCTTCTGCCCTTGGTGACTACCTAAATCTGACTTCTACCAGTAGCAATCTCCTCTACCAGCCCTATCTTTATCTTCAACTTTCAATCTCCCAGGTTGCCTCTTACTGCCTCCTCACTAATACCTCCACTCCCTCCTGACCCAGGTGCAGCACATTTTGGGTTTGCAGGCATCCCCTGCCCAAGAATTACCTGCTGTTGGCTAGAAAAAGAAGACCTTCCCTCTTGCAACAGACCATTGGCAAAAGTTAGCCTGCCTAAAGGTCTATTGTTTTTCCTTCAGGGCTATGTGGATCTTGAAAAAGGTCACCCTGGAGACCTTTCATTTTAACAGACAAGGTCTGTGTATGATCCATCTCATGTCCTTAGGACTTGTGCTACTTATATCATGTATGACAGTGTGGACAATGATAGTCTGGTCCTCCCTTTAGCTGTATTCCCTTGCTTTGATTAGCACTCATTCAACATCCATTGTAGGCAGGCAAATCACCTCACTGGCTATACTGTACCATCATGGTTGTACAATGCTCTTTCATCTCATCCTATTCCCTGATTGTGAAGTCTTTAATCAATACTACCTATGTGCCACTCCATCCAGCCTTTTCTTTCCTACTCCATTTCAAGTCGGGTGTATTGCAGGTTAAAATTCAAATTCATGGATCTGCCTTCCTCAACATTTCATGGATACGTCTTCCTCAACATTATCACAATATTTCATGATTTAAAACATAGAAACAGAAAATTATGGCAGAAGGAAACTAAGGGTCCATCTAGTCTGCTCATGAGTTTCTAAGACCTTCTTCTGGTCCAGGGATCTGAGCACAAATCATGACATTACATTATTTGTACCTCAGTTAATGTGCAATTTTTAACTGCTTACAGCTATGTCAATGTATTTTTATTTTCTGTTTTTGCTTGTCATCTCCATTTTTCTCTTTGGCACCAGCTAGCAGGGACCCTCTTATGGCCACCACTGCTAGGGTCATTTCCCTTCCTGTTGAGGATCTTCCTACCTAGGTCTACCTGGACTCCTAGGGCACCAGTGATGCACCACCTTGGCTTGTCCTCATGAGGTAGGGTTTGTCTACTTCTCCACAGTAGTACTTCATCCACTTATCCAGCTGCCCACAGTGGAAGTGATCCCTACGAGCCCTCCTGGGAGTCAGAGGGAGAGAGCCCCACTGGAGATATGGGAGCAATGGATGGGGCTTCATCTGTTCTACCTGTAACCCTGGCACCGTCCATCTGAAGGGCCACACTACCCCTGCCTTAGTTGGCCACACCAAGGTTGAGGGGCCAGGATCCTTATTTTATTTTAAAACTGGCTCTTTCCCAAACATAGCATAAATGCACAGTGCCTCCTCCCCGAGTATACTTACATGATCTAGAATAAACTTGGTACAACCCTCTGGGATGCTGTATCCACCCAAAATACCATAGAGTGCCACCACGAACATGACTCCAAAAACATTTCTCCACTTTGCAGACATTTTGCAATTATTGACTCTCTCTAATAATAGACTCATGACAACAGATTTATGCAAAAACATCAACAACAATTTATTTACGTGGGGTGAGGGTTAGGATAGGAAAATTGGAAGTAGAGGTCAAGCTATTTACATTTGATTGGCATTTGAATTAAATAATCATTTTGCATTTGGATTCAAACATTAATCACAGTGGCACCCACCAACCTCTGAGGTATTCAGCTTGTTTGCTATCTATTTAGCTAGCTGCAGTAATGGCAGAAACATATTTACAAAATGCCCACACGATACTAGTCCCCAAATTGTATTAGGGCCCTGCAATACCCAAACCATTATCTGGGTACCCAGTACTTAAAGTTCTTAAAGGTGCAGGCCTGTTATACAGTGCAGCTGTTGTTGGCCAGCTATTGGCACCCTTAAAAGAAGAAAGCAGCTTATTTTTAGTTTTAGATTTTAGACTCATCATTCTAACTGTAGATTACAGAAGGTACACCCTTTTGATTTAGAAGACTTAACTCTGGCTGCTGAACTTGGCAACAACTTAAACTATTTACATGTCCCTCCAATTAACAGGGATGGACTCTGCATTACTCACTGTTTAGTAGTCATCATAGGTAGGTCAACATCAGTCTGTACAAAGCAGATTTGGGTGATTGCAGCAGGCTGGCTCTGACTCCAGAGGCTAGGATGCTGGGCAAAGGCTTACAGCCAGGGACCCCAATTCTGACTGCAGGATCTTATAGCATTTGCAGATGAAAAAAAACACCTTTAGCTTATTTTGTAGTGCCCCTCTCTGGGCTGAAATCACCTTCTGGATCAGATCAGGCTGGGACAGGGGCTGGCATGCTTCAGACCCCATGTCTAGGCTATACCTCTCAGGGGACGCGCATATGGCAGCACCATAGGCGGCACGTTACCATGCTGTCTCTCAGGCCCATCTGAGGTGGATGCATTACATTCAGCACATTTATCAATAGCATATTTATAAGGCTGCTCACAGTTACTTTAACCATTTGCCAGCATTGCCACCATGGTCCTTTGAACTCTCAGATACACACGTTCACAAGGGGGGTGCTTGCTCCCTAAGGCTCAGGTGACCCGACTGCTTACAGTTCATACCAGACCAGTTTGTTTCCATAATGCACTTTAACACAGAATGGAGCTTGAGGCACAGCTCTCCACCAATTAGGTTACTTTAACTTGGTAGTTCAGATAATCACAGTAGCTTCTCTGAAGCACAAATCGCAAGTCATAGTCTCTTGTGGCTTTGCTGGCATTAGCAGCTTCAACTTGAACATTTAGACATTTTCTGGCATCCCAGACACTGTTAGGAAAAGCTCCACATGGTTCGCGAACTCCCCTTCCAGTCCTGTAGTGCTGTACACAGTCACAAAACAACATTTCACAAATCACTGGACCCTTCTCTGGTCACTTGTAGCAGATGTCCACCCTTTCTCAGCATTAGACAGATGCAGTGTGCAGACAGATAGTCACTCTCTAAACTTTTTGGGCTTCACTGCCCCTTGCAGATCTCTCAGAACTTGCATTTGTAAGTAGAGGTTTACTCACTCAGAAAGATTCTCAATACTTTCCTTTTCTGGAAGTTGCAGGCATTCTTTGGCATGCTCACTGTTGAGGCAGAAGCTTTTTTTGCAGCTCTCTCACAACTGCAGGCAGATGCTGGCTTCATTTCCACATTTTCCCAATGTGGAAGGGACAAGGCTAGCCCTGGTGGACAATTTCTGGCAACCCCCAGGCTAATGACTTTTGCTGCTGGCAGCCACTATTTCTCTCTGGCAGAGGAAAGCCACCTCTTCTATAAAGGGGCTCACACTGAATTACTAGGCCCATTTTGTCTAGCTAGGGGCCTGAGCCCCCCCTCCCTGAGGAGGGGCTCCTACACGAACTCTCCCTCACCATGAAAACACTGGATTTCATGGAGTCCTTCTGAGGCTCCCGATTGGCTGAGTCCACTTGTGTGTCTCACTATAATTGGCTGAATCTGCTTGTCAGTCCACCAAATGAATATTCATTAGCGTCACTCGATGCTTGATATGCCCCCTGTTTTGGCGCCTAAACTAGGTCCCTGCTTTTCCCCCACAAGCACTTGCCAAAGTCCCAAGAGTCTCTTGCACTGTCCCAACAACCCTTGCTTAAAATCCTGGCTTTCCGATTGGCTGCTGCTATGCAAGCATGGCTGATAATGTACTCAGTCCCAATGCAGATTATCACAGTCCCAAATATAATGTTCGGGTGCAGCCAGGTGAGATACTTTATTATTTTTATACTCCCATAGTTCAATATCCACAAATGTGCCCTTTGAAACACTACCCATGTTAAACACTTTGCTTCAGTCCCTTGTCTGTTGCTGCTGTCGAAATTTAGTGCCCCTAAGCAGCAGACAGGCAGTTTATCTGAGTCCCATTGTTCAAGTCTGGAGCAGCCAGTAACTTTATTTCAGATAGTTCTTTGCCTTATTATTCATTAACTCCTTTAGCGTCCTTGCAGCTGCTGCCTTTATTTCACATTTATTTACAATTTACACTGGCAACAGCTGCTGAAACCTGCATCCCTCGGCAATGAAGAGGACCTGCTCATGAATATTAATGAGAGCTCATTAATTTGTATGAGCCCTCGATTATGCCCCCGATATAAAACTTTAGTTCACTGCTTCCCTGAGGCTTCTCATCCACCTCACTTAGGTCCCCAGTCCCCAGTCAGCTCCTAGTGGGGCCAGGGCCAACGGGAAGCCATCTTTTTTTTTTTACCGCAAGTGCGGTCGGTAAAACTGGGTGCACCTTGGCACACGCTTAAGCTTGCCAGCTGGCCGTGAAGATTAAGGGAAAATGGCTGGTGGCTCCGCAGTGCTCTGACTGCCTGAAAAGGGCAAAAAACAGAAGAAAGGAGCCACAAGGGGACTCTGGGGCAGAATACTGGACCTGGGCCAGGTGGTGAGCTATGGGGACATTTGGGGAGACCTGCAGGCATATGGGATGTGCTCCAGAAACGGGAGCCATGGGAGACAAGTGGGCATCAAGGTAAGCCCCCATTTGGGGAGGGGCATTCCATACCAACTGTCCAATTTTTTCCCCTTAAACTGCTCCCTTGGGACTGTTCCTCACATGATGTACATGGGCACAGGTGCACACATGTGCATGGCAGTACTGGTGCTATCTGCATCCCATCCCCACTTGATCAGTGTCCCCAATTGCACTGCCAACCAGTCACCACTGAGCATCAGCTGTATGCCTGAGAATACAACCCTCCTTTCCTGATGGAGTATAGCAATCCTTCTTCTCAAAAATATATTTTTACTTACTGTTTACTGCAGTATGGTATAGTGTATCAGGCTAGTTCTGCTGACTCTCAAGCTAACATTTGTTTTAACCAAAAATCACAGAATTCCCTGCAGGTGATGTTAGACTGGGGTTGCAGAAATGGAGATTTAATAGCTTGCATTGCACATTAGAGCTGTTATACTGGAAGCTCATATCAAATGTTTGCCTCAGGGGTAGCCTGTGATGTGGGCGACTGGTCATAAGGGCGACTGTACAATGGCAGCGACAATGTGAGTGACCTTGGAGTTCCCCTCTTTCCCAGAGTTGTGCCACCCCCGGGGTAGGAATCCTAAGTAAGGGGGGTGTGGGGGGAAAGCCTCCCATGAGAGAGGGTGTGGGGGGCAAAGCCCCCCTCATTAAATAACATACTGTTTTTCAGTTGCCCTTGTGCCTATGTGCCCTTATGACCAGTCGCTGACATAAAGTCGCCCATATCACATAGCACCTTGCCAGTCCTGCTGTTCTCCCAGGGCTAAGTACAGGCCTCTGTGGCTGTACTTAGCCCCAGGAGGACAGTGAGATGAGAAAATAAATCGCAGGCTGTTGAATCTCCCACTGCTGCAGGCCAGCTCTGACACTGGCCACAGTGGGTTCAGTGATTTCTGCTTAAAGCAAATGTCAGCTTGGAATTCAGCAGACTAAGCCTGTTACAATCACTATACTGCTGTAAACAGTAAGTCAAAAACAAAATGTTTTTGCATGTAAACCGCAAGTGGGGACAGACCCACACATAGGTGTGGGGTTCATAGCACTTATTGTTCCCCTTTAAAATCTTGCTGTTTGCTTACAATTTTTCTTTTTTATATAGAAACATAGAAATTTACCACCAGAAAAGGACCCATTGGCCCATCCAGTCTGCCCAATTACCCCCCGTTTGTCTTTTTAGCTTACCTCCTTCCTTCCATGCCATTTTTGCTTCTATTTAGTGTCACGTGGTTGTCCCAAGCCTTCTTGAATTTGCTCACTGAATCTACCCCCACCACCCATTCTGATGGCCTATTCCAGGGACCCACCACTCTCTCTCAGTGAAAAACTTCCCCCACAAATTTCCTCCAAATCTTCCCCCCTCCAGCTTGAATGCATGTCCCCTTGTTGGTTTGTTTTCACTCATCCTGAATATGCTACTCTCCCTCACCCTGTTTATTCCATTTAGATATTTGAAGGTTTCTACAATATCCCCCATTTCCCTCCTCATCTCCAGTGTGTATAAATTTAGTTCCTCTAAGCTCTCTTCATATGGTCTCTGGTGCAGCCCTTGAACCATCTTGGTTGCCCTTCTCTGGACCCTTTCCAACCTTCTTTGTTCCACTGCAAGCATGGCCTCCAGAACTGAACCCCGTATTTCAGATGTAGTCTGACCATAGTTTTGTACAATGGCATGATCACCTCCTTCCTCTTGCTTGTGAAGCCTCTCCCTATGCATGCCAGCATTCTGCTTGCCTTCCTCATTGCCTTATTGCATTTAGTATGCTTTTTTGTAGGGAAGCTCCCTATTTGCGCAGCCCCCAACTTCCCAGTCCCCGATCATCCCAGAGACTTACCTCTGGCTGGTGATCCTCCTGGGCATACCCCCTAGGGCAGGGCCACTGAGCAGGTGCACTCTCAATGGATACTGACATTAAGGTTCTCAGCTGGTCAGCTACTGCTGCTTTTCCTCTTTGGCATACCCCCAGGGCGGGGCTGTGGGGACAGACCATGCCCAATGGAGACTGAAATCAGTCACCAACCAAGGACCACGGTGGGTGCAGCGGGACCGAGAAATGTGGAGTCATCAGAGGGGCAGGCAGTTTTTTGTGTGTGTGTTCCCTGGGAGGCTTGCCATGCAGTGGTGTAAGGATGCTGAAGCCCAAACATCCAGCATGCCTCCCCAACAGCTCAGTGTCAGTCACTACTCTTTCTGGCCTCTGCCATGGGTTGATCAAGTCCTGAGCACTAAATCACCCTCCCCCCCCGTATGTAGAGAGCAGTCCTTAGGATGCTCAATCCTCCCCCCCCCCGCGGCTGGCCGTCTGACTCCTTGAATCCATTCTTGAACCTGGGACATTGACGTTGCAGATGGAAACCCTACCACTGTGCCAACAGTGCAGCCATTGCTTATGAATTTTTTATAAAATGTTTTAAGAAGTGGCTCCTGATAGTTCAGAGCTATTAACCTGATTAATGACATTTACACTCTTTGCTGTGGGGACAGAGTGTTCCAAATGTCATGGCATTTTGTTTAGCTGCTCTTATGTTGCAGTAGTTCACAGCACCACAGTTTCCGTACTTGCAAAAATTTGTGAACATTTGTGGTCTGTCTGGTGGCTTATAACTCAGCCAACTTTATAGTTATTAATTTATTTGCTCTACAATGAGATGAGTCATTTGATTCAAAGACCCATTTTCAGTCGTACTTGGCAATGATAGACAGAAGACATAAATACATTACCCATTATACATGAGCATATATATTACACAAGATACAAGGAAAAACTAGTCATACAGGATTACAACACCACTTGGATAAATTGTGTAAGTGTGCTTTGAGGTCATCTTTAAAACAATATGGAGACATGCAGTATTAATATTTACCCTTTCAGGGAGATTATTTAAAAGCAGAAATTCTAGATTAATAACTAGAGACCGGAAACATGTTCTGGCCGCACCTTCGAAATGGTCTTACAGACTTGTTAACTATTGTGAATTTCTTTCAAGTACTGTAAATTTGAAATAAGATGGAAAACAGAAAATTAAATTTGGACAAAACTGTGCCAAATATTTGAGAAAAGTTTACAATATTTCTTGGAAGCAGAATCATTAATTTTACCCAAATTCTGCTGGTGGAATTGATCATACATACACAGAGCTTGACTGCAAAAGCCACATTTTTATTGCTTTTATGTATAGCATTCCTGCTGCCACAACTGTTTTATGATGGACCTGCCAAAATTATAAAGCCATTTTGATAAATTACTGGGAAAAAACAGCCAGCTGAACTGCCCAAGTATTAGACAGTGTGTTCAGTATATAGTGTCAGCACAGGAGTTGGGACATGATGGGGTGTATACAGAAATTCATGGAGTTTAAGCATTTCTCAAACAAGACTGGGACAATTAGGAGGAATTTGCCTCTACCAAACTCATTGCTGTGGTAGGGTCTGATATCATTCTTCTGCCCTTTGTTGTTACCTGGAAATGGTTTGAGCCAGTAAGTGATGGATAAAATATTCCATGGGCCCCTGTCCTACCTGGCTGACTTTGCAATGCTGGGAGATCATGGTGTCAGTGTTTTTCAGGATTCTTAAGTTATATTTGAGCATGGGTGGGGTGCAACCAGTGCTGAAGGTCTTTTAACTACTGCTTAAAAAAAACATCAGTGTGCCTCAATAGATATGCTAGATAGATAGATAGATAGATAGATAGATAGATAGACAGACAGACAGATAGATAGATAGGCAGGCAGGCAGGCAGGCAGACAGACAGACAGACAGATAGATAGATAGATAGATAGATAGATAGATAGATAGATAGATAGATAGATAGATAGATAGATAGATAGACAGACAGACAGACAGACAGCTAGATGGATACAATGATATAGTGCCTTTCCTGGGCACAAGCACTTCCCAAATAAACACAAAAACAAAACTAATTAGAAAATTTAGATTGGACACAACATAAAATAAATACAGCAAATGAAACAATTTAGCAGGCAACAAATTAAAAATGTTCATTTAATTAATCTCCCACAAACACCTGGGTTAGAAAGCCATGTTTTCAGTTTATTTTTAAAACTTTCTATTAATGGAGCAACATGGATGGACCTAGGGACAGTGTTCCATAATCTTGGTGCCAAAACCATCAACAATATGTCCCCAGCACACATAAATCTTGATGACAGAACTTGTAAAGTCCCTGTATGATGGAATGCAGAACTCTGTTACCACTAAGGTCCTCCTGGCAGGCTGCCAGCAATTCCTAAAGGTAGCCGGGCCCCAATCAATTTATGACCCTATAACCCAGCAAAAAATTCATCCTGCTTCCAAACCAGAAGTCAGTGCAGAGCCAGACAAACATGATCAAACTTCAGTGCAGATATTAAAAGCCTGTCTCCTGCATTCTGCATTTCCTGAATGTTGCATAACTGAGTTGATGGAAGGCCATAGCCGAGTGTGTTACAGTAGTCAATTTGAAAGGTGACAAAAGCGAGCATAAGCACATGCATATAACTTTGGTCAAGGTAGGGACACAACCTGGTGATGCTTATCAGATGATAAAAGCACTCTTGAAAACACTTGACAGCTAAAACATCAGGGCCAGCAATAGAATAACAACCAAGTTGCAAACTTCCTCCTCAGCCTCCAGTTGAAACCAATTAACTGTGGGTAACTGAAGGTAATTCTTTTAGATTACACAAGGTTACCTGCACTTACAACTAGCAGCTTCCTTAAGATTTAATCTTATTCAGCTAACCACTATCCAAGTTCTGAATAATGAATTACAGTTTTTAACCACAGTCATTTGATAAACTGCTTGGGCACAAATGAAAGATACAATTGAGTAACATCTGCTTAGCAGTGAAAGCTCAATCCATGCTTTCAGACCCCATCTCCTAGCTAATGCCAACTAGTATATCACAAACAACAATGGTGACAAGCTCAAACCCTGATGGAAGTCAAACGTAACAATGGGCAGGGCAGTTTGACAATTACCCATAATCAAAGTTACCAGTGATTTTCCAGGAATAATCTGAACATTGTAAAATGGTTTCAGCCAGACCACAGAGCCTACTCAATCACTTAATCAATTCCCTATGGTCAATTATTTATTTATTTATTTAAATTGTGATGACTGGGTGGGTCATCTGAGACAGTCAAGTCCCTTTTTTAGGAGCGACCTGGGGAACCAAATGTTCCAAGCATAAGAAAACAGTACAGATACAGATAATTATGTACAAATATCAATAGACAGTTAGATACATTCATGGACTAAACTAGCCATCCCATTCATTGGGAGACAGTAGAACTTACAGATGTCAATTACAACATAGGTGAACAAACAGTAAGGTTGATATGAGCATACAATATAATCATCTTAGAGTTCATTAGTACATAAGTGCAAAGTATAGATGATTAGCTGTCTACAGACTCATAGCCCTAGACATTAATCATACACACCAGGAGAGTATAGGCAGCAGCTGGAGAAGTTTAAAGAAATTAGGTACAGTTCCCATTACAGACAGGAGGCTTGTAAAATATTTCCCTATATGATATCAACCCCAATGAAAGGTCCAGAAGAATCCCCAAATATAACTCTCCAGGGTAGCAGATCATTCAATATCCATACCAGGGCTAGCACTGTGCTGTAACAATGATAGAAAACAGACTGGAAAGGCTGCTCCAGGTGCAGTCTCTGTTGAGATGCCACTATTATCTTACTAAGCTTACCCAAATAGGGAAGGTTAGAGATCGTTGTACAATCCAACATGATACTCAGTGTTACCTCTCTTTCCTCATTAATTCTGGCTTGCCTATCTCCCTCTTAATTATGTTGGTGCCCAGTACAGTTAGTTGTATCAATCAGCATCTTGACTGAAGAACCAATGAAGGCCATCCCTTTTGACTTGCCTGTCTTCTTGTAATTTGTCAGGAGACCACTAGAACCCACAGGCGGAAGGACTCATAAAGGCACACACATGCAGCTGTTTCTGTACAATGCCATATGTAGAAACATAGAAACATAGAAACTTCAGTTGTAAGCCATGACAGCAGTGCAGGGTTTGATGCTGAACATAAAAGGGCTGCCAGCCCTCCACAGTAGAAACATTCAAGACCAAAAAGGCTATGCAGCACTCCAAGAAAAAAAAAAAACAGTGGACTACTCAGATGCTGCAATAAATATGCTTCTAATTCGTGCTTGAAACTCCTCATATTAAGGCTATCACACAAACAGTAGAAACAAATGCAAATGCAAATTCTGCTCAGCTTGAACTACAACTACCTACCCTGGCACTTCGTCTATCCCAGCCTTCCTCAGGGAGCATGGCAGGAGAGGCTAGTATGTTACACTTAAGTGGCCAGTAGCGTTATGACGTCATAGTCACAAGGTATGTGAGTGCAAATGTGCAAACATGCAAAAAGTGTGCAAAGGTGCATAAATACAAAACATTAAAAAAAATATATACAAAAAACAGTCTCATACTGAATCAGGTATACTAACAGAGTTTCTAGCTATTGCACATAATAATCATGTAGTCAAACCATTGTTATAGGTAATATATGTCAAAGCTAGTTACTGAGCATAGTCCACTTCAAGAGTCAGAGGGAGCATTTATTTTTTAGAAACTTATTGTTTCTTAGACTCTTGAACAATAGACCATAGTCCCTTCACAAGAAAGAGCACAAAGGTCTGGATAATTTCACAAGATCAGCTATTGTAAGAGCTCAAGTCAATTGAGGGGATCCATGTGGATACTTTTATAGTCGGCAGCGTAAATGATAGGAAGAAAGCCAGAGACCAAGTAAGTAAGTAAGTTAAATTTTATTTATACAGCTCCTAATCTCAGAATCTCTGGGCAAGTTACAGGTAATAAAAACAGGATTAAACAGACAACATACAGAATATATAAATACATAATAAATTAATAAATAAATCAGTAATCTTAAAACCAGCAAAAACTTTCTGAAAACACTTTTTTAAAAAGATAAGTCTTCAGGCCCCTTTTAAATGGGCCACTGATAGGGCCTCCCTCAAAGATTTTGGAAGTGAGTTCCAGATGGCCTGGATGACTACCTTGAAGGAGCTATCTCCCAAGGTTTTCAGCCTGGCCCTTGGAACCTCTAGAAAGCCCTCAGTGGAAGATCAGAGGGAACATACCGGGATGGCAGGTGTTAGGGGCTCAGACAGGTACCCATGGCCCAAGCCTTGTAGGGCCTTATAGGTGAGCAAGTCCACCTTGAAGATGATCCTACACCTGACATGCAGCCAGTGCAGATCTTGTAGGACCGAGGTTACATGACAGAATCTAGGCAGGCCTGTCAGTAACCTGGCCACCATGTTCTACACCAGCTACAGTCGTCAAAGGATCCCTCCACTGATCCCAAAGTATAGAGTGTTACAGTAGTCCATCCTGGATGTCACAAAGGCCAATGAGGGCAGGTCTTCTGGTGGAATCAAGGGTTTAATCCGGGTGACATTCCTTAAGTGGCAAAAACCACTTTGGACAACAGGCGATGCCTGGGCATGAAGTTTCAGCCTGTCATCAAGGATGACACCCAGATTTTTCACCTTAAGGGATACCATTAATGGGGTAGATCCCAGGACCAACCCCATCACTGCACTGGAGTCATTCCCATCATGCCAGCAACCAGACTCAATCACCAGTACCTCTGTCTTGTCAGGGTTCAGCCTCATCCAATCTTGAATTTTGGCCAGGCATTTACTCAGCACTTCAACTGTGCCATTCATTCCAGAGGCAAATCACATATACAGTTGGGTATCATCTGCATAGCAGTGAAAACCCAGACTGTAACATCCAATGAGCTCACCCAGGGGCAGCATGTATACCGCAAACAACGTCAGTGAAAGGATTGAACCTTGAGGAACTGCACATGACAGGGACTTTGAGGAAGAGGAGAAATTCCCCATCACCTCTGGATTACAAAAAGAGAAAAAGAGATAAAGCGATAGTGAGATTCTGCATTATAACAAAAGGGTTTAAAATCCATTGTTCATTGAGACCAGCTGGTCTCATGCTCCCAAGATGGTAAATCCAATAAATTTCCTTGTTTTTCATATTCTGTTTCTCCACCCCCCACCCCCAGTGTCCATAGACAGAGAACTCCCACTGCCTTGCTACCCTATGCCCATCCACTGCTCACCTGGTACCACCGAACCCCATAGTACCCCCACAGATTCCTCACCGTCATGGTGGGGCTAGGAAGGGGAGGGACATCCTCATCCTACCCAGTGCTTCCAAATCTTGTAGGGGTCTCTGGTGGTCTGGTGACAGAAAGGGGCACTGGTTGGCAGGCAGGGTCATGGAGACTGTGAACAGCATTCTCCATTTTCTGTTCCTCCCCTCATGGCCATGAACACACACACATGGAGGGGCACTCGTTCCACATTGCCATGCTCCTGTGCCTCTTTGACTTCAGCAATGCTCCCCGACCTCCACCAGGAGGCAGCCATGGAGTGGGATGGCCATCCCTCCCTTCCTGGAAGAGGAGAGCAGCTCATCAGATGCTCAATCCTCTCCCTCCCCTGCCAACCACTGGCGACCTGTGGTCTGTCCCAAACAAGGGTCATCAGCATGGCGCGAGGTATGGCATCCAGCACCTCAACTCTCAGCACCACCGGGACATAACTTTCCATTTTTAATAACAAATTTTATCTATCTCCCCCATATCTAAGTGACACAATATTTTCAAGTCTCATTAATCTGAAATTTTCAGATTTTGATTCATGCACATCATTAAAATGTGCCCCATCTGGTGTATCCAATCTCTTATTTTCAATGTTTCTGACATGTTCTTGATTTCTTGTTTTTAAGCTACATACAGTATGCCCCACATAAATCATTCCACAAGGGCACCATAGAACATAAATGACAAAAAGTGTGTCACAAGTGATACATTCCCTAATGTCTACATTTTTCTGCAGATCCTAAGGGTGAGTAAAGGTTTTTCCTTGTACCAAATGTTTACAAATGTTACACTTGCAACTCTTGAAAGTCCCTTTTGGCTTTTGAGGAATCCAGTTCTGGTTTCACTGTGTTCTAGTTTTAGTTGGTAGTCTGCTATGGACTACTTTGTCACTGAAATCAGATGAACTACTGAAACTAACACGTGTTTTTTTGTCCCACATATCTGCTGACTGTATCATCCCCCATTAAAATGAGCTAATTCTGAAAAATAATGTGGCCAATCTTTCTTGCCAAACCATTATTGTCTGTAAAAAAAGTGATGGGGTCAGAGCCTAGTTTCTTATTTTCTTTAATTTTAAGAAGCTGATTTCTGTTACAGGCTGATGCCCTCTCCTTTGATTTGATCAAGAGGTTTTTATCATAACCCCTTGCCAAAACTCTAGACTCTAATTCTGCTTGTCTCTGAAAATACCTACTGCATGTCTACTGCCACTACAATTTCTTCTGAGGCATAAAAACTGTCTGTAAGGAACTGAATTTTTTAAGGCAACTAGATGTGTGCTGTCTGCATGTACAGTAGAACTGAATTAGTGGCAGTGGCTTTCCCATAGTATTTTGTTTCGATTTTTTTAGGTATCAGCTGTGAGCTGTAAATGGAGACATCCAGGAAATTAAGTTCCTCTTTATTCGCCTCTTTAATGTGTAAATTTCAGATTCAGATTATTATGTAGCCAGTTCATGAATCAATCTATTTCTGAAGAGTTTCCATGCCATATGCAAACTATGTCATCTATAAAGTGACACCAACACTTAATGTTGCCAAAGTATGTTTTTTTTGTGTGGGTTTAAGACACAAGTTTCTTCCCACATACCCAAGACCAAGTTTGCATATGATGGGACCATGGATGCCCCCATAGCAGTCCTAGAAGTCTGCAGATCATACTCACCATTAAACTCAAAGTGTCTATGAGTTATTATAAACTCTAAAGCAGACAAAATAAACTTTGTGGACCCAATTCAGCAGGGTCCTGGTGACAAAGTCCTGTGGCTTGCAGCAACCCTAGCACTGCAACAAACAGAGGGCAGACCTGGACAGGTTGCAGAAAGCCTGTGGCAGTGTGCATAAGCAGACCATAGCACCCCCCACACACACACACACAAGCCCCGATCCCCCGTTATCATTTATAAATGATCCCTGGTAGTCTAGTGGTCCCACCAAGCCCCAATCTATAAGTAAAACAAACATTTGTCAATGCCAAATGTTTGATGCTTAGTAAACAATTTGTGTTTTGCAATTTTTAGACCAAATTTTGAAGATACTTGTTTTCAGATTCACCTTAGAGAAGTGACATGTACCATTTAGAGCATATTGGCTGAAATGCAATTTCGCACCAGAGGTGTGAAAACACATCTCATCCAGCATTTTAAAAATGACACGTAATGTTTATGAGGTGGTGTGGAAAAAATGGGTATGCTGAAAGGTTGGGGTCAAAATACTGAAAATTAGCAAAGTTATGAGTGAACGCTGAAATAGTGTAATGCTCAGTCATAACCTGGACATTTTACCATATTTGTACACCAGATTTTCACTGCAGCCTTCTTATTACCCTGCCTAATGAACTCAGAAGGTGAACATTTTCAAATCCCCAACAAAATGTCATTCCATACCACCAAAGTGTCATTCCACACCACATGTATGAAAACACATTTTGGCCAGGATTTGAAAAATTACAGCTGTCACATTCATGAGGTGCTGTAAAGAAATAGTTATGTTTAAAATCTGGGATCAACATTTGAAAAATTACCAAAGTTTCAAGCCTGTATTCATAAATTTCAATGTAGGCTCAAAACTTTGCTGTATTTAATATTTTTGCCCCAGATTTTCAACATAGTCTTTTAATCCCATGTCATAAACAAGTGCAGAGAAAATATTCAACTCCTGCCCAAAAGAAGATTTCATGCAATGACTGTGAAATCACCTTTCAGGATACGAAAACACATTTTGGCCAAGATTTGATAAATGACAGCTGTCACATTCATGAGGTGCTATAAAGAAATGACTATGTTGAAAATCTGGGATCAAAATATTGGAACTTACAAGAGTTATGAGCCTGCATTTGCAAATTTCAACATAGGCTTATAACTTTGTTGTTTTTTAATATTTTTCCTCCAAATTTTCAACATAGCCTTGTTATGACCAGTCCTCATAAACAATGGCAGAGAAAATGTTCAACTCCTGCCTGCAAAGTAATTTCATGCAGTGACTGTAAAAATACATTTCAGGACAACTTAGGTGAGCATGTAAGAAGGGGAATGTCGATTGTGATTATAGTGGGGGATTTAATTCTGCCTGGGGTGGATTGGAGTACCCCAGCCACCTCTAGTGTCAGGATGCAGGTATTGCTGGATGCGTTTCAGGATAGTCTTCTGGAGCAATTGGTTAGTGTGCCAACCTGGCTAGATAATACACTCGGCCTGGTACTTTAGAACGGGGAGGTAGTGAGGGAACTTAGGGTGGAGGACCCATTAGCTGGGAGTGACCATCATTTGGTGTGGTTTACACTGAGCTTGAACAAGGAGTCTGTAGGATCAGTGACAAGGGTGGTGGATGTGAGCCAGGTGGACTTTGGAAGGATGAGGGAGATCCTGATTGGGTGTCTAAAGCAGACCAGAGATGGATGTACAGCAGAAGTGGGATATCATTAGACTTGGTCTAAAGGAAGCTATTGAGGCTTGCACCAGCACTATGAACAAGAAAAGCAGAGCTAAGAAACCATGTTGGCTGAACAGAAAAGTATTGGAAGGGGTGAGGGCAAAGAAAGCAGCATTTTGGAGATTCAAGTGGACAAATGGGGGGAGGGCAGGGAGGAGTATGTGAGAAGGACCAGGGAGATAACTATACTAGTAAGAGAGGCCAAGGCCTCCAGAGAGTTAAGGTTAGCTCAGGGCATCAAGGTAGGGGAGAAGGGCTTTTTTAGATACGTGAGAGAAAAAAAGAGCTGCAGGGGCTAAATAGTGTGGATCAGGAGGGGTGGGGTGAAGGTGGAAAGGGGACCAGAGCAGATGCAAGCATTGAATGAATCACCTCTTCTCTGTGTTCACCCTGGAGGAGGGAGGTCCATTACCTCCATGAACTGGGAGGGTGGGGAAAGGGTGACTGACAGGAAAAGTGTGGAGGGTAGAGTACTAGAGGGTCTGAAAACACTAAGCGTGGACAAGGCACCGGGTCCTGATGGCATTCACCCCAGGGTGCTGATGGAGATGGCACTGGTGGACCTGTTCAACACTTCCCTAGACACAGGATGCATGCCACAAAACTGCAAGATGGCTCATGTGGTGCATATTCACAAAAGTGGCCGAAGAAATGAGCCAGGAAACTACAGACCTGTTAGTCTCACTTCCATAGTGGGTAATGGAAGCAATCCTGAAAGAGAGATTAGTGAGCTTTCTTGAGGTGAATGGCCTCCAAGATGGGCAACAGCATGGGTTTGTCTTGGGGAGATCTTGCCAGACCAATCTAATAGAGTACTATGACTGGGTAACAAGTGAACTGGAGGGGCCATGCAGTGGGTGTCCTGTATTTGGACTTTACTAAGGTCTTTGATTCAGTGCCTCATGGGTGGCTAGGATGGAAACTGAGATCTGTGGGGGTGGGGGAGAAGATGGCTAGTTGGATCGTGAATTGGCTGACGAGGAGGCAGCAGCAGGTGGTGGGAGACTGTCAACCCCTAGGCCTCTGACAAGTGGGGTACTACAGGTGTTTATACTGTTCATATCAGATATCTCATACAGAGTTAGGAGCAGGATCAGTCTGTTCGCTGACGATACCAAGATGGAAGCAGTAGTGGATGATGTTGAGGGGTGGACAGAGCTACAAGGGGATCTAACCAAACTGTAGGAGTAGTCAGTGAAGTGGCAACTGGGCTTCAATGTGAAGAAGTGTAAAGTTATATACTTCGGAGTGAAGAACCCAAGGAGGGAATACTGGCTAGGTGAGGCGAGACTGGGGGTCACTGAGAAAGAAAAGGATCTGGGGTGATGATAACTGAGAGAATGAACAACTTTGCCCAGTGCAGAAAGGCTGCAGCCAAGGCTAACAAGATGCTAGCGTGAACTGCAAGGGGAATCTCATCCAGACATAAGGAAGTGATCCTGTCCCTGTACAGACTGTTGGTCAGGCCACACTTGGAGTACTGCCTGCAGTACTGTTGACCATATCCAAAGAAGAATATCAGGCTGTTGGAGGTGGTGCAGTGTAGGGCAACAAAAATGATATAGGGGATGGGATGCAAACCCTACAAGGACAGATTGAGGCATCTGAGGTTGTACACCCTGGAGGAGAGGAGGGATTGAGGGGATATGATTGAAATATTCAAGTATCTGAAGGGGTTCAATAAATTTGGCACAGATGAATTATTTAGACTAAGGAAGGGGAAGGGCACAAGAGGACATGAGTTAAGATTGGAGGGGGCAGATTTAGGAGAAATATAAGGAGACATTATTTCACAGAAAGGGTGGTGTCAAAATGGAATACCCTACCGGAGAAGGTGGTATCATGAAGTACAGTGAGAGCTTTTAAAAGGGCATGTGATAGGGCATGGCCTGGGGTTTCTGGATAAGTAGTAATGAGGAATTGCTAGAGGGAAGAGTGGGAAGGGTGGGGCAGCTGTGATCTAGGGAAGCTAGCTGTGCACTCGAACAGACTTGATAGACCATAAGGCCTATTTCTGCTGGCAGATTCATATGTATGTATGCATGTATGTAAGACATATTTACCTAACACCACTTGCATTGTTCATGAGGTGGTGTTCCAAAAAAAGGTATGTTGAAAATTTGGGGCAAAAATATCAAAAAAATTGCCATGTTATTCCACTAAGTGCAAACCCCACTGAAATACATTGACCCGTATATCTGATTTTCTTAGTTTGTGGTCCTGCACTGAAGAATGAAGATGTGTCTGTGGTCCAGAGAAGATGAGGGTATAGGACCCCGCTGGGTAAGTAAGGGCTTGGGTGGGGGTGCTGAGTGGAGGGTTGGAGGGTTGAACTAACGGCAGGACAGACATCTGTGGACGATTTTCTTTCTACTGGCTTAAAACAAAAAATAAAAGAAACGCAGATGGAAGGTTTTCTTTTTCGGGTTTCAACACTGGAGGACTGGGCACCCCGGTGTCAGTTTTATGTTTTGAGGGGTGTGGGTGGTAGGTGCTGGAGTGGGAGGGGTTGGTGGGGTGACAATTACAGGGGTGCCAGGAGTGGACACTAAGGGTTGGGCACCCCAGTGTCAGTGTTATGTTGGGGTGGTGGTGGTGGGGTGCTGAGTGGGAGGGTGGGGTGTGGGATGGCAATCACAGGGATACCAACAGTGGACACAGGGGGATTGGGCACCCCCAGTGTCAGTGTTATAAATGATGGGAGGGGGTGAGATAGACTGCAATAGACATTGATGGACCGTTTTCTATATTACAGGTTTTAAAAGAAAAAAAAACGCAGAGGGAAGGTTTTCTTTATTTCATGTTTTGACACGAGGTAGTCAGACAAATCCCTTTACTTGCACCAACTACTACCTTTCCCTTCTGCTGCATACTACTACGGCCATGACCACTCTTAACACTGCTACCATTGGTAGCCCCAGACGAACCTGACTCATCTTCACAACAACTTCCACTGCTAATAGTCTTCTTGGCAGCAGCACCACAGCCAGAAACTGCTTTGCCTGACTGTCTCTTCACGGGTGTTTTTTCAGATGACACAGACAATTTACAGCAACTTGACATTTCAGCACTTTTGAGTGGCTGGGAAGCAAAACACCAAATGCAGCCAAACAGGCACACCACAATACCTGTCTTTGAATCCTTAACCAATCTTCAAAAAGCAGACACTCAAAAACAATACCTTGTTTTGATGGGGGGGAGAAACACAGTACCTAGCTACACAGAAGCAGGGAAATAGAAATTCAGAGTACTGCTATTGCAGTGCCGCAATGAAATGCATATCAATTGACAGCATGCATACAGATTAAAGGTCAGGCACAGAAACTTTAACTGTTCAGTACAGTACAATATAGACAGTCCTGTAAAAAGACTGAAAAACTGCCCAGCAAACAAAAAATATTTATAAACAATTCAGTGAAGTTGTACTGTGTCTACTCGGATACAAAAATAATAAAACAATAGCCAACAACGGTTGGAAAAAAATGCTTTTCTCATTACTCTCCCTTCTACACCACAGATCAGCCCCTCCCCGAAGCACACTTCTACAATGTCTCTCAGTATAGACTGAATCAACTAAATTAACACTCAATAGTCACAAAACATCAATAAATGCTCGATGATATAACCACATCAGCGTTTACTATAATCGATCTATTTAATTTTGTCACAAAATTCTGTGGCAAAAAGGCATTTTTAGAGGGTTTGATTCGCAGAGCTCTGAAAGCAAACTGTCTCCAGCTTTCCAATACACACACTACAATGAACTGAGGCTGTGCAAGAAAATATGGAGCCAATGTGACCTTACATCCCATGATTCACTGCAAAATTCACCTTAAAGAGTACAAAAACAAGGCAAAGTAGCATGAAGTCAATAGAAAACAAGGCAAAGTAATGCAAGGTCTATAGAGAACAATAGGAACTTCGCGTTACTTAGAGATGCACAGTTATTCACTTTGCTTTGAGGAGTAGTAAGCGAAATTTGGGTTCTACGCAAAATGCTATGTGTAAAGAATTTTAGGCACTTTTTTCCCACCACTAGCCCCTGCTATTGTGAACTGCAATGGGCTCAGCAGTGGCACACCTCCCAAATCCCCTTGTCCTAGTTACAAAATGTTTTGTTGCTTGCCCATCAAATGTAAAAACCTTGGTGGTCTAGTGGATTGCCCTAGCCCCAATCCCCTGTTATATCAATATGTCATAACCCTGGTGGTCTAGTGGACTGCTTGAGCCCTGATTCCCTGTTATATCAATATTTCATACACCTGGTGGTCTAATGGACTGTCACCCCACAGTGCCCTACCACCCCACTTCCCTACAACCCGTAACTGAGCTGGCAACTGGCACAGCCCATCTCTCACCACTGTGGACAGCTGTTGAGTGAGCTCTGAATGAGTGCGTATTGTATATACTACGTGCTCTGTGATTGACAGCAGCTGTCAATCACTGAACACATACTCTATACAGTACTTGCTTATTCAGAGCTCAGTCGGTGGCTGGTCATGGTGGTAAGTGGTTGGCTGTGCCAGTTGCCAACTCAGTTGCGGGTTGGGGCAGTGGGGTGGTAGGACACTGCAGTTTGAGGGGTCCACTAGACCACCAGGGTTATGAAATATTGATATTTATTTATTTATTTCACTTTGGTAACTGGGTAGGCCCACTGGAACCAGAGGTCCCTTTTTCAAGGGTGACCCATAGTTAGTTACATGTAGGTACAGCAGATATCAAAACAAGTGGCACAGAAGGAGAATACAGTTGAAAGGTAAATTCATAACAGCGACAATCAATAAACAGTTGTTATTTACAGCAGGTTACAGTCATACAGTGGAGACAAGCAGGGCTGAGCAACTTCATAGGGTAGGGCTAGACTATACATTTGGGGAAGTTGAGTACAGCAGAGGGTTAGGGAGCAAGTGCTAGAACTACATGCAACAACTAGCAGGTACATTGGTGCTGCACATAGAGGTGTGTTTTTAGACCCTTGTGAAAAGTGGCTAAGGAACCAGCTGAGTGTAGGTTGTCTGGTAGGGTTTTCCAGAGTTTAGGGGCTGAATGCACGAAGGATTTACTTCTAAATGTAGTCCTCATCCTGGGTACCTCGAGTAATGTCCTACCAGAAGCGTGGAGTGTCCTGCAGGATATCTTGGGGACGAGGAGGCCTTCAAGGCTTGGGGGAGCTGATACATTGATTAGTTTGCATGCTTCAGTTAGGGGATACTGGCACCTACTAGGCAGTGAGGACCAGTTTAAGGAAGCCAACATGTAGCAGTGGTGCATCCTAAGAAGGGACATTGTGGTGAAAGGTCCTATTTTGTAGTATACCAGCTCCAGCCTATGAGCTTCAGTTTTTCCTATGGACTGGAGGATGGGGGTGACAGAAGTAAGTTTACGCAGTAGGATACTTTTTGCAATTGCAAGTCTAGAGTCAGGGGTGAGTTGTTTGTTTTGCCAAAATAGGATACCCAGTTTCTGGTGGATAGCTGAGTTGCTTGGTCCACAGGGGCCTTGTACATGAAGCCTTGGCTGAGTATTACCCCAAGGTATTTGACCGAATCTACTACCTCGATCTTACTCCCCACTGACGTGGTGATAGAGAGCAGGTGGCTTCTATCAGTACCAAGATGTCTGGGGCCAAACAAGACAACTTTGGTCTTTTTGACATTTAGTACCAGACTATTTGCCAGTAACCATTGTTCCAGGCATAGGATATCCTGGTTCAACTGGATGCTGAGCATTAGGGGTCTCCAGAGATCTTATAGAGGATGATGTCATCCACGTATAGTAAGAGTTGGCTGCTCCCACAGTTATTTCCAAGGTCATTAATAAATACTGCGAATAGGAGGGGGCCTAAGATCGAGCCCTGGGGCACACCATCTGAGATAAGTAGCTTGGTAGAAGAGACACCTCTCTGTCTGATGACTTGGATTCTGTTGGATAAGTAGTGGGTGAACCATGCTAATGAGTGCACATCGAGTCCAAGGTCTGTGAGCTTTCTGATGAGTAGTTCATGAGTAACCAAGTCAAAAGCCTTGGTTAAGTCTATGAAGATTGCCCCAGTGGATGTACCTTTGTCCAGCTCCTGTAGTAATGGGGAATCAGAGCTCCAGCAGTCAACTAGACCACCAGGGTTATGAAATATTGATATAAGGGGGATTAAGGCTTGGGCAGTCCACTAGGCCACCAGGGTTATGAAATATTGATATAATGGGGGGTTCAGGGCTTGGGTGGTCCACTGGACCACCAGGGTTATTTTACTTATTATTACAGGAGATTGGAGCTTGGGGGGGTCCACTAGACTACCAGGAATAATTTATAAATGACAACAGGGGATCAGAGGTTGGTGGGGCACTATGCTACCAGGAATACTTGAAATAATAAGGGGAATCGGGGCTTGGGGTGGCACATTGGTGCACCCTCCCAGAGGATTTCTAAATACCATTAGACCCACCCTTGGCATGTTTAATTGTTCTTAAACAATTGCCATCTGGGAAGGTTTTAAGAATACTAAAATGAGGTGATATGGCAGCCTGCATCTGCCACAAGCCCCCTAGAGCCATGGCATAGACCAGTCTGTGGCACAAGGCTGGTGCAAGCCCCCTTTGGTGCATGCAGCCCATGTTTGACCCAGGCTACTTTTTAGAATAGCTCAGGGTGCAGTTGTTGATGCAAGGTGCTACTTTTGACTTTTGAGACTCTTGCTTTCAGAGCAAGTAACAGCTGACTAAAACTACAGCATTTCTAACTGATAAATCACTTCTGTCTCAGCAGGAGTCAGTGCCTGTTGGGATTAAGCAAACAGATACTATATTAGAAGCAGGGGGTCTCATTTAAGTAAACAAAAAAGAAGAAAGTCATTGTGTGTTTCTCTGTTTGAGGAAGGGGCCGTATCAACTTAATTCACTGAGGCAGGAGCAGAGGGAAGAAGCTATTTGGGGGTTTGGCTTAGGAGCTTAGGAGTACAAAACCAGCTGTCTCCAATTACAGCTTCTTGCTGTGAGTTTTTGGCAGAGGAAACTCTTGCTTTCAGAGCAAGTAACAGCTGACTAAAACTACAGCATTTCTAACTCATTGCCCTTCTTCCCAACCCTCCACCCTCCCACCCTAAGCCAGTTCTACTTTTATAGCCACTGGATTTGACTGACAACAGAACTTCCTGTTTGGCAGTAGAAAGGAAGGATCACTGAGACACATTAGTTTCATTAACCTTGAAGGAAACTAAAAATAGCTCTTTCTCCCCCCCCCCCGGCTGCTGGAGGTCTGAATCCGAGCAAGGAAGGAGGAGACTACTGAAGACTACAGGAAGTTCCTGTCCCAGAACAGGAAGGGCAAGAGTTGTAAGTGCACATAGGCAGTAGGAAAGTAGGTGTAAAAATCCATAGAGGAAGGAAACAGTAAGCATATAAAGCAACAGGAGAGGAAACACAAAATAAGTCAAGATGGGAGTGGTGCAGTGCAATGGCTTTGGGGCGGCAGTGTTCCGGGAGACATTCTGGAGGCTGTGATGCTGCCCTATTTGCAGGCACCTCTCTGGTATGAGGGAAGAGGTTGCCCATCTCCTGGCTGACCTGGCTATTATTCGTGAAACCTCTTCTCCCAGCCAGGGACCACCAGGACCACTGCTCCTACCTCAGAGGTTCCCAAGAAAGAGGAGCAGTTGGACCAAGGTGGGCTCAGGGAGGGAGAGGGTGGTGGAGCAAAGGTGCATCCCTCCAATTGTACCTCTCCACAATTCATATGCTGTTCTTGCAAAGAGAGGTTCCTCTATGGAGGCACCTGTAGTGGAGACCAAGGAGGATGCTGGAAACCTCCACAAAGGAGACCCACAGGAGGGTGGCATGAGACCCCACAGGGGAAGGAAACAACTCCTGGTGGGGGACTCAATCATTAGGGGGTAGAAGTGGAGGAGGAAGGGAAAAGGGAGGTAAGGTGCCTGCCTGGCACCACGGCTCAGAGGGACAGGAAGCGAATCCTCAGGATCGTGGGAGCAGCTGCACAAGGGAGGGAGCTGGATGTCATTGTCCACCTAAGAACAAATGACCTAGTTGAGAATGGGATCAGAGCAGTGCAAGAGGAGTTTGTAGAGTTGGGGAAGGGCCTTAGACAAGTAGCATGTACGGTAACCTTCTCGGAGGTGCTGCCTGTCTATGGCAGGGATGCTGATAGGGTACTCTGCACCATGAGATTTAATGAATGGTTGAAAAATTGTTGTGTAGCTCAGGGTTTTGGCTTCATTGGGGACTGGGGAGTCACCTGGAGGGATGCAGGCCTATACTGGTGTGATGGTCTGCATCTGTCCAGGGGAGGAACAAGAATCCTAGGTGATAGGTTTAAATGCTTCATTGACAAGCACTTAAACTAGCCAAGGGGGGAGGCACTGAAAAGGAGCGGGTAAATCCCTCCTTCCCCCACAAAACACAGTCATTAGAGAGGTAAACATCAAGGTAGAGAAGTCAGTAGGGAGCAGGACAGGGGTAAATGCAGAAAGAGGCAGTAAGGACAGGGATGGGGCTAAAAAGGGTAAGGCCATAAATAAATGAAGGGTGATGAGTACCAATGCCCATAGTCTGTGTAACAAGCTCCTTGAACTAGTGGCCTTGATGGAACAGGGATGCCTGGATATTGTGGCAGTAACTGAAACATGGCACACAGAAAACTATGACTGGGATGTCAACATACCAGGATACACAATCTACAGGAGGGACAGGGTTGGTAAAAGAGGAGGAGGAGTAGCTTTCTATATAAGGGAAAGGATTAAAGCAACATAACTAAACAGTAAACAGGAAGTTGATGAGTCACTATGGGCCACCCTGGAGACAGAAAATGGCACCACAATCCGCATGGGGGTTGTGTACAGATCTCCATCTCAGGAGGCGGGAATGGACAAGGAACTGATAGAAGGCATACTTAAAATTGCAGAAAAAGGGGAGATTTTGTTGATGGGGGATCTGAATATGCCAGATGTTAACTGGAGCATTTTTGCTGCAGGCACCTCCAAGAACAGGGTCATTATTGATGCCCTACAGGGGGCATGCCTCAGACAGCTAATGTTGGAACCCACTTGAGAGGGAGAAATCTTAGACCTGGTACTCTCAAATGGGGAAGGAGAAAGGATCTCAGATTTAGAAGTGGGTAGCCATCTGGGAACAAGTGACCACCAAACAGTGTGGTTCACAATAAACACAGCCCTAGAATCAAGCCATACAAAAACAAGAGTATTGGACTTTAGGAGGGCTGACTTTGGGAAAATGAGAGAGTGCCTCAGAAAAACAATAGCAAATGGGCAAGAAAGAGGGGTGGAGGAACAATGGGGAATAATCAAAACAGCCATCACAGCGGCAACAAGCCTTTATGTGAAGCAAATCAACAAAGCAAAATGAAGGAAAAAAACACTATGGTTTTCAAAAGAGGTGGAAAGGAAGGTTGAGGAGAAAAGGATAGCATTCAGGAACTATAAGGAAACACAGAAGGAGCAGGACAGAGAACTTTATCAGTTAAAGCAGAAGGAGGCAGGCAAGGCAGTCAGAATAGCAAAGGCACAAACTGAGGAAAAGATGGCCAACTCTGTTAAGAACAGGTATAAAACCTTTTATAGGTACATTAGGGAGTGAAGAAAGACCAAGGGAGGGATACAGACTCTTAATAAAGGTGACAGAATTTGGGCAGACGGTGACAGTGAAAAAGCAGGGATACTGAATGAATATTTCTGCTCAGTATTTACAACGGAAGAGGAGGGGGAGGTACCTAAACCAAACAAGAGAAACACTCTGGCTAGGGGGGTCGATACTAGTCCATTCACAGAAGAAAGGGTTTTGAAAGAACTCTTGAAACTGAAGGTGGACAAAGCAATGGGGCCTGATGGGATTCACCCCAGGATTCTAAAAGAACTAAGGGTAGAACTAGTAACACCACTGAATACTCTGTTTAACAAATCATGGGAGGATGGGGTGGTACTTGAGGACTGGAGGAGAGCAGATGTGATTCCACTTCACAAAAGTGAGAGCAGGGCAGAGGCAGGAAACTACAGGCCAGTTACTCAGTGGTAGGGAAAATGATGGAATCACTTCTGAAGGAAATAATTGTTGAGTACCTAGAGGCCAGTGGGGCACAGGACCCAAGGCACCATGGTTTCACAGCAGGAAGGTTATGTCAGATGAACCTAACAGATTTCTTTGACTGGGTGACCAAAGTAGTAGACCAGGGAGGGGCTGTGGATATGGCTTACCTAGATTTTAGCAAGGCATTTGACATAGTGTCACACCAAAGGTTAATATACAAATTAGCCAGTCTTGGAGTGGGTCCCAAGGTGGTAACCTGGATAAAAAACTGGCTGGACAACAGGATGCAAAAGGTAATAGTAAACGGAGTCCACAGTGAAGAAAGGAGGGTAACTAGCGGGGTACCGCAGGGTTCGGTACTGGGACTGGTCCTCTTTAATGTCTTTATAAGTGACATTGGAGAGCACCTGGAAGGAAAAGTATGTCTCTTTGCAGATGACACAAAGATCTGCAACAGGGTTGATACACAAGGTGGGGTGGAAAGGACGAAAAGGGACTTGGCAAAGTTGGAGGAATGGTCAAATATATAGCAGCTCAGATTCAATGCAAAGAAGTGCAAGGTAATGCACTTGGGAAACAAAAACCCAGGGGAAGAGTACACAATGGGGGTGAAATAATAACAACAACAAAAATTGAAAGAGACCTAGGAGTAATTATATCAGTTGACCTAAAGGTGGGCAAACAATGTGAGAAGGCAGTAAGGAGGGCTGGGGGGATACTGGGATGCATAGGGAGAGGCATCAACAGTAGAAAACAGGAAGCTGTTATTCCTCTGTACAGACAGTTGGTGAGACCCCATCTGGAGTACTGTGTGCAATTCTGGAGACCCCATCTCTGCAAAGACATAGACAGAGAGGAGGCTGTTCAGAGGAGGGCAACCAAAATGGTGCAGGGTCTGCACCAGAAGACATATGAGGAGAGGCTAAAGCAGCTTAATATGTATACCCTTGAGGAAAGGAGGGAGAGGGAGGACATGATAGAAACTTTCAAGTATCTCAAGGGAATTAACAAAGTACAAGAGGGTAGCATATTTCAGAAAAAGATGTGCAAGAACAAGGGGGCATAATTTGAAGATGGGGGGCGGCTTAGAGGTAATGTTAGAAAGTATTTTTTCACAGAAAGGGTTGTGGATGCATGGAACAGCCTTCCTGAGGAGGTTGTGGAGTTGGGAACAGTGGGAGAATTCAAGAATGCATGGGACAGACATAAGGCAATTCTAGTGGGGGAGTAGGAGGAAGTAAGCTGCTGATTAACTAGAATCTGCAGCTTATCCATTAGGTAGGGAAATGGGCAGTCGACTTGGGCCAAGTGGTCTTTATCTACCGTCAAATTCTCTGTTTCTGTGTTTCTATTTATGTTTGATGCAGGCACCTTGCGTCATTCTATGTATGCCTCATTTGTCCCATCTTTCTCAAGAAAATATCTACATGGCTCTTCTCCTTCCTGATGTTTGATGGATCTATACAACGCCTCCGCATTAATTTCCAACCATGTGTTAATTTCTTCCCAGACTATTCCAGTTAGTTTACAAAACAGGTCAGTAGTGTCTTTGAGGTAAGAGTTCAGCTTCACCATATGTTTCTTAAGAAAGTAGTTCTATTAATTTCCCCAACTTTTCAGTGACAGAGTTAACACCAGACACAATTGACCTACCTGAGCAGCATTTGCATTTGTTTTTGTTTCTACTGTTTGTGTGACAGCCTTAATATGAGGACTTTTAAGCACGAATTAAAAGCATATTTATTCCAGCATTGGAGTAGTCCACTGTTTTGTTTTGCTTGAGTGTTGCATAGCCTTTTTGGACTTGATTGTTTCTGTACAATGCCACCTGATACATAGATACATAGATACATAGACAGTGTCGGCAGATAAGGGCCTATGGCCCACCCAGTCTGCCCATTTGAGCTTGTAAATTCAGTTTATGTTTTCCTAGAAGTCTGTTGCCCCTTACCCCTGACCTCCAGAATTCCTTTATGTCTATCCTATGCATTCTTAAATCCCATGATTGTCTCAGCCCCCACCACTTTCTCTGGCAGGGTGTTCCACTTGTCCACCACCCGTTCTGTGAAGAAATTCTTCCTCATGTTTCCTCTGAATCATCTTCCTCCAACTTCATCCCATGCCCTCTAGTCCTGGAACATCTTTTGCTTAAAAATAGTGTATTCCTGCACCCTGTTCCTCCCTGTGAGATACTTGTATGTCTCTATCATATCCCTCTCTACCTCCTCTCTCCAGGGAGTACATGTTCAGTTCCTTCAACCTGTCTTCATAGGACTTGTGATGCAATCCATGCACCATCTTTGTTGCCCTCCTCTGAACCTTCTCTACCCTGTCTATGTCCTTACATAGGTATGGTCTCCAGAACTGTACACTGTACTCCAGGTGGGGCCTCACTAGTGTCTTGTATAGTGGAATTATGACCTCCCTTTTCCTGCTGGTGATGCCCCTGCCTATACATCCCAGCATCCTATTTGCTTTATCTGCTGCCTTGTCACACTGTTTTCCTGCCTTGAGGTCATCAGAGATGATAACCCCAAGATCCCTTTCCGCTTGGTGCATGCTATATCCTCACCCCCAAATGATATATTGTGCAAGGGTTTTGTGCCCTATATGCATTATCTTGCACTCTTTGCATTGAATTTCAACTGCCAAACCCTGACCATTCTTCAAGTTTCTGCAGGTCCTTCTCATTCTGTCTACACCCTCTGGTGTGTCTACTCTGTTACAGAGCTTTGTGTCATCAGCGAACAGTGAAATTCTGCCTTCTAGGTCCTGTGCAATGTCACTGATGAAGATGTTGAATAGGACCAGTCCCAGCACTGATCCCTGTGGTACCCCACTGGTCACTCTTCCCTTGTGGAGTGACAGCCATTTACCACCACCCTCTGTGTCCTGCCACCCAGCCAGTTACCTACCCACCACACTACTGTCCTGCCCACACCCATATTCCCCAGTTTGTGTAATAGTCTTCTATGTGGCACAGTGTCAAAGCCTTGCTGAAGTCCAGATAGGCCATGTCCACTGTCCTCCCTGATCCACCTCTCTAGTCACCCAGTCAAAAATTCAACGAGGTTGGTCTGACATGACCTCCCCTGTGAAACCATGCTGCCTTGGGTCCTGTAGTCCATTGACAACCAGATGTTCCACCAACTCTCCTTCAGTAGTGCTTCCATGATCTTCCCCACTAC
This sequence comes from Neoceratodus forsteri, assembly GCA_016271365.2. Taxonomy (NCBI): domain Eukaryota; kingdom Metazoa; phylum Chordata; order Ceratodontiformes; family Ceratodontidae; genus Neoceratodus; species Neoceratodus forsteri. The sequence continues at coordinate 1,255,383,974 of CM057449.1, read as the reverse complement.
CAAGGTGAGGCTGACTGGTCTGTAGTTCCCTGCTTCCTCTTTGTTCCTGCTTTGTATAAGGGACTACATCTGCAGTCCTCCAGTCTGTGGTACCTTCCCGTTTCAATGATTGGCTAAACAGGATAGCCAGAGGTTCAGCCACCACCTCTCTTAGTTCTTTAAGGACCCTGGGTGCACCCATCTGGCCCCATTGCTTTATCAACTTTTATTACTTCCAGTTCCTTCAGGACTCTTTCTTGTGTAAAGGGACTTGTGTCCATTTTTGCACCATTCTCACCCCTTGTACTCCCTTCAGACCCATTACCCTTCTCTTCCTCAGTAAAGACTGAGCAGAAATACCTGTTCAATATGTCAGCTTTACTGTTGTCATCCTCCACGCTGCCCCCATCCTCTCCCTTCAGTCTCACTATCCCTCCCTTTGTCTTTCTTTTTTCACTTATGTGCCTGTAAAAGGTTTTGTCCCCTCTACCCACTGATTTTGCAATGTGTTCTTCTGTCTGAGCTTTGGCTTCCTTTACTGACCTCCCTGCCTCTCTTTGCTTCTCCTGGTACTTCTCCCTATCCCCTTCTGCCTTCTACCTGCTAACTCATTAACAACTCTGCAGACAATGATGTTTATTTATAGCATTTAAAACAGAGACACCAAGCATTACAACTAGTTGTGACTTAGGACATCATGAAATCAGTATCAGTATATCTTTTGTCATGCTGGAACCTAATGCTGGGTACCACTGTACTGTAGTTCTCTGGAGAAGATTTAGAATTGCATGGACTGTAACAGGCTCACACACAATCCAACAAAGAGAATCTGTTGGCAAGTGCTGGGAGCAAGACAAAGGAAGTTGGTCAGAATCTAACACTTCCTCTGCATAATTGAGCTAAATTGCAGTTTTTTAAGATGGTTAACAATCCGGGTATCATACCGCATTGCAGGTGATCACTTGATTCTCAGGTGCCGGTGGTGGTAAGGTTTGAGTGATACAATCTCAAGAACATAACACATCTGTGTGTATTTCTTTCAGCCAGATCTCATCATACTCATCTATGCATTTCTCAGCTCAAGAAAAGACTACTGTAAAACACTTAATACAAGCCTAACAAAAGAATCAGTTCACCGGTTCTATGTGATATTGGTGAATACAAAAAAGCACGGAGCACAACCGCGAAGACACAATAGTGAGGACAAAAACTGTGATGAGCACTACAGCTTGCTCACCAAACAGTGACAGCTCGCAACATTCTCCGCAGAAGGTGATGTGTACCAACTTTTTATGTGGGGGGCTGTGCCTCGCACCCCCCCAAATTCATGTAACCAACTCCAGGGGGGACACATTTCAGGGAGGGGAGAAACATGAAGGGGGATGCAACTCAGGGAGGGGAACAGAAGTTGGAAGGTGGAGAATGTTGGGGGGGCAACCTGTGGGCAGGGGGGGAACAAGGTGGGGAGGGCAGGCACAACATGAGTTAAAGAAAAAAATTAAAAACTAACACACAGCAACACACAGACAAAAAAGAGAATTCACCCCACTGCCAGTCCTTAACCCAGGTCCGCCAACAACACAGGCAGTGTCTCTAACCACAGTGCCAGACAGCTAGCTCAGAAGCAGTCTGCTGAACAAACACCTACATACCTTATGCAACGACCACCCCCACTCACTCCCGACCTAAACAAAATTGCTGTAGATGGAATGTACTGTTCAAAGCACATCGCCGTCTTTGTGTTCGCTGCTGTTACCTTACCCAAATTGACTCGCTATAATTGAGTCGCTGTATTCATGGGATACCCAGTTCACCACCTTCAGCTTGTACATAATGATACTGCATGGTGTCACAGGTCCGATAATCCAAGCATATTACACTCGATGTTAGCTAGTAGTTGGGTATTTGCTTTGGACACACTAAGGAGGTATAATTCATTTCCTATCATTGTTAATCTTGCCATATAACAACAACTAAAATGGCCTTACAGACTCCTGTTTACTGAAGCATTTGGTACACGATGAAGAGAATGGTGTTGTCAAAGTGCAAGTATTCTGCCTGATAATGTAACACTTTGTTGTCATTGCTTGTGTTATTGCCTTAGTGAGAATCTTGTTTTTGTTACTTGTGCTTGTTATATACCTAAAACAACAGCAAAGAAACAGCACCAGGCATCAGCAATGCTTCAAATTTTTCACTGTGTAAAATCGTGCAAACTGTGCATACCAAGGCAATAGCAGCAGAGCCCCCAACCCAGTTTCACCCATAGGCTTTCTCAAGGGATAATGGTCAATGGGAGCATCATTGTATTTAAAATTCTGCTGACCAATCATATTATAAAACCCATTTAAAGGTGCAGTGTGCTTTTTATTGGTTCATAGTGATACCTAAAGAGCTATCCAATGTTTGTAAGCTATCATCTGCTTATCCTGACAGGATAGGTACAAAAATATTTTTATAATTTGTATCCTGAGAGAAGACAAAACAATTCCTGGCCATTAATACTGTTGCTATTACTTAAACATTTTATCAGAAAAGATAGATACTATTTCCTATTGCTGCTTAGTTCAATGCCAATTGATTTTGTAAAACAACAGGTCTGTGTGGTGATATACCTGTATATTCTTCTGTATGAAACTCTGAGTGGCCAGTAGAGTGCCTTTGGATATACAGTACAGAACAACAAACAGCTACAGCCTTGAGATGCCTGGTGCCACTGGCAAAACTGAACAAAATAAAAAATGTGCACACAGAAGGATGCCAGCATAACCAGATTGCTGCAGTCAGAGATTTATTGTGCCATACAGAAATTAAACACTAATGTTTCACACTGCAGCACTTTTTCAAAGTGTTAGTGGGCACCAACTAGATGCTGACTTTTAAAGCATCCAGTTAAAGGTGCGGCACCACAAATGCCACTGTGTAGCTCCACAGATTCATTAAGTGCAATTGACTAGTGCAGGTTAGAAAACATAACAGAAATAAATATAAGAATCACAGTTTTACAGAACTTTTAATCCCAAGGTGTCTGAGAGATAGAAAACTCAAGATTAATGCTCACATATTAGCCTTGTTGGTTGCAGTTTTACTTCACAAAATTATAGAAATGGCAGGAGCTAAATCCTGTCATTTAGTCCTGGGAATAATGTGGCTTGGAGTTTAAAGATACAAAAGTTTTCTCTTTTGACAAGAAGTAAATCCAGGACCCCACCTCTCTTACATTGAACCACATTTTCTATCCCCAAGAAGGTCAAGTTATGGCCCATGGGATCCGATGCTTCCATAACATGGCACACAAGGACATACTCCTTGTTGCCACTGTTGATTGCCCACATGTGGTCTCCAACCTGGTCCTTCAGTGTCCTTTTGGTGAGTCCTATGTAGAATGTCCCACAGGCCCAACTGGCAAGGTAAACCACATAGGTGGTATCACAGTTTATAAACATGTGTATATCCATCAGTTTACCAGTAGAAGGGTTCAGGAAAGTTTTTTGTTTTAAATCAAGGTTGTTCGCTCCTGTGTGTCTCAGGCCGCTGCTTCAGCCCTGTCCCTGATTCCTCCACCCTGTTACTACCCTGCCGGTGCTGCTTAGCCCCATTCTCTCACAGATTCCCCCCCCCCATGGCAGGGCCAATAAAAGGCAGAGCTGTCCTCCTCCCACCTGGAGTTCCTGTGTTCAGATTGGGGGACCAGTGAACTGGTGGCAGAGTGAGTTAGAAATAATCAGGTAGGGTTTTATTTAGCCTGAGACCATTACTTTCCTCTGATTTTCTCCCCTGCTGTGGCAGTCATAAGTGAGTGTGTGTGGAGGCATATGTGTGCTATGTAACTGTGGCCCTTATTCTTGTGGTTCTCTAGACTCTGGTACTGCCACCTGGCCTCCACCAGGTATCAGCCAAGGAGCAACATAATGTAGCCCACCACACCGGTAGAAGAAAACAGTCTGTCGGCTGCTCAATCTCCTGCCCCTGCCAAACCAGGCAACTCGACCTAGTTCCAGAACTAGGGTTGCTGGCATGCTGAGAGGTAAGGCACAAGGCATCTCAGTCCTCTATGCCACTGGACTGGATAAGGAAAATTTTGTCATCCTTTACAACTATGCAGTATTTACAGTGGCCACATCTGTGGCACCCCTTCAGTGGAGGCAGCAGCTATGTCCTACTATGTTGGTATGGCAGCAAGCTGTATGTCATCCTATCTCCAAGATGGGAGGACCTGTGATAGACCATGCTAGGGGGTTGTATGACCAATGATGTAAGTTTATCCTTAATTTGCAGGACATTTCAGTTTTCTCTAATAACCTTCTTAGCTTCACCAGATTGTATATTCAAGGTGGCAACAACGTTCAATACCTACCCATTGCTTCTTTGATTTGTCTGTGGTTATAAAATGAATAACTTATCAGTATTCTCTGCCCTCTCTTTTGCCCTAGCAACATCACCACTATTGTAACCCCTGCTAATGAATGTTTCTTCAAGATCCATAGCATTTCTCTGGTATCCTTCCAAAGAGCTGCAATTCCTGTGAATATACAGGAATTAATTGGTGAATATGTTCTTGATGGTGTATTGGAGGTGGTGAGAACCAGTCAGGAGAAGAGTGTTTCTAGCTATGGGCTAGCTAAACAAGTCCATGCCCACACCATGCTCCTCATTCTTGATGATTTTAATAGCCAAAAATGAAATGCTGCTTTTATCATACATGAGAGCAAAATGTAGATTTTCAATGCTCTTCTTGAGGAACTGAACAAACTTTTCAAATTCCTCGACCAACCCCCACCACACCATCAAGATGTCATCAATATAACAATGTCATAACAAGCTATATGATAAAAATCTATTAATCTTGGCACTGTATACCACATTCTGCTCCCACAAACCGAAGTACAGGTTAGTGTTGTTAGGGGCAAATGTAGCCCCCATGGCAGCACCTCTAACCTGTACAAAAAAGTTCCCCCAGAAAGAAAAGGTATTGCACTGCAACACAAATTTAGATATTCAACAAGTAAATATGTAGGGAGTGTGGCTTTCAATCCCATCTGGTTCAGAAAATATCTAAGAACAGACAGCCCATCTTCATGGGGAATATTGGTGTAGAGTGATTCCACATGGAGGGTGACCAGAAGATGTTCATTCTTGATAAGGATGTTCTCCAAAATACCCAAGGTCTCTGTGGAATCTCTGATGTAAGAGTGAAGGCCTTGTACAAAAGGCCTGATATGCCAATCCACAAACTGAGAGAGTGGCATGGTCACAGAATCAATCTATATAGTAGGTTTGATGGGGTGGGGCAATGTGAAAAATGCTAAGGCATCTGAGTCAATGATATTGTCCCTAAAGGCTTCATTATGATACTGATTAATGGCCTTCTTAAAGGTCAGTGTGAGGTCACTGGACGAGGTTTGCATTTTTTTATTTTCCAATTGTCTGATGTCCTCTTTGTTGTAATCTTCCATGTCCAGTACCACCACCCTGCCATCCTTATTGGCTGGCTTGATGGTAATCATTAAGTTAGATTCCAACTATTCAAGTGCTTGAAACTCCTCAGTGTTCATGCTGCCATATGTTGGAGAAAAGGGGGATGTTAGCAAGCTTAGCCAAGTCCCTCTTACATGCTTTTAAAATAATCCTGCAGTGGCATTAGCCAGTGGGATAAACTGTGAGTTGCCCTAAAAGTGTTTTTTGACTACTTAACAACTATACAATTCCTAAATTCCCATAGTCCCCATGGAAGAGTCATGTCCATCAGATGGCACTGATATGCAGTTCAAGTTTCCAGCTTGAGGATGACACATCTCGGAATAGAAACACTTGAGATTCGGCAACCTGCCAAACATCTGGAGGTCCAAGAAGGTTCTGAAATTATCAAAGCTGGTAGTTCGTACCAACTTTAGTTCTCTGTTTAAGATTGACAGTTCCAGATCAAACAACTGGTAACTTAATAGATTTATCACATTTTCATTCCCCTCTAGTTGTTGTTTTTGATGTACAATAAAAGTAGCATTTTGTTCCTGGATGTTAAAGTCATCAAGAATGAGGAGCATGGTGTGGACATGGATTTGTTTTGCAAGCCCACAGATAGAAACACCTTTCTCCTGGATAGTTCCTGCCATGCTCACCACACTGCGTAGAGCATCCAAACCAGTCAATTCCTGCACATTAGCAGGAATTGCAGCTCTATGGAAAGATACCAGAAAAAAAATCTATGGATCTTGAATAAAGGTTACTTAGCAGGGGTTACAACAGAGGTAATATTGCTAGGGCAAAAGAGAGACCAGAGAATACTGATAAGTTATCTATTTTACAACCACAAGTTAATCAAAGAAGCAATGAGGAGTTACTGAATTTGTTACCACTTTTAATGTACAATCTGGTGAAGCTGAGAAGGTTATCAGTAAAAATTGTAATATCCTGCAAACCAGGAATAAACTTACACACTGGCTCATGCGACCTCCTCCACCAAGGATGATCTGTAGTAGGGCCTCCTATCTTGCAGGGCCTCTTATCTTGCAGACAGGATGACACACAGCTTGCTGCCATATCAACAGCAAATCACCCTGGATGTGTTACTCTCCCCTCTAACCTGGATCCTAAATCTCTCACTAACCACTGGCATTTTCCCTCAGTGCTGGAAAGCTGAGGTGGTCACCCCGGTCTTTAAAAGCGGGGACAGAACCTGACCGGCCAACTACAGGCCAATCTCAAGTCTGCCCCCCCTCCAAGGCACTAGAGAGGATAGTATATGATCAGTTAGGTATGTAATTTAATAAGTACAACCTTCAGTGCCAGGAACAGCATGGCTTTTAGAAGGCACATAGTACTTCAACAGCATTGGTTAGTTTAACGGTCATATCCATGAAGCACTTGACCAAGGGCTCTTGGTGGGGGCCACTTTCATTGATCTCACCAAGGCCTTCGACACAGTCAACCATGACTTGCTTCTCACACAATTCTCTAACATTGGTATATCCTCTGTCTCTCTAGGCTGGTTCCAGAGTTACCTCTCTAATAGGACCCATCAGGTCAAGATTCTTGACGTTCTATCCGACCATCAGCATGTCAACACAGGGGTGCCCCAAGGTTTCATTTTGGGCCCCCTGCTATTCAGCTTGTTTCTAAATGAACTCCCCAAAGTCTGCCAGAATAAGATCCTTCTATATGCAGATGATGCTGTTCTCTACACGTGTCACTCTACTCTGGAAGAGCTGGAAAAAGGCATGCAAGATGACTTTACTGCTGTGGAAAAATGGACACTTCAGTCTAAGCTCTTGCTCAACTACACTAAGACTAAAACAATGTTGTTTGCCTCCCATCAAAATCGTCATAAGTCACATCACCTCAATACCTACAATAACAAGTTTGATACACTCAAAATGGTCACCACTTTTAAGTACCTTGGTGTCTACCTTGACAGCTTCTCTCTCCTACAGCCAGCACATAGACCATGTTGCCAAGATAGCTAGTGCCAGACTAGATCAGCTGTACCGGCATAGGCAGTGCTTCACCAAAAGTGCCATCAAGCTTGCAGTTAACAGCTCCGTGCTCTCTATCATAGATTATGGACTGGTAGTCTACAGAGCTGGTACCGATACAGCACTTAGGAGAATCAAGATTGTCTTAAACAAAGCCTGCAGACTAGTCCTGGGTGTGGACTGTTTAACTCACACTTGTGTACTATAGTCAAGCACTGGTTGGTTAAACCTGAATAGCAGAATTCAGCACCAAGTCTGTCTATTAGCTAAAAAATCCACCCTAGGTCTTGCTCCTCCTGGAGTGAGGCACCTGCTAAGAAACTCACTTTCTCCAGACTAACTAAGGGGTCGAGTAAAGCTGCCTTCATTATCCCATTCTGCCAGACATCACTAGGGCAACAGTTCTTCGAATACAGGACCCCCTACTGACTAAATTCCCTTAACTCTGAGCTGATTGAGGAAATGAAACTACACCCATTTAAAGCCAAGCTGCTGCAGTACCTGGCAACTCTTAATAACTGCGACTGCATCACCTGTGCATAATCCTACTGTTATTGATAGCTTATCTGTCCTGCATAGCACCCATCTCCCCCCCACTTCCGCCCCTGCCTGGTGTGACCCCAATGAGCACTTACTCCCATGTCCTCTCTTTATCCCCCTGCCTTTGTGCTTTCTCTTCACAAATGTTAATCCCCCCCAATTTTCACCCCCTCCCCCTGGTTTCCACTCACCTCCCCCAACTTAAAAACCCTTTTCCCTTTATCCCTCTCTCCCCACATCACCCAGCCCTGCCCTATCACCTATTTACGTAACCCTTGGTAGATTCCTATCCAATCCCACCCTCTGACTACTCAACTCCCTTATTCCATCACCCCTTTGTCTCTGCCCCCCCCCCGCTCTCATCTATTCTGTCCTCCCACTCCTTTGGTCACCACCACTTCTGACCCTCAATAACTACCTGCACGCTCTAAAGCTCAGTTACCAATATAAATTGCTTGTCCACCTTAGGTATGCTCTTAGTACTGTTGCAAAAAGTTGACCTTTCCTACCTGATTTATTTTAACTGTACTTGCTTGAATCTGTATCTGTATGTACCATAATGTTCTTGCCTGCTGTATATACCCCTGTTTTGTAATGTCTACATACCTTGTCTACTGCCTTAAGACGTGGAACCTTTGTAAATGAGCTTTTAGCGCAAAGGTGTTATCCGAGATTCTAATAAATAAATAAACAGCATGGTTGCCACCTCCACTGAAGATGTGCCACAGATGCAGCCACTGTATATACTGCACAGTTCATAAGGAAGGTAAAACTTTCCTGAACCCCTGTGCTGGTAAATTGATGGAATTACATAGGTTTATAAACTGTGATACAATACATGTGGTCTACCATGCCAGTTGTGCCTGCGGAGCATTATACATTGGCCACATCATACTATTTGCCAGCAGATTAGGCCTTACGGTCTATCGAGTCTGCTCGAACCTCAGATCCCTAGTTGGGTGCTGAGGCAAATGAAGATTGAAGGAATGAGTTGTGAACCACAGGAGGGCAATCAACAGTAGCTACAAAGAGTATGTCCTTGCATGCCTCATAACCTCTCCTTCAAGGGGATAGAAAACGTGGTTCAAGGTAAGAGATGTAGGGACCTGGATTTACATCTGTCCAAAAGTGAAAACTCCAGGGTCTTTAATCTTTTTTTTTTTTTTTTCCCATTCACTATTTATTGAGTTTAATACAACCCAGATACAGAGGTAAACAATAAACATAAGACACTTACATGGTATACAGATGCATATTATCTCGGAAATAATTACAATGGAGATTCACACCTTAACCATGAACCTCTGCAATCCCACCCCCCAAGAGTCTCTCCCCCCCAACCTCCCCCACAGCCTAAAACCCACCCCAGACACAAGTTGCTGTATTATGAGACGAAACCCTGGGACCTATACCCCATAATCATGAATAAGCAATAGACAATGGGGACCAGATTTTTCAAAACGATGCAGTTGGTCATGCATAATGGCTATCCTATATTCTATCCTCAGAGAAGCCAACAGTTCTGCTAGCCACTCAGAATAGGAAATTCTAATAGAATCCTTCCAATGCTTTAAAACCAGCCTCTTGACTGTAATAGAGATCAATGACATGTGATATTTCCTCAGAGTAACTGAAACTTCAGACATTACCCCTAAGAGACAAACCTCAGGATTAAACATCTCTTCTAAGCCCAATAAAGGGCTAGTCTTATCTTTAATATCGGCCCATAAAGGAGCAACCTTCGGACACTTCCAAAAGATATGAAACAAATCCCCCTTCCCTTGGCCACACCTATAACACTTGGGATCATGCATCAACTTTATATCAGTTAACTTTTGTGGAGAGTAGTACATATTATGCAAGATCTTAAACTGCACCAATTTGAGAGAGTCTTGCTTTAAAAATTTATGACAACTCCTCCAAATATGCGACCAATCTAAATTAACATTTGAAAAGGCCCTAATCCAGTAAGATGAGGGGACAAATTTGTCAGAAAATGCCCAATGCAGTAACACCTGATAAATTCTTGAAACTGCATGAGGGATACCTATTAAGGGCTTTACCTCTCCCCAAAAGTCAATACCAGATGGAGTGATCCCACTGTCCAGGGTCTTTAATCTTCAGGGCGCAGTATTTCCAGGACTAATTCACAGGACTGAGCTCCTCCAATTTCTATAGTTTTCTGTAGTAACAGTAACCAACAAGGCTAATATTTGAACAGTAATCTTGTGTTTTCTATCTCTCAGACCCACTGGGATACTGAAGCATCTTTTGCTGGTTACTGGAGTCACAGTGATTGAAAGTTCTAGAAAACTGTTTGATTCTTGTATTTATTCTTGCCATGTTTTCTAACCTGCACTGATCAGTTGCACTGTATGAATCTGTGGAGCTACACAGTGACATTTATTTGTGGTGCTACACCTTTAACTGGATGCTCTGAAAGTCAGCAGCTACGTGATGCCCAGTAAAACTTTGAAAAAGCACTACTGCACAGACCATTAATGTTTCAGTCTCACTTGTGTATGGCACAATAAATCTTTGACTGCAGCAATTGAGTTATACTGTCGTCCTTCTGCATGCTTATAGATTATAGTTTATTATCATTATTTCTTCACACCAGGCTACAAAAGAGTAACATTTTAAACACTTTTTTTTAAAATTCTGATAAGAGACTATCTCAAGTGGATTATTACTAATAAACTATAATTAAAAAAAGTAGTACTATGAGAAAAATAACATTTTGTTAGGTACATATGACACTTTCATTATAGCAAAGGGTTTAAGATACATGCCTCTGAGACCTCAATGTCTCTTCATCGGGTATTTTATACAGTGTGAGCTGAAACTACTTTTGTAAGGATTTAATTCTAAACCCAGGAAGGGGATTTTTTTCCTAATAGTAGAGATATTATTAAACTTGAGTAGTACAGACAAAGAAGGAGTAGTACTAGTAATTAGACAATATATGATCATTTTATCAACTGGCATTGCCAGGGGTGTCATGCTGAACTCAGAAGAAAAGGGAGTACTGTTCTGTCACTGTCTATATTGTCTGATGTTACTGGCATGCACCAGCACCAACCTTTCTTTTGTCTGATGAGTATGCTTAGTAGCAAGCCACATGAAAAGGGTTGAGAAACAGATAATGTTATGGCCACTGCCAGATTTCTTGTATATACAAACAACATTGGAAATTTCACCACACTTAAAGGGAGTACAGGATGTAACATGCTCAGCCCTGATTGATTCAATTTTGTAAGCTCCCCTTCCTGGCCTAGGGGATTTCTGTGATGTACTTGTCTCACAGGGAAAGGTGCATAACATAAGAATTCGTATTTCAGAAAGACCATGGGTCTGAAGGAGGGAAGAAATGCTATGCTGCACTGTGGACTGTCTTCCTCAACCTCTCATTCATCATACCACCTCCTCAGTGATAACCTCTCTCCCTAGGCCAGCTGCAGGTCATGTTCAAGGCACAGATAGCCCGGACTCAGGACACAGTTCCACCCACCCTGTGGAGTAATTCATTTACCCACAGGCAATAGTTAAACAGTTTCACAAGACTAGGCCAGACACACATATTTGGTTGCATCATTACCTACTTACTATCCATTTGTCAATATATGCTGTGTGCTTGCAGCCCCAGTCCTCATCCTATAGTCAATTTTCTTCAAGGACCAAAAGGCCCATTGTTTCAGCCATGTATATGCCATTTTCTTGTTTGGGAAGTGACTCCTACTCCTCTGTGCAATTCTAGGACCACCTATTAGTATCTGCGTTACTCAGGGGGTCCCTACCCTGTTTCAGTATATGTAGTTAACTGGTTCTGCACAGGATCTCTCAGGGGAACACTTGTTACTCCACTCATCAGTCACTACTCAGGGCCTCAAGCAAGGGATGGCACCCTGACAAGGATTCTGCTGGGTCCTTGGGGAGCCACCCTATCCAGGAGCCCATTAGTGCCAAGCCACCTAAAATGGCTGATCCTCTCTATTCATACTCTTAAGCTATTCCCCTAAAGGATCACTAACTATTAACCCCTTACTGTCTACTCTGCTTTACAAATGATATACATTCCCTAGAGGATTTAGTAGTGACCTTCCCCACCCACAGAGGAAGACATTACACACTCCAATGCCAAAATAATTGTTGTCCTCAGCAATCACTGGAGGGAAATGAATTGCATCTCACTCTGGTGCATAGGTGATGACCCCCTCCCCACACAACCCAGAGGTCCAGTTTGGGGACTGTAGACTGAGGTGAGAACCATTGTCACTCTCACACATTCTTGAAGGAGCCAAACTTTTTCTCCTACTCTCCACCCAGTGCCTCTGTTCTAGCACTAGAGTCTGTCACTGGCTGAATGAGATATAGTGAACCTTCACAAATAAGATTCCTTATAATCTGCTGTGGACCAGGTACACATCCTACCTCAACATCAAGGTGACTCAGTAGTCTGTCATCCACCCAGGATGTAAATCGAGAAATTTACTCTCACTCAACTCCAAACAAGACAAAGCGACCCATAACCAGCCAGGCCAGTGTGAACTGGGAAAACTGCACCCCCCCCACACTCCCAGGAGATGTAGCAGTCCATAGCCATTCACCCAAATGGTGAACCAAGAACACTCTCACATCTCCTGTGGGAGTATAAGGTTCCAGCCATTTACCCCTCTGAAAACAGCCCCAGTGGTACCATCACTGTGACCCAACTCCCAAGTCTGTTCCTACAGGTCCATAGAGTCTGTCCTCGCTAAGGTATGCAATATCATTTCTAGTGGTGGGCACCACCTACGGAGATTTCTCCCTCTGGACAACATTCTAAACCCAAAGTCCTTAAATTGCATTCATTTTTGGGAAGCAGTTCTAATACATGAGGAACTGTAACAAATGGTGGTTATACACATTGTTCACAGTAATGATAATAACCAAGAGCCATGACCAGGGAGTATCCAGGCTCCCACTACTCCCACCATGGGACTATGGCTGCACCAGGATTCAGGCACTTTGTAGCCCCTCCCACTAGTCCAATCTGGATGGATGGATGACTCCAAATAGACTTAACTTATGATCGGCAACCAAAGAGATAAACATATATAGAACGAGGAGGTGGCTACATGAAACAATAACCCGGTGCCAGCACGTAAGGATTCAAGATGCTTGCAAATGGAGCAGGGCTACTACAGTATACAGTGTATAAACAGACTACATAGCTCAAGGCCTTGAGAAATTTGTGATAGCGACAAGAAAACATTTGGCACGTGGTGAGGGGTGCTGCTTCTGTTGTTTTTAAGGAACAATAAATCTTTTTTAACTTTGACCAAGCTAGGTGGTCTGTTTATACACCGTATACCGTACTGTAGTTGCCCTGTTCCATTTGCAAGCAAAGAGATAAACATGTCTGAGGTACTGCTAGGGGACCACAGCTGTACTAGACCTCAGGCACATAGTCTTTTTCTTTGCCAATCCCTGTAAGGTGAAGACCTCACCAAGCAGTATATGGCAGACAATATTTAAGGGGCTTGCATTGCACTTTCAAGGTTTTTATGCTAGAAAGAAAATTTAGAAAATTAGGCACCATTTTTAACAATAACCATATTACAATGCATACAAACATGGGAGCATAAATGCTCCAGTCCTGTGTTGAGGTAGACAGTCTTTGACAATATTACTGGGAGTCATAGTTTAGGAAGTGGCAGTGGCAAGGTGGATAATCTCCACTCTTCCTGGAACGCCTGTAAGACAACAAAAACACAACACAACTACACATTCCCCACCTCTAAAGCTAAGAAGGCAGTGTTTTTTTTAAGTATGTGAGGAGCTTGGCCATCCTGGTACAATCTGAATGTTGAACAGCCTTGGACTTGGTGAATCTTTGTCCATTGCCAATCCCTGTTACACAACTTCCATTCGGATGCTCTATCCAATATCCCACTCCATCTCCATGGTGCAGGCTTTATCCAAAAGATGCTTGTGACACCCTGCCAATTTTTCTTTAATTTTATTATCTATTTTCTTTGTAAAATAAGTAAGAAGGTTTGGTATGTATGGAAAGAGTGGGTAAATGCATTTTCCTATTGTTGCCCCAGGCTTGGGAGCTAAAATTCCTGTGTTTTCATCGAGGAGTAGGCTGGGACTGAATTTGTCAAAGGTTGGTGCAAGCTGTGCTAATGGCAGCTTGCACTGATTGCTGGTGCACAAGAGACCCTGTGTCTGATTCTCTATTGGGTAGGTTCCCAGCGACAAAGTCCCACAGCTTGTTGCAACTGTGGCCATGTGCCAAACAGATGGTGCATGTATGAGGTTTGCTGCAAGCTGCAGGCAGTCAGGCAGCGGCTGTGCCCATGGACAGTGACTGTATCTAGCAGTCCCCTCTATCCCTAATGTTCCCCATTAAACATTCATGCATCCTTCCCTGGTTGTCTAGCAGGTCCCCCCTCCCTATCCCATATCTCCCCCATACATCATTATATATCTTTCCATGGTGGTCTAACAGAACCCCCTATCTATTCCCAGGCTCCACCATACATTATTATATATCTTTCCCTGGCGGTCTAGCAGATGTCCCTCCCTACCCTTGATCTCCCCCATAGATATTTATATATCTGTTCCTGGTCGTCTAGTGGACCCCCCACCCCAGCAGGCAGTACCCCACCATCCCACTCCCCCATTCCATTCCGAAACTGGTGACCGACACAGTCCTCTGCTCTCCACTATGGGTGGTGCTGACTGAGCTGTCAAGGAGTACAAACTGTATACAGTACGCGTTCCTTGACAACTCAGTTGGCTACCAGCCATGGTGGAGAGCAGAGGGCTATTCCGGTCATTGGCTTAGGGATGGGATGGGATGGGGGAGTGGGGTGGTGGGGCACTGCCTGCTGGGGTGGGGGGTCCCAGAGGATTTTCTGTTCCTGTATTTCTTTTATGAAAGTCAGTCTTACCTTGAGATTTGGGAAGCCAGATCATTTCTGTTCACTCTGCTAAGACTTATTAGCTCCCAGTTGGGTTAAGCTTAACTATCTACTTATAAGTTAGGTTATTGAGGTTATTCTGCATGAATTCTCTCCTATTCAAATGTTTTGCTTTCCATTTCTATAGTGTGAAGTATTCCCCATAGTTTAGAATGTATAATCCTGTACCATATACAATATACCTTTTGTGGAATATTAACTATTATAGTTATATATGGCATGCTCTCCTCTGACTGTGTTTTTAAGATATAAATAACTTGGGGTAACTGCAAGTCAATGATAAATTTCCGAAGAAAAAGGCTGCTAAACTGTCCAAAGCAAAGTGTTCTCATCTGTGACTAAATGGGTCAGCTTTTTGTCCTTTGAGAAGATCACTGTATTGTGTGAGTAGTGGTTGTGATGGGATTATGACCTAAATATACCCCAGGTGAGAGTCAAGCAAGGTCATGCAGCATTCTGAGGTGACCAGTCTGGCATCTGAAGGGTCATGAAAGCTGGTAGCACAGTGAGGATTGAGTTCTGGGAGGAATCTCTATGTGACAGTGCTCTTCTGGCAGATGACCCCAGGTCCAGAAGCTTCATGTCTATGGTCAGTTTTGTAATCTTCAATGTTTTAATTAACCAATCACTGTGGTCTCTGTCAGCTGGGACAACTTTCATTTCTTGCTTTGCTCACTCTGTGTTTCTTTTACCCTGACACGCAGCATGATTGCTCTCATGAAGCCTTTCTAACTGAATGAGCCTGGGTGTATTGGTGCACACTGTGCCCATAGTTCAGTTTCAGCTGGTGCTGTCTCTGGCCTTCCTCGCTGGAGACCAAACTTTTGTTGCACCAGCAAGGTACCACTTATTCAATGCTAAACTGCTCAAATATTTGCATTTTCAAAGGACACACTGTTCTTTCTTTCATTTTGAAGTGAATTGGCTCCAGCTGATGTAAAATCTTTGTGATCATCTCTTTCTGCAGACACTGTGCACTCTTTGGTTGTGACACATGTGCAGACTTGTTGAGGGGAGCTGTGAGGCTCTGATGCATCAGGTTCCAACTCCTGTCATCTTGCCACACTGCTGATGCTGCTCAAGGCACTCCCCTGTCAAAATGCAGACGAATGGCAGGGGAATCACTGAATCTTTGGTCACTTCTTTCCATGTGAGAAGTGCCAGGCATGCTCTTAAAAACCTGTAAATTGGGTATATGTATTCCCGATGACTCTGTTTCTTAGTGCCATCTTAAATTAAGGCACAGACATGCAATTCAAATAGCAAATGCAACTTTTTACTTTTGCAATTGCAAAAAACTAAAATCTTTAGTGTCACTCAAGCACACAAACTGGCAGTCCTTCACCTCTCTGATATTCCGAATGTGGAGCCCCCATGTCTCTACCTCCCCAATCTACGTAATTTCTGGTGTTGGCACATGCCTGTCAGGGAGATGTGCACATCATGAATGTTTGTATTTCTGAAAAGGGGAGGACTTACAAAATGCTGGGTTATACTCAAGACTTCATTCCTCAGTTTCTTATTCTTCATACAACTTCTTCAGTGCTGACCTCTCTCCACAGACCCCAGTGCAGGGCATGTTCAAGGCTCAGCTGGCCCAGGCTCAGGACATAGTCCTACCCTCTGGAGTAATTCATTTCAGTGCAGTAACTGCTCATTGTTGCTTTTATTGCTTCTTTTACTGCTTATTGTTGATTTCTCTTGGTAGCAGGTTGATTTTCTGACTTGTTACAAGGGGCTAACAGGGCATTGTTTTGGGGCTGATGAAAATTTGAAATCTATTTTGGTGTGATTTAAGTGAGGCTGTTATGTCTTTGAATTAGAAATCTAATTCAAAGGGCAGACTGTAAAGGTAATCACCACTCTCCTGCCTGCAGAGATACCACTGAAAGAGTGTTTAGCCAACAATGCTTCTCATCGACTCCCCACCTGCCCTCCCACCCAAGGCTGACTCTCAATATATTACATTGTCTGGTCACATGACTAAGTTCCCACTTCCTCATTAGCAGGTAATCAGCTGGCTCACTCTCCCAGGACCCCCTGTTGATTGCCGATACCCTCAAACACTGTATTTTCTGATCTGAGCGGTGTCCTTCCCCCAGCATCTCTGACCCAACCCCGAACTTGCCCTCCAGCCCACCCCTTAAAGCATCCACCCCCACTTTCAGGCTCCGAACAATCACCCCCCCCAGATGCAAGACCATATTTAACCAAAGCCCTTGGGAAAATTCACTTTAGTAGCAAATCGCTGGACCTAAAACTAGTCATCTTCACCTTACACTCCATTATCTCCCTGCTCACTGACATCCTAAACTGGTCCCTCTGTCATGGACAATTCCCCACACTCTGGAAAGCAGCTGTTATCACATCAATATTACAAAGTGGGGACCACACCTCCCTGGGCAACTACCACCCCATCTCCATTTCTCCCCCAAGGCGTTAGAAAAAAATAGCATCAGATCAACTCACAGACTATCTCACTAAATATGACCTTCCCTGCCCCAAACAGCATGGTTTCAGGAAGAGCCATAGTACTACTACTGCACTTCTTGAATACACCACTTTCATACACAAAGCCCTTGATTGAGGGCACCTAGTTGGATCTGCCCATATTGACTTAACCAAGTTGTTTGACTGTGTCAGCCACACACTCCTAATCCAATTTCTGCATTACATGGGCCTGTCCCTGGATGCTACTGCATGGTTTGAAAGCTACCTCAGTGACAGAACCCAGAGGGTCAAGCTAAACTCCACACTCTCGACCTGTAAACTGGTATTTCTGGGAGTTCCCCAAGTCTCAATACTGAGGACCCTCCTGTTTAGCATTTACTTGAATACTCTCCCAAAGGCCTGTTTGGGAAAAATGCTTCTGTATGCCAATGATGCAATTATATTTGACAGCCACTCGGACCCCCACTCCCTTCAATCCTCCCTGAAATGCTCCTTTTCTGAAGCTGAGGCCTGGTTTTCAGAGCACCATCTTGTCCTGAATTACAAAAAGACCAAGGCCATGCTTTTCACCCACAGACAAAATTAATTTAAAAATGTTCCCCTCAACATTATTAACATCCAGAGCTCCACCCTCGACCTTGTGCTCACCTTTAAATACCTGGGCATCATCCTTGACTCCTCTCTCACATACCACAATCACATCAATCTGCTCAGCTCAGCTATCAATTCCAGAATAGGTCTCCTATATTGGCACTTGGGGGGGTCTGCCTCCTGACACCCTAGGTTGTGCTGTGACATCATCAGTGCTCTCCCTTATTGACTGCAGGATAGTTATCTATGGCACAGCTGACCCCACTGCCCTGTGTGGAATCATGATATCCCTAAATAAAGACTGCCACTTAGTCACTGGATGCAACCAATGGACACACACCTGTGAGCTCTATAGATGCACCAGCTAGCTTAACTTTGAAGGAAGACTCAGATACCAGGCCCATCTCCTCACTAGGAAGCTCTCCCTAAACACCCCCCAGGTCTCTGCTATCTTGTTTAGCTCTCCACTCATCCATGGTCTACACAGAGCTCCCTGCTAGACCCCTTCTCTGTACCCCACTGTAGGACCTCTCTGGGCCAATGTTCCTTTTAGTACAGGACCTCCCTCTGGCTCAATGAAATGGCATTGGCCCTCACTCTGGAACAGTGGCTAGGCCCGTTTAAAACCCTACTCCATGCTGAAATCATCTCCTGCTCCAACTGTGACTGTGCTTTGTCCTTCTCCCCCTTGCCTGTGACTATGACCTTTTGATTTCTGTATATTGTTATTGTACATGCAGGATTTATAATGATTTGACATGGGTTGGTCCATTCCACCCTTGAACTGTAATTTGGCTTCACTGTGTGCCTCTTATTGTATATACTGTTTCTAAACTTGCAATGTATGTATTCTGGTGTGTTCTCTGTATAGTTATTATTGTATAGCTTGTCATTTCTTTTAATGTATGTATATCTGATGTGGAGCCTTTGCAAATGAGTCCTTGACTCAAAGGTTGTAATTCCAATTCCTTCAATAAATAAATATTTCTTCTAATTCAAATATTTTGGTGTGCTTTTAGTGGGGCTGTTATTTCCTTGCTGTTTTTACTTGCTGTTGAAAATCTGAAGCCTATTCTGGTGTGATTTAAGTGGGGCTGGTATTTCCTTACTGTTTTTACTTGCTGTTGAAAATGTGAAACCTATTCTAGTATGATTTAAATGGGGCTGGTATTTCCTTATTGTTTTCACTTGCTGTTGAACATTTGAAACCTATTTTGGTGTGATTTAAGTGGGGTTGTTATTCCCCTTGCTGCAAATGTTGCCACCCTCCCACCCCACCCCCAATGTTAATTAAATGCCATGTTAAATCTGATTGACAGGAGCCAAGCACAGAGAATAGCAGAGGCTGTGGAGTAGGAGGGGCATACAGGGGATTAAGCCTGCCCTCAGCATAACAAGTTGCAGTAACATAGAAGTGCAGTCATCTTGGGGGCTACCATAGTGTAAATTACAAAAAAAAAAAATTACAAGTAGTAAAAAGACTTCCAAAAAAAACAAACACAGGGACCTAGAAGGAGAGTGATACATCTAGGGGAATCTAGAAGGAGGGCTTCAGAAACAGACAAAAAGTATAACAGCTATCAGACAAATACTGTAACAGTGTAATTACACAAATAGTGTAAAAGCTATATAAGTGTGGAATAATGTGGGGAGTGGTGCAATGCAGTGGATGTGGGGCAGCCATATTCAGAAAGACCTTCTGGATGCTGAGGTGCTTCCCTATCTGCAGGCATCTCTCTGGACTGTGGGATGAAGTAGCCAGATTCAGAGTGGAGGTAAACTGGGTCAGAAGTACCGTCACCCCCATCCAGAGACCACCAAGTCCAATGCTGCTGCCTCAAAGGATGTCAAGAATGAGGAGCACATGGACAATGGTGGGCTCAGGGAGGGGTAGGATGGTCAGAGAGAGACAATCCCAAATCCTATTCCACTCCAGAACTCATATGCTGCACTGGCAAATGGGGACAATCAGACAGAGGCACCCAGCCAAGTGGAAGGGAAGGATGTGGAGCTAAACCAAGGAGGTGACTTCAGTGGGGGGAACAGTGGACCCCAGAGGAGGAAGAGGAAGCAAATACTGGTGGGGTACTCTATCATACAGGGGATTGAGCTAGGAACAAGCTAGGAGGAGGAGGACAGGGAGCTGAGGTGCCTACCAGGTGCCACGGTGTGGAGGGTTGAGAGGTAGATCCTAAGGATCACCAGGAAGGCAAGATGGGAGGGAGAGCTGGATGTCATTATCCACCTATGAACTAATGACCTGGCAAACGAGGAACCTAAGGAAGTTCAGAAAGAATTTAGAAAATTTGGGAGGGGTCTCAAGCAAGTAGCTATATCCATCACCTTTTTAGAAGTACTACCTGTAAGAGGCATGGGAGTACAGATGGGCACACACACCAGGAACTTTAACACATGGTTGAAGAACTGGTGCTGTGAAGAAGGGTTCAGATTCACTGGTGATTGGGAACCCACCTGGAGAGATGTGGGCTTGGTCAAGCCTAATGGCCTGCATCCATCCTGGAGGGGAATCCAAGCACTCAGTGAAGTTTAAATGCTACACAGACAAGCATTTAAACTAGCCGGGGGGGGGGGCAAGTCAGCAAGGAGGGGGAAACTTTTTTTTATCATGAAAGATTTTGCTGTTTTCAAAGTGTGACAAAGATACAGGTCTGTCATGACAATGAAATAGCCATCAGAATATAACATATCACAATGTCTAAGTCTTATGATGCCTCTAAAGACGGCACACCATTTCTAAAGCAGTTACAAGGCTATTAATAAGATGTCTCTAAAGTATAGTCCATAAAATAATTTTACCCTGAGAGGATAGAACGATTAGGCTTAGTCAATAAGGAACTGTGTCAGCCTAAATCAAGCCTAAAGACTCAACTAGAGCCAAACTAATGGCGCGTTACACAGAGCCTCACTGCCCACCATTGTTTATTCTGGATAGTTCTGGAGCAGCAAAAGAAAAGGTAGGGAGAGTGGTCAGGAATGGAGATGGAAGCTAGTGGAAGTATTGAGTGTGGAGGGGATATGTCTTTCCCCTGTGATACCAAATAAGGTTCCTAAGTGCTGTAATGGGGAGTTAGCTGGTGGAGTGGGAGGTACCTGGCATAGATGGGAGTGTAAGTATGGGTCCCACTTAGCATAAAATTTAGGAAGCTGGCCACATCCTGCATACATCAGGCACTCAAAAATAGCCAACCTGGCCAGCGCAGCCTGCCAAGTGGACACTGGGGGGACACCTTCCACTTCATTAAGATAGATCTCTTTGCCTTGAGGAGCACTCCAAGAACCCAGAGTTTAAGTAGTTCAGATAAGGGGTAAGGGTGAACGTATCCCCTAGCAAGAGAAGAGAAGGTGAAGGCAGAATCTGCAAGCCTACCACCCTGGAACAGTCCTGCAATACCTCTGTCCAAAAGGGAGACAGCTCCGGGCACTGGCACAGAACATGCCAAAGATGGGCAGAGTCTGCCTTACATCTTCAGTACTTGGAGTGACTAAGCACTCCCATGGCTTACAACACCCCTGGGGTCCTGTACCACCGTAGCAGGATCTTCATCTGAATAAGTTGGCTTCTGGCATCCCTATAAGCTGTGTGAGCCCTCCTGAGCCATCCATGCCATTTTTGAGGGGTAATAGTAATCCGGAGCTCTTCCTCCCATTGCTGTCTGGGGGAGTGAGTATCATCAGGTTGGGAATCCCGCAAGGCCTTGTAAATCCTCCTGGCAAGTCCCCGTGTGCCTCGGGTAGGTGCAGCTTACTCATCCACATCCATCTCTGATCCTGGCATTGCTCATGTACTAGCGGATGGAGTGCACTTCTGAGCTGCAGATACCTCCAAAAATCCCTAGAGGGGAGCTCATATTTCCCTCGGAGTTGCTCAAAGGAAAACATAGTGGCTGTATTAGAGAGAAGGAGGTGTCCAACCACCTTAATACCCCTGGATGCCCATGTAGGCCAGGTGAGAGGTTTGTTGTCTACCTGGACCTTACGATTATCCCATAGCACACTGCACAGGAAGTTGGCTGTCAACCTGAGGGGTACATGAAATAGCCATTACCTTATGCCAAGCTTTGCATGATTCTACCATAATGGGGGTCACAAGCGTGAAGCAAACTTTTTTTGAAGTTAGTAGTGAGGGGAGCATGTCCCCTTGTAGTAAAGAGACCTCTAAGTCTACCCACAGGGGAGGGCCGGAAGGTCCATGTGAGAACCATTTGATGGCCCGGGCCATCCTGTATGCCAGCTGGTATCCCTTGAACCACGGGAGACCCAGCCCTCCTCTGGACCAGTGGGATCTAAGTTTCTGCCTGCCCCATACTCAACTATCTGTAGAATACACAAAACATTTTTTAAGTATCCAACAGATAAAGAGCCAATTGAGAATGTTCGTTAAGTCCTGGCCTGGAACATATAGATGTGGTAACTGTGCTTTCTGCCCACATTTAAAAACAGGTTCAAGCTTCTTGCATCTGTTTACTAAACAGATTTACCAGACAAAAGGTTTCATCACGTGTTCTACACAGAATATTATTTATGTGGCAGCCTGTAAAAGCTGTCCAGCACTGTAAGTGGGCAAGACACAACAGAAATTTAAAGAGCAGATTAGTCAACATGTAAGAAGCATGCAGAAGATGGATGGGGTTAGTGCTCTAGTGGTACACCACCAGGAAAGAGGCAAAAAACATAATTTTCTTTTCCAAGGGATTGAAATTGTGCTTCAAACAGTCAAAGGTGGGAATCTGAACACTAAGATCCTAAAAAGAAAAACCTTCTGGCAGCACAAGCTCAAGAGTACTGACTGGCCAGGACTTAACGAACATTTTCAATTGGCTCCTTATCTGTTGGATACTTAAAAAATGTTCTGTGTATTCTACAAATAGTTGTGTATGCCATAATAGTCCTGTTATCTATTGTCCCTTAAGGGGTCCACATTGACTCATCTGTCAGTTTCACATGATACTTTTCTCTGCTTTTCTCTCTAAGAATTGATTGCTTAGCTATAGTATATATGGATGTTTCCATTATAAGTGAGTGCTTACATAAAATATTTATGTGAATTTTTTGATCGTACTGTCGTATGATTTAGCCTCCAGATGTACTTATGAATGTACATATTTACTTATTTACTGTATAGCCATATATGTGGCTGTTTGTTAGCACATATATAAATTACTGAAAAAAGGTTTTAATTATTTTATTTTAACTGTTCACTATAGCACTTTTTTCATATAGCCCATCAGGCTCTTTTTAAACAATATATATATAATAATTCAAGTCCTTTTTATATAGCAATAACTGTTTAAATGCATCTGGCACTATGTATTATATTTAGAACTATATTATGCACAATAGCAAATTTATTTTGTTTATTAGATCACACTACTTTGCACAACTTTTTCTTACTTTTTCATTTTTAAGGCATTTGTCACTTTAAATCAATCTCTTTACAAGGGATGTAATTCCAAGTCTCACCAGTCCTGAGAAAGAACTGGAAGTCCACGAAAGCGTTCGACTCAGTGAGACATTGTCACTGGAGAGGGGATAGCCATCTTTGGACTTTGTCCTAATTGTTTGCATGCTGTTTTTCATTATTTTATCATTGGATTTATGGATTAATAAAGCCTTGTATTTTCTACATCTGGACTTGATCCTTTTGCATCTACTTTGAAGTGTTGCAGTTTGCCGACCCCTGCCTTGTAAGTCCATTGTTGTATTTTTGTTGCCAATTGTGATGTGGCGTCTGAGCCATTTATTTCATTAAATGAATGCAGAATGCAGGACAGTTGCACTGCGGCTCTCTCTGCAGTCTGACCCCTGTATCAGCAACCCCCCCTCCAACACCTGCACTCCACTCCTGTGCACCACCATACCACATACTCACTTGAAGCTCAAGTGGCCATTTGCAACTTTTAGCACTCATCTGCCACCTCCACCTTTCATACTCCTTCTCAGTGCCCCGCATGTTAAACTGCTGCTCTCACGATCATTTGAAACAAAAAAAACAAGCCAAGAGCTGAAAACTGCTGCTTTCCTGAATGGCTGCTGCAACACACTCTCTCGCTCTTTTTAACTTGCTGCTGGAACCCCCCCAAAGTGACCTGATGACTCACACCCACACTTCAATACAGCTCTCACTCTACCAGCACAGAAAAGTAAAACAAAAACACATCAGTTCCCGAATGAATGGCACCTGCAATACCAGTGAATAGGATTAAAGGGGGCTGATAGTACTGCTGCATATTCCTCTCCCGCCCAATTGTCTCTGTGCTATACACGTACAAAAGTTAAAAAAAAAAAAGTCTGCTCCTAATTTAAGGGCAGCTGCAATACCAGTGACTGCCTTAATATTCTACCTAGCAACTGGGAATTATTTTATTTCTGGAGTAAGAATAAATTAAAGGAAAATTATTTAAACTGACAAAAAAAACTATGTTTCTTTACTTTTTGTTATAAAACAATATGGGGGGCATTGTATAATTGCAATAATCCACTCCAGGATGAAGATTATGCTGGGATTTCCTCACTCCTGGTGCAGATTTGGTCACTCAGCCTGTGGCCTTGTGACCAAACCTCACCAGGTGTAAGTAAATCCCATCATAACCGACACCTTGGAGTGGATTATTGCTTAAATTTACTCTTTTCATATGTGCTGATGTCCTGCTATAAAACATAAAACACAAAAGGGATGCGCAGAGGACGAGCTATGTGGTTCCAATGCTGGGAACAGCTGACTTCCCACAGTTAATTAAAATCACTTGTATATGTACACAACATTGAGATAAATGACACAAAGTATAAAGGTGATGCAAGGTATCAAAGTTTAATGGCACAAAGAAGAGAACCAACAGTTCCCATGAGAGGTAAACTCCCAAGTGCTCTGCAGTTATGCCGGCTTTGTCAGGTTGAGGGGGGATGCAGTCTGCACCCCCAGGCATTAAAAATACATATCTCTAAAGGAAACATTTTAGCATATAATGTACATGCAAACCCCCGACAAGGTGCAAACTGTTCTGCCTTACATCCATGGTCTGAGGGCAGGCATAGCCCAGGAATCTCCATTTCTACAGGTATCTTTGCCCACTCTCCATGTTGCACTCAGATGTTTTAGTGGCTTCTCTCCCATGCTTGAAGGACATTTGGGGTACTCCAGAGACCCTGCTATGATGTATTAAATTAGCTCGAACACTTTCAAATGTTCAAGTACTTGTATCTTACTGTACAGTTCTGTCAATGTTCATATGTACATGTAATCACATATTCAGTGATCCTAGTTCATTTGCTTTCAATTGATAATGGGTACTGTCCCATTTTCATCTCCTGGGGCACTCAGAAACCTCCTGACACTCAACCCAGGCTGCCACAGATGACAAACATTTCTTCACGGCTTCCCAATGGGACAAATGTTACAATGTCCTGTCCCCAGCTGCTTTAGTTACTCAGTTCTCTGCTATTATGGTGATACTCTCTATCCCTTTCTGATATACTTTCTGTGCTTCACAGATGGCCTCTCCATGCCCGTTAGAATGTGACTATGTCAGGGGATCCCCATTTCCCCCTCTGTACTGCCTGACAGTATTTCCATTAGGATCTAATAAACTAGGAGCTCTGCTTTGAGGTTCATTTTGACTTTGTTCATAATGCCAAAATGGTCATTTCTCTGCTTGTAAGATCTTCCATTCCTAGAGGTACCATAAGGGATTAGCACTTCACTTGCCAGCTACCCACCAACTCTCCTAGTGTCCCAGTTCCAGTGAGGGCCCACCAGATCACATCCTGCACACAATCCTGTGAGCTATCTGGCAAATCCCAGATCTGTCTGCACAATCCCTTCCCTGATGGATCAGATCATGGGCATTGTTCTACAAGGGATTTAGAGTAAGATATTTAGATTTTTCTTCCCTTCTGATCTGGAGATGGCTGTAATGCCTTATCTTGCTACCTTAAATCTCACTGCACTTTGCCTGCAGTCTTCATGTTTGATGATTCTATATGGGCCAATTTCTGAGTTTGCCCCCCCCAACCCCGGATCTCCCAGAATGTCTGTAGGGGAACCCACCACGAGCCTGAGGCCATGAGGTGTTCTCACTTAAAGGGTGAACCCCAAGAGTTCCTGCTCCTTCCTGGTGGCACCCTACAATGCCCTGCTATTGGCACTATGTGTGACATGACCTACAGATCCTCCAGTGGCTTTGGATCAGACTCTTGTGCCTGAGATCCATCCCTGCTAGCCTCCAGGGTCTCTCTAACTGTACACATGAAGTCCATGAAGCCTTAAAGTGTCCTGTACCCCTGCCACTTTCAGTGACCCGAGAGTGCTGGCACCAGTTCTTGCCCATGCAGTGTGGTGGGAGCCCCATTTGCTAGTGCTTCCTGTGCCCTAGGTATTTGTCCTGCAGCCAGCCACTACAAGGCTGAAATATGGTTACAACTTTCCCTGCTGCCATGCGGTGAGAGCAGTTCGGTGAGTTCTAGCCAGTGCCCACCCTCCTAGGCTGCAGACTCATAAACCATGCACATCTGATAAAGATCAAATTATATACTAAGCAATTCTTTTAAAATAAGAAAAGGAACAGTTCAGTTGAATCATTAACCAAGTTAACATGCTGTTTTTTGTAGTAAACTTATTCACTCATGTTC
Source organism: Neoceratodus forsteri (assembly GCA_016271365.2). Lineage (NCBI taxonomy): Eukaryota > Metazoa > Chordata > Ceratodontiformes > Ceratodontidae > Neoceratodus > Neoceratodus forsteri. The sequence continues at coordinate 1,255,357,324 of CM057449.1, read as the reverse complement.
TCTAGAGCTAACATACAGTACAAACCATATTCCATTTCTCAAAACAAAGGAGAAACCATATTGACACTTTGGTATAAATGTACGCTACTGCAATCAGATATCTGCTAGCATTTTTTGCTGTCATGTAACATCACGTAAAAAATAAGTGTAAAAACAGAACAGTTAGCATTTTGTTATCTATCAGTATTAATGCCTTTTTTTGCTACAATAAAAAGTGTGGCATGTACCTTAGAACTCCATTGACTTAGTGAAATTTTGGTTTAAAAAATATAAAAAAGAATATTTGAGTTATGAGTAAAAGTAAATTGAGATGGAAAAGAATGAAGGAGGGACAGGGGGGACATGTTAGAAACTTTCAAGTACCTCAAGGGAATCAACAAAGTCCAGGAGGGTAGCATCTTCCAGAAAAAGAGATGTGGAAGAACAAGGCGGCACAATTCAAAGATAGAGAGGTGACGGCTCAGAGGCAACGTGAGGAAATATTTCTTCATGGAGAGAGTGATGGACGCATGGAACTGCCTTTCTGGGGAGGTTGTGGGGTCTAAAACAGTGGGAGAATTCAAGCATGCATGGGACAGACATAAGGCAATTATTGTGGGGGGTAGGAGGAAGTAGGCTGTCGAGTAACTAGAATCTGCAGCTTATCCAATAGGTAGAGAAATGGTCAGAATGGGTGGGCCAAGCGGTCCTTATCTGCCATCATAGTCTATGTTTCTGTGTTTCTATATGTGCATGCACAGTTTGCATTTTTTCAAAACATACTTTTTTGCTTTTTTAAAGATGCAAAAAAGCCTAGGTGCAAGAAAGTAAACTACACATGCAGAGTCAGACAGACTTCACTCTTTCCCACCTCAGTTTGAAGCAGGCTGCATGTCCAAGGCAGTGACATGTGGCACAGCTACTGTGCATATGGCCAGCAGAGCCATGTGGTAACAAGCTATAAGGCTGGGGCAGTGCCCCATTGGTTATCGACTTCATGTATGACCCAGAGGGCCATATGCAAAGCTAGGTACAGATATGGGGTACTGTTCATCTGTTCATCTCAAAACAGACAATTCATTGTATACAACTTAGTTAATGCATGAGTTAGGGTTGCAACACTAAACAATAGAAAATAACTCCTACAGTGGTGATTTAAGACTATTTGAACAACAGAAAAAAAAGATGCAGTCTAGTTTAGTTTATTATATTCAGAAACCTTTTGAGCTAAAATAGCGCTTTTTCAAAGGTGTCAATATCATATTCAGTCAGACAATAAAAACAGTGCAAAACCATTCAACAAATCAATATACGCTAGCTTTATAATTCACAATGCTTTATATTTCTAGGTACAAAGGTTTTTACTAAGCATGGAAACATAGACACTTAGACAATTGAGGTGATCTTTATAAGGTCTGTCCTGTTGGCCCTGAATCATCTTGGTCACCCTGCATTTGCACTATCTCCAGCCTGTCCCTGTCCTTCCTTAGGTGAGGATTTCAGAACTGAGCACATACTGTAATTCCAGGTGCAGCCTCGCCAGTGACCTATATAGAGGTAGTAATACCTCCTTTTTCCTGCTGTCAATGCTCCTTCAGATACACCAAAGCATCCTATTAGCTTTACTATAGGTCTTGTTATACTGGTTTGATTGTTTGATGGAGTGCACTAATGATGACTTCCAAGTCCCTTTCCTCTTCTGCAGCGCTCAGTGTAATTCCCCTATTCATTGCTATGTACTGTTTATTTTTTTCTATAGGTGCATAGCCGTGCATTTTTTGGCATTGAATTTCAACTGTCAAACCTTAGACCACTTCTCTAACCTTTGTAGATTCCTTTGCATCTCCCTGATCCCTTTGTCACTGTCTACCCTTCCACAGAGCTTTGTGCCATCTGTGAAGAGGCTCAGCGTGCCATGGAAGCCCTCTAGAATGTAGCTGATGAACATCTTGAAGAGGACAAGACCCAGGCCAAATCCCTGTGGCACCTCACTTATGACTTCCCACCCTTCTGATTCAACCCATTTACTATTACCCTCTGCTGTCTTTACTGTCTCTCCTTCACCTATTTTCCAATCCATTGAACTATATCCCTAGCTGTGCCCCAGTCCTTCAGCTTCTTCAGTAATCTTCTGTGTGGCACCAAGTCGAAAGCCTTGCTGGAATCAAAGTAGAGTAACTCCACAGTGTAGCCTTTTCTACTTTTGTTACCCAGTCAAAGAAAACTCTCAGTTTGGTCTGACAAGACCTCCCTGCCAAAAACCCATGCTGTTTACCATACGATAGACCACTGCTTTCCAGATAGTCTACAAGATTCTCTTTGATCAGTGACTCTATGAGTTACCCATTACAGAGGTAAGTCTGGAGGGTCTGTAATTCTCTGATTGCTCTTTGTCCCCTTCCCCATGTAGTGGGACTATGTCTGATACCCTCCAGTCTTTCTGAATGAGTAGTGTCTGAATTGAGCTATTGAAAAGCCCTACTAGGGGTTTATCCAGTTCTGCAGCTGATTCGGTGAACATTCTTGGGTGCATCACATCCAGCTCTGGGGCTGTATCAACCTTTAGGGCTTCAAGCCCCTTCTAGACCCTATGTCTGGTAAATTCTGATTGCTTGATTGCTCCTGACAGCTGACCTGATGCCGGCTTCAAGTAGGGGCCCACTGCTTTCCTTGTGAAGAAAAAGCAGAAGTAATCTTTAAGGATGGTTGCTTTTTATTCATCTTCCTCTAGTACCCTCTACTCCTTTTGTAGCCTAACAATACCCCCTCTCTGCTTCCTTTTTTCCTTACTATATCTGAAGAATTGTTCTTTCTCCACTCTTAAGCCCACCCACAATACACAGCTCCATGTCTGCTCTTGCGTCCCTAATTGTCCTCTTTGCTTCCTCATTTTTATTTGGTACTGTTCCCTTTCTTCCTCCTCCTGCTTTTCCTTGTATTTAGTGAAAGTCCTTTCCTCAGCCCTCACTGCTTGTCTGACTCTTTCTGAAAACCATATTGGTCTCTTGTACCTGTTTTGTTTTGTAACAATTCTCATGCATGACTTTGTTTCTTCAAGAATGGCCCCCTTAATTGCCCCCCACCCATATATCTCCAGCACCTCTGATTCTGTCCACCCTGGTCAGTTTGTCTCAGACCAGCTTCTTAATTTGGCTGAGGTCTGATTTTGTGAAATCTAGGAGTTCAGTTTTTGAATGAGGCATTCTGGTGCCAAGGGCCAGCCAGAACCAAATGAAGTTATGGATGCTGGACTCCAGTGGCTCCTCCACCCTCCCTCCACTCACTGTCTCCAAGTAGTTGAGCACCAAATCTAGAAAGGCCACCACCTGTCTGGTGGGTTACTTAACCAGCTGCACCAGCAGGCAGTCTTGCAATGTATCCAACAGGACCTGACTTTTGGTGCACCTGGCTGCTGGAATATCCCATTTGATATCAGGCAGGTTCAGATCATCCACCACCACCACTTCCCCATTCTTCACTTCCCTTGCCAGCTCTTCCCTGAACACCATATCTCTCTCCTTCCCTTGTCCTGATGGTTTATAGATTACCCCCACCAGTATTTTCTTGCCTTAGGGTGCCATGAGGTGAACTCTGGCTCTGTTTCCTCTTTGCTTCCTCTGATGTGTCTATACTCCACAGCCTCTGTTCCCTCCCTGATATATAGGGCTACACCCCTCCACTTTGGTTTTCCCTCTGTCCTGTCTAAACACTGTGTAGCCTAGGACTGACAAGTCCCAGACATCATTCTCCATGGCCCAAGTTTCTGTGATGTCTACAAAGTCCACCTAAGTGCCTACCATCAATGCCTGGAGCTCATTAATTTTTTTACCCATACTTCTGGCATTATGGCAGACCCCTTTCCAACTAGCTCTGGATCTTTGTTTCTTGTTTTCTTATCCTACACCTGCATTCTTTCCCATTCTCCTTACTTTCTTATTTTTCCTATTGCTTACAGACCCTGAGAGTCTTCCCAATTTTCCTCTTCCACTATTCCTTTTTGGACATCAACCTTATGTTTACACATCTTACTGCTGCCATACCCAGTACAGGGGGTGCACTAGCTAGGTTCTCCTCTCTCACACCCTTTACTGTGCAATAGCAAAAACAATAGAAGTTTGCTCTTATTCTGAGAGATACATTTGTTTGACCTTACACTACAGTTCATATTAAACTTTCTGTGCAGTCAGTTAGCAACCCATTCCCTTTAGGTTATTGCAATAAGTTGCCAGCTGAAAGTATATTCAGGAAGCTTACTCAGAGCTCAGTGAAATCCTGCCAACAACCATATCAATGATTCAGAAATTTCCTATACAGAGCCTTAATAGCTCAAATGTTAACAAGCAGTTAACTGGTTGCAAGTATATTTAATGCGAACTGTTCTGCAAATTCATAGGGCGTGTTCTTTTAAAGTAAGAAAAACTATGCTTAATGTGCACCCACACTGTGCTTGGTAGTCGTGCACACCCATGAACTAATTATGCAGGATTACTGGCCAAATTTAGTAGAGTATGATTCCAGTCTGTGTGAGAATCCAGTTTACAATGCTAATCTCATTTTCTCCTACTAATAAAGGTTGCCACCCTCATGGAGACACAGTTCAAGACATTGCCAGCTACATTACAAGTACAGCAGGTTATGCAATACATTTGTGGTTCCCCATGGTAATCTGGATCCCATTCATTTTCTTTTCATTGTATCGTACCATCTCTGATTAGTAGGGCTGTGGGAGTAATACATATTAATTCCTGAATAATATGAATAATAGGTTATTCATTCTTCAGATTTGAAAATAAATATTAAACCCTATTGGGGTATTTGTTACCTGGAAAACAAAACAAGCATTTGTCAATGCCGAATGCTGTCTTGCTAGCATTGGAATTGGTAGTGCAGGAACTAGAGAGAGATGCATAATAGAAATGGCAGTGAAGTATGGAACTGATTCCAACCCCACCCCAACCTACAGAGACTGACAGGCATTGAGGTATGCCTTTGGGTCATCAGCCATAATGCTCATGCCATTTCACCTCACCCTATGCTGCAGACTCTGACAAGTGTCGCATTGTGCCTTGGGGTCATCGGGACTTATGCTCACCCCATTCCATAAGGAAATACATTATGATAGGTGCAGTATAGGAGAATGGGGTGAACTTTGGGGATGAAGAGTCTAATGCACACCTTGATGCCTGTCACTGGCTGCAGGGTGGGGGTTGGGGTAGAATGGCATGGGCATTACAGCCAAAAATCTAAAGTCATACCCCTGCCACCTGTCAGTCTCTACAGGGTGGGACGTTATGGTTAGAAACCCTAACGCCCCGGGTGTTTGTTGGTATTTGCACACCAAATTTTCAACATGGGCTTTTTGTGACCCCACCTCATAAAAGCATTTGGGACCTCCGCTCACGAACAGTGGCACTGTGATTTTTTTAATGTGTCCCAAACGTTGATTTCCCACAGCGATCGTGCCATTCTGCACCAATTGTGTGAAAACACATTTTCAGCAGGATGTGAAAAATGACAGCTGTACCAATCGTAAGGAGGTGCGAAGAAATTGCAATGTTGAAAATCTGGAGTGAAAATATTAAAAACTCTCGAAGTTATGCATGTGCGTGGAAACTGCTCAATGAACGCTCATAACACAGTCATTTTTGGGAATTTGTTCACCGAATTTTCAACATAGGCATTTTGAGACTGCCGCTCATGAATAGCATCACTGTAATTTTCTTAATCTGTCCTGAACGATGATTTCCCACAGCAACCACGCCATTGTGTGCCAGATTTGCGAAAACACATTTTGGGGAGGATGTGAAAAATGACAGCTATACTGTTCATAAGGAGGTGTAAAAAAATGGCAATGTTGAAAATCTGGAGCAAAACTATTAAAAATTATTGAAGTTATGAGTGCGAGGAAACTGCACAATGCACGCTTGTAACACAGTCATTTTTTGGAATTTTTTTTCACCAAATTTTCAACATAGGTATTTTTGGGCCTCCACTCATAAATAGTGACACTGTGATTATCTTAATCTGTCCTGAACATTGATTTCCCACAGCGACCACACCATTGTGCGCCAGATGTGCGAAAACACATTTCAGGCAGGATGTGAAAAATGACAGCTGTTCTGTTCATAAGGAGGTGTGAAAAATGGCAATTCTGAAAATCTGGAGTGAAAATATAAAAAATTCTTGAAGTTATGAGGGTACGTGGAAACTGTGCAAAACACGCTTGTAACACAGTCATGTTTTGGAATTTTTTCACCAAATTTGCAACATAGGCTTTTTGGGAGCCCACCTCATTAACAGTGGCACTGTTGTTTCGTTAGTCGGTCCTAAAAGGTGATTACAGGCAGTGACCGCGAAATCACCTTTTGGGGCCGAATAAAGAAATGACAGTGACTGATTTCATGAGGAGGGGTCCCAAGAACCCCATGTTGAAAATTTGGAGTCAAAAGTCAAAAAAATGGCTAAGATATCCACCTAAGTTGAAACCTGCCCCATTGATGCCATTTTACAGCTTACCGACATTTCTTCAGTTTGTGGTTTGAAGATTGCAGATGTGTTCCTGCTCCACCAAAGATTGCGGCGCCAGACTTCGGAGGTAAGTATGGGGTGAGGGGGTGTGGGGAGGTGGGGTGCGCTGAGGGTGGGTGTGGGTTAGGGGAGAGGGCCCCGCCGACAGTGATGGAACTTTTTCTTTGTTTCAGGTACTAAAAAAAAAAAGAACAATGCGGACCATTTTCTGTCTTTGCAAGTGTATGAAAACAAATCTTGGGGACACTGCAGTGGGCTCCCAGTGTGTCCCATGACTTTGGGGTGTGATGTTGGCCACACTGGGGTGAGCGCCCAATGTGGCTCAGAATGGTGGTGGGCAGGGGCAGGAACATGCTGTCGTGGTCGGTTACTGAACACAGGGAAGCACACTGGGGTGGACTCCCAGTGTGTCACACAATCTTGGGGGGGTTATAAACATGCCAACAGGGGCCACCCCCTTGTCAGCTTTCTAAGGATTGTGAGAGGTGGATGGTGACAGCCGCTGCCATGTTTATTGAAATGTTTCAGCAGGCAAGGCACATCCTGCAATGAAGAGGCACTCCCTTATTGCTGTGGCGAAATTCTTTCAAGTTGGTGGAACGCTTCTCAACTGTTTCATAAACAGTGTGCTCATTCATTGGTGCCACAGAGACCAGCCCAAAAAAGCAGTGGCGCCATTGGCCATAACACTGCTGCACCACAACCTGCTACTCTAGCAAGCTGCCACAAAATGTGGCCTGCGCTGCTTGCACAAGACAACATAAAAAGTTAAAAAAGAACAAATGGATTCCCCCCTCCCCACTGTGGCCAAGGGACTAGTGACCTTGCCACACCCACACCCTCAATCATATCCTACCCTCACACCCCAATACACTGTAGTACCTCAATAAGATCATATCCAGTCCTCCATTACAGCAAACAACATTTGGTGACTGTAGGCAGACCACTCCCTCCGACAGGTGAGTCAACGTTAAACTGGGATTCAGCTGAAGTGCCAAAATTCAACTCTTTTGACAAAAACTGAGTGGGTCTGACAGGACTCGACTTCCCTTTGGTACTTTGACACTTTAGTGTCATGACACAGCATTTTCTGCAGGGAGTATACACAGGGTATGTTCAAGTTGTTGGCAAGCCACATGACCTGTAGCAGCCAATCAGCAATGTTGAAGACTGAGAACTAATTGGACTGCACAGGTCTCAGTGCCATGATTTAGCTCTCTGTCAGAGGGGGAAAGACCTGACTCTTGAAATCAGTTCTTTTCTTGTACAATAAAGTTAACTAGAATCTCCAATAGGCCTCAAGAATAGACACATGCCAAATTCTGATAAATGCACCCCATCAGACCTTTTCACCACAGCTTGGTCAAAGGAAATGTCTTTATGCTGTAGGTGCACCCCCCCCCCATTTCAATTGCAGCCTTGCTACCCTCCTATTCAGATGTGTCCTCACCTTTTCAATCAACTTGACATTTTTGACCCCTCTCCAAACCCTCCAAGAGGTGATGTCAGACCAGCTGATTGTCACCCTTGGCCACCACTCATTAATCTTCTCCAAATCCCCCAGTATGTTCTGCCCCAGCTCTCCCCATGGAATACCCCCCTAAGTCATTGCCCCACAGATGTCTGATGATGCAATCTGGCCTGCCACACTGGACTCTTAGTTCGTCCAACAGCGGCAGCAGCTGGGCCCACCTAATGCCCCAATGCCTTTCCATAGCACCTTGGTGTGCTCCATGTTGTAACATAACTCTGTACCTCTGGATGTGGTGACCGCAAACCTCTCTGCCCAATAGATGAAGGAATGCCCCACTATCCAGACCTTCCTCTTGGAACCTGTCTTTGAAACAAGTGAAACAGTGTGAGTTGCTGTTATCAACACCTGACATACCTCTTGTAGCAGTTGGACTTCCAGCGCCCAGCATTCTGTAACTCTTCTACTGCCACCCCTCTCTGTTCTGCCTCTGAGGCTGCCCCAATCTGAAAGGAGTGAGTGGCAAAATCTCCTGGGTCCTCCCCCACAAAGGCCAGGGCCTTTCTCAGCGCTGCCCCCACCTGGAATCTGGTGACCGGGGAGCCGTCCCTGTGGCAGAACAACCCCCCCTTCCACCCCCTGGATGCTCTAATATGCCTCCAGTGCAGCCACTGCACAGCTGGTGGACTGTGGCTGCCGCACCAGTGACACCGTGGTCCCTCTCCATCCTTGGTATGTTTTTGACCTGGCCAACATAATGACCACTCTGTCCTGCCCCCATAACATGCTCTTGTGCTGTAAAATCTGCCCAGCTGCTGACTTCTGTGGGGCCACCACCTCCCCCACATGGAAGGCCCCTGCTGCCATGACAAGAAAAATGGCCCTGAAGAGGATTGCCTCCTGGGCCGAAGAGCACACCTGTCATGTTGCCCCTAATACCCCGGCCAGCAGTTGTCCCTTAATGGGGTGTCTTCCATCCCTCCTAGTGCCCTGCCCCCTCTGCCATCCCACAACCATCCTTTTTATTGTCCTGGTGGCCGTAACATCTGGCCATCCCCTGTCCTGGCATACCCAACTGATGCCAGCCAAGTGTATCACCCCTGTAGCATGGGCCAGCCCTTCTTCCCACTTCTCCACTATGAACCTTCTTACCTGTCCTTCCCGGGCTGGTTCGTCCCTGTCCCAGCCATGTTTCCTCCTAAAATCCTGGAATCTCACCCACCTTCCCTTGTAGGCCCTCAGAGTGTTAGCCAACCAGGAACCACAGTACAGTGCCCTGGCTGTGTCCCTCCAGCCTCCCTCTACCGGTCCGGGATCCTGGTCCTGTGCATCGCTGCCTGTGATCTCAGCTCCTGAAACCTTCCAAGCTGTAAATGGGAAAGACTGTCAGTCACTTCGTTCTTAACTCCTTCAACATGCTGTACTTTGAAAGACAAATTCAGCTGCAGCTCCAGCAATACCATGCACCTAAGTATCCTGCTCACTGTCTCCATTTCCCACCCTGTCTATTAATAACCTCCACCACCCCTTTATTGTCACACCTAAAAAGGATGCACTTTCCACCCATCCTAGTACCCCATACTTCCAACGCTGTCCATACCAGGAATGTCTCTAGGAATGTGATGTCCTTCAACAGGCCACCTGCATTCCATTGCTCCAACCATGCTTGCGACATCCACTCTCCCTGGAAGTATGCCCCCATCCCCAGAGCACCTGAGGCATCCATAAACAGCTCCAAATCCATATTCCATTTCCACTCATCTTGCCAAAATGTTACTCCACTATAGCTGTCCTAGAATTCCTCCCACACCTTAAAATCTTCCTGCTCTCCTTTGGACACATCCAACCAGTGGTGTAGCCACTTAGCCTTCCCTGAGGCCCTGCCCAGTCTCCTTGTCAAAGTCCTGCTTGGGCTAACGGCCTTACAGGCAAAATTAAGGTGCCCCATCAGTTGCTGTACCTGTACCAGCGGCACCCTCCTCCACCCCATCACCTGTGCCAATAGACCCATAAGCTATGCTACTTTGGCCCTGGGAGCCTGAAACAGCCCATCTCCGTGTCCACCTCTATGCCCAGGAAATCCAGCCTATGGGCGGGGCCCTCTGTCTTGTCCTCTGCCAACAGTATCCCTATGTGCTGGCACATCCCCTTGAAATCTCCTAACCTCCTGTGCCCATACCTGGCCCCAAATACCCACTGTACCCAGGTGCTGAATGCCTCGGAAGTGGAATAAGCCACTGAGCATCCCATTGTCATGGCCTTGTTGAAGTAGAGCCTCCCCTGGAATTGAAAACCCAAGGGTTCCCAATCTGCTGGACTGACTGGTAGTAGCTGAAATGCTGACTCAATGTCCATCTTTGCCAACCATGCCCTCTCAACTGCTCTGATCAATTTTGTGGCCTGCTCCAGTGAGGCATATGACACTGCTCTGAGGTGGTCTGGCATTCCTTCGTTCACCGACGAGCCTTCAGGGTATGACAAATGGTGAATCAGGGGAATTCCCCCTCCACCTTCTTCAGCACGATGCCCAGAAGGGTTACTCAAAATTGGGTTCATGGGAGGCCTCCAAAGGCCCCTCCACCCGACCTGCCTCGATTTCCTTCAAAATCTTAGCCCACACTATCCCCTCCTTTCCTCTCACTGACCCGAGGTTCTTGTCCCTCATCCCTGCCCCCCCTTGAAAACCCAGTGGGAAACCTGTCTGGAAACCCTCCCTAAGCAGTGCCACTACCCCCTTATTCGGGTATTCTACAGTCCACTCTTTCACCACTGCTAGAGAAATGGGCATGCACACCAGCGCATAGCCCCACCATCCTCCCCCCTGTTCCCTTCTAATTCCAGCCATAGGAGGTGTTATGATGCCCTCTGTTGTGTCCCCCTCGCCTCCTGCCCTGTCCTACCACCAGGCCCCCCAATAGGGCTACTCATGGTACTGGCCGCTGTTCTGCCCCCCTTTCTCTCCCCCTTGCCTGCAGCTGGAAACAGGGTGTGTCCCTCCGCATTTTGAACATGTGTGCCTGAACTTACAATTATTCCAGTTGCTGTTGGTTTTGTTAAAACCCCAACAGGTCTTAGTCCCCAAAACAGGGGGGGTTTCTGTTCACCTGTTTGCCCCCGATCCCATTCCCCTTCCCCAAAAGGGTTCTCACCCACAGCTCTGAATGGGTGCAGTCCCACCTCAGATCACCCTTTGCTGCCATTCTCTTTTGGACTGCTTCATCATATTTCAGCCATCCATACCCCAACTTCACTTTGTACGCTTCCCTGATGATGGACATGTACGTCAATAGCGGAATGGCTAGGCCTCGCTACCTCTCTAGTAACAGTACACTGTAAATCATAAACCCCCCTTGACAATTCTCTATGGTTTTCCCTTTGTACTTGGCCTCCTCGGTCTTGAGACCTGTGACCGCCAAAGCCACTGCCATCTCGGACTTCCCCTCCAATTCTTTCTGCTCACATTTTGTGGCCGTGTCCTCGTCCACCAGGCAGAAAATGTCCACATATTCTCCCTTCCCAATTTTTTCCTTGATCGATGCCTGGACGTGGTCCCCCAATGAGCAACCCGGGGGTCCTTCATACAGCTTTCTGCTTTCTGGCTTGGCCCCGGTCCTCCCTTTTTCTGCCCCTTTTTCTTTAAGGGCCTGCACGGCCCACTCCATTTTTTCAATCTCTGTGTCCCCCATGTCACCCAATAGCCCATGCAAATACTCTTTCAACCTGTTTTTGTCGGAGATATCTATGTCGTTCTTAACCCCATCTGGGCTCTCCCCAACTGGTTCCGGTGCTGGCAGTGGTGCTGGGTTGGGCGTGGGATGTGGTACTTCCTGCCTGGGTCTTTTCCCCATCTTCCTCCTGTCTGGGTGCTCCTCTCACTCCTTCCACTTTTTCTGAGCCTCCTCCTCTGTTTCTCTTCACTTTGCCACCATCACCAGCTACGACATCTGCCCCATCAGCTTTGCTGCCTCCTGCATCATCCTTTCGCTGGACATTGGATTTCGCTTGGATGCCATCACTGTTCCTCCATCTCTGCCTGCATAAAAGTGAGAAATAAGTGCCCAAACCCTATAAAGCATCCTGCTCAGAGCCTGACATAACCTCGCAAGCACCACCCCTGCCAACAAATAGACGTGACCAAGGCGCTACTGCTGGATCCCCTTCCAGAAAGCCCATTTTGAGACAACAAAAAAAAAAAAAGTGTTGTTCTGTCTGATTCCTTACTCCCCACCTATTTCTTGTCAGCCACCCTCGCTCCTGTTTTTCACTGCTGCATGGCCTAGAGAGTTAAATGAGCCCTTCCCCCAGGCCCGTGTCCATGTACTTCGCTTATCACACCCTCGGGCCCCCCACGTGCTCTTTACTGTGGCTTTCCTCTGTCTCCCCCTTGTCTGACTGGATTCAAGAGGCCCAGCCAACCAGCCACCCCCTCCATGCAGTCTCCAAGGCCTGCTGGCCACGTGCTCCCATTTGACTGGGGGGGCTTTCCATGCCTGTGCAATGCACTTCTCCCCTGGTGTCCCCTGGTCTTCCTTGCTTGCCACCAGGCCCCAATTCCCTTGAATCCACATTGCGGTGGATAATTGCTTACCCCCAGCATTTTTAAGAAAGGCCAGACCTCTGGAAGAAAATCTGCCATTAACGATTAACCCCACTGCTGAGCACCCCAACCCCTCTCGCCTCTACTGGAGAGGTGGTAACCTGCTGCCTCTCCATTTTCAAAATCTCTCTGTGGCACTGTGTAGGCACCCCTCCAAACCACTCCACACCAGCTGCAATGCCAATGAGGGGTTCACCTCCCCCATGTGGCCTAACCAGGCCCATTCTGTTGCCTTCACTGCCAAAGCCCCCCAGCCATTGCTCCTTCCGCCACGTGTCTGTGGAGCCACCCGCCCTGAGGCCACACTTGCCATGACCCTTCCAGGCCCCTCTGGGCTGTTGCACACCATCTAGGCCTCTGAATGCCTCTGCCCTTGGGCCAACACTCCACTCACGAGCTCCGCGACACCACGCCGGGGCGCCTGGCTGGTCCTGGTCTACCCGACCAGCAAGCTGTTCTCCTACACATAGCGGGGTGGCAGACAGCTCATCAGAGCCCTGGACTCTTCCTTTTTCACCCACCAAAGCAGGTGCCTCTGGCTGCGAGTGGACCGCTGCCGCATCCCCACAAACCCCACTTGCAGTTCCAGTCATCACCCCAAACCACGGGACAAACCAGCTTGCTCACTTTATTTTTATTTCTCTTTTACAATTCACATCATGTCCCAGCAACAAGACTCACCAGGCCTCACAGCTTACATCTGCCTATACTGCACACTAAGCAACGCCAGAACAAAAATGGGTTTCTAAGCCTGCACCGCGTCACAGCATACCACAGCATTAGCATTGATTATGCATCTTCTTAAACTAATCAAAGACCCACCGTGCTCAAATGAAGAAACACTCAGCCTGGCCATAACACCAAGATGCCAGGGCCTGAGCTTCTGCCCAGATCACCAGCCTGGCTCTCAATCCAAATCCCAAACACAAAACCATTATTATTATTATTTTTTTTTAGCATCTCTACCTTTACCCATGAAAATAGCTGCCACTTTCTTCTTCTTAACAACCTGTTTTCTTATCACAACACCAACCATTTAAAACCAACTAGACCACACTGGGCCGCATGGCCTGCAAGGCCTAGCTGCCCATGTGTCTTACCTGTATATTGTCAAATGAAGTGCTGAGCTCCAAGTTCAAGGAATTTCCCAGCAAAAGAGGTCTTCCTGAGCTTGTCCTGGCTTGATATAGTCCTTCAGGACCCCTGCTCAGGACCCCTGTGGCTCCACTCCCCCAGCCAATCCCTGGGACTCTGGCCTAGCCTTGTCATATGACCTTCCGCCTGGCCTTGTGAGGTCACTAAGCCCCTTCCTTCCTCCTTCCTCCTATCCTTTTTCCCCTCCCCCCCTCTTGTTTCTTCCTGGCAGGGGTCATCAGACAAACTGGCCTGCCTTTTAGTGGCAAGCCTCACTACCATTCGAGTTAGCTAATTCACATTTAACTGTAGCTTTGGGCAGGCAGGCCAGTGAAATTATATGCTGCTACCACAGTGGTGAGGATAGTGCAGTGTGAACCTGCTGCAGTGGCTCTTGCAGCAGGGTTGAGAGAAGATAGCAGACAGGGAAAGGTGCAGAGGGTATTTCAAAGGATTTATTTGACAGACATATTTTTTATTGAAGGCTGGTGCTGCAGGTGTATTAGATGTAGTACTGGTCTTCAGGAAGTACTTGCTAGCTATCTTATTTGTAGTCCTGTAGTGAGCAATTTGTGGTCCTTGTAGTTTCCTGTCATGGCCAGTATGAAGCCCTTTAACCTTTGTTCTCTGTGTATAGTTCCTGTATTTTCAGTTTGAGTAAAGATGGACATATACTAGTAGCTCCCTGTGTCTGTGTCAGTCAGTTCTTCACAAAAAAGAATACTACAACAAGACACAGAAATACATACAGTATATTTTGCCTGTGTGTGTGAGCCTGATGGTCAGTGAGGAAAAAAGAGAAGTAAACTGCTGTGTGACATAATAGGTCTCTCAGACGGTTGGTGTGAGAGTCTGACAGTGTGGTCAGGGTGTGGCCTGGTGATGTTGTGCTTTCCTGTCATGTTGCAAGTTATGTTATGCTGTACTGCAGCATGTGTGTGCCGTGCATGTCTTGTGGTCATCTAAGAATTGCCACTGACTGTCTTAGTCAACATATTTAGTGTCAGGTGGAAGCTGCATCATGTCATTATCTGTCATGGGTATGTCATCACTGCATGTAGAAAATATGAGGAATAAAGCAGGAGGAGAAAGAGATGCGGGGGGCGGGGGGGGGGTGAAAGGTGCAGATAAATGTTTCGCTTTTCCAGCTCCGCCAGCTACAAGTTCTGCAAGTGGTGATAGAGCAAGATAAGCTGGTCATAGTGGGACAGGAACTGGTAGGCATAGTTATGGCTGTTAGGGGCACTGAGTGCTTGATTGTATGGCCAAAGAAACCATGGTTTACTGGTCCCCAGAAGTCCACTGGTTCCTCTCCTCCACCAATAACCCTTTGCAGCCAATCATCCAGTGCATCTGGTGATGAAACTATCATAAGCAATCGAGAAGCACTCTTGTTTCCCACTGTTCCTCATTTATAGATACCTAAACCCATTATTTGGGGCTGGCACCATTTCCAAAAGCCATCTGTATGCTTGGAAGTGGGTCTGGTATGAAATCCCAACACCCAGAATTCCATCAGACATGAGCCCGACACCAAAATCCCGACCATGGAAAGCCTGACAAGTGCTTTTTCCCACGTGATGAAATCCCGACTTCCCAGCAGCGGCATAGTACTTTCTGCATTGTACTTTCTGGCCATTTCCTCTATTTTTACATATAATCCAAACCCCACATTGAGGGTTTTTAAAGTCAGAATTAATTTGCCCTTGTTTCACTGAAACAAAATATATTTCTTTACCCCAAAATTGTTATTTTATTGCCTCAAAGTTGTTGAGTGTAGCTTGCACCATTGAGGAGATAGCCACCGCCACTCCGGACACTACCTACCGCTGACCCAGCTAACATAGCACTCATGCTATCTTAATGTTTTTTTTAATTTTTCATTTCAGCAGTGAAAGCAATGTAGTTTTATTGCAACATGCAGAATTTCTACAGGGGAGCTTATTTGCCTGATCCTGTTACACTGTCCAAATCTTTTAGTGCTGTGACAGTATGCTGAGGGGGAGAGAGAAAGAAAGCACACTTTTTCAAAGCACCAAATGGTAGCTCTAGTGAATAAATATACCGTTTTCTTGAAATTTGGAGTCTTAATACTTTTTCATGAGGTTTAAAAGTATTTCTATGTTCAAGAAGTGTTTAGAACTGTCCCACCCGATGATAACTTAATATGAAAGTGGACATGCCATGCAATGATTTCAGTGGCGTGAAACAACTTCACATGTAATAAATAGTAATAGTATTTGGATCCCTTTCTTTAATGCCCAAGATTTGCCTGAAATGTTTAGTTTATATTGTTAAATGAAATGTAACTTGTGCATTAGACTGTAATGCACAAGTTAAGCATTGTTTCACAACGTAAATATATAGAACAAATCTCAGACATTAATGAAAGGGCTCCATAACATTTATTAAAGCACATGCAACTGTCTCGCTTCTCTGATGTCATCGTGTAGCATGTCCACTGCCATATTATGGTTCAGTTGGATGGGACAGTTCAAAGACTTTGTGAACATTTAGATATACAGTATGTAAAGCCTACAAAACATATTAAAACACCAGATTTCAGGTAAACAGTGAATTTATTCTGTAGAGCTACCCTTTGACTACAAGTATACAGAAGGGTTTGGGAAATGGTGCAAGCTCCAGATAATGGGTTTAGGTATTCTTCATTTTATTTATTTATTAAAACAAGGTAACTAGGAAAAGCACATTGAACTGGGTTCATTTCCAGGTGCCTCTTGGGGTAGGGGAACAGGGAGACCAGTACAAACAGTGGTGAAGTGCAATTAGTGTTAACAAAAACAGTATACAGGCAAGTATAATCTACCAAGGTATAATAAACAGTGGAGGTTATACAGACAATGGTATAGGGAAAAATTAGGAATCAGGTAATAATAACAATCTGTGGTAATATGTACTAAAACAGCATCCTAACAAAGAATGTAGGCAACTTTAAGTTTAAGTGCTTCCAGTTCCAATTCCCCTATCCAAGATAGATATAATTAAATCTAGAAATGCAAAGACAACTCTTCTCCTGTCCATCTCTCACAAACAACATGACAGCAGCTGCCTCAGCCATGTGTATATTGACAAATTCCAGTCTGTCTTCATCACCATATGATGCCCTACTGGAAACAGTCATACAATAACAGCAGCACCACACAGCCTGGTACTGCTCCATGCTACCTGGGTCAGGTACTGACACATTGGATATTACTGTTATCGGTCACTAGATTAAAAACTATCTTTGATCATTGGAGTAGGAGCAGAGCAAAACATACCAACCCCACAATGCTACAAAAGCAAGTAGGTAGCACAGTCATCAAAGTAAGTTGTGATGGAATCAGTATTTTGGTCAATCATTTCAAGGCCACTGGTTTTCAGTTTTACTAGAAACTCTGGTAAATTTTCAGAATGTGAACTTTTAATACACACACACATACACACACACACACACACACACACACACACACTGATAAACAAGCATTTGTCAATGCCGAATGTTGTCTTGCTGGCAGTGGCATTGGTAGTGCAGGAGTTAGAGAGATGCATAATAGGAATGGCAGTGAAGTATTTAACTGATGCCAACCCATCCCCACCCCACAGAGACTGACAGGCATTGGGGTGTCCCTTTAGGTGTTGGCCATAGTGCTCATGCCATTTCACCTCTCCTTATCCTGCAGACACCAACAAGTGTTGCGGTGTGCATTGGGGTCTTTGAGCTGTGCGCTCAGCCCATTCCATAAGGAAATACACTGAGATGGGTGCAGTATAGGACAGTGGGGTGAACTTTGGAGCCAAAGTGTCCAAGGCACATCTTGATGATTGTCACTGGCTGCAGGGTGGGGGTGGGGGTGGAATGGCGTGAGCATTACGTCTGACAATCCCAAGTCACACCCCTGACACCTGTCAGTCTCTACTGGGTAGGATGTTATGGTTGGAAACCCTAACGCCCAAGGCATTTTCACTCCAATATTTCAACATGGACTTTTTGTGACCCTACCTCATAAACAGTGGCACTATCAGTTTGTTAGCTGAAAGGTGATTTTTGCACAGCGACTGTGCCATTTGGTCCACAGGTGCGAAAACACATTTTGCACAGGATGTCAAAAATGATAGCTGTACTTTTCATGAGGAGGTACAAAAAAATGGCAATGTTGAAAATCTGGAGTGAAAATATGAAAAATTGGTGAAGTCAGGAGTGTGCATAGAAACTGGGCAATGCATGTCTGTAATGCAATTATTTTGGGGATTTTTTAACCAAATTTTCAGCATAGGCATTTTGGGACCTCTGCTCATAAACAGTGGCACTGCAATTTTGTTAATCTGTCCCAAAAGTTGATTTCCCACAGTGACTGAGCCATTGTGCGCCAGATGCGTGAAAAGGAAAATATGTTTGTTTTGAAAGGTACCCTTCCCTGCACCCTCAGTTATCTGCATTAAAGGATGTGGTTCACTTTGGAGTGCATGCATTTTATTCCCTTCCTGCAGAAAAGAGGTCACCTAAAAATAGCAGAAGAAGTCTAAATGTGTCAAATTGAATGAGCAGGGCTGTTTGTCATTGCACATGCCTGATGGTCAGTTGTATACACACAGCTGGTAAACAGCAGTGTGGTGGGCTGGAGGTATGGCAGTCAAGACCTTGGAAGACATTACACAGTTCAGAGCACTATATGAATTAAAACCAAAATTAAAAAAAGCCTAATGCACTGTTTGGCACTCAGGCACACTGTGAAACAGGTGGGGGATAGAAGCAAGTGAGAGCTGAGTGTGTGTGAGCACCAGTGGATGACTGGTTGAGCAGGTGAGGAAACTGTCTGTTTTGAAATAATTTATTAATAGCAGGCAGTATAATAAAATGGGAACAAGTATAATAAACTCAGTTAAAATACTGAACAGCACTGCAGATTTGTCTGAAAACATTTTGTTTTAATTAATGGCCCAGATATTCAAAAGGGTTGCTCCATGCGCAACAGGGTTGCGCATGCGCAAGTCCTACATTGCGCCATTCTGCGATATTCAGCAGGAGGCAGTTGCTCCACTGGCAACAGGTTGTGCAAAAGAGCAATGCAAATGAATGCATGCTCAACAGGAGGGGGAGGAACCATGCATAACCTGCGCAACCCGATATTCAGTGGGTTGTGCAGGGGATGTCATCGCAACCAACCTAGCCTGCACAACCTTGAGCTTCAAAAAAAAAAGGATCAAGTTGAGGGCCACCCACAGGTGAGCTGCTGTATTGCAGGAAGCAACACAGCAGCTACCACCCCTGGCTGGCCCCAACTCGGTCCCTAGTGCCCCCACCAGCCCGATCAAGGCATAGAGTAACACATACCTCTCAACTGTCCCTGATTTTCAGGGATGTCCCTGATTTTGCGACAGAATTTTCCTCTGTCTCTCGTAAAATTTGTGTTTCTCTGACAGAACAGTGGGGACTGTAAGCATAAAATAATATCAAACATTAAAAATACAGACTAGTTCTTCTTCAGAAATGCATCTTATACAAATCCCCTTATTCCATCAGATTTCTGAGTGAATATTATCAATTGTTAAGATGTGTCCCTGATTTGGCATCTTTGTCCCTGATTTTTTTAAGCCTTGTCCCTGATTCATGACACAAGAGGTTGAGAGGTATGGAGTAACATGAACCCTGCACACATCTCCCACAGCCCGATCGCGGGCATCACAGTCAGAACCCCCACATCCGAAGCCTAATCGGGCATCACAGTTACCTGAAACCCCCACACATCCCACAGCCCGATCCACCGGGCAGGTACAGTTCATGAACCCCCACACACATCTCCCACAGCCCAGTCGCGGGCAGAGCATTATGAACCCCCTCCAGTGCCCGATGCGGGCTGAAAGTAACCCTCCCCAGCCGAATATCTCCTGGTGGTCCAGTGGACCGTAAAAGCCCGATCGCGGGCAGAATGTCACATCACAACCCCCAAACATCTCCCTGGTGTCTAGTGTCCCCCACCCACCCACGAAGCCCCTCACCGCTCCCCGCAGCGGTGGGCGACAGCATCCCACCGCCTGCCGCCCCGCCGCCCGCCCGACTGACTGTCGGTAGGGCTGCAGCCCAGTGGTGCAGAGCTACAGCCAATGGGCGTGCAATATACTATACATGACAGTCCAGATTTGTGATCATTCACAAATCTGGACTGTCATGTCTGACTATGAACTTCATGCCCATTGGCTCCGCGATCGGGCTTTACGGTCCACTGGACCACCAGGGAGATATTCAGGTTGGGGGAGGGTTACTTTCTGCCCGCGATCGGGCACTGGGGGTTCATACTGTTCTGCCCACGATCGGGCTGTGGGAGATGTGTGGGGAGTTCATACCTGTACCGCCCGCCATTGGGCTGTGGGATATGTGTGGGTCGGTTTCATGTACCTGTACCCGCGATTGGGCTATGGATATGTGGGGGTTTCATGTACCTGTACTGCCCGGCGATTGGTCTGTGGATATGTGGGGGGTTTTATGTATCTGTACTGCCCGCGATCGGGCTGTGGGATATGTGTGGGGGTTCATGTACCTGTACTGCCTGCGCATCGGGCTGTGGATAGTGTGGGGTTTCCATGTAACTGTGATGCCCTCGATCGGGCTGCATTGTGCGTCGGTCCCCGACGGCTGCTGCCTGGCAGGGTGGCCAGGAGCAAGTCCTCGGGGATCGGCGCGCCTACATGCAAATGGCATGCAAATGGGGCCATAAATAGATGCAAATGGCCCCCCCTGTGCCTTGCATAAATTATGGCCCCATTTGCATGTCACCTTTTGAATATCGGAAATTTGAGCATGGCGCAATGGTACTTGCGCCACC
Source organism: Neoceratodus forsteri (assembly GCA_016271365.2). Taxonomy (NCBI): domain Eukaryota; kingdom Metazoa; phylum Chordata; order Ceratodontiformes; family Ceratodontidae; genus Neoceratodus; species Neoceratodus forsteri. Next base: position 1,255,336,791 of record CM057449.1, on the reverse strand, counting down.
GCAGGTCTAATGCTCAGCTCAGCGACTTGTGGTGGTGCAGTTCCATAAATACATCATGAAATGCTGTGTGAGGGGTGATATTCAAGGGTTGCTCAACAGCCAACTCCTTTGAATATCACCGCCACACCCTCGCGCAACTATTTTGAGCAGCGAAGGGGCTTGCGCCTCAGAATGGCGCAGTTTGAAAATCTGGGCCAATGTGCCTAAGATAAAAGAAAAATGGTTACTGTTTTTTCAATTTAAAGCACAACTGTAGTGAAGTCAAGCAAAACAAATTGACCCTTCTTTTTTATCTGCAACAGAGTTCAAACATCTACTAGTGAACCTGTCCTGTTCTACCAGTATTTAGAATTTAAAAAATATTTTAAATTACTTTCTCAAGAAAAAAGATAGCCACTTTATTTGGTCTAAAAATAACATTGTAGAACTGGCTAGAGGTTGGAATAAAAAATATATAGCAAACATAATGGGACTCACCTAGAAAAGCAGATGTAACTTATTTATTTATTTCAAGAGTTTTACCATGAGTCACATACTGTACAGTGGTTCCTCAATATAGTGAACGTCACTATAACAACATCCCTCTAATAGGGAATGCCTGTGATGGATCCCATTGTTTCTTAAATAGGCACAGCAACACTTTGCTTTATTGAATACCTAGCTATAGTGAATACATCAGCTTTGTTTCAAAGGTGTTCACTATAAAGATAAAGAGGGACCACTGTACTATGCTGGTAACAGCTCCTTTCCAGGAGTCTCCTGTGGGAAGGGGGATGGGAATAAACATGATGTGCTCCTGAAAATAACAGTTATAGCAGTAATACAGTAAAAATACAATAAAAAGTACTTTACAAAAAATAATACTAATAATACAGTACAGTGTGATGCAACCACATGCAGACAAGTATTCAGGGCAAAGAAACTGCATGATGAAACAATTCAAATTAAGGTATAACTGTAATATTCTGTACAGTACAGTAGTACTGGGAGAAGTATCAGATAACAGGAGAAAACTAATACCCAGTTTGAAAAGATGTGGTAGCTTATCCATGCCAGTACAGTAATGTAGGTACAGGGGCAAACGTATGCTAATAGACAAAGAACCTCAGCGTGTAAGCACTATGGCAATGGTTTCCCTAAAGGGCATTGGCTGGGGAGCCAAGTTTCAAAGAAATACAAAATCACACATGGCCCCATAATGCAAACCATCTTGGGCTGCATATGCATATCACCACAGAATAATATGCTGGTTCAACTTTAAGCAGAAATGCATGGTGCCGAAAGGCCTCTCACACAGTTTGCAAAGGGTGCTAACAGAAGACACAGACATGTGTATGCTAATATTTCTAATAATTGACGAGGGAGCTAGGTTTCTGGAAAGGCATATTTCACCACACTACTGTTTTAAAAAGTTGTAAGAGCTGAGTCAATGATTTACGTCCATGGTCTTAATTGCCAGTACTTTTTCCCACTTTTTCAATCCAGGAGTGCTAGTTAACCAGGGCACAATATTTTCTGTACCCATTTTATAAGCTACTGCATTGGGTGTTCAGATACAGCAGAAAATAATATTGAAGAAACATGTGTGGCAAGTGGCGTGGTTGCTGGAATCAACCCCAGGTCACAGAAGTCTCCAAATTCACAGCTCGGTGCTCTAACCTCTAGGCTATACTGCCTCCCTCTGATTATGATTTAATACTGAAGAAAAAAAAAAGTGCACCTTTACAATCAGGCATAACAGTAACAGAAACTAGTAGCTCTGTCAAGTTCCTTCCAGCTCAACTTAGTGGGAAATAACTATTGACTCTGTCATGACAATCTTACTAAAAGTATGTTGGGGGGGGGTGGCAGAGGCAGCTATGATGAACCCAGACACTGATTAAAAGGTATTGCTTTTACAATTACCTATAGGTACGAGACACAGAGAGACACTGAGAGATACAGTACAGAAAATAGTACCAACATTTCTGTCTGTATACAATTTACCGCCTTAGTAATACATGTGCATATTATTTATACAATAAGCCAGTGAAAGGGAGAACTAAAATGACGACGTAATTCAAGTACTATGTTGCAAACGGAAGCATACTGTATATTTACAATTCAAACATGTTGTATATAGCTCCTTTCAAAGGCGAGGACTTTATTTAGTTTTGTGAAAGTGAAATTAACATTAAAAAATAAATGTGACCGATATTGCTAGTCCTTTCCAAGTCAACCCATCCTGCCAAATTAATAAGCTAGTGAGTTACAGTTCCATGACAGAATCTGCTTGGAGCCTGTGGTCCGTTTACAATACTACTGGCACTGTATTCTCATTTCTCGGGTGGGTTGGAAAGAGGGGAAAAACGGAATTTGGGATTTAGGTTCCTAGCCTGCATCCCCAAAGTGTGTGTGTGTGTGTGTGTGTGGCTGGGGGTTGGGGGGCACCTGATATAATTTGAAAGCATCAGTCATGCATGTTGATTGCCTTGAAGGCAGACAAAAAGTTATTAAAATCCAAAAGGATTCCTACTAGCTGCTGTTCAACTGAAAACTGAAGCTTTAAAATAAATTAATGTACTAAAGGTTAGCGGAAATGGATAACATAGAAGCGAGAACGGGACACACGTATCTTAAAGGAAATACTGCAAAATTCATAACTTACAGATTTTGCCCCGTGAGCACAACTAAAATGTACACACTGAAACTGGTGCAAGGGCTGTGTTCCTGATTCATTCCCTTCCTGATGCACTTGCTGTAAACCGAAAACGGTGATGGTTGTGAGTGTGACCCACAGAAAGTACTGCGTTCCTCCTGGCATTGCACAGCTTGAGGTTTCCAGTACCTGCACTAACAAATCAAAGGTCACGCCAGCTACACTTCCGAGCATTGCAATACAGGCGGCCCCACGGTAGAAGCCAGCCAGCCACCTTCTGCCTGCAGCCCAGGCTCCCTCATCTGTCACACAGCCACTGCACAACACATAGTTGACCTGCCATACGGCAGACCTTTCCTGTGTGATTTGACTGCAAGATCACCTTTTCCTGTTGTTTCAGGCTATCAACACATGGATAGCAATCAAACTGTACTGCATCGACGTGTTACAGATAACAGTCCTCATAACAACCTCCCTCTCCCCAGCAGCACTATTTAAACTAGGAAATGCTCTTTTGAACCTATTAACAACACGGTACTGCAACCTAAATTCTTGCACTGCTTGATCTATGAAAACAAGGATGTTAAAAAATGTATATTCGGATGACCACTCAGCTGTAAACAGTTGTCAAAGTCCAGGTAGTAGCACCGTTTAGGACTCCTACAGTAGTATTTTATGGATCGCCATCACCATACAAAAATCACAGCAAAATTTGGGTATGACCTACCAGTCATCCTCTGTGGGAGTAGAAGGTTGTTTTCATTCAAGCTCGACCAGCAATAGCAGGAGAGGGAGAGAAGGGAAGGAGATGAGAACTACTTTTGAATTGTGAGCGCACTTCTCCATATCCCTGAGCGGCTGCCCACCTGACACAAGGTGCTGCTTCTTCACACATACAACCCCTCACAAATCCACACACTGACACAAACACACACACTACAAGCTACCCTAAACACATACACACACTGACACACACACACACACGCTGAGACACACGCGACACCGGCGAGCTCTCTTTCCCCGTTTGTGAGATGCGCAGTCAGACCATTCATTAGTCTCATCACAGTCTGGAATATTCTGCCACTGACGCCACTACTACCATTTCTCTTTTGTATTCCTCGGATGCCAACTCGTTGTAATCCTTTTCATTTTTTGCAAGCAGAATCGAGAGGCGTGCTTGCTGTCTGTATGTGTCGCTGTGACTCTCCCTTTCTTATCACAGACTGGCTGCTGCCTACATAACAAGTACCACAGCTCTGGTGTTTCCCATTCTCAGCCAGGGTTGCACATACTACACTGTCACGGCAGACTTCTGCAGAGAGCCCCTCACTCCTAGCCTGCCAATAGCTCTGGCTTATCCCGGCCAGTACATAGCAAGGGGATACACTCGGGCTGCTCTCAGGGCATACATGCTGCGGAGCAGGCTACATTGAGGACAAATTTCTGTGGCCAAAGTAAGCTGGCTGGGGGACTGGGCACCCCCAAAGTTGTCTGCCATGCTACTAATGTAGCGAGCACATAGGAAGGGTCCGCTGCATCTGTCGAGCTTTGCTCGGATTGCAGCGGACCTTTCCTTAGATGTGCTCGCCACATTTCATGCATGGTGTGGCACCAGCATGCAGGCTGATTGGGGAATAAGGGATGCACCTACTGATGTGTGCCCTGCATTCGCCCCCAGGAGCGGCCTCACCTCCAAATCTGCACTACCACAAGATGTTGACTTGCGCGCAGGCACGGCAAGCCAACATAAAAATAGCATTTCATGGAATTTGGTATTTTTTACAGATCAGTGTATCTACAAAACATGTATTTTTCTAAATTTTCTTTCCTGTAAAGCTTTCATTTTTTTTTTATTTAGAGTGCTGAATATTTAGCCTTCTTTTATTCTAAATATGTATACGCATATTAAAGGTTTACAGTACAATCTGGTAAAATCAGGAAATTAGACTGTCAATACTGATGCAGTTCTAGAATCTAATTTCTTGAAACTGGAATTCCGTTAGTTTTAATACCAAATACCTATGGTCTTCATAATTTAAAACATTACATGGCATCTTCCTAACAGCCATGCCCACTTCCAAGCCCCACTAAGGACAAATGGGTCAACAGCAGCAATAGTTGGGTTGGGTATGGGAAGAGGTGTGATAAGATAGTTTAATCAAGTAATCCAGCCCCTATGGCAGCAGCCTGCCCCAGCTGATACATCTCTTGGTACCAGTTCTGCATCACAAAGAGTACATCAACCACCTGCCAGAGATGGGACCCAAAACATGCATCCCAGCACTGGTACTGAATTTTTTGTAAAAAAAAAAAAAAAAAACAGACTATGCTACCAGAGGCATTGCATTCCTGCACTAAACTTTCAAGATTTCCTCCTTCTTCAAGTGCTGCCAGTTCCTGAGACATCTTGTCTCAAGTCAGGCTTCAGAAAAAGTACATCCTTTTCATCATTCTCCCCTCTCCATCACAAATCATGTTTTCTGAGCATATAAATAAAGAAAAAAACTTAAGAATTATAACTAATAATAATAATTACACTAAAATAAAAACATGGAAGCCAACTGGTTCAGAAAACAACCCATCCTTTTTATCTGCCTCATCCTCCTCCCTCCATCAGGAATAACATTTTCTTAGCATATAAATAAAGAAAAAGTGATAGAAGTCAACCCATTTTGAAAATAATCAAGTCTTTTCATCATCCTTTTTACACACTCACAGGCAGCAGCAGTGAACAAGTACAACACCAATGTTTTGTGCATGCATGTACCTTCTCAATCCTTGAGACAGGATACAGTATGCATGTATAAAAAAACTGGCACTGTGTTTGTTCACTGCTGTTGCCAGCTTGTAACTGTTTTTACCTTTATCTATTCTATATCCAATAAAGTTGACATCTTTCTCACTGTGTGTTCGCAACTTGTGGTGTGCTTTGTAGCCCAGTTAGTCTTGCATTGCTTTAACAATGCTCCTCCCCAAGACCCCCAGCCATCTTTTTTTTCTGAGCTCAACAAGATGGACTCAGTGGAACTGCTTGTCACAGTGTTTTCCTCTTTATTTTTCTCAGACACTTTCGCTTCAGAAGAAAACTGCCTACTTGTTTTCACAGGCACTTTCCCTTCAAAAGACACCCCCCCCTTGTTTTTCTGTCAGGTATATCACTTATAAATATTCATAATTTATCCTTCTTGGTACACCTGTGATTTTGTTCCACACCAGGTCTCTGTGAGTGGCTCAAAGTACTAGTTTTTCCTGTGCATTGAGCTCTTAAACCATTTAGCTGGGTGAGGTTTTCATATGACTTGCTTTCCTTTGAGAATTGACTGTCTGTATGCTTCCTTGCTCCAAATGGGGATGTACTATTGTACTGCTACTCAGCTCTGTTACATATCCCTTGGTAAACACATATATATTAACATCTGCCAGTGGCTACTCCTGCACTAGCTGCCTCCTATATCTTTTAGTTTTAAATGCCCCAACTTCTGTTTCCATGACATGAGCATGCTCCCTTACTCTTGTCAGGCCTATAGTCCTTCTTGGCTTGGCTGTGGATCACACTCATTTGTCTTGTATTGTAGGCAGGAAAATCTTCTTACCTGCACTAGCATCATGTTCCTGTACTGCCCCTCTAGGACCCCTGCTGCAGTGGGACCCAGCTTCATGTTCCATCATGACTAAAGATATCTGGATGCTTCTGTAACAATGGCCTCAGGTGAAACTACTTGTAATGCCTGGTGTCACTGTTTTCAAATGCTAAGAATACGCACTGTCAGTAGATGGCATTGTACAGAACAAGGATGTGCATGCGTGTGCCACCAAAAATGCACTTTACTCCATGAATTGCTGTAGTTAGCTCACAAACTGTTAGAAGAAACATAAGTCTAAAGTGATAGCCTTGACTATTATTGATGGTTCTTCACTTAAGACACTGATTATCATGAAGGTTACCTGATGCTGAGCAGCACTGTACTATTACATTAGAGCTCCCTATGAAGGCTACCTAACTGCTATTCTGCCTAGCCTTTTTTCTTCCTCCACCACTGCAGGTCAAGTGTATTGCTGGGCAACACTTATGGATCTGGCTTCCACATAATGATCACAACATTCTACAACTTTCACAAAGGCTCATGAAATGTGACTTTATGTATTAGTGCTCTTTTTCCAGTTCAAGTTCAAGTTTATTGTCATATGCATACAACAATGTGGCATACATGACATGCAGTTAAAATCACAAATATTAAAATATACATAAGCAGTTGCATTACACAAATAAAAATATATGCAAAAATCTTATCCATGAAAGACGATACAGCGTGCAGACAAAGATTTACTGTACATCAGATTTTCAATATATGCCTTGCCTTAACAATGAAGGACCCCAGAGCAAAGATTAAACTATTTTGTTCAGTAAATAATAACTTAGGGTCCTGTCCCTGCATTCTTTTCAAAAAAGGGTATAACCATTTTTCTCTAGCCCAGTCTAAATACATTCTAATACTGCATAAGAAACTGTGGGCTTGATTTTCAAAGGGAGAAGCTGGTCTTGCATCAAGCCCAGCATCACACCCATTTTTTGTCACAGCTGCACCAAACTCCTTTGGTGCAACTGCACTTGATCTTAGTACATCGGGAGCAGTTGCAACAGTTTCCTCAATTTCCAGCAGCTTGTGCAAAATATTTGGTGCAAGCCCTGTAAAAAGGGTCCCCAAAATGGCACAAGTTAGACCCAGGAAAAGCTGGTCTAACTTGCAGCATTTGGTGCTCACGATTGAAAATCCTGATCGCTGGACAGGAGAATGCCACAAACCCCGTGTGCCAAATGATCAGCACACCAGGGGCTTGCATTGTTCTTGGGGTTTGAAACTCGAGCCCAGTGAGTCTAACATTCTGATTACATTTACAATAGACAAGTGACTTCAAATTTTGTCCAAACATGAACAGTTGCTGATTACTGCCACCCAATAATTAAAGCCTGATTCTAGTAACTGCGTTTCTGTGGGAACTTAATTTGCAGAATTTTAAATAATAATGTGATTGAAACTTTTATTTCCCTGGCTTAGATAAGGAGTATATACTCAGATTATTCATACAACTAAAATCAGCTCATTACTGCATTATCAAGTATACATTGTTCTGCTAATTGCACAAAATTGTCACGCATCAACTTGTCTCCTGTTAAAATAACAAATTTACTTTCAAGACCAATTTTGGATAACAAACATCAAATTTAGTAAACTATTTATTTGCATTTTTAATTTTTTTACATATCTTCCCAACATTTATAAGGCAGCAAGCTTGCTCTAGAAATGTACAGCTTTTTTAAGCATTCTAGTTCCCATAGACAATACCCTTGCTTCTAAACAAATCACTGCACTCGAGGTTAATCTAGGACAGCCCAAGACGATTTTGAAGAATGTATTTTGCATTGTATAATTCTTTTAACTGTTTATTGTGTACTAACCTCCAGACTTCACATCCGTACATCTTCAACTTAACTTTTGCTTCAAAAAGGTAGAAGTGCTACTAACAAATTATTTGTATATGTATTAGCAAACTGATTAATTGCTAGAGAGGAATTTAAGGCTGCCTCTTTATTTTTTTTTAATATATGGGGATCATTTTAGATTTTTCTCAAACCACATTTCTAAGTAACAGAACGAATGAACCTCTTCAAAGATATTAATATTAATTTTCCATCCATCTGCTTTGATTCTTTTATCACCAAAACCATGATTTGGGGTTTATTTCTGTTTAAGTGTAGATTTTATAGGGTAGCCATAATAACAAGCTCTGGCAGAGCCACTATGACTGTGAATGCATTAACTAGATAAGGGTGTTTCATGGGCTTAAACATAAACATTTATTTAAAAAATATCAGATTTACAAACATTTGAGTCAGAGACTCATTTACAAAGGCACTTCATTGAAACTATTGCAAAGACAGCACTTTTCACAAGTTCAAAAACAATGGCTCAGAGAGCAGACAGTTATAACAATCATTCACTGGAGATACATGGGTAGCAGTAGATAAACATATTACATAGTTTAGGCACACAGGCACCACATCAAGAAGACCAAAGCAGTTCAAACAATATACAATAGCTAAAGCAAATAGACGTCAGGAGTCAAAGAGAAGCCCAGAGTGTTCACATGAAGGCTGTTGCACTAACTGAATCAAAGTATAGTACATTGAGAAAGGGCATATTTAAGCAATAAGGCACAACAGGGTGTGTGTTATCATGTAATAACATCACTCCTGGGGTGGGTTGAAGCACGAGGCAAAGTTGAGTATTTATTTATTTGCATGTATTTATTTGATCCACTGGATCAGCAATATTTGCACAAGCTGTGCCTAGTGCAGATTTTGCAGCACTGGTCCTGGTCTGGTGATCTGGGTTTTACCCATACCACACTGCATATGGCTTAGTGATGACAAGTTTCCTAAATACTGGTACCTTATCCAGCTGTGTTCTGCTTGGGTGTGTGTGTGTGTGTGTGTGTGTGTGTTTAAACATGTAACTTTATATTACATATTGTATAGCACTGTGAATCCTGGCTGCAGTGTTTTTCTCTGCTGTGGCTAAGCAAGATATGGTAACAAGACACTGTCCTGCTGTAGGGGCTATAAGACATCAAACCAAAGGGTATGCTGTGAAGACTAACTTGGAGAAGATGCAATAAAATAAACTTGAATGACAGTCTCCAGACATCATAAAACACCCAGGGAAAATTAGAAAACTCCTCTAACAGCCTAGGCAGAAACAAAACACTGGAATGATGTGAGAACTCAAAACTGGTAGTAATACATATATAAAGCTATCTAACTGGGGTTTCTGTAAGAAAACAGCTGCTAAATTGCTTTAATTCATTATTTGTGTTTTTGATGTTAAAACACTCCTGCTAGCTAGACCTGATGCACAGAGAAAACAAAAATAGTGAATTAGAGCTATTTAGTAGCTGTTGTCTTACAGAAACCCCCGTTAGCTTGCTCTCAGGTATCTGCTAAACTAACTGTTGACATTTGTGCTCCATGGATAAGAACAGTTACAAGGCTCTGCTGTTGCTAAACTAATTTTAAAGAAGTACACATGTTAAATCTAATGGCATGGCTACATCACTGTCACATGAGACAGAGGGCATCGTAGGAGAAAGAAAGCCAATAAAACTATTTGTTATGGAGATCCCCAGGGGTCGTAAAACTACCATACAGTTAGCAAGCTAATTCATGAAAAACTCCTAATAGCAGACAAAGGGAAAGACACACTAGGATTTAACATACATACCAAAACACTCTACATAACATATGTTTTTTGCACATTCTGGGTGGACTACTCCTTTAAAAAGAAAAATACACTTCATCACAAAATGTGCCCTCACATGAACATGCATGATTTATCTGTAAAGACAATTAAAAAATGTATTTCTAAATACATTAGTAACACCAGTTGCTTTCAAGGTTATCTGTAAAGACAATTAAAAAATGTATTTCTAAATACATTAGTAACAGCAATGCTTTCAAGATTTTGAAACTACTAAAAAGACAAACTATATATAGATAGATAGATAGAATATAGTAAACACATACTGTTAATCCCAAAAGCTGAACTTTGTTTTTAGTATATAAATGTTTAAGAAATACCTGAAAGCTGTCTATTTTCCTTAGTTTTTAGACACTTCTTAGGCTTTCTGATGATACTCAGCTATACTTATCCTTTGCCCCAGGAACATCAAATGCAGTGGATGTGTTGAATATCTGTCTGGCTGAGATTAATGACTGGATGTCCTCCAGCTTGCTGCGACTGAACCCCGACAAGACTGAGGTATTGGTAGTGGAGTCGAACAGAGTTCGTGATGGGATGGCCTCTGATTCTGCAACTGGCCTTGTGCTAGGAGCTGTGTCATTGATGGCCTCCCCCATGGGTGCGAAATCTTGGTGTGATTTTTGACAGGAACCTGTCCATGGAGGCTCAAATATTCTCTGTGGTTCGTTCCTGTTTTTTCCATCTTAGAAACATTGCCAGGATTAAGCCCCTTGTTCCAGCTCTGGACCTCCCTACCTTGATACATGCCTTAGTCACTTCTAGGCTTGACTACTTTAATGCTCTCTATCTCGGGGTCTCTGGAGGTTCTCTTCACAGACTGCAGCTAGTGCAAAATGCTACTGCCTGGCTTTTGTCCGGGCAAAGTAAATTTTGTCATATCACTCCAATATTGCGCAAATTGCACTGGCTGCCTGTCAGATGGAGAGTACTCTTCATGGTGGGCTTTCTCACCTATAAGGCCCTACAAGGGCAGGGCCCTGGTTACCTGTCTGATCTTCTGGTACCTTCCACCTCTGTCTGAAATCTCCACTCCTCTAGTGGTGGCCTCCTAACAGTTCCAAGAGCGAGATTAAAATCTGCGGGGGACCGAGCTTTCGGGGTCGCCTCTCCCACTTTTTGGAACTCTTTGCCATCTGTAGTGAGAGAGACCCCCACTATAATGGCCTTTAAGGGTCTCCCAAAGACCTTCCTATTTGTGCAAGCTTTTGGGGAGTAATTTTTATGTATGTTATATTTTAATTTATAATTTATACGGTATGAAATACTGTACAGTTTTTGTGCGGTGCCCAGAGCCTTCGGGATTGGGCATCTTTTTAAATAAATTTGACTTTGACTTTGACTTTCCTTTTGAGACACCAGGTGACTCTGATAATCATTTGTTCCAAGGGTTTTTAAGTCAGTTTGAAGGCATTTTAAGTATCTTCTGTTCTAGTCCTTAACAAAATGCAGGGACTCCATACTTGTTGTTCTGTTCCTTGGTCCACATCCCAAACATGTGAGTCTTCTTTCAGGATGATAGATCCACCTCATGCCCCTCCCACATTAATAAAAAAAGAGGTGGGATGGACCTTTTGGAGCTTCTTGGGTAGAGGTGGGGCGGACCTTACTCCCCCCACAAAAAAAATAATGCTGCCTCCCACTACTCAGGTTCCAGTTCTTGTACCACCCATTTAAGAAAGAAACTAGTACCCGGCAACCAATGACTAATATAAAAGTGTATTTATTTGAGGGCAGAAAACATTTCTTGGAGGAGGGTAAGGTGAATGAGACTATTTACACCTTCAGTCAGTTCCATGGACAGAAAACATGACATCACTCCTTTTGTACATGCAATACTCCTGTAGGCTCCGCCCACAGTCATAAAAATGAAGTCTTTTCTAAGTCCGACATGGGTTTCAGACAGGACCAAAGCATTTTCAGCATATAATAATATTGGTATTGGAAGGCTATTAATTCGTGGAGCAAACATCTAGATCTTTTTCAAAATTCAGAACAATCCTGCCTATATATATATATGTATATATATATTAGAGCCAGAAAACTCTGTTTAATGCATCAGTTAAGGTTGTTCCACAGTGACAAAAGCGAGGAAATTCGATGTTAGGGTTGAAACCCCCTTTGCACCCTTCCAGCCCACCCCCCCAACTGGAATCGGGGTGCGCATTGGGGTCATCAGCCCTAAGTGTCACCCCATCACATGTGGAAGAAGCAGAGGAATAGGAGAATGGGGTGACAGTTAGGACCACGGACTCACGCGCACCCCCGATTCCAGTTGGGGTGGGCTGAGGGCAAAGGGAGTTTCAACCCTAACATCGAATTTCCTTGCTTTTGTCGCTGTGGAACAACCCTAACTGATGCATTAAATGGAGTTTTTTGCCTCTAATTTCCCTTCTTTTTGAGAATGATAATGAGAAATAGTGAATGTAACGCAGCGGCAGGAGCGTGGGGGTGATGTCTTGTCGCATTGTAACATTGTGCCCGCAAACACAAATCGTAATGCGCATGGTGATGCAAAGCAAAACAGAAAGAGGAACAGTACTGTAGACAGAAATGTTAAAAACAACAGAAATGCAACCGCAAATGAAAACGCAAAGGGTAACGCACATGGTGGCGTAAACGTGAACGGTAAGTGAAATGGGTACGGAACCGCAAGCAGAAACGGTAATGGTAAGAGTAATGTAAGCGCACAGGCTGGTTTTCCCCAAAAGCTGTATAGAGAAAGACAGTGAGTAGAAAGAATGTATGCAAAATAATGATTCTCGGAACACAAAAATCAGTAGTTGTAATAGTAAATTGCTTATATCTCAGTAACTGTACGATATAGAAACAAAATTTAAAAGTCATATGTATTATAACTTTTCTGGCTAGTTTTGTACGTAGCCCCCTTATAATTCTTTGACAAAAACTGCGTATCTTGCACCGTTTTTGAGATACGGACTGGCCCTCAAAGGTCGCAAGTAATCTAGTAATGTTATCCCATGGGAAAAACAGAAGTTCGGACTGCCATAACTTTTGAACAGTTTAATATTTTAATGAAATCTTTGAAAGGCACATTAGGGACCCTGGCGCACATTCCCTGAAGATTTCGGGCCAGTCAGCATAAACCGTCGACCTGTAAATCTTGACCGTGGGGAATTTGAAAAGCGTAAATGCATGCGCAGATCATGCTTAATAACTCTTCAGCCATGTATCTGACCAGTGCAAGACTTGGCAAATCCCAAGGCGTATGGGTCTTGATTGTGTATGCCAAATTTCAGGCAAATCTGTCAAACGGTTGCAAAGTTATTAAGGTGTGAAATTTTGGGTTTAACATGTAAATGGCTCCTCATCCTAATTATGGTAGCACTACCGTGCTACCATAATATATATATATATATATATATATGTATATATATATATATATATACAATCATCGGTGCTTTATTGTAAGGCTAAATAGCCATGCACAATTAAAATCAAACAATACAAAATATATACAACATTTCATAAAAAACAAGAGAGCAAGGTAAAGATAAATAGTCATAAAGTGCATTCTTATACAACATCCCCTAAGTTCTGTTTCAAAGTCAAAGGGTATTACAGTACTATGATATTTTATCTTATAGTTTCCAATAAAACAGAAACACTTTTCAACTTATGTTTACGTAATGCCACTGGGTGATGTTAATGTTTGGCAGCAATCAACCATCTTTTGAGTTTGCTGATGGAATGAAAGAACTTAGCTACTCTCACAATAGCCCATTCATCTTGTGTATAAATTAATATATTAGTTAATAAATCTTATAAAATGGGCAAAAAAAATGAAGCCACTGATTGGCTGTTTCACCCCCCTAGCCGTGTCCTTAATCCCTGGTATTGCAGCAACCGGCACTACCCTTCATTCCCCAGCTCAACAACAGCACAGAATCAGTGAGCTGTGCCTGCTGAAAACAGAAACAAAGCCTGGCACAGCTTCATGCGCCTTCACATCCATCTGCTAGGACCTAGCTCCGTCTGCCTACCTCTGCTTCTTTCACAACATAAGAAAACCTGTAATTATAGAGCAACAACAGCAAAACGTTTTTAAACACTTTTTTCAAATTCGGATTAAATGTGCCTAGCATGCACAAAAGTTGTCAGCTCATCAACACATCGCGTGCCAGCATGATGATGCTATCAAACAAATGGGCAATATAAAAACATCAATTTGCCACAAAAACACTCCATTTCATCTACAGGATACCAGTATAATATAAAAAAGTAACCTGCAGTTTTGTCCAGAAACAGGAGCGCTACCTCGAAAACCTGACTGTAATAAACGTAAACCACTTCAAACGTTTTTTACGGAGGCTCCTGAGGGACATGCTCGCTCCCAGTCTCCCTCGATTGCTCCATTGTACTGCGTGTCTCTCATTTCTGTACAAAACTGCAGGTTACTTTTTTATATTATAGTGGTATCCTGTAGATGAAATGTAGTGTTTTGGTGGGAAATGGATGTTTTTATATTGTCCATTTTATTGAAAACACGTCATGCTGGCATGCGATGTGGTGATGAGCTCGGCAACCGTTTTGTGGCGGTGAGGCTACATTTAATCCGAAATTTACAGTTCAAACTAGTAAGCACAGTAAGTGTCACTTAGCAATACAATATGATGAGACTCTCTCTCAGTTACAAATACATTGTCAGGAGAGAAAAACAAATAATTTGACCAGTACCTTTCTTTCTAAATGTGGACCAGTGAGGGACTATTTTTACTCAATATTTTAAACCTCACTTTACATCTTTTTACTAATTTTTTATTTTTATTTTATTTTTATTTTATAATGAACTAGTTACTTATCAGCCTATTTATAGCAATAACACATCCGAGGTGAGTTTATCGCCGATAAGAGCACGCCTATAGGCACTGCAAGCGCAAGCGCCTCGTGCCTTAGCATACCCTCAAGCGTGTTTCTTATCAGGCGATAAACCACAACTCATCGTGTGTTATTGCTTACATAATCTATAACATATTGTGGATTAATGAAAGGACCCAACCAGTAAGTTCATTTTTTCCTGTACCAGTCACAGTTCCACATAACGTGCAACAAGTCCTCAGTTCCTCCTTCCTTACAATTGCATCTATCTATTAACTCTGAAGTTTTGTTAAGTTCAAAACATTGCTTGGGAAGTGGTCAAATTTATATGGGATAAAAGTATTACTTAGTTTAGGCTCGATCAATATTTCTAAATATGCTTTAAAACCTAAACTTAAGTTACTCCTAGCAAACCACTTTGAGTAATGTGACACTCTTATGATCTCTAGGTCTTCTTGAGTAGAAATTTAGGGAGGCAGTATAGCGCAGTGGTTTAAGGCTCTGAGCTGCAAATCTGGAGACCTGGGTTTGAATCCCATAGCCCCTACTTGCATACTGTGTGACCTTAAGCAAGTCACTTAACTTCCCTGTGCTCCCAGGTCGCACCTGTAAACAAGGTTTCAGCTTAGTGTGTCACTCCTGGTAAAACAACTGAAAAAAATATATGTACTTGTAATTCTTTTAGCTATATATTTCTTATGTTTGCTACTTAATGAAATGCCTTTCTTCAAGTACCTTAACAAACAAGTCAGATTACATTTAGTAAGTAGTGAAATAATTTTGGGGTACCAATAATTATCTCTGTATCCCAGTTCATACCATCTAATTTTCTCTAATAGACATTGCTTAGCTAGGGTTTGGGAAGGTATGCCCCGGACCCTGAGCCAAAGATTTAACTTTCTTATGTCTATTAGAGCCTTCACCTCGGTTTTTCCTATCTCGGTCCTTATACACGCTTCAGGACAAGATTGTCCCAATCCTAATACCCATCTTAAAAACAAGTATAATGGGGATGTTAATTTGATTTTTTTGCCCCTCTTCCCAAACTTCTGCTCCATAAAGTAGATGTGCATAACATTTTGCCTTGATTGCCTGTACTAAGGGTTTTATTATATTTCCACAGAATTTATAATTAAATCTTGAGAGGCATGTCAGTTTCTTTTTTAACTTTTCCAGTAAAAGTTCTATATGTGATTTCCATAAGCAATTTGTACTAAAGTTAATGCCTAGATAAACATAAGAGGTGATTACCTCAATGTTACTATCTCCTATATGACATTTCCCCTTAGGTTTCCCCTTGTCTCCAAAAATAACAATCTTTGTCTTACTATAATTAATCTTAGGTTGCTGCTGATCTGATATCTTATTCAGAAAATCTAACTTTTTTGCAAGCCTTTCCTTGACAAGGCCATTAATACAAGATCATCTGCATATGCAAGTGCGGCACATGCATTTTGTTTAACGTTTGTGGAGTCTGAGGGTAAGCCATTTATGTCATTTAGGTTTCAAAGGTTTATTTGTTTGGTAGAAAGCTCTTACAAAACACACAGACACAAATTTATACATTTCATTAAAATATTCCTTAAGGCATTTACATCAGCAGTTTATCCTGAGTCATCTATAAAAAATACATTTTCCAATATCTGGCAGAGCCTTGTTCTAATTAAGAGTAACAATCATTTCTCAAATATCATCACACAGCACCTATGTTAAGCTCAGTGTGGATAAGATTAAAAGCCATTAACACTTAAACATTTCAAGGTTAGATAGCAGCAATTCAAAAATGTCTGTAAACAGGGGATTCTTATTAAGTTCACACACTCCAGTTGTAAACATAAAAGAGTCCACATGTCCATACCAATTAAACCTGGAGCTGAAGTTTGGCCAAACTGTCCCATGACAATGTATTTGGACCCAGTAAAATCGAATAGCAGGTTCAGGCAATGTGTCATGAGCACAAGGTCCTGCTTGCTGTTTTGCTGCCAGAGTCCATCTTTTGTTTGAATTTAATTTTGTTGCCACTGATTGGGCCCCATTCAAACCAGGAGTCCTCTAATTCAGTTATAAAATGTGCTAATACAAATTATTAGCAACACTGCTCCTTAAATATTGGAGTCCTACTAAAATATTGAAATTGCTGACAGGAATAAGTATCATAAAGTACATGTATCGACATGTTAAATGATATTAAAGAGGCTCCCTCTACTTTCAGGTGTCCATCATTTTAATACTCAGGGATTTGGAGGCTCCAGTAACTCTTGGAGTCCAGTAAAACAGTCCCTAAAGTGCTATGGCACCACATATTTTGTGTGGGGGGGGCAACCTCATAATCAACATCTTCACTTAAAACAGCATCCTTAAATAAGCCGTCAGGGGTTCGGTCCACAACCATCTAAGAAGGAACTGCTGTAGCACAAATTCTGAGTCAGCAAGATATGTAAATCAAGAGCACAGCTTCAGTTCAAACAGTTTCATTTATGCCTGAATTTGGTACAGTATATTACCATGGCCGAAGCATCCAAGTATCACTTGTTTGAATACTAAGTTTAAACTTCAGAGTGGGGAATTGTAGGAATATGCTCCAATGTAGGAGTCCTTTGATCATTTGGTGAAAGCCAATTTTTTGAATAGGTTTCCCCTGATTATGTGCAATTCTTTCAAAAAGGAGCATACATAAAAGTAACCACTTAGCTCCAATCTCTGTGCTCCAAGCTTCACTCTCCAAACCTAGGATTCCATAGGCTTTATTAGTACCACGGGCTTTATTGAGTCCCAGAAGTGTTAATCATTATAAATGTATCACCTTCAGCAGTCTCTCTCCACTTTCCAACTCCTGCTAGGAATGCCTGTAAAAACAAAAACAGAAAAAGCACTCCTCTAAGCGCAGTAACATTTATCACACCAAACACCTTTGATGACCCCATCCCTGTGACAATGGTGGCATACCTTTGTAAAGGCTAAAAGAAGCCTATTAGCACTTAAAAGTGCCTCCATACTTTCAATCCTCCTTCTTCTTGATGCTCCAAAGCCATTAAATCCTCCTCTGGATAGGAAGGTCTTTAAAGTCCATTCAGGACTGCCGCATATGATTTGAAATCCATTTGTCTCTCTGTGACTAAGAATTGCCAGATATCTTATTCACTTTAAGTAAAAACTGACCTATAATTATGACGGGTTACTCGTCGGAATAAGATATAAAAAACTAAAAGGCTGAATCAGTGTAACTGCCAACAATATAAAACCATCTTACCACTACAAACTACTCAGAGCAACACACATTCCAAAGCTGGCAGTATAAAAACAACACTAGTTTCTTTCATAAAAACTCAAACAAAAGTTTTTAAAAAGTCAAAAGCTAAAGACAAAAAGTCCTACTGCAGAGTGCAGTAATGCGGAGCAGCACTGTTGCCATCTTGCCGCTCTGCCCTTCCCCCTTAAAACTATCCTTCTATGTCATTTAATATTTATTGACATATACAGAAAAAAAGAGTTGGTGCTAAAACACATCCTTGGTGCACCCCTTTATTAATAAAAAATTGTGAAGACAGATTGCCATCAGCACCTCATCTTACTCATGCCCAGGTGTCTTGGTAAAGGTTATAAATAATAAACACTAATTCTCTGCTAATGTCCCTCTCCAAAAGCTGTTCTCATAATATATTCCTCGAAATAGAATCAAAAGCTGATGAATAATCTATGAAAATTGTATAAAGCTTTTGTTTTCTTAAAAAGACATATTTTTTCAATTAAATGTCTCAGAGTAAAAATATTGTCCAAGGTACAGTAACCATTTCTAAAACCAGCTTGTAATAAAGACATTCCACCTGTATTGTCTATTTCATTTTTCACTCTTTCTAAAATAATTGTGTTAAATATTTTCAGGTTAATGTCTGGGAGATTTATAGGTCGATACATAGAAGGGTCAGCAAGGCTGCCCTTCTTATGTATAGGTACAACATTTACACCTTTCCAGGAATCATGATATTTATATGTTATGCAGTTGTTGTATAACGTGACCAGATCCTTACACCATAGTCTAGTCTGACATTTATAAAACCTCACCAGGAATGCAGTCCATCCCAGGTGCCTTGTGTGACTTCAAAGTATTGATGGCTAGGTGTACTTCTTTGTAGGTAATGGGGTAAAATCTGAAGTTATTGCACCCTCCTGAAGGGAAACTATTGTCTGCATTGGGATCCCAAAGAATTTTAACAAAAAATTCCAGCCATTTATCTTTGAATATATAGGTGCCGATCTGCATTCTATACTTATTCATTCCTTTAGCAACAAAAAGCCAAAAGGACTTGTAACCTTATTACTGATGGCACGAAGCATTAATTTCCACTCTTTGTTACAATATGCAATTTTCTTTTCTGAGATCATATGCTTATATTTTTTCTTTTCTTGATTTAATTCTTTTAGGACCTCCTTCGCTCAAGCAGTTTTATATTTTTTGTACAACTTCCTTACTATTGCTTTCTTATTTCTACATTCATGATCATACCAGCCTTGTTGAATTGTTTGATTTCTTTTAAATGTTATTTCTAACCTCTCTTTAATCTGTGTAAATAAGTCAGTAAAGAGTAAATTTAATTGCAAAATATTAATAATATTTATATCAATAGTGTTGTTGTTTAAAAAATAGTTGAGATTACCTCAGTAACAGACATTTCAGCATTATTGTGCCATAAAATATTTTTAAATGTGCATATTTCTGTAAAAAACATTTTTTCGACTTAATTTTATTGTGATGCAGTCATAAAATTGTCACTGTTTAGTATCAATGGGAAGTGGTCGCTTTCAGAGTGTACTATTATTTTTAGCTCTTTCCAGAAATGTAAATTACCATTTCAGAATGCAAAGTCCACTACAGAAGCCCCCCTCGCAGAGATATATGTTACCTGCCCTGCAAAGTCTCCTGTCAGTCTACCATTTAATGGGTAAAAGTTCTGAACTTTCATAATATTAACCAGTTCTAAACATACCGAGTTAGTAGCATAATTCTTAGTATTCCTCGTAGTCATAACTTCTAAGTTATTTTTGTGAGAGTAGATATAATTATCTGTATAACCATCAAATTTTTCAATTCTTGCGTTAAGGTCCCCAACCAATAATATCACTATATTAGGGTACATGTTCATCAGTTCAGTCAAGAGTTGGCTCAGTTTTCCCCATATATCAGTTTGGTGGAATTTGGAATTTTGTGTGTGTTTGTGGGGATATAACCGTTAATAAGGATGAAACCTTGATTCAAAAACCCCAGCAGAGTAACAAAAAAATTACATCTTTTAAAAATACATTTGACATCAGTGACACACCCTACCTTCACATAATAAATAAGCCCCCTGATGATCTTCCTAATTCTGAAGTCTAGTTCCAGGTATATGGAAGCCTTCATACCGATTAATATTAATGTCTTCTTCACTACTATGCCAAGTGTCTTGGAAACATAATACCTCATACTGCGAAATAAAATGCTTTCAATCACAATCTGAAACTTTATTCCCCCATCCAGCTATATTCCAAGACATCACTGAAAAAAAGCTGTTTACTTGTGTAGTAAACTTTCCTGTAGAGTCCAGGTCTGAAACTGTTTTTAAAGGACTTAATAGTCAAGCATTAAATCCAGCCAGTGCTTGGAATCTATTTGCTAGTGGAGTTGTGACAAGATTACTGGTTTCGTGTGAGTTTTTAGGATTAACACTCCTACTTAAAATATTTGAATCCACCAAATTCAGACCAAGGAGTCCAGCAGACTTTCTTTCTGCAATATGAAATTAGCTACATACCTGGACTGTACACAAATATCTATTGAAGAATCCTGCCCTGACCTTTTGGTGCTAAAAATACCTTTCCTACCCAGAGGAATTTGCAGTACATTTTCAAACAGATTATTTAATACATTAGTTGATTTGGAGTTTGTTTCATTTTCCTGATGAACCAGACCAAATAGACACAAACAGACAGTCTCATCACCCTCCTCCATCTTAGATTTCTCCTTGATGTTAAATAAGTGTCTGTTGGGAAAGGTTACTATGGCTTGACAACAAACTTACCTTCAACACTCACATCAATAATCTTACCAGTAAACTCAAATCTAAAATTGGATTCTTTTTTCACAAAAAGTCTTTCTTCAAATCACATGCTAGAGTGAAGCTTGTACAAGCCACGTTTCTACCACTCCTCAATTATGGGGACATTATTTGTGACTGTACCTCTGTTTCCAATTTGCGTAAATTGGAAGTCTTGTACCACCGGGCTCTGCGGTTCATCACAAAGGCCCCTCCTCATACACATCCTTGCAACCTGTATACCTCAGTTGGCTGGACTGCCTAAGCAACAAGTCACTTGTCCCATTTGGGTATATGGGCACTAAAAATGCTGCTAAACAAACTCCCAGGATATATATCCTCCCTTTTCCACATCTGTCATAGTACCTACAACTTAAGGAAGACTGACTTCATCCTCTTTGATACTCCTAAGACATGTATGAACTTTGGTAAAAGGGACATTTCCTACGCTCTGTCTGCCACCTGGAAACACCTTCAATCCATCCTCAAACTTACCAGTGTTGTCTTGATTAACTCTTGCAAATCCTTGATGGCCAGTAAGCTCCAAATCATATACAACTGCCATCAACTCTCCACTGCTGGTGTTCTTTATCACATCCCACACCTATCCCTTTTCCATTCTCTTATCCCTTTCTGTCTATCATCCTCCTCCCATCAACTACCCAACTACCCCCTTCTTCCCCCCAACTTTCTCTCCCACCCCCTCACTTCTCTCCCTTTCCAGCCTAATCCAGTCTTTTCAACACTAGCTGCTTTCTTTATGACTGGCCTACTTCCTACCTACTGACCCCTCTTCCTCTCCTCCCCCCATATCCTTTTATCCTTTTTTTGAGTCACTGTTTCTCCCTAAGCACTTAGTTTGCAAGGATAATTATGTTCTTGTTTCACAGCATGTGTGTTTGTTGCCTGCATATGTAAATAATTTTTCTTTTTGATCTTTGTATGATCAATTGATGTATGCTACGTACTCTGTCATATTCTTGACTATGTATATTCCTTACTTTTTGTACATGTTCTTCTGTAATTTGCTGTTATATTGTTATGTGTATAGGACCTCCTTTTGAATGAGCTTTCTCAGTGGAGTTTTCCTACAATAAACTAAACTAAACTAAACTAAACTACTGCTATCTCTTTATCCTGCAACACCAGACTATTTAGCCAAACATAGTTGGCCACTCTGGTGGTAGAGAAGAAAATATCTGCCAAAAAAGCAGAATCCAAAGCAGTCTCTCTAATGTGGGTGATGTCTTCACTAAAAATATCTATATCCAGGACCTGCTTTAATTTGTTTACCATCTGATCAATCTGTTTACCATACTCAAATTCGATCCATTTATAGGGTCTTCAAAATCTAACAAAAGGTTGTGGTGAGTTGACTGCTTGCTTTATTATAACTTTTGTCTCTGGTTGTACATTTCCTGAGTCCCTCTCTTTGATTCCTATTCCAACTGGTTTATATCTAGCATGCTTTCCTCTCCAGAATCTTTTTCAGAGCAACTTGTAGAGTTAGCTCTGATTTGCTTATTCAGCTGTCTAATATATTTTTCTAATTCATATAATTGTGGTAATTGGATTCATTGGCATTTGGTTTTAACAGATGGTTCAGCCTGAATCCTATCCTCAGTATTTGCACTGGTAGTTTGCCTAATTAGGACAGACTTGGACAGACCTGGTTCCTCATCCTTTTTATGTCTTCCTATACTAAACTCTTGAGAAATGTTAACTAAACCCCTAGTGTTTGAATTTTTTTCTTTCTTGTTCTTTTTCTTCTATTTCTCCTATTCTTCATCCTTTGCTATTTGTGCTTGGATTTGGGACTGTCTGGTATTACTACTGTAATCACAATGAAATTCCAATAGAGTTTATTTTAACAGCACTTGATTTTGTTCTTGGCATAACACATTTTAGCTTGAGGGAGATTTCTACCTGCAGTAGA
Source organism: Neoceratodus forsteri (assembly GCA_016271365.2). Taxonomy (NCBI): domain Eukaryota; kingdom Metazoa; phylum Chordata; order Ceratodontiformes; family Ceratodontidae; genus Neoceratodus; species Neoceratodus forsteri. The sequence continues at coordinate 1,255,313,991 of CM057449.1, read as the reverse complement.
GAGGAACAACTATGGGAGCCTGCATGGCCCCCAGTTATGCTAATTTGTTTTTGGGGTGGTGGGAACTCAAAATTGTGAACAATCCAGAATTCAACCTTTTTTTTTCAAACACATCTATAGCTGGAACAGGTATATAGATAGATTGTTTTTGTATTTGGCAAGTGGAGGTTGAAGTTATACCTGATTTTGAGGCATGGTTGATCAAAAATAACTTAAATTTAAGGTTCACATACAACAGTGACAAAACAAGATTACACTTTCTGGATTTGGAACTGTGGGGTAAGGTAGGACAGAAGGTTTTTTACAAAAAGTTATAGAAAGGAGATGGCCACTAACTCTGTCCTTAGGGTTGAGAGTGCACACCCCCAAAAATTGAAGGATTCCATTCCCTATGGGCAAATGCTCAGATTAAGGCACAACTGCTCTATGGATGAGGACTTTAACTTACAGGCCACAGAGTTGGAAAAGAGATTCCTAGAGAGGGGCTACAGTAGAGAATTACTCGAAGACACTAAAAACAAAGCAAACAATCTGAATAGAGATAGTCTACTAAGTTACAGAAATACAGAACCTCAAACCATCTGGTCAGTGGTCATCATCACTGAATGTAATCATCTTGCAGGCAGCACAGGTAATATAGTATGCACTAAATAGAAAATATTGCTCAGTGATACTTCAGTGGGTATGGCTGTGGGTGCCAAACTGAAGGTAACCTTTAGTAGGGACCCCTAACCTACATGACAAACTGGTCCTCAGCAGACTTGCAAAAAGGCAAGTTAAATCCAGTTCTGGTAATTGGCTACCCAGGAGGACAGAAGGCTTTTACAAATGTCACCATTGTATAAGCTGCAGCTATGCTGTCCCAGGGAACAAACTGAGACACCCATTAGATGAAACAAAAGTTGTTTCTATCAAGGAATGTATTACTTGTGACACCATGTTTGTGGTTTACACATTATGGTGTCCCTGTGATAAAACCTATGTAGGATGCACTGTCAGGTCTCTGAAATGAAAACTACAGGAACATATTCATTCTATCATTAATCAAAAACAAGCTACTCTGGTGAGAGTTCATTTTTCAGAATTTCAGAATTCTGATGCTTCAGTGTTAAAATGTATGTGTTTGGAACATGTTCTCCCTCCAGTGAAGGGAGGAAGCAGGACTGATATGTTGTTACAAAGGGAATCCTTCTGGATATATGCACTTAACAGTGTCACACCAAGGGGACTCAACAATGAATGGACTATCAAGCCATTAAAAAATCCCAGAAAATGAGAAAGATGTGTCACTATGCTTGAAATGTGCTACCTAAATTCATATTATGGATGAAATGATTGCTAGAATGCCTGTTACTAAATGCAAAAGAGTTTTATTTTAGTTCTTCTAACCACCCTGTGTAATAATAAATGCTCTTAACAATTCCTCTAAAAAGTCAAGCTGAGGTAAAAAACTATTGATTTATCGAAAGTAATATACCAGGAATATTTGATAATTTGATTTCATTGTTTAAAAATAGTTTCATTTTTGATCAAGCAGGTAAACAAAATTTATTTATTTATAGAAAGTAATACACCAGGAATATTTGATCATTTTATTTTATTGTTATTGAAGCCATAAAAATAGTTTAATTTCTGATCAAGTATCCCCTTTCCTCAACAACCCCCCTCCTTTTTGTTCTCCTACCTTTTTCTCAACCAACCTCCCCCACACCTTCCTTGCCCTCCTTATTGATAGATACATGCTTAGTGTATAGATCATTTCATTTTTACAACAGAATTGTTGATATATTGATACATATATACATTATAAATTGTTAAAATAATGCACAATTGTTTCTACTGGAAACAAATGTTTTTTCTCTCTCTCTCTCTCTCTCTCTCTCTCTCTCTCTCTCTCTCTCTCTCTCTCTCCCTCTTTCACTCTCTTTGTAGGAACTATGTGACTTAGCACTCCAGGAATATGGATAACCAAAGTAGACTGTATGCTTTGCCTTTACTGTATTTTCAGTAATCCATTAAGTCACCTCTGATTTCATTAAATTTCTGGCTATCAGCTTCTTTGGCTTTTCTTTCTAAAAATAGACATTAGTCTAGTACAGTTACATCTATGCTATTGTATGCATGACAGCATTAAAATGTGTACTACCGGTAAATGAATTAGAAAAGATATGCCAGTTAGAAGTTGTTTTACAACCCACAGTTTGTATGCATTGTTTTTGTATATGCATTGTTGTAGGGTATGTTGCTTTAACTAATTATGTCACAACAGTTTGATTGATTTACATATCAGGTGATTTATGTCATTAATTATTTAAGCAATAAACCACAAGAGGGTGTGGGTTATGGGGAGATTTACCATGGCTGCCATGGTTTTGTTATGAGGCACAGTCAAATGGTCAAATAATCACCAGCTGTGGTAAATCCACCCCCATAACCCACACCACTGAGTGGGTAATTGTGATTAAACCTTATTTTTTTCTTTATAGAAAACAACAAAAAATTGTTTGTTAGGTTTCCATTTAATTTCCATTTAATTTTACTGTATTTCTTAGACTGCTTAAAAAAAATATCCCGTTATGTGTTGCCATCATACAGCTTCTGGGTTAGTGTCTGCATCTAAAAAATGGACTCGGGGGAATTTTTTGCAGTCGGGGGAATTTCTTTACTGTTTTCTTTTCTTTTTTCTGCTGCAATTGACACAGCAAGAGTGGGGATTTAAAAACCAGAGAGGGGTTGTAGGTGAGAGTGCGAGAGGGACTGTACCGGCAATGGAACAGAGCCAAGATAAGCAGGGAGAAAAAATTATTTAGAGGTGAGCCGGGTGCAAGTGATTGTGGGGAGACAGTTAAGCCTGTTTATGGTTAGTTATTCAGGCTTACACATCATTTCCTTTGCAGTTTTACAATGTACAGAGGTGCTGTTTTGTGATCTCTGCTTTGCAGGGAAACAAGATGGCAGTTGCAGTTCCGTGATGTTAGGGTCAGATTGTTTTTTTTAATATGTGACTGACTGGCACCTTTTGCATTGGTTATCAGGGCATTTACCACAGCTGAAAGGTGCCAGCCAGCCAATGAAAATACTGGATTTAGTGTTTTGTTTTATGTCCATGGTATAATTGTATATAAGAAATGCACCCTCTGACAAAGGATTAGTTTGACACAAAGCACCAGGGCCAGTAGTGTTTTCCAGCACATTTTTGACCACGCTCTGTTTATAAATGGAATTAAATCTGTGAAGCTTATCTACTGAATGGTGGTCTTTTCTGCTTTCTGAGTGCACTCTTTTTGGAAGTCATTGCAGTGTTTTGGGCTAGCCAGCCCTGTAGTAATGTATGTCTACTGTTTGAGTCCAATAATGCAGAAACATCTTTTCCCCCTAAATTAGCAATAGTCATATAATGTCCCTACCTAGCCAGGGCTGTAGGTGCTGTCTCTTTCTTTCTTTTCACGCAATACCTCCCAATATGTCCCTTTTCCTGGCATCCATGACAGACAATTTCTGTGTTATAAGGTCTTCCTGCTTTAACTGGTGTAGATGCTATAGTAGAGGTTTTACTATCTATAGTAGTAGATATAATGTTTCTTACCATGGGTAAGGGTCCACAAGTGCCAGTATAGGTTTTTGCCCTTGTCGGCCGGGATGTCAGATAGTCCTCTGCCAGTTCTATACCTTTCTGGGAGGTCTCTGGGCGGTGTTCCCTTACCCATGTCTGGATGTCCTGAGGTGGAATCTTAATGAATTGATCTAAAATAACTGACTCCATCACTTGCTGCAGTGATCTGGTAGATGGTTGCAACCACTTGTAACATAAATCCTGTAAGCATGTGTATATTTCTTGGGGAGAGTCAGTGGTATTAAATCGAAATGTTCAAAATTTCTGTCTATATGTTTCCACATTAATGTCATAGCATTTCAATATAGCCTGTCGCACAAAGTCATAATCACTAATGTGTCGTGCGTCTATGTGACTGTAGGCCAACTGTGCCTTACCCGAGAGATATGCAGCCAAACGCACTACCCACTGATCCCTGGGTCACCGGCAGGCTTCCACCACTCTCTCAAAGGTAATAATGTAGGCTTCAATATCATCTCCTTCAGTTAGTTTGGAAATTTTAATGTCTTTAGGTCCATCCATCTCCCATGGTACATTGGAGCTAGATGCCCCCATGGCATGAATGGCATGAAGGGTATCATTCCATCATGCTTCACTACATCTTTCCATGTCTATTTGCCGGATACATAACCATTTCAATGGGTCCTGTATATCCTCCAGAGGTCGTTCTTCAGGTACCTTCTTGGTCTCTGCAGCCATGGCACCTTCTGATTCCTCTTTCTCACTCTTTCATTTGGTCATTGTTGTTTTCCTCCTCATATCCCCTAATCCAAGCGATAGGGGTTCCCCTGATAGCGCCATAATGTGGCGGGTCTGAATCCCGCTCAAGCTGGGTTAGGTGGTCACAGCTGACTTCTTCAGGTCCTCCATCTGAGTATCTGGTTCAATACTTGACGTTGATCCACCAGTCTGGGTGCCTCAACTATCCCACCTCTAACACCAGTTATAGAAGGTGAGGGAATAGATGGAGGCAGACACCAGTGTAAGAACTCAAATCAGCTTTTATTCAGCAAAATAAAATAAAATAAAACAGCGAACTGCATTAAGACCAAAAAAATAAAGAGGGTTAAACTAATAATTAAATCAAAGTTCAGTTGTAATTCCAGCATTTGACCACTAGAAGGCACTAGGGTCCGAGGTAGGGTCAGCCCCTCTGCTGAGCCTTAAGATCTGCTCATGGCTGTCTCTAGTGCTCTACTGAGCCCTCATCTGCCTTCCACTTCCAAGACTCCTCTTTAAATAGGGATATGATCAGGTGGTGCTACTAAGCTCCGCCCCTTTTGAAAACATAACCTTTATTTTTATACATACACCTTATTATTTACCCCTAAACATTCTAATTACATTTATATCTGATAATCTTTCACATTTCAATACTGGAATAATGTTAAAATCATTTTACAACAAAATGTTATTGTTGAGGGTGGTTTCCTGCTGTCCTGGCTTCTCCCACATGTTTTCAGCCCAATATAGGTAGCATTACAGAGGCCGGCCAGCTGTATAGAAGACTGGGACAGGAGAGGGTCAGGTAGCAGCAGAACCACTCCCCAAACTTCTTTTCCTCCTCAAGGAAATACTGTACCTAAATAAAAAAAGCAAATAACAACACAGGTATTTTATTTTAACATTTTCCTATAAACTTAGTCATTACTATATTATTGCATTTTCTTCTCCAAGCATTTTAAGCTTTTGTGCAGACTTATTGTTTCCTTTTTAGTTTTCTGTTCTGATGTACAGCAGGGGATTGAAAGAGTGTCTAAAGTGACCTATAAGCTAAAACTCCAGCAACTAAACCTATCATTTTAAACATTTATTTCAACAGGTTTTCTGTATTTCTGTTGGATTCTTGGCTAGCAAACAGTGAAGCTTTTCTCAGCCATGCTTGAAACATCAGCCTGTTTGAATGTACCAGGCTGCAACAAGAGACTGCATAATATGAGCAGTCCTGCCTCACCTGTGCTACTAAAACACAAGAAAAACTTTACAGGTAGAGAGAAAAGCTCAATACCTGGCTTTTGTCCCAATTCTTATAAAGTTGTAACCAGCTCTAAATGAAACAGAAACAGCAGTTATGTCCTTGAAAATATTCATTTTAACAAGTTATCCACCTTTAATTCTTCTTTGGCTACTTTAAATTGAACTAAAAACAGCTTAACTTCCTGGTCACTCTGAAACAGAGCAGTCTGCAAGTGTGTGTGTTAAGCTGCAGTGAGAAACTTCCTGTTTTCAGCAAACCTACCTAGCCTGAACCACTTGAACACCACAAAACACTAGTAGGCTGTCTAAACAGCCTAATTACTAGCTTTTGCCTTGATTTTTAGTCCTTTCAGTGAGCACGACTCGCTCACTCTAATTCACATATTCGTGAAGGAATGTGTGTACGATCACACGATCATGCAGCAGGTTGTGCGCACGTTCATGAACGATCGTGAATCACTTTGGGGGGAGGGGGGAATTTTCCTGGAAAGACCCTGAAAGGGAAATAAAGAAAAGTTAACAGTGAGTCATCTTACAGGTGGCCTGCCTGTAAGATGAGGAGAAACAAAGAAGAGAGGAGAGGAAAGAAATAGCAAGAAAATAAGTGCTGTTGCAACAGACTTTTAGATAGATAAAGGAAGGCTCTCCAGGACTATACCACCCTTCTACAAGCCCCAAGAGGTGCACCACACCACATTCCCTGTGTTTGCAGGTAGTTTTGATATTTTTTTTACTATCAAGAAGCCCTATTAGCCTCTGCTTAAGACCCAAGGTCTTTTTGGAGAAATGTCAAAGACCTGGTTGGCGGCTCCTCCAAGCAAAACCCTTCTGATATCCTGATTGGTGGTATAAACTGCAGTAATGTCAAGACTGTTGCTGATGCTTTTAATCAGCAGTTTGTGATCTCTCAGTCTACACCTCCTCATTCTCATCCTTTGGTGAGGAGGAGTCCTTTGTCTGCCATAGCACCACTGACTCACCTCCTCACCAGCATCCTTTTTAACTCAAGGTTGTTTTGACCCATGACATATGGTACACTGAAATTATTCTCTGATCTCTCCCCAAGTATGAGTGCTGGATGTGATGATCTGGAATCCAGCCTACTAAAAATTGGTGTCCCCAACCATAGCCCCCATTTTCAAGCATATCTTTAACTTATCACTCTTGTCTGGTGTTCCAGACAGCTTGAAGCTTGCCAGAGTTATTGGGGACAACACATATCTCAAAAAATATTACCCCATCAAAATATTCCCTGCCCTGAGAACTTATGCACACATTTCTGGTTCTTTTTAAATATAATTTAATTTATGATATTTGTAGAAATGTTCATTTGCCTAAGTTGCGTATATGAATTGAAAAGATAAAATACTGTTTTTCTTTCAGAAGCAGCATAAATGGGAATAATATATTAAATATTAAATGTAATGTCATAACAAAAGCAACACTGAAAGAACCACAGGCATAGGAAGAGTAATAATTTATTAAAATGATCTGTCAGGTACAAATCCTCAGTTCATAAATAAATCTGGAGGGCCAAGCTGAGCCTCCGTCTTCACTTCTATTTTCAAAATTCAATCCCTGCCCAAATACAATGTGGTTGAAATCAGTCAGGTCTGTTGTAAGGGCCATGGTGACATGAGAGCACACACAATTACAGATACATTTACAAGAGGATACAGTGGATATGGTCAGGTGAAATCATCCTTCATTCAACACTTGGTGCTCATAACATGGGCTCAGGTGCATTAGAAATACCAAAAATGTCAATAACATTTGATAGAAAATGTTCTTTATTACTGCAATGAAATAGCATTGAGTATCAACTTTGTATGTGACTTAACTCTATGGATTGATTGTTACAGTTCATGTAAATCTGCAATACTTTTAGGGCTAGATGTAGCAGTGGTGCTGAAGCCAATAGCACAGGGCAGAGAGAGAAGGAAGGCAATATGGTGCAGTGGGTGGAGCACTAACTGTGGAATGGATATTTTTTTGGTTTAAAGAGCAACTCTGCACTTCAGCATGTGCAGTCATAAGTTTTTTTCAGCTGTTACAGTTCGCTACAGAATAAGGTCCAGATATTCAAAAGGATTGCGCCATGCGCAATAGGGTTGCGCCTGCGCAAGTCCGAACTTGATCCATTCTTCCATATTCAGCAGGAGGCAGTTGCACCACAGAAAACATGCTGAGCAACAGCGCAATGCAAATGAATGCATGCTGAACTGGAGGGGGAGGAACCATGCATAAACTGCACAGCCCGATATTCAGCAGGGCTGTGCAGAGTTGTGCAGGCGCAACCCCCAACCTGCACCTGCACCTGCACAACTTTGAGCCAAATAAAAAAGGCTTAAGTTGAGGGCCACCCACAGGTGAGCTGCTGCATTGCAGGGCACAACACAGCAGCTGCCACCTGTGGCTGGCCCCCAACCCAGTCCCTGTGCCCCCACAGTTCGATCGTGGACAGCTGATTACCAAATCCCACCACCACCCCCCTGGCCGATCACGGGCATAGTTTAATCCTCTCACCAGCCCGATCACGGGCAGCACATGGGCCCCCGAATGTATCCCGTCATTTTTAACTATTGCGGTTTGCCAAGTTGCAGGCTGGATTACGAGCGGAGGCTGAGGAGATAATATGGGAGATGAGGTACATATTTAAAGTGCATTCAGTAGCTTTGGACGGATTTTGTTATTCTTGAGGTTTACAGTTAAGGTTAGTGACTCGTAATCTCACGGTCAGTGCTTGACCTTGCCAGTGGTGTGTTTGCCATGATCGGAGGGATTTGCGAGGGGGTTCCTGATGCGGCTGACTGGTTGCTGGTACCTTTTCCAGTGGGTATATTGGAGGATTTATCACACTCAAAAGGTGCCAGCCAACCAATCAGAATAGAGGGATTTGTGTAGTTTGTGAAGTCCATTGTATAATTTACAATATTTAGTAGACCAACAGCAGGGAAAGTAACATAAATGAAAAATAACTAGAAAACAATAAAACTAAAACACAAGTGGTGTAAATCTAGTGTTTTTAAGCATTTTATTATAATAGAGAGTTGCTCTTTAAAGTGCTAGTGTACTGCCTAAAACTAATATTAGTTTTTAAAAGCAGTCATCTATTACTTTTTATATCTGAGGTACTTTTTTATTTTCCCTTTGGTTAACTAGAAAATTGTTGACCTGATGTTAGTAGGTGTTTCTGAGTGGGATGGCACTCAGCCTGGTAACTGACATCTCTATCTCTATCCACCCATTACATCATTGACTGTGACATCACTGCTGCTTAGGAAAAGCCACTCGGTAGCTGCCAAGTTAGTCACCTCTGATGTCACTGTCAGTGAGATCACAATGCTGATGATGTAGTGGGGGGGCATTAGAGATAAATATGTCAGCTGCCAGGCTGACAGCCGTTCCACCCATCCAACACAGTATTATAACAGAAAAAGATCTTCTAATGAGCAAAATGAGAAAGAAAAACACTTCAGAAATAAAAAATTACAACAGGCTACATCTTAAAATTTTTATTATATTCCTGTCTTCCAATTTTGCCTCCACTAGTTCTTTAAATCATACCACAATCATTAACTGTTTGTGTGGCCTTGAGCAAGTCAGTTGACTTCCATGTGCTTCATTCCTCCAAGCTGTAAAGTTGGCTAACTGCAGAACCCAATAGTAATTGAGATGCTTTATCTCAGATGGTCTGTCCTGAGTTACCTAGCTATGCATATTTGCAACTGGACCTTTTTGGTGTTGTACTATTACAGTTGGTATCTGCTGGGGTTGGAGGAAACTTGTATGAACACAGACTGTATCATGTTCAGTACTCTGTGTGGTAATGCCAAATCTTATTTCAATCCTAAGATCATTTGGTAGTGCAGTGGTCTAAGCACCGCAAAATGAAAACTCCTATTACACAATGGCAAGAAAGAATCCTGGATTCTGATTGGTCAGTGTGTGCCTGAAACAGTGAAGATATTGCAGTATAACATCACTAATCACTGTCATTGATTAGCATTAGCTTTGCTTTCTGCCCTCATAGAGCACCTTTAGCATTTTTTCCTCTTCTCTTAAGAAACTCACTAAAAATCTACTAAAAACATTTTTTAAATATTTTTTATTTTGTATAACAATGAACTATTGTATAATAGCAATAAGGCACTCCAGGGTGTGTGTTATTGTGTAATAACGTTACTCCTGGGGTGGTGGAAGCACTTGGCTTTGCCTCATGCTTCAACCCACTGCAGGAGCGACGTTATTACACGATAACACCCACACAGTCATGCCTTATTGCTTAATTAACAGTATGACTCAGATGCACCTGCGCCCCCCCCAAAAAAAACTTGAATTTTAAGTACAGTGCTAATCTCAGAAAAGTAGCATGGTACCGTGTGCAATGCAACATTGCGTGGTAGCAGTATACATGTTAATCAATGGGTACTGAGCTTACACACCACATGGTATACTATGCTGCTGTGCAACTTGTGCTTGATTGCCATTGTAATTTCATTCTTCATTATCGAGGGTCTCTATATGAAAACAGGAGCTTTACTCCTTACAGTTAATCTGCAACTCATGTTTCTTCAGGAAATGAAGTCACAGTGCCTGGTTTGTGACATCACAGTCATTTCCACAGCAACACATTATGATGTCACAAGTGGGGGGAGTCTGTTTTCAGCTCCTGAATAAGCCTTAGTTGTAAGTTCACTGTAAGGGGATAAAAACCTGGGCCTCATGCTTGGTCCCGGGGAGTCTAGCTAATATTGCAATCACTTAGTGACATCTGAGATTTTTCAACCCCGTCATGCTTTACTTAACTGGGGTTGCAGCCAAACCCCACTAAGTTAGTAAATTAGTAAATAGTTGTATAATAATTGTTGTTTATCATGATGTACTGATTGTTTTTTTCGGCTTCTCATTAATTTTACTTTCTTGTGTCACTTTCTTTGTTCACCAATGATGTCTATATATCCACATGGCTTGTACTCATTGTATAACTTGCCACTACCTCTGTAACTGCCACTAGTGTGGCCCATGCCTGAAAATGGTCCCCTTGATAAGTGCACTTACCCAGTTACCAAAGACTTAAATAAATAAATAAAAGTTGCTTAGCACGTTGACACCATATAGAGAAGAGTGCAGTGATCACCATGCTAATGGCCCACATGATCATGCACATTGCATGGGGGTCTTTGTTAAGGTGGTTGCAGCATTTAATCACATCCCCTATCATTGGAACTTTTAAAGGCAGGTGGTAGCAGTGTAACAACTCTATGACCAAGAACCTGTGTCCATCAGGTTAAGTGGGGGGGTTCAATAGGATGCTGGGGAGAGAAAAGCCCATTGGGAAGTGGGTGGGACAACTAGACCACCAGGGAAAGGTCAATTGGGTCAAGGAGATTTTATTACACTTGACACCCAGACACAGGCCTGAGGATATGGGGAGGGGAATAACTTCAGGGCAGTTCTACCTTTCAAACACCCTTACAGCATGGAACAGCACCATGCAATCAGTGCCATGCGATGTTAAGACCATAAGTGAATCATCCTCTAGCATGTCAGTGGGTGCAAACACAGTTGCAGCCTATACATCTGGGCTGCTCATCTGCGTTGCCATGTAGACAAATGGGTCCACAGTTTTCACATAGGTATTCTTATGCCACCTATGACTGTTTTGCTGGTAATATGAGCCCTTCTTTAAAATACTGTTTAAAATAAAATGTGGTATGCCTCATGCTGAAAATGGAAGGTATGGTCTGCCTCTTTGCAGATTACGCCAAAATCTGCAATAGGGTGGACACTCCGGGGGGGGGGGTGAAAGGATGAGTAGAGAACTGTGAAAACTTGAGAAGTGGTCAAGTGTATGGCAGCTGGGCTTCTATATGAAAAAATTAAAAAGTATGCACCTCAGGCACAGAAACCACAGAGCACAGTACAAAATGGGTGTAGTCGTACTGATGACCACCAAGCAGGAAGAAGACCTGGGGTATTCATATCGGATGACCCAAAGGTGGTCATGTAGTGCGACAAGGCAGTTGGGAGGGTTAACTGGAATGCTGGGGTGCATTGGGAAGGTTATTACCAGAATAAAGTGGGAGGAGGTATTGCCACTGTATAGATCACTAGTAAGACCCCACTTAGAATACTATGTCCATTTCTGGAGACCACATCTCCAGAAAAATAGAGTGGAGGTGATTCAGAGGAGGTCAACTAAAATGGTGCAGGGTTTGCATCAGAAGCCCTATGAGGACAGACATAAGGACCTAAATATGTACACCATGGAAGAGAGGAGGGAGTGGGGGATATGACTGAGATCTTTAACTACCTCATGGGGGTAAATAAGGTAGGGTGGAAGAATTTCTCAGAAAGAACAGTGCTCAAGGACAAGGGGGCATGATAAGAAGCTGGGGGGGGTCTCAGGAGAGATGTAAGGAAGTACTTCTTCACAGAAACAGTGGTGAAGTTCTGGGACAGTGTTCCAGTGGGGGTGGTGGGGTTGAAAATAGTGGTGAGGTTTGAGAATACATGGGATAGACATAAGGGAATCTTAGGAAAAGGAACAGGGGTGGATGAATGGTCCTGAGATCAAGTAGGATCTGTGCTGATTTATTTATTTAATAGCTTTTGATGACTGGGTAAGTGCGCTAGGCAAGAAACCTGCCTATTTTCAAGCACGACCCAGGACAATACAGGTACAGTAGTGCAGCAAAGACATCATTTACAATAATGAGTTACAAAGGCAGAGATAACTGTCAAGACAATTAACACAAACACATTAAAAACAGCATAAGAAATAATAATAAAAACTACAGGTTAGAGCAGTAATACAATTGTTGCAAAAGAAATTATACAGTTAACAAGTCTATAGCCCTAAATAAAAATTAACAGGGGACATGGGGGGATACAGAAATGGACAAGAAAGTACTGTAGCAATAGGGCAAGCAGCAGGCCTTAAGTGAATTCGCAGTAGCCTGGGGCATTAAGGTGGGAGAAAAGAACACGCTAAACAGCTAGGTGAGTTGAGGAGTTTTTCACCTGAGGTGGTAGAGAGTTCCAAAGCCATTGGGCAAAATAGGAGAAAGCCTGCTCACCCAATTTAGTAAAGCAGGGCTGAACAGTGAGCAGCAGGAAGGCTGCAGACCTGGGACACAAGAGTGACAGACAGGGATAAGCATGGCCCCCAGAGCTGCAGGGTGAGTCGTTCTGGTCAAAGAGTCAACAAAACAACCTAGTGCGTATGATCTAAATGGATATGGGAGGCAGCCAATTTAAGGCAGAATAAAGATGGCAGTGGTGGGTCAGACACGGAGCCGATAAGGTGAATCTGCAGATGTTGTTGTACGTAATGTCCCATTTATGGGAGTACTACAGCATTGGAATGCGAGAGGACTGTTAGAGCATATAGCAGTTGTGGCAGTAACACAACTTTTGTGACAGCAATCCTGGCAGCTGGTGTAAATGAGTGGTGCACTCTGTAGGCCATGCCAATCTTAGAGTTAACTAAGTGACAGACCTCATTGACATGCGCAGTGAAATCCAGAGCCAAATCAAGCATTACACCAAGGTATTTGAAAGATAATGTGTCAGAGACTGGAGATCCATCACAGCCGCAAACCAGAAGATTAGGGGCCACAGTCGGTAATCGTCCAGAGGATCCAAACAGCATGGCCTGGGTCTTAGATAGGTTTAAGATCTGGTAATTTGAGGAGAACCAAGATTGGAGGTTCTGAAAGGCAGTCGATAATTGTTGATTTAGGTCAGTTATAGATTTAGAGGCCGAGTAAAGTACTAGATCATCCACATACAAGATAATGTTACAGGATGGGGAAGGGCTGGGGATATCATTGATAAAAAGTGAAAAGAGTAGGGGCCCAAGAATTGAACCCTGCAGGATGCCAGAGGTGATAGGGGCAGGGACGGAGAGAACCTTACAGAAGGTGACAATCTGAGAGTGATTTTCAAGATAGCTAGCAAACCAAGAAAGGGTGGAGCCAGAGGCTCCGAGTGATTGCAATTTGTCCAGTAGTAGGGGGTGATGTACCATGTCAAATGCTTTAGAGAGATCAATGAACATGGCTCCGGTGATCAGGCTCTTGTCCATATTGCATTTTATGTCATTGGTGAAATGGGTTAGGGCAGTAATTGTACTGTGCCCAACCCTAAAGCCATGTTGATACGGGGATTGAAGGTTAGAGTGGAGCAGGTACTGAGAGACCTGATGATGCACAACTTTCTTCAGCAGCTTACTGAGCAAGGGCAGAAGTGAAATAGTATGATAGTGTGACAGGATTTTGGGATCACCTTTCTTAAACACCGTTATAGTCCTGGCAGTTTTCTAGGCTGAAGGGACTGAGGCTGCGCTGATTGAGAGATTGAAAAGCCTAGTAACCAGCTCAGCGAGATGAGAGGTGAACTGTCTAAGGATCCTTGGATCAACTCCATCAGGACCTGCACTGCTGTGAGCAGGAATAGTTCTAAGTAACTTAAGGACTTCCTGGCGCGTAACTGGGGCAGGGAAAAATGGGCAGATTGGGTGGGCCAAGTGAGCCTTATCTACCAGCACATTCTATTTTTTTACATTTCTATAATAGTCTTGCATGTAAAGTCTCTTAATTTTGAATGATTTACAGGACTGTGAGATTTAGTGCATTTATGGTGTAGCTTTCCAATGATTGAGATCCAAGTTTGAATCCAATATAATGCATGTAATGTGATACCAGTCTATGTTCAGTCCCTACTGGCCAGGAATGCATGTCATATAAGATTACATATATAAAGTAGTTGTCCTTTTCACTTACCAGTTAGCATTTTGGTGTGTTAGTTAAAAAATTTAGAGAGACATGAACCAGTGTATCTGATTGAATTGTACTTGACTTGTAACTATTGTATGACTACATATAAAGGGCTTTAATCTCCAGAGGCATCATTCTTCACCATTGCAAGGAATTAGAACATAATGTAAGACAATATAAGTGCAGTATGTGTTATAGTCATTCAGTACAGTGCCAGCTCTAGCACCGAGGCCACCTGCTGAGCACCCATAATACTGTAGCCTCCTTCTTTGAGCTAATATTCTCAATATTTGAACTTGCAGCCCTCAGACCCTCAGTCTAAAGCTCTAACTCCAAGCTGAAGGACCCTCTTCCCTATTTGAGCTTGAAGGAAATACCTATATACTTTACCCTAGCTGCTCATTTCCTACCTTATCACACCTTTCATTACTGTGCTTCTTCTTTATTACATCTAGTATTACATTTTCCCCTAATTACACCTCTCATTACATTTGCTTCCCTTTATTATACTGTTCTTTACATTTTCTTCCCCTAATTACACCTCTTACTACATTTCCTCCCCTTTATTATACATCTCATCACACTTTCTTCCCCCATTGCACCTTTTATTACATACAGTACCATACTGCTGAAGAACACATAAAGGATAGTGTATGAGCAATCATACACAAAAGTCTATTTTTCAATCTAGAGGTTTCCGTGGTAACAGGAGACCTCGAGATTAAAAACAGACTTTTTGTGTATGAATTGCTCATACACTGTCTTTTATAGGGTATGGGCAAACATACAATTATGAATTTGTCCTTACAGTTCATTTTTATGTTGTCTTGTGCATGCAGCGCAGACAACATATTGTGGTTGCTTCAATGGACAAGCGGGTTTCAGAGGTGTGGTTCCGCTGCAGCCAATGGTGCCACTGCTTTTTGTGGCCAGGCTCTGTGGCGTCAATGGCATAGCATGCTGTCTATGACAGCAGTTGAGAATCGTGCCATCACCTTGAAAGAAATTAGCCACTGCAATCAGGGAGCACCACCACGGGGCGGTCCCTGATTGCAGCAGCCAATTACTGCTTGCCTTGTCTGGTGTCCCCGTCAAGCAACATGGTGGCGGATTCCCTGTCAGCTTCTCATACTCCCCACAGAAGCAGAGGAACAGCCGCCGCCTTTCACTGTCCTTCTAAAAGCCGACTGGGGGGCCCAATCCCCCTGTTGGCATGCCCCTTCCTAATTTAATTTGCTGACAGGGGGTCCAATCTCCGTCGACATAATGTGCCCCCCCATTTCTTGTGTGCTGAGGTGCTGCCCAATTCCCCTTGGCTCATCTGACCACCCCCGAACTCTGTATGTGCCAGTGGGGGTGCCCTATCCGCGTCGCCTACAGACCCCCCTCCTATCAAACACACAGGTGGCATGCTGGGAGCCCACCCCAGTGTGCAAAAGTACCTGTACAAATAGAAAACCTTCCTGAGTTGTTCTTTCTTTCCTGGTTTAACCTGTGAAACAAAAAACGGTCCCTCGTTGATTTCGGTGCCCCCCCCCAACCCGCAGCCACCTCTATGCACCCACCTCCCCACACCCCACACCCCATACTACTCGGAGCCCAGCGTGATGATCTTTGGTGAGCGGGAACACGCCTGCACTCTTCAAAGCTGACTGCAAACTGAAGAAATGCCAGTAAGCTGTATAATGGCATAAATGTTTTTTTTCAACTTATGTGGATATCTCGGCCATTTTTTTGACTTTTGCCATGAAATTTTCAACATGGGGTTTTTGGGACCCCTCCTCATGAATTCAGTCACTGTCTTGGCATTATTCGGTCCTGAAAGGTGATTTTGCGGTCACTGCGCGGAATCACCTTTCGGGACCAAGTAATGAAATGACAGTGTTACTGTTCATGAGGTGGCCTCCCAAAAAGCCTATGTTGCAAATTTGGTGAAACAATTCCCAAAAAATCCTGTGTTACTAGCGTGTATTGCACAGTTTCCATGCGCACTCGTAACTTTGTCAATTTGTAATATATTCACTTCAGATGTTCAACATTGGCATTTTTTGCACCTCCTTATGAACAGTGCAGCTGTCATTTTTCACATCCTGGCTGAAATGTGTTTTCGCACTACTGGCGCAGAATAGCATGGTCACTGTGGGAAATCAGTGTTCGGGACAGATTACGAAAATCACAGCAACACTGTTCATGAACAGAGGTCCTAAAATGCCTGTTAAAAAGTTGGTGACAAAAGTCTATAAAATGACTATGTTACAAGCGTGCGTTGCGAAGTTTCCATGCGCACCTGTAACTTAGACAATTTGTAATATTTTCACTCAACATTTTCAACATTGTCAATTTTGCACATGTTCTTATGAACAGTACAGCTGTCATTTTTTCAGATCCTGCCCGAAATGTGCTTTCGCACAAGAGGCGCACTATGGCGCGGTCGCTGTGGGAAATCAATGATCAGGACAGATGAAGAAAATCATAGTGACAGTGTTCATGAGCAGAGGTCCCAAAATGCCTATGTTGAAAATTTGGTGAAATAATTCCACTAAATGACTGTGTTACGAGTGTACATTGCGCAGTTTCTACGTATGCCCGTAAATTCGAACATTTTTAATATTTCACTCAAGATTTTCAACACTGCTATCTCTTCACACCTACCTATGAATGGTACAGCTGTCATTTTTCACATCCTACCCAAATGGTGTTTTCCCACATCTGGCGCAGAATGGTGCTGTCGCTGTGAGAAATCAATGTTCGGGACAGATTAACAAAATCACAGTGCCACTATTCATGAGCAGAGGTCCCAAACACTTTCATGAGGTGGGGGGTCACAAAAATGCCATGTTGCAAATTTGTAGTGCAAATACCAACAAACGGCCAGGGCATTAGGGTTTCTAACCATTATGCCCACCCTGTACAGACTGACAGGCGTCAGGGGTATGTCTTTGCATTGCCAGCTATCATGCTCATGCCATACCATCCCTTCCCCCACCCTAAAACCACTGACAGGCATTAAGGTGTGCCTTGGACTCTTTGGCCCCACAGTTCACCCCATTCCCCTATGCTGCACCCATTTCAGCATATGTCCTTATGAAATGGGGTGACTGTAAAGCCGAACACCCCAAGGCACACCTCAGCACTTGTCGGTGTCTGCTAGATAGGGTGAGGTAAAATGCCATGAACGTTATGGCCGAATGGGGAGAGTGTAAAGCCTAAGGACCCCAAGACACAATGTGATATTTTTCGCACTGCAGTGCAGGGTGAGCTGAAATGCCATGAACATTATGGCCAATGCCCAAAGGCACACCTCAGTGCCTGTCAGTCTCTGTAGGGTGATGTGGGGTTTGACATCACTTTTATACTTCATTGTCATTCCTATTATGCATCTGTTCAACTCATGCGCTACCGATGCCAATGTCAGCAAGACAACATTCAGCATTGACAAATGCTTGTTTTTGAGTGTAACTCTCCTCTGGGGCCAGTCTCACTGCCGTGGCCATTTCCAGTGGATCGGAGAATAGCGGAATGCACATATGTGAAGGTGTTCCTTCTTGTTGTGCTGCACTAGCCACATAGCTAGTGTAGCTTAACAGAGTCAGTGATGTGTCAGCAGCAAAAATCCAGCTCAAAACTCCCCAAAATAGCTGATCTCAACCCTAGGGTATGTTAAACAATATTTTATTAAAGAAACAGTAGCACCCCCCACGCACAAACCAGCATGTGCACTATTCAGTATGGCACTCATGACAGTTCAGTTGGCACTGTCCATGGAGGTGTGAGGAGGGCTGTGCTGGTGCCAGCTCTGTCATGGCATGGGGGGAGTATGGTGGTGGCCATTACCTGCTGGGGTTGGGGATCACTTGACCGATCAGTTAATGGGCTGTGGGTTTTGCCTGAGAACGGGGACATCGGAGATTGGGGAGAGGGGTCCACTGAACGGGGGGATGATTTTATTCTTTGCTCAATGGGGACATTGGGGTTCAGGGAGGGGCCACTGTACCACCAATGAATGGGGATGTTTATATTCTGTGCTTAAGGGGACATTGGGCTTTGGGGAGGGGCCACTGTACCATCAGTGAATGGGGGGATGTTTTTATTCTGCACTCAATTGGGACATTGAGGTTTGGAGAAGGGGCCACTGTTCCATTAATGCATGGGGGGTTGTTTTTATTCAGTGTTCAACTGGTGCATCAGGCTTCAGGGAGAGGGCCACTGTTCCATCAATAAATGGGGGATTTGTATTCTTATGTGTTACACAGAGACATCGGGCTTTGGGGAGGGGGGCCACTAGACTAACAGATTGCATCCTTCGGGTGCTCCATGCTGCATGTGACACTGCTGTGGTCATGCCTCCCCTTCTTTTGCCCAGAGTTACCACATGCTTTTCAGCAGCGGTGTTTAGCGCCATGCCACAGGTCGCACTAATGTCTGTAGTGTGGCACTAATGTATTCATGTCCCGGCCCCTCACTCAGTCCCCTGTATACATTCTTTTTTAGCACCGGCACTATCACATTACACAGGCACTATTTGCACTTTTGAATATTGCAGCCAGGTACAAATGTGGTGCAATTTTGGTGCAAACAGTTTGCGCCCAGTGCAAGGCTTTGAATATTTGGCCCTAGGTGTGCTGTGTCCTGGTTGGCATAAGTAGTACCAGTTGCCAGAAAATGTCCTGATAAGGACATGACAAATGGTGTCTCTTAGCTTATCAAAAGCCAGGAAATTTATCTATTTTTATAAATGTCATATCAGACATAAGAATCGTTTGGGTACTTCATCAAGCCCCCATTTCAGGCTGCCTCTTGTCTCATGCTTTCCCCTCCAGTTTTTCTTTAACTCTTTTAAACTTAGGTAATTATTGTTATTGTGTTCCTATATCTCCCTTTGGTCTCCTCTGTGGCCATAGTCTATAAAGCACCCACCTTTTGACTTTCTTAGTGATTCTCTTTTCATCCATCCTCCACACATGTCCTGCCAATCTCAGAATCCTATCTTTGGCAATATCACTTAAGTTGTTCTGCCCTTTTCTGACTCATGCCACCCTGCATCATGGGCTTGGGCATTCAAGATCCTCTTTTGAGGTACCTCCTGTGGAAAACTTCCAGCTTCCAGATCAATATCTTGTGCATGGTCTAAGGTTTTATATAAGTACGTTGTATAAGAAAAAAACACTTAACCTCATAGTAGTTTAATAAATAGTTAGGTGGTATATTTTTCTCTTGATTTTAGAACCTTCAAACCTCCCAGGATATGATAGGCTCTGAAAGCAGGCTAATAACGTCGATCACAAATATAATACCATCTTGGAGGAGATGAAATCAAAGAATCTGCAACTCTTTGAGATTCACAAAGAGAACCAGGAACTAAAAATCAAGGTATGGTGGATCAGCTCTTATTTTATCATCAGGCAGTTCAATGTATTTAGACTTTCTCTATGCTATAGACTGCTCTGGTTGCTTTGATAACTACCAGTCAAGTACTAACTTTTCAAGCTCCTTTGTTTTCCCTTAGTGTGTAGCTTGACAAATTCTTATGCATCTCTTTATTTTTGTCATGTCTTGGATAACTACTCTGCTTAGTAAAATGATGCTGGCATTTAGTTTTTTATTCCCTTTTCATTAAAGTTATTGTAAGATTGTAGAAAATGAATAATATTTTATCTAATTTAGAAGATCTGATAGCCATAGACAGATCATACATCCTGACAGTGCTCCCTACCTGTCTTATAATGCTTCATGCTTGTTCTCGAGCATAGTCAGCTGCAATAAGTCTCATTATATACAGAAGCATATGAGATCAGAATTTTACAAGCAGAAAAAGACCCTTGGTCCATCGAGTCTACCAGGTCATTATGAGTGCAGAAATGGTTTCTTACATTACTTCTAAAGGGCATCTCAACTGTTTAAAGTTTAAGTGAAGACATGTTTTTATGTATCTACATGACCCCATTGAATATCTTGACACATTTGACAAAAGAAGGCTGCCCATCTAGACTGTCCCCCACCACCAGTAATTCAGGAAATGCTATGTGCTAACTTAGTACCAGTACTAGATCCATATGTCAGGGATCCCAGGATGCAGTTCAGTACAACAGGTGTTTTTTTGATATATATATCAAGCCCCCCCACACCACCTGTTACGAGGGACTTCACCCCATGAACCCCCAACTTAAATAATCAACTCCGGGGTGGGGGGGTGAAAATTTACATCACACAAAGTGTGAAATAAAAATAAAAGTCCAAAATGTCCATTCATCTGGGACCAGGATTCAAACCCCGGCCCACAGACACACCGCCTCCATTGCTGCCTGTGGCTCATTCTGTCAAGCCATGGTAGCTGCTCGGTGTACCCTTCTCCCAGCAGAGGTCTTATCCTCTTCTAGGAACTAGGGACAGGATGCACAACCACGCTTACACAATTTTGCGGTTTTGCACCCTGTTGCTATATCTGCCTGCGCTGTCTGTGTTGTGCAGTTTTGACCTGCACCGTATTGTATACTGCATATTGACCCAGTACCGTCACAAAATACTGCATGACAAAGGGGCTTTATTGATAATATAACATGGGTTGGAAAAAGCAAGGCAGCAAATTGATTGAACAGCATTACCTGACCATGGGTTAAGTGTCCTACTTAATCCATAGTTACTGTGAGGCAGCATCAAGTAGTATCCTTGGGCAGAGACATGCCATCAGAACTCATCCTCTCTGTCCCAAACCAAAAGAGAAAGGCAATTACATTGTTCCCTACAGCATACTGAAGCATTTTGCAGTAATGCTGCAAAGTATGGTGTTGCATCCTTGGTGCTGCCCCTGCATAGAAGCTTTTTCTCCACCTTTGTCATTTGCCTAGACCTCAAGCCTGGGGAATACCTCCTTGGTGACACTCTTAGCACTGTTCTTGGCTAGCCCCTCCACTCACACTAGTGGGGTTCAACTGGACAGTGATCAAAGGTAGTGCCATCCACTGTCATCTTGATGACAACAATTTTTTACTCCCATCTTCCCTCAGTGCCCAGTAGAAGGGGCCAGCACCCTTAATGTGATGTTGAGGTGGTCATGTCATATTCCTGATCAACTCAAGCTTCCTGGCCTGTCACAGTAGCTGCTGTGCAGCTGAGAATCCACCTCTCCCCTCCCTGACCTGGGAAGCACTGCCATCAGCAGCATTGTACTCCAGCCATGGCCGCCTGACCAAATGTTCCAAGTCCACTCCAAAAACTGAGTCATGAACATAGCAGAGCTCTTGGCCAGTAGGCAACTGTTGAGTATAACAGTCTTAAATATAATTTTTGAAATCCTCACATAAACATTCCAGTTACTCTTTGTATGGGACAGGCACTCTCTTTTTTCCATTATGTTTTTCTTCCTGAAGTCTGCCCAAGCATGCACATTGGTCCAGTTCCTGCCCCCTCTCGCTCAGCCATCTGCTTCTATCTTGCCGCGTCATCTCTTGTCTCCCATGGATTGTCCCCCAAGTGGAGCCAGGTGGGGAGGAGGGCAATCCTCCCCCCACATGGAGAACCATATCCAGTTCTTGTTCCCAAGACATGTGGCAGTGCAGAGTGGATAGCAGGCAGTTGAGATATCACAATGTCTGGGCCAACCTCTATTTCTGTTTTTCTCCTTTCCTGAACCTACGGCAACATGGAGGACACTTGTGTATGAAGGCTTGCATGTGCTCTGGAACTGCAGGACCATCCACCATCCATGAATTATGTCTGCCTCCCTGAGCTAGGTGCTACCACTAGACCTCCACCTGGTGGCAGCCAAAAGCAGGGATAAGTTAGCACCCCAGTCCAGGAGAGGAGAGCTGCCAGGTGGCTGCTCAACCCTTTCCCAGCTCTCCCTCCCCCCCAGCAGCTTGAGCTCAGGTCACTAGCACAGTGAGAGGTAAGCTCCATGCAGTATCTCACCCTCTGCACCACTGGGTCCATGCTCACAGGCACTCTCTTAAACAGCAGCTGCTTACCAAGGGTGCATATCTTAAAGAATGAAGATTTGGGGCATTTAGATGCCTCTGCAATCATTCAGTTTGCTTTTATTTATTTACTTACTTTTCCATCTTTGTATTTGTATTTTGTCAATTGCTGGTGAAAAAAATAGTCTAATGAAGTCCCTGTGTGATGATATCATAAAATCCTTACTAGCTAGGCTGCCAGTGTATTCAATGGGAAACTACAAATCTGTTTTCAGATTTTTATGGAGAAATAACACTTCCTGCAACCAAAATATTATATATTTAATAGAAATATGTGATGTTTGATAACATGTGATATTTAGTTATAATTTAACAGGTGACATTTTCTTCATAACCAGATTTTACTTGGAAAGAAGTAAAGAGAAGCTAATTATTTTCCTCCAGCAGGTTTCTGGCACGCACTAACCCTTTTAGAGGGATGCAACAAAAGTTCAGCTGAAGCTCAAAATGGTTTCATCAAAACATTTTAATATCACTCCAAGTAAAGAGACAATCCTATTTCAAAGGCCTTTGAAAAAGGACATATCCAGTCCAAAACATGTCAGGCGGGTTGTCTCTTCACTTGGAGTGATATTAAAATATTTTGATGAAACCATATTGAGCTTCAGCTGAACATTTGTTGTATCCCTCTAAAAGGGTTAGCACATGCCAGAAACCTGTTGGAGGAAGATTTGGTGAGTTTCTAGAGCATCACACATCTAGTGCACACTCATTGTGGTTCAAAAAAACAAAAACAAAA
Organism: Neoceratodus forsteri; assembly: GCA_016271365.2. Taxonomy (NCBI): domain Eukaryota; kingdom Metazoa; phylum Chordata; order Ceratodontiformes; family Ceratodontidae; genus Neoceratodus; species Neoceratodus forsteri. The sequence continues at coordinate 1,255,290,906 of CM057449.1, read as the reverse complement.
GAAGCTAATTATTGTATTCAAAAATATAACACCATACAGATGGAACACTATAGTGCAAACATATATAAGGCAATGTTTGTTGATGAAATAAGTGCCAATTTTATTTGAAAAATATAGAAAAATATATTTAGTTTCTCATTGAACTACACTGGGCTCTGGGCCAGATTGACCTGTCACTAGGTGGAGTGCAGCAGTCATTACTGCCCTACACACCATAGACATTGCTATGTCCCTCACACTACCAGCCGTCTGTTACTGTAGCATCTGCTATGCACTGTAGCAGGAACTACAATTTGACTATCGCATGCAGCACCACCACCTGTGCAGCACCACCACCAGTGCCTGTGCTGTACAGTCCTCTGGGGTACAATAGTCTATGCAACTGTGTACAAATGTAGCCTGCAGCTACCACAATGCTCTTCCAGACTGACCTACAGGTAGAGCTATAAGCAGACTCAGCCTGCCCCTATACTTCCAGACTGACCTACAGGTGGAGCTGTGAGACCATGCAATAGCACTGCACAATCTACATGCAAGTCAGGCCATAATGAGATGCTAATATAAATGTTTGCTCACCAACTGCCTAAGTGGGCTAATTTGTATGTCACTTTTGAATATAGCAAATGTTTGCCCCAGGCAAATGTCCTAGCACCGGGCAAATGTGTTAGCCCTGCGCAAACGCTACACAAATGAATTTGCACCACAGAAACCTGTCTGAACCATAACACAGTTCTGGTTTATTTGGCCTGCACTGTTGTTTTGTTGTTTGCAGCTTTAGTGCATCCACTTCTTTGCTAGCACACACATTGGCCACGTAGTTGACCTTTACCTTCCTCCACGTCTGTGTGCACTGGGCTGCTGTTTTGATTTGCACTTCCCAGATGCTATATTCAGAGCTGTCTTATTTGCTGGGCTATTATTACACTGCACTCCCAGCCCTGTTTGCATGGCCTCATTTGCACGCTATATTCAGCTGCTTTAGCCCTGGGGGTATTCCTTTGAATATAGCATGCAAATGTTTCCAGGCCAGTTTAGCACACAGTGCAGAGCTAATTTGGCCCCGGGCTACATTTTGAATATCTGGCCCCACATGTTATCAAAAATCACATATTTCTATTAAATACATAATATTTTGGTGGCAGGAAGTGTTATTTCTCCATAAAAATCTGAAAACAGATTTGTAGTTTCCCATTGAAATACACTGGCAGCCTTACTAGTAAGGATTTTATAACATCATCACACAGAGACTCCGCTGGACTTTTTTTTCACTAGCAATTAGCAAAATACAAATACAAAGATGGAAATGTAAGTAAACAAACAAATAAAAGCAAACAGAATGATTGCAGAGGCATCTAAAGGCCCCAGACCTTCATTCTTTAAGATATGTACCCTTACTAAGTACCTGCTCTTTAAGGAGAGAAAAAGGCAGAGATGGAGCTGAAGGGAAATGTAGCAACATCTTTGACCCAAGTCTCAAGTGTTTAGCCCTGAACAGATTACATCTGTTTGGTCAAACTGCACAGACGAACTGACTTCAGCAGCTGAACTGGCCCGTATCATTTCCGATACATCATTTAAAGAGATGTTGTGTGACAGCATACAACAGCCTCAACAGGTGAGCTATTACAAAGGTAGGTATGCAGAGACCAGCGATAAAAAGTTGTTGCACTGGCTCATTAGTAAGAGTCCTACTGGTAGCAGCATAACAGAGTTCAAAGACATTCCATCAAACATGCCTATCACACCCAACAATGACTCCTATGACATCATCAAATATTGTCACAGTGGAACAGGCTTTTTTCTGAAATATTATTTGGTGGAACCTTGACTTTCTTATTTAAGTAAAAAGATGTATTTTTTTTCTATGGTGGAGGAAGGATATTAGTAAATGTCTTCAATGTTTGGTGAATAGCATAGTGCATGTGTATACTTGTAAAGCTTTGGCCTTTCTCTATTCCCACTCTTGGTAGATAAGCTGAGTAGTGTGTAGAAAATAAAAGGACCAGCACCAAGTTTGAGCAGAGTGCTGGAGGAGGAGGAGGCTCTTGATGATCCAAGAGGTATGATTAACAAACTGTATGATAAGTTCATGGTTTGATGGCCTGGTAAGGAATGTGACAACATGATTTATGTGAACAAGGAATTCTGAAAGGATTGGTGTATGTGGAAGAGGAATGCTTTTGCCTACCGTGTCATATGTGGCTTGGTGGCTGGAGTTAGTGAGGCCCACTTGGTGTTGTCCTGCTAGTGAAAGTTATGACTTCAATGGATGAAAGAGGCAGGAACATGACTGAAGCTACTAAGGATGGAGCAATGAAAGGTCAGCAGTTAAAACTGAGATAATGAATCAATTCCTTTGATTGGCATAGCCCAGAATATGAAAACAATGTAGTGTAACACTAAGATGAAGAAACCAAGTCAGCCTCAGATGATTCGCGCAATTAAATGGGTTGAAACCTCCCTCATTGAAATTTCCAATACTGGCTGACTGACACAAAAATAAAGACTGGTGAACATTATGAGTTTAATGGATGATGGAGGAAACATGACTGACACTACTGTAGGATGGAGGCAATGAAAGGTCTTGAGTTGGGATTGACATAATCAATCAGCTGCTTCATTTGGCATATCTTGGAATAAGAAAACAATGTAGTGTTACACTAAAATGGAGAAACCAAGTTGGCCTCAGATGATCTGTATATTCAAATGGGATGAAAGACCTCCCTTGTTAAAATGTCCATTATGGGTTGACTGAAAGGAATATACAGAATGGCTGGAGGGATCTATAATGCTCCCATACGGAAGTCGCATTTTGTATTAGGTAGTCCTATGAAAAGAAGGTAATGGCAATCTTACAGAAATGGGAACAGCAATTCAGGACTGCTTGAAAATGGCAGCATCATTATGCAGTGGAGGTTCATTGATGTACTTCAGTGTGTAGACGGGAGAAGGGTCTTTGTAGTGGATGGACAGACGCTTCAGTAAGATTAAATAGGCCCAGCTAGCTAGATCAGACTTAGAGCAGTTGGGACTGAAAGTAATGGTGCAGTTCAGGAATCAATGCTGTTTGAGTCAGGAGGTAGGAATTGAATGATCAACCTTGAGGAATTATATGGATTGCACAGAAGAGGTATTGTAGGAAGAAAAAAAAGTTCTCATTTCTGGCAAGAGGCTCTGGTTGCTCTACCTGTGATGGTAATGGGAGGTAGCCTGGCTGTCATACATTCTGTGTTCAGTGTCATGCCAAGGAATTCGAGGAATGTCACTGGACAAGAGAGTTTCTTTTTGAGCAGTGAACCTGATAGCTCTAGGAACAACTGAAAAAGAGCCGGAATGCAGCTACAAAGAGAATCCGTCTGACCCAATTCAATTCAAGTCAATTCCATTGAACAGAGATTGGATAACGGATAAATAACTGCTGGACAGCAGCAAACAGGAAAGGCCCAAAAAGCACTGTGGAGCATATGGCGAAGAGTCAAGGGCTGATGCAAAGGCCAGACAAACAGTACAGCAATAGTTGTCCATCCCAAATGTATCACAGAGCTGCTAAAGATGAAGGGCTGGGAAAGTAACAGAATGCATGACTGAGCAGCTTGACAGCCAGGAGCCAGGGCTGGAGCAGGTGATGAGAGCCAGAGTGTAATGAATAGGAGCATAGGATGGAGAAATTTGTGAAAGAATGCTGAAGAACTGATGCTTATGCTGACTGAGGACTGAGAAGCATAGAAATTGAAGAGGAGGCATTTCATGCCAGAAAACCATCTGATGGCAACACACATGTAAGTAAATGAGGAGGGAATGTCTGAGATGAAACTTGATGCAGGTGGACGGTACCCCTATGTTCGGTACCCCTATGTTCTGTGCAAAGCTGAGAGATGATAGCAGGATCTTGTACCACAGAATTCAGAACAGGATGTCATAGAGAATGGAAAACTGGAGCACCAAATGGTAGAAGAGCACCTGGGGACCAGAAGTGGTGAGAGCATGGCTGTGAGACCGCTGGACAGCTGAAGCTGAAGGGGCAAATGTTGATGAGGGCATATCTAGGTAGCGAAGTTTGATACCCACCCATGGGATGACAAGGAGGAAATTGAAGAGGAGAGGTGAGCTATGATGTCAGGAACTGGAGTCTAAGGACCAAGTTTCAATGGAGGCACATTGATTTGGACCAGGACACAAAACAGGAGAAGTCATAGAGGTTGTGGAGGAGTGATGATAGAACCCCAGCTCAGGTAGATGGGAAGGCTCACCAGCACACAAATATCTCATAGTTAGAAGTCAGGAACAGAGACCAGTGGACAGCCAGTATAGCCTGGAATGCAGTACAAACTGGAATAGGAAGAAACAGTCTCCCATTTCTGGTAGACGGCACTACCACCTTCACAAAATTACCTCAGAAGGTATGAGTTAGAGATGGAGGCTGTTGGACGGTTGGAATAAATGACTGATATGATTGACTGACATGACTGACTGATATGATTGACTGAGAGTACTGACTGATATGATTGACTGACACTAATGATAGATAAGATTGGCTGAGATGATTGACTGATTTGACTGACTGAGATGAATGACTGATATGACTGACTGATTGAAACGGACTCCTATCCCTGGAGGACCAGGCAAATCCACCTTCACTTGATGCCTCACAAGGCAGAGTTACGGATGGAGGCCATTGGACTACTGATAGGAATGACAGATATGACTGACTGATATGTACTCCCTTCCCCCATAGACCAAGCAAGCCCACCTTCACTCCATACCTCACAAGGTAGAGTTAGGGATGGAGGCTGGGAGACTGCTGGTATAGGCTGAGCGAGGAGAGAGCAGCCGAGCTGCTGTAGTAGAATATAAGCAAGAAGGAGTTATTAAGCAGGAGGAAAAGTGGGGAGCATGGAAAGGAGGACGGAGAACAGCAAGGAAGTGGTCAAGATATATACTGTGAGGCAAAGCATGAGGAAGCAAACAGAAGCCACAGCACATTGAAGCAGTAGGAGAACAAAAGTAGGATGGATTGAGGGAGAAGAACAATGCCATATGGCCTGGTTTGAGTGGACAGAAAAATAAATAAATAAATGTGCAGCAGAAAGCAGTGAATGAATGAATCAGTAAATATAAATTGCAAAGCAGTACTAAATCAGGTTCTTTGCAAAAGTAGGACTGAGCAAATAAATAAGAACTCAGGTAGCATTAGCTGAAGGAGTGGAGCTAAGCGGTGGCATGTTAGTGAACATACTACTGGTAGGAATAATGTTGTTTGCATGAACAGTTTAGAAAGAACCATTACTGAATACAAGGGATATGCACATGAAGACAGACTGAAAAAATGCCATATTGAGACATCTTTGAGAGCAGGAAAGTGCACAGAGCACATAGGCATTATCGTTCATGGAGCACAAGTCAGCTGAGCGAGTGCAGTGAAAGCATATGCAGGAGTCTTTCAGGAGCAGTTGTTGGCAGGGTGCAGTGGGGGTGCTTACAACCAAGAAGCATTGTACAGGGTAGCAGTGACTCTGTGTGATAGAATCTGCCCAAAAAGTAGCAATGAAGCGGAGCACTGGACTGAGGTGTGGGGAACCAAAAAAATAAAACAGAAGGTAGAAGCAGGGAGGGAAGGGAAAAGCACAAAAACAAAACAAAATGGAGAAGGGCACACTGTGGGGAGCAGACTAGAGGACATGGGGAATGGAACAAGGGAAAACAGAGAAAAGTGAATGGAGGAACCGGGGGGAGGGGGTGGTGAGACAATGAAGGCACAGGAGTGAAATGAGAACCAAGAGCAGGCAAGGAGAGAAACAGCATCAATAGCAAAGAAAGGAGGCTCAGCTACATGAGCCATGCAGGACTGCAGAGTGCTTGGAAGAATGCTACTTGTGGGCTGCTGGGAGAAACTGGATTTTTTAGGGGATGTGGGAGGGGCTATTCTCCCACATTGAACCACAGGCCCCTGTGCAACTTTCCTGCTCTTAACATCTCAATAATCTTTATAATCTTGTCTGCTGTTTAAATCTCATTGTGGGTCTTGTGGTAACAACATTCTCTTTCCTCTCTTGAAATGTAAAGTGCTTTGGGGTACAGTTTATACTGTATGAAAGGCGATGTTTAAAACCAAAATCCCTTTGATCTTTTTAATGCTATCAGATAAATCATGGAGGTTGAAGCTGGATGGAAACATGAAGAGCTGTAGAACAATATGTATAAACAAATGCATTTGTTACATAGACACTGATGTCAGAAAATGACTAAAGGTCCATCCAGCCTACCTGAGTTCCCTGTTTAGCTTTGGGACCTACTGTCCCTCGGGGGTCCTAGCCCTCCTCATCTTCCACCCCATTCTCCTCACCGATTCTGATGCCCCTAGCAACCAGAACACCTTTCATTTTGCCCTAGCCATGCTTGAAATAACTAATGGTTTCCAAACCCACCACTTCAAGTGACAGTTTGTTCCTAAGTTCCACCTCCCTTTCATAAAATAGTACTTCCTCACATCCCCCTTGAACCTGCCTCTTGTTAGTTTCCACACATGACAATGTGATCAGGAGCTAGTGTACAACTAAAATAGTTCTCCACATGTTCATGCTGTAGATTCCTTTTTGGAATTTGAAGGTCTCTATCACATCTCCCTACTCCCTTCTGGTCTCCACAAGTACAAGTTCTGTGCCTTAAGGCGCTTCTCTTAGAACATGCCCTGCTGGCCCTAAATGATTTTTATTACCCTGTACTGTACCATCTCCAGCCTATCTCTACCCTTTCTGAGGTAAGAGCTCCAGAACTGGGGTCAGTACTCCAGGTGCAGCCTCATCAAGGATCTATACTGAGAAAATATTACCTCTAGTTCTGCTATTGATACCCTTCCCGATACACCTAAGCATCCTATTTGTCTTGCTGTAAGCCTTCTTACATGCTGACTTGATTGCTTTAGGGAGTCACTGATAATTCCATGGTCTTGTTTCTTAGCTATAGTACTAAGTCTTACTCCTACCAGCCAGTACTCAGTCCTGATGTTCTTGTTCCTTAGGTGCATTTCCTTGCACTTTTTGGTATTGAATTTCAACTCCCAAATCCTTTGCCACCCCTCTAGCTTTTGCAAGTCCCTCTGCATTTCCTTTATTCCCTCATCGCAGTCCACCCTCTTACAGAGCTTAGTGTCCTTTGAGAAGAGACACAGCCTGCCCCAGATTCCCCCACAAATGCTGCTAATAAATATTGTATGTTGACGAAGACTGGACCTGGGACAAATCCCTGTGGAACCCCGCTCATGACCTCCTTCTCTTCTGATTTAACCCTGTTGAAAACCCTCTGCTATCTCCCCTTAAGCCAGTTGCCTACACAGTTTACTATGACCTGACACAGATCTTCATCTTCTTCAACAAGAATCTGTGAGGAACTGAATTGAAAGTCTTGCTGAAACTGAATTAGAGCAAATCCATAGTGTGGCCCCTATCCAATTCCCTTGTGACCCAAAGAAAACTATCAGTTTAGTCTGACAAGACCTCTCTGCCATGAGTCTGTGCTGTTTACTATCCTGGAGACCATTGCCCTCCAAGTAGTCAATGAGGTCCTCTTTGACCGGTGACTCCATTAGTTTCCCTACAACAGAGGTAAGACTGACAATTCTTTAGTTCCCTGCTTGTTCCGAGCCCCCCCCATGGAATTGAACTACCTGTATGTCCGCCACTCTCCAGTCCTTCAGAACTACCCCTGTCCTTAGAGAGCTGTTGAATTGATCTACCAGGGGTTCAAACAGTTCCACTACCAATTCCAAGAGTATCCTCGGATGCAACCCATCTGGCCCTGGGGTCTTCTCTATCTTTAGGGCTGCCAGTCCTTTCAGTAGCCTTTCACTAGTAAATGTTGGCTATCTCCTGTTCGGGACCCCTTAGTTGCCACTTTGATGCCACTGACTGGCAAGGGCCCACTGTCCTCCTTAGTGAAAACTGAACAAAAGGAATAGTTAAGGATGGCATCCTTTTGCCCATATGCCTCATTCACACTGTCCCCCTTGGTTAGCCTTATAATTCCCCTCCTTTCTTCCTTTTTTCACTAATATAATTGAAGAACTGTTTTTCTTTGCTCTTGACCCCCTCTGCAATACGTAGCTCTGTATCTGCTTTTGCCTCCCTAACTGCCCTTTTTGCCTCCCTATTTTTCATTACTTTTCTCCCCTTTATACTCCCCCTGCTTTTCCTAAATCTCTAGAAGGTCTCATTCTTGGCCATCACTGCATCCCTGACCCTGCTGAGAACCATAGCAGTCTCTTGAATCTGTTCTTTTTGGTTACTGTTCTCATGCATATCTCAGATGTCTAAAGAATTGCCCCTTAAGTGCCCCCATCTCTCTTCCACACCATCTCTATTGTCCACCCTTAAAAACTCATCCCTGAGCAGCTCCCTCTGCCATTCATGCCTGCCTTCTAAAATCAAGGACTTCAGCTCTCAAATGTGGTTTACCAGACTTGAGGGCCAGTTTGAACTTTTATCATCCAGTACTGCATCCTGGGGTTCTCTAGCAGCTCCCCTACTCCCACAGCTCCTACCACCTCTGAGCTGGTGAGTACCACATTGAGATTTACAGTCTGCCTGGTGGGTTTCTAACCATCTGAACCAGCAGGCCATCTTGGAACATGTCCCACAAGGCCTGACGTTCTGGTACTCTTGGCCACTGGAACTTGCCAATCAATGCCCAGTAGGTTCAAATCACCCACCACCACTACTTCTCCCTTAGTTACCCCTCTTTACAGTTCTTTCCTGCGCTGTCTGTCCCTCTCCTTTCCTTGACCCAGCAGTCCATTGATCACCCCCAAGTGCAGTTTGTAGCCTGAGGCAGCCGTGAGTTGCACCCTCAATGGCTCAGTCTCCCCATTACTATTCCTGATGCACCCATCTTCTCCCACCTTGATGCCATCCTCGACAAAAGGTGCTACTCCACCCCAACATGTTCTTCTCTCCCTCCTGAATGCTGAATACCTAGGGACTGTCAGTTTCCAGTGGTTGTTTTCTGATGCCCATGTTTCTGTTATGGCCACAAGACCCACATCAGTGTCTGCCATCAGTACCTGGAGTTAGCTGATTTTTGTTACATAGGCTCCTGGCATTAAGCCTATTCCCGTCCATCTGACTCCTGATACTACTTTGCAACTACCCTTGTGTTTCCCATGCCCTCACATCCCCATGCTTTTCTTATTGCTTGCACCTTTGTGTTTATTCTTTTCAAAGTCCCTTCACATAGGCTAATATGGACCACAGCTCTCTTTGTACCCACTGTGCCACTATAAGCCCCCTGATGTGGGGGAGTACTAGTTATGATCCCCTTTCTCTCACGTGCCATCATGGTTACCCTACACTCAGTCTCCACCCCCCCACAGCCAGTTTAAATGATCACTATAGATGTCAAACTTCTGCCCCAGTGTCCAGTCCCCCTCTCTCATAAGTTGAAGTATGTCACACTTCTGTCTCAGAAGTCCCCCCCAGTCCCCATGAAGTGGTACCCCCTATCTTTACACCATCCCTTAAGTCATCCATTAAACTTCTGTATTCCTTCCCTCTGTATCCTATCCTGCTTCTCCTCCCTACCCCACATAGGCAGAACTTTGGAAAAGGCCAGCAAGGCTGAGTGTGCTGCAAATCTGTCCACCAGTTTATGGAAGTTCTGCTTCACTATCTCCACTGACTGGTTCACCAGATCACTGGTACCCAGGTGTAGCAGCACTCCTAGCTCCCCCTGCTCACTTTCCACTATTCTTCCTGTCTATATCCCAGATGGCTGATGCCCTAGGAAGGCACAAGATAATCCCCTTCCTGTTTAATCCCCCCCTCCACCACCCTCTCTGCCCCTTAATCATTGAGTCCCTGACCATTAAGAATCTTTTGGTGGTAAGCCGGCCCATTAGCCCTGAGGGCTGAGGCACTGGTTGCTGCACCTCATGCCATGCTGGTGACCCGCTTTCAGGAACAAGTGCGGGTTGCCGGGGGTTGGCAGGGAAGGAGGTGGATTGAGCATCTGAGGGACTGCTCTCCATCTCTGGGGAGAGGGGGCACCTTCGGTAAGTGCACGTCTAGCCCCTGGCAGAGGCTGGTTGTTGGCACAGCACTGCCGACACAAGCAGGCAGGACTCTGGCAGATGCCTGATGGAGGCACGCACGGACGCGTGCATGTGCCTATCACTGGCGTCTTTGCACACCAGGGCTCTCACTGGGGGAGAAAACATGAAAGACCCTGGAGGGTGATCATGGCAGCTTGATGGCTGTCCACTGGTGCTCTGCTCCCTGAGGTAACATCCTGAGCCACATCCTGTTTGGGACAGGTTAGTAGGGGGCTTCCCATTGCCCCACCATGGGGGTTAAGCCATGTGGGCTGCAAGGGTGAGGGCCTGATGGGAGTGGAAGCCAGGGATGATGGCTGGACAAAGGAATGCCTACCAGGGCCAGGGAGGGGTAGAAAGTGAAAGCCAAAAAAAAAAAGACTCTCTTGGTAGACTTGCTCCCTTTGGGTGCCATCATATTGTCTTGCCCCCAGCAGAGTCAGGTGCTTGAACCTCCTCCAAGGGTGGAAAGTTATTTGTTGTCTGAATGGTTGGAGGGGTTGGACAACCTCCTTGTGACTAATCATGCTTCTCCTCCCTGTCATCCTCTCCATCACTCTCCACCACCCCCACCCGGACCAATGAGTCTCTGGGTGAGTGGTGGTGTGGGGGGTATGCTCTGACTGAGCTGATAATGCAGCTGAGATATTTCTATCCTTGCTGCCACAGCTGAGCCTGGAGCTCTGCCAAGGTCCTGCAGATGGGGCAATGCTTCCTTCTCCAGAACATATCCCTAGGGAAGAGCACCCCACAGCTGACAGTTAGTATTTGAGTGGAAGTGATCATAGTTTGGCCCCAACATAGTGGCTAGACAATCCTTTCCGCTTTCTGATTGCTCAGTCACACCCTCACACTCAGGCATGTAAGGATGTGTGGCCAGGGTGAGAATGGAGGCCAACCCCATTGAGGTCAATGGGGCTCTAATTCAAGTGCAATTTAATATATAATAACAGTCAGTTGGAGATTAATGAAGGCTACTCCTTGACTTACAAGTGCCTGAGTGTGAGTGTGTGACAGAGCAATTGGGAAGTGGAAGGGGTCAGCTGATCACCTTGTTGGGGCCAAACAACAATACATTCCATTCAAATACTGACTATAGATAAAATGTTAAACATTCAGGGAATTACTTTTGTCATAATAAGATGCAGTACCACTTAAAGAGTGGCTGCTTTTCTAAAAGTTGTTAAATCACTTTAAGAAGAAACAGAAGCAAGATTTCCAGCACTGGTCTACTGTGACTAGGGAATATGCAATAGCCTGACTTAAACTATGCCATTTGTCTTCATGAGTGAGGAGCAAGAATATTTGGGCTATGAAAGTTCTGTCCCCTCTTAAATATACCGTAAAGGACATATACTGAATTAGGTCATTCCATATCCAGTTTAGACAACACATTTTCAAATATAAACCTTTCAAATCATGTTTTATGTAGATGTTCTTGTTTATATTGACCTCACTGCTCAGGTTTGATTTTCACATGGCTCTAAAGGGATGTCATCAAACAATGTTTCAGCTACTCTCTAATTGGTTAAGTACAGCATTATGATATATCTAACCTTTACTATTTTATTTGTGACTTATATATAGAGGCATAGATGGTTATGGACAGAAAAAGACTTGTGGTCCATCAAGACTGCTCAGTTCCTACCAAGCACCTCACCTGTCTTGCACTGGCTTGGACTTTAGTGGATCAATCATCCCACAGTTCTGCTTGAAATAACCCTGTCTCCCATTTGCTCCAACCCCCTCACCCATCAACCTCACCAGTCCCATGAGTCTATCCCAACCTCTCTGAAAGCTTGTCATTGTGTTAACATTTACCAGTTCCACTGGCAGATGGTTCCACTTTTCCACAACCCCCTCCATGAAAAAATATTTCCTCACAACCCTTCTAAACTCCCCCTTACCAGCTTATAGTTGTGGTTCCTTTTGATGGGCCTCTTGCTATGCTTAAACAATTGGTTGCTGTCCTCTCTGTTTATACCCTTTAGGTACTTGAAGGTCTTTATCGTGTCATTGCACTTTGGTTTCCCACTGGGTGTGCCTTTCCAGTTATACATTGCTGTGACACCAGTTGCACTGAGGGCCAAAGTTTCTTTTTAAGCACATGTGTTTTTCATCTTTAACAAAAAAAACATGTTTTGAGCATATGGCATAATATTCCTCAGCTTGCCACATAGTGTGCCTCTCCAGTTATGTACTGCTACAACACTAGATGCCCGAAGGGCCAGTTACAGTTGAAATTTGTGTGTATTTGTATCCATTATCAAAAAAATATTTATCTTTGTAGCAGCATAAAATGATTCAGCCTGCCAATTAGCTTCCTCCCAACAATAAGACAACATGAGTACTAGGAACAAAGGCAGGTCACCCTCTTGCCCTCAGTTCTCTGATGATCCTGTACCAAGTGCCAAAAAAAAAAATACAGCAAATGATTTATGGAGGACAAATCAACTGAACCAGCAATGCCAGTAGGGACAATGTCAAAGCCATCCTAATTGGTAAAATGTAGCAAGTCTTTTTGGATTATAAAGCCCAAACGCTTCGGCCTCTTGAAACACTTAGGACTGCCAGCGAGATCAGGTGCGAGTGCCACATCATAATCATTATCATCCTCATCCTCATCCTCCTCATCATCACGTTGAGATCATCACATTGAGAGATTAGAAGTCTTGTACCTACTCCAGTGCAGTACCAAACTGCAACTTTAAGTTCATTATAACAGCTTCTATCTCAGGCTCAATAAGCCCCCTCTTCTCCAGTTCTTCCACATACAGATATGGCAGAGGTTGAGCTCAAACCTCTGTCTCATTGTGAAGCCCATTCTGCTCATCCTGAGAATGATATTAGTATAGACTTGTCTGAAAATGATGTTGCCTCCCAAGTGTCTGACAGAGGCTATATACCTATTGAGTTTGACCCGGATCATGATGATGATGGTGCAGATAAATATCTTCTGATGATGTGGTAGTTCTAGTGTCAAATGAAAAAACTGCCACAACAATCGTACACAGTTCTGATTCCTTGCCCATGGTCACTGCTACCATTATAGACCCCGGGCAAACTATTATTACTTCCACAGGTACCCTTCTATTGTCTTCCCCTGCCATCAGGCCCCTGGCTTCTGCTACCAACAATACCACCATTACAACTTCAGTTCCTGTACCTGCTGCACCTCTATTAAGATTCAGAGCATAGTATAGTTCTTGCCTGGCTTTAAAACAAAACAAAAAAATACCACTAGGGTGTGGAATCATTTCATGTGACAGAAAGATGTGGGGATGGAATAATTGTGTCACACACACTTTATGTTGTTGTCTACCTATCTTTTGGAATAAATTTCATCAGACAACAATAATTTTGGAATTTATTCATTTGTTGTTTTCCAACCAGTGTTCAGCGAGTGCAGGACTTTCTTTCTGTCTCATGAGTTGATACTGGGGGCAGCAAATCCTTTGTTCTGCACTGGGCCTTGTACCAAAGAGTGTAAACCTCTGCACCTGTCTGGATGTGGTATCATTTCCACTGATGGATGAAAAGCATTATGTGTACACTGCAAAACAAGCATTAGTAGGGAGAAGAAAGTCAGTGGCATGAAAACCACTGCCATAAGGTAATTTCACAACTGGGTGAGCACCATAATACAAAGATCTTATTCGGACCACGTTTTTCTGCATCACATGAGCAGTGAAGCTTTCTGCCCAGTGCATGCCTGCTTCAGGAGACATAAATGGCAGTTCCACTCCACAGCCCTGGGATGGGCCCTATAATTAACAGCTCGGTAGATCTATTATCTGTCACAGCTATGCTAACTGAGATCCTACAAGACACAACAGAACCAAACACTACCACACATCAGACCAATAAGGATTTCAATGCCCTGGCTACCCATGTAACAGCTATTGAAAACTCCTTAAAAATACAAAAGGACACTACTGACTTTCAGCAAATGGCTCTTAAGGATGATGACCAGAAAATACAGTTTTTGTTGGCCAAGGTGGACAACTTAGAAAATAAAGCCAGGAGAAACAACATCCGAATGGTGGGCATCCTGGAGGGTTCAAATGCCACAATGTGGCAGCCTTCTTGCATGCTGTCATCCCTACAAATTCTACAGACACCCGATTGCCCACCTCTTGAGATCAAGAGAGCTCACCACTCCCTTACGCCTAGACCCAGAGCTGAGGAGCGCCCACGGCCTATTCTTTGTAAATCACTCAGATTCCCAGTGAAGGAAACGATCCTTAAAATCCCTCAAGAAAGAGGGCACTTAAGTTGGGAGGGTCACCCAATACAGATCCTGTCAAGAAGAAGAAGGACATTTGTAGGGGTCTGGCAGCATTTTTTCCAGCAGAACATCCCAACCTCCATACATTATCCTGCAGTGTTATAGATCCAGGCTAACGGGATTTTTATTACCTTTCAGTCTCCCTTAGAAGTGAAGCATTATTTCCATACAGCCAGATTTGAAAATGCTGTGCCACCTCAGCCCCAGCTGAAATTAAATGGCAGTGAGGCCCTGCCTATGGATCTTACAGCCTCAAATCTAAGAAACTCACCCAGCTCTTATCCACCTAACACTGATGCCAAAGATGCTGAACAGTGGCACCAGTAAACAAGAGGCTGCTAGAAGAAACGAAGCAAAACCACTGGCAACCAGAGAGCCCTGCCACCCAGAAGCTGCTCAAAAAGTCACCAGTGGCTAGCAGCAACATCAGATGCCAGCAGCAAGTCCCTGATTACAACTCCCATGGAGACCTTCAACAGATATGAAGCACTGAAGGACATGACACCTGATGCTTTGCCTCTTGTTGCGGACCCACCTCACCCCAGCAACTCGTCTGACTCACCTTTGATCTGTCCTGCAGACTGATCCTCCATGTGTGCTGACTGGGCTGAATGTTTTGAAGCCCAAGAAGGTGAAGCTGCTACCTCAGGCCATGCACATCAGTCTCCTCAGCGATGCGACAGAATGGACTCCACACTTTCACTAGAGCCCTGAAGAGGTCCTTGGTTTGTTTGGTTTGAAGGGTGGGGGTACGGTCAGGTAAGCCTTGACTATGTGATAATGTCTTCTTGACTGCCTTCTTCATGGTAAGAGGAGGTTGTGGTTTGATGTCCCCCCCCCGTGAAGTTACTGCTAGGCATGTATCCATCTCCTTGAGGATATGTCAGCTACTTCAGGACTGTACTACTGTCGATCAAATGAGTGGATGACTTCACTTAAATTGTTTATAAAGTTTGAAGTTAATTTCCATGTTCTCAGCTGTTAGTTATGGGTAATTTTGTTCTGCATTTAAATGTAATCATGCTCTTGCTAGTCTTTGCCTAAATGGATCCCTGATGGTTCCACCGTTGCCTTACCATAGATAATGGGGTTCATCCACAGCTGATACATGCAGGTAGCATGTAGTAAGGTTTTTAGGCATTACGGGAGGCAGCACTATTGGGCATCATCATCACCGATGACCCAAAATCATCCAAGCAGACCTCTAAAGCAGTAGGTAAGGCTAGGGGGATGTTAGGGTGTATTAGTAGGGGTATCACAAGTCGTAAGAGGGAGGTAATAATCCCTCTCTACAAGACACTGGTTAGGCCCCATCTGGAGTACTGCGTGCAGTACTGGAGGCCACACCTTCACAAGGACATTAACCAGATTGAGGCAGTCCAGAGAAGGGCAACCAAAATGTTGCAGGGACTGCATCAGAAGACATATGAGGACAGAATAAAGGAGCTCAATATGTATACCCTTGAGCAAAGGAGGGAGAGAGGTGATATGATCGAAACATTCAAACACCTTAAGGGCATTAACAAGGTGAAAGAGTCTAACATGTTTAAATATAAGAAAAAAAGCAGGACGAGAGGACACAGCATGAGACTAGAGGGAGGCTGATTAAGGGGGAATGTGAGGAAATTCTTTTTCACAGAAAGGGTGGTGGATGCATGGAACGGCCTACCTCAGGAAGTGGTGGCTATGAATACAGTGCAGAGCTTCAAACAGGAATGGGATAGGCATAAGGGAGGAATACAGATGAGTATGAATAGATAGGCCACTGACAGAGCAAAGGCCGATGGCACATTTATAAGGTAGAAAAATAAATGGGCAGACTGGATGGGCCTTGCGGTCCTTATCTGCTGTCAACTTCTATGTTTCTATGTTTCTATGAATGATGTTACTGGCCCCTCCTAACTACTGAGTCCATACTTTACATAGCCTATCCATCCTGAAATGCTTTTGTGGCCAGTGCTGTACAACAAGGTACTGGTAGTACAGTGACAGCCTGACTCTGCAAAGGTATGCAGTGTGGGATTGGTGATCAGTCCGGAAAACCAGCCCCCGCTGCCACACGCATTCCCTGCAACATGCTGTAGCTCAGAAGGCAGTCTTTGATACCATGTCTCCTGATGTAAACCCCTTCTCTGATCTCAATGAGCAGTATGGAAGGATGAATTCTTTCTGCCCTCTGTGGGACTGCTTCTATCCAGCATGCGTAGCAGCGCAGGCAGTACAGCAAGCCTCAGACAGGAACAGTGGGCTTTTACGTCCTTATGATGTTAAATCTGCCACTCTATGGTTGGGGACTGTGCATTGCTGAAGCACGGTATGAGAGGGGCCCTACATTTCTCTTCTGCTCATAGTGTATACTTTTAACCAAACCAGGGGACCTACCCAGTAAATAAATAAATATGCTGTGGCAACAACATGAAATAGGGCACTGTTCCCACTCCAGGTTTACAGGTATTAGCCCACTGCTGACTTTCTATTCAGCAACCCACTGCCTGGAGGCACCTGTGCAAACCTCTGGATGGATAAAAGCATTACCTTGAATAGTTCCATCAAGGACCCAGTGAGGTATTTTCTATGTATTAAAGTTGGAAAAAAAATTCTCTCCTACACTCAGTCTCCCTCTCAGCGGACTGCGCTCCCTAGCCTACACCTAGATGCTATGACTGCCAATACAGCTTTTTTTTACCAGGACAGACACACTAAGCTGAAAGCTTGTTTACAGGCGCGACCTGGGAATATAAGGAAGTTAAGTGACTTGCTCAGGGTCACACAGTATGCAAGTGGGGGCTGTGGGGTTGAAACCCAGTTCTCCAGATTTGAAGTGTTCTTTCTGTTAAGTGTGGTATTCCTCCCATAAGGGGCTATTCGGATTATTGAAGGTGGCAATGTTCACCTTCCTGTTGTGGGTGGTAGCCCTCTGTCCCACAGCAGACTAAGTTTAGGGCTTGTGCCCCTTTTCTTGTTAAACAATATGTGTTGCATGCCATTTGGCCACTGAAAGGTCTTACCTGTTGGGTATTTTCTATGTCACTTTGAAAGAACTGTTGGATTCAATATTAACAGGTTCAGGTTTAAACAAACATGAGTTTGAGATGTTAATGCCCCCTGAACAGGGCAATCATGTGTTTCAAATGGTAACTAATACACCCACAAAGAAGACTCGCATAGCTGCCTTGGCACAAGCCCACTCTGGCAGGAGGAACATCCATGAGGCATCTTGGGAGCCCCCTATTCAAGTCTGAATCTTAGTGATTATAGTTTTTAGTAATGTTTACATTTTCAACCAAGGCTAACCCTATCACCTTAATCTCGTGAAATGTGAGGGGGCTTACCTTCCCCATAAAGGAAAAAAAAAAAGCCTGTTGCATCTGAAGAAGCTTCACATGCAGGTGGCTTTCCTGCAGGAAACAAAACTTGTGCACAAGGAAGTTCAAAAACTCCAAAGGGAATGGGTAGGGTGTGAAACGCATAGTTCTTCAAAATCAGCCAACGTGACGGTCTCCATCTTGCTGCACAAAAACGTAAAATGGATCCCCATCACCCAGGAATGTGACTTGGATGAGAGGTGGGTACTTACTAAAATGAAAACTCCTACTGGTCCTATTTTCCTTGGGAAATTTATATGCACCAAGCACAGATGACCCTGCATTTTTTAACAGTGTATGTCAAGTACTTCTGCATATGTAATTTGACAACCTGGAGGTTCTGCTAGGGGAAAACGTTAACCTGGTACTAGACTACTGTCTTGACAGGTCTAATGGTAAACCAGAACCCCATGCCAAAGCCCTCAGGATCCTGCAGGACCTAATGACCCATGACCACCTGACAGACTTCTTGAGGCTGCACAACCCCACCTGTAGGGACTGCACATATTTTTTGAAGCCCTCCATATGGCCAGCAGAATTAACTTCTGGCTCTCCTCCCCCAGTATTACTGCAATGGTGTCTTCCATCTCCATTGAGCGAATATATATTTCAGACCATGACCCAGTAACCCTGACTTCCCTGATGGATCCCATTCCAGTCAGGTAAGTGCCCATCCTGGCAGTTAGACCCCGTTTTATATCAGGACAAAGAGTTCCAACAGTGGTTTAGAAAGGAAACCCCATTGTACTTTCAGGACAACCCTCCGGGGTCATCCACACCCACTCTAATTTGGGAAGTCTTTAAGGCCATGATCAGGGGACAAATTATAAGCTATGCAGCCCACAGAAAAAAATGCTGGATTATTGAGTCACAGAGATTGGAATCACTCCTCAAAGAAAAGGAGGACATCTATAAAAAAGACCCCAAAAGCCTACAAAATAAATCCCTAATCTATGAGATATCCTCTCTTAGGATACAACTGAATCAGCTGGATTGACTGAGCTGCACATCACCAGAACAAAACACAAATTATAGGCACAGGGGGATAAGGCAGGTAGACTCTTCTCCTTCTGCTTGTGTAAACTGCAGGCAGAAATATTCATCCCTACCCTGAAGGACAGACAAGGGTGCTTGCAGTCTTCCCCGAAGGCTATCAACGCAATTATGAAACAGTTTTACCATGAACTATATTATAGATACATAGATACATAGACAGTGTCGGCAGATAAGGGCCTATGGCCCAGCTAGTCTGCCCATTTGAGTTTGTAACTTCAGTTTATGTTTTCCTAGAACTCTGTTGCCCCTTACCCCTGACCTCCAGAATTCCTTTTTGTCTAGCCTATGCATTCTTAAATCCCGTGATTGTTTCAGCCCCCACCACTTCCTCAGGCAGGGTGTTCCACTTGTCCACCACCCATTCTGTGAAGAAATTCTTCCTCACATTTCCTCTGAATCGTCCTCCCTCCAACTTCATCCCATACCCTCTAGTCCTGGAATATCTTTTTTGCTTAAAAATAGTGTATTCTTGCACACTGTTCCTCCCTATAAGATACTTGTACGTCTCTATCATGTCCCCTCTCTCCCTCCTCTCCTCCAGGGAGTACATATTCAGTTCCTTCAACCTGTCCTCATAGGACCTGTGATGCAATCCATTATAAACTATGCAGCCCACAGAAAAAATGCTGGATTATTGAGTCACAGAGATTGGAATCACTCCTCAAAGAAAAGAAGGACATCTATAAAAAAGACCCCAAAAGCCTACAAAATAAATCCCTAATCTATGAGATATCCTCTCTTAGGATACAACTGAATCAGCTGTCATCAATCCCACACTTCGCTACATGCAAAGGTGTTTGCCTCCTTCACGCAGTGTTTGGCCCTGCCAACAATTTCCTTGGCACAACAGGAGGCCTTGGAGGCTCCTATGGCTTCATCCGAGATCTCCTCAGCCATCAAAGTCATGGCAGCTCAAAAAGTCCCTGGGGCTGATGGCTTGCCAGTCGAATTTTATCAACCGATTAGTGAGGAAATAATTCAACCCATGTGGCACATGATGCTAGACTCCCATACCAATTCTGCTCCTTCTGGCACTCTTTGAAAAGCAATAATTACCCTCTTACCTAAAGAAGGTAAAGATCCCATCCAGCCCTCCAGCTTCCATCCCATATCCTTAATAAATGTGGATGCAAAAATTATTTCCAAAATTTTAGCCAAACGCCTGGAGAATATACAACCTGACATTATACATCCTTACCAGGTAGATTTTCTTAAAGGGATAGTAAGTTCAGACCACCGGAGAGCGATGGTATGACTGCTTCAGGCAGCTGATACCCTCCACCCACCACAGCAGCAGTCTCCATAGATTTTGAGAAGGCTTTTGATTCAGTTGAATGGGACTACCTGACTGAGGTCCTTAAAGAGGACAGGAAATGATTTCTAATTGGTAACTGTTTATAATGTTCCTATTTACAGAAATGATATCCACAAGCCTAAATGATCCATAAGTAACTGTACCTAAATAAAAAGTGATATGAAAAACTGTATTTGGCATTGTTTTGTGTTTATGGGCAGCACTCTGTTGCAGTTCTCTTCACGGAACCAGTGATCTGGAGTTTAACTATGTCACAGTTTGAGCAAAGAACTCTAAACATGGTTCTAACAGGACAATGTCTCATGTTTAGCATTCTGTACTCAAACCATGACATAGTAAACACTCTAAATTACTGGTTCCATGAAGAGACCTGTTCAGAATGTTGTTCATAAAAAGAAAATAATTGAAAACATGGTTTTTCACATCAATATTTATTGAGGTAAAGTTAAATATGGTTCATTTGGAGGCAAGTTTAGCATTTTTCTTACTAGGAACATTACTAACTGCTGCCGATTAGCACAGATTTCCTGTCCCCTTTAAGCTATTCAACTTTGGCCCTTCCTTTATCAAGTTGGGTTCAGATCCTTTATAATGAACCCTCCACTCAAATTCTCACCAACAACACCCTTTCTGACCCCTTCACCCTCTTCCGTGGGACTAGGCAAGGCTGCCCCCTATCACCTCTCTTATTTGTCATTGCCATTGAGCTTTTGGCTGCAGCACTTCACCAACACCCAGATTTAAGGGAATTAGAGAAGAGTCAAAGGAAATCTGGACCAAATTGTATGCAGATAACTGTCTGGTGCTATTTGATAACATCACCCGGGGGGGGGGGGTCACGTGATGCTCTGATCCAAAAGGCAGCTTTCCTCTTGCTCTCCCTACCTCTCACTAAGAATTATACTTTTAAATTACCTTCTGCACACCTTTTTCTCTGGATTTATTGTGGGCATCACTGCATAAGAACTGTAGCTACTTACCAACCACAGTAGAACCCCACGATCTGGAGCAATGTCCAAAGCAGAGATGAGGCAAGACCTCCCCATACATACCCTGCCGCAAACCCCAGACAAGCATTCTAAGCACCCCAAGGCTCAGGGCGTGGGTTCCAGCTGCTCCTCAACTGCTACAGTGGTGCCTTCCCCGTTAACAGAGGACAGACCACTGCACGCATTGGAACCCCTGACTAGCACCATACAGGAGCTCACCATGCAGATCAAATCACTCAGGACGGACCTGAGTGACCTCGGCAGGCGGATGGGAGACGTGGAGGCCAGAACCTTCTCCTTGGAGACATGGAGAAACAGGGCACCATTGGAGAATTCTAGTTTAAAATAAAAAGTTTCAAAGTTAGAGTCTAAATTTGAAGATTTAAAGGGAGGTAGTCGACAAAATAATTTAATTATATTTGGACTCCCGGAGGTCGAGGAGGGGGATACCCCAGTCATATTCGCACAGAAGCTTCTGGAAAGAGTGGCTGGCCCTTCCCCTATTGGCCTGGCATATATTGTGGAGAGGGTACATTGCTCCCTTCGTCCAAAGCCTTCTCCAGATTCACCTCCCCATCCCTTTATGTTAAAGCTGCTGAATTTCTTGGATAGTCAGTTTATCTTACAAAAAAAAACAGGGATTTGAAGAATATTTTGTGGGAAGGGAAGAAGCTGCAAGTAACTCAGGATCTTCCAGCAGGAACTCACCAGAAGAGAGCCTCCTTCCATCCAGTAGTCACAAAGCTCATTGCAGCTGGAATTAAATTCCACATGCAGTACCCGGTCCGATTACAAGTCTACATCAGCAATGCATAGCATTCTTATGAGACAGTGGACTCAGCTACCCAAGATCTCCAGAAACTCCTGCCTGATCTGTTTAAACACACCTGAGGCTGCCCTTCTGGTTGAATGGCTCCACTTTGTGTTATTTTAATGGGTCACTGGATGTACAGCTAAGAATCATATAGACCTGGACTGCTTTTCAATATTCCACCTTAAGGACTTTCTGCAATGCAGTGGACCACATCATTATATCCATCCTTTACTCGATATTGTACCATGCTGATAATGGAACTGTTGGCCTGCTTGGAGTCTTGGGAAAAGGAATGACTGTGTGGGGCTTTTATACCCCCTGCCTCAGTCCCGGATTGCTCTATTTAAGGGGACCTGAAGGACTTCTTACATTCCGCAAAGAGCCCGTCACTTATTGTATGTTAATCTGGCTTTGCTGCAGCCTACCAGTCACCTGTCAATTTGGGGTCCCATGGGACTATATATCTAGCCTGGTCTATTTTGCTCCAGTCCTAGCTTTGTATGCAAGAGAGGTTTTAAATTGGTTATGGTTTTTGAACCCATTTTAAGAGGTGAATGGATCCTTGTACATGCGATGCCCCTACCCTGTAGGTTCTTAGGGGAGGTTTGCTTACATGTAGTACCCAGTGCCTCACAAGAGTAGTTTCACCTTACTATATGTCATTGCTCTTCTGGTTAACTTTACACTTTTATTTTTATGGACAGAACATTTTAGTTTTTCTGGAATCGGTGAGATTCCTATAATATGAAGACGGTATGCAGAGGTTATGTATACATGCTGATAGCATTTTATTTTCATGATCCCGCTCCCTTATCCTCACTAAGCAGCTATTAGTGGGTTGGGACACTTTTATTTTATTTCAGATGAAGGGATTGTTGAATTTACATGTAATAAAGTGAAGGAATAATAAGGGTCTGTTCAATTTCACTTACAGGTTTAATAGCAAAGAGCTCTAGCTGTTTGCCCTTATGCTAGGTGTAGAAGGTTTTTGTGAACATGTAGAATGCTTTTGGTGGGGCAGCAGTAATGCTATAATTGGCAGGAGCCTCATGCACCAGATAGTAAAGGGGGAGGTTAGAGGGTGGGAGGGTTTGTGGGAAGATGGGTCGGTAGATGGGGATATATTACTAGTATGGGGTTTAGTAAATTGCTTTGGGGGTTTGGGGACTGTTGTGGGTAAGAAGGGGTTGGTTGGAGGGAGGGTACCACCGTAAGGGAATTTTATAGGTGTTTATATGGTTCCCTTATTACGCTACAGGCAGTATACACTGACAGGTATATTACTATTAAACCTGTATCCACAATATGGTAGTTTATAACTTCTGCTCTTGGACTGTGAAAGGTGCACAATCCCCTGCTAAAAGAGCTAAGATTCTTCTACATTTAAATAAGCTTCAGGTTGACATATCCTTCCTGCAGGAGACACACTTACCCTCTTCCCAGGTTCTCCTTCTTAATAGGTCCTGGGTGGTGCAAATTTTCAGGGGCAGGTCTTGATACCCATAAAAGAGGGGTAGCTATTTTAATAGCTTTTAATAGCTTGGCGAATTCCATTTTGCCTTCTCCAAGAAGTCTCTGACCCCAATAGGCATTTTGTCCTTATAAGAGCCCTTCTTGGCCACTTAGAGGTGGTCTTAGGGGTGATATATGGCCCCAATGTAAATGATCCTGGGTTTTTTACAACTTTCATGTCACTTTTATCTTCCTGGTCTTCCCTACCCATGATCATCGGGGACTGGAATCTAGTTCAGTGTAATGAGCTTGACAAATCTGGGCATTCTCGTCTAGCTCTATCACCTGGTCAGGTGCCTCTTTTGGAATTCATAAGATCAACTGACCTGGTTGATCCCTGGCGAACCCTTAATCCGTCCACTTGACAGTACTCTTTCCAATTCCCTCTGACACAATTCTTTTTTGAGAATTTATCATTTTTGGTTGGGCTCGAATTATGTTGCAGGAGTAACTTTCTGTCATCATTCAGCTAAAGTTATTTCTGATCACCATTCCGTTTTTCTTCATTTGAACTTAGCTCCGTCTCTCTCCAGAGATAAGATGTGGATTTTAAGCAATCAGTTGCTTAAGGCAAAAGAATCATTAGAACACATTCAACTGTTCATTACAAATTTTATGACGCTTATTTCCCCCTCGATGCCCAAGCGTGATATCTTGTGGGGTGCTTTAAAATGCGCAGGTCAGGGGGAGTTTATTCAGATTTCAGCAAGATGCAAAAGCCAATCCTCGGCACTGCTCACCTCTCTGATTTCCCGAATTAAGCTCATTGAGGAACGTATCTCATCTTCCTCTCCCCAATCTGAATGGGAACTTTTAGAGCATCTCAGATTTCAGTACAACAACCTTTTAGGAGAAAAAGCAGATCATATGATATTATGGGCGAAAGTAAAATATTTTGATCAAGGGTAAAAGGCAGGGAAATTGCTGGCCCTCCGCCTTAAATCTCAGGCCACAGATAAGATTATTTTCTCGATACACGGTGCTTCTGGCTAACTCCTGACATTCCCTAGAGATATAATAGAGGCCTTTAGAGACTTCTACTAACAACTATATGCCCTTCCATCTCCCTCTTTCGATCAGGTACAGTTTGAATCTTTCCTTCAAGACTTCCCACTTCCTTAGTTCATGGATTCCCAACAAGTACCCTTGAAAGCCCCCCTAACCTTATCAGAAATTTCTCAGGCAAATGACACCATGAATACAGACAAGGCACCCTGCCCGGATGCCTTTACCTCAAATTTTTATAAGGCACTAAAGCAACAGATAGCCCTTATTCTCCTAGATACATACAATTATATTTTTGAAAAGTCATATCTGATCTTTCACTAACTACAGCTTCCATTGTGTTTATCCCCAAGCCGGACAGGGATCCACTGCTGCTGATCAACCTTGGACTGATATCTATGATCAATATAGATCTTAAGATTCTTGCAACGGTACTAACTGGTAGATTAGGTGCCATTTGGGACTCACTAATTAGTTGGGAACAGGTGGGGTTTGTCAAAGGAAGACTCTCTGCTGATCATCTCCAGAAAATTTAGTACCTTATCTCGGCATCCAGGGATCTACATACTCCTGTGGTCCTTGTGGCCCTGAATTATGAGAAGGCATTTGATAGGGACTCCTGGGATTATTTATTTTCCCTTTTACCAAAATTTGGTATTCCAGGTAAATTTATACAATGGGTTAAAACTCTATATTCTTCCCCTATGGCCCAAGTACTATGCAACAGCATGTTATCCCAGTCTTTTTGTCTATTTCAAGGTACCAGTCAGGGATGCCCCTTATCTTCCTTTTTATTCAATTTTTTTTTGGACCCCCTCATCTGGAAACTTAATCTCTCACCTCAGGTTATTGGTATTTTGATTTATAACACAGAGTATAAACTTTCTGTTTATGCAGATGATATTTTGTTACAACTCTCCTCTCCAGCTACCTCACTCCCAGCAGCACTACAGATCATTTCCCATTTTGGTAGAATATCTAATTACAAACTTAACCTCACTAAAACAGAGATTATGCCCCTTAATAATAAAACCTTTAAATCAGATACAGAACACCTTGGCCTGGTCTGGAGAAAGGACAAACTCAAATATTTAGGAATTTTTCTTAGCACTTCCCATAATAAGTTTAAGCAATATAATCTGGATATCATCTCTCGTATCAAAATTGACCTAGAATGCTGGTCTCTCCTACCCTTCTCGTTATGGGGCAGATTAAATGTTATCAAAATGAATGCTTTACCCTGATTATTGTACCCCCAACAGATGTTTAATGGCTCCTTTCCACAATCATGGTTTGCCCAAGTGCACAGAATTATTGCCTCCTTCTTATGACAGGGTAAGGCGGCTCATAGGGCACTCTCTAAATTAATGAGGACTAAACAGGATGGTGGTCTACAGGTGCCCAATTTTTACATGTATTATTTGGCCCTACACTTTAACAGGCTCTCCTATTGGGTACATCCCGTGGACATTCATAACTATACTCCACAGTGGTTGGATATAGAGGGTTCCCTTTGTTCACTGTATGGAAAAGATCTCAGGATGCTTCCCTTTTTATTCAAAAGGAGATTATCTCTCCCTCTTCAGGATACTCCTCTTGGAGCATCCATGCAGACCCATTCACAGCTCTGTTCCTTCCTTAAGATTTGCCCAGTCTGAGATATTTCTCAGCCCCTTATAGGAAATCCTAACCTGCTCATAGCTGGGCGATGCTGTCCAGGCATTTCTGGCCAGATATGGGAGTAGTAATAGTTCAAGAGCTAACAGTGAATGGTAAATTATGTCCCTTTCAAAGTGCAAGTGAACCATACCTTTGGTCCACCCTATCATGTTCTAAGTATTTTCAGATGACTCACATGCTTATACAATTCTTTGGTACTGGCTTGTGGCAAATCCCCTTTAGCTCTGTAGTCCTTCCTTTAGTTTCTTCTGCCCCCCCCCTTCTTCCCATCTGGTATCATATTATTATCATTCACTACAAACAATTCTGGCTGCCAATGAGGGCCCCAGGATATATGGCTGGGACCAGACCCTTCTCCCCACCATGTCTCCTGGGAACTGGCCTCTCATATGGAGACATCTATAACAGTTTATAAGATGGAACCAATATCATTTTATGCAGTTCTAGATTATCCATAATCTCTACTACACCCCAGTGCAGTTACACAGGATGGGCCATCGGTCCAATGACCTTTGCTCCAGATGTGGTCAGGATGCAGGCTCCCTATATCACATTCTCTGGACTTGCCAGAAGATCATTCCCATTTGGAACTCAATAAGTATTCATCTGGACCCCTTGTTGGGGATTTCAGATGCATTTCTCCCTGAGATATGTATAGTGGGGGATTTTTCTAGCTCCCTTATTGGCAACCAGAAAGCTCATATGGCCTTGATTTCAGCATGTGCAAAGGAAGTTATCCTGTGACACTGGTTAGATCCAGATACCCCCACATTCTAGAATGGAATGGGAACATTTGATTAGTCCTACAAGCGGAGCACCTGGTAGCAAACATTTCTGGGAACCTAGCCTGATATAAGAAGATTTGGGAACCATTGCAGACTTTATTTACTATCTAAAGAACACAGAATAATCTAGATATTTCTGTTTCTGGCACCTTTTTCTCTCTCTTCCTTGGTGTTACATATGTTAATTTCAGTGTTTTTTCTCATTAACAGATGTAAGCCTTAATAGGTTGTCTGGAACCTGGAGTTTTTCTGACATTCCATCTGGTGGATTGGGGAGGGGGAGGGTTTGGGGGGAGAAGTTGGTTTTAATACCTTACTAAAGTATTGTAAACATTTACTTTAGCTGCAGAGTTATATCAATCTGATATGTATCTTAAGTTCTTACCTGGTTCACTGTATATGGTTTAAACAGCTGGATTCACCTTTCTGTCACAATTGTACCCATTGTTCTGTTTGGCACTCTGCATTATTTTGAGTATAATGAAGTATATTAAATTGGAAAAAAAAGTCACCCAGGCATTCTCAGCTATACTGGCACTCCTACACTCCTTTTTGTCCCTCTCAGGACTTTGAATCAATATCCAAATCTAAAATCTTTCTCTTAAAATCTCTCACCTCTCTTCAGCTGATGGTGAGGTCTGGGATGGCTTTGGCTCCAGGTTATTTTAAATACCTTGGCATCTTTATTACCCCGAATACATCACATTTGGTTGTGGTCAACCTCCAGCCCATGCTTACTAAACTTCACTCCAAGATACTGTGGCAGAAGCACCTGAAGCTATCCCTTGTAGGGAAAATAAACACCATTAAAATGATTGCTGCTCTGAGAATCTTCCATGTGCTCTCCCACCACCCCATCCCCATCCAGCACTCTTGGGTCCAGAAGACAGATAATCTTATAGGTGGATTCTTGTGTGACGGGTCCATGCTCCATTACAGCCAAGCCAAACTCTGGGCACACTGGTCCAAAGAGGGTTGGAGACTGCCCCACTTTCTGAACTACCATTACGCCTTTCTGTCTGCTAAAACTTGCAAGCTGTTTACCAATCTGCAGACTCAGTCTCCTGCATGGATAGATATTGAGTCAGAACTGCTGTGTGGGAGCCCAACCATCCCCATACTTGGGCCTTGCGTTGCCTGCAGCATCTCATAAATGGCTTATAATAGCGGCAGCTCATGAGGCCTGTTGGAAAGTAGAGGTCTGAACTAAACACTGTGGTGGGTTGGTGCCCCATAACCCTATCTGAGACGACCCCTCCTGTTGCATAGGCTCTAGTCCCATTAACTGGCCCTCATGGCAAGATAGACATGTCTTTATCTGGGAGGATCTGACCCTTTCGAACATTTGAATGCAGAACTCCTTTTAGGTCTTGCAACAGAGATTTAATATTCCTAGAGCAGACCTGTGGAGGTATTTCCAACTCAGAAGCTTATACAATAGCTAGATTCAGCAGGCCTTGTATTTGTTTCTCCTGCCTCAAGCAAATTGGTTCAGAGCTCCCTAAACTCCCCATCCAAGTCTGGCATAGAGCAAAGTCTGGCCTAGCTGGGGCCATTTATAAATTCCTCTTGGATGCCATGCCAGACCCATCATTTCAGCCTAAGCAGAAATGGGTGTGGGCACTGCATAGGATTATCACCAAAGAAACTTGGACTCAGTCTTGGAAGTTCATACATCAGACCAACATGGATCCTCATAGTATGCCGATCCTTAATGAGGTCTGACATTTTTAGTAACGAGCCATGGCTTAGCTCAAGACAATGGGTCTATTGCCCCATGATTCCTGCTGGAGATGCAAAGCACCTGCAATGGATCTGCTTCATATTCGCTGGTCTTGTACCCTTGTCAGGGACTACTGGAAAAGAATCCTGGGTCACTGCTCCAAAATTCTGCATGCCCATATCCCTTTGTCCCCAGGTCTGACTCTGATTGGTATCCCAGACCCTCAATCAAAGCCTTCTGTCCCCCACAGAACTTGGCTTTTGTTAGCCTCCACTGAAGCCATACATCTTCTGCACAGGAGGTGGCGGTTATCAGAAGTACCTTCATTCCATAAGTGGGAAACTGCACTGGTCATGCTCTCATCTAGCTCTAGAATGACACACTTCTTCCTGCATAAGATAAGGTACTTCCATACAATATGGTCCTCATACCACTGGTTTTTACAAGCCTCATCCCCTCCACCACTCAATAGAAAGATGAAGGACCTACTATGCCCCCGTGAGGCCCTAGACACAAAACCATGTTTTTTCAAATTGTTTCTTCTATTTTTGTTACTCCTCTAAGCCTTTTGTATTTTCTTCAGTAATGTATGTAGACTGCTGTGGTACATGAAAATGGAATTATAGATATCTCCTCCACTCTAACAATTCTGTTTAATGTATAAGGTTACCAGTTTGTCCTTCCTCTGCTTTGTTGTATTTGAATGTACGTTAACAATGTTTTTTTTTTTTATGCAAACTCAATAAATAAATAAATAAATAAAAAGCTATAGGAGACTCAGATTCTCTATTCTTTCTTGGATAGAGACGTTGTGAAGTTTTAATTCACCAGGAAAGTTCCGGCAAAGTTGGCAAATTCACTTCCATGGAGCAATGTGTTACGCTTTACTATTAGCCACAAAATTCACCTGTGTGACTTTACCATTTTTTGGGTGTAATTTCATAGCAAATGGTGGAAGTTTGCCCATGAAGTGTGGAATTTTGGCTGCAAATGGCAGAATTTTGGCTGTAAATGGTGAAATTCTGCCATTCGCAGATGAAATTCCACATTTTGTGGGCAAAATTCCACACTTTGCATGGAACTTTACACTTCACATATTGCTAAAGATTCTGTGAATTATGCTAAAATTTGCAGATTAATTCACAGAGCGAAGTTTCCCAGCTTTGTCAATCTCTATTCTTGGACCCCTAAAAATCATGGCCTCAGTTTTTTAGTATTCAAAAACATATTTCTAGACAGAAGCCACTCCTGGAAAAAATCAAAATCTTTTTGCACAGCACTGAGTACATCCCAAAGCATAGCCCCAGTACTGAAAATAACTGCATCATCTGCATAAAAATTATCCAAGATTTTTCACAGGATTTGGGGGCAGAATTCATAAACAATATAAACAAAAGAGGATCTAATACTGAGCCCTGTGATATCCCACATTTAATCAGGTGACAAGCAGAGACAATTCCAGCAATTTTTGTTTTATGCACCCTGTCCCTAAGATAGTTATAAAACCACTGTATTATGTCACTGGAAATGTAGAATTATGTTAGGAAGTCAAGAATCAGATTATATCAACACGATTAAAGGCCTTGGTGAGGTCCACAAAAAACACTGAAATCACAGTGCCCTTTATCTAAGGCACTCTGCACACAGCTTGTGAGCCCCAACAAGGCAGTTTCAGTATTATGACTAGATTTTAATCCATCCTGTGAGCAAGTAAATAAATTATATTGGTCAAGGTAACACATAACCTGATCAAAAACAATTCTTTATAATATCTTTGAAAGTGGGGTGAAGCATGAAGTTGGTCTGTAATTAGAAACAATTTCCTTATTAACAAATTTTTATATGGGTTTAATGATTATAAATTTCCACCTTAGGAAAATAACCCATAACATAATGAATAGCTACAAATAAAAGCAAATGGGGAAGCCAGTTCTGAGAATCCCATTTTTAGAAGCCTACAAACTCTGTTATCTGGGCCAATATTAGGATGCAGATTAAACTTTAATACATAATCCTGTATCAATTCAGGTGTGACACTCCAAAAATTTCATTTAGGATGACCAATATTGATGTTATATTTTTGTTTAGAAACCGATTCCTTTCTAATGGGCTGAACCCTATACTTATCCAAATCTCCAAAACAGTTGTTAAACATTTTGGCTACATCATTTGCTTCACTAACCAGTTTTGTTCCATCCAGCAGGGAGATGGTGTTCTTTTTAATTTCCCTGCCTAAAAGTCAATTCAATGTTTGCCAGGTTTTCATGGGATCGTCCATTGAACAGAAGAGCTCAGATGTGAAAAATTGCATCTTGGCCTTTCTAATTTCAGATTTACACTTATCATTAATTTTGTAGGGTCACTAAATTTACGTTATACTGTACTTCTTTACCAACCTGTCTTTTTGTTTCATCAATTCAAGAAGCTCAGGGATTACACACTTGTTTTTATTGGCCCTAATGTTTTTTTTGCTTCTATCTCTGCCACCGTGGAAAAGGATCAAATTCAGGATTTTGTTAGCCCTGATTTCTGATTATCAAGTGATGCCTCATTCGTACTGATTCCATCACTGGTTGTATGGTAATTGCAATTATAAATGGAAAAGTGGCACTCTCTTGTTAAGTGGCCATCTCAGTCAAGTGCTACACATGTGCCCCCCCTCGTTTTTTAAATTTTTTAAAAAGAAATACCTAAAAATAAAAGATTCACAACAGCCACCCTCTGTGTCATTGATAACCACCCTTCTCCCACTGGGCCACACAGATTAAAAGTAGATTCTCCCACTAATCCCATCCACTAAGCCCCCACTTCCCTGCTCCTCAACTTCTCCCAGCCAAGTTCTATGCAAAAATGCCTGTCCTTACCCACCTGCAAAATCAAGTTTATCCCCTCCTCCCCAACCCACCAAAACATTAATTAACCCCATCACCTTTAACCGCTCTCTTGCAAATTAGCCCACCTCTCCCCCTCAAAGCCTCCAAACCTCAGAAGCAGTGGTTTGATCAAATAAAAATACATGTAAATACAAAAACGAACCCTTGATGGAGCAAGCATCCTCACACTTCTGTGCTGTAGGCCGAATGAACTGTGACCAACTTATATCCTGGTAATAATACTTGCTTGGCTTTAAGTGCTATACTGAAACATCCAGGAGCATGTCTATACTAGCACAGCTGCAAAGTATGAGTGGCACACGCAACAACACTATTTCCAAAATATATGGACTAATTTAAGTCTGACTGAAAAAATAAGGGCACATTTATGAAGCTTGTCACAATAGGACTTCACTGCTGAAAGAAAGCTCATTGAAAGATTGAGCACAGAGACCCCAGCCATGAGGAAGTTCCTGTTGTATTGGAAGTCCATGAGATCAATTAGTCAAGCTCTTGTTCAAGTTGTTGCCTATTATAGTTCCTTAGTTGTCCAGTGTCCATTCACTAGTGTACCCACAAGTGTACCATCAAAAAGGATATTCAACACCACTGGCGACATACAGTACTGTAATATCTCCCAGCAGAGTCACTCTTCTCCCTGAACTTGATCAAGAGGTGGCATTTTTTAATGTCACCTTGCCCACACTGAGTAACAGTTACAATATGATCAGTAGTACTATATGTGCTGTACAGCAGGATGAAAGAGTCTGATATCAAAAGGATAGATGATTAAACAAATCCATGCTGCCCTACTACTCTCTCCTGGTTGGAGGAAATACAGGAGAAAATGCACCATGATAACTTTCTGACTTTATTACAATTGAAAACCCCAGAGCTGTTGTTAAGTTCAGTATTACACCATCTGCTGCTGTCAATAAATGAAATCTGTACTTCTTTGGTGACCTAGAAACAACAGGTTGCCTTTTTATTTTGTGTGTACACTAGGGGTGTGCAAATATCGTATTTCAAATATCCAGGCTGAATATTGTATTATGGCCCCCAAGAATCTGAATATCTCTTATTCATATTCACTATTCGTGGACAAGTGGGGAAGAAAACAAAGATAAAGAAACAGCCCCCGCCCTCCTCCCCAGCCTCAACCTTTAAAAACATAACTCCTATACCACCACCTTCTGCTACAATTTCAATCACACCCTCCTCCCCGTAGCACCCAAAATATCATATGTTTGAAAAAAGCTCCCATGATGGTCAACTGGCACAACCCACCCATCTCCATAGCTTGTAACTTATTTCCCCTCTACACTTACCCTAGCAGCACACTCCTCCTGCCCTCATCCCCCAAACACCCAATTTTTGGTTAAAGAATCATGAATCGTGCATGCCATGGACCACAGTAAATGACACAACCCACTCTCCTCCATAGCCAAGGGGCTGGCAGTATAGCCTAGAGGTTACAGTAATGAGCTTGGTACATCCAGCAGATAGACCTGGGTTTGATTCCCACAACTTCCACTTGAATACTGTGTGACTCTGAACAAATCGCTTAACCTCCCCAGTACTTCCAGGTTGCCCTTGAAAACAGGTATCCGTGCCTAATTGGCCTTACCTTGTTAACAAAAGAATAAAATAAAAATAAAATAAATAGCCAGCTACCTTCTAGTGAAAGAAAACATTTCTACCCTTGCTCGCATAATAAAACCAGTTAATCACATGACTGGATGGTTTTACTGTGTGTAAGCGTGGGAGCACTTTCATTCAATAGAGTGGTAACCAACCGTGGAGGAGGACAGGTTGTGTCAGTTGCCTTGGTCTGTGGTGCCTGCTAACTGTAGTTTTTTAATGGGGGCAGAAGAGAGGGAGATGGGTGCTGCAAGGGTGGGGGAAATATTGATTTCAAGGAAAAAGAGCACTAAAGACGGTGGCCAGTCGTGCAGGCAGGCGGGTTGTGCCAGTCACCCATCATGTAAATGTTTATTTTTGAAACATGAAATCATGTGTGCTGGTGGGAGAAAGGTAGAATTGGGATTGTATCTGAGGGGGGAGGTGTATTATGATTTTTAAAGACTGGGTTGAGGAGGAGGGTGGAAAACTGTATTTTTCTTTTGTTTTTTTTAATAGTATTTCATGAATAGGAATAAAATAGTGCCACTATTTTTTATTTGTATCCAAGTAACAAAAAGTGCATTATTCATGGTATTCAGGAAATGCTATTCATTATCAACACTCCCCTAGTGCACACACCACAATGTTCCATTCATCTGTAGGTGATTCTGCTTGTTACCATTCACCTTCATAATCTGTTGGTGCTATTGCACATCCCACACCACTGTCACTCTTCCTGTTGCCACTGTCACTGAAAGACACAACACATACTGGCAGTTAGATGCCC
The DNA here is from genome assembly GCA_016271365.2 of Neoceratodus forsteri. Classification (NCBI taxonomy): domain Eukaryota; kingdom Metazoa; phylum Chordata; order Ceratodontiformes; family Ceratodontidae; genus Neoceratodus; species Neoceratodus forsteri. The sequence continues at coordinate 1,255,257,010 of CM057449.1, read as the reverse complement.
TTCACTTATTTTGAAAGAAAGTTACATACAGTACTGCTTGTATCTATATATATCTTCCATTCCTTCATTACCAGACACAAATCTGTTAGATTATCAAACCAAATAATTACACATATGTTAGAAAGTGCCCGTGGAGCAGGGTAGATGGAGCAGCTGGAGGAAGAAATTACACAAACCTTTTCAATGCACCAGATTCCAATCTGCTGTATAACAAAGTCAAAAGTCAAAGTAAATTTTATTTGTAAAAGGCGCTTGTACACAGTTGAAACAAACAGCAATAAATTAAAACAATAAATAATTAAGTTAAAAATATGCAGTGCTACCAGTTATTAAGCATCTAAAAATGCTCAATTGAATAAATGAGTTTTTAATGCAGTTTTAAACGTCTCAGTGACTGGCACTCTCTAACCTGATGAGGTAGAGAGTTCCACAGGGTCGAGCCATAAAACCAAAAGATCTTGCCCACGAAGTCTTCAAATGGACCCTGGGAACCTCTAGCAATCCCTCATCAGTGGAACAGAGCAGACGGAGTGGGCAGTAGGGACACAGGAGGTCTTGCAACTAACATGGTCCCTGTCCATGTAGGGCCTTATAAGTCAGCAAACAGACCTTGAAGGTGATCCTCCACTACACTGGCAGCCAGTGCAGTCTGCGGAGCACAGGCATGATATGGCTAGATCATGAAAAGCCCATCAACAACCATGCTACAGCATTCTGCACCAGACGCAGGTGGTGGCGGTCCACCCCCGGGAGCCCTAGGTATAGAGCATTGCAGTAATCAACATTTCTCCCATGCATTTCTAATGATGCAACTGACGGCATTTACAGTTGATTCATCCTCATGTAATTCCATTTGTCATTTGCTTTCTAAATCCCACCTCCTGTTTCCACTTGTTGACTGATACCAAAATGCCATAACTTATACCAGCAGTTAGATGCCCTTTACTTATTTTGAAAGAAACATACAGTACTGCTTGCATCTATGCATGTATTCCATTCCTTCTTTATAGGACAAATCTGTTGAACTGATCAGGTCAACATATTATAGTACACCTGTGTAAGAATGAACCAATGGGGCAGGGTGGGCAGGATGGAGGAGATGGAGAAAGAAATGATGCAACTAGTTAACACTCGCCTTTCAGTGTGTCAGCTCCAGACCTGCTGTGTAACATTACTCTTGGGACTGATCTTGTTCTTTGTTACATATCATGTTCTGTATTAATTTGACTGTATTCATTTGATTGTATTATGTATTGTGACTTGTATTCTCCCCGGTCATGCCTGAAAATAGTCATTTCCTATGTCTAGTGTACTTGCCCGGTTATCAAAAATAAATAAATAAATATTGATTATACCATTTATTTTTACTATATATTACACTGCAGTCCTGGTTTTATTTTGCCTGACTAAACCTGGCTTGAACCTGAAGAACTGTTAAACCAGATCTGCACACACCTATTTATAGATATTCATCTTGTGTTGTGCTGGTTAAGTTTATTGTAGTTTGCGTTTGCACTGGGACATCAACTGTTGACAGATTTTCAATTTGCTGTAGGTGTGGACTGTCAACAGTGAACAATTGCAATACATCTGACTATTGCTGTCAAATAATGGAATTATGTATTTTTTTTTGAAGAAGTGACATGCTTTTTTACATTCTTATTTGAATATGCAACACATTTTTGTAGGAATATATTTTAATATTTACCACTTCTACTGCTGTCACATTCATTGTATAAATTACTGTATGCCATGTAACAAGAAAATCTATTTACATCAAACAGCTTGTCACTCTTATTAAAGGATTTTCCCTTCCTGTGAGAGACTGTACACACTTTTTCAAAGCAATTTTTACCTGACTCTGCAGAAATCCCTAATAGAAATGTGGGTGGAAAAAATTGCAGGCTTTCTCACACCATGTTATCACTGGGCTGGAACCACCACTGGCCACCCAGTTAGGAAGTTTGGTGTTGCACAAAATTAGTGCAGTTGCAGAAAAGGGGGAATTTATCAGAAGGTACCAATACAATTTTTGTTTTCTGTTTAATAAATCACTTCATTTTATGCAGTGCATTGCTGTGGATAGATCACATAACTGTGACCCAGGAGATCATTGATTAAAATCTCACCAGTGCCACTGGTCTATGCTGTGGCCTTGTACGTCACTTGGCCTTTATTTGCTGCAGTCCTCCCAACCATAAAATGGGTAAAAGTAGGACACTGTAGACAGTGAGATGTTGCATCTCAGCTCAATTTCCAAAGGTAAATACACTATAAAAGAATTAATACACACTTATTTATTATTTTATTTATTTGTAATTATTAACCAGGAAAAGGATACTTAGATATTATAGCTTGTTTCAGGTGTTTTGGGGAGTGGGATGGGGGTGGGATGGGGTGGGGGTGTTGCATGCACCTGGTTTTATTGACAGGGGACTGTTGGCCATGACACTGGGCAAACTGTACTGTTCTTCTTTGATTAGTGCCATGGGATATTTCCAACTGCTCAGTGACCAAAGATGGACACAAGAGACCTTGGTTAAATGTATCATCTGAAGAACAGCACCACACTAGTGGAGCACCCCCCACTACTGTACTGCAGTGTCAGTTATGGGTATCACCTCCAGTATCTTATGTAGGGCCAGTCTTTGCACAAATGACAGTCTTTCCATTCTCCAAACAGGATGGTGATTTTGAGGATGGCAGAACTGGAGTGCAGACTTTCTGTCTGCAGGTCTTTATTGTCACTCAGTCCATTGCACCCAAATCAGCAGTTATCCCATCCTCACTCACTGTCATTTTAGTTAATGTCAGTGCCTTTGCAAGTATGATAGCTTTGTATGTGGCCACACTACTGCTCTACAGTGTTAAAGTGGGGCTTCATCTATAGCAGAAGAAAAGCTTCTGTTTTTATGTAACTAGCCTTAATAATATATACTCAAACAACTTCTACATCTATTTGTTGTTAGAATTCAGTACAATTGAGTTTTGCAAATGCCATCTTTGATTTTTGTTTGCTGGTGTCCACAGCCCCTTTTTCAAGACGGGACATATATTCAAAGAGTTTTTGCTGCTGACATGCTAGCAGTAAACACATTATTAAGCTTGTTCAATGAGTGACTGAAAAGCCTTGTGTTTTCAGAACTGGGCCACATGTTAACTCTAGATAAATTTATTTTCTGTGCTTTATTTATCACCTTGGTTAAGACTGCTACAATCTGTCCTCACTGTTTAAACTCATATCCCAACACACACATGTTTTTGTCAATTATCAAGTACTTTTGTAAAATCTATAGAGGACACCATCAAAAACAAGCCTTTGCTCATTTTTTCTTCTTGAATACACTTATTTTACTACAATACTATTACTAAAGATTACCTGGTTGTTCCTCCGGCTACAGTTCCCTGTAGTCATGGTACGGTAGCTTCCATCAATTATACATCAGTGCATCTCCACCTGGTTCAGATCCAGCATGGAGTATAGATTTCCTAGGTGGCCAATAGGCTCCTGGGGTAAGAGTCAATGACAGGTGTTATCTTGCCATGCCTTAGCTGGGAATTGAATACTCTTGTAGAGCCCTTCCCTCTCCATGTGGATGCAAACCTCCTCTCATACAGTACATGCCCCAGATGCCTCCTGACCAATGATGGAGTTGGGCTCAGGATGTGAATATGCATCCTCTGCATAATAACAGAATGTGCTGCATCCAGCACCATTGGGAATGCAGATATATTTTATATATTTTGATCTTCCCAAATTCCATGAAGATTTTAAATCCAGCAAACATTACTATAATGTTGAATTGCAAGAAAATAGAGATTGTTCCTCATGATGAGAATATGCTAAAGTTCCAGTACATCATATATTGCATTCATGTTGTTACTCAATACGATTATGGGCAATATGTTGTGAAGTGAGAATCCTCTACAAGGAGATGAAGATTCTAGCCTCTCATCAGTAACCCTACTCTTGTCATGTACTATCTCTCCTTCGTCATCTTAGACATTACTAAATGAAGGAGTATGCGTCTAGCACATCAGCTACAGCACAGTAAATGACATTATTTACTTAGCACTAGATTAAGAAAGTACTTTGACGTGTGCCACAGATACAGCACACAAGAGTCTGGAGAATTCTTGGGATGCCCAACAATGATGGGAAATAAGGTCTTTTTTGGATTTTGCTGACAGTATTTTGGATTGCACACTGAACCTAGTTCATGCCACTAAATGCCTTATTCCTGGCTGTTCTACAGCAGTCTGTCTTTTAATGGCAGAGGTTGGCATTACGCAGTGGTGAGTTACATATGAACATATGAACATACGAAGAAGCCAGCAGAAGAAGGCCATTTGGTCTATCAAGTCTGCTCGTATTGCAGGGTCCACAGCTTGAGCTAATATCCCTGTCCTCTCTTCACACTCCCCCCATCCTTTCTACCCATCTTACCTTCCCCCTATGCCTGTCCCAGCCTCTCTTAAAGTTGCTCACTGTCTTTAACAAGATGACCGCTTCTGGTGGCGCATTCCAAATGTGAAGAAGTTCATGTTGAGCATGTGATGGATACACCAGCATTTTATATTGATGCCTTTTTGTGGATTTAACAGTCTCCTTGCAACCCAGTTCTCATTTTATCACATGCACTTTATTGGACACTTACACAAGTGATATCAAAAGTTTTTAGACATCAAGTTATTTTACACTGTGGCTTTAAATTGCGTATTATAAACAGATACAGGCATTGACTGTTACAGCCTCCCTGATGAAGCACGCATGTGAAAACTGGTCGGGGTGTGACTGGAAACCCTCCTCTCTGTATGAGCTACTCATGTGATGTTAGTGTTTGTATCTAGAAATAAAAGTTTTTGATGTATTCGGGTGGTTGGTGCCATCTTTTCTGCTTATTTGCCATCGTTCATAAGTCCAGTGGCTGCTATTACTTCCAGCGGCTTTGTTGTTTGATGGTGGCATCATCACAACTAGAAACTGCATACCCTTCTCTCTTTCTTGCCACTCTTGGTAAACTACAAGAACATCTGGTCCATACTGTCTCTTCCTCGAAACCCAATCCTTCCTCAGCCTCTACCAATCTGGCTTCAGAGAGAACTGTTCCACAGTCAAGTACTTTCTTAGGCTCACTGACACATAAAATGACTATGGAGAAAGGCCTACTGACTACTGCACTATTTGCTGAACAGGCAAATGCTGTCAAAATAGTTGTACATCCCTGTTCCTGAAGAAATTAATCATTGTAGGACTCTCAGGGCTAAAGGTTAATTGGTTCTGCTCCTATCTCAAGGACCATTATGAAGTGGTACATACAGTATAAGTAGTTCTGATCCCACTCCAGGTCAGGTCTAGGCTGCTCTAAGGAACAGTGACTGGTCTGATTCTTTTCTCCATTTTATTTAACATACTCACTGCCTGTGTCTCTGCTCACATCAACATGTATGCTGATGTCACACTGCTTTTCATCAGTGATTCAAGTTTCTAAAAGCTGGAAGCAGTGATCCAGTATGCTTTAAACAACATCTAGCAGTGGTTTCTATGAAACAACTCTTTCTACACACACACATACACATACACACACACACACACACACACACACACACACACACAGTTGCCAGGACCATTGGCAATACACCCAAACAGTTTAAAATCCTTCTTTCCTTTGTCATAAATCCTTGGATGGCTCCCAGCTGGAGCATTCCACCACTTTCAGATGCCTTGGAATCTGGCAGGATCAGCACCTTGACTGTTCATGCAATATTAATGCTATTCATGCTAATCTCCTCCCCAGACCTGGTACATTCTATTGTAATAAGGGATTGATTGACCTGGCAGATAGATGGAAGATAATCTCCAAACTGTTCCTCCCTGTCCTTGACACCAGAGATGTTGTACTGCATCTAGTGTCACCCAAAAATCCTCCCTGGACAGCACTGTTACTCTTTTCAGTGCTTTCTGCTGTTTTGCCCTGACGTGCCCCCTGTCCACCAACCACTTTGCAATGCAAAATGTTAATCTGGCCATCCTTTGAGGGGAGATGCCTTACTCATGTTATTCTGTTATCTTCAAATTCTGGTTATGTTATCTCACTGGCTATCTATCCTCACTCTTTATCCCAACCTTACCCTCCTCCTCCTACTTCCTAAGAAACTCCCATTGTTGCTCCTTCTTCACAATTTGCAACAAAAAAAAATGGCCATGCAGCATTTTCCAGCTGACTCCCCCTCTTTGGAATAGCCTTTTTACCCACCCTAAGGCTTTCTTTATCTCGCTGGATTTTTATTGTTAAACTGCTTCAGCTGACACGTGTCCAGCATTATTGTTCTGAGCACTGACTCTACAGTGATGGCATTTACGCTCTTTCCTCTGTTTTGTACCATTTGAACTGCTCCCTAAAGATAGCTTACTGTTATTTTTTACAAGACATCCACTATTTGTTAGTGGATTATTTTGAACTACGTTGTAAATCCCTTTTAATTTATAGGGCCGGATATTCAGAAATGCAACAAAGGCATGCGCAAACCCGGCACAGCACAAGTTAACTGCGCAATGGTGCAGTGACTGCGATATTCCACAGTTGCACACTGCAACATGCGCCAGTGCAACACGGCTGAATATCATAGGCACTGCATCATAACACAGTGAGAGGTGCACCAGGGAGCAACCAGAAATGTGCTGTAGCACAACCAGGGATGCGCAAGGGGCAGAGAAGGATGCGCCAAGGCAGCGCAGGAACTGCCAGAGGCACAGCAGGGAGACAGGAAAGGGGGAAGGGGTGGAACAGTGTGGGAAGGTGGGAGCACCAGGCCAGGAACACTGGCAGGGACACAGCCAGCACACAGGTCACTGCTGCACATGGAGTGCAAGCTTGCAACTGGCCCCCCCATGGAGGACACAGGGCACAGACGACACAGACATACAGTGGCAGGCACCCTAGTCCACCACACACTAGAGGGCATGCAGCCGCCTGGCCAATGACAAGCCACACCCCAACAAATGGCACCCACCACACACACACACCACACATCTCAAACTGCCATATCAGGGCCATGCCAGGGCACAGCCACTGACCATGGGGCATGCCAACACCATGCACACACCACCCAATGACACAGGTGCACCACACAGCCGCCTACCACATGACTGCAGCATGGACCCACTCGCCAGCTGCAAAGCAGACACAGACACAGAAGGGTAAACAGGTAACAAAAATAATGGCAGAATGTAACACAACTGAACAGAATACAATAAACAAAGGGGAGGGGAGAAGTAGGTGAGAAAGGGTCAGGGGACAGGGTCTGTACAGGTGGATGGGGGAAGGTAGGGGAATCTAGGACAGAGGCTGGATGGGGGCTGGTGTTCTTCATGGCTGGCCATGGCCTGCTGGCACGTGGTGTCTCCCCCTGTACTGGTCCAGGAGCAGGATCTACCTGGTCTGGTCGGCAATTTCCATTGTATGTGATGTTATAAGTATTATTTGTCACAGCAAATAACAGTAGAGTGGGAGCCTGGAACCCCTGTGGAAACCTATGGCAGAGGAAGGGACAGGTGATCAGTCCATGTCCAGAGCACCCCAGCCCCCTGTGCATAGCGGACAGTGGGAGCACATGCCCCTGGAGTGGCACCCTGGCCACCCACAGTGGGCGGGCCTATGCCTGCTGCCAACCCGGCAAGCCATAGCAGTACACAGCACTGGAATCCATTGCGCATGGCACAGGGGACCAATGCCATACCCCAACCCCGCCACCCACCCTGCACAACGTTGGACTGCACAGTGCCTACCCGCTCCCCATGGTACTCTGCACGCTGGTCCTGGCACTGCACGCCCAGCCGGGCCTCCTCCACCTGCCGATGGGCCCTCAGCAGCCAGCTGCAGACCGCCAGATGCCCCAGCCACCCTGGCTCTCCTCTGGTCCTCAGGTTCTAGGACAGGAACACAGACAGGCATACATCAGAACACAGCCACAACATGGGTCCACTGCCCCCACAAAGTGCACCCCGGCCTGGCAGGACCAGTGGGCAGTTGCGCAGCACACACAGTGACTGGCAATGCCATGCCACAAGGCATGCTACAACTGCCCACCCACATGGCATGCAGCCCTGCCAGCCCCATGGAACAGTGGACTTGCACAGATGCAGTTGGGGCCCACTTTTCTGGCTGTGGCATGGCCACCCCTCCGGACGTGTGCCCGCAGCACCCTCAGCCTCTCTGGGTTCCTCCATACCAGGTCCCTGTACCGGTGGTGACACTGCTCCCTGGTGCACAGCACACCAGTGGCCTGGACAAGACCATCGGCAATGTCCTGCCACACCTCTGTCCTGGGTCTAGTGAGGGGCTACTGGCCAAACAGGCCAGCAGCATGGAGCTCCTGATGAACAACTTAAATGACTTTCTCTAACCTCTAAAGTCTTTTAAAGAGTTAGTGTACTGCCTAAACATAATATTAGTTTTTACAAGCATTTAACCATTACACTAGCAGCCACGGACATGCCCAGATATTTCACAAAATGTCTAAAGAGTTTCTCTCTGCTGCCCCTACTGTGCAAATGGAGAAAGCAGGAGATTTCTCTAGAAATATCACAGAAATTTCAAGAAATATCTGGCCATGTCTTTGACTGTGGCTGTACCTTTTATACCTGAGGTACTTTTCCTTTTCCCTTTTTTAATTAGAAGATTGTTTACCTGTTGTTAGTAAGTGTGATGAGTGGAACAGCACTGTACCTGGCAGCTGACATATCTAGCTCTACTCCCACCCCCACCCCACTGAATATTGAATACTGTGTTCTCACTGACTGTGACATCACTGCTGCTTAGGAACAGTCACTAAGTAGCTGCCAAGTCATTAAACAGTCAGTGAGATCACAATGCTGATGATGTAGGGTGTGTGTCTGGGGGGAGGGGGGTAGAGATAGATACGGCAGCTGCCAGGCTGAGAGCTGTTCTACACATCCAACACAGTATTATCACATAGAAAACATTCTAATGAGCAAAAGGAGAAAGAAAAATACATCAGAAATAAAGAGTTACAACTCTATACTTCTTAACATTTCTAACATTTTTCCTGTCTGTTTCGGTTCCACTAGCTTTTCACAGACATAGCAGAACCACTGTCAAAGGCAGAATGTCCAGAGGTTTACTACTGTATATTCACTTCCATTGTCATAATGAATGGAATGGAGTTAGTAATTTTAATTTTATATATTTCTTATTTTTTGATTCAATGTTATACCTTGTTTCCAAGAACATCCGTGTAAATGAGCACTTGTGCTTAATGGATGTTTTTGGTAAAATAAATAAAAGTTCAAATGGAGACAAAAAAATGAAAATATATACTGTAATAGCTGACTGCAAATAAAAGGTATAATTTTAAGGGTACTTTCATAATCATAAATATGAAAAACAGCAGATACTCTTTTACCAGACATTTTGTTCAGAAGCAAACTAGCCCCAGGAATGAATATTACTGTTGAGAATATTACTGTTGAGTAGCAATGTATTTCCCAGATGAAATAAACAATAATAGCATCATCATATCATAGGCACATTAACACTACTTTGTAATATATTAGTATATAAGAAGATCATTGCAGATGTAATTGATACAAAACACTGAAGAAAAACACAAAATAGGAAATGTAATTATTTAATTATGGCAATACATATATCAAGTTAAGGTTTTCAAAATCTTTTTCAAGGAAAACATTTTGATTTAACAATAAAAGCAAGAGAAATACTACATCATGCTTACTTATGTAGAAAAGCAATTTACTGACACTTTTCAGTAGTCTTTATTGTTCCTGAGTTCAAATTGAATCAAATTGTTATGCCCAGCACCACATCAAGGCAACTCCTATAATGGAGAATGGGTCCAAATTGAATCAAATGGTTATACTGAGCTCACATGAAGGCAATTCCTGTAGCTGAGAATGCCTTCAAGTTGATTCAAATGGTTATACTCATCCCACATCAAGGCAACTGCTGTTGCTGAGAATGGGTTCAGATTGAATCAAATGGTTACAGTGTGTGCAGTGCAACATCAAGGTGAGCTCAATAGCTGAGACCTACTGCAGTGTTCTCTGCCTGAGAATCTGCTGCTTAAATAAATTTAAAAAAATACAGATACACTGATGTAAGTGATTGTACTTGTACTGGCTTAGCCAACATCTTTCTTGTTTCCTAATTACCCCCTGTGAGGCCACATAGTCATTTTTGTTTTGATTTTGTATGCTTTATTACATTTTTGATAGAACATACAACAAACACAAACAATAGCAAAAAAACATAATCCTGGAGGGGATGGCCGGAGATTGGGGGCTACAAACAGAATAGAGCAGTACAAATAGGCTACAAATATAGAAGGTGCCATAAAACCAAGTACATAGGATGCAAAGCAACAGCCCAACATTACCCTTATACTTAGTTGCCATATGGAAAGGGAGAGCCCTACTGTGTCACTGGCTGACATCTGAGGTTACAGTATAGAGAGTATGAAGATCCCCCCAACATTTATCAAAAACATGAAGCCTGTGATATAGGCTGGCAATCATTTTCTCTGTACATAAGTTAAGCAGTAGTTCTTGCAGCCATTCCTTGTAAGCGATATAATCCTGATCCATCCAGTGTTGTAATATAATTCGCTTAATGGATACTCAAATCATAGTCCTATGATATCTCCTTTCTATTATAGAGACATTGAGGAAGTCCCCGATTATACATATTTCAGGTGTGAAAAGATCAACCAAACCCAGCAGGGGATATGCTCTGGCTTTAATTTGTTCCTAGAGACCGCTAACTTTAGGGCAGTCTCCAGAGATGTGAAGCAGTGTGCCTTTTCCTTCCCTAAATAGAGTACAAGTGTCCATAGCAAGTTTACCCATCTTAAACTATTGGAAGGTATACAATACAAACTGTTTAAGATATCAAATTGTGTCAATCTGAGTGTGTCATTTTTACAGTACTTGTACATATCAGTCCAGATACACTTCCAAGAGAAATGCCAAGTGGGATACATGGAATCCTAATAAGAATACTTGCCATCTGATCTAGGGAAGGGTTTGTCATATATGATACTATACAATAGAGAGATTGCTTGCATCTGGGTTGCAGCTTTTAGTAATGGGTGGATATCCCCACTATGGTCCACATCCCAGAGTGATGGATCCATATGATTGGAGATCCCATGTATCAGCTGAAAGAACTTGAAAATATGTTTATTTAAATGTCTGCCTTCACAGCCTCCTCAGAGAGAAGTAGATACTTCCTCATGGCTTTGAGGGGGGCAGGGCTGAATCAAATGGTGGTTTCTCCCACCACAGAATTGGCGACACTGGACCTGGTACTCACGAACAGTGCCAGGGTATCAGACATACAAGTGGGGATCAATCTGGGTACCAGTGACTACAGGTCAATCTGGTTCTCCATTAGCAAGACTGAGAACTCCTGCCACTCCAAAATCAGGGTGCTCAATTTCAGGAAAGCAGATTTCCCAAAAATGAGGGAAAGGATCAAGCCCCTGCTAGCAACAGATACCACATGGAATGTGGAGGACAAATGGGAAAAACTGAAAGATGCTATAGTGTCAGTCACATCGCTATGCACTAAACAAATCAGCAAGTTCAAAAGGGCAAGGAACCCACTCTGGCTCTCCAAAGAGGTAGCTACTATAGTTAGGGAAAAGAGAAAAGTTTTTTAGAAGTACAAGGAGAAGAAGTCTGAAAAGGATACAGAAGCCTACAGAGAGGAACTCAAGGAAGCCGGGAAAGCTATTAGGGTGGCAAAGACCCAGACCAAAGAAAAACTGGCTCAAGACGTAAAAAGGGGGAACAAAACATTGTATCAATACATTTGAGAAAAAAGAAAGAGCAAAGGAGAAATAACAAAGCTGGCAAACAAGGAAGGACACCTGGTGTAAAATAACAAAGACAAGGCAGAAGTTCTCAATGAATTCTTATGCTCAGTCTTCACACAGGAAGACATTGGTAATGGTCCAGCACCAGTCAGGACACTTCTCCATACCAAGGGAGCTGACATATCCCCCTTTTTGAAAGAAAGGCTCCTTGAGAAATTATCTAAAATAAGGGTAGACAAGGCAATGGGCCCTGACAGAATACACCCAAGAGCTGAAAAAGAACTTGGGGATGAACTTGCCGCCCCACTTGATGAACTGTTTAACAGTTCACTGAAACAGGGGATAGCACCACAAGACTGGAAAAGGGCTATGGTTGTGCCATTGCACAAGAGTGGTAGCAGGGAGATAGCAGGAAACTACCACCCATTAAGTCTGACCTTGGTGGTGGGTAAAATAATGGAGACATTGCTTAAGGAAAGGGTAATGAACTACCTGAAAGCAAGTGGGTAACTTGATCCAAAGTAGCATGGCTTCACATCAAGACACTCATGCCAAACAAATTTGATAGAATTCTTTGACTAGGTTTCAAGAGAAGTAGACCAGGTGGCAGCAGCAGATGTGGTGTATCTGGACTTTAGTAAAGTCTTTGATACAGTCCCACACAGAAGGCTAGCCAACAAACTGGAGCAAGCTGGCACTGGTCACAAACTAGTTAAATGGATCACAAGCTGGCTGCAAGGCAGGACACAGAGGGTTATAATAAATTTCACCTTGTTCCAAGAGAGGAAGGTATCAAGTGGTGTGCCATAGGGGTCAGTACTAGGTCCCAACCTTTTTAACATATTCATCAGTGACATTGCTGAAGAACTGAAAGGGAAAGTCTGCCTCATTGCAGATGACATGAAGCTCTGCAACAGGGTGGACACACAGGAAGGGATCACAGAAATGGAGGCAGATCTCAGGATGCTAGAGGAATAGTCCAGGAACTGGCAGTTGAGATTCAATGCCAAAAAATGTAAAGTCATGCACTTAGGTAGAAGGAACCCTGCATGAAGTATGTCCTGGAGGGGAAGCTACCAGAAAAAAAACTAAGCTGGAATGGGATTTTGGCGTCATAATCTCAAACGATTTAAAGATAGGGAAGCAATGCTAAAAAGTGGCACTAAAGGCAAGCAGCATCCTTGGAGGTATTGATAGGGGTATTACCAGTAGGAAGCGTGATGTAATCCTCCTGCTGTACAGGTCCCTGGTGAGACCTCACTTGGAGTACTGTGTGCAGTTCTGGAGACCTCACCTAAAAAGGACACAGACCATCTGGAAACCATGCAGAACGTGCCACCAAAATGGTGCAGGGTCTGCACCATAAAACGTATGAAGCTAGGCTCAGCCAGCTAAATATATTCTCCCTCAAGCAAAGGAGGAACAGAGGAGACATAATTGAGACATTTAAATTTGTTAAAGGGATCAGCACAGTACAAACCAGGAACCTCTTCTGGAAAAACAGGGCTGCACATACTAGAGGACACAACATGAGCCCGATGGGAGGTAAATTCAAAACAAATATTAGGAAGTAATTTTTCACAGAGAAGGTGGTGGACCCTTGAAACAGCCTACCACCAGAGGTAGTGGCAGCCAAGATGGGCAGTGAATTCAGACAGGCATGGGATAGACAGTATAGTCACCTTAGCAAGACAAATTGATAGTGGGGGCTAGAAAACCCGGGCAGACTAAATGGACCACCTAGTCTCCTTCTGCCAGCAAATTCTTATGTTCTTAATGTGGCTGGGCAGTTTGAAAGTCTGGAAGAAGACAGGTGACCCTCAGAGACTATCTGAGCTAGCATTGTGAAATGAGTGCTGGACCAGGAAGTATGGCTTATGGGTCTATTAGCAGTCTGGAAGTTTAAGTTATACAGTATGGACTGAGAGAGGTCTTTTGTAAGAGCAAGATGAAGTAGTTTAGTTAAATGGACCTTATTACTTAAAGAAGCAGCTAGAACCAAATTTTTCAGCTGCAGTAGAAGTGGCCAGGGAGAAATATAAAGGAGAGAGGAAGGAGAAATTACATTTTTCTTACAGAGGTTGGTCTCAACATTTAACCAGTGAGGGACATAGCCCTGGGCATCTGCTGGAGTGGGCAATGTGGAGATCAGTTTGAAGAATTTATTGGTATGTGCCACCAGGTAGTAAATGCCAAACTGCAGGAGCCGCAGTCCACCCAGAATTTTAGGCACCTCCAATTTATGATATGCTCTATGGGCTGATTTGTCTTTCCATATAAAATAGGCTATTACCACATGCACTGTATTAAACCAAGACAAGAGAATATAGACATTGAGCATGCTGAGGAGATATAAAAGGCTAGACAAGACATTCATTTTAATTATATTAATGTGGCCCCAGAGCATAAGGGGTAAAGGGGCCCACATTTCCAAATTTGTCTTAATTATCAGAAACAGATACTCTATATTTTAGTTTTAGTAAGGTCTTGGAGTTGCACATAAGCTCCATGCCCAAATAATGAAGCTTGTTAGGAGAACAAGTTAATCCAAGGGCCTCTACCTCATGTTAGGCCACCCCTGAGTTGAGGGGCATAACAAGTACTTTAGCTACATTTAACCTGTAATTTAATGTGTGGTACATAGCTCAGTACTTGTGTATACTTGTGAGCAGAATGGTAAATGCTTAATGTTTATAACTTGAGCTTCGTCATTTCTCTGAATCCCACTTTCTGTAGGATACTGGATAGGATTTAAGGCCCAGTGGAGAGGGTGAGACAAGAGTGCCGGAGGAGGAGGAGGCAGGGGAGGATGGAGGATGCCTTCAAAATGCTCGAAGCAGAGTGAGCGGAAGCTTGACATGGGGGGGTTCCCCCGATGAAAACAGGAGGCATCCCCGACGCTGCACTGGTGACAGTCAGCAAGGCGGCTGTCGCTGTCAGGGATATCTCTGGAGCCCCTGTCGCTGCGGCATGGTAAAACCCTAGCTGGGAGGCTTGCATGGCTGTTGTATATCCATTGAGTCAAAAGGGTATGATCGAGTCCCTTGTTGGAATAAGAAATTGTCCTACGATGTCAAAGGAATTGAGGAGCTCCACAGAGATGTCTGGCATTGAAACTTGAGCTGGAACTGGAACAGAAAAGATGACAGATTGTAGTAGAAGTGGTGGATGAATTGATAAAGTAGAGTAGGCCTGGACGTGGGCTAGCTAGAGCATGAGATTCCCCTGCAGGTCTGGTGTATGTAGTAGTCATGTATGAGCGATAGAAAGGCCTTAGATGGTCAGAGTGGGAAGGCGAGACCCCTACATGGGTCTGCCTTAGTGAAGATGAAAATACAGTGGAGTAGTTAGAAATCCCCCTTCGTGGGGCATAATGGATTTGTATAGTATTGAATAATTTAAGAAGGACAAGAGTTACATGAGGCTGTCTGGTATGACTTGGGAATACAAGAAAGGCCCTTTGTAGGGCATGCATAATGGGATGGCGGGACCTCACGTGGTCCACCATTGCCATATTATGTAACAGTCCAGGTAATGAAGGATGCCCTAGTGTGAATTTGCATGTCATGCTTAGGAAAAATGTATGAGCTAGAAGTAGGGCCCTTTTGTAGGGCATGTATGATTGGATGGCGAGACCTCAGGTGGTCCACCATGGTTCCATTGAATAGTATATGTGGTAGGGATGGGGTCGGGCATGTATGATTGGATGGCAAGACCTCAGGTGGTCCACCATGGTTCCATTGAATAGTGTGTGTGGTAGGGATGGCAGGACCCCATGTGGTCCACCATCGCCATACCATGAGTGGTGCATGATAGGGATGGCATGACCCCATGTGGTCCACCATCGCCATACTATTGCATAGAGTATGATAGGAATGGTGGGACTCTATGTGGTCTGCCATTTCTGTACCACTGAGTAGACCAGGCTTGGGATGGCGGAACCCCACGTGGTCTGCCATCACCATGGTAGGAGTAGTGAATGTTTGAGATAGTGGGATCCCACGTGGTCCTCCATAGTAGTGCTTTATAAGGGAAGGATGATGGACTGTGTGTAGTCTGGACGTTGTAGGAATAGCATATAGTTCCAAGGTAATGAGGACAAGACCCCAATAAGTTTACTGGCAGTAGATGAATAGAGGTATGAGCAGTGAATGATGCCCCCTCGTGGGGTGAGGTCAGGTGTGATGGTGGACTCCAATAATGGCAGAACACTGAAACTGGGAGGCAGAAACAAACTAGCAGACCTCAGACAGTCATGGATTGGAAAGGATGTCCCTGATGTGCTTCAGAATCTGTCCGTGCCATGTTACGCAAAGTAGCAATGGTTGAGTAGAGTTTCTATCAACAAGAGGGCGTAGTGAGTATATCTAGATATATATACAAAATGGGGCACGAGACTCCAAGGGGTTCGCGACAGCTGTGGACAAACTTATGCTGCAGGAAATGCACCTTAACAGTGCAAAATCCAGAGAAATTAGCAGGAGTGGCTTGGAATACAAATTACAAAGAGAAATAACAACTTCCTTAAAAATAATATTTAATAAATCTCTACAAGAAGCAGAAATTCCACTAGACTGGTTAACAGCATCAGTCACACCTATATATAAGAAAGGAAACATATCAAATGTTCAGAATTACCATCCCATAAGCCTTACATCTATCACTGGTAAAATTATGGAAAAAATAATCAAATCTTTACTTGAAAAAGAAATGAGGGAATTAAAAATTACGGACAATACTCAGCATGGGTTCAGATCGGGGCACTCATGTACAACTAACTTATTATCCTTCTATAATAACATCAGTCAGGGCCTGGATAATAAAAAACAAATGGATGTCATCTTACTTGACTACAGTAAGGCCTTTGACAAGGTCCCTCATGGGCATCTCATCAAAAAGTTAGAATCCTTGGGCTTCTCCTGTTACCTACTGTAGTTAACTGGATTAATGCATGGTTAACAAACAGGACCCAGAGGGTTACCATAAATGGCAGCTTTTCCAGCCTGAGTTCGGTTACAAATGTGGTTCCATAGGGCTCTGTATTTGGCCTTATACTATTCAATATCTATCTGTGACATGCAAATAAGTACCCCAAATTGGTTATCTAAATTTGCCGATGATTCTAAACTTGGGGGAATGGTGGATAATCAACATAACCTTATTTCACTTATATCAGATTTAAAAAACATTGAAAGGTGGCCCAAGAAAATAAAATGGAATTTAATATGGGCAAGTGTGTGGTCTTGCATTTTGGAATACATAACCCAAAAAACACCTACTGTATAAATAACATCAGGCTTAAAGCCACTTATAAGGAAAGGGATCTGGGAATATTGGTAAACGCCAAACTTACATCTTTTGACCATTGCTCAAAAGTAGCTAATATGACAAATGGGCTACTCAGATAGATTAAGCATTCCTTTGTCTCAAGATCTGAACAGTGTTTGATCCCACTTTACAGGGTATGTGTCAGATCGCTCATTGACTATGGGTCACCATTCAGGAACCCACATCTCAAAGGAGATATTGACAGACTAGAGAGGATCCAGAGAAGGGCAACTAAGATGGTCCCTAGATTATCAACAAACACCTATCAGTCTAGGCTTCAATTAACAGGTTTAAATTCTCTTCAAAACAGAAGAATTAGAGGGGGATCTACTTTTCCTTTATAAGTTGTTAAAATCCCCAGACCTTATGAACAAATGTGGACTTACCTTTTCTACCAGTCGAATTGTTCCTAGAAGCCACACTAAACAACTTACAGTCCCCAGAGCCAAGACCAATCTTATATTAAATTTTTACTGCGTAATATATATTATATATTATATTATATAAGTATGTATTACCACAGGAATTGGTCGACTGTGGTAACTTTGACACATTTAAAAAGGGTCTTGATTATTGGTTAAACCAAATCAAACAACATAAATTGCCCACACAATTGTGGGGGGAAAATCTAGATGGGCCTTGGCCTTTTTTTTCCTATGAAAAAACCTAGTAAACCTAGTAAATAAGATCACATCATAGAGGAGAGCTGGTCTATCTATGAAGAACTGAGTCATATCTTAACACTGTACCAGCTTGCCAAACTCTGACCAGACTAAAATCTTCCAGTCCATGATTGTCTCTGCTATAGATTCATAATAATGGCACAGAGGTACTGCAGACTATAATTGTCCAGACCCACGTGGTGTATTATGACTGAATAAAATGAGGAAACTAGTTAAATGTACATCAAAACTTACTTCCTTTATTGAGTAGTCTCAGTGGAAATACACTCTTTAATTTAAAATATCCTCCTGGTTAACATATAATATGACGACACTAACACAAACTTGAGTGGTGATAAAGTGCTACAATGCACTCATTCATTGATTAGTTTAATAAGACACATGCCCTCAAAATAAGAATTCCAAGAATTATCTGAATCCTCAGTCATGATGCAGGTGGGCAAACAGTCCAGGGTAGCAAGCCAGGAAGGTAATGCAGCAGCCGTGAATTGGAGCAAAGGCAAGCACAAGGAAAAGCGCAAGCAAAGAGGGGCAGTGTAGCAGAGGCCAGTCTGTAAGCCACAGAAGCAGCAAGATAATCCAAGCAGAAGGAGCAGAGGGGAGCATTGTTGGTGAGAGCCCTGTAACAAAGGAGGAAATCCAGAGGGCACGGAAGTGGCAGGGGAACTGGAACCACGGAAGAGCAATCCAGAGGGCGAATGAGGCAACATGGCAGCCAACCGGGGAGAAAAGGCCAAAAAGAAAGGAAAAAATGGGAGGAAAGAGAAGGTACGGAGAAAAAGGCCAGGGAGATGAACAAAGGAGAGCACAACAAGGGGAAGGAACATGAGGGGTGGGCAAAGGGTGAAAGAAAAAGGTGAAAATGGTGAAAACGGACAACGAAGGGCAAACAGACAGAAGGCAAGATGTAGGGGAAGGAAGCCCACAGCTGGCCTGTCAAACAGCCACTGCAGTTGAAACACTTGAAGCAGAGCGAGCAGAAGCCTGAAGTTTAAATAGTGGATGTGGGAGGAGCTAGTCCGCTCCCCCCACAATGAACTTCTGGCTAAAAGCCTTTCATTTAAAGAGGAGTCCGAATTCTCAAATGATAGTTAAAACTGCTGGGATGGACTGACTTGGATGTGTCAGGTGTAAGAGTATATCATCCCCATAAGTGGAGACAGCATAAAAATTGTTACTTAGCTGAATACCACAGACCTCCAGGGTAGTTTATAGTTTAACAGTTAAAGGCTCTAAATAAAGGATAAATAACATATAGGATAAAGTATGGGGTGCAGTGTGTTACGAGAATTTAACACACTCCTAAGTTGTTGGAGAGCACATGAACCCCGAGGGCGAAGCCCGAGGAGTTTATTAGCTGTCCAACAACAAGGGAGTGTGTGAAATTCAAGTAAAACACACTGCACCCCATATTTTGTTATTTATAATTGAAGGGTGATGTTTTTTTCTTTTAGAGGTTTAGTTTAAAAGTTTAATCTCGGTCCCCCATCGGCAGCACTGAAGAGCCGCATCGTGCCCGTATGGCTATCGGCCATATAAGGCTCTCAGGCTGTGCCTCGCATCACCAACTTCCCTTTTACTCCCTCCCACTGCGAGAATACCTCCCGCCTCCTGACCCACTGAAGAAGCAGCCCAAAGTTTTTGTGGTCAGTAGTGTGTGAAGAGAAATGGAACGTTTTAAGCTCAAGCTGTGTTTGTTCAGTGTCTCAAGCATATTCATAGGGGAAGAGAGCGCGTGAATGGCATAACACCTACTCAGGTGTTAACGGTATTTAACACATTAATTTTACATTGAAAAAATAGAAGCCATTAATTATTAAGGAGATAAGGGACAGCCCTGTCCTGTGCCCTTCCTCATCTCTATAGCTTCCGAGAAGACAACATTGCAATGGATACATGCTCTTGGTCATGTGTACAGGACTTTGATCAATCTGACAAAGCTATTGAGAAATCCGAATTTACAGAGCACAACAAATAAGAAGTCTCATGACACCCTGTCAAATCCTTTCTCCGCATCCAAGGAGACCAGGGCCATGGGGTCTCAGGCTCCCCAGAAGCAGAGTATATATATGCCAATTTGTGGAAGTGATCAGTGGAATGACGGCAGGCCATAAACCCCACCTGTTTTGAACCAATGAGTTAACTCCAAAAGAGGTAAGCTACAAGCTATGGGGGTGGAAGTAAAGATGGTGGGCTGGGTAGGGAACTGGCTACAGGGGAGACAACAGAGAGTAGTGGTGGGTAGGGAGCTATCATCCTCAAGGGTGGCGATGAGTGTAGTTCCACAGGGCTCGGTGTTGGGACCAGTGCTCTTTGGAGCATTCATTGTGGACATTTCAGTGGGCATCAAGAGCAGAATCAGCCTGTTTGCTGATGACACCAAGATGGGAGAGATGGTAGATGACCTGGGGGGGGGCGGCAGGGGCTGCAGGAGGATCTGTCAAGGCTGGAGTCCTGATCAGACACATGGCAGCTGGGATTCAATGCAAAAAATGCAAGGTGCTGCATTTTGGGGCTAAAAACCAGAGGAGGAGCTACCATCTGGAAGGTGTGCAGTTGGTGGTGACTGAGGAGGAGGAGAAGGATCTGGGGGTGCTCATTACGGGGACAATGAACAACTCAGCACAGTGTAGAAAGGTGGCTGCAAAGACCAACAGGATGCTGGGTTGTATTGCTGGGTGTATATCTTTCATGACAGGAGAGGTGATTCTGCCACTGTATAGATTGCTGGATAGGCCACACCTGGAGTACTGCTTACAGTTCTGGCACCCGTACCTGAAGAGGGACATTAAGCTACTGGACAGAGTGCAATGCAGGGCGGCTAAGATGATCGAAGGTCTGCGGGACATACCGTATGAGAGCAGACTGAGGGAGTTGAACATGTACTCCCTGGAGGAAACAAGAGAGAGGGGGGATATGATTGAAATGGCTCTACGATACCAGTTTGACAAGGAACACATTGAATGGCATCACAGCACCAGGTTCCATGCTGACCGCGAGTTGCAGTTGGCATGGAGCTGCACACATTGGTGTGTGTGTTTCCATCGGGGGGCTCTGCCCCCCACACCCCCCATACTATTGGATTCGTACTCCAGGTCGGAGTTTATTTCGGGGAGGGGTTGCAGGTTGGGGGAAGCGGTTGCCCGGTCTAAGTGGCACTTCTACAGCAGCATGGCGCTGTTGTCAATATCAACACATGTCACCATAGAAATGTCACTGTTCTGGAGGCATACCAATTGAAACCTTTAAGTACATGACAGGGATAAACAAATCTCATATGGAGGGGCTTTTCAAACTAAAGGAGGGGAGGGACACCCAAGGCCATGATATGAGACTGGAGAGGGGAAGGTTCAGAAGGGAGATGAGGAGACAGTTTTTTTACAGAGAGGGTGGTGGCCAAGTGGAACACACTGCCAGCTGAGATAATATCCAGTAGAACAGTGGGTAGATTCAAGAGGGGATGAGACAGAGCAAGAGGGAGGGGCAAGGGAGACAGGGCAAGGGAGGGAGGCGCAGCTGCAAAATAGGGACTGCTAGCTGCACAACTGAGCAGACTTGGTAGACCGTAAGGCCTTTTTCTGCTGGCATTTTTTGTATGTTCATATGTTTATTCTAGAGGTTAAGATCTTCACTAGGATTTTCATATCCTGATTGATAAGAGAAATAGGCCAATAGTGGGTGACTCTCTCTGTGTCCTTCCCTGGTTTCAGGATCAACGTGACCATAACCTCTGTAAGGGAGAGGTCTGAGACACCTGCCTTGTCAATAAAACTAAAGGTATTTGTCAAAAAGGGTGTGATTTCACTAGCAGAGATGTTCTAAAAGTTTGCCATAAATCCATCAGGCCAAGGTGTTTTATCCAGAGTTAGACTGTTTGTAGCATCAGAACCTCATTCTGCGAAATGGGAGCTTCAAGCCTAGCTTGGTGGTCACGTGAGAGTGTGGGGAAAGGAATTGTGGTTAAGTAAGTGAAGATGTCAGTGGGCATGGAAGGGATCTGCAGGTTGACATAGAGTGTTTTGATAGTAACAGGCAAACTCTTGAGCAATTTCTCAGGGAGAAGAAAGGAGTTCATTGGTTGTTTCCAATTGAATGCCCATAATTGTTTAGGCTGCTTCTTTTTTAAGCCAAAGGACCATTAACTGACCCGCCTTCTCTACTTGGTCCACATAAGTAGCCCATGTTTTTAAGAGAACATGCTTGGCTTTCTCCCTTATACTAAGCACATACTGTATTTATCCTGTAGGCTACTAAGTTTGAGAAGGACTGTCACCTAGGTGGTGGGTGCAAGTGCCTTCTCTATTGTCCTAATTTGTTGGAGTAACTCATCAGATTCCCTTTTTCTCTCATGTTTACGTTTGGATGTCAAACAGAACAGCTCCCCTCTGACTGTACATTTAAAGGCCACCCAGATAGATTCTAATTTTTGTAATGACCTGCTATTAAAGTGGAAACATTCCTTAATTTTGTTCCTAAGATGTTCTACAATAGTGTGGTCCTGAAGCAACTGACAGTTAATAAGCCACAAAGAGTCTTCAGCAATGTCCAGAATAAGGACAGGAGAATGGTTGGAGATAACATGGGGCAGGATCTGGCAGGCAGGGAGCCCACGTAGTAGGGATTAACTTTGAAGAAAAAAGTCAATACAGGAAAAGGGAGAATGGAGAGGTAAGAAAAATGTATATTCTCTGGCAGTGAGCTCTAACTTTCTCCAAGGGTCGAAGAGACCATGAGAGTCCATTAGTTCCCTAATAGCTCGCTGTCCTGGTAAAAGACCCTTTTTTTTTTGTTACTGAATCTGTTCAGCTCGTAACAAAGCACTATGTTCCAGTATCAGGCTATAATCAGGGGAAGGGCTGAAAATGGTGCCAAAATGTTAAGGAGTGCTGTGAAGAATGCAGGGCTATCAATATTAGGGCCATAAACATTCCCTAAGATGACTTCTGCATTGTAGATGTGTCCCTTTAAAAAAAATATCTGCCATCGGGGTCTGCAATGGACTGATCAGGCTGGAATTTAGTATTTCTGTTGATGAAGATGACAACCCCATTCTGCTTAGTACCATCTCCAGCCCCATAGGTCTGCCCCACCCAGTCACGCCTGAAGTAGGTGACTTTCCTCATCTCAAATGTGAGTTTTTTGAAGCATAGTAATATGGGCAAAATACTCAGCATACTTCCTAAGTTGTTTAAGGAATAGGTAATGTTTCACCCTATTTCTTGACCCTTTGACATTCCAAGATATATACAGAATCACACAATCCATCATAAACATTGTTTGGTCTCAAGATGGGCACCTTCATAACACCTGGAAAACATGCTAATCTGGCTAACTGCACCTTAGATTCACATTTGGATCCCCCCCCCCCCCGAGACCCATTGCCTTCAGGAGAAAATTGTAAAAATAGAATAACAGTGAAGATACTACCAACAGTATAGAACATTAGAGAAAACAATGTGTGGCCATCTCACTATATTGTGAGACAGTAGAACAAAACAAACAGCCCCAGATAGTCCACAATCCAATGACCATGACTCCTCAGGCCAGTCTGCAAGATCTGCTAGGGCTCCACTCACTGGCCCCAAGGAAGATCACTAGAATGTGTCTAAATGTACAAAAGGCATCCCTTAAAAAGGCCAATGATTTATTTATTTATTTAAAAGTTAGTTACTGGGAAAGGTACACTGAGCTAAGGCTCATTTCCAGGTGTGCCCGGGAGGAGCAGTACAGATGAAACTTAAACAACATTACAATCAATAACAGTGTTCATATCACATTTATACATACAAGCATGAACCCAACCAACACATTGAAAAGGGGTCACAGTGCAGATCGGCTGGACAGGTGAATGGACTGTGGTTGCCTACTCAAATGAACACACAACCAAGTCAAATCATCGAACATCCAATACATGAAATATACAGCTAAGACAAAATAGGAAGCCCCCTGTCCAGCAATAAGAACCAACACTAGGGAGCATATTATACAACAGGGCAACTGGGAGATCATGGGCATAGAGGCACCACACACACACAAAATTTGACAAAATATACCCATATTAGAAGAAGAGCCACAAGGGAAAATAACCATTATAACAGAACCAGAGTGGTTCCTCTGCCCCCCTCCCAGAATCAGATAAAAAGGTCAGGAGGCCCTGTATAAACCGGGGGCACCATAAACAAGAAAAGCTAGCTAGCCTACAACAAGGCATATAGAAGGCAAAAAGACTGCCAGACCAGGCACGTGCCCTGAGTTTCAGTGTCTTAAGGAGGAGAAAGAGCATGTACATCAGCCAACCCTTACCCGTGGGTCTTCAATGAGCCAGCTCACACTGAGTGGAAACAGAAAGGAAAACTGTACACTGCTGGTGAGGACCTAAAAGCCGCTAAATGTGTGATATAATGCAGTACCATGTCTATCCCCTCTCAAATGGCTGTTTTCAAGACATTAAGGCTAAATGTAGAAGGAACTCATGTAAGGGCCTAAAATGAAGCCAATCCAGTACCTGCACCAGAAGGTCACGAATGCCATAAGGAGGGGGGGGAATTGTGACCCTCATAACTAATGTGGCATCAGTCTGCTACCCCCATGAGCCCAACTTACCGTGTGGTCTATATGCCAAGAAAGGATCTGCTAAGGAAGACGGACCCACTATAGCACCATCCTGTAATTTAGGAACATAGAAATAGTCAGCAGTCCCTTAGATATTGTCACAATAAGGAAGACAGTAAGTCATGTCCTGAAAGTAAAAATAAATTTAGAAGACCATCTCCAAAGCAGTCACTGGATCCAGAGCTACAGAGCAGGGTGAATACACTCAAGGTGGTAATGAGGGAGCTACAGAGGCAGTCCTCGGGGGCATGCTTGGTCGAGCAGTTCTGTAGAAATGATAGGCCTTGAAGATAGTGTCCATCGCCATCTTAAGAGACCAGGATGGCGAAGCATCAAGAGCCAGGCTCACCAAGTCCCACCATAATACTTGTAGCTGACTACATAGCAGGAAGGCCTCACCAAAATCAAATCCAGGTAAGGAGACTGTTGCTACTAAGCAAATGTAACCCCTAGATGGCGCTATCCCAGGGGCTACTACCCCTGCCTGATTTGCCTCTAACAGGTTGAGGGGCCTGGATCCAATGGCGGGTGCCTCCACCCAGAGGTCAGGGTTTGCAATAGTTAAACTAACTTGGTCACAGCCCTCTGGGACACTGCAACCCCCCTTTCTTCCACTAGTGGCCCACACAATATATCAGAATTACCTTCACAGTATACACTACCCCAGGTCTGGTTCCGCACTGGGACCTCCTGTGAAATGAGATACAGTGCAACAATCACAGTACAGTACTTTAACATAGACAAATACCTCAGGCAGTATAACTTTGCTGAAACAAGCAGCTCTGATTTATTTAGGGGATATAACAAGGACAGGGAAATCAGGTTAATTAGCTTATCACTCTAATAATCTACCTATGGCTCTGTGCACAGGCCTATCCCTATCAGTTACTGTCCTGGGTACCCAAGCCCTAGTGGCTAGTCCAAACCGTGGCAGCTGGTAGGGGCCCTTTCACACAGAGAAAAGGAGAATTAAACAGTCAGCAGTGCAGTAATTCCATTTGGATTTAATGTGGCAATTCAACAGGGAGCGACCCTGAATTAGTACTCACGACCTCCAAATAAGATAGGGTCCTTCAATGTCAGCAGGGCTCACTTGAGGTATACAAACCTCTTCACACATCCATATAAAAGAAAGCACTATACCAGGCAGGCTGCATCTGTATCCCGATGTAATTACTGCACAATACCGGAGAACACACAGCAGATTCAGTTCCTGACAGACCGAGTGCAATTTTCAGCAATTCTTCCAGTCTTCTACAGGGTGAGCCTGGTTTCTACTCTTCAGAGATCCTTTGATTCTTTCACAGGACAGATTCAGTCCTAACAAGCTGTTACACAAGCTGCAGACCGGAACTCTGGGCCTTACACATGTTTTTGACTAAAACTGCACACTGAAAAGCACAGGGCTCCTTCCTTCTTCACTGCCAAAGCTCAACTGAACTCAACCGACAAAACCAGGCACTTCCTTTGAGTTCCTCCCAGTTCTTGACTGGATTGGCTGTCACTCACAATAGACTGCTGCTGTTGGTCCAAAAGGCACTGAAGTCTAAACTACATCTCCCAGAGTCACTGCCCATACAATCCTCTTGTGGCTGGCTCAGATTATGAGTCCAAGTTCTGATTCGTCCAAGGCACCATTTTAGAGCTAGCTTACCCCACACTGATTGGTCCAGTTCAGCAGTTCAAAACTAGAATGGGGAACTAGTAGACACAGTTCTGACTGCAAAGAAAGCAGGTTAGACAAACTGTAATTTCATTATTACTGTAAATAATTTCTGGCAAACAGTTACATCTTTCAGATAGGTTCCTTTGCACCCTAGTGACTGCAAAATGAAGTGAATTGGCAGCAGCTCGAGTGGTACTCAGAGAAGCACACAGTCCCCCCATACAAACTAATTATGTCTGCAAGCAGACAGCTCTTAAAGAGACAGTACCAGAGGCTCTAAAAACACTCACTGATAAATGGCTTAAATGCCAAACACCATTCAGGCTTGGAGCATTCAAGCAAGCTCCTGGAAGTCTTTTGGGAACCCCCATTTGCAGGGGGGTTACACCAAGAAAAATGGGGACTGCTGAGCCAGTGCATAGTGGCAAGGAGACACTTGACAGTCAGGGTGGGAGAAATGCATGTAAGTGGTGACACAAGAACCAAAATGGGAGCCATAACTGGGGGAAATAAAAGAAAGAAGGAAGAGCTAAGAGCAAAGTCTGAAAATAGTGACATGTCAAGGGGTGAGTCAAATGCCATTAAAAGGTAATCGGAAAAACAAGAAGGCTATCATACTGGCTGTATAGTTATCTCAACGCAGGATGGGGTGGTTTAAAAAGGTTTGGGAAGTGGTTATGGAAGTCTGCTTTGGCAGTCTGACTTTTGATTTGTCTGAAGCTGAGAGCCTTGCAACACTGCAAAGAACAAACTGTAACTTCATTTAGGAGCTGGAAAGTTGGTAAGGCATAATATTGTAAAACAGGGGAGCTACGCTTTCTACAAAGTTTCATTTTTTTTTTCTCCTTATTGGCATTAAGCAGAGAATTGCAGGATTCCATTAAAAGTGTAGTAATTTTATAACCAGAGGGAGTGAGATACAACTGAATTTGCTTGATTATTGGGGTTGAGACTTAGGATTTAGAGGATATTTTGCAACATTTTAAAAGTGTCCTGCTGGCTGAGTAGTTAAGTTTATATCCCTGGTTTCACTGAAAGATTTTGTGTATTGGAATCAGACAGCAGCCTGCCTACAGTGAAAGGCCTGCTTACATCACAGGCGTCACTAGTCAATCAGTTGACTTAATTCTTAAGATTTTCAGTGCAGGAAGAGTGTAAAGCACAGCTGACTTATTTTGGGGCTGACCGCTTTCAGAGCACAAACCACCAGTCTGTTTTGGGGCTGGGGAGGGTTAATTGTGTCTGAGTTGGATGTCTGGATTTTTCTCTGTTTGATTAGCAGGTTATTTTCTCTGTCAAATTGTTGTGTAGGGCATCTTGCTGACAGGAAGGCACTCATTGCAGCAGTGGGTCAGAGCTTTTAGCTGATTGTTTTATGAGGGCAGGTTAGGCCAACCCTTTCCACCCCTCACCCCACTCACCCCTGGAAATAGTTCCTTTATACCTGGGGTTCTGACATCATTTCCTCAAGAGTGCAAGGTGCATATCACTGTCATATCCTCTCTAGCACACTGCACTGACAATATAAGCATACACATTGTATAATATATATATTTCTATATAACAAACCAATCACACACGCACACACACACACACACACACAGAAAAAAGTAGATAAACTTATGGGGAGTAGTACAATGTAATGGCTGTGGGGCAGCAGTCTTCCGGGAGACTTTCTGGAGGCTGAGATGCTGCCCTATTTGCAGACAACTCTCTGCCCTGAGGGAGGAAGTTGCCCATCTTCAGGCCATGCTGGACAGTAGTAAGGGAACCTTCCCCCAGGCAACACTGGATAGTAGGAAGGGAGCCTCCCCCATCCAGGGAGCACCAGAGCCACCACCACTACCTCAGAGGTTGCGAAGAAAACACAGCAGTTGGACCACAGTGGGCTCAGGAAGGGTGAGGATGGTGGAACAGAGGCACACCCGATCAGTTGTTCCACTCCACAATCCATACACCATTCTGGGGGAGCATAGCTCCCCTATGGATGCACCCACAGAGGAGACTAAGGAGGCTGAGGACAGCTGTCACGAGGAAGGCCCACAGGAAGGAGACAGAGGACACCACAAGGAAAGGAAGCAGCTCCTGGTGGGGGACTCAATTATTAGGGGGATAGAACTGGGGGGAGCAGGGAAAACTGAAGTAAGGTGCCTGCCTGGTGCCATGGCTTGGAGGGACAGGAAGCACATCCTCAGGATCACGGAACAGCTGCACAGGAGTCTGAGCTGGACGTCATTGTCCACCTAGGGACAAATGACTTGGCTCATCATGAGATTAGAGCAGCGCAGAAGGACTTTGTAGAATGGGGAGGGCCTAAGACAAGTAGCACACACAGTATCCTTCTCAGAGGTGCTGCCTGTCAATGGCATGAGTGGGCGGGGGTACTTGCACCATGCAGTTTAATGAATGGTTGAAAAAATGGTGTGGAGCACAGGGTTTGGCTTCATTGGGGACTGGGGTTCCACCTGGAGGGACACCAGCCTATACTGGCAGGATGGTCTGCATCTGTCCAGGAAGGGAACAAGTCTTATGAGCAATCAGTTTAAATGCTTCATTGGCAAGCTTTTAAACTAGTCAAGGGGGGAGGAACTGATAAGCAGCAGGAAAATCCCGGCCTCCCCCTACAAAACAGGGTACTAAATGAGAAAAAGACCAAGGTAGAAAGGTCAGTGGGGGATGCTGCAACAGAAGGTAAAGCCATCAAAAAATGGAGAGCAATGAGT
Organism: Neoceratodus forsteri; assembly: GCA_016271365.2. Taxonomy (NCBI): domain Eukaryota; kingdom Metazoa; phylum Chordata; order Ceratodontiformes; family Ceratodontidae; genus Neoceratodus; species Neoceratodus forsteri. The sequence continues at coordinate 1,255,228,142 of CM057449.1, read as the reverse complement.
ACCAATGCCCGTAGTCTGAGCAACAAGCTTCCTGAATTAGTGGCCTTGATGGAGGAGGAACATCTGGATATCGTGGCAGTCACAGAAACATGGTACACAAAACCATGACTGGGATGTAAACATACCAGGATACACTATCTACAGGAGGGACAGGAGGGTAAAAGAGGAGGAGGAGTAGCTCTTTACATAAGGGAAGGAATCAAAGCAACAGAACAAAGGGTAAACAGGGAGGAGAAGAAGCACTGTGGGTAAATTTTGAGACCGCAATGGCACCACAATACGCATAGGGTTGTATAGCAGATCTCTTCTCGGGGAGGAAATGGACAAGGAAATGATAGAAAGTATACTTAGAATGGCAGAAAAGGGAGATATTGCTGATGGGTGATCTGAATATGCCAGATGTTAACTGGAGTGCAGTTGCAGCAGCCACTTCTAAAGTGGGGTTATTCTAGATGCCCTACAGGGGCATGCCTTAGACAACTAGTATTGGAGCCGACTCGAGGAGGGACAATCTTAGACCTGGTTCTCTCAAATGGAGATGAAGAGAGGATCACAGATGTAAAGTGGGTAGCCATCTGGGAACTAGCGACCATCGAACAGTATGGTTCACAATAAACACAGCAATAGAGGTCAAGCCATACAAAAGACAAAGGTACTGGATTTTAGGAGGCTGACTTTGTCAAAATAGGTGAGTGCCTAAGGAATGCACTAGCAAATGGGCAGGAAGGAGGGTGGAAGAACAATGGGGAATAATAAAAACTGCCATCACAGAGGTATCAAGCCTTTGTGTAAAGCAAATAAACAAAAGCAAGCGAGTAAGAAACCACTATGGTTCTCAAAGGAAGTGGCAGTGAAGGTTCAAGAGAAAAAGAAAGCATTCAGGAAGTACAAGGAATCACAGAAGGAACAGGACAGAGAACTATATCAATTAAAGCAAAAGGAAGCTGGGAAGGCAGTCAGATCAGCAAAGGCCCAAACTGAGGAAATGATAGCCAACTCAGTTAAGAAGGGGGATAAAACCTTTTATAGGTACATCAGGGAGCGAAGGAAGACCAATGGAGGGATAGTGAGACTTAATAAAGGGAGGGAGGGTGGGAAGAGGGTGACTGTGAAAAGGCAGAGATACTAAACAAATATTTTTGCTCAGTATTTACAAAGGAAGAGGGAGGTACCTAAAACAAACAGTAGAAACACTCTGGATACAGAGTTGATACCAGCCATTTACAGAAGAAAGGGTTCTGAAGAACTCTTAAAACTGAAGGTGGACAAAGCAATGGGGCCTGATGGGATTCATCCCAGAATTCTAAAAGAACTAAGGGTAGAACTAGTGACACCACTGACTACCCTCTTTAACAAATCATGGGATGATGGGGTGGTACCCGAGGACTGAAGGAGGGCAGATGTGATTCCCCTTCACAAAAGTGGGAGCAAGGCAGAAGCAGGAAACTACAGACCTGTTAGTTTAACCTCAGTGGTAGGGAAAATGATGGAATCACTTCTGAAGGAAAGAATTGTTAAATATCTAGAGGCCAGAGGGGCACAGGACCCAAGGCAGCATGGATTCACAGTGGGAAGGTCATGCCAGACAAATCTGATAGATTTCTTTGACTGGGTGACCAAAGTAGTTGATCAGGGAGGGGCTGTGGACATGGCCTACCTAGACTTTAGCAAGGCATTTGACACAGTCCCACACAAAAGATTAATATACAAGTTAGCCAGCCTGGGAGTGGGTCCCAAGATGACAGCCTGGATAAAGAATTGGCTGGAGAATATGACACAGAGAGTAATAGTAAATGGAGTCCACTCTGAAAAAGGGGTTAGTAGTGGGGTACCATGAGGTTCAGTATTAGGACCAGTCCTCTTCAATGTCTTTATAAGTGACATTGCAGAGGACTGGAAGAAAAATATGTCTCTTTGCAGATGACACAAAGATCTGCAACAGAGTTGATGCACAAGGTGGGGTGGAAAGGATGAGAAGGGACTTGGCAAGGTTAGAGGAATGGTCAAATGTATGGCAGCTTAGATTCAATGCTAAGAAGTGCAAGGTAATGCACCTGGGAAACAAAAACCCAGGGGAAGAGTACACAATGGGGGGTGAGATACTAACAACAACAAAAATGGAAAGGGACCTGGGGGTAGTCATATCAGATGACCTAAAGGTGGGCAAGCAATGTGAGAGTGCAGCAAGGAGGGCTGGGGGATACTGGGATGCATAGGGAGAGGCATCACCAGTAGAAAACAGGAAGTTATTATCCCTCTGTACAGACAGCTAGTGAGACCCCATCTGGAGTACTGCTTGCAGTTCTGGAGACCCAATCTCCGCAAAGACATAGACAGGATGGAAGCTGTCCAGAGGAGAGCAACTAAAATGGTGCAGGGTCTGCACTGGAAGACATATGAAGAGAGACTTAAGGAGCTTAATATGTATAGCCTCGAGGAAAGGAGGGAGAGGGGGGACATGATAGAAACTTTCAAGTACCTCAAGGGAATCAACAAAGTCCAAGAGGGTAGCATCTTTCAAAAAAAGAGGTGTGCAAGAACAAGGGGCACAATTTGAAGATAGAAGGGGGGCGGCTCAGAGGTAATTTAAGGAAGTATTTTTTCACAGAGAGGGTGGTGGATGTATGGAACGGCCTTCCAGAGGAGGTTGTGGAGTCACAAACAGTGGTGGAATTCAAGCATGCATGGGACAGTCATAAGGCAATTCTAGGGGTTGGGGGTAGGAAGAAGTAGGCTGCTGGTTAACTAGGATCTGCAGCTTATCCATCAGGTAGGGAAATGGGCAGACTGGGTGGGCCAAGCGGTCCTTATCTGCCGTCAAATTCTATGTTTCTATGTTTCTATCAACAGCTGAATGGTACTGGAGGGAACCCTTGTTCATTGTTACAATGAGCCTGGCCAGGAATACCAGTTTCAATTTTTTTTTTCTTTTTCTTTTTCCTTTTCAGGTCATTCAACATTCAGTACATACATTTGCTTTGATGGCACAATTTTACATGTCAGTTCTGTCTTTACAGTCTGTATTCTAGATAGACATATACAATGGTTATTAGTGCAATAGTTAATGAGGATTGTCATTAGAACTAGGTCTAAGTTCAGGGATAGTTAGATGCCTGTGGAGGCAGTTTTACCAATGATGAATTACAACATGTATGGTGGGGGGACTAAGGGGCTGAGAGGAGCCCAAAGGGGTTCTCCCTTCAGAGTCTATTGTGAGTTGTCGGTGTTAGACAGTTGAACTGGCCTGGCAGGATATCCAATTACATCATTGGGGCCTGGAAGGAGGAGGAGCAGCTAAACCCATCCATTCCCTCTCAAGGAATTAAATCTGGTCTGGTCTGTGCAATTTGCAAAAAACAAGGTGTCCAATATGTTAGAATTACTTGTGTTCTGTCCTGCAGTCGGGCCGTGAGGGCTTTCATCTTGTAGACATTGTGCATTGTGTTTTCCCAAGAAGTCAGGGTGGGGGTCTCTGGGGTCAGCCAGAGTCTGGTTATGCATTTTATAGCTGCAGTAAGAAATATATTAAGTAGGTATTTTTGTGGTTTATGTTTGATCTGCTTAGGAAACAACAGAAAGATAGCTGCCTGCGGGGTAAGCACTCCAAAGTCTGAGAATAGATCTGCAATGACTTTGCCTACTCCCTCCCAGAATTCTCTCAGGACTGGGCAAGTCCAAAATACATGAGTGTGTGTGGATACCTCACAGCCACACTGCCTCCAGCATGCTGACTTTTTAGACTATTTGTGGGGTGCGAAAATAGTGGATGGCCACCCTTCAGGCAAACTCCCTCCAGAAGTATGAGGACATAGTTGTGTGTTGTGTTCTCCAGATTTGCTGCCAATCTCTCGGTGTAAGCTCCAGGGAGAGTTCTGCCTGACATTGGAATTGTACCTGATCTACATTTAATGGGGATGCATTCTGTAGTGACTGGTAGGCCTGGGATACCAAGTGACTCTGGTCCCCACCTCCAGTTATGTGTGTTAAAAAAGGATGTAGGGTCTGGATTTCTGTTGGTGGTATTACCAATCCTATTTTTTGAGCTAAATAATGTCTGAGTTGTGGGTACCAGAAAAAATCCTGGGATGGAAGGCCATATAAGTTTCAGAGTTGATTAAAGCTTGGAAAGATACCTGCCTCATAGACCCTGCGGGTGTTTGATAGTCCTAGAGAATGCCAGTTATCAAAGGTGGGATCTGTCTGTGCAGGGATGAAATCTGGGCTTCATGCTGGAATTTCCATCCAGCCTGTCAGCAGGGAATTCCAGAGTAAAGCCAAAAATTTCATCCAGCTATTTAGAATAGCTTTAGTGAATATAGAGCAAGAGGTGGGTCATTTCTAATGGTTAGGTTGGAATTTTAAGGATGAATCTAAGTGTACGTTTGTCATTGATTTTTCCAATGAGACCCATGCTGTGGCTATTTTATCTGAGGATGTCCAGGCTACCATATGGGATATTAATGCGGCTAGCCAATAGCAATATATATTAGGTAGAGCCAGTCCTCCCCTGCCCTTAGGGAGTTGGAGTTTAGATAGTGCTACCCTAGGTCTCCCACCCATCCAAATGTATTTCCTGAATAATGAATCCCAACATTTAAAATCTTTCTGGGTAGGGGGTAGGGGGATATTTTGCATTAAGTAAAGGAGTTTTGGAAGAATATTCATTTATAATGACTGGACTCTAGAGATGAGGGATAAGGGCAATGGAAGACATTTATCTAGATCTGTTTAGTTATCGCCTGGTAGTTTATTGTATATAGATCTTCGAGTTTAGCCAGGATTTGGACTCCGAGATATGTGATCGAGGGTTTATTCCATCTATAGTTATAAGATTTCAGGTCAGAAGGGAAGGGGGAGCCTCTGATTATTAGGGCTTCTGATTTTGCCTGTTTAATTAAATAGCCGGAGATTCTTGCGATCTCTGCTAGGATCTCAGAAAGTGGTTCTAAAGAATCCTCTGGCTGAGATAGGTAGAGGAGCAAATTATCTGCGTAGTATGCCACTTTGTGTATGGTGGTTCCTATTTGATATCCCCATATCTGGTCGGTCTGTCTGAATCATTGTTCAATAGGTTCTACGAAAATGGCAAACAAATACAGGGATAGGGGGCATCCCTGCCTGATTCCCCTATGTAGGGTGAAACAAGTGAAGTGTGACCCATTGACCTTTATTATTGCCTCTGGTGCTGTATATATTCCTTTAAGAATTTCTAAGGAGGAAGGGAATGTAAATTTGGACATGGTGGCTATCAGAAAATTCCAATTCACCATATCAAATGCCTTCTGGGCATCTAAACTTAGGAGTGTCAATGGAGACCCTGTGGAGATGGAATGGTTTAGGAGATATAAGGTTCTTTTAATATTGTCCATGGTCCTTCTGGACTTTATGAATCTGGATTGATCTGGGGGTATTAGGGTGGGTAGAATGTCATCCAATTTGTGAGCTAATATGATCGTAAATATTTTGTAGTCCTGGTTTGATACTGATATGGGTCGATAGGAATCACAGTGCTGGGGGGGGGGGTTCTGGGGTTTCAATATGGCAGAGATTGTAGCTTGTCTCCAGGATATCGGGCAGTCAGCTGTCTTTTGAGTGGCTTGTAGTGCTGTTAGTAAGGGTTCCATTATCAGTGCTGTTGTGTTTTTGTATAATTTTGGTCCGAAGCCATCCGCACCCGGGCTCTTTCTGTTCTTAATGTTCTTAATTGTCTTTTGGACTTCAGAATCAGAAATTGGAGATGTGAGTTTGTTTATTTGTGTGATGGTTAAAGTGGGTAATTTTATTTGGGCTAGGAATTTGTCTATTGATCCGGGGTGGACCTCCTGGGGAGGGGGGGATATAGTTGTTGATAGTAAGTTCTGAATGCTGAGAGTATATTGTCTGTGGTGTACTGATTCTGTCTTGTCACAAGATCTTTCATTTTAGAAACTGTGTGAATTTGAGTCTGTTTACAGAGTCAATAGGCCAATAGGTGGGATGCTATGGCTCCCCCTTCTTAATATCTCTGACGGAGCCACATCAGGGCCTGCTCTGTTCGGTATGTCAGTATCTCCTGTATAAAGGTCTGTGTTTGGAGTAGGAGGGGTAAGACCTCCTCATCCCCCTGCATATGTGCTTCCTGCAGGAACTGCAGTCTGTCTTGCATGTTTTGTAGTTGGGCTTCTTGTCATTTTTTCTTTTGTGAGGTGTAAATTATTATGTGTCCACATAGGACTACTTGGATAGTATCCCAAAGTAGTTGAGGCGAGGTTTGGGGGGGATTGATTATCCCTCATTATTTCTGGGATTTTGGCTTCCAACATGTCTTTAAATTCCCTGTCTCTTAGTAATGAGGGATTGAATCTCTATAGGGTCCATCTTCTCCTATCTCCATCTAGTCGGATGGTTAAGGAAACAGGGGCATGATCCGACAAAGCTAATGTTATATATTTATTATTATCAGGTCAATCTTGTAAATGAGCCTTGCTCAATGATGTTCGCCTGAATAAATAAAGATTTGATGATGATGATGATGATGATGATGATATTTCAGCCTGTTGAGTCAGGTCTATATGCTCCTTACTAAGGCAAATGTAGTCTAACTGGTTGTAATTCTTATGGCCATGAGAATTGAAGGTGAATTTTTGTTGTCCGTAATGGAGTTGTCTCTAGGTGTCCACTAAGCCTGTATCTTTGAGCAGGCATCTGAGATGTTTAGAACCAGCATTTTAAGGGGAGGGATGGGACGCTGAGGTGTCTAATGATGGATTAAGTTGGCAATTTAGATTGCCACCTAAGATCAGGGGCCCTTTCTGGTAGAATAAGATTATGTCAAATAGGTGTTGTATAGAAGATGCATCAGTTGCCTGGAAGAATATATATACTGGCAATAGTCACCACCTGGTCCACTATTGTGGCCACCGCCAGTGCCAACCTACTCTCCCTATCAGAGCATTGATCAATGATTTTAAATGGGGAATTTTTGGATAGTAAAATGATTGTGCCCCTCCTCCTACCATTTTGGTATGTAGAGTCAACCATTTGAGAGAAACCAAATGTAAGTAACATTTGGTGCCCCGTGGAAGACAGGTGGGTCTCCTGTAGGAGTAAAACATCTGGTTTAAATTTTTTCAAGTTGTGGATAGTGCGATATCTCTTTATGGGTCTGGCCAGGCCATTCACGTTGTGTGAGATAATTCTATAGGGTACCATCATATTGATGAGTATGCAACTTTTTCAGACCTCCCGACCCCCCCACCCATTCCAGTGCCCACAGTATTACAACAAGATTTATAGGAAAGTGTCTTTTCATTCTGAATAGTTTCTGAGACTGATATTTTTTGTTCCTAACTATGATACTACCAGAAAATATGGTAACAGCGACCAGGGATAGCCAACTTGGTCCAAGCCTAGGGGGTATAACTATATACAACATGTGGTAATTCTTCCCGCCAGTGACTTCCAACACCTCATACCTACAAAGAGGTTCAGGTGTGGGCAGAATTATATACTGCCATGTGGAGGATGTAGCCGTCTTGTCAAGGGCAGAAAACCTCCTGGGGATTCCAGTGCTCCTAAAGTGGAGGAAGGGAGTGAGTAGGGGAAAAAAACCCTAAAAGTATAAACCTAGAGTGGGTGGTGTTGTAAGGGTAAATGGGCAATGGTGATGGGCAGGAATTGGTGCACCGATCCTTCATCTCTGTGATTAAGAGGCTACTCCGCGTCTGCTGCCCCTCTGCATGTGACAGGAGGGGAGAGTGAGCTGCCAACACAAAGAATCTCCAACAGAGAAGGGAAAGGCAGGGAGAAGCAGAATTGTTAATTCATAACAGTCTCCAGGATGCTTAAATCTGTCCGAGTAACCAACTTAATATGAGTTTGTCTTAGTCCCCCCATCCTGCTTTAAGCTCTGAGAGCAGGAGGAGCATTCCTGATATGAAGGGATAGTTCCAGGACTCCAGACCAATAACATAGTGGAAAAAGATCTGTTCCACTACTAGAGGAATATATAACAATAGAAAAAACAAAAAAAATGTTCAGTTTTTCATTCTGTGAAGGATGTACCCCAATCTAGAGCGCTCCTAGTGTTTTGCTTTAGGTAGGCCTCGTAAAGTTCAGCTCACAATAGAGTGGTCCCTATGTCTGGGCTTGATAGGCTTGAAAAATGATTAAGTAATGTAGGCAGTCAGACCACAGTGCCCCTGAGGCCTCCCTCCCCCAGGATCAGGAGGGAAAAGATGGGAGCACCCCTCCACTGTGAATCGGGGGGCGGGCCTGATTTTGAGATAGCATAGGGGTGGAGGTATAGTGTGCTGGTCACGCCTCTGAGGACCAGACACCCGAGATCTGCAAACCAGCCATGGATTCCCAGCCCTGCTGGGGGGGGGCGGAGGCCCACCGAAATCAGGCCCACTCTGAGTTCCAACTATGGCAGCAGAGTCTGATTATACTGATGTTTTCCCACCGCTATTCAGCTATTATGGGATAGGGTAGGAGATTAGCCCGGTGAGCAGATCCTCAAACAGGACTATAAGGCAGATGTATGGGTTCTGGGTCCCTGACTGGAGGGATGGGAGACGGCCACACCAGTGAGGTTTACCCTATTCCTGAATTTGTATTACAGAGCCAAATAGAATCAGGTTTATTTGCCTGTGGTCTTGTGATGGCTATATTGGCGCAATGGAGGATGCACCTCATGTTCCCCAGTATCAAATCTCCCACACCTTAATCATCTCCGCTGTGATCTTTCGTTGGAGTATTGTGTAGCTGCTATGAGCCCTCTATGACTCCTGGGAAGGGGGAGGCTCTCCCAACCACCCCTGGGGCCGAGTAACCACTTGCCCCTTGTGAACAACCCCAGGCACCTTTCCGAGGCAGCCCCCAGAACCCCCTCTCACTGTCCCTTCCCCCAGGGTCGGGGGCCCGGGTATGCACCAAGGCCAGCCACCTACCTTTATTTTGAATAATTTGCCAGTAGCCGGGTGAGTATGTACCAGGGAGCCTGTGTGAGCCACAGTGAAGACAGCAGCAAAGAGTCAAGATTGCACAGGTTTAGATATGCCCCTCATGTGTGCTGTATAGGTGGCTGGGAGTTCGGGGTTCCAATAATGAGTGACGGGGGCCTTGTCCGATCATGCAGGAGTCCTCTAGTCTCTGAGATAGAAGGGGTGTGCAATGTTCTGACAGGGTTGGGGCAGAAACCTGAAGGCGAAATGATGTCATGGTGAACTGTTGCAAAAGGGCCTTAATTCCTTCCAGTGTTGACTACTGGCTCTGTCTGCCTAGTATTGCCACCTGAGTTGATTCTGGGATACTCCACGATCTAGTGGTTGTGGAAGAGCATTGGGGCAGTGCATAGCCCCTGGTTTTAAGATCTTGTATAGCTTCCTCAGCTGTATCACAGGATCGCTGGCCATTTGGGAACCGCACTGTGAGTTTGTGAGGATATCGGGTCCTGAATTTTAGTTGGTGTTGCCTTAGGGGAGAGAGAGAACAGTGGGATATAGTATCTTGACTCTGCATGGTCTAGGGTGCATAGTCATTATCAATAAAAGTTCTCTGTTGTCCATGATATACTTTCCCTTGTGCCCAGGCCTGTTTTAAAATCAGTTCCTTAGTCTGGTAGCTCAAAAATCTGATTATGATAGAACGCGTCCTCACGTTAGGTTGTGTAGGCTTAGGGTCTAGGACTCTGTGTACTCTCTCTATATCGATTTGGAGTGCAGAGTCTAGAGAAAGTGCAGTGTGCAACGTGGTCTCCACAAATTCTCTTAAGTCAGTTCCCTCGCTGCCCTCAGGTATGCCATATAGACTCAAGTTCTTCCTTCTATGCCCATTTTTGGCATTTTCCTGGTGATTGATTGTTAAGTGGCACAGTTCTGTGATTTTTGTGATTGCTGCTTGTATTTGCTGAGTTTTTCAGTTTGTGTCTAGGAGGTTTGTTTGAGTGTAGTGACTCGGTCCTTTGTATTTTCGGTTTCTATTTGCATCTCTCGTTGGGCTTGTTTGAAGGTGGAAAAATCTGATTTAAATTTCCAGAGTTCCTTCAAGATGCAATCCAGTTTTAGATCTGTATTGGATGCCTTCCCCTTGCCTTTTTTAGTTTGAGAAGAAGGTTTAGTTGGTAGTGAGTGTGCAGAGGCCTCAGAGTCGGAGCAGTCGTGCTCTGAGTTTTCGGCTGGTGGAGCCATTAACTGGTAGTGGCTGCCTCCCCCCCGCCTTGATTTTTTGTAGTAGCCATCCTGATAGGTGTTCCGTATGCAATTTTTAAAGTTTTCACTAGAAGTCGGGTGGCTTGCAATATAATAACAGAGCAGGTTTGCGGAGCGGACATGCTAGGCGGCCATCATGGTTGGGAGCTGCACCGGAAGTCCCCAGTTTAAATTTGATAATGGCAGCATATAATTGGGATTTAATGTTTCATTATTCTGACCTAGTTTGGCCCTAGTTTGAGGACTCAGGTCACTGAAGATGAGAAGGCACTCTCTATTACAGGATATTTCTTTGGAGGCTCTCACTTTGTTTTGAATATGCAGTTTATCCAGGTAGTTGAGTAATCAGAAAATAATCAGGTGTGGTTTCTCCCCTAGAGCTGGCATAGGATGGAGCACCAAGTGTGCTCTCTCAATGACATAGAATGACCTGTTCGGCAATGGTCCTGCAATTTTTTCAAACAGCATCTGCATAAAAAAGTACTGTGTCGGAGCCTTCAGACTTTTCTGGGAAGACGACTACAACCAAATAATTCCATCAGCTTCTCCCTTCCTGATCCTCCAGCCGCTCCTCTAATTTCATGATTTTCCTTCATAAATGTATCAGTTCTGTGTCTTGCTGGTTCACTTGGTCTTCTAGAGAACTGATTTGAGCTTCCACGTCCATCACCTGGGTGGTCAGTGAGTTAGAGCAGGCTTGATAGTTTGGAAATCATTAACCAGGGCTGGTAAGGTGTCTTTTATCAAGCCGAGTTCAGCAAAACATCTATCCATGGTGCCAGCATCCACTGTTGTCCCAGCCAGAGAACAAGAGAACTCTGAGGGGGAATCCAGTTTATGTTTTTTGGCAGCTTGTGGGTTTCCCTTCAGAGATGGCAATGAAGCAGCTAACTCCATTGTTTCGGATTCTGATCCATTTTGTGGGCAAAGTCCACTTCCAAAGCCATAGCTGATAATAGAAAGTAAAAAAGAGTGAGGAGATGGCAGTCCTGAAAATAATAAAAGCTGATTTTAAATTAAAGTAGCATCAGTCTTCCATGGAGCTGACACAGAGGCTACTGCTCTCTAGCCAGTCATCATGCGACTCTCCCACATGGTCATTTCTTAATTACCCTCTGTCAGGCCAAATGGTCATTGAACTCCAGGAATGAGCTCTGAGAGGCCGTGTGAGAGCAGGTCATACTTGCAGGAGTTCATCTATGTTTTTTTTTCTGTGTTTGAGCAGCAGGAGAAGTAAGGATTCAGCTATTGGAGTTGCCTTGACACGGTACTGAGTCGAATCATGTGATTCAGTCTGAACCCTTGCTTAGTGCCTTGTTGTGGTTCTAAGCTCATAATGTAGCTTTCAACCTCCTGGTTCAGAAATCAGGGACAAGGATTGCAAAAATCAGGGGCAAATAACCGAAATCAGGGACATATCACAAGTAAAACTGGTAATGTCAGCTCAAGAAGCGGTGTAAACATTTGACTTGATGTAAAAAGTATTTTCTGAATGACAACTAGAAAACACTAATGGCTTGGGAAGCAGGAAAAAGCCACGTGTCTCAGGAGCTCAGTGGGGTGCAGCTGAGGGAGTACTGTAGTGTTTGTCTGGATGGCGATCAGAGAACGGGGGAGGGAAAAGGGACCACTGGGGATTTATCTGTATTAGACGGGGATAGGAATCAGAGTATGAGGGAGGGGAGAGGGACCACTGGACCACCAGGGATTTATCTGTATTAAACAGGAATGAGAATTGGTGAACAGAAGGCGGGACCAATAGACCATGAGAGCTTTTTTTTCCAATTGTTTAACCAGGTGAGACACACTAAGTTGAAAGCTTGTTTACAGGTGCAACCAGGGAGCACAGGGAAGTTAAGTGACTTGCTCAGAGTCACACAGTATGCAAGTGGGGGCTGTGGAATTCAATCCCAGGTCTCCAGAATTATTCATCTTTGTTATACACAGTGATTGGGGCTGGGGAGGGACCGCTAGACAACCAGGGCTTATGGTTTCATTTATTTTATTATACACAGGGATCAGGGCATGGGGGAGGGACCACTAGACTACCAGGACTGAATGTTTCTTTTGTTTTATTTTACATGGGGATTGGGGCATGAGAGGGGCCACTGGATCACCAATGCCTTTTTGTTTTATGCATGTATGGGGATCGGGGCTAGGCGGGAGACCTGGTCCAGCACACCTGGCTGCAGCGTTGACATGCAGGTGAGCCCATAAGGGACATGCAAATGGCCCCTTAGCACTGTGCATGCCCAATGGGTTCATCTGCATGTTTGGGCTGAATATCACCAATGGGGGCTGCAGTACTAACTAGTGTGCACTGTGCTTTTCCCCTATGGGTGGTCTTGAGCCTAGCTCTCTGGTAGCGCTGTGCCAAGAATGGCAGCCGCATGCTGTGTGCCAGATGACTATGGTCCAGTATTCAAACAGATAGTGTGGTCAGTTCAGATCATGCTATCTGTTTGAACATGGTGCCAGAACTGGCCAGCCCTATTTTTTTGGCAGCACACCTGTTTGCATGTTCAGCCGTCAGACTCTGAAAATGGAGCCCATTGGCTCTGTGCACCCCAGGCATTCTGTGAGCTGAACTATTTTATTTATTTATTTAGCTTTTGTTGACCAGGTAAGTACACTGGGATTTCACCGGGAAGGAGTAGGTGAACTGGGCGACAGGATGTCGCTATATGTAAAGCTTCTTTATTTTGCATTTCCTTATGTGGTTCCTGTGATTTATTTTGATTTCCTGAGTGCAGCAGCAAGTTTTTCAACACTGATGGCTGTCATTCTTTTATGATCTAAATCCTTACTCCTTAGTGACAGAAGGGCCAAATTTAAATTCAGGAGGGATCATGGACAGTTGAGAGGCATGGCAGAGCTCAGCCTTTTGATTCCATGGGATAAAAGACATAAAGCCTGTTTACAAGACCTGACCTCCACCATTGCAAGTGGGGCAGATGAATTGCACTGGTGCAGATCGGTATCACGTGAGTTGGGCACATGAGGAAGGGCGCCGTCCATAATGGCTACTCCTTCCTGGTGAAGTCCCTCATGGCAACGGGAGGGTAGGGTGACCGGATGAGGGGGTGGGTGAACTGGGCGACAGGATGTCACTATATGTACATGCACGGGGGGAGAGCGAGCATGGCAAGCATGGGCTGGGCGGGGGTGGAGGAGCTGTAAGGGGTGGTGCTGAAATAGATTGCCAAGCTGTGTCGTGGCATCAGGGGTTGGCTTGTGTTTGGGTTAGGTGAGGTACTGGGTTCGGGTCTGGGCACTGGTGTGATTTTATTGTGCCTGGCCTGAACTTTTATTTTTCCTTGCTTTCAGCCCCCCCAACATGCACCCCCTTGGAGCTGAGAATCCTTTAGTAGGGTGGTGCGGGGGTGAATCCCCCCGTGTGGCATGGGAAGCATTAAAATACATGGCCCAGCACCATTGTCCTGTGCACCAAGGGTGTCAGAGTGCCGAAAATGTTTTCGGCACTCTGACCTCACAATAACGTTGATCTCCTTTAGGCTTTCACTGTTATCACATAGAACCATGCAGATCAGGTCATGTAAACAAATGAGGAGCATTATAGGTCAGTCTTTTGTGGTGAAGCGCAACCTCTGTTTTGATGAGATCATGAACTGTGCAGCCATTTTTTGCAAATATGTAAACATGCTGCTTTACCTGCATGGGTGCACCCTCGTGACACACTGCATTAACGTGCAGTGCATGGTTGATGTCAAACCCCAAACTGAATTTATGCACCGGCTTTTAAAACTGCAAACTGAATGTGTGCACCAGCTTAAAGTGTGTATTACGCTGTGTTCATCTGTGTAATATGGGGTGGGGTGAGATTAGAAATTATTATGGACAATTACTGTATACTATATTCCCTGTGTGGCTACTTATTTATTAACTGATTCAAGCAATATTTCAGTCTATTAACTTATTAATGTTACTAGCCACTGACACACAGATTCAGATGGTAACATAGTATTCTATACTGTAACTTATGCTTGAGGAGTTCCAATTTAGCTGTGCTGCTGACTTCAAAAAGTATGCACTTTTGACATCATTATAAAGTTACAACTGCCCTCCATCCCAGCAGAAATGCTGCACAAAATGCAGGAAGTTCAGTCCAACATGCAGACTGACCCTGTGATGCTGCACAGTGGGTGTCTTGTAAATGGAGTTTGGCAATAGTGTGAGTAGAATGACGGCCATGTGACTCAGAGAGAAGCACAGCAGCAAAGCACATGTAAAGACAGCTATAGAAACATAGACTCTTGAGGCCAGAAAAAGGCCCAAGACTCATTCAGTCTGTCCTGATACCTTCCAAGAGACCCAAACATGAGCTGGCAATATGGAACCCACAGAAGGAAGCCTGAAATGACTGGGCTAAAGTGTTAATTTAGAAATAATGATAGCTTGTTTACCTATAAACATAAATACAGTACTCCTTCAATTAATTGTGGTTATTTTTGTTAAAATGTTTGCTGTTCTTGAGTTGTACTCCAAGGGTGGGATATTCAGAAATGCGCCAGAGGCAGGTGCAGTAGCTGTGCAGTGCAAGTACATTGCGCCAGTGCACACCGAATGTGAAATATTCAAAGGTTGCACATGACGGCAAGCACCAGCTCAACATGGCTGAATATCACAGGGATGCGCCATAGCACAACTAGGGCTGCACCAGGGAGCAAGCCAGCAAGCGCCATAGAGCAACCAGGGCTGTGCAAGGGTCAGAAGTGCATGGGCCAGGACACAGGACAACAGACACAGCAGGGAGCATGCCACTAGAGCAGGACAGACCACCACCAGGGTGCAGAGGATGCCAGGAGGGAGGCATGGAAGGCACACAGCTGCAGGCCCCTGACAAGGCACACCACAGTGGTGCACGGAGGTAGTGTGGCACCAATGTCCACTGGCAAACAGCCACGGGCAACACCCCCAGGAAGGCACAGGACACACCACCTGGACCATAGCTGGCAACACACATGCCAACAGCACACAACACATATGCCACACATCATGAACAGAGTGCACACGTACACCCCCAGGGCACACCCACCAGCCACTGGACACAGACCACCAGGCACATTCCCCATTCAACCCCAGACGTACCATTCAACCACCATGCACACCACTGCAGCATGTCTCCACACGCCAGCTGCAAAGCAGACACAGACACATATGGCTAACAATAGAAAAGTGTATTAAAACAAATCAACAATAACTATGTACAGAACAACAGGAACAGGGAGCAAGGAATGGGGAGGCCACAAACAAAATGGTAGGCTGGGGAAGGGAGGCAGGGGGACAGGGGACATGGCTGGGCAAGGGTACAAGAGAGGGAAAGGGAGGGGGGTCAGGGAAGGGGGAGCAGGCCAACAGACCCCATGGGCTTCCACGCCCCTACTGGCACCTGATGCACTGTCTTCTCTGCAGCCTGCACAGGGCCTGCTGAATCAGTCGCGCCACCTGTAGAGTGGCCGTGGTGACCTGTAGTATCCTCCGAAGGAGCCTGGTGTTGACAGCTTCCCATTGGACACCTAAGACAAAGGAGGAGATATGGTATGAGTGCATGTACATATGACCATAGCCCACCACCATGCACAGCAGACAGCGGTGACATGCACCCCTGAGATGGCACATAGCCTCCCGCAGCATGTGTGCCCACATGAGCCACCATCCTGACCATCCACAGAGCATTGCACACCCACACCACTCATGTGCTGCACCCCACAACCATGGCGGCCAGGCAACAGGGCTAAGTGGTGGGATGGCAGTGGCATGGCTGGAACCCGGGTGCACCCACAGCCCACCTGCAGCAGCCACACACATGTGCAACAGCCACAGCATGGTGCAATGGACCCCGCAGAAGGTGCACAGCTGAAATGGCCATGTGCACAGGGGGCTGTGGCCCACCCCCTCCCTGCACAACAACAAACCCTGAAAGAGTGCCTACCTGTTTGCTGTGATGCAACTGGCAACTGTCTAATGGCACCATCCATACAGCCTGCAACCTGTGCCTGTAGCCCAGCATTGGCCTGCCCTCATCCACCTGCAGTGCCTGCCATCCAGGAACATCACCTATCCTCAGGGCCTAGTAGGGAGACATTGAGAATGACACATCAGTACTTGACAACACCCCATGTGCCCCATCCTCCTCCAGCACAGCATGCCCCCTAGTGCTGCGCAGCGGCGGTATGGTGGCACAGCACCCGCATGGTGCGCTGCCATGGCCAACAGAGTGTGCAGCCACAGCCCCCCCACAGCATGGTGTGACACCCTGCTGGCCCCCACAGAACACTGGAATGGCACAGACATGGATGTAGTGCACTCACCCGGACATGGCATGGTGCCCCTCTAGATGCATGCCAGCAGTGACTTTAGCTTGTCAGGGTCCCTCCTCTGCAGGTCTCTGTAGTGGTGGTGGCACAGCTCCCCACTGTGCTGTGCACCAGTGGCCTCCTTCAACCCCTCAGCCACCTCCAGCCACACATCTGTTCGAGGCCAATCCAGGGGCACCTGGCCATACAGAGAACCCACATGTGGCTCCACCAGGGCCACCAGATTCACCAGTTCTACCTGGGTCCAGTTCAGTGCCCTCGCAGTGCTCCAGCATGGCATGCCCAATTCTGCAATTGCAAATCCAAACTGGTGCCCAGTAGCACATGGGCCACACGTGCTGTGGGTGTGCGGCTCACTTGGTGATGCGCTGCCATCCCCAGTTATGCAAGCCCCGGTGATGCGTGATACAGCTGGGGCAGCACTGCCACATGCAGCAGGCACCCAGAGGGTCAAAGGGCACTCATGGGGTCATAGGTCAGCACGCGCACCATGCTTGACAGCACGATAGGGCATGCCATGCATGGTGCGCAATAGGGACATTTGTGCCCCATGGTCCATGTGCCAATCGTGCACGGGCTCCATAGGGCATACAGCACATGAGTGCCACAAGCCCAATAGTGGCAGAGAGCTGTACCTCATATAGCTCACTGTGCATAGGATGCACCATCGACATACGTGATGTCAGTGCGCCCATGCGCACTGCCATGCCTAATGTGCACGCCATACAGTTGCGCCATGGCTTGTGCATGTGCATCACCAATGCACCATAGGCAATTTAACGATATTCAGCTGAAATATGCAGATGGGCTGATCAGCATATCCACAGCTCATCAGAGGCATTTGCATCCCATTACAGTTGCGCATCCTCTCATTTGCATGTGATGCACTATGAATGCGCCATGGGACTGCACAGACACCAGACCAGTATTACACCCTTCAGAGGTAATCCACCAGGCTGTGGGCCTGTCGGAACAGTGGAATGGGAGGGCATTGTGTGTTGCAGCCATCACTGACCACATGTTCTTACCCACAGGAATAAGCATGACAGATCACGAAGAGGTTGAGGAACGGTGGGCCTGCACGGAGGCGTAGGCCCAACTTCACGAGGGCAGAGAGCGATGCCCTATTCGATACCTACCTGGACCAGGAGCCTCTCCTGAGTGGCTCATCAGGCACCCCACAGGCCCGGGTGACAGCATGGGAGGGTATGGCCAGGGCTGTGAACCAGCAGGGCATCCATCAGAGGACAGCACAGGCGTGCAAAAAGAAGGTAGGCACAGACTGGAGGAGGATCAAGGAGAAGGTGGCCACCATCTGGGCAGCACATGCTGCCACGCGTGGTGGACAGCCTGATGTGCCACAGCTGATGCTGCAGGAGGAGTTGGTGGTGGTGTCCATGCGGTGAAGTGCCGTTGAGGGTGTGCCCGGTGGAGGATTCCAGACAGGGGGCAGCCCATCGCTGCATGGTAGGTTCAACAGCACCTGGGGAAGGGGGGCAGGGGTGCAGAGATGTGTGCCAGCATCACTAATGCGACTGAGTTCCTTTTCAACTCCAGAGCATATGCATGCAGCGGCGGGGTTGGGGGTGACCACCATGGGGGCGATCCTGGACCTGGAGGACCATCCATCCACCTCCACTGGTGTCCGGAGTCTGGACCACAGGCAGCCCTACACCACGGTCTGACCGGATGCCTGTGGCATGGTTGCAGATGATGTCCTGACTGTGTTTCAGCAGGATGCCAGCCATGGTGTCCAGTATACATGAGACACAGATTGGAGTGGGGTCCGGGACCGATGACGATGCCATGACTGTTATCTTGGATAATGGTGTTGCCAGTCAGGGGGAGGCACCCATACCACACACCCACCACGGCAGCGCAGATGGTGCCCTGGTGGTGGGTGTCCGCCCACCAGCCACCATGCCCGGCAAGGCTGTGGGCACCAACAGTGTGGTGCAGTCCGAAGGGGGTGGTGGGGGTGTTGCAGCCACCCCAGTGCCATTCCACACACAGTGGCCGGAGGGGAAGCAGCAGCAGCAGGATGGGGTTGAGGGGGGCCATGTGCAGTGGCCACTGCCTTCACACCACAGACTGATCAGCCCCAAGGGTCCCCACTGTGCAGCCCCCACCAGTGAGGGGGGCTGTGCTGCGGGGTCATGCAACACCCATGGGTCGGTGCAATACCCATGCCCCCCAGGGCACTGACACCTTGACTGAGCACACCTGTCTGCTATGGGCCTCCGTAGAGCAACAGGTGCTGGTCATGGCAGGGGTGCGTGCACTCTACACAGAGCTGCACCAGTCCACAGGGAGGCATGTCTGGGACTATGAGCAGCTCCTGGCCAAGACCACGTGCATGCAGGAGGACATGACCGCAGCCCTGGATCAGCTTACCGCTGTGATCACAGCCGGCCTAACACCACTGGCCACCCTGGTGCATGGCCCTCCACCTCAGACCCTGCGGAGTGCCTTCTCAACCCCTCAGTCATGGCGTCATGCCACCCCCTTAGTGTCAACACCGGGATCCACTGTGGGCATTCTGGGCACGCCTGGAGCCAGCATGTTTGGTAGCCTGCAGACCCCTGTGAGGGACAGGTTGTGTTTCCGCAGTGACACACCTAAGGGAACGTCTGAGACACCCCCTGTGGCCATCACACAGCCTGCGTCTGCTGGGCGGTCCAGGCTGGGCCTTCCATATGTCCACGGTGGCCGTGTGACCGCGTGACGATCCTGATTTGCATCCCTCCCCATCCGCTGTCTGCAACTGCCCTGTGTGCACATTGGTGTGGCATGTGTGTGTGTACATTCCAGGGACATGTCATCCATGGACCATGCCACACAACCGTCTTGTGCACACCCACCTGGCCACTGGCAACTGTGGCATGTGCATGATGATGCTAACATAACACCAACCTCTACTGTGCACTGGTGTGCAGTGTCTGACACATATCCGTTGGCGTCCTCTGGGTGTGTGCGTGTGGGTGCCCATGTGCATGTGTGTGTGCGGGTGTGTGTGGGGGTGTGTGGGTGGGGTCTACAGTGCTGTACAGGGTGCTTCCATGGAGTCCAGTTCCATGCCCATCCACACTACCCTCTTGCCATGTCTGTCATGGGGCCCAGCCTTCCATGCCTGTGTACTGTGCCATGGTCTCTGGGACTTGCGTGTGGTCATGTACACCTACCTGCATGCACCATAGTGCTCCTCTGCAGTTGTGTCCCAGTGCTGCTGGGCCACCCTGTTCAGCTGGGGTTCCCGTCGCCTGGGGGGAGCTGTCCACCACCACCTGGACCGGTGGCCGCTTCGTCCCCACTGCTGTTCCCCTCTTCGACCTCGAAAGCTATCCCACAGTCAGTGGCCAAGTTGTGTAGAATACAGCAGGCCAGGAATAGGCCACAGGCCTTTGAGGAGCTGTACTGTAGGACACCACCAGACCTGGATAGGCAACGGCACCGTGCCTTCAGCAGCCCAAACCTACACTCGATGATATTCCTTGTGCTGGTGTGTGCCTCATTGTATCACTTCTGCACTGGGGTCGACGGGCGCTGGTATGGGGTGAGCAGCCAGGGCTGGAGTGGGTATCCACTGTCACCTGTGTGTTGACATGTGTGGTTAGCATGGTGGTCTGTGTAGCTGCCCCCCTGCCTTCCCTGCCACACCCTCTGATGCCCCAGGCCTAGCGTCCCCCCCACGCTCTGCTCTGTTGTGCTAGGCTGCCCATTCCAGTGGCATACTCACCTACTAGGTGGCCAGTGGGGATGTTCCCACTCTCGAACCTGTGGCACAGTTCTGACTGGTGCCAGATGAAGGCCTTGTGTGCTCCACCAGGGTGTGTGGCACAGACATTGGTTATGTGCCCCCTGGCATCACACACCACCTGGTAGACACTGGGGTAGCCCTTCCTGTTGATGTAGGCAACCCCCTCTGGCCCTGGTGGTGTGCGGATGCCTACATGGGTGCAGTTGATGGCCCCAGCACACCAGGCATACGTGCCACCCTGTGGAACTCCTGCATGTTCGCTGTACACTCTGCCTGTGTGCTGGGGAATTGGATGTATTCCACAGCATGTGGCAGCAGTGCATTGAGGAATTGTCTGAGGAGTCATGATGTGGCAGACTGGGTTATGCCTGTGGTGTCCCCTGTTGATCTCTGGAAGGTACCCATGGTGAACAGGCACATGATGGCCATGACCTTAGTCTCCAATGACAGGGAGTGGTTCTGTCTTGTGGATGCCTACATCTCATCACTGCACACTCACAGAGCTGCCTCAGAATTGCCTGGTTCAGGTGGTACCGGCCCACAATCTTGGTGTCACTGTACTGTTCATAGGTGGTGCAGGCACAGTACCATCTGTTCCTGGCATACCACTGATGGGCCCTTCCATGGCTGTGCCACTCTGCCTCCTGCCACCTCACACCCCTCATTACTGCTTCCATCTGTAAGATGGCACTGGCCGTGGCCTAGGATGTCCTGCCCCCCTGGGCATCTGTCTCCCCTGGCCCCCCTCGGCTGTGTGCTGCTGCCAGTGCCTCTGCACTGGGTGCACACCTGTGTTGGGGGTCTCTGCTGGCGGCCTGTTGGCTTGGGCCTCCGCCTCCCACCCATCTGGGTACTTTCACTGCCATTCCTATGACCAGGCTCGTAGGCTCACGCTGCAGTTGCTGCCCCCACTGCTGTCTCACACATGCACACACACACACACACACACACGCTCACACACACAGGCACCATCAGGGTCACACGCCCTGTCCCACACTCTGTGGAACTTCCTGCCTCTGTCTTGCACCCCTCCTGCTGTCCTGCCCGGCCAATGTCTCTTTCTCTATCGCTCTCTCTCCCCTGCTCCCCTGTGGCACAAGCCTCTGTCCCGTGCTTGCTCCCTCTTTTTATGGGCTCAAGTTTGCTCCATGCATGTCCCTGTTGCTCCACACTTACGCCATTAGCTTGCTGTTGAATATCGCACTGCGCCACTTATTCATGGCTATGCCCCCTGCACTTGTGCATGCATTCATGAGGGTTGTGCATTGGCGCACTTCAATTTGAGCTGCGCATTTGCTCCCGCTGAATATCGCTCTTTGGTGCACTTCCACACTGCGCAGGTGCATCTCATTTGTGCCATGCACAACTGCTTTGAATATCCCACCCCAGGTATATTTTCTTTAAAATTACATACTGTACATATACTGTACAAATGTGAAATTTCACCAGTAGTTCACTGCATCATAGAATGAATAGTCTGTGATGCACATTCATTTATCTGTAGCTGTAGAGCTTTTGTTTATTTAAAGGTAAATGTTCAGATGCATCTCATCTGATTTATTAGCGTGTTTCCAGCAGGAATCTTAGAGATTTTATTGTTTATGAACATCTAGGTAATGAATTGTTGATCAACCCACTCTGAAGCACTGTCAAGTTCATACTCAACCGACCCATCCCAGATCCTATGATATTTGGATCAGAATCCATTCAGAACTAAAGAATTACATCATAGCACAATATACTGCATTATTAAACCAGCACTTTTGAAATTGATCATTTTCTGTTGTTCTCATTTTGGTTCCTGGTTCTCAGGTGCCTCTACCTCTGGTTTTGGGATTTGCACAAAAATGCAGACTACTAGAGCTGCATTTTTATCATCTGTAAACTTGATAGATAAAAAATATTAACTATCTGAGATCATAAGACCATATAACTCCCTTGTTGTAGTACATATTGTACAAAGTCACACATGCCCCCACAATGCAAAGCATCATGGGCTGCATATGCAAATCACCACAGAATATTATGCTGGTTCAACTTTAAGCAGAAAAGCATGGTGCCAAAAGGCCTCTCACACAGTTTGCAAAGGGTGCCTTCAGAAGACATAGACACGTGTTTCGTCTGACCAGGACTCATCAGTATGCATTGTCTGTTTAATACCCCAGTGGAATGAACCAACTACCATAAGATGGTCTATCTGGGTTATGTTGTGGTGAACCCAATTAAAACAAAAAATAATCTAAAAGACAAAGAACCTTTGTGTGCAAGCACTGAGGCAATGGTTACCCCATAGAGCGTTTGGCTAGGAAGCCAAGTTTCAAAGAAATACAAAGTCACACATGCCCCCACAATGCAAAGCATCATGGGCTGCATATGCAAATCACCACAGAATATTATGCTGGTTCAACTTTAAGCAGAAAAGCATGGTGCCAAAAGGCCTCTCACACAGTTTGTAAAGGGTGCCAACAGAAGACATAGACACGTGTTTTATCCTACCAGGACTCATCAGTATGCCTCGTCTGTTTGGCACCCCAGTGGAATAAACCAGCTACCCTAAGATGGTCTATCTGGATTATGTTGTGGTGAACCCAATTAAAACAAAAAACAATCCAAAAGACAAAGAACCTCTGTGCGCAAGCACTGAGGCAATGGTTACCCCAAAGGGCATTTGGCTAGGAAGCCAAGTTTCAAAGAAATACAAAGTTACACATGCCCCCACAATGCAAAGCATCATGGGCTGCATATGCAAATCACCACAGAATATTATGCTGGTTCAACTTTAAGCAGAAAAACATGGTGTCAAAAGGCCTTTCACACAGTTGCTGATCTGTTTTTGAAGAGCTGATGGTGACCTTTAGAATCCTTCATGCTATGGTTGCTTTGGTATATGTCTCAAAGATTCTTAGCAAAAATGTTTTATAGGTTAGGGATTAGTTGTCAATTTCTTTTGTAATGAAAGGTTCTTGGTACTCTGTGGACTCTGTGCTGTTGATTTGGATTTACTCAGTGCCTTTTTAAATGGGTTTCTGGGAAGCGTTCTGAGCTGAACTGAAAAATGCAGAGGTGCATTAAAAAATCATAGGAAATTCATATTTTAAGATGCAGTTCTTTGTATGTAGTTACTTTTACATAAAGAAATGATGAAACAATCTTTTTTCTGAGTACTTACTTCCTGACAGTTCTGAAAAATGCTGCACTTGTCTCTCATCTCTGCCATTTCTGTCTGATCCTACTTTTAAGCTTTGGTTTTCTAATGTTAACCTCCTTGAAATGTTAGTAGTGCATCAGAACTGAGAAGGAGGCTAAGTTTTTATGTTATCGGGCTGCTACTCTAAGGAAACTCATACCTGCAATAAGGACATCTGGGGCCCAGATTTAAAATGGCTACAAATCTTGCATATGCCCAATAAAGGTTTGAATGCAGGAGAGTCCCATTGCACTCCTTCAGTTCCTACTGCATCAGCATGATTTTTAAACATGGTGCTGTTTTGCAATCCTCTTTTAGTGGACATTCAATGACTGGTATAACTGGATACGGTATATGAAAAGAGCAGGGAAACTGATGCCACTGTGAAGAAACTGATAACAAATAGCAGTTTGCCTGAAGGCTGCCAGTGTGGATATTTTTTTTTCTGTACGGGCAAGTTTCACACCCAGAACCCCTCACAGCCCTTTGAAAATCATGGCTCTGAAAGCCAGAATCACTGCCTACTGTATTTTCAGTATCAGCAAAGTATTTTTCTTTAAGAATGCTGAATGTCCCACTGATGTAAGAGTAGAAGTAGAGGAAAGGAACATGACTTCATGTTGCATCTTTCACACATACAATAGTAATTTAAGGTTAGAAGGGATTCAAGGTCTTTCATGTCTGCTCCCAGTTCATAACGAGGTATAGAGCAAGTAAGTGTGGTCTGCAAATATGTACCAATTTAACAGGGATCCATCTCACCCTACTACCCAGGGTACCCAGTGATTCCTACTGTAAGCAGAAATTTGTCCAGGCTTACCTTACAGGCCTGTACTTTCTTTATGTGTTGTCACTGACTCATCTGGTAGGTTAATTCAAGTTCACCATCCTCTGGGAAAGGAAGTTTTTTTTAATGTATCCCCAGTTTACTACCTCTGAGCTTCAGGGAGTGTCCAGATGTCCTGCAGGAGAATGCCAAATCAGACATCTCCATCTGCTTGATCTTCTCGATACAACTGGGTATGCTGAAGATAGAGATCAACCCCATTCTCAGCCTCCTCTTCTTCTGATTGAACATGTTAAAGGCCACCTCTCCTGATAATGTCTGTCTCCCATATCCCAGGAAATCACCTTTCAGGATGGATTTGCATAATTCCATCACCCTTGTTCATAAGGCAGTGTCCCACAAAGGTCATGTTGAAAATCTGGGGAAAAATATAAAAAAATTATCAGGTTATGAAGACAAGTTCAAAACCCATTGAAATGTGTTGAACTTTCTCAGTTCCCAGTCTGGCACTGAAGAGTGAAGACATGTCTTAGGTCCATAGAGGATTGTAGCATTGGACCCCTGGTAGATAAGTAAGGAGTAGGGGGTGTGGTGTGGTGGGAGCTGAGTGGGATGGCTGGTTTTCTTTATTTCAGGTATAAACAATGAGGATTGGGCATCCCAGTGTCAGTGTTGTTTGGTGGCACTGAGGGTGGGATACCCGATCTTGTACAGTCAAAACAGACAGGGTGAGAAAATAACCGGCACTGAGGATTTGGTAACCCATGTCAGAAAATTAAAAGTAAGGGGGGGGGGTTTGGGTGGTGGGCACTGAGTGTAAGGGTCAGGTAAGGAGATGGTAATGGTGGTGGTATGCTGGTGGCAGCAGCAGACATTTATGAAAGTTTTTCTATTTTACAAGGTGTATAAAAGTAAAAAAAAATACAGCTCTATTTAATAATAGCACATCAACATAAGCAAACATAACAGCTAATCATATGTAGCGACGATGAAAATAGCACATGCACTGAATAGCGCTGCACATAATAGCTACAGCAGCTCACACTTGCAGCTGAAAATTGTATGCAAGCCCACACAAATAGTTGTACCAACTCCGGATATCATACTCATGCAAAATTACCTGAATTCGTTCCGTTAAATCATGGTACCAGCAGTGCATAATGGGGGTCTCAGCAGCTGACAGTATCTGCTCCAGACATATCTCCGACAGCCGCTGCTCCTCCTGCACACATTCAAGAAAATGCCAAATAGAGGGGTGGCATGCACCGAGACATGTACCAAAACCCCTATGCCAGCCCTCAACAGCATTATTTGTGTGAGCTTCACCAGTCCATGCAGTCTCATAACAGTTCCAATATTTGTGGGCAAACTTTTGCTGATGTCAACCTGAATGACTCAATGGTCACCCAATCCAGGTCTCCTCAAAGTAATCAATGAGGGGCTGCAATTCCTCATCAGTTTTTACAAAGAATTCCCATTCACACAACTCCTTGAATGTAGGCACAATTTCATCCACAGGTACGAATGCAATTGCCAACAGTATTCTCACATGTAATAAGAACTCAGCATCTGCTACATAACGTGCATACACAGCAGTACACTTCTGCACTCTGTGTCACGCAGCCTGCCCCAAATGGAAAAAACAACCCTTCACCTGTACAGAGGAAAAAACAGTGGATACAGCCTTCAGTGCAGCAAGCTCATAATCAATCATAATGCTGTCCGGAGAGAGCGTAGCTCCCCACAACCTCAACTGCTTCAGCACCCACTCACACATTGGTGCAG
Organism: Neoceratodus forsteri; assembly: GCA_016271365.2. Lineage (NCBI taxonomy): Eukaryota > Metazoa > Chordata > Ceratodontiformes > Ceratodontidae > Neoceratodus > Neoceratodus forsteri. The sequence continues at coordinate 1,255,202,098 of CM057449.1, read as the reverse complement.
TATGTGACATCAGGAAGTACACACATGGAATAACACTGCCGTTACTCAACCCATGGATAGTATAGAGCTGGGAGAACAGTGTGGGACACATCCGAAAGGTTCCATCCATGAACCACTGCTTGCACTGACACAGGTAAGCCAGATTCCGCTCGGTCGCATAGATCAGAAAACACTCTGCACTAGCACTGCTATTGAAGTACAGGAACTGATCACCAGATACAGTCACTGTATACTCCCAGGGTATTTCCAATAGATCTACTGTAGCAGGCATAGCAGGAACAACATGAGCAACCTGTCGCATACGCTGAACGATATGCTTTAACAACCAGACAGATGGTAGCCTCCCAGCAACTGCATTACTCACACCAGCGACACTCTGCAGCACAACCTGGGCAGTTGTTTCCACACTTGTATGGGCCCTCTCCCGAATGTCATTCACCACCCTCCAAGCACCCACATTGGGCACATCTGCAACATGATTGTGGGTTGCTCCCACCAGAACGACACTATTCTCCACTGTGTGAATCCATGCAGGACAACAATACCGGTGATAATCAGCACACAGCCAATACACCTTCTCTTGAACCTCCTTATACCATTTAAATATGTAGCCACCATACCGATGACTCACCACTGTGACACACTGTCTCTATTAAACTGGCCCGCCTGGGAGGATAGACTACATTACCCTTCACTCTGCCTCACCCACAAATTACTCCACTCCTCCCCCCCACCCAGCCTCGCCGGGCTCATCTCTATCAAGAGCAACCCAAGGCAACTCCGTATGACTGACAGGACTCTCCTCTCGGTGCCCAGGGTGAGAACTAAGGCAGGCGGGAAGTCATTCGCCTTTACCGCCCCCACCCTATGGAACTCCCTACCACAAGGTATTCAGGAAACCTCCTCCTCCTACAACTTCCACACTAGGCTTAAGGCACACTTGACTACTTCCACATACTGCAACTGTTAAGTTAAGGGACTCCCAAGCATTAGCCAATACTCTGTGGTCCAACTCCTGTACCGTTGTAACTTGTTATATTCCTACCATGTTTACCCTGTAATGTATCTATGTGACACGTTATGTATTTTGTTGCACTCAATCCTATGTAATAATCTATGTAATCTTCGGGTCGCCCCTGAAAAAGGGACTCTCGGGGCCCAGTGGGCTCACACGATTATCAAAATTTAATAAATAAATAAATATCATGAGTGTCATACCTTTCTGACTCAGCTTGAACTCTATCACCATCTTCAGACAAGGGTGGGAAACCACAACACACAGCACCATTTATACCAGTCCAACCAGCTGTTTGTAATTGTATTTAACATGGGGCACTGTGCCCCCGACCCCCCTATCTCTAGGATTCTTACTCCATGCCACTCATTGATGGTAGGGGTATCAGTCATCTCCAATCACTCAATTGTGCAGTCGCTATTGTAATGTTTCACTATTTTGTGCCACTCGTTGTTTCAAACAACTCTCTATGATGGCATTCGCGATTGTTGAGTCGCCCTTATTGTGTCGCTATTAAATACTAGCTGTTAAGACATGCTACCAAAAATACAAGGGATGCTTTTCTTTATTTCAGGTACTGATACTGGGGATTGTCACCCCAGTGTCAGTGTTATGTTTGGTGGCACCGGTGGGTGGGTGGACTTCCCGGTGTTGCACAGTGAAAACAGCAGGGTGGGTGGTAATAGCCAGCACCAGGGATGGGGCATCCCAGTGTCAGACAATTAGGAAGAAGGAAGCAATGGGAGATGGGAGGGATACATGGCAGAGGGTGGGAGGGATTGTTTTTATTTATAGGGGAGGACCACAGCAGGTTGATCATGATACTGATCAACTCTGCTTGCTGGGTGGCTTATGCAGTTCAAAGGAAAGAGCCCCCCCCCCATCATTCGGGTGACTCTTTTCTTTGAATCACACAAAGTTCCCTCCAGCAAGACCAGCAGTGTGTCACGATCGGCCAGGCTGATCATTGGTCTGACACTGTTAAGCCCCTCGCATACTGCCCTGCATTGGGCCAACAGAGACACTCCTCTCAAAACCCATTATCACACCATTATATTCACTTGCAAGGACAAGGGCAAACATAAAAATAAAGACATTTAATAAAAAAAAAAATGAAAGTTTGAAAATGCATGTAAAATCATCCCTACACAAATTGATGCCACTAGGGAGTGATAAGATTGTGTTGACTTGTTGCCTATGCTGCAGGAGCTGGCTTTGCCCCTTTACACACACACACACACACACACACACACACACACACACACACACATACACACCCTGCAGAAGTTTTTTATATTGGTGTTTACTTTGTGAGGTGGTGTGGTGTGAGATATGTTAAATTATGTCTTGGAGTTATCCATGTGTATTTTGTTATGTGGACTCTGTGCTAGACTGTGGAGCTAGGCTTGTGTGGCTACATTTGTATAGTTGATGGTGTTTGTTCTGGTTGCGGTTGAGAGAAAATCAGTGAAAACACAAAAGAGCTGAACAAGACGATTAAGGCATTGGTAGTGTTGTTAGGAGCTGAACTGCATTTTTAATGCATAGTACAGTGTGGTCATCATTATGGTTGCAGAAGAATTCATAGTGTAGATAAGTGAGTGAGTGCTGAGGGGGAAATTGATGGTACTACAGCTGTCAAGGTGGGCAGTGGGATTGCTGGAAGAGGAGTGAGGAACATTACAGGAAAATTAAAAAAGAAACCAACAAGCAGGATGTTTGTTTTTTTACTTCCTTTGTGTTTTGCCTACTGCGATCAGTGAGAAAAGAAGGCAGCAACTTCATAGGGGATTAAGGTAGTTGCTGGAACTTGGTAAGAAAAAAAATGGCAGCAGTTAAAACTATAGCAAATGTAAAACCTGACACAGGGAATTTTTATTCTGTGTGACTAATTGGCAGGGCTTGTTCTTTGCTGCTGATAGTGGCCTTACCATGATTGATCACTTTGCAGTATTTTTTTCCTATTTTCATAAGTGGCATCACAGGCTATTGTAATAGGAATTAATGTAGTGCCACAAGTAGAGTATTATGACCTCAGGTGGGGAATACGCAACTTGTAAAGTGAACTGTTAAAGAAGAAAGATTCTGTTTTCATGCAAATTACCTCAGCAATAGATAACTGTGTGGGGGTAACACAGTCCTAATGTGAAATTTAAGCTTAATTGTGTCTAAATGTGTTTTTCAAAGTTCTGCTGTAGAATTAGGATAATTAAATCTTGTTCATTACAGAGTAAAGTAGTAATTTAAAATTGAAAGTGACTCCACTTCCAACATGTCCACCCCTTCTTCATAAGCAGGTACAGTACATATAAATATGCTGTGCCAACATAAACTAACTTAAATGGGTTCCAAACCTACGTTACTACATGGGATGTCTACTGATTCCCTTGTTAAGCCTAGAAGTTAGAGTAATGAGCTGTCAATGAGTTTGGTACATCCTGCAGACAGACCTGGGTTTGATTCCCACAGCCTCCACTTGCATACTGTGTGACTCTGAGTAAGTCACTTAGCCTCCTCAGTGCTTCCAGATCACCCCAAAAACAGGCACATGTGCCTAGTGGGCTTTACTCAGTTACCAATGAATAAAAAATACATAAATAAACTTAAAGAATGGATAGATGCATCACCTTCTGGGGGAAGGAGTGCATCTGAATGTCAGCCCTTAATGTATCACCCTGAACTTCAGAGCACGTCCCATATTATGTTGGAGACACCAGATCAAACAAATGTTTGTCAAAGTAACATTAAAACTGTCCACTGAGGACTCACCTCCTGGATGGATGCATGCAGGCCATCACCCCTGTATTGGCCCTTTTCCTCCCAGGTGGGTCCCCAGTCCCCAATGTAGCTGGACTCTTCCTGTCTGCACCATTCCTTCAGCCATTAATTGAATCTCGTGGTGCAGCGTTCCCTCTCCTGTCCCCTGTCATTGACAAGTAGCACCTTAGCAAAAGCCACTGTATGATCTACCTATCTAAACTCAATGAAGTACACTGCCACCCCCATTGCTCATTCTGTTCCTATGCCAAGCAGTCTGTGATGACCAGTGGCATGTCTCCGGACCCTGGGCTTGTGCCAGTCATTCAGTGCAGCCCAGTAGCATTCTATCCCCTAAACTCCCCTATTGTAATCATCCCTAGGATCTACTGATACCCACATCCATCACTTTGCCCCTATGCATAGAAGCCCTGGCATCCAGTAGCACCACCTCCTTCACCCTCCCTTTGGCAAGCATCTTTGGTGTCCACTGACTTTTCCCTCCATTATCCTTCCCATCTCCATAACAATCCTGGCATCTAGTGGCACTTCATACTTAACACTCCTCTCTAGCAAGTATTACAGGTGTCCAGTGGTGTCATCCTCCCTCACCCTTTTCAAATGCTCAGATCCCAAATCATACATTTACTTGCCTGTCCCCACTCATAATTTTTATTTGTAAAAATGCTGTAGAGGATCACATTTTCCATAACAGAATTGTTTCACATCTAGGGCTGGGTAAAATATATATTCTGCTAGTGAAATTCTGCAAAATTCCAATGTTGCTTCCATGAAATCTCATGAAATTTCCATGAAAATGTGAAATTTCACCAAAATTGTGATTTCAATTATTGTCATTTCATTTAAAAAGTGGTTGCCTGAATTTCATCAAATGTGGTATGATGACTTTGCCAGTGTCCATACAGAAGTGTACCAAGTTTCAAGTCTCTGTCTGTAAATGTAACTGAGGTATAAGCCTCCAAACTGACAGCAATTTTAAAATTACGTTTTTCAATTATATAGACTAAAAGTATCTGTTTGAATTGTACCAAGTCTGGTATAAAGACTTTACCAAGGTCCATATGGATTCGTACCAAGTTTAAGATGTCTGTCTGTAAAGATGACTGAGTTATAAGCCTCCAAATGTTAGAGAATTTTAAAAATGCAGTTCACAATTATGTAAAATGCAGAACTGTAAGCATCTGTAACTTTAAAATTAGAGAACAGAATATCACCAGTTTTGTTAGTTTCTTGACCCTACATATTAGGCACTGAGGCCACTTCCATGGCTCAGCAGCAGACTGACGTGCTGTCATACCGACGAGCCAGGTTCAGAATTGAATCTAGGAAGTCACATTGGGAGCCAGGCCATGGCTGAGACAGCTGCCGTTCGGAAGTTCACCTTAGTCAGTGATGGCTAATGGCGGGTTTCACCTACACAGTGACCCCTGCAGCTGGACCAGGGAGCTTGCTCATGCCACAGGTAAAGCTGTGGCTGTGTAAGGCTGACAGAGGCACCACCCCCACTAGGGGATATGGGAGTGAAGGAAGTATAGAGAAAAAAACGATATCCAACCTAATCATGACTGGATTCAGCCTAACCAGGATATACAGTTGTAGCCAAAGACATTGTCAGATATTTCACAATATTTCTAAAGACAGTCTCTCTGCTGCCCCTACTGTGGAACTGCAGAAAGCAGGAGATTTCTCTAGAAATATCACAGAAATTGCAGGAAATATCTGACCATGTCTTGGGCTATGACTGCACCTGTGAACAGGGTATATCCCTGAGAAAAGAGCTGCCAGTTGGGAGAAAAACTAATATGGAATAAAAAAAAAAAGGCTGTGTCAACTATCTAATATGTTGCTCATTTGCTGGCCAAGTTATAAGCAACTAAAGATTGCAAAATAAAGTCTGAAAACCACAGAACCAAGTGACGCCAAACCTCAAGCCTTACACCTAGTTGTGACTTAGGCAATTGTGGCAGAAGTGTACGAGTATCCTTAGTCATGATGGAAGATGATACTAGGCATCACAGTCACAGGAATGTTGGAGTGGTATTGCAGGTCTATAATGCTAGTGCAAGTAAAGTGATTCAGTGGTGTAGTGATAAGTACTTAGGAATTCTAGTGGCATTACCTGTAATGAATCTATGAATTTTCTGAGTAAATGTTGCCAATTAATAATTTTTATAGTATTCAAAATAAATGTTAACCTACGAAACCACATTTAGCCTGCGTAATTAGATTCCAAGACATACTTACATTGGTATGTATGAAAATCTTGAGCACCTACTTGCAGTAAGAGTCGCGCTATAAGCAACAAAACAGTTTGAACATTTTCACATAATTAAACAAATAATTAAATTGTGAAATTTTGAACTCCTGTAACTTACAATTTATACAACTTATTACTTCTCTAGTTAGCAGTTTCTTTTACTTTTCAAGGAACTATGCACATAAATGTTTACTTATCTAGCCTCAAAGGTGGATGAGTTGTAAGCATAGAAATATTTTCAGAAATTTTCATATGTGTAATAAATTACCAGAATTTGAGCCCCTATAACTCTCTGCCCCTCATCAAAATGTCATGAAACTTGGCATTCATTCTAGGTCCCTTTCAAGCAATATGCAAATCAAATTACAGATCCCTACCTATAGCTCTAATCAAGTTATCACCAATGAAATAATTTCAGTGAATGTCACAAAATGTAATGAAATTATCTGGCATTTCATGAAAATTCCATGAAATCAGGACTTGCTAATTTCACCCAGTCTTATTCACATCTCAAATGACACATTATTGAAAATATTTTTTTGATTTTTACCTCTTAAATTGGATACAAGTACTCCACTAGCCCTCCATACCATAGTATGACAGTTTCTACTCTGTTTCAGGGTGTCTGTTATTATCGCCACAGATCTTTTTCCTTTGTAGTTTTCCTTAAAATATGTCCAAGTAGATTATATTGTGCTCTAGTGTTTGTTTTGTCCAAGCACATAGCTGCACATTTACTTAAAATTAAAATCCACCCATTATGGAGCTCTGATGTCGGACGCTTCGATGCAGAAATTCCAAGATGGCTGGGTGAAATGGACGCCAGACACTCCTGAACTTGGAGTTCACCCAAATTTGGTAGTGCTTCTCCTATGCTATCCTTTTTTGCATCCCTTTATTCTTCTACATGTAAGTGGGATAACTGAAACAATCTGAAGGGTAATATGCTAAAAAATCAGTTGCTGGATTGAGTCTCTGTCTTGGAACCGCAAACCAGTAAATGTAGAGCTTTACCTCTATTTTTGGGCATTGTGACCAGCATGTCCAAAGCAGTTCAGAGAGCAAAGGAATTAACAGAAGCTCATGGGGAAGAAAAGAAGAGACAGAGAGTCACCCATGCGACAGCAAGGAAAAACTCCTCCAGTCTACCGGACCTACAAGTATTAACAGAAGAAGTTCCAACCCTGTTGTCACCACTGGTAAGCCCAGCTATTGCTATTTTTGCAAAGAAAAAGAGCAAACTGCTGAAGCAGCACGCATTGGAGGCAGGTGAGCAAGTACAACATGGTTATACTCTAGAAAAATGGAGCAAAATGAGTAAAGGGATGAGGGTCTAAATAACACAAATGTGGGACCAGAGGAGAATGGTCATAAAGAGAAAAAAGCTACTGAGATTTTTAACTAAAATAGACCAAAATGGTACAAAAGAAGGCCAACCCTAAAGCTCTTTTGAAAAACAGCAGCTTCAACATACAGGGCTGTAAACACAAAGCAGTCACGGGGTACAAGCCACTGTAGCAGCTCAGGCCCAACAAGCTGAAGCGCATATTAATTCTGCCCAGGAGATATTACAAATGGAACAGTTACAAAGAAAAATGGGGGAATTCAACCTGTTTAAAGCTGAAGTTTTAGAAGCAGTCAGCAACTTAAAGAAAGAAATGTTAGATGCCCTAGGAGATATCAAGGGAGCCTTATCCAATGTTATTGGGGCGCTGACTGAAGTAAACAATAAATTGCAAACACTTTCAAGCAGAACAGAGCATTTAGAGAGTAGAGAATCACAAGTAGAAGACTCCTCTTGAGCAGTTCCCCAGAAAATTACACAACTGGAAAAACAACTACAGGTTCTGCAGTTAAAGGAGTCGGAACAGGAGGACAGGGCCAGAAGAGCCAATGTACGATTATTTAAAATCCCAGAAGGGCTTAAAGGAACAGGAAATCCTATACCATACTTTGAAAAACTACTTACTTCGGCCCTGGGCCATAAATATCCAGAAGAAAAGGTAGATTTGGACAGAGCACACCATACAGGATCATGCTTTGTGAGAAATTCAGACTGTCTGAAAACTGTATTTGTCAAACCCATTGGATTCCAAGATGGGGAGGTAATTTTACAGAAAGCATGGGTCTCTAAGGGTTTAACTTATGAGAATATGCATTTTACAGCATACCCCAATTTGTCTACTGAAACAACTGAAAGAAGGAAACAATATAATCCTTTAAAACAGAAGTTATACAACAAAGGAATTCACTTTACAATGTTATACCCAGCTAAAATTAGATTTGTGGTCAGTGGATGATTATATACTTTTGAGTCACCTGAGGATGCAATGGAAGCATATAAATCTGCATATGAAACTGCTTGAACTCTGCTTGAAACTTCAGTATTCCATAACATCTATAAATGTACCCCCCCCCCCAATTCTAATACCCAAAAGGTGAAAACAGAGTAGTTAGGGGATGGCAAAACCTTTAATGTCAGTGTTAAAGATAAGAGTAAAAGGGGACAAAACAGAAATAAAGAGGATGAATAAATAAGAAGGAAAAGAGGAATGAAAAAGGAAAAAGAGAGAGAAAGAAGAAGAGGAAAAAAGAGGGAAAGAGGGGGAAAGAAAAGAAAAGAAAGACAAAAGGGAAGAATGTTATACATCACTTATGGAATATATTTATGGGTAACTCCTTTCAAGTTTGGGGAGTGTTGAATGGTGCACAGAGATGCCTATAGTGACATCTCATCTTGGGAAGGGAGGGAAAGAGTAGGCTATTACCTAAGGGGGGGTACGATTTATCAATTAAATTGCTTCTTGCACACTAGATAAGCCTCTTTACCAAATAATAATCTGGAAACAAAAACATTTTTTTTTCAAAATATCAGATTATTGAAAAAAAAAGAGGGGGGGGGGATCCAGGAACAATATATAGACAGATTTAGGGATAATGGCTGGGGTTTTTAAAATAGCCACCTGGAACGTGAAAGGAATATAAGAAAGGAAGAAAATGTTAAAAGCAATAAAACATATGGATGATAAGGATATAAATATGATAATGTTTCAAGAAACTCATATAAAAAAGATAACATAGGCTGATTTCAGAACCGATGGGGCAAGATGTACTTTTCAGAGTTCACAACTAAAGCAAGAAGTGTCTTTATAGCTTTCCACAGAAGAAAAATTAAATCTGAAATTATAGTGAAAGTGTGGATACACAGGGGCGGTTTGTTATTTTATTATTGCAATTATACAATTTGAAATTTACATGTGCAGTAATATACGCACCTAATGAAAACTGTCCCAGATTTTTTTTTTAACACTTTCTTCCTTTGAGGCACCTTATTTGGTAGGAGGGGACTTTAACACAGTACTACAAATAGATAAAACTACAGGCATAGATAGATCACATCACACAATCTGTATTGTAATAAATGATTTCATGATGGATCTTGGGCTGGTGGATCCATGGAGGGAATATGCAAAAGGAAAGTAAGGCTTATTCTTTTTTCCCCCATGCACCATAACTATTCCCGAATAGACTATTTTTTTATCTCAAAGTCTTTGTTGTATAGTATACAAGATGTTCAATATAAGGGTATATTAATCTCTGATCACTCTCCTTGTGTTTTGACAATGAGAATGGAGGATGCAGGAACACTATACAAAATATAGAGAATGGATGGGTCACTGCTTCTTAAACCTATGCTGGAAAAAAGAATGGCAGATGCATGTACAGAATTATTTTTTAATTTAACTTAACTAAGGACACATCTACTATAAGTGTTTGGGAAGCATTTAAATTATACTCAAGAGGCACACTTATAGAAACATAGAAACATAGACTTTGATGGCAGAAAAGGACCACTTGGCCCACTCAGTCTGCCCATTTCCCTACCTACTGGATAAGCTGCAGATTCTAGTTAACCAACAGCCTGCTTCCTGCAACCCTGCACTATAATTGCTTTGTGTCTGTCCCAAGCATGTTTGAATTCCCCCACTGTTTTAGACCCAACAACCTCCTCAGGAAGGCTGTTCCATGTATCCACCACTCTCTCTGTGAAAAAGAATTTCCTCACATTACCCCTGAGCCATCCCCTCTATCTTTAAACTGTGCCCCCTTGTTCTTACACATCTCTTCTTCTGAAAGATGCTACCCTCCTGGACTTTGTTGATTCCCTGAGGTACTTGAACGTTTCTATCATGTCCCTCTGTCCCTTCTTTCATCAAGGGTATACATATTAAGCTCTCTCAGTCTCTCTTCATATGGTTTCTGATGTAGACCCTGCACCATTTTAGTTGCCCTCCTCTGGACTGCTTCCATCCTGTCTATGTCCTTGCGTAGATGAGGTCTCCAAACTGCACACAGTACTCAGATGGGGTCTCACCAACTGTCTGTATAGAGGATAACTTCCCTTTTCTACTTGTGATGCCCCTTCCTATGCATCCCAGTATCCCCCTGGCTATCCTTACTGACTTCTCACATTGCTTACCCACCTTTAGGTCATCTGATATGACTACCCCCAGGTCCCTTTCCATTTTTGTTGTTGTTAGTACCTCCCCTGCTATTGTGTACTCTTCTCCTGGGTTTTTGTTTCCCAGGTGCATTACTTTGCACTTCTTTGCATTGAATCTAAGTTGCCATATGTCTGACCATTCCTCCAACCTTGCCAAGTCCCTTCTCATCTTTTCTACCCCCTCTTGTGTATCAACTCTGTTACAGATCTTTGTGTCATCTGCAAAGAGGCATACCTTTCCCTCCAATCCCTCTGCAATGTCACTTATAAAGATGTTAAAGAGGATTGGACCCAGTACTGAGCCCTGAGGTACTCCACTAGTAACTCCCCTTTCTTCGGAATGTGTTCCATTCACTATTACCTTCTGTGTCCTGTTGTGCAGCCAGTTCGCTACCCAGGCTACCACCCTGGGACCCACTCCCAGGCTGGCTAACTTGATTATTAATCTTTTGTGCGGGACTGTGTCAAATGCCTTGCTAAAGTCTAGGTAGGCCATATCCACAGCCCCTCCTGGTCTATTACTTTGGTCACCAGTCAAATAAATCAATTAGATTAGTCTGACATGACCTTCCTGCTGTAAATCCATGTTGCTTTGGGTCCTGCCCGCTGGCCTCTAGGTGCTCAACAGTTCTTTCTTTCAGAAGTGATTCCATCATTTTCCCTACCACTGAGGTCAAACTTACAGGTCTGTAGTTTCCTGCTCTGCCTTGCTCCCACTTTTGTAAAGGGGAATCACATCTGCCCTCCTCCAGTCCTCAGGTACCACCCCATCCTGCCATGATTTGTTAAAAGTGTGGTCAGTGGTGTCACTAGGTCCCCTTAGTTCTTTAGGATTCTGGGGTGAATCCGTCAGGCCCATTGCTTTGTCCACCTTGAGTTTAAGGAGTTCTTTCAGGACTCTTTCTTCTGTGAATGGACTGGTATCCCCCCCCAGAGTGCTTCTATTGTCTGGTTTAGGTAACTGCTCTTCATCTTTTGTGAATACTGAGCAAAGTATTCATTCAGTTTCTCTGCCTTTTCACTGTCTCCCTCTGCTCATCTCCCCTCTCCTTTATTAATCTTCACTATCCCTCCCTTAACCTTTCTATGCTCCCTAACGTACCTATAAAAGGTTTTATCCCCCTTTTTGACCGAGTTGGCAATTTTTTCCTCGGTTTGTGCCTTTGCCATTCTGACTGCCTTTCCTACTTCTTTCTGCTTTAATTGATACAGTTCCCTGTTGTGCTCCCTCTGTGATTCCTTATACTTTTTGAATGCAGCCTTTTTCTCCTTAACCTTCTCTGCCACCTCTTTTGAGAACCATAGTGGTTTTTTACTCTGCTTTCTTTTCTTTATTTGTTTTACACAAAGACTTGTTGCCTCTATGATGGCAGTTTTGATTTTTCTCCATTGTTCTTCCACCCCATCTATTTGGCCATTTGCTAGTGCATTCTTCAGGTGTTCACCCATTTTGCCAAAGTCAGCCCTTCTAAAGTCCAGTATCCTTGTTTTTGTATGGCTTATCTCCATGGTTGTGCTCATTGTGAAGCACACTGCAGTGGTCGCTGTTCCCAGATGTCTACTGACTTCTAAATTTGTGATCTCTCTCCATTTGAGAGTACCAGGTCTAGTATTGCTCCCTCCTGAGTGGGGTTCCAGCACTAGCTGTCTAAGGTTCTTCTGCAGGCATCGAGAATGACCTCGCTCTTGGATGTGGCTGCAGTACATGTCCTCCAGTTAACATCTGGCATATTCAGGTCCCCATCAACAGTATCTCCCCTTTTCAGCCATTTTGAGAATGTCTCTATCATTTTCTTGTCCATTTCCTCCTTGAGACGGGGGTCTGTATACAACCCCTGGGATTGCATGCTACTCCCCATCTCCAAGGTAACCCAGAGTGCCTCTTGTCCTCCCCTTTACTTTTTTAGTTCTGTAGCTTTGATCCCTTCCCTTATGTATAGAGCTACTCACCCCTCTTTGCCTTCCCTGTCCCTTCTGTAGATTGTGTACCCTGGTATGTTGACATCCCATTCATGGTTCTCGGTGTACCATGTTTCTGTGACTGCCACAATATCCAATTGTTTATCTTCCACCAAAGCTACTAGCTCAGAGAGCTTGTTTCCCAGACTACGGGCATTAGTAGTCATTGCCCTCCATTTAATGTTGGCTTGATCCTTTTTTCCCCCATCCCTGCTCTTATTGCTCTTATCTATTTTACCATTTACCCCCATCCTGACCTGTGTTGAGCTCTGTACCTCAGTGTTTACCCTACTACCTGCCCTGTTTTGTGGGGGGAGGCTTGACTTTTCCTGCCTTTTATCAGTACCTCCCCCCTTGTCTAGTTTAAAAGCTTGCCAAGGAAGCATTTAAACCTGTCACCTAGGAACTTGGTCCCCTTTGTGGACAAATGCAGACCATCATACCAGTATAGACCTTTATCTCTCCAGGTGGACCCCTAGTCCCCAATGAAGCCAAAGCCTTGTGCGCTGCACCAGTTTTGCAACCATTCATTAAACTGCATAGTGTGCAGTACCCTAGCCTCATTCCTGCTGTGGGCTGGTAGCACCTCTGAGAAGGTTACTGTGCTTGCTACCCGTCTCAGGCCCCTCCCCAACTCCACAAATTCATTCTGCTCTGCACTGATCCCATGCTTAGCTAGGTCATTTGTCCCAAGGTGGACAATGATATCTAGTTCTGTCTCCTGTGATGCTGCTTCTATAATTGTGAGGATTCGCTTCTTGTCCCTCCAAGCCATGGCACCAGGCAGGCAGCTTACTTCCTTCTCTCCCTTCCCCAGTTCTACCCCCCTAACAATTGAGTCCCCTATCAGTAGCTGTTTCCTTCCCCTGTGGTGTCCCTTGCCACACTTTTGTGGGTCTCCCTTGTGGATGTCCTCAGCATTCTTCTGGGTCTCCACTGAGGGTGCCATCATAGAGGAACCTTGCTTTGCCAGAATGGCATCTGATTTGTGTAGAGGTACAACTGGGGGGCTTCACCTCTGATCCACCACCCGCACCCTCCCAGAACCCACTGTGGTCCTACTGCTCTTCATACTCTGAAACCTCTGACTCAGTGGTTATGGCAGTGGTGCTCTTTGGGAGGGGGGAGGCCTCCTTAGTCCTTGCTAGTTCAGCCTGGAGGTGGGCAACCTCCTCTCTCAGAGCTGACAGTTGCCTACAAATAGGACAGCAACGCAGTTTCCAGAATGTTTCCCGGAAAACTGCTGCCCCACAGCCAGTGCATTGCACCACTCCCCACATGTCCGCTTCCCTTATTCTATACAATATGTAATTATATATGTATTATTATTTGTTTTGTGTAACTACTCTTTATGCAAGTTGCAGGGTTATTAGGAATATGACAGTTCTGCCCAAGACCTATTGAGGAAGTGATGTCAGAACTGTGGCTATAAAGGAAATGCCACGCCTGGGAGGTGGGGGTGGGGAAGGGTGGGTGGGTAGTGCACAGCCACTGGTGACTGTTAGAAACAATCAGATACACAACTGCTCCACCACCCTGGTGAGTACTGTCCTTTATAGTAATACAACTAACACCACAATTTACTAGACCACGGCTCCAACACAAACCAAACCACTCTACTGAGTCCAAGGATAAAAAATGAACTCACTCCTCAGCCAGCAGGACACTTAAAATGTTACAAAAATATCCTTCAAAATGCTAGGTCTCAACCCCTGCACTCAAGCAAATTCAGTTGTATCTCACTCTGGTTATAAAATTACTACCCTGTTAAAGGAATCCTGCAATTCTCTGCTTAATGCCAATAAGGAAAAATACAAATAAAACTTTTTGTAGAAAGTGTATCTCACTTCTTACCCAGTGCTCTGCCGTATTATGCCTTAATCAGGTTTCCAGGTCCTAAATGGAGTTGCAGTTTGTTCTTTGCAGTAAGTTTGAGCTTACAACAACAGACACTTTAAAGTCAGTGTGACTGGCTTCTAACTATTGCGTCGCATGAAAGAAAAATCGGAATAAGCAAATTTATCAGTTGGAAACAGAAATAAATAACCTGACACAAATTCACAGCACAACCCATGATCCAAATGTATGTAAAACTTTGATTATTTAAAAAGATCAATATGATCAATTAATAACTGAAAGAATTGAACAACAGATCTTAAATACTAGGTCAAACTAATTTTTTTTGACTGACAAACCACTAAGATTGCTAGCTTGGCAAGTAAAGAAAGCCCAAACAGAAAATACAGTGTTAGCTATTAAGGATGTTTTAGGGGTCACTCTCAATAAGCTTAAAGAAATCAATAAACGCTTTGCAGAGTACTGTAGGTAGCTATATACATCAGAATTTAAGGTTAATACAGAGAAAGTGATGGAATTTTTAAAGAAATTACAAATACCAATGATCCCAAATCATATTAGTAAAGTATTAGAAAATCCAATTACTAAACACAAAATAGAGGAAGCCATACAGGAGTTGACAACCGGAAAAGCCCCAGGACCTGATTGTCTTAGCTCAGAATTTTATAAAAAGTGGAATATGCTTCTTTCAGAACCCTTAGAGCAGCTATTTAATTCATTTATTAAACTTAATAAAATCCCATACTCCTTTAAAGAGGCAGTAATACAGGTCTTCCTGAAAAAGGATAAAGATCCGCTGAACTGTTCATCTTATAGACCCATATCATCATTAAATACCGATTACAAAATTTTTACAAAAATTATAGCTAAACATCTGGAAAATATATTACTATCCATTATCCACCAGGACCAGAATGGCTTTATTAAGAATAGAACTCTCACAGAAAACACCAAACGGACTCTAAATTTACTGGCCTTCAACACAGAAGAAGATGCGGTACTGATGGCAATAGATGCAGGGAAAGCATTTGATATGATTGAATGACCATATCTTTTTTGTGGTTATACAGACAATGGGATTCAGTGCACAGCTCACTGGATGGTTGAAATTATTATATGACAGCCCACAGGCAGTGGTAAAAATTAATAATATTATATTGGAAAAGATTATATTAGGAAGAGGGACAAGGCAAGGATGCCCTCTATCCCCATTAATATTCACATTAATGATTGAACCTTTAGCAATAGCCATCAGAAATAATAGTGAAATACATGAAATTAATATAAATGAAAGGAAGGAGAGAATTGGTCTGTATGCAGACAATATCCTATTGTATCTAACAAAACCACAAATATCAATACCACAAACAATCAAAATTACAAATTCATTTGGGAAACTGTCAGGGTACAAAATTAACTGGACAAAAGCTGTAATGTTAAAATTAAAAAAAAATATTACCAATTACAACAAATAACAGACACTAAAATTCAAATTTCAGAAAACCATATAAAATATCTCTGAGTTAATATTTCATCTGAGGTTATAGAAGTGTATAAAGTAAACTATGAAGAACTATTAATTAAAATAGAATCAGATTTGAAAAAAATTAATTCTCTGTATCTGACACTGTTAGGGAAAATCTATTTAATAGAGATACAAATACTCCCAAGAGTGTTATTTTTATTTCAAGCATTAGCAATACCAGCCCCAAATAAATTCTTTGTAAAAATTAAAACTATGATTACAAAATTTCTGTGGAAAAATTCAACTGTCAGGATAGCCTGGAAAACATTAGTTTTACCCAAAGAAAAAGGGGGCCAAGCCCTCCTGGACTTTTATGCATATTATATTGCTGCACAAACAGCACATATATGGCATTGGGTACAAAATCAATACCCTGTATCCTCATCAACCATAACAGAAACACAAGCACAGAGTTACCCTACACTTATGAATCCGCTTTATTCAGGTTGCCCAGATGAAAAGTTAAAAATCCCTACAACAACAAAAACTATTTTTCAATGCTGGATAACTCTACAAAAATGGTTAGGGGATCATAAAACAATTAAAACATATACACCAATAAATAGCAACTACAGTTTCCTACCTTCAATTACAAAACAGAATTTTCAGGTGTGGCAAAAAGCCGGTGCTTCTCAGATAGGAGATATATGGCAAACTGGGGCCAAACAAACTTTCCCACATTTGTCTAACAAATCTGGACTTTTTAACAAACAAATATTTCAATATACTTAGCTAAAAGGTTTTTTGAAATAGCATTCGAAACAGATAAGAATTACAGAATCTCCCTTAGCTTTAGATCATATACAAAGAAATAAGCAAGGTAAAAATTTGATTTCCACTATTTATAATTTGATACAAGACCTTTTGAAGACCAATATAAATACAATTAAGGCAAAATGGGAAAAATATTTGGGTTTGGATATAATAGATACCATGTGGCAGGATATTATTAAAGTATATAGTCAGAATGTATACTGTGTTAAACTACAACAGATCCAGATGAACACAACACATAGAATATATTATACTCTGAAGAAACTGAATCAAGTTAATCCCAATATTAGTGACAAGTGTCCAAGATGTGCAACACCATCTGGCATACTGATACATTTAATAAGTTCATGTCCATACCTGTCTAACTTTCGGTTTTAAATAAAAAGATTATATGCATCAATATTAAATAAGCAAATCTGTTTCTCATCAATATACAAATTCCTAGGAATTGACCCAGATAAGGGAGTATTAAGTGAACCACAACAAAAACTCCTTACAATATTCACTGTTGTTGCAAAGAAATGTATATTGTTAAAATGGAAAGACACTGAACCCCCACTTTTTGAAACATGGCTAAATATGATAGTGGACATATCCAAACTAGAACAAATCTGATATTATAAACATTGGTTAAAGGAGGAATTCTCAAAAAATGTGGATTCTGTTGCAAATGGCTTTAAATGAGATTTAAATATAGAAAACCTATACATAGATGGTAGTATGTAAGTGTATAATTAAACACATAATTAACTTAGTCAGCTTAGATTCTGGATCCCTTCCCTCAAAGCATTATGAAATGGTGAGGTGAAGATCTAACCAAAGGATTGTACTTTGATATAATTAAAAGATCTACCCACTAACCTGATATGAGGGGAGAAAAAAAAAGAAGAAAAATTAAAATCCAGCCTACTTCTAGCTGCCTACTGGTCACGCCATTACAGTTCTTTCTTCAAGTTTGCAATGTATGTCGGAGTCCTAACCACTGATCCAAGTTCTGCATCATCTTCAAACTTAGCCAACCAGATCCCTTCTCCACACTTCGCTGATGTCTCACACACCATTGTTCCCTCTGCTCCTCATTAGGATGGCTATCCCCTTCTGCCTCTCTATCCAATGCCCTAGGTTGTTTTATACACAAACAATTCTAGGCCATTCCACTAGCCACCCACATCCCTCCACTACCTAGCACCCAATCCATTTACTCCCTTAGGTCCCTCAACTCTACCTTGCTCGCAATGCCCAGTTGCTTGGCCAAGATGGGTGAGCAAGCATTCTCTTCATTTCTGCCGAACTACTGGAACTCACCCCCCGCCAAATATCCACAGTTCAACATCCATGCCCTCTCTCAAATCAGCTCTAAAGGCCCACCTAATCCAATCTGCATCCTGCAGCTGTTTCCAACCCCACCGACTGCAACCACTTGTACATTGCGCAGTTTGATTTCTCATATCTCAGAATATACATGCCTCAGCCTACATTATTACTTATCTACTTAAAGTATTTATTCACTTGTAACATTTTTCATATGTGCCATTCCTCACCATTATTTCTCGCACTTGCCTTCTCCAAATCTGTTATTTATTCTAATTGATTGCATACTAGTATTATCTCTTTTTTTTCCATAAAAGTGTTTGTACTCCTCATCCAGGCTGCCCCCTTCTGTCTGCCCCTCCAGCCCCATCACCCTGGTTTCACTGGGACTTACCTTCAGTCCAGTCATTGGGTGCTAAGCCTGTGGCGGTTCAGACATCATCCTGCCACTGGGCTTCTTTCCTCCATTTGTCTCCCACTTTCCTCATTTCTGGGGTATACACAGCCAGACATGCATGTGTGGAGGTGCACGTACATCAGCAGAAATCCTGCAGCACCCTCACCTTTCCAAGCATCCATAGACCCCTTCTACCCACAGGCCTCCACCTGGGGGCAGTCACTCAGCTGGAGCACCAGTCCTACCTCCCCGGGAGAGGAGAACTGTCCTCTGGATGCCTAATCTTCTCTCTCCCCAGCTGACCCCCAGCAGCCCACTCACACTGCAAACACTGGTCACCGGTGTGCCAGGAAGTAAGGCACAGATGCCTTAGCCCACCATGCCACTGGACTGGTGGGCTAGTATTATCTCTTAATCTTCATATCCAACCCCTAAAATGATGTAGACCTCTATTTTCTTACTGCTTGACTTAATGTACCTGTGCCTTTTACCATGTTGTATTTTGTACTTTGTACTCTCCCAGGTCATACCTGCAAATAGGCATTCAGTTGTCTAGTGTACCTACCTGGTCACCAAAAATGAGAGGGAGGAAGGAAGAGACATGCAAACTAATAGAGATGGAATTGATACAAAAAAATGAAAAATGAATAAAAACCTGTGGTATCATAATTAAAATCTGAGATCAGTGACGTGTTTCTTCAAAAGGAAAAACTACAGGCTAAATTCATGAAATTTAAAAAAGAGAAAATGACTGCAGAATGAAAAGAAGTCTGTTCACAGGGACTTGTGCACACTAGAAGAGGGAGAAACAAGTCGAAGTAGAACAAGTCAAAAAATCCCAGAACAGAACATGCTAGCTACAGAAACCAAAGTACTAGTAGAAAATCTAACTTTAGAAACTCTTGAAGAACAGACTCTAGAAGTTATAGATAAAGAAAATGGTGCAAAAATGGGAAAGATGGCCCAATTCCATGTCATGATAACAAGGGCAGAACAACTAATCCTGACCCTCCAATTCAAAAACTCTTTCTGTAGATGTGGCAATGTGGCAATTTTAGTAGATTCAAACAGAAAATTCCTCAATGAAAATAGACTTGTTCCCTGGGAGAAATGTTATTAAAATGAAATGCCCCACTACAGACAAAGCAATGCAAATCATATATGAGCACAGCTTTAGTAATCCCAAGTACTTATTTATACATACAGGAACAAACAATTTAAGCAGAGGAGATGATGGTGTAGACATGCAGGTACAAAAGTTACTTAAAATGTCAAAAATTTTTATTTCTATCTACAAAAGTTATCATCTCTACCTTACTCCCCAGATAAAATGTATCATCCTGAATCAGAATGAACAAATAAAATGTCTAGTGTTTGCTAAGCATTCCTAAATGTTAATGTGGTCCACTTCACAAAATTCATCCTGACCACCACCTAAATGATCAGGTACACCTAAATAAAGTAGGAAGAAGACTGTTTGCCAAGCTTGTTAAATGTGCAACACTAGGCTGGGACCCACTCAACAGAAGACAATATGGACTATTTCAGAGACTGTACCCCCATAGGAGAACACAGAAACCTCAAATTAGAATCCCACCATTACAGGAATGCAGTGCCAACTTCTCTGGATGGACACATTGCCCAACTTATGGAACGGTCAGAAGGACACTGGAGTCCCAATTAACAACACCACCTTTGCAGCAGCAGACACATGTTATAAACACCTCTGGATAGACACATGGCCAAATCTCTAGGGATGCCAAGTGATCACATGAGCCTAAGTATAGAATTCTTCCTCTGCAACAACTGCATCACAGTGAGGAACCCCCTAGACAGACTCTTGAAAAACCTCTTGCGACATGACTTGCAACAATACATCACTAACTGATAGTGATACTGCAGAAATTACACATTTGTGAAATGTGGTTTGCAACAAACTCTTAAATGTATAATATGTACCTTCAGAAAAAAGGAATATTCACAGTAAGTAAAAGCTCTATTATTGTGCAATAGTTTTATTTACCTAGTCATAGTCATGTTGATGAATGCATATGGGCTACATATGTGCAGTGTGTAGGCATGCCTACAGGTGCACTAGTGCATTGTGCACCAGATCCCCCAGCTACCCATGCAGCTATATGCCTTGGGTGGGTCCAGGAGCATGCCAAGGGGTATGCCTGCACTCCATGCCATTCACTAAGATGCAGAGTGCTGGGCCAGAAGGGCACAAGTTACATGATGGGTGAGCCTGCTATAACTTTCCCATGCCCCCCCAAAAAAAATTATACCTGTCAGGTGTGGTGACAACAGAACCTTCTGCATACTGCTGCCTCAGGCCACCGGGCTGTCAGGGAGGGCTGGGGCAGCCATTAGGGTGTTTGCCCATCTGAGTCTGCTCACTGGTGCCTGTGCCTCCCAGGATCCCCTGCACACATGCAGCAGAGGATCCACTTTGGGACCCAGGATTGGCATCTGATTGGATGCCCACCCAGGTCCTGTGATCTGGCTATTCCCACAGCCACAGTCCACACCCACACAGCTGTGTTCTGTGGACAGGCAGCAGGCAATGGCAAATACCGGCCAGTGCATGCCTGTCCCAGGGTGTGGAGCTGCGCAGGCTCTGTACGCATGAATAGCATGTACATCCTGCACATTTGTGAATAGGGCCCAGTATGCATAAAAATGGCAAAGTGTTAGAGTTAGAAAAAGACTGTATTTCACAGCTCAAGTTAATGTATTAATCTATAGTCCTTAAAATGAAATATTTCATTATTAGTAGCTGTAACATACATGGTTTATATTATTCTGCTTTTGGTGACAAACCTAAAGTTATCAGTTTTATTCCAAGCATAACTAACCCTGCTATGATAATTTTACATGAAACCTGGCTAGGTAAAGATGCATCTACACATTTCCCTAATGGTTATCTGAGATTCTTAGTCCCTGCAATAAAGAAACAGAAGCATGGCAAGCAGTCAGATGGCATTCTAGTCTGGTGCAAATCAGAAGAAACATAGTATATTACACTTTTAAAGGGGGTAATACACATTTACTGTATGGATTAAGATATTTGGAACATTGCTACAGTGGAAAGCTGGTGTTTACCTCTGTATACTGTATACTGTGTACACCACAGCAGATTTCCCCGTACTCTGATGATGAATCTTTCTCAGTCACTGAATCTCAGCTCTCCTATTTCAAAACTTTTGAAAAAATATTAATATGTGGAGACAAATGCATGCACAGGGAAAGAAACAGACTTCATTTCTACAGATGGAAATAAGCATATATTAGGAGGTAATACACCTTATGCTAACCCATTATTGAAAAAAATAGCTATGACAATGTGATTAACACAAATGGTAAGAAATTATTTCAGATCTGCAAATGTCTTGGAGCTAGAGTCACAAAAAATCACAAAGGCAATGCATTTAAGCACAATAAATGAGCACGTACTGTATACAGTACATGCACAGTGACAGATCAGTTGGCAGCCAGCCATGGTGGAGAGAGGAGGGCTATGCTGGTCACTGGCTTGGGTTTGGGATTGGGGGAGCAGGGTGGTGGATCACTACCTGCCAGGGTGGAGGATCCATTAGACCACCAGGGAAATTTTTTTCATGTAGTATACTAGCAGATCAGCAATAGGCAGGAGGGACCTCTAGACCACCAGGGATATTCTTCATCTATCAGTGGTGGTTGGAGAGCAGTAGACCACCAGGAAAAATCTTTATAATCTAACGGGCCTGAGATCATTGAGGGAGGGGGAACACCAAACCACCAGGGATAAACTTTATTTATGGAATGGGCATGTTTGTGGGTGGGGGGGATCACTGAACACCAGGGTAACTATTTATTTTATACTCCAGCTGGTGTTCATGGTGGTGGGAAGCTACAAGCAAAAGGGAAATATTATTTATGGGACAGACATAGGTGGTGGGGGGAGAGACCACTGGACAACAAGGTAACCTATGTTTTATACTCCAGCTAGCAATCATGGGGGGTACCAGTGGCACCAGGAAAATGTATTGCCAATGCACGGGTGTGGGTTTGGGGGGGCCACTAGCACCAAGGAACACTATCATTTTTAACATCAGGCCAGCACTCAGCAGGCAGGCAGGCAGGCCACTGGGCACCAGGGGAAACTTTCATTGTTACAGTTGAACTGGCGCTTGGGGGCAGGGGTGCTCAGCATGGCTATCACAGTACCTCTGCCAACCACTAGTGTTGTGGGGGATTAAAGCAAGGTCTCAGTCGGTGGTATTTTCTCCATGTAAGGGGACTGTGTAAGAGACCCTTGCATGGAGAAAATGCTTTGTGAAAAGGACAGTGCCAATATACAGGTCCCTTCCCACTCATTTGAATTGCGGCCCCCTCCACACTTTGCCCAAGTGCATACCAGTTTGCACAAGCAAATATGGCTTTTGTGAATACCTTTTCAGTGCAAAACCCAGTTTGTGGGACACAAACTGGGTTTGCTTCTGGGCAAAGTTTTGTGAATCTGGTCCCTGGTCTCTTTATCCTTAATGGAAAAATTAGGGGTGACTCATTAAGGAGATTTATAGTCAACTCATCTTTGGGCTGTAGTGTCATTGCTTTTGCCATTGCAGACTTCGATATCAGCACAATAAATGTACTGATTGTTCAAGCTCAGGCTCCTCTATCGGATCATGACCAAATTATCCTATACCTAAACAGATCACATCAAGCAACATATAGTGGCCCATTATCAAATCTGTAAACACTTCCCAAGAGGTATGCTGGACACATGCCTATAAAGCAAAATACACATAAATCCGGAAACACCAGAGGTGAGAAACCTAATCCATATATTCCTAAAAAAAAATTATATCCAAAATCTAAATTATATTAATCTGGCAACTAGTAATCTGAACAACATTTTTGATGAAGTGGCAACTAAATCATTACCTGAAAAATTAAGGAAAAGAAATAAAAATAAAATTGGAAAAGACAAAAATTGGCTTGACAAGGATGGTAAACTTTCAACATATAAAATAAGGAAACTTTCTAACCAAAAACACAGAGAACCTCTACAAATGGACTTGTGCAATGCCTGTCACCAGAAACTATGTGAATACAAGTCCTTGCTCAAGCAGAAAAGGCCTAATTACATGACTCAAAAATTATTCCAGACTGAGAAGTCAATATATAATAATACCTTCTGGCATTTTTAGAAAGAGTTTGAGCCCCAAAAAGATGAACATAAAATAGCAGTTCAAATGGCAAAGGATGGATAGACCACTGTTAACAGCTCTATAAAGGAATGCAAACTGAAAGTCTTACTCAGGAGCTAACAGACACCCTAAATAAATAGAACTCACTTGAGAGGTTCATCAAGGATTATAAATGCCCCTAGATAGTCCAGTAACAATACATATACAATAATGAATGGGAAAGTGTGCATAACGAGAACATAATAGTCTCCCGAGGTGTGGGATGCTGCATAAACCCTGAGGGAAAAGCCCAAGGGGTTTATTAAAGCATCTCACACCAAGGGCAACCATTAAATTCGAGTAGGACACACTTTCCCATCTTTTATTATTTATAATTGCTGGTCAGCAATTTTTCCTGACTTTTATTTAACATACTAACATACTATTTGCCAGCAGATTAGGCCTTACGGTCTATCGAGTCTGCTCGAACCTCAGATCCCTAGTTGGGTGCCGAGCCCTCCCCTCCCTTGTGTTCCAGAAACCCCTATCATCCATCCCCACCCCCCTGGGACAGGCCATCATCTGATACATCCACTTTCTGTGTCTGTCCCACCCTCTCTTGAAGCCCTCCACTGTGGATCTCTGAACCAGCTCGCCAGGCAGTGCATTCCAAGGGTCCACCACCCTCTCAGTGAAAAACCTCCTCCTCCTCCTCCTCTTTCCCCCTCACCCTTCCACCATCCAACTTCAAACCATGCCCTCTGGTGATACCTCCCTGCTTTAGTCTAAAGATCCCCTCCATGTTTACCCTATTTATTCCCTTGAGGTACTTGAAGACCTCAATCATGTCCCCCCTGTCTCTCCTCTCCTCCAATGAAAACAGGCAGAGCTCCTCAAGTCTGCCCTCATACGTCAAATCCCCTAGCCCTCATATCATCTTAGTTGCCCTCCTCTGTACCCTCTCCAGGATCTGTATGTCCCTCTTCAAGTGTGGTCTCCAGTACTGTACACAGTACTCAAGGTGTGGTCTAACCAGGGGAGTCCATTGTACAGCAGCAGAATCACTTTCTTGCTCCTAGAGGTGATCCCCCCTTACGATGCATCCCAATATCCTGTTTGCCTTGCTAGCCACTCTCCTGCACTGCTCAGAGTTATTCATACATGCATCCACCATTCCCCTATTAAGGCCTCCAGTGCCTCCCCTTCCAGGGTGTACCTGTGTTTAGGATTTCCCCACCCAAGATGCAACACCTTGCACTTGTGATATTGAAATTTAACTCCATGTGTGAGCCCAGCTTTCCAGGGTGTTCAGGTCCCTTGCAGGGCCAGCCTCCCCTTCTCCCTCAACTACTGCTCCTATCTTGGAGTCATCAGTGAAGAGACTCATTTCACACCCTATACCCTCCCTGATGTCCGATATGTATGCATTAAACAGGATCGGACCCAGGACTGAGCCCTGCGGTACCCCACTACCAACCTCTCTAGGGTTCGAGAGCTCCCCACAGACCACTACTCTCTGGATGCGTCCGGCTAGCCAGTTTTTAATCCATCCACATTTACTATGTGTCTCACCCTTGGACACACACACACACACACACACACACACACACATACAAAAGTGTCTCTGATACATAGGGCAGGATTCACAAAGAAAGCCAAAAATCCTGCATCTGGGGAAAAAGGCCTGCAGCACTGCAGAAACGCAATTGCATGATATTCACAAAGAAAAATTGAGCAGGTGCAGAATGTCATAAAATCCCCACAGGTGCAGAATTTCAGCAGCTGCGGAAATTGCGCCCGTGCTGAAAATCAAAATCATGATCTGCTGCTCCAGAAATAGCTTAGGAGGCATAGCAACAGGTGAACTTAATTAGCTGAAATAGCAAGCTGTAACAGGGCTGCCATAGAATGAAGCTGAAAGCACCCACAAAGAGACCAGCAACCAGTCCCTCAACTGGGACCACTGCAGCACCACAGGTATCAGTAATACCATGGCACCACAGTGGCCAACTGTTACTGCTGGTCCCCCATCCCTGGGGTGTTCCTGTTGCCTGCAGAGGTAGCACTCACTGCAGGCTGGCCAGGATCTACTGCCTGTGGGGCTCCGTCATGGGCTGCATTGTGTCTGGTGGTTGTTGCCTGTCACCATATCATGGCAATGTGTGCTTTTGTTGCTGTTACAGCAGCCACTGTTATACTGTTATACTATCTGTGATGCTATTACCTGTGCCTCGCCTCCATCTTAATTGATTCCAATTGCTGGAGCACTACTGCAGTTTGCTGTGGGAGAGTTACACTTCATTCCACTGTGTGTAACATTTTTTCCGCAGCTGAGGAAAAAATCTGGTTGTGAATAGCCTTTCAGGGGCTGTGCCTTACTTATCTCACACCATTTTTTTCCTCAGGAACTTCCGCAGCTGCACTTTTTTCCACAGTCCTTAGTGTTGTTTTCTGCAGCTGCAGAGGGTTTTGTGAATAGCAAGTTCCCCTTAGTTTTTATAGCTACAGCATTTTTGGGACTTAGGGAAGGTTTTGCACCTTCAGAAAGCTTTGTGAATCCTGCCCTATAGTCTTTTTTCCTCTGCTTTAGGTTTTTTTCGTATAACTGTTTTTTACTTCTGCTTTGTATTGTAATGTGTGCTTTCTTCCAGAACAGTTGAGAGTTTAGATCGCAATCATGATCACTGCTTACCCCAGTCAATCAAATTGGAGCTGTTCCCTGGTGGCAGTTCTTGTCCACTGTGGCTGCCGGGATTAACTAGATACATTTTTTTTTTAATATTTAACTGGTGAGAAATGCTTATTTAAAAAAAAAAACACTTTGAAGACTCTCAGTCAGGGGGATCCTTGGGAAAAGGAGCTGCCATGTTTTCAAAGACTATTAGCCCACCCAGGTGGAGATAACAGCCAATGAGGGAGTATCTGTTTTTGGATGACTGGGCATGTGCTTGCCATTATGACCAGCAGGTTATAATGGCAAATTATAGCTGGTTCAGCCCATAGAAAAAATTGCTAATCAGTTATTATAAGAAATTAAAGACAATCTCAGTAAACTGAAAGGTGGAAAGGGTTGTAGTAAAGGTGACATACTCAATGATATACTTAAAAACATAGAAACATAGAAGCTGATGGCAGATACGGACCGCAAGGCCCATCCAGTCTGCCCATTTCTTTTTCTATCTTATAAATGTGCCATCGGCCTTAAAACATAGAAACATAGAATTTGATGGCAGATAAGGACCGCTTGGCCCACCCAGTCTGCCCATTTCCCTACCTAATGGATAAGCTGCAGATCCTAGTTAATCAGCAGCCTACTTCTTCCTACCCCAACCCCCTAGAATTGCCTTATGACTGTCCCATGCATGCTTGAATTCCACCACTGTTTTTGACTCCACAACCTCCTCCGGAAGGCCGCTCCATGCATCCACAACCCTCTCTGTGAAAAAATACTTCCTTAAATTACCTCTGAGCCGCCTCTATCTTCAAATTGTGCCCCTTGTTCTTGCACACCTCCTTTTTGAAGATGCTACCCTATTGGACTTGTTGATTTCTTGAGGTACTTGAAAGTTTTTATCATGTCACCCTCTCCTCCTTTCCTCGAGGCTATACATATTAAGCTCCTTAAGTCTCTCTTCATATGTCTTCCTGTGCAGACCCTGCACCATTTTAGTTGCCTCCTCTGGACAGCTTCCATCCTGTCTATGTCTTTGCAGAGATTGGGTCTCCAGAACTGCACGAGTACTCAGATGGGGTCTCACCAGTTGTCTGTACAGAGGATAATAACTTCCTGTTTTCTACTGGTGATGCCTCTCCTATGCATCCCAGTATCTCCCCAGCCCTCCTTGCTGCCCTCTCACATTGCTTGCCCACCTTTAGGTCATCTGATATGACTGCCCCCAGGTCCCTTTCCATTTTTGTTGTTGTTAGTATCTCACCCCCCATTGTGTACTCTTCCCCTGGATTTTTGTTTCCCAGGTGCATTACCTTGCACTTCTTAGCATTGAATCTAAGCTGCCATACATTTGACCATTCCTCTAACCTTGCCAAGTCCCTTCTCATCCTTTCAATCCCACCTTGTGCATCAACTCTGTTGCAGATCTTTGTGTCATCTGCAAAGAGACATACTTTTCCTTCCAGTCCCTCTGCAATGTCGCTTATAAAGACATTGAAGAGGACCGGTCCTAATACAGAACCCTGCGGTACCCCACTAGTAACCCCTTTCTTCAGAGTAGACTCCATTTACTTATTCTCTGTGTCCTATTCTCCAGCCAAGTCTTTACCCAGGCTGTCATCTTGGGACCCACTCCCAGGCTGGCTAACTTGTATATTAATCTTGTGTGGACTGTGTCAAATGCCTTGCTAAAGTCTAGGTAGGCCATGTCCACAGCCCCTCCCTGATCTACTACTTTGGTCACCCAGTCAAAGAAATCTATCAGATTTGTCTGGCACGACTCTCCGCTGTGAATCCATGCTGCCTTGGGTCCTGTGCCCTCTGGCCTCTAGATACTCAACAATTCTTTCCTTCAGAAGTGATTCCATCATTTTCCCTACCACTGAGGTTAAACTAACAGGTCTGTAGTTTCCTGCTTCTGCCTTGCTCCCACTTTTGTGAAAGGGAATCACATCTGCCCTCCTCCAGTCCTAGGGTACCACCCCATCCTCCCATGATTTGTTAAAGAGGGTAGTCAGAGGTGTCACTAGTTCTGCCCTTAGTTCTTTTAGAATTCTGGGATGAATCCCATCAGGCCCCATTGCTTTGTCCCCTTTCAGTTTTAAGAGTTCTTTCAGAACCCTTTCTTCTGTAAATGGGCTGGTATCAACTTCTGTATCTAGAGTGTTTCTACTGTTTGTTTTAGGTACCTCCCCCTCTTCCTTTGTAAATACTGAGCAAAAATATTTGTTTATCATCTCTGACTTTTCATAGTCACCCTCTGCTCACCCTCCCTCCTCTTTATTAAGCCTCACTATCCCTCCCTTGGTCTTCCTTCGCTCCCTGATGTACCTATAAAAGGTTTTATCCCCCTTCTTAACTGAGTTGGCTATCTTTTCCTCAGTTTGGGCCTTTGCTGTTCTGACTGCCTTCCCAGCTTCCTTTTGCTTTTAACTGATACAGTTCTCTGTCCTGCTCCTTCTGTGATTCCTTGTACTTCCTGAATGTTTTCTTTTCTCTTGAACCTTCACTGCCACTTTCTTTGAGAACCATAGTGGTTTCTTACATCATTTTGTTTTGTTTATTTGCTTCACACAAAGGCTTGTTACCTCTGTGATGGCAGTTTTTATTATTCCCCATTGTTCTTCCACCCCTCCTTCCTGCCCGTGTGCTAGTGCATTCCTTAGGCACTCACCCATTTTGGCAAAGTCAGCCCTCCTAAAGTCCAGTACTTTTGCCTTTGTATGGCTTGACTCTATTGCTGTGTTTATTGTGAACCATACTGTTCGATGGTCGCTAGTTCCCAGATGACTACCCACTTCTACATCTGTGATCCTCTTCATCTCCATTTGAGAGAACCAGGTCAAAGATTGCTCCCTCTCAGGTGGGCTCCAATACTAGTTGTCTAAGGCATGCCCCCTGTAGGGCATCTAGAATAACCCCACTCTTCGAAGTGGCTGCTGCAACTGCACTCCAGTTAACATCTGGCATATTCAGATCACCCATCAGCAATATCTCCCGTTTTTCTGCATTTCTAAGTATATTTTCTATCATTTCCTTGTCCATTTCCTCCCCCTGAGAAGGGGGTCTGTATAAAACACCTGTGCGGATTGTGGTGCCATTGCCGGTCTCCAAATTTACCCACAGTGCTTCTTCTCCTCACTGTTTTCCCTTTTGTTCTGTTGCTTTGATTCCTTCCTTGTGTAAAGAGCTACTCCTCCTCCTCTTTTACCCTCCCTGTCCCTCCTGTAGATAGTGTATTCTGGTATGTTTATGTCCCAGTCATGGTTTTGTGTGTACCATGTTTCTGTGACTGCACGATATCTAGATGTTCCTCCTCCATCAAGGCCACTAATTCAGGAAGCTTGTTACTCAGACTACGGGCATTGGTACTCATTGCTCTCCATTTTTTGATGGCTTTACCTTCTTTTGCAGCATCCCCCACTGATCTTTCTACCTCGTTCTTTTTTCATTTAGTACCCTGTTTAGTAGGGAGAGGCTGGGATCTTCCTGCTGCTTATCAGTGCCTCCCCCCCTTGACTAGTTTAAAAGCTTGCCAATGAAGCATTTAAACCGATTGCTTAAAAGACTTGTTCCCTTCCTGGACAGATGCAGACCATCCTGCCAGTATAGGCTGGTGTCCCTCCAGGTGGAACCCCAGTCCCCAATGAAGCCAAACCACTGTACTCCACACCATTTTTTCAACCATTCATTAAACTGCATAGTGCAAAGTACCCTCGCCTCACTCATGCCATTGACAGGCAGCACCTCTGAGAAGGATACTGTGTGTGCTACTTGTCTTAGGCCCTCCCCATTCTACAAAGTCCTTCTGCACTGCTCTAATCTCATGTTGAGCCAAGTCATTTGTCCCTAGGTGGACAATGACGTCCAGCTCAGAATCCCTTGCAACTGTTCTCGTGATCCTGAGGATGCGCTTCCTGTCCCTCCAAGCCATGGCACCAGGCAGGCACCTTACTTCAGTTTTTCCTGCTCCACCCAGTTCTATCCCCCTAATAATTGAGTCCCCCACCAGGAGCTGCCTCCTTTTCTTGTGGTGTCCTCTTCCTCCTTCCTGTGGGCCTCCCTTGTGACAGTTGTCCTCAGCCTCCTTAGTCTCCTCTGCAGGTGCATCCATAGGGGAGATATGTTCCCCCAGAATGGTGTATGGATTGTGGAGTGGAACAACTGACTGGGTGTGCCTCTGTTCCACCATCCTCACCCTCCCTGAGCCCACTGTGGTCCACCTGCTGTGCTTTCTTCGCAACCTCTGAGGTAGTGGTGGTGGTTCTGGTGCTCCCTGGATGGGGGAGGTTCCCTTCCTACCATCCAGTGTGGCCTGGGGGAAGGTTCCCTTACTACTGTCCAGTGTGGCCTGAAGATGGGCAACTTCTTCCCTCAGGGCAGAGAGTTGTCTGCAAATAGGGCAGCATCTCAGCCTCCAGAAAGACTCCTGGAAGACTGCTGCCCCACAGCCATCACATTGCACTACTCCCCACTTGTTTATCTACTTTTTTTTTGTTTTTTGTGTGTGTTTGTGCGTGTGATTGGTTTGTTATATAGAAATATATATGTCATACAATGTGTATGCTTATATTGTCAGTGCAGTGTGCTAGAGAGGATATGACAGTGATATGCACCTTGCACTCTTGAGGAAATGATGTCAGAACCTCAGGTATAAAGGAACTATTTCCAGGGGTGGTGGGGTGAGGGTGGGAAGGGTTGGGCCTAAACTGTGCCCTCGCAAAACAATCAGCTAAGAGCTCTGACCCACCACTCGCGATGAGTGCCTTCCTGTCAGCAAGATGCCCTACACAACAATTTGACTGAGAAAATACCCTGCTAATCAAACAGAGAAAAATCCAGACATCCAAGTCAGACACAGGTAAACCTCCCCAGCCCCAAAACAGCCTGGTGGTTTGTGCTCTGAAAGCAGTCAGCCTCAAAATAAGTCAGTTGTGCTTTAAACTCTTTCTGCATTGAAAATCTTAAGAATTGTAACAAACATAAAGCTAGATCCACCTCCCTCTGTTGCTCGAAAGACTATCTTTTCCTGATAATTCTAAGTTCCTTATTTTACCTTTCAGTTAGAAGTAGCCTCCACCTGCAGAATATCTGCTACAAACCAAAGACAATTGTAAGGTCCACCTCCCTCTGTTGTGAGCACAACTTGCTTTCTTGCAAATCCTATGTTCAGTATTGCAGCTTCCAGAAAGAGGTAGTTTCAGTTGAAGAATATTAGCTGTTCTGATGAGTTTGCTATAAAACACTTGCTTATAATACTATTGTTCCCAGGTCTGTTACCAAAGCTATTGGCTGATAAGTAGCTATGATGTAAGCACTTTCTGACAAAGTCTGGTCTGGCCTTATAAGGCACACACAGATAAACACAAAAAAACAGTTTTCACCCCTAGGACACTGTTGGACAAATACACAACCTGTACCTGCACTTATTTCAGGATTTATGACAAATTTTAGCCCAGGGTTTAAACTCTTTCTGCACTGAAAATCTTAAGAATTGTAACAAATGTAAAGCTAGATCCACCTCCCTCTGTTGCTTGAAAGACTGTCTTTCCTGATAATTCTAAGTTCCTTATTTTACCTTTCAGTTAGAAGTAGCCTCCACCTACAGAATATCTGCTACAAACCAAAGACAATTGTAAGGTTCACCTCCCTCTGTTGTGAGCACAACTCGCTTTCTTGCAAATCCTATGTTCAGTATTGCAGCTTCCAGAAAGAGGTAGTTTCAGTTGAAGAATATTAGCTGTTCAATGCCTGTCAATGGCCTATCTAGTCATACTCATCTGTATTGTTCTCTTATGCCTATCCCATGCCTGTTTGAAGCCCTGCACTGTATTCATATCCACCACTTCCTGAGGCAGGCTGTTCCATGCATCCACCACCCTTTCTGTGAAAAAGAACTTCCTCAGATTACCCCTTAATCGGCCTCCCTTTAATCTCATGCTGTGTCTTCTTGTACTGCTATTTTTCTTATATTCTAACATGTTAGACTCTTTCACCATGTTAATGCCCTTAAAGTGTTTGAATGTTTCAAGCATATCACCTCTCTCCCTCCTTTGCTCTAGGGTATACATATTGAGCTTCATTAATCTGTCCTCATATGTTTTCTGATGCAGCCCCTGTACCATTTTGGTTTCCCTTCTCTGGACTGCCTCAATTTGGTTAATGTCCTTGTGAAGGTGTGGCCTCCACTACTGCATGCAGTTCTCCAGATGGGGCCTAACCAGTGTCTTGTAAAGAGGGATCATTACTTTCCTCTTCTGACTTGTGATACCCTGACTAATACAACCTAACATCCCCCTAGCCTTACCTACTGCTTTAATGGTCTGCTTAGATGATTTCAGGTCATTGGTAATGATGATGCCCAAGTCTCTTTCTTCCCTTGTGACTGCCAGCAACTCCCCTCCCAGTCTGTATGTGGCTTCAGGGTTTCTCATCCCTATGTGCATGATCTTGCACTTCTTTGCATTAAACCCCAGTTGCCACTCTTCTGACCATTTTGCTAGTTTATTCAGATCTCTTCTCATTCTGCCCACCCCATCAGGATCATCTACTCTGTTGCAGATCTTGGTGTCATCTGCAAACAGACAAACCTTACCCTCCAGTCCATCTGCAATGTCACTGATGAAGATATTGAAGAGGACTGGCCCCAGGACTGATCCCTGAGGTACCCCACTTGTGACTTGCATCTCTTCTGAGTGTATACTGTTTACCACCACTCTCTGCTTTATGCCCATCAACCAGTTTGCCACGCAGTTGACTAACTTCTGACCCACCCCGAGCATATCCAGCTTATTAATCAAGCTTCTATGTGGAACAGTATTAAAAGCTTTGCTGAAGTCAAGGTAGGTGACATCAACTGCTTCCCCTTGGTCCACCACTCTGGTTACCCAGTCAAAGAAATCTATGAGATTAGTTTGACAGGACCTTCCTTTTGTAAACCCATGCTGTCTTGGATTCTGTGCTCCTATGGATTCCAGGCGTTGCACTATCCTTTCCTTAAGGAGTGCTTCCATAATCTTGCCCACTACTGAGGTACGACTGACTGGTCTGCAGTTCCCTGCTTCCTCCCTGCTACCACTCTTGTGGAGCAGGATCACATGAGCCCTTCTCCAGTCTTCTGGGACCTCTCCTGTGCTCAGAGGCTCACTAAACAGTTCTGATAATGGCTCTGCTAGTTCCACCCTTAGCTCCTTTAGTACCCTGGGATGTATGCCATCAGGTCCCATTGCCTTGTCCACCCTGAGCTTATCAAGCTCTTGTAGGACCCTTTCTTTTGTGAAGGGAGTAGTGCTCACCTCCCTCCCCCTGTGTCCATGGTGCTGAGCTGTGGGCCCTGCAATAACTTCTCTTCAGTAAATACTGAGCAGAAGAATCTATTTAGGATAGATGCTTTTACATGGTCCTCCTCCTCACGTGCCCCCTTATCTCCTTTGATCTTAGCAATACCCCTTCTGGACTTTCTCCTTTCACAAATGTATCTATAAAAAGTCTTGTCACCTTCTTTTACTTTCTGTGCTAGTATTTCCTCGGTTTGGGCATTTGCCTGTCTTACTGCCTTCCCTGCTTCCCTTAGGGAAGTTTGGTATGCCTCCCTATCTTCATCTCGCTGTGTTCCCTTATATTTCCTGAAGGCCAGCCTTTTAGCTCTGACCTTTTCTGCTACTGTGTTTGAGAACCAAAGTGGTTTCCTTCTTCTTTGCACTTCCTTTCTCTCTAACACAATGGGATGTTGATTCAAGTATTGCATCCTTAATGCTTGCCCACTTTGCCTGTACCCCTCACCTGTATTTCTTTTGCCAGGGCTAGTTTAACTCTGTTGGCCATCTTATCAAAGTCAGCTCCTCTGAAGTCCCATGTTTTGCCTTGGAATGGGATGATTTAGTTGTAGTAGCCAAATTGAACCTTACCATGTGATGGTCACTGGCTCCCAGGTGACCTTCTACCTGGAGTTCTGTGATCCCTTCCCTGTTAGTCAGTACTAGATCTAGGATAGCCCTGTCTCTTGTGGGTTGTTGTACCAGTCATTTGAGGCCTTTCCCCTGCAGGGAATCCACCATGTGTCTAGTTCTGGCAGATGTTCCTACTGGTATTGATCAATCTGTATCTGGCATGTTGAAGTCTCCCATTATCAGAACCTCCCCTTTAGCTGCTATGTTTTGTATATCTTCTAACAGTAATGTGTCTATGTCCTTCCCCTGGTCTGGGGGCCTGTAGACAACCCCAGTTCTTATGGCTGTCCCATTTTCTGTTTCCAGGGTGACTCACCGTTCTTCTGGCTCCTTATGTGTATTCTGAATTTCTGTAGCTTTGATATTTTCATTTACATACAGGGCCACTCCACTCCACCTTCTTTTGCACCTTGGTCTCTTCTGAACAGTACAGAGCCAGGTACTGAAGTCTCCCAAGCGTGGTTACTGGTAAACCACATCTCATCAATTGCTACTATGTCCAGTTTAGCCTCTGTCATTATTGCCTGCAGGTCTGGGATCTTGTTTCCCAGACTGCGAGCATTTGTGTACATGATTTTCCATTGGCCAGATTTTGGTGTGTTAGTTTTTGGGTGAGGTCTGGTGTTTCCCCTGTGTGTTATATGGAGAGCTGGGCCTTTTTCCTTACCTGGTGATGCAAATGAACTGCAAACATGCTGAACTCCTGTTTGATCACTAGCTGAAGGGGGAGGGGTGTTCTTCCCATTCGACATATGGGATGCTGCACACATCTCCCCATTTGCTAGTTTACATATTCTGCAAAGATGTCAAACCTCTGCCTCAATGCGCTGACTCCCTCCTTGGTTAGATGCAGTCCATCAAATTTAAAGAACTTTTGCTCCCAAAACTGTTTGCCAGTTCCCTACAAATTTGTGTTCTTTTTGCTGGCACCAGCCCTTGAGTCACATGTTTAGCTCCCCTATCTACCCTTCTCTGACCTTCTGTCCATCTGCCCTCCTCTCCCAGAGTGGCAGGATCTCAGAGAAGGAAATGGCAGATGAAATGGATGATAGTTTGTCACCCAGCATGGTCAGGTGTTTCTTGGTCTCCACAACTGTCCGGCTGGTGAGATCATTAGTCCCTATGTGTACCAGGATGTCAATGTTTTCTCCTGCTTCCTGAACAATTTTAGCAATGTGGTCAGTGTCTCTCCCTGCTGATGTACCTGGGAGATATCTGACCATTATCCCTGGCTGGAGATAGGTATCAACTCCCTGAATCATGGAGTCTCCTATGATCAGAAGTTTTTTGGATTTCCTTTTTGCTTTTTTTGTTTTGGTTCCTGTTTTGGGCAAGTTTTGTTGTGCTAGCTTCTGTGCTGCAGTGTCCTGCTCTGCAGTGTCCTCTGCCCCATTGTTTGATTTCAGAGATAGAGGCAGATACCTGTTTGTGGAGGTAATATGTTGGAGAGCACCAAGTGATGGAGCACCTGATTTGCCCCTCCTAACCACCTGCCAACCTCCCGGACCAACTACCCTCTGTGGTCGAGGTGCTTCTGTTGGATGTTGGGGAAATGGTGGGTGGTTCTTATAATATATTTCCTCTTGAATATGAAATTTGAGGTGTGCAATCTCTGTCCATGCTGTCTGGAGCTGAGCCCTAGGATCTCCAATGGTCCAGCATGTAGGACAGTGTCCTAAATCCTGTAAAACTGCCCTTCTGAATAGTGTTCCACAGTACCTGCAGTTAATGATATCCATTCCAGATAAGTTGCTGGGTTTATAACTTGGTCAGAGTAATTAGAAGGAAGAAAATGAAAACAAAAGTTTGATTTTGTGTTTTGTTTGTTTTTGTATAACTTGCTATAACAAGATAAATTACTAGTGCCCCTGTAAATGAGGTCACCATGTGGATATCCCACTGATCTTCCCCTTCCTGTATTGCCACAGAAAATGTCAAGACTGTGCTACCCTATAAAAGGAGTGTAGTGTGGGGGTGGTTGGGGATGGGGGTGGGGTGGCTGGCCCCTTCCCCTGCTGAAAAAGAAGAACCATGGATGAAAGAAACAGGGCGGTAAGAGCAGAAACAGTCAGTCAGCAACAAATGCAGTAACTCTGAAATCTTATCCTAACGAGAGATAAAACTGTAAAATCTGAAAAGCACCACCTGTAATAATTTCACAAAAGATATACCCTGCAAAAAACACTTTGCTACAGAGAAAAATAAAGCAGTAACAATAGATATGCCTTGCAAAAGACAATTTGAATCAGAAGATTACAACAGCAATCTGTTAGCACACACCTGTGGGCACACCCTGTAATAATGCAGCAGAAGGTATACCCAGCAGCAACAGTTTGAATCAGAGAAAAATAAAGCAATAAAATGTTAGCAACAAACAGTAACAATCCCTGTGAGTACAAAACAAAAATAGCAACACACAGTAAATCTGCCTAGCCAAAAGAAGTCTTAATCCTTTCCCTTGCTCTGGTAAGGTTCTTTGCTCTGTCCTTTCAAGCAACCTAAAAGGAAAGAACTCAGGTGAAGCTAGGTGTTTTGGCCAGCAAACCTAGTCTTCCACCTCCAAGATATCAAATAACTTGACCTTTTAACCCTTCTTTCTGTTGGAAGTTACTGACAGTTTGCCAGCTCCACCCCCCCAGATACACACCTAATACCCTGGAAGAGCTGTGGGAGGAAAGCTATTAGTTCCTTCAATGTGAGAAGGAGACTGCAACACCTCTAAGACTAAAAACCTTTTCTGCAAATAAAATAAAATAGTGTCAAACAGTAATTTTGCTTAACCTAATGATAAAAGGTCACAAAAATGTAAGCACCACCTATAATAATTTCACAGAAGATATACCCTGTAAGAAACACTTTGCTACAGAGAAAAATAAAGCAGTAACAGAAGATATACCTTGCAAAAGACAATTTGAATCAGAAGATTACAACAATAATCTGTTGCACACACCTGTGGGCAAACCCTGTAATAATGTAGCAGAAGGTATACCCAGCAGCAACAGTTTGAATCGGAGGAAAAATAAAGCAATAAAATGTTAGCAACAAACAGTAACAATCCATGTGAGTACAAAACAAAAATAACAACACACAGTACATCTGCCTAGCCAAAAGAAGTCTTAATCCTTTCCCTTGCTCTGGTAAGGTTCTTTGCTCTGTCTTTTCAAGCAACCTAGAAGGAAAGAACTCAGGTGAAGCTAGGTGTTTTGGCCAACAAACCTAGTCTTCCACCTCCAAGATATCAAATAACTTGACCTTTTAACCCTTCTTTCTGTTGGAAGTTACTGACATTTTGCCAGCTCCACCCCCAGATACACACCTAATACCCTGGAAGAGCTGTGGGAGGAAAGCAATTAGCTCCTTCAATGTGAGAAGGAGACTGCAGCACCTCTGAGACTAAAAACCTTTTCTGCAAATAAAATAAAATAGTGGCAAACAGTAATTTTGCTTAACCTAATGATAAAAAGTCACAAAAATGTAAGCACCACCTATAATAATTTCACAAAAGATACAGTATACCCTGTAAGAAACACTTTGCTACAGAGAAAAATAAAGCAGTAACATAAGATATACCTTGCAAAAGACAATTTGAATCAGAAGATTATGGCAGTAATCTGTTAGCACACACCTATAGGTACACTTTGTAATAATGCAGCAGAAAGTATACCCAGCAACAACAGTTTGAATCAGAGAAAAATAAAGCAATAAAATGTTAACAACAAACAGTAACAATCCCTGTGAGTACAAAATAAAAATAACAACACACAGTCTATCTGCCTAGCCAAAAGAAGTCTTAATCCCTTCCCTTGCTCTGGTAAGATTCTTTGCTCTGTCCTTTCATGCACCCTAGAAGGAAAGAGCTCAGGTGAAGTTAGATGCCTTGGCCAGCAAACCTAGTCCTCCATCTGTAACAAACAGTACTGCACAAATTAAGCAAGCTTTATTGAAAATGATCATTCTTATTCTACAGTCTGGACATTTTCCAGAAATGCAGTCAAAAGGGCTTGTCACTCCAGTTTAAAAAAGTAGGGATAGACTTGATATAAACAACTACAGAGGTATCTGCATTTGGAGCAATATAAGTAAATTGTTCTGCAGCATCCTCAATAAAAGGATGTTACATTTCCTAACCAGTAAAGATACTGTAGATCAATGTCAGATTGGATTCCTCCCCAAACATCGAACCTCTAATCATATCTAACACTTACTAACCAACATGTACAAAATACCCACAGAGGGAAGATCTATGCCTGCTTCATAACCCTGGAGAAGCATTTGACTCCATTTGACATCCTGGACTTAAAAAATATTCATTCAGTTTGGAATTGAATGGAAAACATATGAGATTATTAAAGAAATGTAGCCATCCATAAAATGTGAAATTAAGATTAACGACATGCAAACAGAATCTTTTAATCAGGAATGAGGAGTGAGGCAGGCATGTTGCCTGAGTCCAACTCTCCTTAATGTTTATATCAATGCTCTGCCTTTTCAACTGGGTGAATCTCAAGTATCTTAATTAACTCTGAATGACACTGAGATAAAAAAATGTCTGTTTTACACAGGTGACCTAGACATATTATTACCATCTCATCATGGCCTTCAAGAACACCTAAATCGTTCAGAAGTGCACTGTATAAATGGACTCCCCATGTAAACCTTTATAGCACTAAAATGATGGTCTTCCAGAAAAAGGCAACAAATAGCCAAAACAAAGTTAAATTTCCTATTAATGGAAATGAAAAAGATCACAATCTGGCTTATAGTTACTTTTGCCTCATGAATAAATTCATCAGATTTATTGCATATTCTATGTGCATGTCCTAAGAGTAAATGGTAGGCTTTAGTTTGTGGAAAGATCTCAGTGGTACTTAAGTGCCAGGTCCACTTAGATGCCTCCCTTTTGGTCCTAGGCAATACCAACAAACATTTGGGTTAGCCCAAGCCTCTCTCCTTCAGGTTTATGGCTGTAATAATGGAAGCCAAAATGTTCATCCTTAGAAACTGGTGCTCAGGCATAATTCCCACTCTAACAGAGTGGGAGGATAGTCTTCATAAGCTGGCTTGTCTGGAATGCCTTTTGTATAGGGCTGTAGGGAGAGTGGCATTATTTGAGCAGGTTTGGGAAACCTATTTGAAATGTAGTCCTCCCCATCTGTTAATGATTAGTAGTATGGGAAGAGCCCCTCCTCCTTCTTTACTTCACCTACTTCCCCCACTTATATGGTGGATATGGTTTATGGGTTCAGAACTGTACCTTGCTCTCGTCCTTTGGTTGCCCAATGTTGTTTTACTAGCTTGGTGTGTTCAGTTTTGTCTTACCATTAATTCATATAGAATGTAGTGATGTGTCCTTTATGATTTTATTGTTACTTCTTTATATTTGGACTTCTTTAATGTAGTCATTTACTGGCCAGTGGATTGTGTATAAACTAGTGATCCAGAAAAATGTTTTGTTTTTTTTTATATCCAATTGATGGGGGACTTAATGCAGTTATTTTTATGTTCTTCTTACTGGAGTACATAACTAATATTGAGATAGACTTTGAGGTCAACTCTACGGTTAAATATTTTTCTGATTCTGTTGGACATATGCACTTTCATTGTTTATGAAAAATGTAATTATGTTGAGTGCATTTCTTTTTGTGTCCCCCTGTTCATTTTCTTTTTGGTCTTATAATGTTCTGGAAGAGAAAGATTTTTGTGTTTGTTATTTTGTATCTGTACAATCTATGGCTCGATGGTCACAACGATGCTTTGTATTGTACATGTCTATCTCTGTTTGCTAAAACACATTAATAAAGTTTGAATTGAAAAGAAAAGAATAAGTGCA
The DNA here is from genome assembly GCA_016271365.2 of Neoceratodus forsteri. Taxonomy (NCBI): domain Eukaryota; kingdom Metazoa; phylum Chordata; order Ceratodontiformes; family Ceratodontidae; genus Neoceratodus; species Neoceratodus forsteri. The sequence goes on along the minus strand of CM057449.1, from coordinate 1,255,162,097 downwards.
TCAGGGAGCTTTAATCTGGCTGTAAAAACATTACAGGAGGAAGCATGCCATGCCTTCCATGCTACAAAGAAACAACTTGACCCATTCAACCTTCCTATAAAGCTATAGCTAAAATTATTTGACAACATAATTTAGCCAGTCATTTTATATGGAAGTGAAGTTTGGGGATAAACAGTAAACCAATAAACCAGAACTATACAGAATGGGACAAAAACCCAGCAAAAGGAATGCATCTACTATTTTGTATGTCCATACTAAAGATTTAGAGAAATGCACCCTGTTGTAGCATCCCTGTCCCCACGCTACTTGTTTTGCCTGCCCCTTGTACTAGGAGTTAACTACCTCCCCTCCAAATCTTACTTCTATTCTCCTGTGCTCCCCCAGTTGTCTACTATTCCCTGACTCTTGCTCTTGACCAGAGCCTTTCAAGATTTGTACCTCAGCTGGCAATTCTGCTTGTCCCCCTCATCGGTTGCCCTAACCACTTGGCTAAATTACTTCTACCCCCTAGTGCACCTCTAGCTGCTTTGATATTAGCAATGACTCCAATATTCCTACCTCTACTGGCAGTCTCATTGCTAGGCACTCTTTGGTTAGTGTACTCATGTGCCTCAGTATTAGCACATGATCAAGTGAACCTATCATTCTTCTCTGTCACTCTACAACTGTTGGTCCCCCGGAACAAATTAGGTGGGATCACATCCCTACTGGTCCCTTCACCCTCCTGTTTCTCTGTAAGCCACAGCACCATCTACTTGGCTTCTTTCTGTACTCCCTTTCTCTTACTTCTCCTGGCCAGCTTGCCCTTATAGCCTCTTATTCTCCCTGCTCTTACTTGTTGGTGATATCGAGAGTAACCCTGGGCCAGTAAACACCACCATCACCTCTTCTAACAGCATCTGGGTCAACCTCCCTGGACTGAAAATCACTCATATGAACATCTGCAGCCTCCCATCTAAATACCCTGAGTTAGAAGCGTGGGTATCCCTCCACAACTCGCATGTCATTGATCTCTCAGAAACCTTATTAAAGCCACATCTCCCTGAAGACATGTATCAGCTGGCATGCTACACAATGCCATGGCATGACAGCCTCAGCAGGAAAAAGGGTGTTGTCATTGCTATATACATAAAAAAAGCCTATTTGCCACTGTCTCCCTCTGCTTCAGTCTTGCTTCCTCTTGTGAGTGATTCATCTCTGAGGTGACCCTGGGTTCCATTAAGAAGCTGTTTCTGTGGTGATGTTACAACCCTCCAGTGGGCCTACACAACCTCCTGGCCAGTTTCAGTTCACTCTCCCCTCCCAGGGATACCATCCTCCTTGGTGATTATAACCTTAACTGGTTAAGCAACCATGAACTGGACTATGCCAACCTACTGAAAATGAATAATCTGGTTTAGACCATCACTATCCCCACTAGACATGATCCATGTACCTCTACCTTTACCCTGTTAGATTGGGTGGTCACTAATAGAGAAGACAGAGTAATCCAAGCCAGGACGCTAGCTGACTGTATAAGTGATACTCTCCCACATACATTATCTGGTCCTCTAAGACTAAGCGCCCCATCCAAGTACTTTTCTTTCCATAATTTTAGTTGTCCTGATGCCTCTCCCCTCATGGATAATGTTAGGTCCATAAACTTGTCAGGCTTCTGCACCCTAACTGATGTGACATCGGCAGCAACTTTTTTCACTAATGCCCACCTGGTGATTCAGGACCGCCACTTCCCTCTCATGACTAGGAGAGTAAGAGGTGGGTGTACCCAATGGGTTACTAAAGAAATCCTGACACTTATGAAATCTAGGACTGTAAGTGGGCAGACCACAAAGTGTCCCTCTCCCCTTTCCTGTGGCATGAGTACAAGCACCTGAGAAATCAGTGTAAACACATGGCCAAATCCCTAAAATGGAACTATTACTTCAACCTCCAGAGAGACAGTCTTGGTTATCCCAAGAAATTCTGGGGCTCCAGTAGCTCCCTTCTCAATCCCCACACCAACGGTCCTGTTGTGAAACTTAATTCCTCCACCGGTCCTCTGACTGAGCCTTGTGAGGTAGCTCAGGCTTTTAATAAGAAATTCACTGATCCCTCATCTCATCTTAGCAAGCTTCCTGGCAGCCAACTTTCTAATCTGGGAACCTGCACTGACCCCCCCTCCTCCTCCTCTCAACCAGCCATGCCCCCTTCCTCCTTTCTACTTTATGGCCGTCTCCCTCAAAGACACCACTAAACTACTAAAGAGTCTCCCTAACCAGGGTAGCCCTGATCCTGATGGCCTCTCCCCTGTCCTGCTCAAGCTCATCTCCCTTGCTATCTCTAAACCCCTCACTTTTATTTTTAACCTGGCTCTGCCCACCTGCTCCATGCCTGACCCCTGAAACTCTGCTAAGGTAGTACCCATTTTCAAAGCTGGGGATACCCACTCTTCCAACAACTATAAACAAATTTCTATCCTCCCCATCTAAGCAAACTACTAGAGAAAATTGTCCACCATCAATTGTTGGAACACATTGAGAAGCACAATCTAATATGTAGACGACAGCATGGTTTTTGCAAAAATCTCAGCGCCACCTGTACCCTGCCACTCTTTTCTGACCATGTCCTTACTAGCATGGACTGGGGTGTGCCAGTGGCACTGTCTTCATGGGCCTGACCAAGGCCTTCGACATGGTCAACCATGCCTTCCTCCTCTCCAAACTGTGCCAGCTCGGTTGCTCCTCTGAGACCTCTAATTGGTTCATGAGCTACCTTTTGGGCCACTCCCAATCTGTATTCATTGGTTCAGCCATCTCCCCCACCCTGCCGGTCTCAACTGGTGTCCCCAAGGGCTCCATCCTGGGCCCCCTACTTTTTTCCATTTTTATCAATTTCCTCCCCTCATGCAGCCTCAACCATAATTCACTCCTGTACGCAGATGATCTTATCTTTCATAGTGACAAGACCCTCTCTTGCATTTCCACTGTCCTCAATCAGAACTACGGCTGAGCCCATAGTTGGTTCACATCTAACCTACTTTTGGTTAATGAAAATAAAACCAAGATTATGCTATTCAGGTCTACACCCTACCTCACCAAACCTCATAAATCATGCTCCTTCCTCTAGATATTCTCCCCAGACAGTTCAGTCCTAGAGAATGTTGCCACCTTTAAATGCCTGGGGGTAACACTTGACTCTGCCCTCTCCTTCTCAGACCACATCAACCTTGTAGTTCACAGAGTTAACCAAAAATTAGGACCTGTCTACCATTTACATCATGTCCTAACCCCAGAGGCTCCATTAGCTATCGTTCAAGGTAACCTGTTTCCTATCATTGATTACTGTTCCCCCACCTATTTGCATGTGTTCTCTGCCCTCCGTGCCAGGCTCACATCAGTCTACAATAGCGCATGCTGCATTGTTCTCTTGGCTTAGGTCTCTACCCATCACTGTGACTCCTATTGCTTACTAGGCTGGCTTCCCCTCAAGGTCGCTTTGCTTTTGCCCAAGGCTGCATTGTGGTTAGCATCATTATGTGCAGGAATGTGTCCCCTTTCTCATTTCTCCTCAAGATAGGAACCACACCTAGGAGCCTTCGCTCATCTGCTGTCCCTCTCTTTGAGGTCCTGAGAGTCTCAACTAACATGGGTGAGAATGCCCTATCAGTTGCAGCCCCCATTCTGTAGTATTCATGCGCCCCTCTGTACATCAAACACCCACCTCATCTTCAAATCTCACTTCAAAGACTGGCTTCTGGCTGAGACTCGATGTCTTTGCTCACCAGGGTGGCCCCCTCTCCCTCCCTCCCTTAACCACAGTGACCTTCCCTCCCCAACTACCAACCACTTTGATGGGCCTAATACCCATTTTCTGCTGCCTCATGCTCCTAATTCTTGTCTTACCTTTTGCTCTCTGTGAAACATGTAGGTATGATGGTGGGTGGTGGTGGGGGGGATAGTTTCTAGTCATTATTATAGTACGACCTGTAGCCGTACCAAGTTATGCCAAAATTATCATATGTAATTGTGTTTATTTCTGTGTTTTGTTTCATTGTCCTGCTGTTAATTATTATTGTAATGTCATCTATCAATGCCATCTTTATGGCCCGGGTTGTACCTGAAAGCAGTCCCTCAGATCTGTGCATTAAATAAATAAATAAAGGTTACAGGCTAAATTAGGGGTGATTTCCTTTGTTGCTAAATATACAGAAACAAATACTTAAATTCTGGTCCAATCTACAGAAAAGTGAAGGATATTCCTACCATTTTCAAGCACTAAATCTTTTAAAGCAAAGCACTGACAAAAACACAATACACTCCTATGCATCCACACTTAGATTAGAGTAGTATTGACGTCAATGACTGCAACATAAGTAAGACTAAACATGATTGTGTCTTATCCAAAGCATTAGAGATGGCTCTGAAAAACAAATATGTTCTATACTGGGAACAGCAAATCAAAACTCATGCAGAACTAGAGTGTTACAAATCCCTCCACAAGAACTTCACCGTTGCTGCTTATCTGCATACAGTTAAAAACAGGGTTTTATTTAACGCTAAAACTTGATTAGCGTTTTGCTCATAAAAGTTCTAAAACATTGTGAAAATGCATAGCACTTGCCTCACTGTGTTTAACAAGCATAACACTTCCAGAAAACCTATATAAATGCTGTCTGTACAGCTAGTATTGTCCCAAGAAAAAAAACTGCTAATCAATTATTTAAAACCCTGGTTAAAAATATAAACACAGACAAATTCTAACCAAATACAGAATCAGTGACCAAGATCTAGAAAAAGAAACAGGTAGGCTCAAATTAACCTGGAAACCTAAAGAAACCTGGCACTGTACTTAATGTGAAAGTGAAATTTAAACAGAAATGCATATAACTCTCTACCGTACAAAATACAGCTGTACATGAGAACAATGTTTTCTAGAGCTATGACAAAGAATAGTGGATTTCCGGCTTGTGAGTGATAAAGCTAAGCTCTGTATACTGCTGGGAAAGAGAATGAAGCAGAAGTAGTTGCAAACTATATAGCATCCTATCAGTCACTAGGTTCGAAATACAATATAGATGTATTAAGTGCATTGTAGTATGTTTATATCATATGAATAGTTTGATGTATAAACATTGCAATACCTCTATATCTTGACATGCCAATAAAGTTATTTTGAATTTTGATTTTAATTTGGATTTGAGAAGGGGAGAGAGAAAGAGGGTGAGAGAAGACGAGAGCAAGAGAGTGAGAGAGAGAGATTCTATCTACATGGTGAGGAAACAGATCATACCCTCATATAAGGTTATCGTGGCCTTACAGTGGGACTGATTCACCAGGATATATGAAAATTTTCAGGTGGACCTCCTTCTGTTGCCCCCCACATTGGCTACCTGACCACCTAATAAACTCTCAAAAATATTTGTATTATCATCTGTTTTCTTCTTGAAGGGGGTATTTTGGGCACGTCAATTAAATATTAAAATGCAAACATAGAGCTAGTATATTCAATTTTAGTGGAATACTGGTATGTGTGCATCATCCTGGGCCCTCACCAATTGACTTTGCTGGTGGTCTAATATATAGGCACCAGCACTGAGAATGTGGTATGATTGTGCTACAAGTCTCTGACACTCCTACAAAGATCCATCCCCTACCATATGACCCTAACTGAATCACTTAGAATCTCAGTGCTCCTGTCTACCTAGAGGAAGAAGTGGGTAGAAGCAGGACCCCTCTGAAAATAAGAGGTTACATCTAGCTGAGCTATTCTGGGAATGCAAGCTGTAAAATAAAATAAATAAATACATGTAGAGATGTGAGGCATTGGGAGACAAAGAGAAAGAGACAGGGAGAAGGAAAAAGAGCAAGAGACAGGTGACGAGAGAGGGAGCATGAAAGATAGCTTTAGAGAAAGAGAGGGAAAAAAGGGAGAATTGGCAGCAAGACAAGGAGAGGGAGAAATGAGAGATGGAGAGAAGGGGTGAGAGAGGAGGAAAGGGGCTGAGAGGGGAGAGGGGAGAGGTAAGAAGAGAGATAGGCAGAGATTGAGATTAAAGAGAGAGAAAGTGGGAGGATAGAGAGGGACAGAGAGTGGGAGAAAAGTAGAGAGAGGTGGAGAGGGAGAAGGAGTTAGAGAGAGAGAGAGATTAACAGAGAAAAGGAGAGGGAGGGAGGGAGACAGTGGGAGAGAGAAAGCAAGTGAGAGGTAAAGAAAGGGATTCTGTCTTTATGGTAATGAAACAGATCACACCCTGATATATAGTTATCTTGGGCTTAGTGTTGGACTAACACACCAGGATACATGGAAATTTCTAGGTGGGCCCCAGTCTGTTGGCTACCTGGGCACCTACTAAATTCTGAAAATCTTTGCTTTTATCATCTATTTTCTACTTACATGGGGCATTTTAGGCATTGCAAGTAAATATGAGATGCAAGCATAAAGCTAGAATATCCAACTTTAGTGGAATACTGCTATGAGTGTATTACCTTGGGCCCTCCCCAGTTGATTTTACTACTTGGCCCCTGTACCCCAGTCAGATCCTACACATTTGATTAACAATAAGTGCATTAAACAGCATTAATATGACTGTTAGAACATGAAAGGAAAAAAACATCTGTGCCTTATATGCTGTAAAGAAAAAAAAACTGGACTCATTCAACCCTCCTATATAAAGCTTTGACTAAAATTATTTGACAACATAATTTTGCCAATCATATTATATGGGATTAAATTCCTGGGACCAACTATAAATTTAGACTATACAAAATGGGATTAAACCCCAGCAGAAGGCAAGCACTTGCTGTTTTGTAACCTCATACGAAAGAGTCACAGCAATGCTCCCAATAATGGCTGTGGGGATAAATACAGACACTTCTCACTGTTGCTACACAACAGAAATTGATAAGTAAATTTTGGTCCCAACTACAGAAAAGTGAAGACAATTTTTACCATTTACAAACACTAAATCATTTAAAGCTGATATCAGTCAAAAACACAGTACAGTACAGTACAGTACACACCTACAGTACCCTAGGTGGTGTCAAGCACCTTACCATAGGGTGCGTATATAGCCCCACTACAAATGCTCTCCAATCCCTGGAGACACTTACGAAAGACTTAACCATAGAGGTTGCATCTGAACTTCTCATACTGGGGGATTTTAATCTTAACTGGGCCCAAGAGGCTAGGTCCTCTATAAATGGCCTGTTACATGAGGCAAATCTTGCCCAGATTATCACTCAACCCACCAGGATGAATTACAAAATGGGAAGGCACTCAACCATAGATGGGGCCTTGGTGTCAATCACCAAAAATATTCAAGTTGCAGGCACTATGGCTGATGCTCTTAGTGACCACTCACCCATCTTCTGTGTCTGGAAGAATAGGGTGGACAGGGTCCAGCCTAGGATACTCACTTCCAGGGACTACTCCAGATTCTCTCAAGAGCACTATAATGACTTTCTTGGTGACATTGACTGGAGTCCACAATGATGTCTCCCTACCCTGGAAGGGGCAGTTGCCTTTTTTCTGAAATCCCTCACGAGGGCCGCAGATCTTTTTGCTCTGATGAAGACCCATTGCGTAAAAGGCAGCTGCTATAAGTGGATCACTCCCACCTTAAAGGCCCCGATGATCAACCATGACAAAGCCTGGAAAAGGTTCAAGAGCTCTACGCTCCTAGCAGACCTTGAAAAATACAGAGCTCTTAGAAACCAATGTAAGCATGCTGCTAATCTAGCTAAAAAGGCTTACCTCACTCATCTCCAGAAAACTAACCTAGGCAACCTGAAGTTATTCTGGTCCCTCATCAATTAACTGATAAAGGGAAACAAAAAGGCAGCTCCTGGCACTATTGTGGCTAATGGGCAGCTACTGAACGACGAGGCACTCATCGCCGAGGCCCTCAATAGCCATTTCACGAACCTCGATGATTACAAGGATGGGCTCCCAGTGCCCAAAAATGAGTCCCTTAGACTGTAACCTCCTAACCTAGACCACCCATCATTTCATCTGAAGCTGACTAAGGCGAATGAGGTCCTATCCATTCTAAAACCCTTGAAAACAAGAGGTTCAGGTGGGCCTGACAGCATCCAAACTAGACTTCTCAAGGACGGTGCCTCAGCACTTGCAAGGCCACTTACCTGGCTCATAAACAGGTCCTTTCTAGAAGGGTCTGTCCCTGAGCTGCGAAAGCAGGCCCATGTGGACCCTATTCATAAAGGCAGGCCTGTGGAACCAATTGGGAACTACAGGCCGATCTCTCTGCTGTGTACCCTTGCAAAAATTCAGGAGAAACTAGTGTACACCCAACTCCAGGAATACTTAGAGGCCCACCTGCTTCTTTCCCCTGCTCAACATGGTTTCAGAGCCAAACATGGGACTGACACTGCCCTAACCAAATTCTCTGCAGATGTGCTTAGGAAAATCGACTCAGGGTCCAACACAGGTGCGGTTTTCATTGACCTTTCCAAGGCTTTCGACTTGGTGGACCTCAGGCTCTTACTCCATAAACTGTGCCACACAAGCCTAGAAGCTCATACTCTCAGATGGTTTGAAAGCTACCTCAGAGGGCGCACACAGAGGGCCAAGTGGAAGGACAAAATCTCCAATCCACTGCACCTTAAGGAGGGGGTACCTCAAGGGTCTATACTTGGTCCCCTATTGTTCTCACTGTTTATAAATGAGCTGCACAACCATTGTGGGAGCAGTAATGTCATTCAGTATGCTGATGATGCTGTGATCTATAGAGCCTCTGATAACCTGGATGACCTAGGGCCATCTCTCCAAGTGGACATCCTCATTATGGAGGACTGGTTCACCAAGAACAAAATGGTCCTTAATGCCAACAAAACAAAGGCTATGTAGTTTGGACCTAAATCCCTTGGCCAAGACAGATCATGGCTCCTTCAACTCACATCCAGGGTGGGTAACAAACTAGAAGTGGTTGCCTCCACAAAATACCTCGGCCTTACCCTGGACCAAGGTTTCACCTTAAAGCAACATGTTGATCAAGTCACAAAAGTCATCCATGGCAAACATGGAACACTCTATCGGCTAAAGGATCAGCTGATCCCTGAATACAGGACTGCCATTGCCTCATGTGTCCTACTCCCAACACTCATCTATGTGGCCCCAGTACTTCAGGGGAGTTGCTAAGCTGGAGTACAGCAAGTTACAGATTTTATACAATAAGGTGGTCCATTTTGCCACTTTATCCCACTCAAGGAGCCACCATTGTGAGTCATTATCACGACTCAGCTGGCCATCTTTCAAAGCCCACCTCAGGTACCCAGTACTCTGCCTGGCAAATAAGCTAATTAGCTCCACGCCTCCCCCCAAGTCTTGAAGGACTCCTTGCTGCTAGAGGTCCCTAAAGTAAGGACCAAGGCAGGGTATATGTCCTTTTCTCATGCTGCCCCTTCCCTTTGGAACAACCTTCCATCAGAGGTGAGGGAAGCCACATCTGTAATGTGTTTCCATATGAGACTCAAGACTCATATGCTTGCCACGAGTAAATGCCACTGTTATGGTACCTGACACTCCCTCCCTACCCCGGCCTGTGCACTTACAACACATACATCACCAGCACCTGAACTGGCAGCACTAACACTTCAGTGGTCTCTCCCCCCCTCAGAACTTCCAAGGAGGGTAATTAGAGACACAGTTATATGATGCACCATAATAATGTAATGTAAACTGCTATGAAAGACGCCACTGCTATATGTACATGTAAGAATGTCGCATGCCAATAACTTGCATATGTACTACTGTTTACCATGTTTTCTTGTGCTGTAACTCCTGGGTCACTCCTGAAAAAGGGACCTCCAGGGCCCAGTGGGCCTACCCAGTCATCAAAATTCAATAAATAAAAAAATAAAATAAATAGTATGTGGTCATACTGTTAGGTTACAGTAATAATGCCATTAAAGACTACAACATACTGTAGTTATTCCTCAGCATAATTGTATCCAATCTTAGCACTGTAGAGACAGCTTTGAAAAATATATATCCTATTATAGGAACAGCAAATGAAAACTCAGACAGAACTAGAAGCTACCAATCCCTCCCCCCCTCGAAACTTTGTCTTAGTTGCTTATCGTCATACAGTTAAAAATGTCAAAAACATACAAATTTAATCAGGACAGAAATGCTGACCATGGCTGAAAAATAGAAACAACCAGATACAAATTATCCTGGAAACATGAGGAAACCTGGCTCTAGACAGTGTGAAAGCAATGATTTGATTGAGAAATGCATTTCATTGTCCGCTGTACAAGATAAAACTGTAGATGAGAACAATGTTTTCCAGAGCTATCAGAGTAGGAAATTTCCAGCTTATGAATGGGGAAGCTACAGTAAACATTGTGTACACTGTTGTGGGACAGGGACAACATACAGTAGCAGAAATAGCTACAAACTACAATATATTGAGTCATGCCACCAGCTTCCAAATGCAACATAGATGTCTTAATTCATGTGCATTGTAGTAGGTTTATGTATTCTGAATAGTTTGATATATAAACTTCTGCAGTGTCTGTGTATCTTGTCATGCCCAAAAAGTTACCTGAATCTGAGTTTTATGGAGAAAAGGGGAGGGAAGAAAGACAGAGACAAAAAAGCTATTGCAGCCTGGAAAGGAAGGAATTTGGTTTTACACTACAGGTATTCTGTATCCAAATGCAGTTTACAAGCCATCAACAGATATGCACATAGGCTCTGGGTGCTGTGATACTGAATGATCTGTTCTTTTCTTTTTTATTTATATAGTTTCAGTTTTATAAATATGCAGTGATACTTTCATAGATGTTTATGCTACAGTATGTCACAACCATTACTGTATAAAGAAGTGAAAATCAATCAGAAGGGGATCAGATCAGTTCTAGTACAGTAGCTTCTTCTTGCTGTTTTTACATTGTTTCTTGTGGATTTTACTTGGTAGAAGGTTATTTCTTTTCTTTCTTACTACTTCTAAGGGGCTAGCAGGGTATTATTTTGGGGCTGTTGGAATTTTTAAACCTATTTTGGTGGCTATAAGTGGGCTCATTTGTTTTGATGTCTCCCTGTGTAGCAGACTGAGTTTGTGGAGGCCTAATTCTTCTGATTTAAAACCTATTTGGAGTGATTTTATTGGGGCTGTTTCTTTGAATTGGAGACCTATATCTTCTAATTTCAAGCCTATTTTGATGTGTTGTTGTTGAGGCTGCTTAAACTGGAGACCTGTTTCTTTTGGTATCAAACCTATTTTTGTGCTTTGAGTGGAATTGTGATTGCTTTTTGCTGGCTTCATTAGCTGCAAAGTTTAGTGCATAGTAGGGAAAGGGTGCTAATGGTCTGACCAGGGGCCTCAGCTACCTGATTGTTTCTGGAAGGCATGGGCTGGAGAAAAGGGGGTGATACCCAAGGGGGGAAGGAGGGCAGAAGGGAAGGGGGTGATGGAATGGGAAATCATGGAGGACAGGGTTCTGGAGGGTTTGAGGACACTGAGGGTGGACAAGGCACCAGGCCAAGATGGCATCCACCCCAGGGCACTGAAGGAGCTGGCAGAGGTCCTGGTGGGACCTTTGGCAGACCTATTTAATGACTCACTACACTCAGGGTGTGTACCTCAGGACTGGAGGATGGCTCATGTGGTGCACCTCCACAAGAGTGGCCCCAAGGATGAACCAGGGAACTATAGACTGGAGAGCCACACATCCATCATGGATAAGCTGATGAAGACTATACTGAAGGAGAGGCTGGTGGCCTCTCCTAGAGGCCAAAGGACTACAGGACAGCAGACAGCATGACTTCATACATGGCAGATCCTGCCAAACCAGCCTGATGGAGTTCTATGACTGGGTAACTAGGCAACTGGACAGGGGCCATGCAATGGATGTCCTGTATCTGGACTTCAGTACGGCATTTGACTCGGTGCCGCATGGGAGGCTGGGAAGTAAGTTAGAAGGCACAGGGGTGGGTGCAAAGCTGGTAAGATGGGTAGGGAACTGGCTTCAGGGAAGGCAACAGAGGGTGATGGTGGGTGGGGAGCTCTCATACCCAAGGATAGTGATGAGCAGTGATCCACAGGGCTCGGTGTTGGGACCAGTGTTGTTTGGGAAATTCATTGCAGACATATCATTGGATATCAAGAGCAAGATCAGTCTGTTTGCTGATGATACCAAGATGGGAGCAGTGGTGGATGACCTAGGGGGATGGCAGGGGTTGCAGGATGATCTGGCAAAGCTTGAAACCTGGTCAGACACCTGGCAACTGGGGTTTAATTCCAAAAAGTGCAGGTGCTGCATTTTGGGGTGAAGAACCCAAGGAGGAGTTACCCACTGGGGGAAGTGCAGCTAGCCCAGACACAGGAGGAGAAGGATCTGGGGGTGCTTATTACAGGGTCAATGAACAACTCAGCACAATGTAGGAAGGCAGCTTCAAAGGCCAACAAAATGCTGGGTTGCATTGCACGGGATATATCATCAATCAATCAGTTTTTATTGTGTAGTTAAAAAACCTTTACAATATACAAAATATGTATGCACATTATCAATTCCATAAAAGAAAAAAATAGTTTGTTTTAAATACAGGATTAAAATACCACCATTATACAACACTTATTCTGTTCTTCAGTTTCCTAACAGCATATAAATACTTTGCCAACCTTTCCACAGCCCATTCATTCTCTGTATGAAAAAGAATATTTGTCAAGTCATTCTTATCAAGTAAATAAGTTTTACTCAAAAAGGGACTTAACCAGTAAATATGCAGTTTTTCATACCAGTTACAGTCCCAAAGAATATGCATCAAATCTTCCTTGCCCCCTTTCTCACAGTCACATTCATCACTGGTTATTCCATTTTTTTTATATCTAAAATTCAGAACTTTACTGGGGAACTGTTTGAACTTGTAACAAATAAAATTAGTACGAATCTTAGGGTTAGTCAATATTTCTAAATATTTTTTGAAACAATGGTTATAATTATTAGCAGCAAACCATCTAGAGTAATGGGAGTCAGCTATCCATGCCAAATCAATATTATTCCAATAATTTTTCAGTTTGTTTTGTATATATTTCATATATTTTATGCTTATTATAATTCCTTTGTCCACAACTCTTTTTAAATGAAACAGCTTATGTTTTTCCAACATTAACAAAACTGAGTTGAACCAAAAAGGTATTTTATAGCCTAGGTTCTGCCAACATTCTTTCTCCTTTAGACACCTTTTAACAAGAGCACCATCATTTTTATTGGTGATCTGTATCCAAAAATGTAATTTCCTTGCATGTATTAATGCATTAATATTAACCAATCCCAACTCTGCCCTTAGATAGGAAGAGGGACAGAAATGGCCTAGCTTTAAAATTCTCCTCAACGATTTGTATAGTGGGACCATTCATTTATTAGAGTCTCTAATGTCCCATACTTCACAACCATGGAGTAATTGAGCTTCAACCTTTGATTGAATAACTTGAATTAATGGGTGTATCGTCATTCCACCATATAAGTAATTAAACTTATTTAAACCAGCTACAGTTTTTTTTTTTTTTACTTCTGAACAGTCATTTCCAAGTGTTTAGTCCAGTTGCCATTCTGCTGGATAATTACACCCAGATATAAATATTCTGAGACTGTTTCTATTTTTTCAGATCCCATAAACCAGGTCCCTTTAGAATTTGTATTTCCAATAATCATTGCTTTTGTTTTATTCATATTAATGGATGGAAGTGCAATTGATTGTTTATAGATATAATCTAACTTTTTTTGAAGACCTGACTTAGTGAAAGATAAAACTATAATATCATTGGCATAGGCCAATATCAGAATTGGAAAATCTTTAATTTTAGGGGAGTCAATATCCACCTCATTACAATGATCTAGAACATCTTCCAAATAAAGTGAGAATAGTAGAGGTGCTAATACGCAGCCCTGTCTCACACCACATTTTATTTCTAAGAGTGTGATAATTGACCTTTGAGGCCCAGTCTTATCTTCACCCATGTATTAGTATAAAGTTGAGATATGATTGTTACTAAGGTTGAATTAATACCTCTTTTCAAGAGAATCTGCCACAGTATTTCTCTTGAAACACTGTCAAATGCTGTTGCATAATCAATAAAAGTCACAAACAGTCTCTACCAGAGAAGCTTAACATATTTTTCAATCAAATGTTGGAACACAAAAATATTATCAAGAGTTGAATAATTTTCTCTAAAACCTGCTTGATAGGCTGAGATACCCCCAGTTCTTTTAACTTCCTCCATCATACATCACAATAATATTTTGGAAAAAATCTTCAGATAAATATCTAATAGGCTAATAGGTCTATACATTTTAGGGTTTTCTAATTGACCTTTTTTTATGTATAGGCACAATAATTGCACCCTTCCATGAATCTGGATATTTACCTTGTATGATGCTCTTGTTAAAGAAAACTGTCAAAAAATGACACCATGCTGGGGTTTCAGTAAGAACAACCTGTGCAGGTATCCCATAAGGGCCAGGAGCCTTTCAGGTTTTTAAAAAGTAAATAGTTAGATAAACTTCATCTAAAGTGATCGGTCTAAAATGGTTAACTAAGTGAACAACATTATTACCAATCTCAGTAATTTCAGCCTAAGTGTAAATATTCTTGAAGTGTTCAAGCCATTTTTCCTCTGCTATAAAGGAATCAATATTTCCCTTAAAATCATTATGTCCCTTGGCAACTAGGGTTCAAAAAGCCTTAGAGTCTCTGTTCTGTACTGTCCTGAACATTTTTCCCCATTTCTTTTCAAAATACCACTTTTTTCTTTTTTATAATCAATATTTTAAAAGCTCTTTTCTTTCCATTTATTTCCTTTAATAGCTCTCTAGGACACTTATTGTACCTTCTATTCAGACCCCTAATGTACAGTTTATTTCTCCTGCATTCCCAGTCAAACCATGTATACCCAGCCTTATTAATTGTTTTCTCACAGGGAACCTCTAATTTAGATTTGAACTCCTCTAGTAGACATAAAAATAACTCATACGTTTGGGGCCAACTCTTGGTTTCAAAAATACTTGCTAACAGTACAAAAAAAGTGCATTATTATATGACTAATGCTGCTTTTACTTTCGTATCTCCAAACAATTTGTTTTGCAGTTCTAATTTCAGATATCACCATTCCATCATCCTGTGTTACCCCACATCTCTCTTGGGAGCATAAACTCAGAGATTAATGATCACTTTCTGCTCTAATCAAAACCTGAAAAGTGGACCAATATTCCACCGGTCCTGTCCAAAAAGCAAAGTCAACAGTCAAAGCACCCCTCATTGATAAAAAGGTATAATCTCCTTCATAATCACCCTGTAGTCTTCCATTGAGAGGATACATAGAATTTTCTTCTAATATCTCTATCAGATGTTTACCACTTTTATTAACTATTTTATCTTTTACCTGTCAAGGCTTTAATTGAGAGAATACATGATTGTAGGAGAACAAAGGATGATCTAAAAGTCCATCAAAGGAGCCTATTCGAGCATTAAAATCACCCACTAATAATAATTCTACTCTTGGAAAATTTTGCTGTGCTTCTGCTAACATATCTGACAACTCATGCCAAATATCCTCTGAATAATAACTTGAATTCTCTGGGGGAATATAAGCATTGGCAAGAAATATTTCACTACCATTACTCTGCAAGAGAACACTTAAAATATTATTCGTAGCCTTCCATGGAGTAACCTTTTGAAAGATACCTACTTTAATTATAACAAGGGTACCACCAGAATGTCTTCCTAACTTTTTATTCTTAACACCTGGGATTTTGAGTGATTCTTAACCATTTATCGTAATATGTGAGTCTTCACTATGCCATGTTTCTTGGAGACATATAATTTCTTGTTTTATTAAAAACTTTAAACTCTCTTTATCATCCCAGATAGATTTCCATCCAGCTATATTCCAAGAAACAAAGAGTATGTTCATTACATCAAATGAAGATCAATTTAAACTCGTTGATGGTTAAACATCACTATAGCCTGCTAATGACCTAAATCTATCAACAATTGGCTTGCTTTCATTTACTGATTCAGAGTCTAAAGTTCCAATACTTAATAGGGAGGAATCAATAATATACAGACCCAGGATGTCCAGTCTAGATGACAATGCTAACAGCTGATTAACCAGAATCTCACTATCAGTCGTTATATCAATTTGAGAGCCTTTGACGGCTTGTTTTGCATAGATTTCTACCCAACTATCCACCTGTATGCCCATAAAATTAGTTAACAGATCAGTAAGGGCCTGGGATAGTTTTTCATCAGTTTCATTCACAATTCTATCCATACCAAAAAGTGATAGCATTTTTACAGGATCTCTTTCTAATCTATTATAGACTGGATTGAAATCCTCTCTATTCAGGTAAAAGAGCTAAATTCCATTGTTATTTGACAACTGCCTGTTAATCCACACATAATCAGCTAATCTTGGTGAAACAAAATATAAATCCACAATAGTTGCCCCTTGTATGGATATTTTCTTAATATTAACAATATCCATTTCTAAGATAGGAATATCCAATACCTCATTTAAATAGGTTAGAACTTGATATTCTAAATACATCTTTTCCAAAGTATCCCATGCATATGGGCCATACAATCTTATTATTGGGAAGGATTCTAGGCCATTCTTTTCATTCTTATCCTCCATATTACTTGGAGGACCACTATCAGATTTTTGGTATTGTCTTTCAACATATGTAACCTCCTTCTGTAGAGTCACATCTGAATCTTGGGGTCTATCATTCCTTTTCATGTCACCCAATTCCCATAATTCATGTTGTAAATTGGCAATTTCTGACTCTAATAAAGCCAATTGAGACACCAACTTAGAAAGTTGTGGAATATCAGAAACACCTTTAGAATATTCAATAGAGTCAGGAAAAATACCTAACTCCACCACACAAACTCCTTTTATTGTATCCTCCTTATTCAGTCTGGTACTCTTATTATTATTATTGTTTTTCACATCTCCTTAGTGTCCAACTACTAACCCCACATCTTCGCTTGTATTCGCAACTACCATTTTCTTCTTTCCATTCCTTTTTTAATTTTTATTTTCTTTACTTCTAGCTAATTAGATACTTTTTTATTATTTTTGTTTTTCTTCCCCTTATTATCTTTTTTCTTATGGCCTAAAGACATAGGAGACTCTGGAATCATAATCTCACTGCAATCCAGTCTAAGCTGTATTTTGTCATTTTTAATATTCTTTTCTAACAGCTCTTGAGTTATTATTTGTCTTTCAAGAATTTGATTGATTTTAATCTCATTTAGAGCAATATGTGCTTGCATGTTTTCCATAATTTCTTTATTTACTATAAGTTGTGCCATTAAAATGAAGAGGAAATTATTGGGGTCTTTCAAAAGTGTAATCAAGTCCTGGATCAGATGAGTGGGAATTAAGGAAGTAGAAAGTTTCCCCTGCGAATCTCCATTATAACGGTTGCAGTGATTACAGTATTTACAACAAAACCCATTAGCCTTCTCTATGAACCTCATAGTCCCTTCCAAAGCTTTAAGTCCAATTATAGTTTGCTGAAAATCCACTCACACTCCTTTAAGTTCCGTCTCCCTAGAACTCATACTATTAACTAGCATCACATTTCCTGAATGCCTAGGATCACTCCAACTAGGTGTTGGTAATACATGTTGAGAATCAGGACAATTTTCTGTTTTGTTCTTTATGGAATCAGATGTAATTTTAAAATGTTCTGCAGATATTTCCCCAATACTCAAGCCATCCTCATTCTCCCCTACTTACTCCTTGTATTGGTGGCTCTCCATATCACTTGCTTCTATCAGGTCTACTAGCTATATTTCCCCTAGGGTCTTGTTATCTATCGAAACTGTTGGTACTAAAGATAAATCTAACTGTCTCAAATTCCTTAAGACCGACTGTTGGCTAGAGCTACCATAACAGGGGGTTGATATTTTATTTAAGGAAGAATTTAGCTTCCAAATCTCTGTTAATTTAATTTGTTTCCCAGTTTTCGCTGGCTTGTTAACTGGAATTTCCAATAGAGGGGAAGGATTATTGCTTGATGATCTCTGGTTTCTTGTTTTAACCATTTTAAATAGTGAATATAATAATCAAGGAAAGTGAGAAACCTAGCAAAACTTAGCACAACAGATACAAGTCGACTATACACATTAAACACTTCCAGTCCAATATTCCAAAGTCTTAGAGCCTCAGAGCTTTAGATTTTAAACATGAAGTAACTTCACTCAATAGTAAAAGTGGTCATGGAAATAAATCAAATAAAACTCTTGGATCCCCCCAAAAAAATTAATACAAAAAGATGCAAAGGATTTCTTGGTCCCTTAATTCCTTAATATTTTAGTATCTTAACAGAAAACCCTTGTAGTCTTAATAGAAATCTTCTGTTACATCCTTTGTGTTTTCTTCATAAAAGAAATTGAGAGTATTAGATAATTAACACAGTGTGTTCAGAATCCAAATCCAATTCAAATTCAAGATCCAGTCACACAGTCACAAAGGTATACAAGTTAAATCCTAGTTGCAGAAATCCTAAACCAGGTTGCAAAAAATAATCCTTCTTATATGAATAATCATCAGTTTTCTTCTTTATGTTCATATAGATACTTGCTTGCCAGATTGTTCAAGTACTTGTCCAGTACATATCCAAAAACTAGGCCCAAGAGACCACAGGCTGAGATCAATGTTTTCAGGATGTTTCCAAGAATCTATAATATACTTCCAACTGCAGCTTTTGACTTCTAAGCTCACTCCTGGGCCTTATAAGACTATACTTCTTTGCCCAAATAGCACTAGAAATAAAAAAAATAAATAAATGGATATTAATAATAATAGTGCTTTTCAGGGGCCATATAACCAGTAAATAATTCTTTTAAGTTTATGTAGAGCTATCGAATATATTTGAGCTGTGAACTATAAGTGCTAAGTAAACTAAACACAATGAAATCTTTATCTATTTATTAAAATTCTACTAACATCACATTTCTAGGGAAAAAAGGATAGTAGCCAAATAGTATCTCTTACTTCATTGTACCACGGATGTCTAAAATGTTACCCAAAGAAATCGTAGCCCTCGTAGCACTCTGTAGCATCAAAGCACACTATATATCAACGGAACCAAGGACCAAGGACTAAAACTAAAGCCCACAGTCCCAACCCAAAAGCTTAAGAAGTTTTCATCTGACTGTACTTCATCCATGGAGAGGTCAGACCTCTAATTTAAACAACTCATGATGCCTGGTGCACAGCTGCTTCTTCAGTTCATCAAAATCACTTAAAAATCACTTAAAAAGGCAACGTTCCCTCTCAATGAACTATCAATCTGGCGTTCTCTTGCATTCTCAACATACAATCAGCAGCTACTAGAGAACGCCAGCACATGCTCTTTATCCAACACGTCACATGACTCTTGTCAGAAAAACAGTGCAAAAATTAAAAGCAAGGTCGAAAAATATATATAAAATATAACTATGTATAAATAACAAAACACCCCAGCCTTTAGGATGTCCTGGAATACTTAGCCAAATACGCTGAACTGCTAAAACTGTCAAAACTGTTAAAAGAACAGCGTAAGTGTAAATGAATAGGCTGCGGATCAATTCAGAAAACTACTAAACATTGCAGAAAATAAAACAAAATAAATAATTTGAGGACTGAAACCCAGAGTCCAACTCAGAGGACACTTCCCTTCAAGTGCAAGATTTCTCTTCTCCTTTCCACAGACCACTGTTATGCCATTCCGACGGTGCCCTTCTCACAATTCTTTTCATAGTCCACACTTGCAGAAGGGGGAAATCTCGCTCAGCCACCACAGCTTTCCTCCTGTGTACAAGAAGGAGAATGGCAGGAAAGCAGCATGATGGGGGCCAGCAACAAGATGTACTGGAAAAAGGATTCATTCAAGATAGGTGGCATACCTTTTCTGAAAATTTCAAAAGCATATAATCCTCCTGCTTCTTTGCTCCAGCTCCACAGAGCAAGCAAGCGTGTAGCTGGCAGCGGTCTCACTCAGTCACTCAGCACCAACTGATTGCATTGTAGAATACTAGCATGACAGTTCGGGCAGACTTTCCCCAGGTCATAACATGAAGCTAGAAAGGGGAAGATTTGTCCATGGGGTATATCCTCGAGGAGGGAGGAGGTGATTCTACTACTGTATAGGTCATTAGTTAGACTGCACCTGGAGTACTGCTTGCAGTACTGGTGCCTGTATCTGATGAGGGACATTAAGTTACTGGAGGGGGTGCAGTGCAGGGTGACAAAGATGATAAAGGGGCTGGGGGACTTATCATATGACAGGAGGCTGAGGGAGTTGAACATGTACTCGCTGGAGGAGAGGAGAGGAGAGGAGGACATGACTGACACCTTTAAGTACATGAAAGGAATAAACAAGACAGGTACAAAGGGGCTGCTCAAAGTAAGAGAGGGGAGGGACACAAGGGGACATGATATGAGACTGGAGGGAGGAAGATTCAGGATGTAGATGAGGAGACACTTTTTTACAGAGAGGGTGGTAGCTGAGTGGAATGCGTTACCTGCAAAAATGGTATCCAGTAGAACAGTGGACTGCCTCTAAAGGGGATGGGAAATGACAAGGGGGAGGGTCAATGGAGGGGAAGGGTGGAAGGGAGGGGAAGCTGCAGAATAAGGGGTGCTAGCTGCACATTCGAGTAGACTTGATAGACCTCTAGGCCTTTATCTGCTGGCAAATTCCATATGTTTGTATCAATAATTTATCAAGGATGGAAGGAAGCCAATGAGAATTTTACTGATGATGATACTAGTAACTGAGCCTGAATGTGAAGGGGAAAACATTTTTCTTTTTTTAGAAACATAGACTTTGGCAGATAAGGCAGATGGCAAATAAGGACTGCTTGGCCCACCCAGTCTGTCCATTTCCCTACCTATTGGAGAAGCTGCAGATACTAGTTAACCAACAGCCTACTTTCTCCTACTCCCACCAGAATTGTCTCATGTCTTTCCCATGCATTCCTGAATTTCCCAACTGTTTTTGACCCCATGACCTCCTCAGGAAGGCCGTTTCATGCATCCACCACCCTCTCTGTGAAAAAATACTTCCTCACATTGCCCTTGAGCCATCCCACCTCTATCTTCAAATTGTGCCACTTGTTCTTGCACATCTCTTTTTCTGAAAGATGCTACCCTCCTGGACTTTGTTGATTCCCTTGAGGTACTTGAAAGTTTCTATCATGTTCCCCCCTCTCCCTCCTTTCCTCAAGGGTATACATATTGAGCTCCTTTAGTCTCTCTCCATATGGCTTCTGGTACAGACCTTATACCATTTTAGTTGCCCTCTTCTGGACTGCCTCTCTCCTATGTCCTTGCAGAGATGGGGTCTCCAGAACTGCATGCAATACTCCAGATGGGGTCTCACCAACTGTCTGTATAGAGGGATAACAACTTCCTGTTTTCTACTGGTGATGCCTCTTCCTATACATCCCAGTATTCACCCAGCCCTCATTACTGCCTTCTCACATTACTTGCTTACCTTTAGGTCATCTGATATGACAATTCCCAGGTCCCTTTCCATTTTTGTTATTGTTAGTAGCTCCCCCACAATGTGTACTCTTCCCCTGGGATTTTGTTTCCCAGGTGCATTACTTTGCACTTCTTTGCATTGAATCCAAGCTGCCATACTTTTGACCATTCCTCCAACCTTGCCAAGTCCTTTCTCATCCTTTCCACCCCCTCCCCGTGTATCAACCCTGTTGCAGATCTTTGTGTTGTCTGCAAAGAGGCATATTTTTCTTTCCAGTCCCTCTGCAATGTCACTTATAAAGACATTAAAAAGGACCGGACCCAGTACTGAGCCCTGTGGTACCCCACTAGTAACCCCCATGTCTTTGTAGTAGACTCTGTTTACTATTATTCTCTGTGTCCTGCTGTCCATCCAATTTTTTACCCAGGCTACCACCCTGGAACCCACTCCCAGGCTGGCTAATTTGTTTATTAATCTTTTATGTGGGACTGTGTCAAATGCCTTGCTAAAGTCTAGGTAAGCCAAGTCCACAGCCCCGCCCAGATCTACTACTTTGGTCGCCCAATCAAAGAAATCTATTAGATTTGTTAGACATGACCTTCCCACTTTGAATCCATGCTGCTTAGGTCCTGTGCCCCGCTGGCCTCTAGGTACTCAACAATTCTTTCTTTCAGAAGCGATTCCATCATTTTCCCTACCACTGAGGTCAAACTAACAGGTCTGTAGTTTCCTGCCTCTGCTTTTCTCCCACTTTTGTGAAGGTGAATCACATCCACCCTCCTCCATTCCTTAGGTACCACACCATCCTCCCATGATTTGTTAAAAAGGGTAGTCAGTGGTGTCACTAGTTCTCCCTTTAGTTCTTTTAGAATTCTGGGTTGAGTCCCATCAGGGCCCATTGCTTTGTCCACCTTCAGTTTTAGGAGTTCTTTCAGAACCCTCACTTCTGTGAATGGACTGGTACTGACAATCCCCCCCATCCAGAGTGCCTCTATTGATTGGATTAGGTACCTCCCCCTCCTTTTCTTTTGTGAATACTGAGCAGAAGTACTTGTTCAGTATCCCTGCTTTTTCACTGCCACCCTCTGCCCACCCACCCTCCCCTTTATTAAGCCTCACTATCCCTCCCTTGGTCTTTCTTCGCTCCCTAATGTACCTATAAAAGGTTTTATCCCCCTTCTTAACTGGGTTGGCTATCTTTTCTTCAGTTTGGGCCTTTGCTATTCTCACTGCCTTCCCTGCTTCCTTCTGCTTTAACTGGTACAGTTCTCTGTCCTTCTCTTTCTGTGTTTCCTTATACTTCCTGAATGCTATCTTTTTCTCCTTAACCTTCCCTGCCACCTCTTTTGAGCACATTTTTTTCCTTCATTTTGATTTGTTTATTTGCTTCACAGAAAGGCTTGTTGCCTCTGTGATGGCAGTTTTGATGTTTCCCCATTGTTCTTCCACTCCTCCTTCTTGCCTGTTTACTAGTGTTTTTCTGAGACACTCTTCCATTTTGACAAAGTCAGCCCTCCTAAAGTCCAGTACCCTCACTTTTGTATGGCTTGACTCTACAGCTGTGTTTATTGTGAACCACATTGTTTGGTGGTCACCTGTTCCCAGATGGCTACCCACTTCAAATTTTGTTAATTAGGCTGAGATTAGGCTGAAATGCTGCCAGGCAACAATATAGTATAACAAAATAATAAAAAACTGAAATGCTGTCAAAGTTCTTGTGCAAAGAAAGTTAATAAAACTAATTAAATACTGACAAGCCTTACATAAAGTTTAAGATGTTATTTGATCCTGGGAAGACTACCGGTGGAAATAATTAAAAGCCAAATTATTCTACAATGAACCAAGACAGAAAAATGCAAATTAAAAGAATAAACTGATGACTCCTGGTCAGCAAAGGTTTACTTAACAAGCATTTGTCAATGCCGAATGTTTGCTTGCTGGCATTGGCATTGGTAGTGTAGGAGTTACAGAGCTGCATAATAGGAATGGCAGTGAAGTATTGAACTGAAGCCAACCCCACCACCCTGCAGAGACTGACAGGCATTGGGGTGTACCTTTGGGTTGTCAGGCATTACGGCAATGCCATTTCACCACACCCTATCCTGTAGTCACCAAGTGTCACGGTGTGCCTTGGGGTCTTTGGTCCTTGTGCACACCCCATTCCATCAGGAAATATGATGAGATGGGTGCAGTATAGGAGAATGGGGTGAACTTTGGGGCCAAAGAGTCCAAGGTACACCTCGATGCCTCTCACTGGCTGCAGGGTGTGGAATGGTAGCATTACAGGCGAGAATCCCAAGTCACACCCCTGATGCCTGTCATTTTCTACAGGGTGGGGCATTATGTTTGGAAACCCTAATGCCTCAGGCATTCTTTGGTATTTTCACTCAAATTTTCAACATGTTTTTTTGTGATCCCCTCCTCATGAACAGTGGCAATATCAGTTTGTTAGCCAAATGCTGCTTTTGCACAGCGACTACAGCATTTAGCACCACAGATGCAGAAACACATTCCGAACAGGATGTGAAAAATGACAGCTGTACTGTTCATGGGGAGGTGTAGAAAATGGCAATGTTGAAAATCTGTAGTGAAAATATTTAAAAAACTGGTGAAGTCACGAGTGTGCATAGAAACTGTGCAACACACACCTGTAATGTAATTACTTTGGGGATTTTTTACAGCAGATTGTCAACACAGGCATTTTGGGACCTCTGATCATGAACAGTGTCACTGTGATTTTCTTTATCTATCCCGAACAATGATTTCCCACTGCAACCATGCATTTCTGCGCTGAAGGAAGTGTGGAAAAATGCCACTGGTGAAAATCTGGACTGAAAATATTACAAATTCATGAACTTACGAGGGTGCATGGAAACTACACAATGCTCACTCGTAACACAGTCATTTAAAGGACTTTTGTCACCAAATTTTCAACATAGCCATTTTAAGACCTCTGCTCATGAACAGTGTCACTATGATTTTCTTAATCTGTCCCAAACATTGATTGTGTACACCGACTGCACCATTGTGCACTACATGCAGGGAAACACATTTTGGGCGAGATGTGAAAAGTGACAGCTGTACTGCTCATAAGGAATTGTGGTAAAATGGCAATGTTGAAAATCCAGAGTGCAAATATTAAAAATTCACAAACTTATGAGCGTGCGTAGGAACTGCGCAATGCATGCTCGTAAAACAGTCATTTTTAGGAATATTTTCACCAAATTTGCAACATAGGGTTTTTGAGAGCCCACCTTATGAACACTGGTACTGTCGTTTGTTAATCAGTCCTGAAAGGTGATTTCGTGCAGTGACAGCGAAATCACCCTTCGGGCTTGATTAATGCCATGATAGTTTCAGAATTCATGAGGAGGGGTCCAAAAAACCCCGTGTAGAAAATTTAGTGCCAAAATTCCAAAAAATGCTTGAGATATGCATTAAAGTTGAAAAAACCTATTTATTGCAGTATACAGCTTACCAGCATTTCCTCAGTTCGCGGTCAGCTTTGAAGACTGCAGACATGTTCCCGGTCCACCAAAGATCATCTTGACAGCCTCCGGAGGTAAGTATGGGGTGAGGGGGGTGTGGGGAGGTAGGATGCACAGAGGGTGGTTGTGGGTGGGCAGGGAGACCACCACGGGAACATTTTTTTGTTTACAGGTTTTTTTTTTTCAGGAAGACGACATGGAACATTTGCCATACTGGGGTGAGCTCCCAGCATGACAGCTGGAAGGCTGTTTGGGGGGCCTGGAGCCAATGGGGGATGGGGCACCCCTGTCGGCCATAACAATTTTTGCCACGCTGGGGTGGGCTCCCAGTGTGACAACTGGAACGCTTTTTTTCGGGGTGTGTGGAGCTGACAGGGGATTGGGCACCCCCATCAGCCATACAGTGTGTGCATGGGGAGAGAAGTGCATGAGCATGCAATATGCATGCATGCGTGCGTGTGGAGGGAGAGTGCTGCTCACTGAAACGGAGCTGTCCCTTTCAACTGTACGGCACTGCATTTTCAACTGCTGTCATAGACAGCTGCAGCGTTCATTGGTGAACTGCGGCTGCGCCTGCAAACATACTGACTGAACTGGAAGATGGGTGCCACACCTCCAAAAACTCAGATGATGGCACTATGTTTCTTGCACATGCGTGCAAGCAAACATAACAATGAAAACAAATGCTCATAAAGTAACAGGCATGGGAAGGCACCATACCTACTTCCTAATACTGTACTGTATATGCCAAGTGCTGGATATTACTTTCTGTTTGTTTCAGATGTACACTTGAATCCAATTACTTTGCACATTAGTTATCTGACAAATGAAGAATGGTATAGATTTTCCCCAAGTCCAGAAGTTCAGTTCTCTTGCACATGTAACAGCTCTAACAATATGCAATGATTTCCATTTAGCTTCTGAACAGTGTTTCCTTGAAAAATTTAAACAGTTTATCAGTTGTGGCATTGCTACTAATTCATATAGTCACCATCAAATTAGTTTTAAGGCCTGATCCAGAAACATCACACATCTGCCCATCTGCACTCAATCTAACGCCACCCACAGAAGTATGTGGGCAGGTAGGGTGGTGGGGTCACTGTTTGTGTGACCTTCAGTGTTATTTTCATGGTGCAGAGTCCTGATTGGGCAGGCAGTCTATAGCCCAGATCACATTACACTCACATGACAATGAGATGATTTGGCATTGTTTTTTTTTTTTTTAGTTCACAAAGTCATTGGCAACTCGCATTGTGGTATTTTGTAGAAATTATTTATTTAAAATGGGTTAATCGGCTGAGAACCCAACAGTAACTAGTGCCCATTTTTTAAGGGGGCCATGGACATTCAAACACAAACTGTATAGACAGCTTTAATTAGCCAGTTTGAGAACCACTTCGATAAAAACATTTTTGCAACTCAACTAAAATGCATTTGCAGTTCTGTCTCAATGCAATGCAATCTGAGTGGCAAATTATACACAACAGTTTTTGCAAAGCTTTGTGCTAGATCCAACAACATGCATCCCACCCATTGAAAAATGAAAAAAAGCAACTAATCGGCATAAAAGTTTAATGCAAACTGTCCTATATGTGACTAAGACCCCTACAGTAAGTACCAGGTGCTGTATTGGCTCAAACATCTCTGGCACATCTAGCCCAAATGGGTCTGCACACCTGTCACAGTCCCAAACCTTCTGGATTGCCATAGAAGGCTAGCAAAAAAATAATGCAATATTTTTGTTATAGTAATGTACTTTACCCAACAGGGATATGGTAGTTCTTATAGAACAACTGTAGTCAACAATCCCCTGCTTCATGCAGAGCAAATGATCCACTTCACAGCAGACCTAGGCTTCCTTTTGAAAGCCTGGTGTCTACCCCATTTACACCCCTGCACTGTCCCCAGCCCCTATGTGGACCTCTGTACTCACATAGTGGGTCTATCCAGGGTTCTAAAAAATACTGAGTGCAATTAATTTGGAGGTGAAGAGCTCCATGTACTACATATATACAATCTGCATCTATCTCAGGCTATTTTTGAATTGGATCCTAAATCAGAAACATTGCTTTTTTAAATTTGATTTTTTTTATTTTGGGAATTTAGTTCCTTAAACAAGCATTTAATAACAAATAGTAGGAATGTGTAAAATAACAAAAAAAAAAAAAACTTTGTAATTTTATTATCAAATTACATTTATTGAAAGTGACCAAAAATATATTCATTAAAAACCAACTGACTCAGTTATTTCATCCATGGCTCTTTGTAAGCAGTAAGTTATGACAAGGTGTTGGTTTTTATTCTTAAACTGCATACCCAGGGGCATAGTTTGAGTGTAAAGCACTTGGGCTAAGTACCTTCAACCATCAGTAATGGCAGTTTATGAAACATAGTAACACATAATATGATGGCAGATAAGGACTGCTTGGCCCACATAGTCTGCCCATTTTTCCCTACCTACTGTATCATTGCAGACCCTACTTGATCTCCAGCTTATCACCCCTTGTCTTATCACTAATGTGTCTTATGCCTATCCCATGCTTTCTTGAACCCTGTTCACATGCAGCATGGGTTCACAGTGGGTGGGAAGGTCATGTCAGATGAATCTAATTGATTTCTTTGACTGGGTGACCAAAGTAGTAGACCAGGGAGGGGCTGTGGACATGGTCTACCTAGACTTTAGCAAGGTATTTGACACAGTCTCGCACAAAAGATTAATAATCAAATTAGCCAGCCTGGGAGTGGGTCCCAGGGTGGTAGCCTGGGTAAAACATTGGCTGCACAACAGGACACAGAAGGTAATTGTAAATGGAGTCCATTCTGAAGAAAGAGGGGTTACTAGTGAGGTGCCACAGGGTTCAGTACTGGGTCCAGTCCTTTTTAATGTCTTTATAAGTGACATTGCAGAGGGACTGGAAGGACAAGTATGCCTCTTTGCAGATGATACAAAAATCTGCAACAGGGTTGATACACAAGGAGGCATAGAAAGGATGAGAAGGGACTTGACAATTTTGGAGGAATAGTCAGAAGTATGGCAGCTTGGATTTAGTGCAAAGAAGTGCAAAATAATGCACCTGGGAAACAAAAAACCCAGGGGAAGATTAAACAATTGGTGGGGGGGTAGTAACAACAACAAAAATGGAAAGGGACCTGAGGATAATCATATCAGATGACCTTAAGGCTAGCAAGCAATGTGAAAAGGCAATAGGGAGGGCTGGGAGATAATGGGATGTATAGGTAGAGGCATCACCAGCAGAAAACAGGAAGTTGTAGTCCCTCTGTACAGACAGTTGGTGAGACCCCATCTGGAGTACTGTGTCCAGTTCTGGAGACCCCATCTCTGCAAGGATAAAGACAGCATGGAGGCAGTCCAGAGGAGGGTAACTAAAATGGTGCAGGGTCTGTAAGAGAAGCCACATGAGGAGAGATTAAAGGAGCTTAATATGTATACTCTTGAGGAAAGGAGGGAGAGGGGGACATGGTAGAAACTTTTAAGTACCTCAGCGGAATCAACAAAGTCCAAGAGGATAGCATCTTTCAGAAAAAGAGATGTGCAAGAATAAGGGGACACAATTTGAAGATAGAGGGAGGACGGCTCAGGGGCAATGTGGGGAAGTATTTTTTCACAGAGAGGGTGGTGGACACATGCAACAGCCTTCCTGAGGAGGCTGTGGGGTCTAAAACTGTGGGAGAATTCAAGAATGCATGGGACAGACATAAGGCATTTCTTGTGGGGGGTAAGAAGAAATAGGCTGTTGGTTAACTAGGATCTGCAGCTTATCCTGTAGGTAGGGAAATGGGCAGACTAGGTGGGCCAAGCGGTCCTTATCTGTCATCAAAGTCTATGTTTCTATGTTACAGTTTTTGCCTCTCCCACCTCTGTTGAGAGGCTGTTCCAGGCATCCACCATCCTCTCTGTGAAGAAGTACATCCTCTCATCTCCCCTGAGTCTACCCCTTCCAGCTTTATAGCATGACCCCTTGTCCTTGAGAATCATTTATTTCTGAAAAATGCTTTCATCTTAAACTTTATTTATACCTGTGAGGTATTTGACAGTTTTTGTCATATCCCCACTCTCCCTCAGTTCCTCCAGGCTATACATATTGAGGTCTTTCAGTCTTTTCTCATAGGGCTTTTGATGCAGCCCGTGCACCATTTTGGTTGTCCTCCTCTGGACTGCTTCCGCTCTTTCTATGTTCTTCCAGAGATGAGGTCTCCAGAATTGGACACAGTACTCCTGGTGAGGTCTCACCAGTGATCTATACAGGGTAACACCACCTCCCTCCTTCTGCTTGTGATACCCCTCTGTATTCCTCCCAGCGTGTCACTAGCACTCCTGACTGCCTTTTCATACTACCTAGCCACCTTTAGGCCATCAGATATGACAACCACCAGATCTATTTCCTGTTTGGTGGTCATCAATATCTGTCCTCCCAATTTGCACTCCACCACTGGATTTCTTTGCCCCAAGTGTATGGTTCTGCACTTGTTCGAATTGAAACTTAGTTGCCACACTTTTGACCACTCACTAAGTTTTCTTAGATCCTTTTCATCCCCCCCCACCCGGAGTGTCTACCCTATTGCAGAGCTTTGTGTCATCTGCAAAAAGGCATCATTTCCCTTCTAGTCCTTCTTCAATGTCGCTAATAAAGACATTAAAGAGGACTGGTCCCAGTACTGATCCTTGTGGTATCCCACTGGTCTCCCTCCCTTCCTCGCAGTGAACTCTATTTACGACTACCCTCTGTCACCTGTCCCCCAACCAATTCCTTACCCAGGTTACCACCTTTGGACCCATTCCCAGGCTGCCCAGCTTTTTTATGAGTCTCCTATATGGAACAGTGTAAAAGGCATTGCTGAAATCTAGGTTGGCTGCATCAGTCGCTCCTCCCAGATCCAGTTCCCTGGTCACATAGTCAAAAAAATCTATTAGATTTGTTTGGCAAGACCTCCCCCCTGTGATCTGGTTCTATGTGATGATGGAGAAAGCCTAAAGGTGATCACCATTATCTAGCAGTCAGAGTGCTGAAAACATTTTTGCACTGACACCCATGCTGGGAAAATAGCACACAGGGACATACATTACAATGCTTTCTGTGGGGGGGCTGTGCCCACCCTCACCCCCAACATGGGGGACTTTGCCCTGCACCCCCCACTAAAGGATTCTCAACTCCAGGGGGTGCATATCGGGGGGGGTGAAACATGTAAAATTAAAGGTTCCAGCTGGGTGCAATACAATCTCACCAGCGCCCATACCCAAACCAGTTACCTCACCCACCCCAACCACAGGCCAACCCCCGATGCCATGACGCAGCTCAGCAACCCACCCAGCGCCACCCCATACAGCTCCTCTTCCCCCTCCCAGCCCACACTCTTTGTACTCAGTCCTGCCCTGCATGCTTACATATAGCGACATCCTGTAGCCATTGCACCCCCCCATCCAGTCACCCTACCCTCCTATCGCCATGAGGGATTTCGCAGGGAATGAGTCACCATTACAGACATTGCCATTCCCCATGCACCCTCCTCACAGGCTACCTGTGAATCCATGCTGTCTCAGGTCCTGTAAGCTACTAGATTCAAGGTATTCCACTATTCTTTCCTTCAGTAGTGATTCCTTGGATATCTTGGTCAAGTCCTGGTCACCAGAGGTATCCTCTGGGCAATGCCTTAATTTGAGAGATTCCAGGATGACTGTCATGTAAGTCAGAAAGTAATCTCTTGCAGAACTTTGGAGGTATTAAAACTCGAGCTCCCCACAGAACACAGCCTTGCTTTGTGGTCAACTGGTCCTTCTTGTCTAAGAAAGGTCGGAGAGGTGGGTCACTTGTGAAACTGAGCCAACCATTTAGGGTGAAATCTAGAACTTTAGAGAGGACAGGATCTCACCGTGTCTCTGCTGTGACATCCTGTGAAGCAATGGGTAATTCCTCAAAATGTGAAAGATAGAATACTGCCCTCATCATCTTCCTTCTCTGTAGCATTTTTGTATGGTAGTCTTAATAATGCATTTGCATTTGTGTGATTGTGAGAACATCTGTATTCGATGTGATAGTTGTAAGCCAAGAAAATCAGGGCCCATCGCTGCATTCTGAGTGCTGTGAGAGTTAATATTTCAATCTTCAGCCCCAGAATTTCCAGTAGAGGCTTGTTATCTGTTAGCAGAGTGGATTTCCATCTGTACAAGTACTTATGAAACTTCCTGACACTGAAATTTATGCTCAAAGCTTCTTTCTTGATCTGAGCATAGTTTCTTTTGCTTGGGGACAAGGTCCTGAAAGCAAAAGTGATCCGGTGTTCCTCCCCAGAAGGTAGCACATGAGAGATGATGGCCCCCACTCCATATGTTGATGCATCGCTTGCTAGCCTCAGAGATTTGGCGGTGTCATAGTGTGCTAACCATTTGCTGCTGAGAAGATGTTTCTTGCAAGCCTGGAATGCTTCATCACACTGTGGTGACCAGTTCCATTGAGCTAGCTTCTCTCTGTAGTAAGTCATGGAGTGGCTGCAACAATGTGGACGTTGGGCAAGGAACCTTCCATAGTAGTTCAAGAGTCCAAAAAATTATCTTAACTCCATCATATTTGTTGGTGCAGGTGCCTTGGCCATAGCATTCACCTTGCTGTCAGTTGGATGTAGGCCTTGGACGTCGATCCAGTAACCTAGGTACTCAACAGAATTTTGCAGAAATTGGCATTTGGCTAGCTTTACTCTCAGTCCATACCTCTGCAGTCTGGCTAGAACTCATTCCAGGATTGTCATATGCTCTTTCACTGTGGGTGCTGTTACCAAGATATCATCCATAAAGCATACTACATGGTCCAGTCCATGGCACTGTGGAAACTCCATATTCCAAGTGATGATACCAGTAAAGTCCCTTGTGGGTGTTGATGGTCGGATACGGTTCCCACTCTGGTTCCAATTCCAACTGCTGGTATGCAAAAGATAAGTCCAACTTGCTAAAGAATTTGCCCACTGAGAGTGTGGCAAACAAGTCCTCTATAGTGGGTAATGGATATGGGTCTGGCTGTATACAACAGTTCACTGTAACCTTTTAACCACTACACAACCTCACTGCTTTGTCTCATTTTGGTACTTCAACATGCCAGATACAGATTGCTCAATACCAGCAGGAACATCTGCCAGAACTAGACGTATGGTGGATTCCCTACAGAGAGAGAGCCTCAAACAACTGGTACAACAACCCACAAGAGACAGGGCTATCCTAGATCTAGTATTGAATAACAGGGAAAGGATCACAGATCTCCAGGTAGAAGGTCACCTAGGGGCCAGTGACCATCGCATGGTATGGTTCAATTTGGCCACTAGAACTAAATCATCCCATTCCAAGGCAAAAATATGGGACTTCAGAGGAGCTGACTATGATAAGATGGCCAACAGTGTTAAGCTAGCCCTGACAAAAAGAAATTCAGGAGAGGGGGGTACAGGCAAAGTGGGCAAGCATTAACGATGCAATACTTGAAGCAACATCCCTTTGTGTTAGAGAGAAAAGGAAGTGTAAAAGAAGAAGGAAACCACTTTGGTTCTCAAAAACAGTAGCAGAAAAGGTCAGAGCCAAAAGGCTGGCCTTCAGGAAATATAAGGGAATGCAGCAGGATGAAGACAGGGAGGCATACCAAACTTCCCTAAGAGAAGCAGGGAAGGCAGTAAGGCAGGCAAAGGCCAAAACTGAGGAAACACTAGCACAAACAGTGAAAGAAGGTGACAAGACTTTCTATAGAAACATTAGTGAAAGGAGAAAGTCCAGAGGGGATATTGTTAAGATCAAAGGGGATAAGGGGGCATGTGAGGAGGAGGAGGAGGACCATGTAAGAGCATCTATCCTAAATAGATACTTCTGCTCAGTATTTACTGAAGAGAAGTTAGGGCAGGGCCCACAGCCCAGCACATTGGACACAGGGGGAGGGAGGTGTGCACTAGTCCCTTCACAAAAAAAAGGGTCCTACAAGAGGTCGATAAGCTCAGGGTGGACAAGGCAATGGGACCTGATGGCATACATCCCAGGGTACTAAAGAAGCTAAGGGTGGAACTATCAGAGCCATTATCAGAACTGTTTAGTGAGTCTCTGAGCATAGGAGAGGTCCCAGAAGACTGGAGAAGGGCTCATGTGATCCCGTTCCACAAGAGTGGTAGCAGGGAGGAGGCAGGGAACTACAGACCAGTCATTCTTACCTCAGTAGTGGGCAAGATTATGGAGGCACTCCTTAAGGAAAGGATAGTGCAACACCTGGAATCCATAGGAGCACAGGATCCAAGACAGCATGGGTTTACAAAAGGAAGGTCCTGTCAAACTAATCTCATAGATTTCTTTGACTGGGTAACCAGAGTGGTGGACCAAGAGGGAGCAGTTGATGTCGCCTACCTTGACTTCAGCAAAGCTTTCGATACTGTTCCACATAGAAGCTTGATTAATAAGCTGGGTAGGCTCAGGGTAGGTCAGAAGTTGGTCAACTAGGTGGCAAACTGGTTGATGGGCAGAAAACAGAGAGTGGTGGTAAACGGTACACAGTCTGAAGAGATGCAAGTCACAAGTGGGGTACCTCAGGGATTAGTCCTGGGGCCAGTCCTCTTCAATATCTTCATTAGTGACATTGCAGATGGACTGGAGGGTAAGGTTTGTTTGTTTGCAGATGACACCATGATCTGCAACACAGCAGATGATCCAGATGGGGTGGGCAGAATGAGAAGAGATCAGGATAAACTGGCAAAATGGTTGAAAGAGTGGCAACTGGGGTTTAATGTAAAGAGGTGCAAGATCATGCACACAGGGAAGAGAAACCCTGAAGCCACCTAAAGGCTGGGAGGGGAGTTGCTGGCAGTCACAAGGGAAGAAAGAGACTTGGTCAGCATCATCACCAATGACCTGAAATCATCCAAGCAGACCACTAAAGCAGTAGGTAAGGCTAGGGGAATGTTGAGGTGTATTCATAGGGGTATCACAAGTCAGAAGAGGGAGATAATAATACCTCTTTACAAGACACTGGTTAGGCCCCATCTGGAGTACTACATGCAGTACTGGAGGCCACACCTCCACAAGGACATTAACCAAATTGAGGCAGTCCAGAGAAGGGCAACCAAAATGGTGCAGGGACTGCATCAGAAAACATATGAGGATAGATTAACAGAGCTCAATATGTAAACCCTAGAGCAAAGGAGGGAGAAAGGTGATATGATCGAAACATTCACACATCTTATAGGCAGTAACAAGATGAAAGAGTCTAACATGTTTCAATATAAGAAAAATAACAAGACAAATGGAGACAGCATGAGATTAGAGGGAGGCCGATCAAGGGGTAATGTGAGTAAGTTCTTTTTCACAGAAAGGGTGGTGGATGCATGGAATGGCCTACCTCAGAAAGTGGTGGATATGAATACAGTGCAAGGCTTCAAACAGTTATGAGATAGGCATAAGGGAGCAATACAGATGAGTATGGATAGATAAGCCATTGACAGAGCAAAGGCCGATGGCACATTCATAAGGTAGAAAAAGAAATAAGCAGACTGGATGGGCCTTGCGGGCCTTATCTGCCATCAACTTCTATGTTTCTATGTACCAAAATGTTAGGGCAGCCCGGTCACTCCTCTCTACTCATGAGATGATACCATGACTTTTGAGATGGTTCAGTTTCTTTTCTACTGCTTCCCTTAAAGCATAAAGTACTGGTGGAGGCTTGTTGAAAACTGGAGCTGCTCCCGGTCGCACTCAGATCTTTTCCTTGAAATCCTGGTTTGTGCCGTAACCATCCTTGAAAATAGGATCACGTTTCTCCAGTACTTTCTTTAACGCTTCTTGCGGTGCTTTGGTCACAGTATTTAAACTGAAGATCTTTTCCCAGTTAAATTTGATCTGTGTGAGCCTGTCTCTGCCTAGTAATGGAGGTCTTTCTCCTTGTACCACCACTACAGGCAAGGTCCATGTTCCTCCCTCGTAGGTGACTTGTACTTCAAGCTCCCCTAGCACAAGGATTGGGACTCCTGAGTAAGACAAGAGCTGAATATACGATGGTTGCAATGGGCACTGCTGAAGTCTCTCTCTGTAGATGTGCTCTGGCACAAGAGATACTGAGGCTCTGGTGTCTAGCTGCATGTTAAACGGGTTTCCTGCTAGCTCCATTTGGAGGTAAATTTCTGCTGCTTTTGCCCATGTTGCATAAACCATGAACAGGCACAATGCCTCATCTTCTGGTTTCAGTGGTTGCAGTGCCATCTGTGACATACTGTGCAGTAACAGCCTGTGAGGTACTTTTTCACACTTTCAGTATGTGACCCACTTTTCCACAACCGTGGCATTTCTCAAGTTGAAATAGGCATGTGCTTTGCTGGTGGTTACCTCCACATCTGTAGCACGGTTTTGACTTTCCAGAAGTGTTCTGTGGTGCTGGATTCTGAAATGTTTGGGGTTGTAGGCTGGGAGGAGAGTTGCTGGCAGTCACAAAGGAAGAAAGAGACTTGGGCATCATCATCACTGATGACCTGAAATCATCCAAGCAGGCCTCTAAAGCAGTAGGTAAGGCTAGGGGGATGTTAGGGTATATTAGTAGGGGTATCACAAGTCATAAGAAGGAGGTAATAATCCCTCTTTACAAGACACTGGTTAGGCCCCATCTGGAGTACTGCATGCAGTACTGGAGGTCACACCTTCACAAGGACATTAACCAAATTGAGGCAGTCCAGAGAAGGGCAATAAAAATGGTGCAGGGACTGTATCAGATGACATATGAGGACAGATTAAGGGAGCTCAATATGTATACCCTTGAGCAAAGGAGGGAGAGAGGTGACATGATTGAGACATTCAAACAACTTAAGGGCATTAACAAGGTGAAAGAGTCTAACATGTTTAAATATAAGAAAATAGCAGGACAGAGGACACAGCATGAGATTAGAGGAGGCCGATTAAAGGGAATGTGAAATTCTTTTTCACAGAAAGGGTGGTGGATGCATGGAATGGCCTACCTCAGGAAGTGGTGGCTATGAATACAGTGCAGGGCTTCAAACAGGCATGGGATAGGCATAAGGCAGCAATACAGACGAGTATGAATAGATAGGCCACTGACAGAGCAAAGGCCGATGGCACATTTATAAGGTAGAAAAAGAAATGGGCAGACTGGATGGGCCTTGCAGTCCTTATCTGCCGTCAACTTCTATGTTTCTATGTTTCTATGACCACTTCATGGTGTGGAATGTCCCTTGGGTGCTTGAGTATATGGGTGACCTTGTGAACTCCACTTCTTTGGGGTTCAGAATGTCCTGCTATTTCCTTGGTATCCTTCCAAGCAAGCTCCATAGCAAGGGCCTTCTCACAGGCTGTTTTGAAGGTAAAGTCCTTTTCTGACAACAGGCATTTTTGATAGGCTTCTCCTCACAGACAGCAGACAAAACCATCCTGGAGGGCATCCTCCAGAAACTGGCCAAAGTCACAGGTGCTTGACAGATGCTTCAAAGCAATGATGTAGTCAGCAAGAGCTTCTACCTCCTCCTGATTCCAATGATAAATCTGAAGTGTTCTGCAATGAGAATTGGCTTGAGCTTGAAATGCAGTGAAAGTGTCCTGTGAGTTGGACATATAGCACATCCACTACTTTGGCAGATGCAGTAAAATTCTTGTGTAATTGGTACACTAGAGGTCCCAAAACTGCTAGGAATATCTTTGCCTTTTTTGAATCAGGAACTTCATTTGCCTCCAACCAGCATTCAAAACATTCCAAATAAGAATCAAAGTCCTCTTTTGATTCTTCAAATTCTGGTACTCTGCCAATTACAGTCATGATGGCTGTGGCAATGTGTTCTGTAGCTGCAGTGTCCACAAAATAAAGTCTTTTTTTTTTTTTTTCAAAAGCTTATCAGTATGTGCTGCAATTTCTCTAGTATGCCACAAGAGACTGCTGTTGAGCTGCATGTACGGCAGTGGTCAGGAATTTAAGCTGTTGGTGAAAGTGTGGAAATGATTTATGGCTGCCTTCCTTAGGTTTCAGTTTGAATATAACAGGAATTCCTCTGGTTCCCCCCTTGGAGCAGAGCTGTACAGACATTCAAAAATGCTTGGAATAAACCAGATTCACAGCAAGTACCTTCAGCTCAAAGGTTGGCTCATTTCCTGTTTGCTTACAGAAACACTCCTCACACAGTCACAGAGCGAACACCTGCTGAACTATTTCTCAAACATCAGCCTCAAACCTCTTTGTCATTGGTCAAACCGGACTTGGTCAAGCCAGACTCGGCCGACACTGTCACAAAGCTTCAAATACAACAGCAAAAGGGTCATGACAAGTCACCCAAGCCAGTAAGAATTTTTCATCTTGGGGAGAAGGTGATGGTTCGAGACTGTAGACATCCCAAGATTTCTTGGATTCATGAGGTGGTGATTGAAGCACATGGACCTTTGACTTATGCAGTTTGAGTGGGACATCGGCTTTTTCACGTACATAGAACCATAGACTATGACGGCAGATAAGGACCGCTTGGCTCACCTAGTCTCCCAATTTTCCTACCTACTGGATAAGCTGCAGATCCTAGTTAAGCAACAGCCTATTTCTTCCTACCCCCCACAGGAATTGCCTTATGTCTGTCCCATGCATTCTTGGATTCCCCCACTGTTTTTGGCCCCACTATCTCCTCAGGAAGGCTGTTCCAGGTATTCACCAACTTTTCTGTGAAAAAATACTTCCTCACATTGCCCCTGAGCCATCCCGCCTCTATCTTCAAATTGTGTCCTCTTGTTCTTGCATATCTCTTTTTCTGAAAGATGCTACCCTCTTGGATGTTGTTGATTCCCTTAAGGTACTTGAAAGTTTCTATCATGTCCCCCCTCTCCCTCCTTTCCTCAAGAGTATGCATATTAAGCTCCTTTAGTCTCTCCTAGTATGGTTTCTGTTGCAGACATTGCACCATTTTAGTTGCCCTCCTCTGGACTGTCTTCATCCTGTCTATGTCCTTACGGAGATGGGATCTCCAGAATTGGACTCAGTGCTCCAGATGGGGTCTCACCAATTGTCTGTACAGATGGATAACAACTTCCTGTTTTGTGCTGGTGATGCCTTTCTCTATACATCCCAGTATTCCCCCTAGCCATCCTTACTGCCTTCTCACATTGCTTGCTAACCTTTAGGTCATTTGATATGAAAATTTATTTTGTTTTACAGACCATTTTTGATTTCCAGGTGTGAGCTCATGGATTTTGCTTGTTGACCTGCCGACAGCGAGATACAAACCCTGTCCCTATCATGCTCCTGCCTACCACAGTCTGGTGCTCTAACCACTATACCAAATGATGCTAGCTAGTACATATGGATCATCTGCTGCATTCCAATGTTCCAACAAATGGAGCAGAAGACGTCACTCCAGATGAGGACAGTGACACAGAGAACTTTGCTCCTGCTTGTGAAGTTCCACCAGGGCCATTGCCAAATAATAACGAAACACCTGTTTCACCAACAGCGGTTGTTCCAGCCCATAGATATCCCATTAGGCACTGAAGACGGCCACAAAGACTTAACCTTTAAAGTCATGTACTGAATCTGTACCTTTGTGCAACTGAACTCTTACCTGTACTGTTACTTAGTAAGTGAAAAGTTCTACCCAAGGGGTGCATAATCCCCTGAACTTGTTTCTGGAGGTTCCACCAATCCAGTTTGACAAGAAATTTGTTGAAGTCTGTCACAACAACAGGAGTTTGCCGATGGTGACCATGTTGCCTGGCAAATCCATCAACAGACAGCTGCAGTGCTTTAAGCATTGGGGTATCTTTGTATAGTTTGCAGAGGACTTTGCCCCCCCCACACCCCCATGATCTCTAAATATCTAACTCATGTGGGGGGGCAGATTCTTGGGCAAGCGGCCAGATTCCGGCATTGATGAATATGTTCATCACTCTGACAACCTGCAGGTGTCGAACAGGTTGTGTCACTGTGGGGGTTCATTGTTACAGCATCGCTGT
Organism: Neoceratodus forsteri; assembly: GCA_016271365.2. Taxonomy (NCBI): domain Eukaryota; kingdom Metazoa; phylum Chordata; order Ceratodontiformes; family Ceratodontidae; genus Neoceratodus; species Neoceratodus forsteri. The sequence goes on along the minus strand of CM057449.1, from coordinate 1,255,123,170 downwards.
AACAACAGTATACAGTTTCTGGGTACTGAATAGTCTACTTTGGCCCGCAAGTTAGGAAATGTTACTGTGGAAATATTTTAGGCAAGTTTCTGTCTGAGGGGGAGGAGTGTAGTATATACCTGGATGAGTATGGTAGTATATACACGGCTATATCTATGGTAGGAAGTCTAAGGAACGCCATTAGGGTTGTAGTTTATGCATATGGATATTTGTAGTCCTAAGATATATTACAATTCCAATAATTTCTCCACCACCAAAGTCAGGCTGACTGGCCTGTAGTTGCCAGCCTCCTCCCTGCTACCACTTTTGTGAAGTGAGACTACATCTGTCCTCCTCCAGTCCCTCAGAACCACTCCCATCTCCAGTGAGAGGTTGAATAGGAATGTCAGAGATGCAGCCAGCACCTTCCTGAGTTTTCCTCAGTATCCTTGGATGGACCTGTCTGGCCCCATTGCCTTATCCACTTTCAGACTTGGAAGTTCCTTTAGGACTCTGTCCTCTGTAAATGGGAGTAGTGTTCACCTCTCTTCCTTCGATGCTCCTGTCACCTTTCTGTGACCCCTCACCTTCCACTTCTTCTGTGAACATAGAACAAAACCGTTCAAGAGATCTGCTTTTTCTTGGTCCCCCTCCACACAATCCCCCCCCCTTCTGTTCTAAGTCTTACAATCTCTGCCGTGGTCTTTCTATTTTTGCTTACGTATCTAAAAAATGTCTTGTCTCCTTCCTTTACTTCCTGGGTTAGTCTCTCCTCTTTCTGAACCTTTGTGCTCCTAACTGATTTCCCTGCCTCCCTCTTTTTTCTCTAGATGCAGCTGCCTATCCTCCTCTTTCTGTGTCTTCTTATACCTCCTGAATGCTACCTTTTTTTCCCTTACCGTCCCAGCCACCTTCTTAGAGAACCATCGCGGCCTCTTTTTCCCTCTTGCCTTTGCTTACTAGCCTGACACAGAGGTTTGTTGTCCTCTTCATGCACCCTTTTAGTTTCTTCCAAAGTTCCTCCACTCCACCCATGTCCCTCCCCCCCACCAGGGCACCCCATGGCATTCCCCATCTTTTTAAAGCTGGCATCCTGAAGTCTAAGACCCTCATACTTCCGTGGTTCAAGTCTGCCCTAGTACTTATATTGAACCACACAGTATGGTGATCATTGGTCCCCAGGTGGCCACCAACTGTGATGTCTGCAACACTGTCCCCATTAGTTAATACAAGGTTCAGTATTGCCCCTCATGAGTGAACTCCCTAACAAGTTGCCTGAAGAATGCCCAATGCAGGGAGTCCAGGATGTCCCTGCTCATAGCTGAAACTGCAGCTGGGATGCTCCAATCTACATCCAGCAAATTGAAGTCCCCCACTAGCAGCACCTGCCCCTTATTTGTCATCTTTTGGGTGGCTTCCCCTGAACCTCATCCAACTCCCCCCCCAATGCTGGAGGTCTGTAGAGCATGCCAATGTGAATAGTGGCTCCATTCCCCATCTATAGGGTGATCCACAGTACCCCCACCCTTCCCTGTATTCCCTGTACTTCTGTGGCTTTCATGCTCTTACATAAAGATAAACTCCACACCATTTTTTTCCCACCCTGTTCTTCCTGAAAAGAGTATAGCCTGGTATGGCTATATCCCAATCATGGTTCTCAGTGCATTATGATTCTGCAATGGTGGCAATGTCCGGGTCAACCTCTGCCATAATGGCCTTTAAGTCTGGGATTTTATTTCCCAGACTTCGAGTGTTGGCACACATGGCCTTCCAACTTTTAGAATCTCTATGCTCGTCAGACCACCATTTTCCCTTTTATGCTCTCTCCAATCAATCAAGCAGTCAATTAATTTATTACTTTTTATGCACCCAACCGGGGGGACTCTGGGTGCCGTACAATAAAAACAGATGAAACAGTAAAATTACATACATAATACCACAGCATAAATAATTAAGATTTCAGCAAGTAAGATTAAAAGGCATTAAAAGGCATCAGCAGGGAATGCTAGATTAAAAAGATGACCTTACCGCCTCTGTTCACATTCTCACCTCTCTTCATTACTACTAACTTGTTTTTCTTTCTGTTACAGTAGGCACCATTGGTGATTTGTCTCCCTTAGGGTTCTTCCTGCTGCCTGCTCCAGTTTGTGGAGGGAACAGTTTATGTCTCCCTGATTCCTTCTGCTGCCCACCTTGTCTAGTTGAAATGCTCACCAATGTAATATTTAAACCATTCACTGAGGACTGCGGTTCCCCTCCTAGATGGATGCAGGCTATCTCCCCTGACAGGCCTTTAACCTTCCAGGTGTGACCCCAGTCCCCAGTGTAACTGAACCCCTCCTCTCTGCACCATTCCCTCAACCACTGGTTGAAGCTCCTGGTACAGAGTACCCTATCATTTCCCATGTCATAGACAGGCATCACCTCAGAAAAGGCCAATGAGCTTGCTACCTGTCTAAAATCCATCCCCCACTCCCTGAATTCCTCCTGTACTATCCCATCATTATCCCAAGCCAGGTCATTAGTCCCCAGGGAGACAATGAAATCCATCTCTCTCTCTCTCTCTCTCTCTCATTCTGCTGCCCTAGCAGCCCTCAGGATCTGCTTTCTATCACTCCGATCCATGGCGCCAGGTAGGCACCTGATCTCCCTCTGCCCCTCCCTTCCTACCCACAAGTCTATCCCCTCACAATGGAGTCCCTCAACAGGAGTTATTTCCTTCTCATCTGGGTCCTCTGCCACCCTCCTTGGGGTCTCCACTATGGAGACTCACATCCTCCCTGGTTACTACTTTGGGAGACTCCATAGGACAGTTCCTACCTGCCAGAGCAGCGTAGGAGTTTCATAGTGTTACTGGATGGGGGTTGTGCTTTTGTTCCACTGCCCTCCCCCACCCTGTACTCACTGTAGTTCAGCCGCTCCTCCTCCTTGCCATCCTCTGAGTTAGCTACTGCAAACTTGGTGGTCCCTGGGTGGGAGGGGCATTTACCTGAATCCTAGCCAACTCAGCCAGGAGTCTAGGAAACTCCCTACTCAGCCCAGAGAGGTGCATGCAGATGGGCACACCAGTCTCCAGAAGGTCTCCCTGAAAACTGCCACCTCCACAGCCACTGCATTGCACCACTTTCATCATACTGACCTTCTACTCTGCTGTTTTTTCTTCTGTCTTTTGTACCTTTTTGTTCTCTTACCATATATAGGGTGGTTCACCTGTTCCTAAATGTTTATGTTTATTGAAGCTTTTTTGTTCCCTTACCCTATCTATGGTGATTCACCTACTCTCAAATGTCTGTGTACCCCTGACTCTCCTCACTCCTTTGTAGTGAGTGTGCTAGAACAGGAATTAAACAGGAATCTTACCGCAGTTGCCAGGTAGAACTTTTTAGCCCTCTGCATCCTCCTGCTGATGCGTGCTGCTTCCAGACATCTCTTCTCCTCCTTCACTTACCCACTGCTAAGTTGCAGAATTTCTGGCTGCCATCTGCCTCATTGGGCTGACTCAGGTGGGCAGACTCCTCTGTGTTGTCCTTGTTGCATTGGTCCTTCACTCGGATGTCCACTGTGCAGAGGTCCACTTGGTAAACGAGTACGTAAATAGAGGAGAAACAGAAAAAAGGCCTTCCTGTGCACTACCTGATTGATGCATCTGCAGGACTGTGGATGCAGCCTCACTCCTGATTAGAGGGTGAGTGAGCCTTTCTCTGAGATTCACAAGCTCAGCTACTTTCTAAGAAGCGGTCTTTGTCAGTTGTAAAAACATCTCTTTTGGGGGTTCTGTAGTCCTGCTGTTAACCCTCTCATTCCCCAGATGAGTGCAGCATCTGTTGTTTAGCTGGAGCTTCTTAAGCCCTGAAAAAAACAGCTTTAATGTGCACTAACCGTTTAGCCTGTCTGTAGGGCTGTTGGCGCGGCCTTGCTCCTGAGGTGAGCGAGTTTTTCTTCAAGCTTCACAAGCTCAGCTCCTTTCTAAGGAGCAGTTTCTGTCAGTTGTAAAAACAGCTCTTTCTTATGAATAGAAACCAACACCCTGGAGTGTCTTATTGCTCTTACAAAATGACTAAATAAAAAAATAAACATTTTTTTTAAATAAAATTAAGCATTTAAAAAAATGACTGCAGATAAAAGAAAAAAAGTTTAAAATTAGACTCCTTCTGAAACTGTCTCTAATTAGAAGCCTCAGAGGGAATTATATGTGTGATTCATTCTTAATTCCTTCCAAAGTTAAGTCTCTTTAATCACCCTTTCTCCTCTTACCTTGCTGGAGTGAGAGAGATTAAGATGAAAAGGTTAGTCTCTTAAGATAAAATGTGTCTAGCAGGGAATATCATTTTTAAATAGTCCACTGATTATCTATGCTTTTTTTTTATAATTTAAATTTTATTGATTTTACGCGCCACCGTCATCAATTTCACCAGTACACAGAAATGAACCTCATTGTAATTACTACCATCATCACAACAGGTTTCAGCAAACATATGATAAAATACATAAAAGGCGCAGTAAAAAGAAAACTCCCCCTGCCCAATACAAAAAAAAAAAACACTCTATACCAATACCCCTTTCTCCCCCCTCACCCCCCCAAGGTTACAATCAAATACATGATACAAAGGTACTCCACATGAAGAAGAAGAAAGATAAAGAAAAGCAAAGAGAGAAAAAAAAAGAGCGCAAGGACATTGGCTTACTGTATTGCATTACAGTTTACACTTTCCAAACTTCTCAGCATTGAATCAAGCACGACCCTATAATGACATGAAGGCATAGCCTTGCCACGCATGGAAGCTATTTGCTTTTCCAATTGTAAGGCTAGCATACACTCCCGTGCCATTCTAAAAGAGAGGGAGAGCCCTCAGATGACCAGTGCCTTAAAATTATTAACTTCATAACAGCAGCAGTAAGTGACACATGAGCGCTCAAAAATTTAGAGGTCATATCCGGGAAGATTTGCAATAGACAGATTTCAGGGGTGTTCATACTATAAGAGCCAAGGATAGGGCGTACAAGTCTATTAATGGCCTCCCAAAGAGTGCGAATCTTCGGGCACTCCCAAAGCATATGCAATAGAGAGCCCTCCTCCAGCCTACAGCACCAACATACCGGGGAGCTTTGTCTTTCCATCAGTAGAGATATGTAGGAGTCAGATAAAGATGGTGCATGATATTAAATTGAACCATCCTGAGTCTATCTTGCTTAACATATTTATAAATGGAGCTCCATAGGTTCTTCCAAAACTCCGAGGAGTCCCTGATACCCAGCTCCCCGACCCAATAATAACATACCCCGGATGGGATTTTATTATACCATTCTAAAATTTTACTGTAAACTTTGGAGACGGCATGGGGCTGCGCCACCACCCTGAACAGACAGTCCATATCTATGGATTGACCGTGCAGAGTAGAGGAGAGACAGGACCCTGAAACATGGCATTCTTAAGCTGCAGCCATTTGAAAAACAATTGTCCAGCAACACCAAAGCACCTTCTCATATAATCAAAAGACCGTGGTTCATTCTGGTCTAAAAATGCTACGGTTATATGGCTGATCTGAGGCCAGAAGGATGGAGATATCAGGACCCCACCAATCTTAAAATACACATTTTCAAATATAGGCTGGGCATCTAGAGTCCACCATAAGACCTAAATGTTGTTGCAACTGGAGAGAGCTCTTGTTAGCCACCCATGGGATTACTCTTTGGGGACTCGGGATATTCGCAGGGGAAAGAAATAATAAAGCCGCAAGGAACACACTATTCCTTTTGCTAGATCACTTTCTATATCGTACCAAAGAGGCCTATAGTCCGTGAGCTGACAGCCCCTAGTCCACCAAGCAAGTTTACCAACATGCTGAGCCAGGTAATATGTAAACACAGAGGGAGCAGCCAATCCTCCCCTACTTCTTGGGGCTGTCAAATTGTTATAGGACCTGCGGATACGCTTTCCTTGCCCTATAAAGGAGCTGAACATTTTTTGCAACTTGACAAACCACTTTTTCAGGAGGTAGACCCCGAGCATTCCCAAGGGATATAAAAGTCTGGGTAGGACATTCATTTTCAAAAGGTTTATCTTACCCCAAAGAGTCAGAGTAATGGACCGCCACCTGGTTAGGTCCTCTGCTACAGACTGAATAAGAGTATTCAAATTCTCCTTAATCATTAAAGAGAGATTTGTGTTAATCTTGATACCCAAGTATGGCAACGAATTAGCTTCCCAACCCAATCCTAAGAATTGCAGATCTGCCCTTGTCACTCTCCTATTTAAAGGAAAATCTTAGTCTTAGAGTGATTTAGTTTGTAACCGATATCTTACAAAAACAATCAATTTCATCAAGTATCGCTGCTAGCGAAGTATTTGGCTGCACAACATGCAGTAATACATCATCTGCATAGGCTGAGCAGACATAGGCCTTACTACCTACTTTGATCCCTTGATCTGGGTTTCCATTAACCTACGTAGGAATGGCTCAATATAAATGTTAAATAATAATGGGATAACGGACATCCCTAGTACCCTTTCTAATCTAATAACCTGTGACAATACCCCATTGCATTTCACTCTGGCAGAGGGTAGAGAGTATAAGATTTTGAACCATTTTATAAAAGGATCTGGCAATCCAAAAGCCAACATGGTAGAAAAGAGATAGATCCAGGAAACTCTATCAAAGGCCTTTTCGGCGTCAAGTGAGAGAAGCACTGCAGGAATGTCTGAGTCTCTAACCTCTGCCATGAGATGCAATAACTTTCTAAGGTGATCCTGGGGAACCCTCCTCTTCATAAAGCCAACCTGCTCCCTGCAGATCAGCTTTTCCACTACTTTAGACAATCTGCCTGCTAAATTCTTCTCTAGAATTTTAACATCCGTATTTAACAAAGATATCGGGTGGTAACTATTAAGATCAGATGGGTCTTTGCCTGGTTTCAGGATTAGAGAGACTATTGACTCAAAAAAACTAGGGTCAGAGACACCATGATTGTACCAATACTCAAAAACCTCTAATAGAATTGGGGCTATTTGACATGAAAAGACCCTAAAAATTATTGGGATACCGTCAGGTCCGGGGACTTGTCAGGGGCATCTGTTGGATAACCGCATACCTCGAGAGTGTTATGGAGCACCTAAACTAATAGCTTCATCCGCTGAAATTTTGGGAGACATGCAGACCCTAGAAAGTTACTGATTTCTGATTCTGAGGGATCCCCCACGAGTCCAGCGAATAAGTTTTTGAAAGAAAGCTCTAAGGCCTCTGCCATATCAACGCGATTCAGACAAACTTGACCTCCCTGAGAAATACGAATTCCAGCAATATGATGTGCCAGGTCTAATTGCTTTATCCAAGATAGCTAGGAGTTTCCAGCCCTCTCCCTGAATCTAAATATTGAAGCTTTGTACGGAGTAGTGCAAGCTCAGCTTTTTGTTGGATCAGCTCGGAATATTGCGTCTGCAATTTATGCAACCTAATCCTCTCAGAGTCAGATGAATGATGGGATATACTCAACTCAATTTGCTTAATCTGGGTCAATAAGGAGTTCATCATCTCTCTCTGAGTATAATTTTTTCTAGAAGAGATCTTAATTAGCTCACCTCTTACAGTACATTTTAATGCAGCCCAGACCAAATCCTTTCGAGTCACTGACTGTTGATTAACCTGAAGAAACACCTCAATATGATCCCTGATTATTTGTAAGTATGACTGCTCTTTTAATAACTGACAATTTAGCCTCCATTGCGGAGATCGTTGGGGAATGGTCAGGGACCTGCACAACACACTTACCGGGGCATGGTCTGAAATGACCCTGACTGAGATATCTGCCTGAATTATGTCGGGGATCAGCAGGGCACTGACTAAAATATAATCTATTCTCGAATAAGACTTATGAACAGGAGAATAAAAAGAATATTGGCATGCTCCTGGATTAAGAATATGCCAAATATCCATTGGTGCAGTGCTCTCCATGAAGCCCTTTAATGCTCTCTGGGCAGGGGATAGGCCCCTTCGTCTGTTAAATGTCCTGTCCAGGTCATTTTGGAGCACAAGTTTCCAGTCCCCTCCAATAATTATCGGTTGGTGTGAACCAGAAATTACCCGAGGCAGCAGCTTTGTATAGAAAAGGGGGGAATCCTCATTAGGGCCATAGACCGAGCCCAACAGTATTGGCTGCGAGGCCACCTGTGCCTGTACAAAAATAAACTGGCCTTCAGGATCCCAATATTCTTCCAGCAACTTAAAAGGGACACTCTTGGCCACAAGTATGGCCACACCTGCCCTTTAGTTGAGGCCCCAGCACCAAATACCTGGGCAACCCACATCCTCCTGAAATACTGTATGTCACACTTGTTCAAGTCGTTTCCTGAAGGAAGGCAATATGTGCCCCAGGTGGTACAGATGCCTTAATATTACTTATAAGCTAGCCCTATCCTTGGCTCCCTTCACATTCCAACTAATGAATTTGAATGTCTGGCTCATATGAGAACAAGATATGGATTCAAGTTAGGCCTGAAATAAAACCTAGAAATTTATCCTCATATGTAAGGCCCAATATGGCCATTAATGTACCCTCATACGGACAGCAAGAAAGTTCCCAGTGGATTGCAACCTTGAACGTTATTAAACCCACCCCATCCATTAAAGACCCCAAAACCCCAGCCACCCACCCTCCCCACAACAGCATAACAGAAATATATATACACCACTTCGTCCCCTCTAGTACACACCCCCCAGTTCCATTGAACTGCCCTCCAAAATATCTCCTGCCACATGATAACCATACTATCAGCCCATAACACCCAGCCACCCCCCTCGGAGCCCCAGCCACCCACCATATTTAATAGCCATTCACTCAATCGACCCAACTGCAGCCACCAAATCCTGGTATATTGTATCATGTTAGAACAAAACCCTTTCACAAAAAAAAGTATTAAAGCAATATACTGAGTCCTGTCGTTGGTTGAACAGAAGCACCACAAAAGAGCACTGCTACATGTGCAGCAAATTCAGTCCAGTTCAAGTCTATGAAAGATTAAAGCCCAAGTGCATCCGAACCGAGATCGCAGGTGGACTGGTGGCAAACTAAGACACAGACCATGCCAGGATTTACAATGTGTCTACGAAGTTGCATCATAGCATCTCCATACAATGATTCCATTCTGTGTAGAAAAAAAAAAAAAAATTAATTTTTCTTCCAGCTACCGAGAAGTATTATGCCTTAGTCTTCATGAGTCCATCATAACCTTAAGCAAAGCGCATCATATTAGTCCCACATATCCACATCTCCTGGAATATGTTCATCCTGATGCCTCCAACCGATCAAAGAGTGCTGCAAGAAAATAAGCTCCAAGACCAGTTTACTAGATGATACTTGCTAGGGACCCAGTAGCCCTATGGATAGTCATTTAAAAAGGTCAGGGAGGAGACGTTGCAGCTCCTGTTGTGCCTCAGAATATGAATCAAACGAAAGCCAGTTCCCTTCCAATTTAACCATTAAGACTGCAGGATATCTTACCCTGAAGGGTTTGGAAGCAGCAACAAGTTTAGTCACAACAGGATGTAGTTCTCGCCGCTTCATCCTCACCGAGTGAGGAAGATCTTGTATCAGTCGGATGCGTTTACCCTCCCAAAGCAGCTCTTTCATGCCTTTCACTTTATCCAAAATGTGCTGTTTATCGAGATAACTGAGAAACTTTATGATGAATGGCCTGGGAAGCTGATCCGACGTAGGAGGAGGCCGCAAGGCCCTATGCGCTCTTTCAATTATGTATTCCCCTCCACCTGGGGGGGGAGCCCGCAATCTTAGAACAAAGCTTCTGAATAAAGGGTATCGGGGCGCTCCCCTCTTCTTTTTCAGGGATGCCAATCACCACAATGTTGTTACGCCTACTGCGCCCCTCCAAATCCTCCAGTTTGTCCTCCAGTTTCTTAAATCTTCGTTTCACAAGCACTAATTCTGTCTCCTGGCAGGTCTGCTTATTTTCAAGGGAGATTACTTTAGATTCCGTGTCCCCAACCCTCTGCGATAATGCATCCATCGATTTTTAATTGCCTGCATGTCGTCAGCCACTGAAGCGATCGTTGCTTGTAACGGCTGCATAAGCTCCAGAAACCGCGCCTCCGATAACGGGACATCAACTGTCGGAAGGCTCGATAGGCTAGCGGCCTGTTGTTTTGCCCTCTTCGCGGCCTTATGCTTTTCCGGCATCTGTGGGGGCGTATATTTAGGCCTTGCCTTCTTGACAAACCCATCCATGCTGTCCGCTCCCTCGACAGTCTCCCACAGGTCTCTCCAACTTCTCAGATAGGGGTTTAAGCAGCTGGGTAGCGATCGAGCCCGAAAAAATTTATATTTTTAATCGGATGGCGAAGGAGCTCCGCGGGTGTGCTGCTTACGCCCGGGCTGACATCACGTGACCTATCTATGCTTTTTTAGCACATAGCAGGATTTGAATGCATGGGTTTGGTTTGATTGAATACTCCTGCATAAGAGAATGAGAGTTCAGTACTTAAAAATGTCAGTTTGGGTACCCTGTTTGATTATTTATGGGTAAGAAGATTGTAATATTTAAATGAGGAGGACTGGCAGACATGGTGTGTTGCTTGTATGCAGCAGGATTGATTGGGCAACCATGGTAGTGTATCAGGTCTTGTGAGTGGCAGCAGTAGCAATGCACAATAATTGATGCAAAAGTTACTGAGACCTGAATTTACAGTATAGGCATGATTCAGGCCTACAAGCCCAAAGAATTCTAACAAAATGTTGATTTTATATACATGGGCCTAACAAGCTAATGAAACTGTTTTGAGAGCCTGATACTAAAAAGACTCATTTCAGAATTACTCTCCAAGTAGTGGCAACAAGTTACAGGACAAACTTAAAAATTTCAGCAGCCAAAGGACATTTCTTCACCCAACAGCCAGTGACTCAGGACTGACCACAACTTCATGTTACCAAGCCACCAACACCAGACAGGAGGCCCAATCTAACCACTGGTTACCAGCTTCCCAAACTCCTACTCCTTCATCCATATTTCATGTTGCAAGGCAGCTAAAGCAGTTCCTGCAGGACCTGACTTTGTTAACTGCTGTCATTCGGTTAGGACCAAAATACTGTTATGGACATGAGTTTGCTAAGTGCTGTCATGTGGTTAAAACCAAAAATATGGAACCTGAAAAACTATCCAATCAGACAATGACATTTGCTTGGATACTGAGCTAAGCCAATGAGCTGATGGACCAATGAAGGCTGCTACATTATCCTCTATGTAACATTTTTCCATAAAAACAGAGAGCAAGACACAAAAAACTGTATACCACCTTTGCTCTCTCTCTCTCGCTCTCTCTCTCTCTCTGCTACACTATTTCACCTCTGTTCTCTAAGAGGCACCAGCTATATTTTGCTTTCTGACTCCAGAACTGTTACTTATCTAATTTTGCAAAAGACATTGGGGCCACTTCTCTAGCCTTTGCCAAAGAAATTGAAGCACCCTAAAAGCGCTGATACTGTTTTAACCTTGTTTTGACTGACTTTGTACAAAGCTCAAGAAGGAGGAAGGACCTTGAGTCAAGGTACCATAGGAAAAGACACTGCACCTGGATTCCCAAGTATTATCCAAGCTCAGGAGGAAAGTGAGAATGAACAGAGACTTAGTAGACCTTGTTCCAGTACAAAAAGAGATATTTTTTACATATATTTACAGACACTCTCATTTAATGTATGCCTTATGAGAATCAAGTGTTCCATATTAAGTGCATAGATTTAATACCATATACTATTGTGTAAGCTAGCTACAAGAGATATAAAGATATGCCTATATATTAAAGAGAATTACTTCTAAACAAGAAACTGCTTAATTCCTGCCAGGGATAAGCCAAATGGTTATAACCAAAAAGAGTGTACATGTGTGAAATTGTGAGTGCACAAAAGCTTGAGTCTTCCTCAGAAATACAGTATCCTAGTATTATTAAAGCTGTTATACATGTGTAATGTTTGTTTATGATACCAGAAATAACACTTCAAATGTGATTTGTACCTAGGAAGGTGACGCATCTCAGTCTGTACCACCAAATAACTGAGTGTAAGTGTAATTGATAGTACATGTAGTCCATGCTAAGTTTACCTTTCTGATAACAGCTACAGAAACATCCACTTAGATATCTTTGTATCTGCACAGAGACCAAAGCTTGCCAAATTACATACTAGCTATTGCAACTACAACAGGTAAGAAGGACACAACAAAGCTGTAAGCAGGGTATTTAATGTTTATGTCTACATGGAGAGGAATGGGCTCCAGGATAATAAGAAGCATGGGTTCCTGGCAGGGAGGTCTTGTCAGACCAACCTGATAGTATTCTTTGACTGGGTAACTAAGGTGGTGCACAAGGGACAAGCAGTGGATTTGTTCTACTTTGACTTCAGAAAGGCATTCAGCTCTGTGTCACATGAAGGTTGCTGAAGAAGCTAAAGAATCTGGGAACAGTGAAGGATCTAGTCAGATAGATAGGAATCTGGCTGGGGGGAGACAACAGAGAGTGATGGTAAATGTGGTCAAGTCAGGGGAGAGAGAGGTCATGAGTGAGGTGCTACTGGATTCAGTCCTTGGGCTGGCCCTTTTCAATATGTTCATCAGTGACACAGAGAAAGAATACAAGGCAAGATGTGTACCTTCACAGATGACACTAAGCTCTGTGACAGGGTAGACAGGGAGAAAGGGGGTAGGGAGGTGCAGAGGGACCTGCAAAGATTAAAGAGGTGGTCCAAAGTTGCAATTCTACACCACAAAGTGCAAGGCGATGCATATAAGGAACAAGAGCCACGGAGGGAATATTGGATTGAAGGGGTTAAACTGAGGGACCTGGAAATCATCAGACGTGACTTCCTAAAACAATCAAACAAGTGTAACAAGGCCTACAGCAAGACAATCAGATTGTTGTGGGAGGAGGTTTGACAACAGGAGGAAAGGGGGTGATACTGCCTCTGTATAGATCACTGGTGAAGCCACACCTGGAATATCATGCCCAGTTTTGTAGTCCCCATCGAAGATAAGACAAAGACAGGGCTAAAAATGGTATGGCACAGGATAACCTAAATAATTCAGGGCCAGCAGGGCAGGTTCTATGAGGATCAGCTTAAGGCCTTGAACATGTACTCACTGGAGAGAAGAAGGAAGAGGGGAAATATATTAGAGGCCTTTAAGTTTCTGAAAGAAATGAACATGGTCGATTGTGGGGAAATATACAGCAGGACTGGCAAATCAAGAATATGTGGACATGATGGGAAGCTATGTGGGGATTGAGGAGGGATGTGAGAAAGTTTTACTTTACAGAAAGTGTGGTTGAGCTGAACTACCTGTCAGCCTTTAGCAAACAACCAGGGCCATGTATTTTGTTCTCCTTGTTTTGTTTCATTAGCCCAACCCAGATGGACTACTGTATGTGACATTGTTTGACCCCATTATGTCTCAGTGTCCTCTAGGGTAACTCTCTACCCTATGAAGAGAGCTACTCCACACCCTTTCCTGTCTGACATCTTCAAAATAGTCTGTATTTCTGTATCCATGTGTCAAAGCCATTTTCTTCCCCAATCAGGTTGTTCTCGTGACCTTAGGACTTGTGCACCCTATGTAATTCATGCAAACATGAAGAACAGTCTGCTCCTCCCGACAGCAGTGCTGGTAGGACTGGGATAACATTTGTTTGACCTGCACTGCAGGAAGGCAATCCACCACACTTGAGTAAACATCTTGGCCATTAATGCTTCATCCACCTCACCTATTCCCTTAAGTACAAAGGCCTAATGACTACTACCTTCCTGTCCCTCCATCCACCTTTCCTTTCTTCTTCTAGGCAAGTTGGGTGATCTGGTGACTGTACTACCCCCACCAACCCTAGTAACCTATTGATTCTCCTCAACCTGGGCAGCCAGCTGCTGATACTGGTTGCTGGTGTCCACTGGAGATGGTCCTTCCTTTTGACAATGTCTGCTACCATGATTTGCTACTGAGATCCATACCCTTTCCCTACCACTAGAGAGCACAGTCCTTGCCACCCTCATCCATGCCCCATCTGTCCCTGCCAACTACCTCTCCCCAGGCCTTGTGCTGAAGTCCCTAGTCTCTTCTATCCCATCCTCCTCCTTAGCTGCCTTCTCATATACCTGAGCCCCTGTGAGACCTCAAACTGTCAGTCAAGCCTGACCATGTTCTTCTTTAGTGTTGATGACTCTAGTCACTGCAGATGTATACTGTCTAGCTCCTTAGACAGGAAACTGTATAACAGTTTAAATTCATGTCAGTTATAATTAGAGCACTGAGCACACCTGGCATGTTTATACCTTCTTATTTTCACAAGTGGAACACTTGTGTTGCTGTTGTATAGGGACTCGTCTAATATTCACTGTCTTTAGTTTTGCACTTACATGAAACGAGCCAAAACAGTAAAAAAGAAAATGAGAGTGGATATTTCCTGTTGTACACTAGTAGGCATCACACAGCCCTGGCACTGCACCAATGTGTACTTTCTTCCCCATGTCCTGGATGTTAGCATCTCACTTCACCTTCCCCTTTTGGAATCCCTAGCCATCAGCCTTCTCCCTCTGCCCCATTTTGAAACTACTTGCCTTTTCAGATATGCAACAAATCTCTCCAGAGTAACAATTTTAATAGCTTGCTGCAGTTGCAGATATACTCCTGCCCTCTGAAGGCAGGATGGCATACATCATGCAGCTCTGACGGCGTACCTGGTGGTTTCCATCCTTCCAGGTAACCTCCCTCAAACTCAGGCCACTAACACTCCTTGTCCATGGGTTCCTGAGGAAAGGTGGAGTGACCTCTAATGTCATCTTACCTCCCAGTTTGTACTGTACATTGGTTAGTCTTCAACCTGTTCACCTGACCACTGGAGTGAGGCTTATATGCAGAAGTCAAACACTGGCTTCACTCAGGAGTATGGCTCAGCCCCTCCCCAAACCTATCCCAAGGCAGGACTATTCTCACGAAGCCCCTGACCTCAGGGCAAAACATAGCCCTTTAACATTGCTCCTAAGCCATGGGCTGCTCTGGCTGGTCCCAGTCACCCTACAAACACTGTAATTTCAAAATTACTGTCATTATGTACCACTGCATTTTTGTTTCCAATATGTCTCCTTTTTCAATAACCTTCATACTCTACTGGGAAGCCCTCCATGTATAGCAGTAACTTTCTTTGAACACATTGTGGAGGTAGCATATTAACAAACACTTAGAAAAGCAGGGGGCCTAGAATAGACCCCATTAGCAGGTCAATTTCAAACAGGGTGGTGCCAAGAGTAAACATCTGCGTGTACCCCTCAATGTAATTTGCAAGCCATAATATCATAAGGTGGTCTACTCCCAGCACTCAGTGTCTGGAAGATGAGCTAGAGATTGACTATGTTGAAAGGTTTGGTCAGGTCATTGTTGATGTCGCTACTAATGTGACATGTCTCTAGAGTCTTATTTAAAATCACTTGTCACCTTGATGAATGCCGTGACAGTGAAATATTGTAAGTGAGATAGAAGTCTGAGCATTAAAAGGTTCAATTTCCATTATTCTTTCACATTCCAAGTGAATTAAAAAGTGAAGTAAAGTGAACCCTTTTCTTTATTTTTGCAATTTATATTAACCCAGATTATATGACATACATCTATTGCAAACCAATAATAGATGAAAACCATAATTTAATCCCACACAAACTACCACTACATAGAAACATAGAATTTGACAGCAGATAATGATAGCTTGGCCCACCCAGTCTGCTCTTTTTCCCCTACCAACAGTATCACCGTGGACCCTAGTTGATCTCCAGCTCTTTCTCCCTCTCACCTTCCTTTCCACTAAGATACCCTTATGCCTATCCCATGCACCTAGCTGTTGGGTAGATCTCTTCATCTGGCAAGTTTTGTTCTGGTCAGATGTGCAGTCTCTGAGTTACAGAGAGGTGAAAACACATGTTTTTACACATTGACTTTCCTGGGATTTTTCTTTGAACTTGCCTACAGCCCTGAGGGTTTGGTTATTTGGCATGAAATTTGCAGGGAAGAAAGGTCTAACCCACAGATATGACTTTTGCAAGACTGGTATAAAAAAGAATAAGTAGTTTTTAAGTTATTGCAATTTAAAAATTTGAAAAAAATCATTTGTGAACATGTTCAGTTGGTACTTCAAGATAGCTGGTTGATACGAAAGAGGAATCCTGCATTGTATCAGAAAATTCTTCTTTCGTATGGCCATCTTGTTTTCAGTTTTGCCCAAGCAATTGTTTTTGAAACCTCCAAAAATTATATTATTGGGAGAAACCAACTTGCTTATTGGGACCCCCATCGGTGCCTTCTTCACTTTACCGGATGAAATATGCCCTTAAAATGTCTTTATTTAATCATTTAAATCTTACTTCATATTCACGTATTACGACCTTTGATCCTAGTTCGTATGCAAGAGATATGACCTGGGATTATAGGTTGTGACCCAAAAATAGGATTAATGATTAAAAAACAACTTTTGCAGACAGGGGTTGCCCAATCCCCATGTCAGCACTGGAACCCCCCCTCCCAAGTATGTAAGCCTGGGGAGTAATGAGCTCTGACACTGGGATGCCCACACCCAGTGTCAGATGATGACCCCCGCCAATGCCATCATTTATAATTGCCAACACAGGATGCCCAATCCCTGTGTCAGCATGTATGCACCCCCATACTAATATGGCTCACTGGGAGCCCACCCCAGTGTGCCCAAATACATATTATAGATAAAGATACCTGTAAATACAGAAGACCATCCCCCGATATCTAAATTTTTTAAACCTGCAAAAACAAAACTGTCCTCGTCATCTCATGAGTCCGCCTCTCCCCATCCCCACCCTCCCACTGAGCACCCACCTCCCACACCCGCTTACCCATGCACTTACCCAGAGGTCAGGAGCAGTGATCTTCTCAGGACTGGGACATGTCTGCACTCTTCAAAGCAAAACCGAAAACTGAAGAATCAAAGGTAAGCCATACAATGCTATTCAATGTGGAGGGGGGGTTCAACTTATGTTAATATCTCAGCCATTTTTGGAGATATTTGCACCAAATTTTCAACTTGGGGTTTTTGGGACCCTACCTCATGAACAATGTCACTGACATCTCGTGACTCGGTCACGAAAGGTGATTTTGTGGAAGCTGCACAGAATCACCTTTTGGGACCAATTAACGAAATGGCAGTACCAGTGTTCATGAGGGAAGGTCCCAAAAGGCCCATATTGAAAATTTGATGCAAAAAATCAAACAAACAGCTACATTACAAGCGTGCATTGTGCAGTTTCTACATTCACTCGTAACTTCACCAGTTTTGGATATTTTCACTATAGATTTTCAACATTGCCATTTTTTTCCCCAATTGTTTAACCAGGTGAGACACACTAAGCTAAAAGCTTATTTACAGGTGCAACCTGGGAGCACAGGGAAGTTAATTGCTCAGGGTCACACAGTATGCTTGTCACACCTCATCATGAACAGTACAGCTGTCATTTCTCACATCCTTCCTGAAATGTGTTTTCACACCAGTGGTGCAGAATGGCGTGGTTGCTGTGTGAAATCAACTTTCAGGGTGGATTGATAAAATCACACTGCCAGTGTTCATGAGGAAATTTCCCAAAAAGTCCATGTTGAAAATTTGATAATAAATTCCCATAAATGACCACATTACAAGCGTGCATTGTGCAGTGTCTCATAACTGCAAAAAATGTTCATATTTTCATTCCTGATTTTCAACATTACCCTTTTCCACACCTCCTCATGAGCAGTATACAGCTGTCATTTTTCATATCCTGCCCAAAACATGATTTCACACCTGTGGCACAGAATGGCGCATTTGCTGTGCAAACTCAACTTTTGGGACAGATTTACAAAATGACAGTGACATTGTTCATGAGGTGGGGTCCCCAAAATGCCATGTTGAAAACTGGGTGAGAAAAATCCTGAAAATGCCTGAGTTACGTGCGTCCGTTTAACTGTGTCACCCGCGGCGCCTTTCATGCAAGTATCTCAAAAATGATTAGAGATACAGATTTTTCATTCTCTGCAGCTTAGCCTACCTTTAACACCCATGGAGATTTTGAAGTTATGATTGCAACAGCAGTGGAATTTTTTTCATAGTTGCTATGGTTACTGAGATATTGCCAAATTAGTGTTAGAAGGGTAACTTTTCATGAATATAGGGCTGATGTATGTCTGTACTTATGTTTTAGTGGGAGCACAGGACCCAGAAGGCCCATGCTCCCACTTATGCATATCATTATGTAACAATGGGTAGAGTGAGGGGAGCGCAGGGCCTGGAGTGCCCGCACTCTCACAACCACATACCAGTTACATTACACTTTCTCAAAAAGAAGGGAAATTCAATGCAAAAACTAGGTTAATGCATTAGAGCTTTTATTAAATCATAAAAAGCTGGGAAATTCAATGTTAGGGTTACCAACCCCACCATCCCACCCTCCACACACCAACAGGTGTTGGGTGTGCCTTGGAGTCATTTGGCCTATATCTCACCCCATTCTACTGTACTGTATCATCTCATCTTGTTTAGACATGGAATGGGGTGAGAGGTAGGGCTGATGACCCCAAGGCACACCCCAACACCTGTTGGTGTGTGAAGGGTGGGGAGGTGGGTGTTGGGTGGTATGGTTGGTAACTCTAACGTTGAATTTCCCAGCTTTTTACAGTTTAATAAAAACCCAAACTGATGCATTAACATAGTTTTTGCCATGAATATCTATCTATCTATCTATCTATATAGATATATATATATATTCATGGCAAAAAACTCAGTTTAATGCTTCAGTTAAGGTTGTTCCACAGCAACAAAAGAGAGGAAATTTGATGTTAGGGTTCCTACCCCCCTTGCACCCCACCCCGCCCCCACCAACAGGCATTGGGGTGTGCATTGGGGTCATCAGTCCTAACTCTCACCCCATACCATGTGTAAACAAGCTAAGGTGATGCAGTATAGGAGAATGTGGTGAGAGTTAGGACCAACAACCCCAACGCACACCCCGATGCCTGTTGGTGGGGGTGGGGTGCAAGAATGTATGCATAATAATGGGCCTCAGAGCAGAAAATGAACACTTGGAATACTAAATTGCTTATATCTCAGGAACCGTACGACGTAGAAAAAAATTTCATATAATTTATGACTTTCCTGGCTAGTTTTGTACTTAGCCCTGTGCTGGGGGGGCTAAGCATTTTTCCAATGAAAAGTCTGTATCTCGAAGCATTTCCGAGATACGGACCCCGAAAGGCGCAGTGGATGCCGTAATGATATCCTATGGGAATAATTGTCACATTTGGAGTACTGTAACTTTGCAGCCCTGTAATATTTTGTCACCAGTCCACCACAAGGCACATCCGTGGGACCTTGGCTGTCTTCCTTACACATTTCAGCCCAAAAGACCAAACCGTTCTTTTGCAGCAGGGTGGCAAAGATTTCTTATTCTTTTGGGCATTGTGTCGCAAAGTAGTGTCGCAAATCAGGACACTTTCACACAAAAAATCACCAAAGTGTCACAAGTGCAACACTACTTTGCGACACTACTTTTTACAAAAAATTTTAAAACATATTTCTGGGGTGTTTAACCCCCCCACCAAAAAAAAAAGAAATGGCTAGCATCCTCAGGGCTCGACTAGGTGAACACAAAAATAATTGTGTCCCTAGAGGTCCCAATTTTAAATGTCAAGCATTTCTGTGACCAGTAACTGACAAAAAAATGGCTGACTCACGACACTACAGGGGTCATTTGCGACACTAAAAACTGCATTTGCAACACTGTTGAACTTTTTGTTAACTTTTCCCATTGACTATAATGGAAAACTTGTTTTTTGAATAACTTTTGAACCGTTCAATATTTTTTCACGAAATCTTTGAAAGGCACATTGGGGTCCTTGGCCACATGCTTCCTGAAGTTTTTAGACCGGTTGCACAAACCGTGCAACCTGTAGGTGGGAGCAAAGAATGCATAAAAAAGCATAAATATGACTTTCTATTGCACTTTATAGCTCCGCAACCATATACAGTATATCTGACTATTATGATACTTGGCAGATCCAGATATCTATGGTACCGCTCCATGCATGCCAAATTTCAGGCAAATCTGTCACACGGTGGCAAAGTTATTAAGCTGCAAAATTTCACACTTTAACCTTAAATGGGGTGGCACTACAGTACCACTATAATATATATATATACAGTATATAGATATGTCTATATATACCACACCAGTGGTGAATAAATTGGGTAAATAAATCATATTATTCTCGGATAAATATTTATTTTCACTTAGAACACCATTTATATAACCTAGAACAACATTTATATAACTTAGAACACCATTTATACAACTTAGAACATGTTATTTCCACTTAGAATATGGAAATTGAACACAGAGAACAATGGGCCAGATAGGGAACTTACAATGGAAAGAAAGGCAGTTTCAAGCTAAAACAAAGTAAAACACCAGTAAAAACACTACAAATAGTGTGGTACATATCAAATACATAATGGCCTGCAGTAGAACAACACATTTATCTCCACACATGAGTGATAAGACCTTTATAACTAACTTGTGGCTTCCCCACTCATGAGTTATGGGTCTTACCCATCACTAGTGAAGATAAATGTGTTAATCCACTATAGTCCATATATGTATTCCATATTTAATATATGGATATGCAATTTAATACTACACTAAAGCATACAAAAATATCCCGGTAATAGTATTGGACAGCAAGTGGTAATACTATCGATCACCAGTGATAATAGCACAGTTCAAAAGTGATAATAGTATAATTCAGAGCCTGTAATACTATTGTTCGGTGCTCTGAATGATGCTTTTATCACTGAAAGTGGAAAGCGCAAGCATAACAGTCTTTGATGCCTGGCCATGTTGGGAGTGCCAATCAAACAGCGTGGTCCATCATTGGCCACTTTCCCTCTGTGGGTGGGTGGAACATTTTTAAAAACATGGCGGCATGTCTCGGTTAGCGAGAGCGTATTCTGTCCTCTGCTGTTTTGCGTCCCCCCCAACACGGACATAACTCGTTGATCTTTTGTGCTGCACAGAACCTAACAACAGGTATGACTAAAAGGAAAAAGAAAACATTTTCTGTTAGTCTGCTTAGCGGGCGGGAGGGCAAGCGAGTTAGCGGGGGATGGGGCACAAAGTAAGGACACAAGAGCACGACAATGCGGCTGTCAGCGATGACCAAACCTTTTCTGCACCTGCCAACTGTCCCTCAGCAAAACACAAAAACTGGATCCATATATTAAAAAAAATAATGGACAGGTAAGTGTCCATTCCCGGTGTTCCCATTTCAAGATTCTGGACACAGGAACCTCTCGATGGTATTATTCTCCGGTAATGGACACTAATCTGTCCATTATTCTCTTTATATATATTATACTGGCTCAGTAGAACCAGTATAGTTAGGGTTAGTGAGAGCATGTAATGTTAAAGGCAAATATTTGCAGGGTAACAACTTTGGTCAGGTTCAACAAATCTGCATGAACATTTTGCATGTATCATTGGAGGGGATGCTTCTATTGATGATTAAATTTGGTTTGAATCCCTTGTGTAGTTTGTGAGATACAGAGTGCTCAAAAATAAGAGATTATTATGTTTTAGCTTTTTTGTTGTCAACCTGTATCTCACAATCAGCTGTAGCTACAGGCAAGATTTTTTCAGGGTAGAACAATTTGGCCTCACAGATGTGCCTTTTGAAGGTTTGGTGAAAAAAATATGAGTCCATTCAAAAGTTATTAATCTTTGTTTTTCCCATTATTTCCTATGGACAAAAAATAGATGTCCCTGGCGGCATAGGATTCTAAGTTGGAGCAGTGCTCCGGCATAGGATTTTATGCTGAAGTTTAGCAATGGGCATACAATTCTAAGTCGGAGCAGCTGTCCGGTGTAGGATTGTATGCCAAAGGGTACAGGTCAGCACCCCCACCCTCACCTCCAAAAACAACTGTGGGACACTGGGGAGCCCACTCCCAGTGTCCCCAAATCTGTTTTGTGCCTCTAAAAAAAAGAAAACAGTCCCCCAATGTAATTCTTTAACTTTGATGCAGAATCTTGCATCCTGCCATTTTCGATGCAGAATCCTGCATCAAAGTGTTAGCTTTCACTGACGGCAGGGTGCTCAGTCCTGGAGTCTGCATTTATACTCCCCTCCACTACTGTGGCACACTGGGAATCCCATCCCCAGAGTGCCAAAATAATTGAATTAATATTTTTCCAACACCAGGATGCCAATTCCTGATGTCACATGTCTCCCTAAGCCCACTTCCATTGCCAACGGGGGTGCCCAACCCCCCCTGTGGGAATAATGTATCCCCACAACTCATGTGGCACACTGGGAGCCCACCCCAGTCTGCCCAGATTCACTTTTGCTTTTTCTGTAAATAAAGAAAACCGTCCTGAGGTTTTTTTCACACCTGTAATAAAGAAAATGGTCCCTCATCATCTCCCCAGTCCCCCTTCCCCCATCACCACCCTACCATTGAGCACCCACTTTCCTGCACCCCCCTTACCCATTCTTACCTCTGAAAGTCAGGAGCAGTGATGTTCTCTTGACCAGGACACATCAGCATTCTTCAAAGCCCAACCACAAACTGAGGAATCAAGGTAGGCTCGTATTATCGCTCTCAATGGGGTTTTCAACTTAGGTTGATATTTCAGCCATTTTTAGGACTTTTTACCCCAAATTTTAAGCACTGGGTTCTTGGGACACCTCATTATGAACACTGTCACTGTCATTTTATTTTTCGGTCCCGAAAGGTGATTTTACGGTGGCTATGCAGAATCACTTTTCTGGACTGATTAATTAAATGACAGTGCCAGTGTTCATGAGGGGAAGTTCCAAAAAGCCCATGTTGAAAATATGGTGCAAAAATTCCCAAAAATGACTGCATTATGAGTGTGCATTGTGCAGCTTCTATGCAGATTTGTAACTTTGCAAATTTTTTATATTTTCACTCCAAATTTTCAGCATTGAAATTTTTTCATACCTCCACATGAACAGTGCAGCTGTCATTTTTCATATCATGCCTGAAATGTGTTTTTGCAGCTCTGGCACAGAATGGTGCAGTCACTGTGTGAGATCAACTTTTGGGATGTACTAACAAAATCACCTTGGCACTGTTCATTAGGTGAGGTCCCAAAAAGGCCATGTTGAAAATTTGGTGCAAAAATGCACAAAAATGCCCAAGTTATGCACAGTCATTGAAATTTCATGATGCACATGCTTAACTTTTACAAATATTAATATTTTCACTCCAAATGTTCAACATTGCCTGTTTTTCACACCACCTCATGAACAATACACCTGTCATTTCTCACATCCAGCCCAAAATGTGTTTATGCAGCAGTGGTGTGAAATGGCGCAGTTGCTGCTTGAAATTGCCTTTTGGGACCGAGTAACAAAATAAAAGTGTCAGCGTTCATGAGGCAGGGTCCCCAAAAGGCCATATTGAAAATCTGCAGGCAAAAATACCGCTAAAAATCTCACAAAACTGGGATACTATTATACTATCTCAAAAAGTAAGGAAATTAATTAACAAAAACTTTGTTTAAAACAAAGTTAGGGTTCTAGACATAGGTCTTCAACCAAAGTGATATAGGTTAGGAAATTGGATGTTAGGGTTTACAACTGTTACACCCTTCCCCCACCAAATCCTACCATTGAAACCGCATCCCACTATGATCCCACACAGACACACACTTAGATAGTTGGTCTGGAGGGAAAGATCTTCTTTCTTAATCCCGAAAATGATTTGAAACAAAAGGTCGGGTCTCATGTCCTTAGAAGGATTTATAGCCACACCAGAGCCTCCTTCTTGCTTCCATTGGAGCAATGTGTTTACTCTATATGATAATGCCTACTACTAACACACTTAATCCTTACTTTTAAACTTATCAGATCTAAACTGCTAATAGATTGTAGTGCAATGGTATGTACTCACCTGGTGCAATGGAAAAATACAATTTATGCATGTCCTGATGTCTCACATATTTTTATAAAAAGAACGTTTAAAAATAAAAAAAAACCCACATCCCCACCTTCCCACCCCATAAAGCTTTGGGGTGTGATTTAAGGTCATCGGTCCCACCCACCCCCACCAACCCTACCATCGCAACACCACCCCCACCCTCTACACACCAACAAGCGTCGGGGTGTGAGTGCATCATCATCATCAACTTTATTTTTAGAAAGCTCCCTTCCAGAGCCCAGGGCGCCATTACAATTAAAAACATAGAGTCACATATACATAAATTCACAATTTCATGCATATTTAAAATATTCATAAAAATTCATCACATACAATTCTTATAAGCAACTGCCTAATAAAAGGCCTTTAATATCATAGACCAGAAAAAGCCTGGTTGAATAAGTGGGTTTTGAAAGATGTTTTAAAACCCTCTATGGTCAGGCTATCTCATATCCGATGAGGTAGAGAATTCCATAGGTCAGAGCCATAAAAGCAAATGCTTTCCCTCCAGATGTCTTCAAATGGACCCTGGGAATCTCTAGCAATCTCTCATCAGAGGATCAGAGTGGGTGGGAGGGGCAGTAAGGGGACAGGAGTTCTTGCAGGTAGCTGTGGTCCTGGTTATGTAGGGCTTTGTAGGTCAGCAATGCAACCTTGAAGGTTATCCACCACTGTACTGGCAGCCAGTGCAGTTCACGCAGCACAGGTGTTATATGCCTCGATCCAGGGGCTCCAGTCAACAGCCTGGCAGTCGTGTTCTACACCAGCTGCAAGTGACGGATGTCAACCCCTGGTAGCCCTAGGTAGAAGGCATTATAGTAATCAAGACGAGTGGTGACAAAGGCATGGACCAGAGTGAGAAGATCTTCAGTTGGAACCAAGTATGTCACCCTAGCTATATTCCTAAGATTGTAAAAGGAAGATTTGACTATGGCAGACACCTGAGCCTTCAAGGTCAGGCCCTCGTCAAAAATCACACCAAGGTTATGCACCTGGTCTGAGACAGTTAGTGGTATCCCTCCCAGCTCTAAACCAGAGGGCTGTCCCACCAACATCCTGGCCAACCTATGATCAGGGTCATGGGCCCTAACACTCACCCCATTCCATCTGTAAGGAACCTGTCACGGTACAATATAGGACAATGGGGTGAGCATTAAAGCACATGACCCTAAGTCACACCCCAATGCTTGTTAGTGTGTGGAGGGTGGGGGTGGTGTTGTGATGGTAGGGTTGGGGGGGTGGTACCCATGACCTTAAATCACATCCTGATCTTTGTTGGTGTGTGGAGGGTGGGGGGTGTGGTTTCAATGGTAGGGTTTGGTGGGGAAGGGGTATAACAGTTAGAAACCCTAATATCCAATTTCCTGACCTACATCACTTTGGTTGAAAACCTATGTCTAGAACCCCAACTTTGTTTTAAATGAAGTTTTTGTTAATTAATTTCCTTATATGTGTGTGTGTGTGGGTATGTCTGAAAATGATGCAGAAACTACTCTGTGAAAAGTGAGACTTTGTGTAAAGTACATCTTATGTTTGAAATAAAACAGAAAGAATCAACATCATATCAATTCCAAACACTAATGTCCTCAAAGCATACCATTCACTAATACAGTAGTAAGGGTATAATGCAGTTTGTGAGAACCAAGGGAAATGAGGGGGGTGGGAGGGGGGAAGAGGACTGCATCAATATTCAAATGAATCAAAGACTTACAAGCCTAATGTGACCCAAAATTATTCAAGTATGTGCAGCCAATAAACCTAATAAAGGTACAGGAAATGTAACGGAAATCAATAAACATATAACAAAAAATGACAAAAAGAGACACATGAAGTGATGTAACCAATGTATGATCCACTTAACATGCTAATAATAAGTACATGATTGATAACAACCTTATCAAGTGAAACAAAACACACAAAAGAATTCATGGATGATAGGATAATTTGTCCTACATATTACAACATTTACAGAAAAGGCAAAGCATCCAAATGTTCATTTAGTCCAGTTGGTACCAAAGATTGAAGTGAATAAATCCATTTTGATTTTTTGAAGTAGCTGTTGTACATGACCATCTCCTTTTGGGTGCAATACTGTAACTATCTTTCCATACCCATAAACTGAAAAGAAGACATGTCCCAACTTTGAACTTGTGCATAGTGCACACCAATGGGGGTCTCAGGTTAATCAACTGTGACTGATCGCAAGTGTTCCTTAAAGCACTTTTTCAAAAGGCGCACAGTGTGACCTATGTACATCCTACTGCACGCTCAGTGAATAACATGATCAGAATCACGGTTTGTGAACTATTTAATTTGTACATTCCTACCACCCAGCAGGTGAAATAATTTGTCCAAATAGAGGCATGTTTTCAAATGCTGCATCTCCCGCAGCAGTGAAACCCAAGTGATGGTAGTGGTAATCAATTTCTTCTAATAGTAGGACCTCTGTATAGGAAATTTGTTACTCTGCCTCCTATTATTTGTCCCCTCCTATATGTAATCCTTGGTCTTTCTTCTACAGCAGTATACAATGTTTTGCCTCCTTTCAGTACTTTCCAATGTTTGTTAATAATAGTGGAAATACCAAAGGATAAGCTGCTGTATTTAGTAACAAATGCAATTTTGTTCATGGCATTTTCAGAATGTTTATTTGTTGAGGTCAAAAGCGACTCGGTTCAAATTGCATGTCTTGGCCCTTGCTGTGTCAAACATTGCTTTTGCATAACCTTTGTTTAAGAATTTGTTGTACAATATAACTGCTTGAGTCTCAAAAGTACATACGTCAGAGCAATTTCTTCGAATATGGACAAACTGTTCACATGGAACTGCCTGAAGGATGTATGTGTAGGATGTGCACTCGTAGCTGTTAACAACGTCTTTCCACTTGTAGGTTTACAATACATACAAGTATGAATCTAGCTTTCTTCATCTACATGGATTTTAGTATCCAAAAATGTCAACTCAGATTCATGTATGTTTGTCATGAAATTTAAATTTAGATAATTGTTATATACACATATCACAAAACTAGTGGCTGATTCCTAGTCCCCATTGCCTCATGAATGCCTGCTGTAGGGAGTCCAAGATGTCCCTGCTTCTATTTGAAGCTGAAGCTGGGAGGCTTCACTCTGCATCTGGGAGACTGAAGTCCCCCACCAGCAGCACCTCCCCTCTTTACTGTTATTTTGCCAGTGGCTTCCACCAGTACCTTATCTAACTCTTCCCTGTATGCCCGAGATACGTAGATCATGATGGTGTGAATAGTAGCTCCATTCCCCATCTCCAGTGTGACCCACAGTATTTCTGCTCCCCCATGTATTCCCTGTATCTCCATTACTTTTATGCTTTTCCTCACATACAGCACCACACCCCTTCCTTTCCTTTGCACCCTGTCTGTCCTAAACAAAGTATAGCCTGGTATGACTATGTCCCAGTCATGGTTATCAGTGCACCATGACTCGGTAACGACCACTATATCCAGGTCAGCTTCTGCCATATTGGCCTCTAGATCTGGGATCATATTTCCTAGACTTCTACCATACACACACATGGCCTTCCAGATTTTGTTAGTACTCTGATTGTTACCCCCCTTTTTTCTTTTTGCCCCTTCCTTCCCCCTTTCTTTTTGATGCTCCAGTTCCCTTCCCCTTTGTATATATCACCCTGCTTCCTCTATTAGTTTACACTCTGGGGATTTCTCTCCCCTCGGATTCTCCCTGGTCTCTACTTGAGCCTGTGGGGGACAGTTTCTGTCTGTACAATTCCTTCTGCCACCCCCTCAGCCAGTTTAAATGTTCATAGATTAAGATTTAAACTGTCTACTGAGGACTGTAGTTCCCCTTCTGGCTGGATGCAGATCATCACACTTGTATAGTGCCTTATCCTCCCAGATGGGTCTCCTGTCCTCAATGTAGCTGAACCCCTACTTTCTACACCATTTTTCCAGCCATGGGTTGAAGCTCTTGGTGAAGAGATACCTCTCCTCCCCTCAGTTATGTCAGAGAAAGCCACTGAGTACGCTACTTGTATAAAACCACTCCCCAGCTCTTTAAACTCCCCCTACACTATCCCAGTCCTGTTCTGAGCCAGGTGATTGGTCTTTGGGTGGACAATGACATCCAGATTTCCCTTCCTTCCTACTACCCTAATGATCCCCAAGATCTGTTTCCCATCGCTCCAGATTGTGGTGTCATGTAGGCACCTAACCTCCCTCTTAGCTCCCTTCATCTTCCCTAATCTATCCCCCTGACAATTGAGTACCCCACCAGAAGTTGCTTCTTCCTCCTCCTCTGGGGTTCTCTCCACCATCCTTGGGTTCTCCACTATGGAGGACCCACATATCCTCTCTGGCCACTAGCATGGGGGCCTCCACCTGCAGTCCCTTCCCCCCACCAAAACAGCATAGGAATTTGGTGGCGGTACCATTGAGGAACGTGCCTATAAATCACCTCCCACCCTTCCAGGGCCCACCACCCCAACTCTTCCCAAGTCTGCCATAGTCCAGCTGTTCCTCCTCCCTAGCATCCTTTAAGGTAATGGTGTCAGACCTGGTGACCCCGGGGTGGGGGAAAAGGTCCTCTGAATCCTAGCCAACTCATCCTGGAGTCTCGAGTCCTTCTCCCTCAACTCATAGAGGTGTATGCAGATGGGGCAGTAATACATTCTCCAGAAGGTCTCTCTGAAAACTGTCGCCCCACAGCCACTGCTCTGCACCAATCCCAGCATTCTCAATTCCCACTGTCTCTGTCTCACTTGGAAATACTTATGTACACTTACCCATAATAGAGCGTTTCTAGCTTTTTCCCTTATGTTGTTTGTTATACCCCTTTGTACACCTACCCTAGACAGGGTGTTGCTCTTATTCCTAGTTTTGGCTTAACCTTTTGGTTTCACCCATCCCATTTGTTCCCTTTAGTTTTGATAGGGTGTTTTTAGTTTTACACCCTATTGTTGTTTGTTATTTCCCCTTTATATCTACCCTGGATAGGATGTTGCTTCTTTTCCCAGTTTAGGCAAACCTTTTGCTCTTCCCAGCAGTGAAGGCAACAACAGGAGTGAACAGGTGCCTTACCTTAGGTGTCCTGCAGAGTCTCCCACTTTCCTGCTTCCTTCTGCTGACACTTACTGATGCCTAAGATGCTGAACTTACACCTGATCCTCTCCTTTGCTGTTCCTCTCACTCACTGGGACATGAATGTGAGTGGGACATGTTTAGCGTGGTTGTCTTTAAAGACCCTCTGGTCTTCTTGATGAGCTCCTATTGGTCCATTGCACAATAATCCTGCCTTCCCACCAAAACTGCTTCCAAGATTTGGTAGCCAGCTGTGAAAGGAAAAAAAGGGGGAAAAAATTAACCACTCCTTTAGTCAGATATGCACATTTTAGACATACACACGCTAGTTTACCACATACAGGATATGCCTCCAATACTGCAGTTTATCCACATCTAATCCACAGAGACAAATGAAAAAGGCACCTTCCACTTCAGCTACCAAAGAGTTTTTAAAATCCTGGTTTCAAAAATCCTAGTCATACAATAGTAATAACATTCAGTTAGCTGGAGTATACTCAGAAAAAGCAGCTTCTGCAATTCATTAAGAGCCTTTACCTTCAGACTCGGCATTTAATCCCCCATATCAGCTGGTGATTCCTTTATATACTCTGCCTTACTAAATGTTTTCACTTAAATAACCCTAAGATACTCATTATGAGTGAGGTCTTCTTCTACCAAATGTTCAGCTGGGAGGACATAAACACTGGAAGGTCAAGTGACTTGCTCAGGGTTACGCAGCAAGTCAGTGAACATGATTAGATTCAAAACTTTAATCTCATGCTTCATAGTTCATTGTTTGGAGCTTTGGACTGCACTGCATTCAAATTCCAAAAAGGACTCAAAGACTGAGAGTTGCAATTTCTGTTTCCATTATGCAAGTTCTGCAATAACCAGTCTCTCAGGTTTCAGACTGTTTCCTCTAATCCATCAGATACTGAAACAGTAAGACAGAACTCAGATTTATTGCATTAACAGTGTAGTCACACAATCCTGTTCAAGCACCCTAAAGGTAATTTAACTGAGATCTGTTCTAATTTATCTCCTTAGATTGAAGCCAGTCAGGAAGCAGGGGCCTCGAGTATTAGAGATGCTGCACGGAAACTCTATGACAATTACCAGAGACAGGCAGAAGAACTTAAGAAGCTCCAGGAGGAGGATAAAAATAGGATGCAGGTATGAAAACAGACTGGAATTTAGTATTAATGTAGACAAGTGTTAATACTGGGATTTTCTGCCACAATAGTAAGAAGACACACAAAATAAGGGTATATTGGTCTTACATGACACTTTTCTACCATGAGTTCTGAACTATATTTATTGTGTTTATATTCTGTTTGTGTCTAATATATGCCAGCACCAAGTAAGCAGAAAGCAAACTACCGATGCTTCAGCAGTTGTCCATGTTGTATGCAGCACTGTGGCCTCTGCCTCTTGTTTGGACATAATGTCCCCTATCTTGTGGATGTCGATATCCATTTTGTGAGCAAAAGATTTATAACTGCTTGTTGTTTTGGACCACCTTTTTTAGAAATTTTTTTAATTTGGGGTAAGGGAGGATTGCAGAGTTGGGTATGTGTGAGTGTTTGAGTGTGTGGATGTATGTATGTGAATGGATTTTAAATCACTAGTTGAATTATTGATAGACTAGCTCCTAGTGAAGTTAGTTTTTCTTAGGGTGTGTTTAGCTGTTATCATGTGTTGGTCTGCAGCTCCTTGCAGAAGGTGCTATTCCCCCTCTAGGCTCCATGGCCTGCACTCCTTTGACTGTCCCCCACTTTCACCTGAGACCCACAGAAGATTGAGGGCATTAGGGATAGTCTGTAAGGGAAGAAAGCAAGGGGCTGTGGGGCCTATGACAGGTAATAGGGCTGGGGGGATGAATTAAAGTGGTGAGATCAAGGAGTTGCCCTGGGGCAAAATGGGTGCAGGAAAGGGGTCCTTCCTGCCTTGTGCCCATACCCAAGGGCTCCATGCTTAGTAGGCAGTTAGCCGGTCCAGCCTCATCTACCTATCTTTTTCAGGCAGTGCTATGCAATGCCAGATCAATTAAGAACAAGATGGTTATTATTGCAGATCTTGTCTCAACATGTGATCTGGATTGCATTACAGTGACATGGCTAGATGAATATGCCAGCCCACTATTAGAATCAGCAGTTCTGGCTGGGTACTCGGTAGTACATTGCTCAAGAAAGGATCATAGGGTTGGGGGGTGACAATTTGTATTAAATCTGACGTGAACCTCACAGCTTTCCTGGTGGGAACAACAAAGTCTTTTGAACGTGTGGCTGTACAGAGGGTTGCAAGTGTGGGTTGCAGGATCCTTCTTTTCTACTGTCCCCTTGTGGACCTCATCATCAGACTGGTGTTGGAGTCACCCAGATGGATTATTCTGGGCAACTTCAATGCCTGGGTCAATGACAAACTCTCACAATTTGGACAAGACTTCTTCCAATTAATGTGTTCATTGGGCCCTAAACAGATTGTCACCTCTGTAACCCATGTGCATGGCCACTCTCTGGACTTCATCTTCTCACTGGGACTGGAGATCATGAATCTCATGGTGGAACCGTTCGCATTGTCAGACCACCATACTGTGAGGTTCTAGTTTGATGGCCCCCAAAACACCCTCATGTACAGAAATGGTCCAGTACTGCTCTTTAAGGGGTTTGACCCCACAGGGTCTGGTGGCAGTGCTGGACCTATCAGGTGTGATGGGTGCTTGCGATGAGAGACGGGAGTTGGTTACAACCTATAATAGGGATGTGACTGAAGTCCTTGACTGGATTGCACCTATCTGTGTTCAACCCCTCACTTCACACCAGGGATCCCCTTGGTATGGTGGGCCTCTCAGGGAGTTGAAGAGGAGTGGTCAAAGGTCGGAGTGTCACTGGCAGAAATCCCGATCTGGGGAGGGTGACCTTATATTGATGTCTCATTATAGGGATTATCAATTAGCAATCTCCCATAAGAAGGCAGAATTCCTGCCCAAGGAGATTGCTGCAGCAACTAACACACCAGCTCAGCTCTTGTGGCTGTTGACAGGCTTTGCAATCCTTCCTGTCTTCAGTCTGGGGGAGTCTTTTCACAAAAAAGGTGTAATGAGTTTTCCCTGTTCTTTGCGGATAAAGTCACCTCCATCAGGTCAGAGATCCAGTCGGTGCCCTCTAGTGGGGCATGCAGTGATGGGCTGGGGGTTATGGGCCTTCAGCCTGTCTGGTTCGAATTTGACCAGGTGGCAGTCATGGATGTTATGAGGGTCATCCAGGAGTTGAGGCCAACCTGCTGTAGTTTAGACCTGGGCTTAATGCACCTCTTAGTGGGTTGTGTTGAGGTCATTGGCCCAGTCTTATCCACAATAGTCTGGTGTTCTCTAGTGACAGGGGTCTTTCCTGGGCCCCTGAAGAAGGTGGTTGTAAGACCACTCCTAAAGAAATCATCACTGGACCCAGAATGTCTGGCCAGCTTCAGACCAGTCTCTAACTTTCCCTTTGTGGAAAGGTTATTAAGAAAGTGGTTTCCTTTCAACTGGAGACCATCTGTTAGTTCATGACATCTATGACCTTCTCCAGTCAGTTTTTAGGAAGAGACACAGAACCATGACTGCTCTGGTGTGGGTTTTTAATGATTTCCCAGTGGTGAGGGATAGAGAAAGGTGTTCCATCCTTATCCCCCTCAATCTCTTGGTAGTATTTGACACCATGGACCATGGGGTGTTGTTGGAGTGTCTGCAGAGCTCTTGTGGACTGGCTGGTACAGTCCTCAACTGGTTTCAATGTTTTCTTACTGGAAGGATGCAATGGGTGATGTCAGGGATTTTTTCCTCGGCATCCCTGCCCCTCCCATGTGTGGTGCTACAGGGCTACATTCATTTCCCATGTTGTTTGCAGTGTATATGCTACCACTAGGGGACATCATCAGATGGTATGGGCTGAGTTTTCACTGCTATGCAGATGATACTCAGCTATACCTGTCATTTGCGCCCAAGCAGCAGGAGGCAACCTTGGTATTTAATCAGTGTCTCAGCCAGATCCAGGACTGGATGAGGGCCAACTGACTGAGGTTGAACCCAGATAAGACTGAGGTACTAGTCGAGGAACCTGGTCACCCTGGGGGTGAGTGGATAATCTGCTCGAGTCTCTGGGATAAGGCTTGGAGATTCCCAATTGCTCACTTCAGCTGGGGTGAGAAATTTTGGCATGGTTCTGGACTGCGATTTGGCTCTTAAGTCCCACGTGTCAGCCGTGGTTTGGAGCACCTTTTACTATCTGAGGAATATTGCCTTAATTAAATGCCTTATACCCCCAGATGATCTGCCATCATTGGTCCATGGTTTTGTGACCTCACTGCTTGATTACTGCAATGCCTTCTATCTAGGGTGCTCGTGCCTTTTCTTATATGGCACCAACCCTCTGGAACTTTCTCTCCCTCATCCAATAAGAGAGAGTTGACTACCATAGAATCTTTTAAGAAGGAGCTGAAAACATTTTTATTTAGACAAGCTTTTGAACCTGATTAGAGATAGTTTTATACGAACATATGAAATTGCCAGCAGAAAAAGGCCTTGTGGTCTATCAAGTCTGCTTGACTATGCAGCTAGTAGCCCTTATATTGCAGCTGCCCTTCCCTCCCCATTAGAAGTACCACCAGGATAAAGTTTTATTTGTGTTTGATTTGCTTTTATTGTTGATATATTGTTTTAACTTGTTTCTGTCTCGCTTAGAAAGTGCCTTGATTCAAAATGGGAAAGTGCAATATACAAAATAAAATTTCATTGAGTGATTGATCTACAGTAAAGATCAAATATGCTGTTTAGCCTCTGTGATTTCTTTACTAATCACCCTCTGTGTACCTGACTTCTTATCCCTTTTTATATCTGACCTACAGTTCTTCTGCATCAAGTTACCAGTGGGAGTGTTACTCAATGACTGAGGAAAGAAAGAATATTTTACTTTAACAGCATATCAGTACCTATAGTGCCTAAGCAGAACTAGTTCAGGAAATTATACTATATTGGAAATCCTACATGCATACTTAAATGTTAAGATCCATACCAATTTTAATGGAAAAAAAAGGATTGCTGAGGGATCCCATCCAGGATCACAATAGAGTTATTTTGTTAAAATGCCAAACCTACCCATTTCAAAAAAGGTAAGATGACTGTCCAAATAAAGATATGAACTAGACTGCACCAAAAAGATGGGTTAAAATGAAAATGTTAAATAAAAATATAGGGCTAGTTGTTAGCATTTTACATGCCAAGAAAGCAATGTAACTCATTAAAAATAATACCACATTCAAGTCCTCTGCATAAAAATGTGCAGAGACCTTGAATCTGGTTCAGTCTAACACTCTCTGTCTCAGAGATAGCGGTGGGCAAACTAGAAAATTCATAGGTAAAGATTTGTATATTTCTGTTACTATTGTAACAGACTTTACTACTTTCCAGTGATACAGTAGTGAAATTTAAAAACAATACCTTAAGCCTACTCTCCACAAAAGAGAGAACTGAAGTGGGCATCTATAATACACAAATGAACAGTATACACAATTCTTATCCTTGGTAGGAATATAGAAACATAGAAAACTACCAGCAAAAGAAAACCTTGCACTCTAGCCAGTCAGCCCCATAAGGTTGTACGTGCCCTTCAGGGCTATCCAACCTCCCTTCCCCTAAAAACCTACCTACTGAGGTCACAGTCTAGAAACCTCATACACTTACAGAGCTGGGTGAAAGTTGTGAATTCTGCTTCAGTGGAATGTCCGTGAAATGTCACAACTTTTGTGGAATTTTCTTAAACTCCCACCTTTGGTGAAATTAGAAATCTTCTGAATATCTAGTGGCACCCAAAGAAATGTTTCCCTGGTGTCCAGTGGTCCCTCCATCCCCAGTTGCTGTTATAGTGAAAAAATTAAAAATGTTCCTGGAGTCTAGTGGACCCCATAATCCCCAAGCACCCATAAAGTAATAAAAATAACATTTCCCTGTTATCTAGTAAACCCCCTCCCTATCCCCAAGCACCCATATAGTAATCAAATAGGTTTTCCCTGGTGCCTAGCAGACCCCAATCCCTGAGCACCCATATAGTAATCAAATAGGTTTTCCCTGGTGCCTAGCAGACCCCAATCCTGAGCACCCATATAAGTAATCAAATAGGTTTTCCTGGTGCCTAGCAGACCCAACCCTGAGCACCCATAAGTAATCAAATAGGTTTTCCTGGTGCCTAGCAGACCCCAATCCTCAGCACCCATATAGTAATCAAATAGGGTTTTCCCTGGTGCCTAGCAGACCCCAATCCCTGAGCACCCATATAGTAATCAAATAGGTTTTCCCTGGTGCCTAGCAGACCCCAATCCCTGAGCACCCATATAGTAATCAAATAGGTTTTCCCTGGTGCCTAGCAGACCCCAATCCCTGAGCACATATAGTAATCAAATAGGTTTTCCTGGTGCCTAGGACCCAATCCCTGAGCACCCATATAGTAATCAAATAGGTTTTCCCTGGTGCCTAGCAGACCCCAATCCCTGAGCACCCATATAGTAATCAAATAGGTTTTCCCTGGTGCCTAGCAGACCCCAATCCCTGAGCACCCATATAGTAATCAAATAGGTTTTCCCTGGTGCCTAGCAGACCCCAATCCCTGAGCACCCATATAGTAATCAAATAGGTTTTCCCTGGTGCCTAGCAGACCCCAATCCCTGAGCACCCATATAGTAGTAAAAGAACTTGTCCCTGGCATCTAGTGCCCCCCATCTCCAAGTGCCTGTATAGTAATTTTTCCCTGGTGTCTAGTGAACCCCCCACCCTGGCAGGTAGCACCCCACCACCCCGCTACCCCCCATCCCTGAGCTGGTGACTGACACAGCCCTCTGCTCTCCACCACAGCACCAGATGGGCTGTAAATGAGCAAATACTGTACAATCAGCTGTTACAGTACGTGCTCATTGACAGCTCAGTTGGTGATCAGCCATTGTAGAGAGCAGAAGATTGTGCCAGTGGCTGGCTCAGGGATGGGGAGGGGTGGAGTGGATTGATGGGGCACTACCTGCTTGGTTGAGGTGGTATGGGGTCCACTGGACACCAGGAAAGAATTACTATACAGGCATTTGGGGATAAGGAGGGAGTCTGCTAGACCAGGAAAACCTATTTGATTACTATAGGGTGCTCAGCGATGGGGGGGCTTGGCTACACACCTGGGAAAACTTATTTGATTACTATATGGGCACTTGGGGATGTGGGGCTACTAACATCAGGAAAATGTTACTTTACTACTATACGGGCACTCAGAGATGGGGGTGGGTCAGCTGGACACCAGGGAAGACCAACCTATTTGATTACTATATGGGTTCTTGAGGATGGGGACAGGTCCACTAAACACCATGGAAATTTTATTTTATTACTGTAAGGGCACATGGGGATAGGGAGGGGGGGTCTGTTAGACACCAGACAGGGACAATTTATACATTCATTCCACAGTTCAGAGACTCCCTGAACTGTGAAATGAAAGTATGAATTGCAGATTCATGTTTTAAACTGCTGTTATGTGTGGTTCATAGCTCAGTGCTTATGTTACATACTGTAGCTGAATGATGTAGATGGTTGTTGGATACAGAGGCCAGCTGTTAAGTAGACAATGGTTGCTAGGTACTAGTAGTATGGAATGATTTGTGCTTAGGTACTTCAGCATGAACACGATCAAGTCAATGGTTATAGTACGTATGAATCGGATAATATGAGCAATGAGCTTGGATGCTTGAACTGAGAATCGTTTGTTATTATTTGATGGTTTTGGTTTTTCTCTGTAGCCCACCTGTAGGGAGGAAGCTTTGTCTAGTATTATGAGACCCCTCAAAAGAAATGATATCAACGATTATTCTGTATCTGACTGATGAAGGAGTCAAGTAGGAATACACCCCTAAATATGAGTAGATGATCACCTCCTCCAACTCCGGAGAGTGTGACCAGTAACATGCAGCAGAGGA
Organism: Neoceratodus forsteri; assembly: GCA_016271365.2. Lineage (NCBI taxonomy): Eukaryota > Metazoa > Chordata > Ceratodontiformes > Ceratodontidae > Neoceratodus > Neoceratodus forsteri. The sequence continues at coordinate 1,255,086,135 of CM057449.1, read as the reverse complement.
AAAACCCCCTTCGGGGGAACTTCTGAGGACCCATGGCTACTGATCTGCCCATCCTTCTGGGCATACTAAAGAAGAGTAATCCTAAATAATCTAATAGGCTAATCTGAACCCAAAAAGGTAGGACCCAGTCCAAAGAAACCGAGAACTGAAGAAGTATGGAACTGATACATGTCAGGCGAATAGAGCAAACATCCATCCAGTAAACCCCAAGTTCGAGAGTCCATGAGCAGGCAGAATGAAATAGAGTGGCATCTGTGGCTGAAATGAACGTGATGCGAAGAGTCACAGGTGATGAAGCACTCCAGCAGGTGAGGATGACTTTGCAGAGGAGATCCAGGAATCAAGGCCCAGCATGCACATCAGAAAGAAAATTGTTGAGTCAAGTTCAGCATGGCAAGGTTAGCAAATGAAGGCTATGGTGAAGAAGCACAAGAACTGGCACATGCCACTTAATTGGGAGGGCGGAGCAGTGGGAACCTCTAATCCAGAGGGGAAATGAGCATTAAGTCGGTAGAGAATGTAGTGAATATGTAGAAGTAGGTCAGATGCATTTCCAGCTCACGAGAAGTGCAACAGGTTGTAATTGCAAGTTAGTCAGGATGACCTCTAGGCCCAGAAAGGGTGAAGCATGTAGTATGAGCAAGTAGTATAAATAAGTGGACCTGTATGCAGTTCAGTTGAAGAAGTAAATAAAGCTGCAGGAGCAGATTTAGTAGCAAGGAAGTAGCATTGCAAGATGAGGTACTTAAGAAGACGATGGGCATAAAGAATGGCACAAGCTAGGGAATCAGAGAGCTCTGTGGATCCAAATAATTGCGTAACAATGTTGACATCTACGTTGCAAGCCAGAATGATACCTTAGCTAGAACTGACTTGTGAGAAAATCCTGACAAGTCCTGAATAGACGAACTTAGGAGTCCTGGATGGCGATAAGAGAAGAGACTGATTCAGATAAGGAGCATTGTCACAGGGTCCAAGAAGTGGTATAGCATAAATCCAGATAGTGAAGGTCTTCAGGAGAAGCTCAACTAAGTGTCCTGGAAAGAGTGAAGCAGCAGTAATTCCACATGGCTGAAGCGGAGGGGCAAACCATCCAAGAATAGATGATGAACAAAGAAACGTTCAGATGCGAATTCATAGTAAAGGAGCTTCCGGCTGGCTGACATGGCAGCAGGTAGCAGCACAATAGAATGTGTGAATCTCCAGGCCCTGAGCTGGGTGAGGCAAAGTAGAGCAGAAGTAGGTAAACCTCCCAGCCCGATGGGCGAAGGCAGGTCGTAGAATCAGACGATTAGTAGGTAAATCTCCCAGCCCGATGGACAAAGGCAGGTCATAAAACCAGGTGATTAATATGTAAACCTCCCAGCCCGATGGGCAAAGGCAGGTCGTAGAAGCAGGTGATTATGGTGCAGTAACATATAGGAACAGAGGATCTCTGGGCCCGTAGGGACACAGGCCTGACTAAATGTGATGGCTGAACCTCTGGCCCCACGGAGCCAGGCAGGATGCAGGGTAGTTGTAGATAATGCATTGGAAATGTCGAACTGCATGCAATGCAGAGGGTCATGTCCTGGCAGATAGGGATCGCAGTAAATAAGTAAACATAGGTTAGATGGATGCCAGCTAAGGAGGAGTGTAGTAGATTGTAATGGCAGATTAGCCATGATGACTCCTAAGCTCTGTAAGGGTGAAGCAGGTAATATGAGCAAGTAAGGTAAGAAGGGAACCTGTACGTAAATGTAGTAAGCAAGCTGCATCATGAAGACGGAGAAGCAGGGAAGCAGGGCAAAGCATCCAAAGAATAGATAATGAATGTTGAAACATCAAATGTGAATCCATAGTAAGGAGCTCCTGGGCTGGCTGACACGGCAGCAGGTAGGCGTATGGTAGAATGCGAATCTCCAGGCTCCGAGCTTGGCGAGGCAGGTATGAAGCTCTTGAGGCTAGCAATTGATAGATAGGTAGATGGAGTAATTGTATCCAGGTTTTGACGCAGGTGAGGCAGGATGACATAGAAGTAGTATAACTTCCAGGATTCTGCTAACAGAGGCTAGTATAATACGTGGAATGGTAGAAGATTTGCAACAAGACAACTGACTGACGAATCCAGTTCCAGTAAAGCATGATAGGAGCAGAGTATAGTCCTAGGTGATGATATAGAAAGCAATGGCTGTATAGCTGAGCTGAAATCTAGGCAGGTTGTAAGGGATGCATATCTGAAGCACTGGTGAGAGGTTAGAAAGCATTCATGAAGTATAACAGGGTGAGCCCAATAGATAAGTAAGTGCAGGGACCACGTAACTCAGGAGATGAGCAGCTCATCTTTCAGCCGATGAGGTAAGTAAAGAGGCAGGTAGCGGCAGGCAACATGAAAGTTCAACCAGACCTTTGTAGAACTGCTGGAAAGGAAACAGGTTGGCAAGTTGATAAGAAGAATGGTTAGCTAGTCCCAAAGTTAGGATACGTAGCTAGACCTTCATAGGTCAGCTGGTATAGGAAGTAGTGAGGCGACTAGCTTCGTAAACATAGAAGTGCAGCCAGACCCTTAGACTGCCGGTAAGCCTGTATGGTGGCAGCTAGCCTGTATGCTAGTGAGCTCAGTCAGTCCCCACATAGGTCAGCAGATTAGAATGAATGAATAGAGAGCAAAGAGCAGATCCGGGGCAAGTACCATGGGAATAGTGTGATCCACAGGCGACCATATGTGATCCAGTTTAGGTGAAGTTGTACTAGTTGAGTAATTATAGCAAATGAGGAAATCTTCCCAGGAAGAAATGGGAGGAGGTGCGAACCACATGTAACAAGTTATAAGCAAGGGGACCTGCATGGAGGTCAGTAGCATTAGTAGAAGTCATCATGTATACGTATGAGATACAAGGAAGTAGCTAGGAAGACAAACATGTATGTGGGAATTGGTAGCAATAGCACTGAAATTACAAAGCTGAGTGGGTAAGCAGCACAAGACGTAATGTCAAAGAAATGAGTGTCGGGAACATATGGCATTGATAATGAGTCATAGTTCCTCGTGTGGACGAGCACCTAAATGGTTTCACCTTACATATCTCAGAAATGCTACCGAAGGGAGCTTGAAGGCAGTTGAATGAAAAGTCCGTGGCAGGGTTGAGCTCATCATGTACAACAAATATATACGCAAGGTTAAGCAATTGCCCATCTCTAAATGAATAGGTGTCATGCTTGCAGAGCCCTACTCACTTAGTCTCACTATCCCTTGGAACACTGAAAATGGCATGCATTCTGCCCTTGATTGATTGCCATGTAGTTGCCCAAAGGAACAATTCAGCAGATGACCGAATGTCAATGTCTGGCTAATGCTGGTACGAGTTTGTAGTATGAGTAGGTGAGTATGAAGGCTATGCAGGGAGAGCTAGAGGCACCAACTGCAAAATATGGAGGTACAGAGCAGGAGTGGAAGCTCAGTACATGAGGCCAATGAAAGCAGGAGGCAACTGCGCCTGAGCCGTGCGAAGCAGACTAGGAGGGCTGAACGGGAAACAAGGCAGCAGTAGAAAGGGTAGGCAGCTGTATGGACTGACGTAAGCATGTTGCACAACTTGCAGCTGCTAGGTGAAGTAATGCAGTGAGCAGATGGTGTTCAATAGCAGGAGCAAAGCGGCGGACGTGATAATGGTGGCAGAAGTGAGCTGTACTGAATCCAACAGGTGGTGGCTGCCTGATAGAGGAGGACCTGCAACGAGCAGCCAACGCTGGAGAAACGAGAAGCGGCGAAGAACAAGCATGGAACCGGGCCGCTCAAAGGAGGAAGTGAGAAGAGAAGGCAAGTACCTAGGCAGGAAAGGGGAGCACAGGCAGGAAAGAGGTGCAGGGTAATGAAGAAAAAGGGGAGAGAACCAAACAAACTGACAGGACTAAACAACGGGAGGAAGAAATGAGGGGGAGCAGCCAAGGCCCAGCACGCCAGTGAGTGCGGCGAGTGCGACTCGCTCTAAGCAGAGCGGGAGTCTGCTGCAATGTTTAAGAAGGATGTGGGGGAGGAGCTCTTCCCCCACATAACTACAGGCATGTGCCCTTCAAATAGAATTTCCACAGAACTGACCACTGACAGTGACCAGTTCTGTGGAATTTTCTTCAGCACTTTAATACATTAACCCACAGTCAATACATTTATCTGACTGTTCTTTGTTGGAATTTCCACAAAAGCTGCCAAAATGTTTTCTGAACTTTCATGGAAGCGAAAGTCCTACTTTTGCACAAATTCTGCCTGTGAAGATTTTTTTCAGACGGCACTATACAGTTACAACTGACAAGAAAAACATCAATGGTTAATGCACTCTCCACTGAATCCCTGACTACCAAGAATTTCCTCCCTCATATCATTAAGGATAACAATGCCTTCTAGGACATCAGGAGTGCCCCCTTAATACTCTTCATAGACTGTGTAATCTCTAATCTCTTGCTATATCCTCTTCTCATAAAATGGAAAAGCTCAAGTCTGCCCCATGGTTGGGTGCGCTTCTGAGAACAAACTGCAAACAGAATCACCACTCCAGCACAAACCCACAATAAGAAAAAGCACAAAATACAAGTATTAGCCAAAAGAAAATGACTTTAATTCATACCAAAGTGTGCTATCCTCCAAACATGTTAAAACAAGACGAGGTCACACAGTAGGCCTTCACCAACCCCTACTGGTTTCACAAAGTGTCTCTCAGGAGTCCCTGAAGATGCTCATGCAAAACTGGTAGGAGTTGGTGGGGCCCTGCTGGTGTATTTGCAGTCTCATGTTTTTTAACATGTTTGGAGGACAACACATTTTGATATGAATTAAAGTCATTTTCTTTTGTCTAAAATTCGTATTTGGTGTTTTTTCTTATGGTGGGTTTGTGCTGGAGTGGTGTTCTGTTTACATCCTCTTCTCACCTGAATCTGATACCTCATACTGTTTACTGTTGCTAGTCTTGCTCCTGCTGGCCAGGTGGGATTGGTAGGGGGTTGTGATGGGCTTTCCTGTTGCGTTACCTACATCTGATGAGCTCCAAATAGAACAAAACTAATTTTATCATTTAGTATTGACCTTCAGTGGAGAATCAGGTTCAAGATCGCTTTGTTAATACACATGGCCCTACCTCATATGTATCCTGGCTACCTGAAAGGTCTCATGTCTCCACATACTCCTGTCTACCTTCTCTGTTCCACAGAGGCTGACATGCTATCAGCCCCACATTCTAGGCTTAAGTTTTCTGGGGACAGAGCCTTTGGGATAGACACACCTAAATTTTATAATTCATTGCCACCATGCAGTCATTTTGCCTACTCTGTGGAGGCATTTAAGGGAGCCTTAACATTTTATCTTTCCCAAAAAGCCTGTTTTTGACTTAATTTGTGTTATTTGTTAGAATATTTATTCAAAATGTGTACTTTACTATATAGTTATTTATTTTTCTATGTGGTGCCCTGCACTACTGGAATAGGGACCCATAGCACAGATTTGCATTGTCTAAGATAATGGCCACTTCACCCCCCAACCCACCCACACATGCACATGCACACACAGACACAGACACACACACACAGACACACACACACACACACACACACACACACACATGGCATGTACAAATAAGTTCTGGTCAGAGCCAAAATAGCTGTTACTGCAATAACTTGATAAGGGAAATAGAATTACTGTGTGGTTTGGACTGTAACAATGTGCTACTAAGGAGATCCCAGTGCACCTGGTATGTTATAGCAATGTGGTTATACCACCACAGAGATCGTGGTGCACTCTGGATGTTACTGGAAAGCAGCTGTGCCACTACAGAGAGTCCAGTGCACCTAGTTTGTTACATAAAAGTAGTCATGCCACTTGTACTCATCCCACCACAAACACAGCAGATCCCAGCCATCACCAGTAAGCAGCAGCATCTGGTGCGATAGGGAGAGCAACTGTGTAACAGACAGGTACATCCTAGAGGTAGGTGACATTTATTTACCAACAGAAGAAATTTAAAAGGTAGAAATGCACAACAAGAGAAGAGCCTTCAAGTCGAGTTCCTGGGCAAATATGAAATCCAGTGCCCAGAACAGCATGGCTTCCAAAAAGGGCATAGTACCACCACGACACTGTTGGAATTTACTGGATTCATCCATGACACCCTCAACCAAGGAATATGTGGGCGGGGCAGTATTCATTGACCTGACAGAGGCCTTTGATACTGTTAACCACCCCCTCCTACTCAGGCAACTGACCACTCTCGGGCTTTCCAAGGATGCACTGCCCTAGATTGCTAGCTATCTTGGGGGAAGGGTTCAATGTGTTAGGATTGCTTGCGTCACCTCTGATGAAAAACTAGAACTCTCAGGTGTCCCGCAGGGGTCTATTCTGGGATCATTACTCTTTTCTCTCTTCTCTCTTCCTGAACAGTCTCCCTAGCATCTGCCAACAGAGAATATTACTCTATGCAGATGATGCAGTACTGTTTACTAGCAACCAAGACTCTAAACAACTTGAGAGTCAGTTGCAGTGTGATTTCAGGCATGTTGAAGAGTGGTTTAGCTCACATAAACTCGTCCTGAACTACAGCAAAACTAAGGTCATGACATTCTGCAATGCACGGAGCAAGTATAAACCTCTGTTCCTCACCATCAAGAACCATGCGGGGACTTCACTTGAATATGTTCCTGAGTTTAAATATCTTGGCATCACCTTGGACAGTTCCCTTTCTTACTCGTGACACATTGGCAGTGTAGCTAAGGCCGCCGATATACGGACTGGCCTGCTCCACAAGCACAAACGCTGTATGACCACTGATGCCCTTAGACTGGCCATCTACAGTTCTGTCACCTCCATCATCAACTACGGTCTAGTCATCTATGGCTCTGCTTCCCCTACTGCCCTCCGGAGGATATCGGTGACACTCAACAAGGCCGGTAGGCTTCTAATGGGTGACGCCCACCTAACACACATCTGTGACCTGTACGCCCAGGCCAGTTGGCTACCATTCCTTAGTAGAATACAATGTCAGACTTGCTTGTTAACCAAAAAAGTTCTCCTTGGGCTCATGCCATCAGGAGTGGCAAAGCTCCTTACTGCCAACAGCAGTACCCAGCTTAAACACAGTGCTCTATATCAAACCTTCCAGGTCCCCAGATGCCGGACCACAATGGTTCAGAGGTCATTCATGTACAGGGCTCCTCAGTGGTACAATACCCTTAACAAAGAAACACCTACAACTGCGACACTTGGTCCCTTTAAAAGGCAACTCCAACTATTCCTCACCTCTACCACTCAATGTGACTGCCTCTCCTAAGTAACTGCCTCCTCATTTTACCCTAGTCAAAGGTAACCTGTAACCTCCCTTAGAGCTCCACTTTTCTGGCACCAGTTTCCCCCACTCTCACCCCTTACCCCCCCACACCACACTGCCTCACCCACCCCTTCCCCTCTCTAATGGCACTTTCAGATATGGGGCCCTCCAGCCCATCCACCTCTCACTTTTGCCACCCAACTCTATCCACCAACAATGGCCCTTTAGCCTGCCTACTTCTTCCTGACACCCTCCTACCCTATACTAACTATATACTGTTCACCCTGAAACTTGTCTGAAGCTGGCTTATGTTGTCTCTCTCCATTTTGGGCTGCATAATAAATGCTTAGACATCTTTGTGTTTTTAAGACTGTAACCATTGTTGACCTTTGTATGTATGTTACTCTACATCCTTTGACGTGGAACCTTTGTAAATGAGCAGTTCCTACTCAAAGGTATTTGTAATCCTAGAGTTTAATAAAATAAATAAAAAGACCCCAGGTCATGAACAGCAGCAGAAGTATGTAGAAGCAGAAGCCCTGGAGTGTCAGATAAATTCTGGCAGTGTACAGCAATCTAACTCCAATTTACCAGCAGTAGAAGTCAGATTACACACCCAGATCTAAAAACTCTGACAGAGGACTCCAAAGACAGCAGCCAGCTGTGGAGGAGGGCTGGTTGTGCCAGTCAGGGCTATTTCTTTTTCTTTCTTCTTTTTCTTTTAATCACCAGCCCCTTCGGCCAAGACAAAGAAAAGAGTGCAGCGTGGGATGGGGAGAAAGAGAAAATACTGTGGGGGGAGGGGGAGAAGAAGGAAACACATTTTAGTGAATGGGGAGGACACAGACAGATTTTCAGGAAGTTGTGCTTCAACTCCACTCTGTTGTAACAACACAGCTGTGCTGCAATAGGAATTCCGGTCAGACCCCTTCTTCTGATAGCAATACATCAGCATAGCTCTGATGTTATGCACCCATAAAAAGGGGACAGTGGAATCTTTTAAAGCTTTGGGCAGAATTTTCCAAAGATCTGTCCGAGATCCACCTACTGTTATTTTCTAATGGGAAATATGTTCAAACTGCTGGACAACTCATTAGATGGTCTACTTGTGTCAGAATTTCCAAGCCAATAAAAAAGATGCAGTTGTGATTAAAAATCAGTACCAGTGGCTCAACGGGTTATGTAATTGCCTCTGAGGCACAAAGATTGGAAGGTTGTGGGTTCTAGCCCCACATCAAGAATGTGTGGTAAAATCCCGATACTGACACTACAGTGCAGCATTGGGGGGGGGGGTGCACTCCTGAGATGCCAGGATGAGATGTTAAACTGATGTCCTGTCTGCCTGTTTTGGCAGTTGTTCAGGCAGACATTAAGGAACCCATGGCACTTCTGAAAAGGAGGAGGGTGTGTTCCTCTGTGTTCTGGCCAAGTTCCCCCCATTCACTGAAAAATACCTCCAACAACTTAATATGGTTCAATTTCAGTTTGTTTCCATCTGTATCTCTCTAATTCCCTACCACTGGATGAGCCTGAAAAGAGGCAGAACTGTGTAGCTCTCAATTCCAGTCGATGAAAACTAAATAACAATGATGCAAATTGCATTTTTGGGGCAATTTTCTACCACAGATTGTGCATTTTGGTCGCAGACAATTTTTTTTGAAAATAGCTGGGCTGCTCGGATGCATTGACATGGTTGCAGACACAGGCACAACACACATTGGTATCTGCCTTTTGAAATTCTTGCCTCTCTATGTTCAATTTATGTGTGTTGCTGCCTTAGTAGCTAGAATGCTCACCTCTGTGGCCTAAAGATAGGAAGATTGTGGGTTCTAGCCCCACACCAGGTACTTGGGTAATCCCATAACTGAAGCTGTAGTGCAGAATGAGAGGGATGCTACACTAGTGAGGTGCTATCCTTCAGATGTGATGTTAAACCAAGGTCCCTTCATTCCAGGTAGAAATAAAAGATCCCACAGCACTTATTGAAGAAGAGCAGGGGAGTTTCCCTTGTGTTATGGTCAACATTCCCCCTTAAAAACAGATTCATGCAACAACCCCCCCATACATACCTACAAACAAGCAATTGTAGATTAGTGTTACTTTCCTTATCAGACATTACAAATAAAATAAAATATTGTGTAACTGCTTTTTATAAACAACTTTTTATCTTGTCTTGTTTTTAATTTATTCTGTATTCTAAGTACTATGCATTCTGTTTCTTTGCATAGCGCATGTTCTTAGGTGCAGCTGAAAATGGACCTGTAGTCCACACCAGTCCACCCACTGGATAAAACAAATAAAAAGAAATTATTTTAAAAAATAACAGCATTGAAAACATGCTTCCTGGATTGCAGGGACAACAACAACTGTCAAGGCCAGAAAATCAAAATGAGGGGAATAAGGGATAAAAGGAGGTCACATTTCTAACTGCCCCCCTTCCAAACATATTGTGATTTTATTTGATTTTAGTAGTGAGATTTTAGGAAAAGTAAATATTGGGACAGCAGCTGAAACTGAATTGCATAGTTTAATTATACAAATGAGATTTGTTTAGTAACAGTTAATGGGGTGAACTAAAAGACAGTCTTATACTGCCATACCTCTCAACCCCATTCCCCACAGAAACAATGCTTAAAAAGTCACAACAAGGGACCAAAATCAGAGACCCATTTAAAAATGGTAATATCAGCCTGAGAAAGTGTTACAATATGAGCTTCTTGATAACATTATTTTCCTAAGGAGAACTAAATTCAACACTAAATTTATGACTGAAATAACAACTCTTCTATTAAAAAAATGCAAATTTGGGAGGGACTGAGGACATTTTTGAGTCACAATTAGGGACATCCTGGAAAATCCAGGAGAACTAAAAGGTATGGCTGCTTAAGTCTTCAAAGGATCAGGAGCAAAATGGCAAGAGCAGCTCCAGCAACCATGGTACATTGTTTCAGCACCACTTACAGAAATGAAATAATACAAGAAACCACAATCCGGAGTCAGAAAAATGAATCTGTGCATAGTTTTATTGTACAAGATAGTGCCAAAACCCACAATAAAGCTTCAATGTTTTGTGCTTGCGTACTTTGTCAAGAAGTTCCACTATCATCCAGGCTGAGGTAACAGCAGCAGTATCCCATGGAATGCAAATTACTCATAAAATCTACTGTGAATGTTACTGGCATTGGCACTGGAAGTGTGTAGAGGGAAACAAAACCACTAGCCCAGCTCAGGCTATGAATCCAAGTAAGCACTTTTTTTTTCTCCAGGGCATATGAATTTTACCATGAGGAGGAGGTATATTATTCATGCCCTCTCCTATATGATCCCCATGGCTGTATCAGCAGTACAAATGACTGAACTAAAAGCAATATCACAGCAGATCTGATCAATCAGAGTGGGTTATTTCTGTAGGGTTAACATACAGTACTTGCTTAGTGCATAAGTAAAAAAGTGCCACTCACCAGTGTGGGTAAACTAAAAGGAATCACTGGACTCAGTAATACAATATCCAAAAGTCTATTCCTTTATTTCCACACTTAGAAGCAGTTAAAATTCCTGGTGGTTAGGTGTACATGCGCAGGTCTTGACATTTTACGCTCATGTGCTTTGACAAGAGATAGTGCTACACTGCCCAGACACCATATTTAAAAAACACATTTAAAGTGACAGACATTAAAAAACAATACAGTGTCGTTATACTGGTGCCAAAAATATTAACAGCACTAGAAGCATATAGCAAACAACAAAAAGCTTAAAATCAAATTTCATACATCAGGGCCACAAAATATGGACTGGAAAGGTAGTTTAAATCATCCTTGACAGTGATGTAATCATAGGTATCATAGGTGCATTCAGAGCTAGAAGACATACAGGTATGTCCATGATGCTCACCATGAATATCAGCCATAAGCAAAAATATTTGTACTTTTGCAATAGTTATCAAGTCTAGTTTTAAATTCAGACATGGTAGTACTTCCCATCACCTCTGATGGGAGTGAATTCCAAAAGGAAACTACTGTTTGTGTAAACCATTTTTATCTTTTAAATGAGTAACAATTTTCACCTTTTAGCTGTAGGCAATGGGCACACATGTTATATATCTGATCTCTCAGTTCCAGGCCCAAAGTTTCCCATGAATTATCTTTATTAAAAACCTTAAATAGCAAACACATGTCCCCTCGTAATCGTCTAAATTCAAGTGAGAACATACCCAGATCCTGCATTTTGGTGTGATAGCTCTTGCCATTTAGATTTTTAATAATGTGTGTCAGTCTTTTTTGGACTCTCTCGATCCTCTGTATATCTAATTTTTTATACAGAGCCCAGACTTGGGCACAATACTATAAGTTGGGTCTGACCAGAGAGACATACATAGGCACTATGACCTCCCTATCCCTGCTAGCATTGTGTCTTATTATGCTATAAAATACACCATTAGCCTTATAAACAATTGTTTGACAGTGGGTCCTAAATTGAAGTTTGTTTGAAATAGCAACACCCAAGTCTCTTTCCTCTGAAACTACTTTTAATATGCAACCATCTAGTATGTAATTCACGTGACTGTTTCTTTTACCTCTATGCCTGACTGTGCATTTCCCTGTATTGAAATTTAATTTATATTTGATGGCCCATTCTTCAATGGCTTTTAATGCATCCTGGAGTTCAAGTGCATCATCAAATGTTTCTATAACTGACCCCATCCGGGTATCATCTGCAAATTTAGTTAACCATATGTCTTCATATTTACTGCCCATGGTGGTCACATAATGACTGAAGAGACAGGGACCCAAGACTGAGCACAGGGGCTAATAATGAATATTAATTACCCAGCCATCTTTCATATGGGAAAAGTTACATGCACAGTCAATTGATAAACTGTTCTTTCTGAAATTTCACACATTCCCTATTGTTTCCACCTTTAATTTTCCAATTTTTAAAGTCTCCATTTGGGAAATTAGAAATCATGGTGCAGGAAAACAGTGAGAGTTACAAAAAGGCTGTGATTTCGATTCATTCATTAAGTTGTTCTAGGCTTAACTTAAAAACCTACCTGTGGCAAATGGCCTTCTTGGAGGATTAATGTAATTTGAATGTAAATACTGTGTTTTGATTTTATGGGATATTTTATTGTTTGATTTTAATATGTGATGCTGTTATGAAATCATTTTATTTTTGTTTCATTAATTGGTACTGGATGTTGTGGTTTTGATATGTTCAGCACCTTGATACATTGAAAGGTGCTTTAAAAAAAATTATTATTATTATTAAGAGGAGGGGATATTGAGACACTTTTGGGTAGAAGGCAAGCCTTTTGGAGTTTCTCAATTCAAGCAACTAGATGTCCTGGATTTAATGAAATAATTGAAATCACAGCCTTCTTGTAACACTCACTTGTAATGTTTATATCATGGGAATTGTTACTATACCTTCTATTGGCCTCAGTTGTCACTGCCTGACTGTGGCAGGTACATGACGGACAGTGCAGTGAGTTGCAGCAGCCCTAGTCATTGTGTGCAAATTCAGGTTATCCATCAGTCTAGTAAAAAGCATGACTCACAGCTCTTTCCTCTTCATGCTGACTAAACCAACTCAGTGCAGAGCAAGAAAATAGTGCAGAGGAGCAGGGACAAAAGAACTGCACTGTGTTCTATTGAATGGAGACAGCATAGTGCTTCAAGTAGTAGAGTGATTATGCTTTAACTCCAAAATTGTGTGATTCATTCATAAGGTGACATGCTTCCATCCATTCTCCCTTTGTGTGATAGCAAGACATCATGAAGAGCTCCACCCTGCAGCTGTAAAAATTAACTCCTAGATCCAGAACTACAAATCCTCACAGCTGGGTCAGTGCAGGACAGGGGAGGTCAGCCCAATTTAATACAGAAAAAAGCAGATACCTGCACTCAAGAAGCTGAAAGCAACACTCCAACAAAAGTTTGCAGTTCAAAGGCTTTGTTGCCAATAAAGTGTGGAGTGCACACAGACCAAGACCACACACCACAATTCCCTGGTGCTTTAAGCCAAAACTCTTCATCAGGGAGCATGGTCATAGGAGGAAATATCACACATTTATACAGACAACTCATTAATAAGTGCTCATTTACATACAAGAAACTAAACAAAAATATATTCATCAATAACAAAAAATCCCAAACTTTCTAACATATGACCATTACTGAATATATAATTTATATTTAAGACTTCATGTTCAAATAACTTTAAGTAAAATTAAGATGCATAGTACATACGTAAATAGTTCCATGTAACATATTAGCTTTACTAAAAGAATAAATCAAAGATAGAGTAGGAGTTGTAAGCAATCTGCCCTTGCATGCAATCAGCCAGATAATCTCCAGCGAGAACAGACAGAGAGAGGTACACCTGCAAGAGAGCAAATAAAAGAAAAATTAATATGTCATTTACATAAAGACCAAGAAAACAGTTTTCCTATTCATACTCTAAAAAACAACAAACAAGAATTCCAAGGTTTCAGAACTACATGGGGTGGTCATTCTAAATAAAAGGGTCCAAAACTCAGACACATGTTTTTCAAATATTTTTAAAATTCAAGGGAACTGTTCAGAGACCCTAAATTATATCAAATGGTGGTAGCCTAGCAACTAATGTATTTTTGTAATCTGTTCATTTCAGATATGGTTTTATATCCCAGTGATTATTCAAACCATGAAGTTTGACACTGTTTTAAGAAAAAATCCAGAAACGTTCTCATTTTAGAAGCTGGTTTGTTCCACTGCCACCTTTTTTCAAAGTCTTGGTATGTTCAATGTCTAAGAAACTTAGCAGACCTGGGTTTCATCCATGATGTCCACCAAAATGTATTCCCACAGGTGTGTTTTGCCAGCAGTTAACAATAGACTTGACATGCTCTTGAACATGTTGTTTCAAAGATCTAATAGTGCAACCTACATAGATTAGCCTACAGGGGCACCACAAGACATACACTGTAAAGGGCATATCACACAAGATACATTCCCCAAGATTTGCTGTCATGCTTGCATCTAAAGGATGTTCACATTTCTTACCTGACTGTGCATATTTGCAAATACAGCACCTCTTACACTGGAGAAAAAAACAGGTGATCTTTTTTGCAGTTAAATTGTTTATTAAGTTATTTTCCATTTAGAAAGTACAGTACAGTACATGGCATATTGAAGGTATTTGCACATATATTGTATGGTATAAGGTATAGGTAATGCTACATATTAACACCTTATAAAACAGTTAACATATTGTGTTAAACAGTCTACCTTGACAGAAAAGGATTAGATATATAAGGTATTAAATTAGTAAAATGAGATACCTGTACCGTATATAAAAATAAAAAAATATTATAAGATTCAGATTAATTTAATCATGAGTTTTTATAACCAACTATAGGAGTTGCATGGAGGGATAAATATATAAGGGTATTCATGTTAAGGTAATACCAATAAGGAAGGTCTGGTAAAATATCATCTCTACTTCTGAAGAAAGTTTAAATAGTTTTGCCAACATAAATAAAACTTATTGAGTCAGTCTTGTATCAAGTATGATATCCGTTCCAAAGAGGCAGTATGAGTTAGGCTGTTCAAAATGTCATACATGGTAGGTATTTGCTGAGATTTCCAATGCATTAGTATCAGACTCTTAACCTGCATAAATAGGATACGTAGCTATTTATGCTGATATTGTGTTAGCTTTATATTTTTATCTATAACTCCTAGTAAACAAAATTTAGGTTCAAATGGAATATAACGGCCAATAATTTTAGATGCTAGATTATAGATTGCCATAATCTACATATTGGTTTGCATGACCATGTGTGTAAAAGATCTCCATTCAGTGAATTGCAACGCCAGCAGTTATTGTTAGATAGTAAACCCATCTTATGCAAATGTGAAGGAGTTCTATACCATAAGTGTAAAATCTTGTATTGTATAAGCATACTGCGTACATCTCTAAAGGTATTATGGCAAGATTTCCAGCATTCATCCCATTGGGAGTCAGATATATTGTCTTCTAATGCCGCATTCCATTTGTTTCTGGCTGAAATAGATTGGTTCGGTAATACATCTCTAATTAGTTTATAAATCTTATTGACCAGACCAGAAGAGGTATTGATCCATGAGTTAATGTATAAAGAGGTTATCGGTGGTTTAGTGGTTTGTTGAGTGATATGAAGTATAGCAGAACGAATTTGCAAGTATTTCCAGAATTGGTTTTTGGAAATATGCCATTTTGCTTGCAAATTACCAAAAGAGTCTAATGTGTTACTTTTATCGTCTAGAATGTCCTTCAAAAAGAATATATTCTTTTGTTTCCAGGAATTACAATATATGGGCTTGTTCTCTAAGGTGATTTTTGGATTTCTCCATATGGGTGTATACGATATAGGGGTGGGATCTGTTTTAAGCCATTTATGCAATCTAAACCAATAGTAAGTAGATGTTTTAATTGTGGGATGTTTATTTATTTTAGAATTTGAAGTAGAGTATATAAAGCTATTGGGTACTCATCCTGGAGATAAGGAAGCTTCCATATCAAGCCATAATGGTGAGTTATAGTTAGGTTTAGAAAACCATTTAATAGTTTTAGAGGCTCTGAATGCCCAGAGGTAGGCCGCGAACCAAGGTAGTCCAAAACCGCCTTGAGACCAATGAGAGCATAATTTAACACGGTTAAACCTAGGCACATGGCCTTCCCATAAGAAATCTCCTACCGTTTTGTTGATTTTATGAAGTAATCGAGGGGAGATTTTAAGTGGGATACAAGAAAATAGAGAATTTTAGGTGTAGTATTCATTTTTATAGCAGCTATTTTACTGGGAAGAGATAGGTTTAAATTTTTCCATTTATTTAGATTTGTTTTAATACCTGTAAGTAAGGGTTGGAGTTTGATTTCCCAAATTTTATCAAAATCAGGAATGATTTTTATCCCTAAATAGGTGATACCTTGTGGGGCCCAACGAAATCCTAGTAGATTATTTATAAGAGGATTACAATATTTATTTAATGGTAATATCTCTGTTTTTTGGTAATTGACTGTTAATCTGGAAAGCTTAGAGAACAGGTTAAGTGATTGGGTAAGTGGTTATGCAGATGAATCTAAATTTTCTAGCAAAATGAGCATATCATCTGCATATGTTAGTGATGTGTAATGCGTATGCCCAATGGATATTCCTATAATATCCTTATGTTGTCTTAAAAAAGCAGCGAGAGGTTCTAGAGCTAAAATAAAGAGAGATGGGGAGAGTGGGCATCCTTGCCTGGTGCCCCTTTCTAATTTGAAAGACTTGGATAACGTAAAATTGGTGAGAACCCTAGCTTGGGGATTTGTGTAGAGAAGTTTGATCCAAAATCAAAAGAGATTACTAAAACCAAAACGAGTTAACACCAGATAGAGAAACTTCCAGTCTAAAGAATCGAAAGCTTTTCCGAAGTCAACAGCTATGGCTACAGCTGGAGAATTAAGATATTTGACCTTATGCATTAGGTTGATTAAAGAGCGGAGATGATCAGAGCCCATCCTACCTTTAACAAAACCTACTTGTGATCTGTGTATTAATTTGGGAATATGTGGTTCTATACGATTAGCTAAAATTTTGGCAAATATTTTGCCGTCTGTATTAAGTAGAGATATAGGATGATAATTCTCCGGAAGGGTGTTATCTTTATCTTTTTTTGGAAGAACTGTAATGATTGCATTGGTCATAGTATGAGGTAAATTACCTTTCTTAGAGGATTCTTGTAATACATTGCATAGTAAGGGGCATAGTTGATCTGCTAAGAGTTTGTAGAATTCCACTGCGTAACCATCTCCGCCTGGAGATTTTCCAGATTTAAGTGAAAAAAGTGCCTTCTTTACTTCTTCTACAGTAAAGGGTGTATCCAAGGAGCATATTATATCTTGAGAGAGGCGGGGGAGCATTATTTTATCTAGAAAAGAAGTGAAATCTAAAGATGATGCTGAAGAGAATGAACAGTATAGCCTTTTGTAAAAGGAGACCATAATCTCATTAATAGAGGGTTCATTTGTTTGGATTCCACCTACCTGATCTTTTAAGGCTGCAATATGACGTTCCATTTGTTGCATTCTAAGTCTATATGCAAGTATTTTACTCCCCTTTCCCCTCCTTCCCAATACTTATGCTTTATTCTTAATAATGCAATTTCTGTCTTACGAGCAATTAGCTCGTTAATTTGCATGCGTAATTGCAAGATTTCGTAATGCAAAGGAGATGAAGGATTGGGGTGAGGGTTAGCCAGATATAAACTTTGTTTTGCTTTAAGCAGATTTTCGAGATTGTTAATCTATTGCTCCCTAAGTTTTTTCCTATGTGCTGCAAAGCTAATTATTTTGCCCCGTAAGGTGACTTTAAGTGCTTCCCACGTAATGCCTATAGAAGTATCTCTTGGATCATTATGAACAATGAATTCTTCTAGTTGTGTTTTGATCCAGGGTAAGAATTCTGGGTCTTTGAGCAGTAAGGGGTCTAGTCTCCAAGAGGGAGATTTTAAGGAGGAGGAGCCCCAAGTAAGTGAAAGTTTGACTGGGGCATGATCGGATATAATTAAAGGAAGGATGTTAACTTCTATTATATTCGCCGTGACTTTAGCGGAAGTTAACCAGTAATCTATTCTAGTATAGGATTGGTGTCGAGGAGAATAAAAAGCGTAATCTTTGTCTCTGGGATGTAGAATCCTCCATGTGTCTGATAAACCCAGATCTTTCATTAACTGAGATACCAAGGTTAGGCTTTTGGGGTGATTTTCGCAGGAGCTGTTACTTCTGTCCATATATGCATCCAAAGTAAAGTTAAAATCTCCTCCAATCAATAAAGGCAAGTTAGCCAGATTTAGTGAGATTAAATGTTTAATCAGCTCTTGGAAAAATTGAGGGTCATCAATGTTAGGCATGTAAATATTGACTATCGATAATGGGCCTGAGGGAGTATCAAAGGTTATAATGAGCCACCTCCCATCCGAGTCTTTCAAAAAACTAGAAGGTTTCCAATTTAGGTTTTTATGAATTAGTATAGCCACACCTCTTTTTTTTTGTGGAGGCAGAGGCTGCAAAAACTTGACCAACCCATTCACGTTTTAATCTAGAGTTATCCGCATCCAAAAGTTTAGTTTCTTGCAATAGTGCAATCTGTATTTTATGTTTTCTAAGGTTATTAAGAACTTGCTTATGTTTACTTGGAGTATTAAGTCCCTTGACGTTCCAAGTACATATTGATAAGTTAGCCTTCATATGTTAGAATCTGTCATCTATAATAGATTACATATGTAGTCAAGGGACTCATATATCCAAGTGAATATAATAACAGTTTGCAGATCAACTCGATATATACATCCAGTATAAGAAAACTGTTGGCAAGACAGTGTAAGGCCAGCCACCAAAAAGGATATATAAAATCTTCCTGGTTTCTTTCCTGATTTCCTTCCATGCAACTCTTTACTAACAAGCTAACCTTACTATTTATAAACAACTGAATTATATAACAACAACACATTAAAGTCATCTAAGATGAACAGAGAAGAGAAGGTCAGTCCAATCAGAAAAAATGCTTAACAGAAAAGGACCAAGACCACTCCTTTGTTCTCTAGGACGTAGTTTATCTAATAAGAACTAGGATAGTGCAGGAAAATAACAAACTAGGATACTATCCAGTTCACCCTATTAACAAATTGTCTAGTGAGTCTAATATAACAGTGTTAGATTATATTATATTTTAAATAGACTAGAATCCCTAAACGAACAATAGGATTCAATGCTGAATTTTCACTATATAGATGTGAGGATAGTTGAATTATATCAACATTATCACCTCTAACATCATCTCTTGTGCAATGAGAATCAATAATAAATTAGAGGTTTAATATTACAGCCAAGTATGACAACAAAGAGGAAAAAAAAATCTCTTAATGACCAAAAGTTATGTCACAGTTATAATCATGTTCGAAAGAAAGTGCCACTTTACATTGTGGTTACCTCAAAATAACGATATGAACTTCTCTATATCTTTAACAAGCTTCACATAGATTTAACCCTGCTAGACATAATCAGAAGGTGCTCTTAAATTATAGGGCCAAAATATAGTGGGATTGCCAGTTATATTACATTAATGCCCTTAAGATATTAGGTGTGGACTAACATCTCATCATGAGTGCATCAGGTCACGTATGAGTATGACTAGTAACCATATGTCTAGCATTATTCATTTAACACATGTATAAGTAACCATCTTGTACATAGTTTTACAAGGATCATGCATTGTATATGTGACCTTAATGCAGATACTGCACTTTAGTTTAAGCTAACGTGTACAACAGGCTACTCAGACAGTTGTCAGTTGCTGACACATACAGAATCTGCCGTTTCACCTTGACATACAAATTAGGCAGTAATTATTGGAGCTATTAAAAACTAAAGACTGTCATCTCTGATGTTTCACCAGTGTAGAGGTCCCTTTGTACTTGCCCTTACCACAATGCTTCTTTTTAGGGGGTTCATTTACTTTTTAAGGTGAGTTGTCCACATTACTATTCCAAGAAGCCTCCATCAGGTTACTGTTCATATCTGTTCCCGATACGATGACTCTTTCCTCGGTCAAGCTTCCATCCGGAGTAGGTAGATCCTGCAGCAATGCATATTTATTATGTACTGGAACATTAGGAATAGCAGGAATATTTGCAGTAGATTTAGGCGTAATGTTGCGAGATTTTTCTGGGCTGCAACAACGTGCCCTCAAATGATCAATGCCAAATGCCAACCGTTCCTGCACATGACCAGACTGCCTTCTCGTTGACACTTCGAGGGGATCAGCCGTAGACAATGCCTTCTCCAAGGACACAGCATTGGAAGTCGCGTCGGAACCACCATCAGTCGGGAATGCAGGTGCAGAAAGAGTCCCCCTGATCGCCGATTCACCCTGGTGAGTTGTAAATTGACTTTCCAGAAAGGACAGTAAGTATTCTGGGGTATGGAAATCTTTATACGAGTTGCCAGTGCAGACCCTCATTACTGCAGGGTATCTAAGAGAGAAGCGGAGCCCTGTCTGGTGCATAATCCATCTAGCTGTTGTGAAAGCCCTCCATTGTGTAGACAGCTCCTTTGAAAAGTCACGTATATATATATATATATATATATATATATATATATATATATATTCTGTTTTCCTGCCAGATAAGTTGACCAATATCTCTTGACTTCTGTAGAATGAGTTCAACATTTGCATAGTTAAGAAATTTGGCAATTATTGGTCTAGGCCTTTGCTCTGCGGAGGGCTTGGAGCCTAGTGATCTATGAGAGGTTCTATGATTAAATCAGTACCAGTTTGCAGTTTGAGTATTTGCGGTAGCATTTGGATTAAAAATGCTGTGGTGTTGTTAGCCTCCACTCCTTCTGGGAATCCAAAAATCCGAAGATTATTCCTTCGATTTCTATTTTCCATATCCCCTACCTTTGATTGTAATTCTTTAATTATCCAGTCTTGAGATCTGATAGTGGTTTTTAGCTCCTGTATTGATTCTTCATTAGTACGAGTTTTATTCTCTGTAAAGGCGAGCCGAGAGTCTATAGTCTTCATAGTTTGTGAATTTTGCTGTGTAGCAATTTTTAAGTCGTTCATGTCCGCCGATAATTTAGTGAACATTGCTTCTATTTTCTCCAAAGGGTTCAGCTGCAGTTCAGAGTTAGCCATTCTGGTGATCTGTAGTAGGCCTTCCATTTTTGTAAAGATACAAGATCAGTAGAACATAAAAAAAAACTTTTAAAACTTGCTGTAGTTTTATCTGTCTACTTATTCTCATTGATAGAGTTTCTAATCTGACTTAGACGGCTGAGGATGATGCTAGATGGTTGCTGATAAGTGGGAGCTCAGTAATCAGACATCCATCTTGCTCGGTGCCAGGCCACACCTCCCAAAACAGGTGATCTTTGAGGTAACCATTTCCTATTAATATGTGGGGGGGGCAACTTGTTATGCACTACCCTGTCTTTTATACTAGTAGCCCTGCTAAAGGAAACTCTAGGTTTGTTCCCTACAGCCACTGAAGCTTCCTTATCTCCCTCACAATTGTCCAGTTTATGTGAACCACATTACTGATTCTTCCAGCCAAACCATTAAACACAGCGACAAATGTAATAGGTTCATTTTTCATGGATACCCTTTGTTTTCTGGAAGTGCCATGTAGGAAATCTTTCCTATTAATAGACAATGCTTTCATTTTTGCAGTTGCCAATAGATCCCTGTCATAACCTCTTTGAATGAATCTGTTCTCTAAGTCTGATGTCTGTTTCAGAAACACAGCTTCAGTGCTATAATGTCTCTGCAATCTAAGCATTTGGCTGAAAGGAATGGAAGCCTTATGTTGGGGGGGGGCACTTTCAGCTCTTAACACTGAGTCTGCGGCAGTAGATTTCCTGAAGCAGTAGTTTGTACTATTTCCCCTGTTTTCCCTGGTGTACCATAAAATTCCAGATCTAGAAAATATAGGCATTTTTTGGTAGATGTAAATGTAAAGCTCAAGTTTTGATAATTTTGTAAGCCATTTAATGAATTCAGATATCATCTGCTCATCCCCATCCTAGACAAAGAGACAACCATCAGTGTGGCGGTACCACAATATAATGTGCCTATGAAAGGGGTTAACTGCAGGATTCAGTACTCTTAGTTTGTCCCACCACCCTAGGGAGAGGTTTTCAAAACTGGATGCCAAGCTGGCACCCATAGCCATTCCACAGACTTGTAAACAGAACTGATCCTGAAATTCAAATACATTGTGTGTCAGTATGAACTCAAGTGCCTGCAAACTGAAGTCTATAGGCATCTTTTTTGACTCAGGGTGATTCTCTAAAAAATATTTGCAAGCTCTTATCCCCAAATCTTACTTGATCGAAGTATAAAGAGATTCCACATCTATCCCTAACCATGCCAACTCTTTTCCCCATACAAGATTTTCAAACTTTAACAATGTGTCTGTTGTGTCTTTTAAATGAGATGGCAGATCTTTAACACAAACCTGTAAAAAAGGCAACAAAGTGACCTACATTCTCTGTAATGTAGCTATTCCCTGAAGCTATGGGTCTTTCAGGGGGATTTTCAATATTCTTGTACACCTTTGGCAAGATATAGAAGCCAGGGACAACTGGATGTTCACACCAAAAATACTTAAACTCATCTTCAGTAATTTCACCCCTGGAAACTGCTGCTGTCAACATACTATGTAATTGTCCATTAAAGGCTATCAGGGTTAATGTTTAGTTGTCTGTAATTAACTTCATTATTTAACAATGACATAACTACATCAATGTAGTGTTGTCTGTCCATAACAGTCACATTTCTGCCTTTTATTTATTTATTGAAATGTTTCACCAGGAAGGTTACACTAAGCAAGAAGTTCATCTCATAGTACATCCTGGGGGAAGGGGAGTGGGACAATGAGTAATATAACATGATACATACATCAGTAACTAGATTAACAATATATATATATATATATATATATATATATATATATATAAGCAGACTGAAACAGTTTACAACCAAACAATAGCTAACAACATTTCTAGACTAGGAAACATTTGAGTGCGACTGACAGGGGGGATAGTAAAGGGTATACAGGGGTGGGTGGGAAGTAGAGGTGAATAGAAAGCGCTAAGTTGCAGAAAGTGCAGGCTTGCAAGAGGGGTTTGGGATAGGGCATATTTGGCACAGCTGGAGGAAGGGGGAGGTATAGGCCAACAGTTAGGCAGGGCCCCGTGGTGCTAGGTGCAGTTGCAGTTCATCACTAGGTAGTTTGCTAGGGATGAAGACAGAGAGTAGGCTGATGAGAAGTGGTGGATTTGGGTCGGTAGTTGGTTCCAGAGCTTAGGTAGGCGATAGCAGAATGCCAATTGGCCGGATGTAGTATTTCTGTAAGGTATATTTAGTGAGTAGGTGTTGTCTGATCGGAGGGTGTATTTGGATGGTTGAGAGGTGGATAAGGAGGTGTATAGGTATGATGGGAGCGAGCCTAGCCAGAATTTAGAGGTAAACTTTGCCACGTGCAGTGTTCTCCTGTTGACAAGTGATGGAAAATTTAGAGGTCGGTAAAAACTGCAGTGATGTGTCAGAGCAGGGACATCCAGAGCAAACCAGCAGAAGGAGTAGAAGAGAGGTTCAAGCCTGGATAAAGAGGATTGAGGGGCAGCTCCATATACAACATCACAATGGTCAAAGGTTGGCAGTATCATTTTATGTACTAATTCCCACCTAGCCGGATGTGGGATACTATCCCTGCTACAATAGAGGGCCCCAGCTTGGGCTGGAGTTTCTTTAGGATAGCATCAATGTGGACAGAAAAGTTTAGGTTCCCATCCAGCCAAACTCCAAGGTAGAGGAAGGAATAGGTGTCTTCTAATACAGTCCCATCTAAGGTGAAAAAGGTGGGTAAGGAGGGAAGCCTTGCTAACCTCTGCCTAGTACTGAAAGTCATGGAGACTGTTTTCTTTGAGTTTAGGAAGAGGTGGTGCTCACCTAACCAGCGTTCTACCTTTTTGAAATCCAGTTGTAGCCTGGCAGTGACATCAGGGACTGAACTGCCAGTTGTGAACAGCACAGTGTTGTCTGCATACATGTGTATGTCAGACGATAAGCAGACCTGAGGGAGGTCATTGAGGAAGATTGAAAAAAGGAGAAGCCCAAGTACCAATCCCTGGGGAACTCCCTTGGTAATGGGGAGGGGAGATGAGATGGCATCAGCTATGCAAACAGATTGAGTTGTACTTGACAGATAGGATTTGAACCATTTAATGGCATTAGGGAAGAGATCAGTGGTCCTGAGGCAAGATAGGAGTATAGGGTGGGAGACTGTGTCAAAGGCCTTGGCCAGGTCAATAAAAATAGCTGAGGTTATATGGCCTTTGTCCATGCCTGTGGCGATAGTGTCAGTCAGGCATATAAGCAAGGTGGCAGTGGAGTGGTGTTTTCTAAAGCCAGCTTGGAATGGAGTGAGAAAGGAGGAGTCAGTAATGTAGGAGGAGAGTTGTTCAAGTACTATATGCTCCTGGAGCTTAGCCAGAGTAGGAAGGAGAGAGATAGGATGGTAGATACTATGGGAGGAGGGGTCTTCCCCTTTGGGGAGTGGTAGAACTGTAGCATGTTTCCAAGCTGCAGGGACAGTGAAAGAGACAAAGGAGAGGTTTAGAAAAATGGATATGGGATAGGCTATGGCGGGAGCAGACATAGAGAGGAGCTTAGGGTCCAGGCCATCTGGAGAGGAGACTTTAGCAGGGTTGATAGACTGAAGGGTTTGGAATGCAGCAACAGGGGAGATGTGGGTGAAGGAGAAGGGGGTAGGAGGAGAGGGAGCTGGAGGAGTGGGGGGAGCAGGGAGTGTGAGTGGGCCTGTGGAGGAGTGTATGTGCATTAGGGGGGCCATTTGGAGCATTGCAGCACAGGACGTGAAATGGGAATTAAAGCAGTCAGTGACTGCCAAGGGATCTGAAATGTCTGAGAGATTTAGCCTAAGGGTAGGAGTAGGGGAGCTTGGTGGAAGGGGAAAAGAGGGACTGGACAACTTTCCAGAATTTGGAAGGTTTATTTGTGTTGGCATGGAAGTTAGCCTGGTAGTGTTCAGTTTTGGCCAGCCAGATTGCTTTGGTGCACTTATTTCAAAGCTCCTTGTATTGCCTTTATTGGTTGGTGGGTTCAATAACCAAATCTTTGTTTTCTGAAAGTTTCCTGATGGCCAGTCTTTCATCTCTTGGTAAATTGTAGGGGGTTCAATGTTTGAAAATAACTCTTCTACTTGATAAAGTACTGTTTTTCATATGATAATACAACAGCATTAGTGGTTACTGGACAACAAAAGTGACTTGCCTTTAAAGTGGTTCTTCCTTAAATCAGAAATACTGTCTGCCAAAAAGTCAGTTTCCTGAGAGTGAGTAGGATTTGTGTTTTCAGTAAGCATATCATTCTCACCTCCACCCCACAATAACATTGGGGTGTGTGTTGGGGTTGTCGGCTCAAACTCTAACCCCATCACATGTGTAAAGAAGCAGTGGTACAGGAGAATGGGGTGAGAGGACCAACGACCCCACGCACACCTCGATGCCGGGTTAGTTAGTGAGTCCCATGGGGGTTTTCAACCCCAACCCCAAATTTCCTCACTTTTTCACTGGGAACAACCCAACTGATGCATTAAACAGAGATTTTTGCCTCTAATTTCCTTCTTTGAGAATGAGGATGATAAATAGTGAATGGAATGCAGTGGTGGGATACCATTGGGGTCTGAAGGGCCCCACGCTCCCCTACATGATGTCTTGTTACATAGTAACAGGAACTGCAAAGCAAACACAAGCAGCAACAGTAACGCACATGGCAAAGCAAACGTAACTGGTAAAGCAAACATTAATAGAAACGCAAGCATAAAGTGAGCCAAAGCAAACAGTTATGTAAACGGAGACATCAAACAGAAGTGCATACAGAAAGCAACTGGTAACACACACATTCACAGTATCACAACTGTAAATGCAAATGGTAACAGTAACAGCAGCAATAATGCCAAAGTATACAGAAATGCAAGCTCGTATGAAAACGCAAACCGTAACGCACACAATCTCGGAACCACAACTGTAAATGCAACTGGTTACGGTAACAGCAACAATAAAGCCAACAGAAACACAAGTGCACGGAAATGCAAACTGTTACACGCAAGGTCATGGTACCGCAATTGTAAATATAAATGGTAACAGTAACAGCAACAATAAAACCAACAGAAACAGAAACACAAGCGTATACGAAAACACAAACTGTAACGCACACGGGCATGGTACCGTAGTGGCAAATGCAAATGGTAACAGTAACAGCAACAATAACGTGAAATAAAACAGAAACGCAAGTGAAAACTAAAACGCAAACTGTAACGCGCATGGTGGCGTAGACAGGAACGGTGATGCGAATGGTAACAGAAGCACAACTGGAAACGCTAACTGACACAGTAACAAAAGGGCACACCCTTCTTTCCTCCAAAAACTGCATTGAAAAAACACATTGAAAACAAAGAATGTATGCATTACAATTGACTCTGGAGCAGAAAATTACGACTTAGAATACTAAATTGCTTATATCTCAGGAACCGTACAACGTAGAAAAAAAATTAAAATTTTGCATGAATTATTAGTTTTCTGGCTAGTTTTGTGCTTAGTCCCTGTTTGCCGGGGCTAAGCACTTTTTTGACGAAAAGTCCTTATCTCGCACCGTTTCCGAGATACAGGCCCTGAAAATGCAATGGACACCATAATGTTATTCTATGGCAAAAAGCATCAACTTCGGAGTGCCATCACTTTGCTGCCTTGTAATATTATTTCACCAAACCACCAAAAGGCACTTCGGTGGGATGTTGGCTTTCTTCCCTCAAAATTTCAGCCCAAACGAACAAACCATTATTTTGCAGCAGTGCAGCAAAGAATTCCTGTAATGTGGTAAACGCTGAAATGTTATCCTATGGGAAAAAACATCAAATTCATAGTGCCGTAACTTTGCTGCCCTGTACTATTTCTTGACCAAACTACCAAAAGTTACATCTGTGGGATATTGCCTTTTCTCCCTCCAAATTTCAAGTCAAAAGACCAAACCATTCCCAAGATATTTAATATGAAAGATTACTAAAATTTCCCTATCTATTCCATTATAAAAAATCTGGCCATCTTGTCCCTCCCTCGCGATCAAAGATGGCAATCAAAGAATCTCACGATCAAAGAATTTGCAGGCTCACAATGAAAGAATTTTCAGGCTCATGAACAAAGATTTAAAAACCTTATAAATCCAAAAAATGAAGGAATTGCGGTAAACCACCACCATGCTTCGACAGAACGAAGCCCCCTAATTAAAACCCACCCACATTTGACTTCCTATGACACCCCTGGGCTGAGAACATTGTTTTTTTAATTGAGCCATCTTGTCCCTCGCTCGCGATGCATGATTGCAATCAAAGAATCTCGCAATCAAAGAATTTGCAGGGTCACAATCAAAGAATTCAAACTCTTGTAATTTAAAAAATATACGTAATCGCAGTAAATCACCACCATGGTTCATCAGAACGAAGCCCCCTGAGTAAAACCCACTCTTGTTTGACTTCCTACAACACCCCTGGGCTGAGAAAATTGCTTTTTCATCTGGCCATCTTGTCCCTCGCCCGCGATGCATGATCGCAATCAAAGAATCTCGCGGTCAAAGTTTTTGCATCCTCGCGATCAAAGAAATTGCTCGCTCACGAATAAAGAGTGAGGGATGAGATGGCCAGATTTAAAAATTCATTTTCGCAGCCGAGGAGTGCCCTAGACTGTGAAATAAAGCTGGATTTTGCTCGGGGGTCTTGGTTGTGCCCCATCTGCATGCCCAAAATAATGTAATAACGATCCCTGGTAGTCTAGCGCCCCCAATAAAAATATTTACATCTCTGGTAGTCTAGTGGCCCCCCAAATAAAATAGATCAAGGAAGTAAAGCCCTGGTAGTCTAGTGCCCCTCACCCCCGGTTTTTTTTAGATCTCAGTCTAGTGGCCCCTGACAAAGTGTTGAGGAGATGTTATTACATGTTGACTCAGGACTTGAAGATGTGTCTCTGAAGAGGAAGAAATAGCGAGTTGATAATATATTTTGCAGTCTAGTGGCTTACTTTACCATTCATCTGCTCATTTCCAGCATTTTCATCATTAGCAGACATTGTTCTCTTTTCTCACCTCCACGGCAGCCGATTGTCTGCATTATAAGCGTAATGCAAAAGAGGCACCAGTCATTTTCAGAGCACCCCTTGCATTACAGCTCGTGAATGCAGACAGTCGGCAGCTGGCCTGGGAGGTGAGAGGAGGGCTGTGCCAGTCGCTGGCTGATGAAGGGTGGGGTGCAGGGTGGGCTTGATGGATGGGTGGGAGCCACTAGACTACCAGGTATATTATCAATGCACTATTTCTTTCATTATGCTGGGGGGGCCGCTAGACTACCAGGGATCTAACAAAAAAAACACACGGTGGGGGGCACTAGACTACCAGGGCATTATTTTCTTGATATATTTTATTGGGGGGCCACCAGACTACCAGGGATTTAAATATTTTATTAGGGAGCAGGGGTCACTATATTACCAGGGATCATTATTACATTATTTTGGGCATGCAGATGGGGCACAACGAAACCCCCTGAGCAAAACCCTGCTTTATTTCACAGTCTAGGCACCCTATGAGAAAATGAATTTTTAAATCTAATATCTCATTCTCATGATGCATAATCGCGATCAAAGATTCTCGCGATCAAAGAAATTGCACGCTCATGATCAAAGAATAAAAAAATGGGGAAACACGATTTTTGACTGATTTGAAGTGAAACAACGCCATAGTTCAATAGAATGGACCCTCCTGAGCAAACCCCACCCTCATTTGTGTCCCTAGCCCACCCCTGAGCCGAGATATTGGTGTTTTTAGGTCACGATGCAAGATCGCGATCAAAGATTCTCGCGATCAAAGAATTTGTTGGCTCGCGATCAAAGATCATTAGCGAGCCACGAACGAAGAATTTAAAAGCTAAAAACTCTATTTTTGGACTAATTTGGATGGAACTAAAGCCATGGCTAGATAGATCAGTGTTCCCTGAGTAAAACCTATCAAAGTTTTACTTCAGAAGTGACCCCTGAGCCGAGATATTTGTGTTTGTGCAATCGGAAAACTGAAAACAAGATGGCGGACCTCGTGGTCAAAGATTTTTTGAAATTCCTCGGGATCAAAGTTTCTTGAACTGCGAGGCTGCAAATTCTTTGACCGCCAGGTGGGACAAGATGGCAAGAACCCCGATTCTTTGATCGCAAGATATACATATAAATTTTCCAATTGACTTAAAATGGGAACTTAAAAGTGCCATAACTTTTGAATGCCTTAATATTTTTTCACCAAGCAAAAAGCGGCATGTTCAACCACCAAAGCTCTTTCAAACAAGCCATCTTGCAGAATGGCACACCACACAACTGCCTTGCAGGACCACATTAAGAATGCCAAAAGGTGCCTCCAAAAATGGATAATTTTGCATTTTTCATCACTTTCATACACGAAGACTGGCACTCTGACACAAACACAATTTGGCAAATCAATAGATCTAGTGCATCCCAATGGGTGTACCAAATTTTAGGCAAATCCATTGAACAGTTCCAAAGTTATTAGTGCCACTATACTTAGGGTTTAATGTTAAACCTCAGAATTTGCACCTTAATAACTTTGCATCAAATCAATAGATTTGCACAAAATTTGGCATGCGCAGTCCTATGGGGTAAATCTCTTGATGAGGCAAGTTTTGTTCCAGTTGGATGTGCAGATGCTGAGATCCAGATAGTGCAAAAACCTTAAAAGTCGCCATTTTTTGCAGTTTTTTCCTCATCGCCTTGTACCCAGACAGTGTGGAGTTCTGGTGTGATTTTTTATGGTAGAAACAGCTTGGGTAACAGAACTGCTGTGCATTTGTTTCATGAAAAAAATATTAATCTGTTGCAAAGTTATTCACTTTTTAGGTTCCCATTGTTTTCAATGAAAAGATCACTTTCCAGGATAGAGGTAAAAAGTTCGACAAAGGATTTGGCCTCAGGAAAAAGGATTCTTTTTGCGAGATGCCACTCCTTTTTCACCAGACAAACTGCTTTTTATGAGCCACCATCTTGTTTTTTTTTCGATGAACTAAAAAACATGTAAAATACATAAAATATTATTTAAAAAATGAAACACCAGGACCTAACTAAAGGAGCCCCAGTTAAGTAGATGATTCTGATATTTGATTTTCACAATTAGAGCCAGAAATATTTTTTCTGGGCACCCAAAGTCCCAGGTGCCCAGCTTTGCAAGAGGAGCATTTCCCCACATTCTCTGTATGAGAACAGCAGATTTTCTTGATTTCTGCAGCTGCAGATGAACTCCTGTGGATGGCTTCAGTGTAAGCAGTCAGCCACCCGACCATATCCCTGGTGTTTGGTGGTGCGACCCCCCCCACACATACACACACACAAACATACACACTGTCCCAATAATAAGATCTTCCTTGGTGTCTAGTGGCATCCCTCACCCTCTGATCACCATCCCCATAATTCTTATTTTAGTCCCTAGTGTCTAGTGGTACCCCCCCACCCTCCGATCACCATCTCCCTTATTTTTATCTTACTCTCCTTTTTATATTTATATTCATATAAGCCTATACTGGGCTGTACACCTCCAGTGTTGGATGTCCCAACCCCGCAGCTTTATTAACTGTAGCAGACATTGGGGGGGCCCAATCCCCATTTCGACATTTAGAGTCCACCCTCCCTGCAGTGTGAAACACTGAGGAGCCCACGCCTAATGTCCAGAGATTATTTATGAATGTTAGAAGTACCTACAATAAGAAAACCATCCTCTGACATCTTTCTTAACCAGAAAATGGTCCCTTGTCATTGCTGCTGACCCCCTCCCCGCATCTTGAGCCTCCCACTGAGCACCCACCTCCTCACACACGCCCTTACCTTACCTTATACTTACCAGCCAATGACAACTTCTGTCATCTTCATGTGGGGCAAGATACATCTGCACTCTTCAAAGCTGAACCATGAACTGAGGAATAAAGCTAAGTGCCGTATAATGTATTTCAGTGGTGTTTTGAACTTATGTTTATAACTTTGCCATTTGTTTGAATTTTTTCACCAGACTTTCAACATGGTCTTTTTGGGACCACACCTCATGGACACTGGCAGTGCCATTTTGTTAATCAGGCCCAAAAGGTGATTTCATGGTTGCTGCTCGAAATCACCTTTCATGACAGAATAATGAAATTTCACCACCTGTGTCCATGAGATGGGGTCACAAAAAAGCCATGTTGAAAGTTTGCTGACACAATTCATAAAAATGGCAGCGTTATAAGCATTTGTTGAACTTTTTCTATGTACATGCATAACTTTGGTAATTTCCCATATTTTGAATCCAAATTTTCAATATAGCCATTTTTTCACAGCACCTCATGAACAGTATTGCTGTCATTTTTCATTTCTTGTCCAAAATGTTCTTTCACACCTGTGATGTGTAATGGTGTTTTGGCATGGATTTGAAAATTGTCATCTTTGGGGTTTATGAGGTGGGGTCATAAGAAGACTATGTTAAAAATTTTGGGGTCTCAATACAAAAAAATGCCAATGTTATGACCACTTGTTGCAATTCTGCTACACCCGCTCATAACTTTGGAAATTTTAAATATTTTGACCACAGATTTTCAACATAAAATTATTTCCTCACCCCATGCATGTCACACCTGTCATTTTTCAAATCTTGGCCAAAATGTGTTTTTGCATCTGTTCCACAGAATGTTGTTGCACAGAACTATGTTTTGGCAGGGATTTGAAAATTGTCTGTACTGGATACTTGAGGTGGGGTACTAAGATGGCTATGCTGACAATTTGGTCATTGTTGTCCTATAAATGGAAGAGCAAGGCCTGCAGGGCCCTGTGCTTCCACAGCTGCATACATATATGCATCTACAGAGGGATGGCCTGTGCTCCCACAGTAAAATAAGGATACTATTATACTGTCTCAAAAAGTAAGGAACTCAGTTGCAAAAAATGTTAATGCTTGAGTTAGGGTTAAAACAACAAATGTTGGGAAATTAGGCATTAGGGTTTCCCTAACACCCCACCCTCCCAAACCAGGCAGGAGAGCAGGTGTGGGGTATGCCTTGGGCTTCTCAAGCATAATGCTCACCCAGTTCTATCTGTAAATAAGGTCAGATATGTAGACTTTATGAGAATGGAGTGAGCATTTGATGACCACAAAATCACCTTCCGGGCCTGACTAATGAAATGACAGTGCCAGTGTTCATTAGGGTGGGTTCCCAAAAAGGCCATGTTGAAAATTTGGTGAAATAAATTCCAAAAAATGGCAAAATTATGAACATAAGTTCAAAATGCCATTGAAATACTTTATGCAGCACTTTCCTTTATTCCTCAGTTCGCAGTTCAGCTTTGAAGAGTGAAGACGTGTCTCAGTTGACAGAAGATGACAATTTGACATTGGCTGGTAATTATAGGGTAAGGGGCATGTGTGGGGAGGTGGGTGCTCAATGGGAGAGTCAGGATGGGAGGAGGGGATCAGCAGCGATGAAAATGGACCATTTTCTGTTTCAGGTGAAAAATCGAAAAACATATGGGGACTATTTTTCTTATTGCAGGTACCAACAAACATATCAGGGCACTGGGTGTGGACTCAATGGTGTCCCAGACTGCTGGGGGGTTCTCTAAAAGCCAACATGGGGATTGGGCCCCCCATGTCAGCTACAGTTTAATAAAATAATGGGCTGCGGGGGGGGGAATCCAACACCAGGGGTGGGCATCCCGGTGTCAGATTATATAAATATTAAACAAGAATTATGAGGACAGCAAATCAGGGGGGGAGTGTCACTAGACACCAGGGATTATTATAAAAATCATGGGAACAGTGAATGGAGGGGGGTTCCACTGACACCAGGGCTCATTAAAAAAAATGGTGATGGTGATCAGAGGGTGGGTGGTGCCACTAGACACCAGGGAAGGTCTTATTTATGGGGATAGTGTGTATAGGAGGAGGGTCACACTACTAAACACCAGGGAAATGGCAGGATGGCTCACAGCTCACACTGCAGCTGTCAGCAGGAGTTCAGCTGTGGCTGCAGAAGTCAAGAAAATCTGCTGTTCTCATACAGAGAATGCGGTGGAAGGCTCCTCTTGCTAAGCTGGGCACCTGGGATTTTGGATGCCCAGACAAAGTATTCTGGCCTGACTTTTGAAAAACCAACATCATAATCTAGCTAAACAGGGCCCAGTTAGCTAGGTTCTGGTGTTTGATTTGTAAAATGACATTTTAATGTATTTTCCACAATTTTACTTGCTGTAAAAAAAAACAAGATGGCGGCTCACCAAAAAAGGACTTTTCCTTCTTGAAAAAGGAACTGATCTCCTGAGAATGAGTCATTTTTTGCGTGATCAAATCCTTTGTCGAACTTTTTGCCACTAACCTGGAAAGTGATCTTCTCATAGGAATTAATGGGAAATTAAAAACTGAATAATTTGCAACAGATTAATATTTTTTCACCAAAGCATAGCAGTTCTGTTACTGAGATCCATGATACCACATCGACAATTTCTTGTTGATGCAATGTTTTTCTCAAAACCACTATGTCAACCACAATTGTGGTCGGCATTGTGCACTAGAGGACAGAGTTGTTTTTTTGAGGGAGACTGCACCCCCACACCTCCTATGCAGGGGACTATGGGCCTTGCACCCCCCAACTCACTATAATCAACTCCAAGTTGGAGCTAATTCAGGGAGGGGGTGCAGGACCTCAAGAAAAAGTGCTGAGGTCCCGAGCAGACTTTACAGTGATGTGTTGATGTTGTTGGCATCGACAATGTCGCTGTAAAGTTATCACTGTAGAGATGGCATACGCTGTTACCCAAGTTCTTTCTACCATAACAAAATCACACCAAACTTCCACACCATCTGGGCACAATGCGATCAAGAAAAAAATGCAAAAGTGCGGACTTCTAAGGGTTTTTGCACTACCAGATCTCAGAATCTGCACATCTATCTGGAATGAAACTTGTCATGTCAAGAGATCTTCCCACGGGGCAACACATGCCAATTTTTGTGCAAATCCATTGATTGGTTGAAAAGTTATTAAAGTGCAAATTCTGAGGTTAAACATTAATACTCAACCCTGACTATAGGAGCATGCCCATGCCCCTATAATATATATATATAGTCATTGCAAAAAAATGTTGTTAATGCATCAGTTACAGTTGTTACTAAAGTGATAAAAGTAGGGAAATGTAGTGTTAGGATTTCCAACCCCTAACTTTTACTCCCCATCCACTACAGACACTGACCGGCATCGGGGTGTAGCTTAGGTCCCTCCAGCTAACACTCACCCCATTCCATAAGAAAATAAGCTGAGATGGGTACAGAATAGGAGAATGGGGTGAGTGTTAGGGCTGATGACCCCCAAGGCACACCCCTGATGCCTGTCAGTGTCTGCAGGGCGGGGGTGGAGTGTTAGGGTTGGTAACCCTAATGTCACATTTCCCTACTTTTGCTGCTTTAGTAACAACCCTAACTGATGCATTAATGAAGTTTTTGGCAATGAATAGTCTTACTTTTTCAGATAGTATGTTCATATCATATTTGCCTGTGGGAAGGGCCCTGCACTCTTATATATTCATACTTTTTGAAATAAAGTAAGCATATCCTTATTAGCTTGTAGGACTGCAGTCCCCTCCAGGCCCTGCACTCCCATCCCTCCATTGATGTGTATAGGTATGTTATCATGGAAGTGCAGGTCCCTCTGGGCCCAGTGCTTATTCATAGCACCACAGCAACCAGATTGAATTTGTCATCATAACCTTCCTATTACCCCACCCCTTGTACTCGGTTCAGAAAATGTTTAAATCATGACCAAAACATGATTCTGTGCCATTGAAACACAATTCTGTGGCGCATGTGAGAAAACATATTTAGACCAGGAGTTAAAAAATGACAGATGTGACATTCATGAGGTGGGGTAATAAGAAGGCTGTGTTGAAAATATGTTGTCAAAATATTTAACATTTCCAAAGTTACAAGTATACATATCAAAATTGTAACAAATTGCCATCACTTTGGCATTTTTACATATGTTGACCCCATATTTTCAACATAGCCTTCCTATAACCCCATCTCATGAACAATGTCTAGAAAAATGTTCAAATCCTGCCAGAAAGGTGAATTCACCAAGCAACCACAAAATCACCTTTTAGGCAAGAGTCACATAAGGACAGTCATATTGTTCACAAGGAGGAGTTCCCAGAAGACCATGTTAAAAATTTCAAAAAGTTTGTGTGCCCAGAGAAATCACCAGTCTTGTACAAATGATTCAGTAAGGTATCTGGTGGAGCTCGCCAAGTTTCCGGTACATTCAAATCCAACAACAAAATTCTGGCCTGCTCAAGCAATGAATGCTACTACACTCAAAGTATTTTTAAAGTTCGTTATTTTTATTTATAAAGTCCCAACATTTCACCTAGTATTAGGCTTCTTCTGGGGAACTGTAAAAAGATTTATAAACAAATATTTACTATATTTCACATTTGAAAATATTCAATTTTTTAATTTTCAATTTTTAATATATTTCCATATTAGACCATGCTAGTCATAAATGACTGGGTGTACCATCTTTCCATTGTACTTATTAAAGCAATATTAAAACCAAAATGATATTTTAACCACCTGGTTATCCTTTACATTCATTAACAGTTATAACATTCTTATACATTTTGCCCAACTAGATGCCACCAATATAAATGCATGAAAAATTAATTGCCTTACTTTTTAACAATGTCAGCAAAAGCCAAACATCTGCCAAGCCTCCTTAAGAATTGGCTCCTATATGTGTTCACTTTAAAAATAAATAAAATACTTAGGTCAAGTACTACATACTCCAAATTGCACCAAACAATGCTACTTTATCATTTATAGTTTAAATTCTCAATATTCACCTTTTTATTTATTCTGCTTTTGATTTCAGATATTTTTCTTCAACCATTTAACTGATAATTAAATAAATAGATAAATAAAAGGGGCCAGAAAGAGGAAAAGAAGTTATAATAAAGAACATCAATTGTTAATTTAAGTGCTTCTTTAAAGTTATTTGCATGCTTTATGCAGTATTTCTAATATGTTTATACACTCGATTCTAAATATTCACCTTTTTATATATGGTACTTTGCTTTTTAACATGTTTTCTTCATGCCTCATGTCTATTAGGAAATGTGCACCAGGGAAAGCTGGGGGGTTGAGAACAAAAAAACAAAAGCAATTACTCAATACCTTTTAGAATTGAGTGTATGAACATATTGGAACATATTAGAAAATACTGCAGAATGTGTGCATAATGTGTGCAAATAACTTTAAAGAAGCACTTAAATTAACAATTGATGTTCTTTATTATAACTTCTTCTTTTCCTCTTTCTGTCCCCTTTTATTTATTTAATTATCAGTTAAATGGTTGAAGAAAAATATCTGAAATCAAAAGTAGAATAAATAAAAAGGTTAATATTGAGAATTTAAACTATAAATGATAAAGTAGCATTGTTTGGTGCAATTTGGAGTATGTAGTACTTGACCTAAGTGTTTTATTTATTTTTAAAGTGAACACATACAGGAGGCAATTCTTAAGGAGGCTTGGCAGATGTTTGGCTTTTGGTGACATTGTTAAAAAGTAAGACAATGAATTTTTCATGCATTTATATTGGTGGCATCTAGTTGGGCAAAATGTATAAGAATTTTATGACTGTTAACTCATTCTATCCTATTGTCACTTAGAATGTTCACGTACCCTCTGCCTGCTGCTAGAACACCTGTGTGCCTGAAGGGATTTTAGATCTGCAGCATTCATACAAACACACTGTGCTTAAACCCACATATCTTAAAACCATACATCCAATTTTAAACTGCTAAAAGAAAAGTTTTTCAGGACAAAAGTTTTGAAAATGAGTGAGGTTTGGTAATGTCTATTTAACTGGATTTAATGTTGTGAAAAGTTGTTTTCATATTTTAATAAATTCTGATGATTTTATCTAAATATAATTATGCTCTGTTTACATAGTCATGCAAAAATATTAAATTTCTGTAAAATTGTTGATTAAAATAGTTAAAAATATACAATAAACATCTGTCATTGTCTAAATATAAATTTTGCAAGTTTTTTACCATTTTTTTAGTCAGAAATCAAAATCTGACTCTCTTGTTATTACAGTTTGAGTTTTTTGTTCCATTCCACTGGCTGGAATTTTGCAGTGTTCAATTCTTCCTACCCACTGATTTTAGTTTATGAATCTGATTATCATTTTTTTTGTTTTTCCCCTAGTTTAGTAAGAACATATTTACACATTACCTTAGAAGGACATATCAGGAAGTGATGCAGGCAGGAAGTGCTTTGTGAGGTCAAGTGATGTAAATAGGAAGAACCCTTCCAGTGTAGGTCAGGGAGCTGACACAGGAAATGGAGACATTTGTTAGTGCTGGAGGTCTCTCTATGATTAATTGCATATGTGCTGTAGTTAAAATGTGTAATTTAATTGAAAGAAACTATTTTATTTTATTTTTGCAATAAGATCCCATGATAAGTATAGGAAACTGTATTTTATTTGTGCTGTTTGCTTTATCATACTGTAAATGAAGCATGATGTTGTTCATGTAAAGGTTCACAGTCTTTCAGTAAACATCATGTTACATAAATCTGTGTATTATTTAATTTCCTGGCACAGTTTATTTTTGGGGTTGTATTATGGGATGGTTTAAGGTGAGGGAATGACTGTATGAGGAAGCACTGTGTGTAAGTGGTGGTGGTGGTGGGGGGGTCCTGCATTCATAATACAGACTCAGATGCACTTCATATGTTCTGGGGAAATGAGAGGGGCTGTATGCATCTAATAATGGTGCTAACAGACACTGTAGATACATTATGGGTATACGTATAGGATGATGAAATTGCTGAAAAGGCACTGGTGATTTGGGGTATACTGTGTCATGGGGAAGGGGGTGGGTGTGCCTGTACCAAGGAATGATGCTCATAGGCACTGCAGTCATTTTGTGTCATGAATTGGCACCTGTCCTTGGGGTATACTCAGTTGTAGGGAAGCAGGTGGGGCTGCCTGCACCTGGTAATGGTGTTCATATGCCATGCAGAAACATTGTGGGTACACCTACAGGGTGATGATATGTACACCTGTAAAGGTTGTGTACTATGTGCTGTGTCACATGGTTTGCCTGCATACACATGTAATATGTTGCAACATTCAGTATGGCGCACTGTGTGGGTGGGAAGGATTGTGGTGTGCCTGCACCATGGAGTGATGCTCATTGGTGCAATGTGTACTGTTGTGCTATGTTTCATTTGAATGGACTGTATACATCATACACTGGCACTGATCACATCACAGTGCATCAGAGGTAAGGATGGTCTGAAGCATTATGAGCACAAGGGACTAAAGTGGTTGTGGAGCGATTCAAACTTGAATAGAACATTACAGTGCATCTGAGGGTAGTGTTGGAATGAATCTTGATATGCACAATGGACTACACCATGGTGACTGAGGAGGGATCCATATCAGTAATGCACATCACAGAGTGTCAGAGATAAATGTTGGACTGAAGACTGATGAACAGATGGACTAAATCAGTGACTCTGGTGGGATTTGAACCTGAACAGCACTTTACAGTGCAGTAGAGGTTGGGGCTGGACTGACACCAGATCAGTCAATGGACAACACCATTGGCTGTGGAGGGATCTGAACCTGAAATGCAATTCACTGTTCACTACAGTTTGGGGCTCGATGGATGCATGATAAGGAGATAGATTTTACAAGTGGCTGTGGAGGGATTTGAGCCTGAAGAATACTTTACAGTGCATCAGAGATTGGGGCTGAACTGATGTCATATGAATTGATGGGCTACACCAGTGGATGTAGAGGGTTTTGAACATGAAATGCACTTCACAGTGCATTATGGGATTGGTCTGGACTGATGCATGGTAAGTCAATGGACAACACCATCAGTTCAGGAGGGATCTGAACCTGAAATGCACTTCACTGTTCACTGGTGATGCACTACAGAGCTAGGGCGGGTGCAGCTGAGGGCTGTCACCCCTAACTGAAACATCAAAAAAAAAATCACTGTACACTCCAGAGCCCAGAGAGCCACTTTCCCTCCAGTGACGGTTGTAAAAAAATACGAGTCCTTGCTTGAATGCTAAATAAGGATTTAGTCTAACGTTTCAGGTACACACATTGAATAGAATAGTGGAAGACACAACAAAAGATCTGCGTGCAGGTTCCCTGGCTCTTCAACAACTAAGGCTTCATAAGTGGGATGGTGCCTGCATCTAAGACAATCCCTTTATACCAGTTAAATTCAGAATTGATGATGTCAGAAAATCTGACCAATCACAGAGCTCGATTTTTAAATACAGAAATATTCAGCTCACTTAGTGGTATAAATGGACTAATAGTTATAACAATCATGATATCAGTGACAACATGTTATTGTAGAAAAATACCCCAAAAGATAAAAAAATACACCAAAGTGGTGACGGCCAATCAGATTGCTCGAATAAAAAAAAAATTATGAAATTAATTATAGTGTAAACCTGATTAGCTTAACATGTTACACTAAAACAAGATGATTTGTTGTTATGATACAAACTAATGGCAGAATGAACATAATACATTTTTCACAGCACATGCAAAAAATAGTAAATTTATTTATTTATGTATTAAGGCTTGTTTTCTCAAAAATAGCCAATGGGAACACATATTATATTAGGTAAAATCAGTAAGGGTACGATGTCCCCTATTAGCTAGTACAACTCAATTCATCAAATGTAAACAAATGCTTGAGCTGCACCAAGAGAAAGATATGGACGCCAATTGGCATCATCAGGCACTACAGCAAATGATTTAGGATGCCATATGGCGTCATCAGGAAAAAGAGGTATATTTTTTTATGACGCCATATGGCGTCATCAGGAAGGAATGAGTTAATGAATTTAAAGGATAACCAGGTAGTTAAAATATAATTTTGGTTTTAATATTGCTTTAATAACTACAATAGAAAGATGGTACACCCAGTCATTTATGACTAGCATGGCCTAATATGGAAAGATATTAAAAATTGAAAATTAAAAAAAAGAATATTTTCAAATGTGAAATATAGTAAATATTTGTTTATAAATCTTTTTACAGTTCCCCAGAAGAAGCCTAATACTAGGTGAAACGTTGGGACTTTATAAATAAAAATAACGAAC
The DNA here is from genome assembly GCA_016271365.2 of Neoceratodus forsteri. Taxonomy (NCBI): domain Eukaryota; kingdom Metazoa; phylum Chordata; order Ceratodontiformes; family Ceratodontidae; genus Neoceratodus; species Neoceratodus forsteri. The sequence continues at coordinate 1,255,046,003 of CM057449.1, read as the reverse complement.
TTTAAAAAGACTTCTTGTGTAGTAGCATTCATTGCTTGAGCAGGCCAGAATTTTGTTGTTGCCTGTTAAAAATTTGGCATCAAAATATGAAAAAATGGCTGAATTATGCATAAAAGTTGAAACCCCAATTGAAATATATTGAACCACATTTATCTTAGTTTCTCATATTGCAGTCACCAGTTCCAGCAGCAAGATGTGTCTTCAGTTGGAGAGTGGATCTTGAACCTGGGAGCTGTTCAGATGGATAAGGGTGTGTGGGTTGTGTACTGTGGGGTGTGGGGTGGTGGGAGCATGGTAGGAGGTGAGGGTGGGGGTTCTGATTGGTGAGGGACTGTTTTCTTTTTTCACAGATAAAAAAAAGAAAAGAAAAGCACATCCGGACAATTTTCTTTTTTTCAGGCACTGTAACAGAAACAAGGACAGCTATTGGAAGGGCAGGGATGCTAGTAGACACCAGGGAATTATTTTCAAATGGGGAGACACTGATTGGAAGGGTAGTGGGTGCCACTAGATACCAGGTAGTGGTCTGATTGGTGAGAGACTGTTTTCTTTTTTTGCAGGTAAAAAAAAAGAAAAGCACAACCAGACAGTTTTCTTATTTTCAGGCACCATAACAGTAAAAGGGACAGCAATCAGAAAGGTGTTGGGGGGTGCCACTGGACACCAAGGAATAATTTTCAAATATGAACACTGATCAGAAAGGTTGGGGTGCCACTAGACACCAGGAAGGGGTCTGATTGGTGAGGGAACATTTTCTTTTTTTGCAGGTAAAAAGAAAAAAGAAAAGCACATCTGGACATTTCTCTTCTTTTCAGGCACTGTAACAGCAATGGGGACAGCTATTGGAAGGGTAGGGTAGTGCCAATAGACACCAGGGAATTATTTTCAAAAGGGGACAATGATCAGAAGGGAAGGGGGTGGCACTAGACACAAGGTAGGAGTCTGATCAGTAAGAGACGATTTTCATTTTTCGCGGTTAAAAAATAAAGCACATCCAGACAGTTTTCTTCTTTTCAGGCACTGTAACAGTAAAGGGGACAGCGATCGGAAGGGGGGTGCCACTAGACACCAGGGAGGGGTCTGATCAGTGAAGGACCATTTCATTTTTTCCCAGGTAAAAAAAAAAGAAAAGCACATCTGGACAGTTTTCTTCTTTTCAGGCACTGTAACACCAATGGGAACAGTGATTAGAAAGGTGGGGGATGCCACTAGACACCAGGGAGTAATTCTTAAATGGGGACACTGATCTGAAAGGTGGGGGGTGCCACTAGACATCAGGGTTGGGTCTGATCGGTGAGGGACTGTTTTTTTTTTCGCAGGCAAAAAAAAATGAAAAGCTCATCTGGACAGTTTTCTTCTTTTCAGGCACTGTAACAGCAATGGAACAGAGGTTGTATGGGTGGGGAGGTGCTACTAGACACCAGGGAATAATTTTCAAATGGGGACATTGATCAGATGGGTGGGGGTACCACTAGACACCAGGGAAAAATGTTTAAATGGGAACATCCATAGAAAGAGTTGAGGGTCTCACTAGATACCAGGGAATATTTAATTTAACAGGGGAACAGCAGTGGAAAGGGTATGGGTGCCACTAGACACCAAGAAATAATTTTAAAACAGGGACAGCGATTGAAAGGGTGGGGGTGCCACTAGCCACTAAGGAATGCATTTAATAAGGGGGACATCAATTGGAATGGCTTGAATAAGGGGAAAGGCAACACTGAATGTTGCCAGGGATGACAATGGATGGGGGAGCACCAGTACTAGACACCAGGAAAAGGGCAGCTCAATGATCACATTGCAACCTGTAGCATGAGTTTTAGTTGTGGCTGCAGAAGTCAGAAAAATTCCACTGTTCTCATACAGAGAGTGCAGGGGAAGTGTTCCTCTTACTAACCTAGGCACCCAGAATTTTGGGTGCCCAGAAAAGGTATTTCTTGCCATAATGTCAAAAAAAAAATCAGAATGTAGCTAAACAGGTCCCGTTTAGCTAGGTTCTGATGTTTGTTTTTTGAAATACATTCCTTTTTATGTGTTTTCTTATTTTTGTTTCTCTCGCTAACTGAAAAATTAAAATGGTGAACACGTGAAAAAGCATTTCCTACCTGTGACACAGGATGACCCATCCGCACACAGGCATTAGACTCCTGCAACATATGATTACCCACCTGGGAAAAGGCATTAGGCTTATGTGACTCAGGATGACCCATCTGTGAAAAGGGATTATCTCCTGCAACACAGGATCCATTTTTATGCTGAACATCTATTTTCCCATTGAAAATAATGGGAACTTCAACATTTAATAACTTTGGAAAGGATTGGTATGTTTTTTCACCAAACCAGCAAAAGGCACGTCTGTGAGGCAAAGGCTTTCTAGCCTGAAAATATCAAACCACAATGCAAAACAGTTTCTGAGATGCAGGTGGACAAAGAAATGATAAAAAAACATGTAAATTTAACAGTTTTTCATACTCTGCATCTCAGAAGCCACACAACTAATTCAAGTGAAATTTGTCACATCGATACCTGCCCCATGAGGTTATGCATGCAAAATTTCATGCAAATCCACTGATCCATTGCAAAGTTATTAAAGTACAAAAATTGGTCTTTAACATAGAAGTGAGTGCTCAACCCTAACTATAGTGGTGCTATTGAGCCGCTATAATGGTGGTGCGCCATAGTAAGGGTTGAGAGGTCACTTCTATGTTAAATGCAAAATTTTGCACTTTAATAACTTCACAATTGATCAAGTGAGTCACATGAAATTTTGCATGTGCTGTCAGGGACCATAGATCTCTTGATGTGGCAAGTAGCTTCTGGTTGGATGTGTGGTGCGGGGGCGGGGGTCCAAAAATGTGAAATTTACAATTTTTTGTGAAAATTCTTTTTCATGCTGCTGTGCAAAAATGGTGTGGAATTTTGGTCTGGAATTTTTAGGGTATATAGGTCTTGGGTCACAGTGGTGCCTTTTGAAGGTTTGGTGAAAAAATATTAATCCATTCAAAAGTTATTACATTTCAATGTTGCCCATTATTTCCAGACAGATGTCACACTTTACAAAGGATTCTTTATCGCAAATGCAGAATCCTTTGCTGCAAATACAGAATCTTTTTTTGTGCCACTGCCATCTTGTTTTCAGTTAGTGGTGATAACAAAAGTAAATAACTTGTAAAACAGATGGGTTTGGTAGACAACAACAGTTGTCTTTACCTAACCAGGACCTGTACAATCCGAATCTGGGGTTAGCTTTTTGATATGTGACTTAGAAATATGTTTTTTTTTAAATGTGGAAATCCTTTTCTGCAAACTGCAGAAAAAATAAGCCATGAAACAGGATCATTTTTCACAATTTGTGAACAAGGATTTTATTTTTCTGCAAATTGTGAAAAAGGAACCTTGAAAAGGGATTCTTTTTTGTAGTTTGCAAAAAAGGAATTTTATGACTGCTGTTTCTTTGTCTCTCCACAGTTCAGAAACAGTTGTTGGTTTTGTTCTGAAAATTTCAGGGTACAAAGAGCTTGCCCCACAGATATGCCTTTTGCTGGTTTGGTGAAAGTATATTACTTTTGATTTGTTTCCCATGGGATAACAATGTAATATGAGGTTTATACAGTCATTTCTTTGTCACTCCCACTGTGCAGAAATGGGTTTCAATTTTGCAAAGGTCTTGTGCTATTAATGTGCCTTTTGCTCATTTTGTGAAAATATATTAATTTGGTGTCTAGTTACACAGGTTTCACATTTTGCTGTGTTTTATATTGGATAACATTGCAATGTGAGGTGCTTTTGTTTTGGCACTGCACACTATGGGACAGGCAAATAGGGATACCACTACACTATCTCAAGAACTACGGGTGGATGGATTGGAGTACAGGGCTCAGTGAGTCCTGCACTCCCACATCAAATATGGATATGATTATGGACTAATGAGAGTGCAGGACCAGAGGGCCCTGCACTACCACAGGGAACTAAGTATACAATTACAGTATCTCAAAAATTATGGATGGATAGGAACACATGGTCACAAGCAAATAAGGCTGTGATAATACTGTCTCAAAAAGTAAGGAAATTCTTGGCAAAAAAGTTTGTTAATGCATCAATTAGGGTTCCATCAACAAACATTGGGAAATAGGGTGTTAGCATTTCCAAACATAACACCCCAGCCCCACCCTCCATGCACTAACAGGTGTGGGTTAGGGCACCTTGGGGTTGTCAGCCCTAACGCTCACCCCATTCTGCTATGCTGTACCCAACTCATCTTATTTACTCATGGAATGGGATGAGCATGCATCCCCAAGCCTGCTGGTGCATGCAGGGTTTGGCTGAGGTTTTAGGGTTGGAAACCCTAACACCACATTTCCCAGCTTTTCTCAGTGGAATCCTAACTGATGCCTTAATAAAGTATATATATATATATATATATATATATATATATATATATATATGTATGTATATCATCCCATTTTTCTGGGAATGTCCCTTGATGGAGCTGGATAGAAAGGCACCTAATCTACTGTATTTTGCAATACAATGTGATGATAGGGCATAAATAGGCCTGTCCCAAAAAGATGGCATAAAATTCAGTCACAGTGCTTCTACACTGCAAGACTGTTTATGGTGCCAGCTAATTAATAATTTTGCTAGTGTTCCACTAAGTGATTGGCCATTTAAAAAAGATGTATGAGTATTAAACCTCTCTCATCCATGCGACTGAGAAACATTGTCTTTAAACTGCCATTCCAAAACCCTTTTACCCCACCCTACATTATCATGGGGTATGTTTCCCTACCCTTTGGTTTCTTGAATGCCTGACTCCAGAGAGGGGTTACAGCCAAATCTGGCATGCCCCATAGCTGACATGCAAGCATCCTTTGTGTTATTAAGTATGAAAACTTTACCACCACAGACTTTTAATCTTGGCTGGGAATACGAAATTACGGGTAACCCCAAGCTCCTGCAACTTGCTTTCATTTATTTATCTTTTTCCAAAAAATTGGTGACCAGGATAGGCATGGAGCTTGCTACCAATTGCAACCTGGGGGAGGGAATACAGCAGGGAGCAAAATGGTAGTAACAAATAAAATTACAAAAGGTGTGCGTACATGAACATTAAAACCAAGGTACCGTACAAGAAATAAATTCCAGAGAAAGAATAAAAAAAAATGTAAAATGTGTTAAAAGTACTTCAGTTATGGGTCAGCCAGGATTAGAGCTAGAGGAGTGTACCAATGAGACAAACCAGATCTAAAAATAAAGTTAATAAAATAATGCACTTTATTAAAAGATATCAGGATGCAACCAGTAATATGCCTCCAAAAGGGGATAGTAAAAAAGGTTCTACAAATGCTAAAGATACCAACCCCTTCAAAAGAAATCCTTAATAAAGATAAGAAAAGTAATGTAGGAAATGATAAAGGGGGACAAAGGCAAAGACCAGAAAATAATACAGAACAGAAGAGGGATAAAAAATATAAAGACCAAGCACAAGATGAGATTTAAGTTACTAGTATCCCTAGTACTAGTTCATTATTCCAGCAGTCTGGACCTTCAAATAATGATTTAAATGAAAATGAGGAGGAAGATTCTGGATTGCATCAATCCTTTCATCAGTTGCAAGATGTTTAAGGGCTGTCAGCTTACAATTTTTGGAGATATTTGCAGTTGCATCATGCTTTAGCAGCATGGCTCTCAAAAAACCATATCCCACTTTCTACAGATTTAACTAAATGCCTTCAAAAATGAGTTGAACTCCCAAAAGGTCATATGATTGTGATGTATAAATTTCTTCAGGAACACTACCTTCCAAACTGGGAGTCTAATCGGCCCAAATGGGCTGTGGAGCTGCAAGAAATATTGGATGATTGTAACTGGTCTAACTATTGGTCTGCAACTCATTGAGCTTCTCCGGATCCAAAATTACAACTCCTTCAGAAGAAGATTTTAAGTAGATGGTACAGAACACTGGTCAGATTGGTCCACATGGGCCTATTCACCTCAGATGCTTGCTGGAGGTGTGGGAAAGGGCTGGGTACTTTGTACCATATCTTATGGTGATCTGCCTTACTTAGGGATTGGTGGAACACTATTATTGATTCACTGGAGCAAGTGCTACAGACTCTCTTAACTTGTTCCCCATGTTTCTGGATTTTGGGAGATCTGCATTTGCTGGACACAGTGGCCTTGTGACATAAAGTAATGTTATACTCAGCAGCACTGGAGGCTAAGTAGCTACTTTTGCTTAGATGGATGTCCATAAATATTCCCTCTATAATTCAGTAGCTACAAACCATGTCAAAAATGGGCTGTTACTATTGGGCTTTATTTTGGAGAAGGAAGGTTCTTCCCACTTTTTATAAGTCATGGTCACATTGGTTAACCCAAATAGGGGTGATAGCAACTGACTTTATTTAAGTTCAATTATAAGTATAGAACTCAGAGTCTGTTTGGGATTTTAATTCACAGCATAGACAACTAACCTTATTATGCCCAGGGTAGGCATGCAGGGAGATGTTGCCACAACTTTAAAACTGATTTTAAAAATGCGTTGTGGTTTTGCATCCTTAGCATTTTAAGTAGGCAGATGCTTTAAATGGTTTACTAGGTCAAGTGAACAGACTGTATCTTAATCCATTTTGGGTTTTCATATGTGTTAATGATGTGTTATTCATAACGTATGTTCTTGCTATCATATATGATGCTTTACTTGAAAAGTTAAATAAAATGCTTACATACAAAAAAAACACGGGGGTGGGGGAGTAGGTTAGTCAAAAAGAAAACAAGACAGTGAGCTCCCAGGTTGGACAAATGCCCTAATGCAAATCATTCAAGGAATTGAGGAAAAACCTAAAAAGTTAAATCAAGTACACGCAAATTTTGTGAGTATTCAACAATAAATGGTAACATTTGAGACAACCCTAAAGAAATAATAATGCATCACTGAATTATAAAATAGACACTCCCAATCGTCGAATAAAACCCAACTCATACAAAAGGAACTTAAAAATCTCAAGAAAGAAATATCAGATCTTCAAATTAAACTGAAAATTTAGAAAACCATTCACACAAGAAGAACACATGGATTTTGGGGCTGAATGAAGAGTGGGACTCTAAAGAAAACATGTCAATAATACTAAATAAGCTTTTAAAACAGTTGCTGGACCTAGAGAGTGACCTACCTGTTATAGATAGAGCACATAGAATTGGAAAACCTGGTACTCATTCAAGAGGTCCTAGACCAATGATTGTGAAGTTCTTAACTTCAGATGACAAACCTAAAGTTCTGCAAGCTTTTAATACTAACAAAGGCTTTCTTTTTCGGGAACAGATAGTATCTCTGAAACAAGACTGTTCAAGAAAACTATGGGTTAAGATAAATGTAATCCAATAGAGCAGATCTTGGGCAAAGAGTAGATTAAATCAATGGTCCCATTTACAGCAGACTGGAAATGTTATTAAATAACCAGACACAGTTTTATGATTCTACAGAAGAGGTATATTCTGCTTTGAAACTAAGACTTCCTCAGATTTTTTCATAAAATGTGTAAGTAACTTGTAGGTGCAGATTGTGTGTGAATTTTAGACATTTGCCTATTAGAATGCTGTTATAATATAATCACCGATAAGAAATACAGTATATGGGGTAGCAAGTATGTTACTCAAGGTATAGGTTAGGAGATTTCAGGATGACAGGTACTGTATAATACAGTATCCATAGTTATTATTGCTGTTAAGGATTTAATAGGTCTAGTTAATGAAAAGCGTGTGTGGTTATGTATTGCTGGGGTTGGGGGTCTCTTATATGCCACAGCAAGCCAAGATGGGGGTTGCATCAGACAGTGGTCCTTGCTGCATAAATGGAGATAGGATTGAGGTAAATAAGAAAACTCACTGTATGATTGTTGTTTTTCTTATAGACAGAAGATAAAATAGATAATACCATATGATTAAAGGCTGTTAAGCTGTGCAAATTGAAAAAAATAGCGTTACAAGCTAAGAGGCAGGGACATGTTAACATCAGGTCCCCCCATGGATATCTTTTTGTCCATAAAATTACATTAAACATTACACTTTTGTTTTGGAATCTGAATGGTATAGATTCTTCTTTTAAAGAGCTAATGTACTGCCTAAAGTTAATATTAGTTTTTAAAAGCAGTCAACTATTACCTTTTACATCTGAGGTGTTTTTTGTTTTTCATTTGGGTAGTTAAAATATTTTTTATCTGATGTTAGTAGATGTGGTCTGTGGAACAGCACTCTCCTGGCAGCTGACATATGTATCTAGATTCACTGATCTATGCAGCCAGTATAGTGTTATGCTTGGGCAACTGTGTTAGTTTAGTTTTTGGTGTTTGCACTCTCTAGTCCAAAGGAATTACCACCCTGTAGGGGTATGCAGGCAAGGAACCCTTGAAGAGGGTTTCACCCCTAGAGGTGCAATGGGACAGTTCCCGTGGCTAAAGGTACCTTAGGAACCCCCCTAAGGAGAGAGCGCTGCCATTGGAGGAGGAGTGGAGAATGGTGGGGCAAAGATAAAATGCTTCATTGTGAGGCTTAGAGGAACTGCTTATATAGCTCAGGAAGTGGGAGTGGCTGGCTGGTTGGTCACCGAAATACAGGCAAACCTTTCATTTCACTGACCTATGCAGCCAGTATAGTGTTATGCTTGTGCAACTGTGTTAGTTTAGTTTTTGGTGTTCGCACTCTCTATTCCAAAGGATTAAACACCCTGTAGGGGTATGAAGGCAAGGAACCCTCGGAGAGGGTTCCACCTATAGAGGTGCAATGGGATGGTTCCCGTGGCTAAAGGTACCTTAGGAATCCCCCCAAAAAGTAGTGTCATCCCCAAAAAGGAGGCAACATGAAGCATAATGCAAGCAGTAACAGAGATGTGGAAGCAGTAACCATAATGTAGTAGTAGAGAAGCATAGGCAGTTTGATAATTCAATGATATGCTCAGTTGTTGTAGTAACAGCCCAGGTTTGTGTAGCATAATACTGATGGCTTGCACTGAGAGAAGGGGATCCCCTAAGGAGAGAGGGAATGGCAGGACATCCTCCACCTCCATCCAACAACAGAACCTGCCTAAAGAGACTAGGGAAAACAACTATGCTAACTAAGAGTTATGACCTGAGGCAACAGAGGAGAGAAAAAAAACCCTATGAGGAGGAAACGTCTGGGGATCCAAGGCCTAGGTCGCCTTCCCTCCAGGCTTGGGAAATTTATTTAGTGACAGCTCTGCAGCTGCAATTTGGAAACCCAATTTAAGGGAGGTGGAAAATATTCCAATTTGGAGGGAGGCTCTCACTCAAACCCTCTAGCAGGAACATCGTGGAAGGTTGCGAGAAAACTCTGCAACAATACATGCATCCAAGGTGCAGAAGGAGAGCAACAACCGCTGAGGCACTCACCTGGCCTGTCCACCCTAAATGAAACCAGGTGAACCAGAGGCAGTCATGGGGAGAATGCGGTGAAGGTGCCTTGCTAGGGAAACCACTAAAGTCAATGGCCAACCATTATAATGGAACACTAGAGCCAAAGGAGATCATTGTAACCACCCTTCACTGCTAGTCTTAAATTCTACATCAGGAGCAGCTGTCGCGTAGCAGGTAGCTAAAGCCAAATCCGGGGCGAGGACATTCCCAGCTATGGGCCAGGTGAGAAGGATCCCACCCCAAGTTGGACATGCTCAATAATGCGGACAAAGGCAGAGTGAGACCGTCAGCTGCAGGAACCCTGCACCAAATAGAATGGCTGGCACACCCCAGAAATTGAGTGAGCTGAAAACCTGGTGAGCTGAATGAGCACGGCATGCTGAAATCATAATGAGCAGCAAGTGCTGAAACCTTGCAAGGTTGAATGCAGATTGAGTGCAGCAGAATCCCCGGCTGAGCCAAAGGGATGGCAGTAGGCATGAAGCAATGGTTTGCATAAGCAAGGAGAAAAATCTGCATAAGCAATTGAAGACCTGCATGTAGGTCAGTAAGCAGTAGTCGTGATAGGTAAACCAGCATAGGAAATTTGTATAACAATGAAACAACTGAATTGGGAGCAAGCCAGCCAGACAATACAAAGCCAAATCGAGGTGACAGCCTCTGAGGATTTTTGGTGGCGAAGACAGATTTTAGTCTTAAAATCAAGCTATATTAACAGCCTCAGCAGGAGCTAGTTGGCTGACCTCAGAGTTATAACTGCAATAAAACAGGGAGACAATGCTTGAAGGCAGGTGTAGCCAGTCAGTGCAGGGAAGCTGCAAGTAGAATGAGAAGCACAGGTAGGGTCAGAGTAAACTGTGCCAGGTGAAAAGAATTGAGTATGCAACATGAAGCAGCTAAGGCCGAGCTGAAACACACAGGTAATGAATGCAATTGCATTGCAGTAGTTTGAGCGTGGTGAGCACAATGTTAAAACACAGCCACTGGGTATAATAGTAAGTAAAGTAAACAGTCAGCAGTAGTGGCTGTAGTTATAGGGAACTGAAAGCAGTTGCAGTACCAGTAATTTGCAAGTTGTGAGTAATTGAAAGCAAGCAGTATGAGCTGAAACAGCAGCAAGCTAGGAGCTTAGAAAAGCCCCCCCCCCAAAAAAAAGGGAAGGAAGCACACACAGCCAAAGGCCAAATACAAACCAAAGCAGGAAAATAAACACAGAAGCCCTGCAGAGACAAGCTGGGGGGGGGGAGGCCCCAGCCAGGGAGGCCTAACCAGCTCAGAGAACAAACTGGCAGAGCTTTTGGCTGCAAGGAAAAAAAATGCTTCACTGTGAGGCTTACAGGAACTGCTTATATGGCTCAGGAAGTGGGAGTGGCTGGCTGCTTGGTCACCAAACTACAGGCAAGCCTTTCATTTCCCCACACTACATCATCAGTATTGTGACCTCACTGACTGTGACATTGCAGCTGCTCAGGAAAAGCCCTTAGTAGCTGCCAGGTCAATCACCTGTTATGTCACAGTCAGTAAGGTCACAGTGCTGATGATGCGGTGGAGGGAATAGAACTAGATATGTCCACTGCCATGCAGAGTGCTGTTTCACTCATCCAGCATAATAGTCTCACATAGAAAACTTTCTAATGAGGAAATAGAAAAATTAAAAATGCTTCAGAATTAAAAAGTTCTTCAAATGTGTAACTTTTTCCTGTCTACTATTTTTGATTCTTCTAGCTCTTTAAGAGGATTTATATTCTAAATGATTTAAAACACAAATAAATAGATATTGCTTTGTTAAAAGATTTATTTCTTTTAGACACAGAAGCAGCAAAGCTTAAGAAAGAGTGGGTTACTAATGTCATATCATCAGCTTATACAAAGAAATGTTCAGCAGAGGGGTTCTTATTCTTCTTAACAAGAAACTTCCTCATGCAATACATGATATTAAAAGATGCCCAAGGTAGGATGGTATTTATTAAGATTCAAATAAAATAAGATTTTCTTTCATAATCACTTCCCTTTATGCACCTTTCCAGAGGTATAGCAACTGTATTGCTGAAATCAATAGTAAAATGTGTGCATTAGGGGATGGTCACATCATAATGCCTGGGGACTTAAATTGCATGGCTCAAGCAAAGTTAGACAAAACCAAAAATATAACACCATAGGAAAGATGTAAACCTAAAATATTAAATAGGTTTCTGCAAGACAATAATCTAGTTAATTTCTGGAGAGTGACTCATCCAAAAGATAAATATTACACCCATTATTTAAGACCACAAAAAGTGTCTACCAGAACATATTATTTCTGTTTCAATTTTCAGAGGAAACTTTGCTGAGCAGAATTTTTTTCCTTCAGATATATTTCACCCAGTTACCTTTCTGATTGCAACTGAGTAACCCTATTACTATTAGCACCTCAAAATACTGGGAAGAAAAAATGCTGAAAATGCAATAACATGCTTTTGGAACATAATGTGAACAGGCAGACAAGAAATATCAAACTTTTGGCAAGAAAAATTGAAGGAAGACATGAAGGTTTTACAATGCTGGGTCACTTTTAAAAGCTCCGTAAGAGGCACTATTATATCATATACAGCATGACTAATTAAAGTAAGGAAACAGAAAAGAGAGATGTTGCCAAGATAAATTAAAAATAGAAATTAGGGTCAATCCAGGCAGTGATCAATTTATAGAATATTCAGAGTTTTAAAAGGAGTACAAAATTTAGATTTGGACTAAGCAGGAGGTAGAAGGTTAAGATTAAAAAAAAAAAAAAAAAACACTGGCACTTGAGGAGAGAAATGGCAGGTAAATATCTGGCCTGTAGAGTAAAACAAGAACAAAAACAAACAGAAGTAACTGCTTTGTTTGATGTCAAAGAAGAGTTGGTCATGTTTCAAAGGGAACTAGAAGATATGTTTCTTTAATTACTACAGTATCAAAAATGTTATACAGGTAGCTCAACTGTATGGATGTTTCATCACCTCAAGATAATTAGGTTTGCCAGTTAAAGGCAAGCAGGGTTGTCTTGGGACACAGCCAGGAATACAAGGAAAGGGAGGGGGGAAGGGGGAGCTACAAGAAAGGGATGGGGGGATGACCTCAGGAGAAGGGTCATATGACCAGGCCAGGTAGTTCACTGGCCATTAGCTAGGGGAAGGGGCCAAATAAGGGGCTGTGTGGGGGTATTTAAGGGCAGGCAAGCTGGCAGCAATCTTCTTTTTGCTGTGATATTCCAGTACAGCACATTCGTTTGGCAGAAGGTAAGACATGAAGGACTGGGGCCTATCAGGCCCAGGAGAAGGTGAGCATGCTTAGCGGTAAAGTTTTAAAAAAAAGTTGTGTGAGAAATAATAAGGATAAGATGGTGTTGACAGTCGTGATGTGCAAGCGCTCGTTTGTGTGGAGGTAGTGGGAGTACTGCTTGAGGAGAGGTTTTTGCCAGGCTGGCTGTGCTCAGTTTTCCTGCAGTGTGGCTTGTGCAGATGCTTGTTTGTGTGGAGGTAGCGTGGGTAGGCCACAAGAGAGCTTGCGGTAGAATGGGTGCTGCCTCAGTGGGGTAGGCAATGTGGTTTGAATGCTGCACTGTGGTGGTTTTGCCCAACCACTGCAGGAAAAAGGTATGTGAGGAGTCCAGTTTTGTGTGGATGAGGTGTAGGAGCCCAAGAAACTTGAGCAGAGAGAGCGGGGAAAGCGACAAGTGGCTGGGCAGAGCGGGAGAAGGCTTGGTCATGACGAAAGGCTGGCAGGGGAATGGGTGAGGGGCCAGCATGGGTGAATGCCGGGTGGGCAATCTGAATGGTATAGCATTTGGTGGGCCTGGAGATCAGAGCAGAGGGTCAGGATGCCATATGGCAGAAATGGCCAGCGTGGATGGCTCTGGGATGGTGGCGGTGCTTGCGGATGGAAGGGGGGTAGAGGCCCGGTAACACGGCCACGTGGCTTGAGGAGGATTGGTCTGCAGGAGCTGGTAGAAGGCCTGGGTGGCACTGGGGACTAAGGGAAGGACTGGATGGTGGACCGATGGTTGGGGCATTTGTATGGCCCAGATGGCGAGAGAGGACTGCTGATGGTGGCTCGGTGGGAGAAAGGCCAGTGGGCGGGGGGCACCATGGCATAAGGAATAGGGGAAGGCCTGGGCCCGTAAGATGAGTGGCAGAACAAGGGTGGGCTGGATGAAGGAGCCCCGTGTGGAGAAATGGAGCAAGCTTAATGTTGGGCCAGGAATGAAAGAGCGCAGCATGAGCAGAAGCCAATTTGGGGCCTGGAGACGCAGGCTTGGATGCGGAGAACCACGGAGCAGGCAGACCACCAACAGGCCTGATGGTGCAACAGGCAGCAGTGGCCAGCGAGGGGTTTTTCCCTTTTAATTATGTTTTCCGGCCTTGGGGCGGGGGTGGTAGACACCTGAGGAAAAACAGATAGCATGGCGTGGGTGCTTTCGGCCTGTATACAGGACAGCATGGGGCATAAGAGGCTTTAGGAAGGATTGTGCCAGTGGAAGGTGGCCTTCCCGTGTTCGTTGGGGGTGTGATGGCATGGAAGGTAGATCTAAATAAGGAGAGGAGCACAGCCACACAGCTGCACTATCCTGATAATTGGGATGCCCTGTGAACTTAGAAGGGTGGGCTACAGGATGACAAGGACCTACGAGGCTAGGTGGAGGGATGCCTGTATGGCTCTTGGAGGATACGTAGGGGGAGGCCCACTTTTTGAAGCCCGGTCTCGCAGAAAGGGAGAGACCGCCAGCCGCTATCATGGTAGAATCCATGACCAGGTCGGGTGCAGGTTGGCAACAAGGGGCACACATGGGGGCAGGGGGCCAGTACTGGGGGCCTACAGACATGGCGGTGCAGAGGTGCAACAAGGTGAGAGCTTCGGGAAGGGGATGGATGTGAGGCGGGCAAGGCAAGCAGTGGGCAGGGGCCCTCTTCAAAGAACCATAATCAGAAGGATATAAGAATAAATGTAAAGAGGGAAGGGGAAATAATATGATAATGTAGCAGAAAGGGGGCAGGGTGAAGGAGCCTCGACAGCTATGGGAAATGTGAGGGGGTTGGGGGCGCAATGGTGCAGTAATCAGGGGCCTTTTTGGCAACCAGGTAGTTTTTCTGGTATGATCATGTGGTTCTTGTTATAGCCCAGAACACAACCATAGAGATGGCACCAAAGAAGGCTCCAACATCCAGTGCTACCATGATGGTGGAAGCGGCAAAATGAATGACCCAGATGACACGGTAGATGGAGGTGATAAAGAAAAGGGATGCAGAGGAGGAGGCCCAGAAGAAGAGGAAGGATCGAGAGGAGTGGGCTGGAACAGGGAACAAGAGGCCAAAGAGGGTGGCACCCAGCCCTCTGGTGGAGCCCATGCAAGTCCTGGAAGGGCCCCAGCCAGACAGGGATAAGGATGAGATTGATATGACTAATGATGCAGACTTGAAGGAGTATATTGACAGTTTGCTGGGGGACATGGGGGGAGGAGGGGGTCTCAAAGATGGAGCGGGCTCTGCAGGCCATCAAAGAAAAAGGCAACCAAAGAAAAGGAGGAGCAGGAGCCGTGAGTGGGGCCAAGAAGCTATATGATGGCCCGTCGGGTTTTACGCTAGGCGATCATGTGCCATCGGCAGTAAAAGAGAAAATTTGGAAAGGGGAATACATGGATATCTTCGGGCTAGTAGATGAAGAAATGGCCAAGAAGTACGAGCAAAGGGAGTCAGTGGGCAAATCAGAGATGGCTGTGGCTTTGGTGGTGGTGGGGCATAAAGTGGGAAGAAGCCAGATTTAAGGGCAAGATCATTGATACGTGGCAGGCAGGTTTCCTGATCTATAGCACACTGGTGCTGGAGAAGCAGCTGGCAATCCCTCTGTTGATATATATGGTGATCATCAGGGGTGCATGCAAAGCGAAGCTGGAGTTTGGTTGGCTTAAGTATGATGAGGCATTCTAGAGGAGAATGGTGGTGAAGGGGACCCTGCGGTGGGACTGCACTCATGCAGAATTGTGGGTGAGGACTCTTTCGGGTCCAACGGGGGGAGCAAGGAAGGAGGATAGTACCGGTCCAGGATGCCATGGTGTGCTGGGCATTTAACTGGACTTTGTGTACATGGTCTAGCTGCAAGTTTAGGCATGTGTGCGTGTGGTGTGGGGGAATCACACCCAGCAATGAACTGTAGACAAGGGAGTGAAAGAGGGGGAGTCCAGGGTGGCCAGGCCCAGGAGCAGCCCTTTCAAGGAGGGCAGGGGGAAGGGGACAGGATAAGGGGTGTGGGGGGGCATGGGAGAGGGGCCTACAGGTCCAACTATGGCTGGAACTAGGGCAGGAACCAGAGAGGGGAGGTGGGTCTATACACTGGCCTGCACCCCCATCAGGTTGGGAGTAGTGGAGCGATGGACAACAGGCTACCCCAACAGGTGAGGGGCAGAGTTGCTGAGTTTGGGTTTTAAAAATGGGTTTTCGCTGGGCTTTGAAGGATCACGGGTGGGGATAAGGGCAAAGAACCTGGGGTCAGTGAGAGGGAAGGCAGGCATAGTGTGGGGAAAAATCCTGAAAGAAGTTGGGGTGGGGAGATTAGAGGGACCATTGCTCAGCCCCCCCAGGAGCATTTTCGAGTATCACCATTGGGGTGGTGCCAAAGAAACAGGAGGGTGAGTTCCGGCTCATACATCACCTGTCCTACCCCATGGGGGAGTCAGTGAATAAAGGAATCCTGGAGGCACTGAGCATGGTCTCGTACACATCTCTGGATCAGGTGGTGGAATTGATCTGGGCAGTGGGGGGGGCTTGGCTGACAAGGATGGACATAGAGTCTGCTTTTCACCTCCTACTGGTCCACCCCATGGACTGGGACCTACTCGGTTTTCAGTTTGAGGGTGGGCTGTATTTTCGACAAGGCGATGCCCATGGGGTGCTCAGTAGCATGTTCCACTTTCAAGGTTTTCAGTTCATGGGTACAATAGATGTTTGGGGAATGGTATGGTCACAGGAGGGTGGTCCATTACCTGGATGACTTCCAGCTGATTGGCACCAGCCAGGAGGAGACCCAAGTGATGTTATAGGATTTCGAGGACATGTGCGACATGATAGGGATCCCGCTGGCAGTTGGGAAAACTGAGGGCCTGACACGGACACTGGAATTACTGGGGATTGAGGTGGACACCGAAAGGGAGTGTTTCCGGTTGCCAGGGGCCAAGGTAGCGCGGTTATGGGGTTTGCTCCCGCAAGTGGGTGGGAGGAGGAGAGTGTCACTGGTACAGGTTCAATAACTGTTGGGGCACCTTAATTTTGTCTGCAAGGCCATAAGCCCAGGCAGGGCTTTTACAAGGAGGCTGGGGAGGGTCACAGGGAGGGCAAAACAGCCCCACCACTGGGTGGACATAAATAGATGGGTAAAAGAGGACCTACGCATCTGGGAGGATTTTCTCGAGTCATATAATGGGGTGACGTTCTGGCAGGAGAAGTGGGCACATAGCACAGACATGGAGATGTATATGGATGCAGCAGGTGGCCTGGGGATGGGAGCATATTTCTGGGGGGAGTGGATCACAGAGGCATGGCCAGCAAAATGGCATGGATGGGGATGGACCAAAGATATCATGTTCCTTGAGATCTTCCCAATCTGGGTGACTCTTGAAGTATGGAGTGAATGGATGGTGGGTTGGTGTATCATATTCTGGTGTGACAACAAGGGAGTAGTAGAGGTAATCAATAGGCAAAGCGGCCGCACAGAGTTGGTGGGGCAGATCTTAAGATGCATGGTTCTGCTGGGACTACAGTTGAATGTGTCATTTAAGGCACAGCATATTGAGGGGACACAGAGTGAGGTGGCTGACTGTCTTTCTCATTTACAGATGGAGTAGTTTCGGGAGTTGGCACCACAGGCGGTGCCTACCTGGACCAGGGTTCCAGACTGGATGTGGGAGATTGGAGAGTGATGGCCAGGGCTTTGTACAGAGGGTCATGGTCAGCAAACACACTGAAGGCCTACAAAGGGGCCTGGGCAAGTTTTCAGGCATTTTGGGTGGAGA
Organism: Neoceratodus forsteri; assembly: GCA_016271365.2. Classification (NCBI taxonomy): domain Eukaryota; kingdom Metazoa; phylum Chordata; order Ceratodontiformes; family Ceratodontidae; genus Neoceratodus; species Neoceratodus forsteri. Next base: position 1,255,028,552 of record CM057449.1, on the reverse strand, counting down.
GGGGTTGGAAGATGGAGTGGCCCATTCATGAGGAACAGGTGATGCAGTATGTAGTGGGAAAATGGGAAGGGGGGGCATCCCACACCTCTATGAGGGTCCAGCTGGCAGGGATCAGCTGGGCCTGCAAGAAACATGGCTGGGAGGATGCCGCGGGCGGCATGGTCATCAAGCAGATGATCTCAGCATGGAAGAGGGGACAGGTGGTGAGACAGGATGGGAGGCGGCCATTAATGGGGCCTCTCCTCATGAAAGTGGTGCGGGCGCTGGACCACATGTGCAGCTCCGTGAAAGAGGGTTGCCTGTTTCGGGCGATCTTTGCAGTAATGGCAAAAGGGGCTTTCAGGGTCAGAGAAATAGTGGCACCCAGTAAGGGAGCAGGTGCCACAGGTTTGCAGGAAGGGGATGTGAAGTGGGATGGGGAGAGGATGACCATCTGGCTCAGGTGGTCCAAGACCGATAAGAATGGTAAGGGCACTGCAGTGGAGCTGGTCAAACAGGCCGGGGCTGGAGTCTGTGTGATGCAAGCCATGATATTAAATTAAATTAAATTACGGATTTCTTGTTTGAGAGAAAATTTCAAAGAAGCAAGAAATTGATATATTGCGCTTGAGCACTTGTACCACCTAATGTATTAAAAAAAATACTGTCTAAGAGAATGACTTGAACTGAGCAGCAGTAGGTACCACCATTTAAAGGAGAACTGTGCTGAATCTGTAAGTCAATTTTCCAAGTAGAGGCTGTTATGCTGTACATACTGGTTCAAATTCTGTTACTATTGTAGCTAGCTAGGCATTTTAGTTATCTTAGTGGTTGTTTGATTTACATGCTGCTGGTAAGAACCATTATAGAACTGTATGATGTAGTTTATGTCCCTGTTCTACTCTTCTATTGTTAGCACACAGCATCCATGTTCTACTGTAGAGCTGTGTGGCTGAGACGGACATAAATTACATCATACAGTTCTAAAATGGTACTTGTCATCATACTGTAAAGCAGAAACACCCAATCAATTCACTAAAAGGCCTGTGTAGATGAAACAATAACTGAATTTTAACCAGTACTTAAAAACAGTTACTATTGGGAAAAATGACTTACAGGTTCAGCACAGTTCTTCTTTAATAAGTTCTTGCCCGGGAGAAGATTCCAGGAACCAGGAACAGTGAAAAAAGTGACTTTGTGGAAGGATAGACTCAATCTAACAGGGCGACTGGATGACTGATTTAGTACAGTATCAGCTGTTGGACTGAAAAAATATTTGGAGAACAGTCTTTTTTAATATGATGCTTTTTAAATACACTATATATGGAAATAGCAGCACTTTACAGCAAAAACAGTAGTGTGAGAGAAGAGAATGATATGGTGCATAAACAGTGCCATTAAAGAAAATATTGATAGAAGTAGAGTGAGCACTGAGACAGAAATCAAGATGAGAAAGGATGGAGTCAAACAGTAAAAGAGAAAAACAGGAAAAAAGTTTACATTTTTTTGGAATTTCAAACATTTTTTGTTATTAAAAGAGGGACAAGAAAGACTAAGAGGATACAGGAAGGAGCGTCTGATAGCGAAAAAGATGGGTGTAAAAGATGGAGGATAAAGTGAGGAGGACTGAAAATGAAAGGACTGAAAAAGGTACGATGGAGTATAAGCTGTTAATGCTCAGATGGAACAGCACCTGCACCACCACAATGGAGCTCTTTTATGCCCTTTATCAGCACCTGCTAGTTCTCAAGTAAATTCTTAAAAGTTTCTTCTACTAAAGAAGCTATGTGATGGAGGTCCCCCATCTCTGTTCATAGTTGTGTAAGCTCCCCTGTGGTGGTTGTTGTTGGTATGGGTGCAGATGCAGGTGCCTGTGTTGTTGGTGCTGTCCCATGCATCTCAGTATGGTATGACTGTAGGGGTGTAAGAAAGTTGCCATTTCCACCTTAGTGGAACTTTTGCTAAATGTGGCAACTTTTGCAGAAGTTTCTGAGCTTCTGCCTATGGTGGATCAGAAAACTTCTGAATGTTTACAGTGAAATTTTCCTCATTCTGCCCTACCCAACCATGTTAAATATCTCTCCCATGGCTAGCAGTCCCTCCCCCACCCAATGTCAATACCCCCCTACTGGCTAGCAGTCCTTCCCCTTACCCGATCACCCACTAGCCCAAAGTGTATTTTAAAAAACGCCAAATCCTGGTGGCTAGTGGTCCCTCCCCCCACCCAACCACCTGCCTGTATTTCAGTAGTATTAGCCGTTACCCCCCACCCCACCACCATCCCTATCCTTGGTATAGTAAAATCTTTTTTTTCCCTGGTGGTCTAGTGGTAGTGAATGCCTTCCCTCCCTATCCCCGAATCCTGATCCCCAAAATTGTATTTTCTTAAACTCATTCCCTGGTGGTCTAGTGGACCCCCACACCCTCACCCTGACAGGTAGTGTCCCACCCCACTCCCCCATCCTGAAATGGAGTGGACCACCAGCACAGCACCCTGCTCTTCTCCACAGCCAGCAGCCCACTGAGATTTCAGTGAATAAGCATGTGCTGGGCTGCCGGTCTTGGAGGAGGGTGGAGGGCTGTGCTGGGCATGGGGCATGTTGTCGCATACAAAACAGTGCGGCACTATACTGCGCTGTCAAAACAGTGACAAAAACATGAAAACAGTAAAATACTTGTGTTCTGCGGGGTAACAGCCACCTGCACCCCCCATTATGGGGGGAAGCATCCCTGAACCCCCCATTACAATAACCTCCTCCGGGGGCAACTCAGAGACACGCATTGTTACTGCTGTGCAGTTTTGTCCTGCAGCATTGTTTCTTCAACATATTGACACAGTACAGCTATGCCAGTAGCCTGCTCAGTTTCAGGATGAGGAGCAGGCTGGGACACTGCCTGCCATGGTGGGAGGTGTGTCTTCGGCGATCCCTCAATTTGAGGATAATCTCTACCAAGGTTCACTAATGGGTCCTGAGGTGGCTCAGTAATCCAATCCTAGAGCTGCAGATTTGTCCGCAGAAATTGCAGATGTTTCCATGTGGGAGAGCTGCCCGCTGGCTGGAGTTTCTTTCCTTTTGCTTCTTACACTCTCTCTTTTCAGCTTTGAGGGCAAGGTGTTTCTGTTTGAAGCAGGCCCCCATTTGATGGAGGTTCTGGCGCCATTGAGATAGGTTGGTGGCCAGCTTCTCCCAGCTCATGATGTCCATATCTGTTTTCTTGAGCTATGCCTTCAGTGTGTCTTTGTAGCATTTCATTTGACCACCATGGGATCTCTGGCTGTGACTGAGCTGGGAGTATAAAATTTGTTTGGGGAGTCGAGATTCAGGCATCTATACACAGTGTCCAGTCCAGCGGAATTGATGTCTGAGGATCATTGCCTCAACATAGAAACATAGAAACATAGACTTTGACGGCAGATAAGGACCGCTAGGCCCATCTAGTCTGCCCATTTCCCTACCTACAGGATAGGCTGCAGATCCTATTTAACCAACAGCCTATATCTTCCTGCCCCCCACAAGAATTGCCTTATGTCTGTCCCATGCATTCTTGAATTCTCCCACAGTTTTAGACTCCACAACTTCTTCAGGAAGGCTGTTCCATGCATCCACTACCCTCTCTGTGAAATAATACTCTCACATTGCCCCTGAACCGCCCTCCTTCTATCTTTAAATTGTGCCCCTTGTTCTTGCAAGTCTCTTTTTCTGAAAGATGCTATCCTCTTGGACTTTGTTGATTCCCTTGAGGTACTTGAAAGTTTCTATCATGTTGCCCCTCTCCCTTCTTTCCTCAAGGGTATACATATTAAGCTCCTTTAGTCTCTCCTCATATGGCTTCTCTTGCAGACCCTGCACCACCCTCAATGCTGGTGACATTGGCCTCAGTGAGAACACTGACATTAGTGCGTCGGTCTTTCCACTTGATGTGGAGGATTTTCTGGAGACATCGTTGGTGGTACCTCTCCAGGCTCTTTAAATGATGTCGGTAAGTCACCCAAGTTTCACATCCATAAAGAAGGGTAGGGATGATAACCGAACTGTATACCTGGATCTTGGTGTCCTTTCGTATGTCACGGTCTATGAAGATGCACCAAAGCAGTTTCCCAAAAGAGGTACTAGCGCAATGGATCCTATGCTAAATCTCATCATCGATGTTCGCTGTTAGGGAGAGGTGGCTACTGAGGTAAGGGAAGTGCTCAACTGTCTCCAGGGTCTTTCCCTCGATGGTGAATTGTGGAGGGTCATTTGCAAGGCCTTGAACAGGCTGATAGAGCACCTTGGTCTTCTTGATGTTAAGTGAGAGTACCAGACTTCGGTAAGCTTCCGCAAAGGGATCTAGCACAGACTGGAGGTCACTCCTGGTGTGTGCAAGGATGGCACAGTCATCAGCGTACTGGAGATCAATGACGGAAGCCTTGCAAACTTTGGTCTTCGAATGGAGACGTCCAAGATTAAAGAGCCCTCCGTCCATTCTGTATTTGATGTCAATTCCAATGGGAAGGCGGTCTTTGGTGAGGACTAGGATGATTACTAGAAAGATAGAGAACAAGGTTGGAGCGATGACACACTCTTGTTTGACCCCAGTTTGAATGATGAACGGGTCTGTCTTTGAACCATTATGGAGAACACTGGCAGTCATCTGGTCATGCAGAAGCCTCATGACCTTGATGAATTTTGTAGGGCAGCCTAATCTGGCCAGAACCTTCCACAAGGCTTCATGATTGATGGAGTCAAAGGGTTTTGTCAGGTCGATGAAAGCCATGTACAGATCCTGATGTTGTTCCTGACACTTTTCTTGGACCTGCCTGGCAGTGAAGATCATGTCAGTTGTCCCACAAGATGGTCTGAATCCACACTGAGACTCCGGCAGGACTTCTTCAGCGATGGGAAGGAGACGGTTCAGAAAAATACAGGTGAGGATTTTCCTTGCGGTGGAGAGTAAAGCAATGCCTCAATAATTTCCACACACCGACTTGTCTTCCTTCTTGAAGATGGTAACAATGTTGGCATTCCTCAAGTCCTATGGAATCTCCTCATTGTTCCAAATTTGGAGAATGAGTTTGTGGAGCTTTAGTACTAGTTCCTCGCCCCCAGCCTTGTAGACTTCAGCCGGTATGCCATCTGGTCCCTCAACTTTGTTGTTTTTCACCAACTTGATGGCATGTCGTACTTCTTCAATGGTAGGAGGGTTGGCGAGAGATTCTCTTTCAGGGTGTTGAGGGACAGAATTGATAGTGGCATCTGTCACAGATGACTTGCGGTTCAGAAGTGTCTCAAAATGCTCCTTCCATCTAGCTTGAATGCCTTCATTTCCCTTTAGGAGTGTCAAGCCATCTTGAGATCAGAGGGGAGTGGGACCATGGGAGCTTGGGCCATAAATGGCCCTTGTAGCCTAGAAGAAGCTCCACATGTCATGTTTGTCAATATAGACCTGGATCACCTTGGCCTTGTCTTGCCACCATTGTTTTTGATGTCTTGGATCTTCCTTTGAGCTTCTGCCTTGAGCTGCTGGTATGACTCTTTCTTTTGCTGGCATGAGATGTCATCTTGCCATGTGCAGTGAGCTCTTCTTTTCCAGTTGAGCAGGTCTTGAATCTCAGTATAATTTTCATCAAACCAGTCCTGGTGATGCCGGGTGACATAGCCAATAGACTCAGCACATGCCGAGTGGATGGTGGTCTTGAACTCCTTCCAGTATCTCTCAATGTTATCATCAGCTGCGGGCATGGCAGAGAGTCTTGCTTGGAGAAGTTACTGGAATTCCTCTTGAACCACTGGGTCTTGAAGGGACCTGGTGTTGAATTTCCTTTGCATTGATTTTGGCTGCCTTCGATGTTTCTGAGTGAGCCGGATGTTCATGACAGATCTGACAAGACGATGGTCCATCCAGCAGTCATCGACTCCTCGCATGGCCCTCATGATGTAGACATCTTTTCAATCACGGGTTCTGACAATGACGTAGTCAAGGAGGTGCCAGTGCTTGGATTGAGGGTGTCTCCAAGTAGTCTTATATTTGTCGCTCTGTCTGAAGATGGTGTTCGTGATGACCAGGCCATGCTCTGCACATTTGTTCAGGAGTAGGATGCCATTGGAGTTTGTCTTTCCTACCCCCTCCTTCCCGATTATACCATTCCAGAGATCTGAATCATGCCTGACTCTGGCGCTGAAGTCAACAAGGTGAATGATCTTGTCTTCCTTAGGGGTGTTGGTCAGGACTCTGTCAAGGTTGGAGCAGAACTCTTCCTTGACATTCTCATCAGCATTAAGTGTTGGGGCGTATGCATTGATGACAGTGGCTTGCTGATTGTTGCTGAGCTTAAGACGAAGGGTCATGAAGCATTCTTTGATGCCAATTGGGAGCTCTGTAAGCTGGTTGATGAGCTTGTTCTTGATGGCAAGGCCAACGCCGTTAATGTGTCTGTCTTCAGCAGGCTTCCCTTTCCAGAAGAAGGTGAAATCTCCACCCTCTTCTCTCAACTGGCCTTCATCTGGTCATCTTGTCTAACTTAAGGCAGCAATATCGATGTTACATCTTGCAAGTTCCCTGGTGATTATAGCAGTTCTTCTTTCTGGTCGTTCACTATACTGGTTGTCCATCAGAGTACGAACATTCCATGTCACAAAAATCACTGTTTCTTGTTTCGACTGCAGATAGAGTGATCCCGCTGGACACAGCTATCCAGCCAGGAGAAGGTGAGACAGCCTGGGTTTAGGGCACCTTTTCTAGCCCCTTCCCCATGTGGGGTGAGCAGAGGGGATCCTAAAGAGGACTGCTCAGTCACAGTAGCAGCTGCTGAATTGAACCCCATCCCAGTCCAGGTGCCAGATGACCATCAAACTACCGTCACCTATGTGCAGATTCATGGCTAGAGACTGCCGAGTCACTGGTCCTGTCCACGTCACCACTAGTCTGTCACCGCAGAGCTTGGAAGGTTGATTGCGGGGATGTTGTTTCCCATGGTAGAAGCCTGCACATGACTTCTTTTAGTGTGAGGAAGTTGGTGCACCTACAGTAACCACACAAACTTGACAAGCAGGAGATCTAGTGCCCAGTTGCAAGGAGAGTCCAAGACGACTGGAGATTCCCATCTTGTTGCAGCCTTCATCCACCTTCACAGCCATTAAGATCCTAACATCTTCTTCCGCCTGATCCACCGTTGAGGACTTTGGAGGTTGGACCACACTTAGTCTGGGACCTCGCCTCAGGCCTGCTCACCACGGGTGACCCTGCCAGGAGTACAAGACTCCAGATGACATAGCTCTGAGGGTCATTGGAACACACAAGCCTCTCCACCACGACAAGGTCTCGGTCCAAGGAGAGGGTTGGGGGGTGCAGGGAGCCACTAGACAACCAGGGGATAAGTTTAAAAAAATACAATATCGGGGATTGGGATTCAGGGATATGGAGGGAAGGGGTTCACTACCACTAGACCACCAGGGAATACATTGTAAAATACATATTAGGGATCTGGATTTAGGGATAGGGAGGGAGAGGGGTGTTCACTATCACTAGACCACAAGGGAAAAAATATTTTACTATATGGGGATAGGGATGGTAGTGGGGGGGGGGTAACTGACTAATACTACTAGGACACAGGCTGGTGATCGAGTGGGAGGAGGGACGGTTAGCCTCCAGGATTTGTTTTCTAAAATACACCTCAGGTGGGCCAGTGATGGGGCAGGGGGAAGGTCTCCTAGCCACAAGGCATTTATTTAATTTATTTTGGGCATTTGGGTGGTGATCAGAGGTGCAGTAGACAGTGCACTTTTAAGTAGGGTGCAGGGCAGGTGTATTTTCTGCTAAAGTTCAGAAATGGATTTCTGATCTTTTATGGAAGCAAAAATCAGACTTTTGCTTAAATTCTGTCTGACAAAGGTTTTTTTTGCACACCCCTGCATGACTGTCATCATTAAACTATGTGCCACCCCCCTCCCCCATGGTGCAGCAGATCCACCATCACTCATCGCCTCTCATTGTCTGACATCCCTCTGATTCAGGTAATGGATTTTCATATGAATACATTACCTATCTGTGCCTAGATGGCTTTAAGCAGTGTGTTGCACAGGTTGCATTCAACAACACTGCCATCTTTGGGGTCAAGGGTGAGCAATTCTCAAACAAAGAAAGACTTATGCTGCTTTGCACATGACACTGAGGAGCCAGAAGACGATGAACTAGGATGTTGCTCATCAGGGTGAACAGCCAGTGGCAGTGGTGATACCATGCAGGGCACAGGGGGTTCAGGCTGCTGCTGCAGGCCTGGGGGAACTGGGGGCTGCCACAGAGATTGGGTCAGAAGTTGCTGCTACTGCACTGGTGCTGTGAGGGGGCTGCTGGATCAACCTTCCCATTGCCCTACCTCCTGCATCTGGACCAGTAGCTGTCTGGTGCAGGCATTTGATGCCATTACAAGTCCACACAAGACCCCTAAACTGAATCAGTGACAGGATGAAGAGAAAGAGAGAGAGAGAGAGAGAGAGAGACAGACAGACAGACAGAGAAAGAAAGAGAGAGAAATAGAAAATGGAAAGAAATGGAAACTAGAGCTCTCCAAGTAAAGGTTATAAACAAAAAATATAAGTAAAATGTAGAAGAAAAAACTAAATTACTACTAAGAACACAAAGAAGTGAATAGGAATGGGAAAAAAAAGCATAAGAAAAAAGCTGTTCAAATACTGATATTTTTTGTTGAAACCAACAATTTTCTCCTCAGAAAAGCTGGTCAGGTGCTGGCCTGCTGGTGTAGTGGTAGCTTGCAACCCAGGTTCTGTAGCAAGCTTGGGATGTTGGAGGGCCGGCTAGGGGAGAAGGACTGAGTGCCTGATGGGCCACTCTCCTTCTCTGTCAAGAGTGGGTTGCTCTCCTCACTGCTATACTGCCACCACCTGGGTGACCATGGGTGGTGCTGGTGCAGCTGAGGAGGCAAGACTAATGGGGAGAGGTGGGCATTGGCCGAGGACCGGAGTGGAGGTGCATCTCTACATGCCTCTGTCTCATTGGTCCTCTTTGAGTGCTGACATTGGCAGAGGGCCGGGGAACAGAGCAAGGAAAAAGGACCCATGTCTGGTCTAGGTGACCGGCTCTCATACTGAATGACCATGAAGGGACTGGACTCTGGTTGCATGCCCCCCTGAAGTTCAAAGGAGGTAAGGGGCCTCTTCTGCCCCATCCGGGGGTCAGCTGGGCCTCTAGAGGTAAGAATGGAGTAGGGCACTATTGGAGCGATCCCCAGTCCTTGCTGCCAGAGTCTGAGTGGTGTATTGGAAAGTCCTGAGAGAGGGACCAGACATTGGGGGGGGGGGTGCAAAAATAGAAAGTAAAAAAAAAAAAAAAAGAAAGCTGGTCAGGCTCCTATCTCATCCACTGACTAACTAACACTGCAAAACCAAAAGTGAAGCAGTCTTTCTATATAGAGATGTATCATGTTATCTGCAGAAGCTCTTCGATGTGACCTTGAGACATTTAATTGCCAATAGCCTCATTTTGATAAAACTTAAATGTACCTGAAGGGCAAAGTTACAGGAGAAGATGCCAGGCTAAGTTGCAAATGGTGAATTTCCTACCAAATAGCAAGAATTTGCAAACTGATTGGCAAAGGCAAAGACTGCAACTTCACCTAAACTTTGCCTGCAAATAAAATGCTGCAACATCCCTAGGCATGATTAATAATACAATACTGCAATATTTAGGTGGTGTATTGTAGCAGTTTTATCTGAATTAGAATTTGTATATGAATGTAGTGGTTTCACATATTTATGATATTTAAGATATATATATATATATATATATATTTATATAGGAAATTATCATTCTATATGTTATATTACTTCTTACTATATTGCTAAACTGAACTTGAAATAAAATAAAATATGATTAACAAAAAAGAAAGAATGGTTTGAGAGAGTGCATGGGGGATGAAAGACAAGGAGAATTTATGATTGTTTTATCAGCTGATATAGTTAACAATAATGAGTCCCCTAACCAGGGAAATTTGGAACTAACAAGCACTTTTAGGAACCCATAACTACTGTTAACTTTGGGTTCTGAACTTCTGCAGTAAGCCTTATTTGGCAGTAAGGTTCACCGAAATGGAAATTATTGCTTCATATTAAACCTTCAATTCACACTCAGTCAGAATCCTTTGTCACTTCACTATGCATGGTGTACTGTTGATTTGCAATATCAAGTGCCCCAAATCAGCCACATAAACATCAGAACAAGATGTTCAGAACCAGAATGGTTTTTAATGCATTAATCTGATATGGGCTATAGAATAAATGTGTGGATTTGATTATAGTGAATAGTGACACGCGCGCACACACTCCTTAGCAATACCCAGACAAAAAGTCCAATCCTTCAACTGCGTAAGCAATTTATTTATTGATTTATTTATAAAATGTTCACTGGGAAAGGCACACTGATCTGAGGACAGCTCAGTTCTGAGGGCATTTTGGGGAAGGGTACAGGAGATAAGTATCAGTACAGATACTTGAGGCCAGATTTTAAAAGTGTGTTGTGAGCTACAAGCTCATCTGAGATGCAACATCAGGTTTCTTGTGGTGTCTAGCCTTTACTTATTTCTGCAGCTCAGTGTATTAGAGAAGTGAGAGATCAACTAACGTGCTCAAGGTCACACAATAAATATCTGGCTGTAGCAGGGTTTGAACCAGTGAATTTCCAGTTCCAAAGCCAGCACCTCTGAAACCAATAGATTATACTACCTAGATAAATATAATTTAATAAATCACACACTCAGCCAATTTTAGCCCCAAACCATCCTCATTTAGTCCACAGATACCCATTTCCCCCCCCTCAATGTGTTTAAAAATTTAAGGAGAATTGTATTTATCTTTCAAGTCTATGTTTTCAGTAGAAGTTGATTTTGAAATACTGGTTCACATTATGTTATTGTTCCATTTTTACTGGTGTTTCTAATTTACACACTGCTAGAAAAGACTATTTTAGAACTGTATGATGTACTGAATCTCCTTATTCAGCTCTTCCATTTTTAGCACAATGCATTCATGTTGTGCTACAGAACTCTGTGGCTGAATGGTGCATAAATGACACCATACAGTTCAAAAATGGTGTGGACCATGAGTGTGTAAATCAGATACATACACTGTTGTTACTAAAAGGCCAGTAAAGACAGAACTTTTGTTTTTCCTACAGTTGATTTACCCAGGTTAGCACAGCAGAGTAAACTGTCTCATTTTAGTGGGGTCTACGCCTTAGAAATTACTGTAGCTTCAAGGACTGGAGCTCTAGGAGATAAAATGAGTTGCTCTTGGCAACACTGTGAGCATGTGGCACTAGCAGGGCTTGAACCTTTAATATCCTGGATCCCAACAGTATTTTAACCACCTGGGGGGGGGGAGATTGCAAAAGTTTAACAGCTGCTGGCAATGATTTTTTTCTTCAATGCATACCCAGGATAGTACAGCTGAGATTCAATATCATATTTCTAATGGGGTCCTTCTTCTAGCCATTTTTGTAATTTCATTGAGTGAATCACTGGGATGTTAGATAAGTTGCCCATTGCCACATGGTGAGAATTTTGCTGTAGCAGTGTTTGCAGTGATGAGATCTTCCAGTTACCAACAGTGTTTTAACCAGTAGACCACATTGCCTGCAGGGGAAGGGGGTGGAAAAGCCAGCAACTGCCAGAAATGTTTTTTCTTTAACAGTTTATTACTCCAGGATAACCTAACATGCAACATCTTTGTTTCCAATGGCATCATGCAGCTGTATTAAAAAAGGGAGAGTGACTATATATGAACTGTGATCTGACTACCTCTATTAATACCAAAACACAGATACTCCATTGTAAGGTTTTACAAACTATGAATTTGCAATGGCATATTGGACTATGCCAAGAAACAAAACAATAAAATGCAGTCGTAATACTTTGACAGATCAAAGCTGTGTAATGCACAGGAAAGCAGACTAACATGAAAAGTGTATGATTTTTCATGCAATGCAAGTTTGATTGACAGGCAGCAAACAGTGCAAGCTGGGAGATACTGTATAAACACAGTACATTCAGAATATATAGTGTAAGCAGAGTGTTGTATACATCAGCAACAGCTGGGTAGAAATGTGTGCAGCAAGTAATAGAATAATAGAAAGTCACTTGGTCCCCTCTCAATCTACAAGAGCACACCATGATCTGCCACCCCCCCCCCCCAAATTTCAATTGCAACACTTGAACAGTTGTTATTGTATCAGTATACTGTAGTATACAGAATAGTGACCAGTCATAAGTAATAGCAGTACAGGAGACAGACTAAACCGAGTAAAATATATACAATATGGGAAATAGGCTGACAGAGAAAGAGCTGTATCACTTGCACAAAGAAAGCAAAAGTGACATTCAGCAACCAGCACACCCATGAGCAAAATCAGTGAGAAACATTATAAAAGAACAGAAATTACTTCAGCATAACCATAATGTAGAAATACTACAAATAAACAGAATGTGTTACATGCTGCAGGAAGATAAAATTACTGAGTGGGTTATAAGCTGCGGCAGACAGAGTTAGTTCTCAGTTCGAAGACTAACAGGATGTTATTTTACAGAAGAAAATGAGAAATACATAAAATAAATAAAACACTTACAAAAAGAGTTTGAAGGAAGTGGAAAGTTGCTTCTTTGTATTACACAGATTTGGAAGTGATGAGACAGGAACTCAAATATACATACGTGGATGAGATACACCAATGGTTACATCTGTAAGACAGAGTAGGATAAGTTACCAAATGTTTACCTGTGCATATGGGAGATTCATGCTAGCAACATCAGGGAACATCTTTAACCTTACATATGAAAGCAGCACCAAAGTCAATTAATATATTGTGTATGGTAGGCAGTTATTTTTCTGAATTACAAAAGGAGTCATCAATGGCAGCAGCATTCACTTGCTCCCCCAACCCCAGGGCAGGCAGCAGAGTTGGGGGGAGGAAATGAGCCACCAATGGCAGCATGGATTACTTGCTCCCTGACTCCAAGAAATGCAGTGGGGACAGGGTGGTGGAAATTAGCTGCCTATCATGCCAGGGTTTACAGGTAGTGGATCGGAAGGAAGAAGAAAAAAGTGCATGGGGGGGGGAAGAGAGAGTAGGAGCCAACAGCCAAGCACAGGAGATGAGACGGGGGGTCACTTTCTGGATCATACAGTCATAGCAGAGAATATCCATAGGATGGAGCAGGAGGGGGAGGGAGAGTCTTCACTGACAGAAAGGACAAATGAGCTGTGGCAAAGAAGCCATGTCAGCAAGAAAATAATGTGCTGGGGTAGGGGGGAGAGGGAGAAGAAGAAAACAAATTTCAGTGAATTGAGAGGATGCAGACAGATTTGTAGGAAGTTGTGTTTCAATTCCACTCTGCCATAACACAGCTGTGCTGATTTAGGACTTCGATTGACCCATTCTTGTGATAGCAATACGTCATCATATCTCTGATGTTGTGCAGCCATAAAAAGGACTTCTTAAGAGTTTTCTAAAGCCGCAGGGATCCTAGTTGGATATTAGAGGATTTTTCTATGGTCTTCCAAGTTCATGGGGAGGCATCCGCGAGGAGCTGGGATGGGTTCTGTAAACTTCTACAGAGTAGGTTGTCAGTTAAAAATCTTGGAGGAATGATTCCAATCTCTTTAATCACAAATGTCCTGAAGAATTTATTTGGGGTGAAAAGGGAAAACATGAACTGAGGTACTGTATGATGGAAATTCATAGTTACATAACTGTTCATTGTTTTTTTTTTATTCTCAGTAGGCAATCCCTACCTAATCTAGGTTGGATAAAGCATAGTCATTTAATGAGTATTTAGAGGTGTTATGTAAACTGTGCATATAGGAATTCTGATTCCACAAATTAGTAATGAGAGTTAGAGGTTTTATGTTAATATCATCAAACATCTTTGGCTAGTATGATCAAGTGAAAACTGTGCAGGGGAAACAGATTTAAGCTCATCAGTCTTATACATCATAGAGCTTCCTGTACTGCCAGGTGGAAAATCTTCTAATTAACACACAGAAAAGAAAAAATACTTGAGATACAAGAAGTGCTAGCTGACTACATCTGAAAGTTACAATTAATTGCAGGCAGTTTCCCGGCAGTACACTAGCTCTTTAATGATTCTAGCAGACTGTGCCCCCCCATCAGCATACTGACAGGCTTAGCTTGCTTAATGAGAGACAGTGAACTGGAGTGTTAAAAGTGGGAACACTGAGCAACCAGGATGTTGCTTCTACTATTGACCTCCACATTATGCTTAGATTTGAGAGTTGGGGGGCATACATTGCCTTATGTCCTTTGGAGCCATGGGAAGACAGACAAAAGTGGTGTGGGAATATAGTGTTGGGCAGCGGGGACACTCCTACTGTTTAAAGTATGCATGAGATGTAATATATATCTAACAGGAATCATTGAAGGATTGTTAAGCCATGTACTTTATTGAATATAACATTTCACTACTTAGTACTAATATGCTTATAACATTTTAGAAGGTCAGGAGGGCCTGACCTCCTGGGGTTTTGGGAAGAACTGATGATTTCTGGGGTTTGGAGGGGTGGAGGTTAACGGGTTGTGAAAAGATAACTCAGTAGATGCTGCAATTGAATAAGTGAGAAAATATGATAGAGATTAGAAATATTAAAATGTGCAGTGTGTCTGTGGAAGGAATATGCATAAGAAGATTGATGGATGTTTTTCATTCTCTGTTTAACCAAACAGGACCACTGCTGAGCCCTAAAGAATTGGCCCTATGACCACAAAATGTTGGCTGGAGCTGATTAAGTGGCAATCAGGTGGCAATTATTATGGCCAGCCCAGTGGAGCTAAGGGTTAAGGTGCTGGATGCCACACCTTGCACCATGCTGGTGACCCAGGTTCGGAAATGAGCCTGGGCTGCCAGTGGTCAGCGGGGGGGGAGAGTATTGAGCATCCAGAGGACTGCTGTCCTCTCTTGGTGGGAGGGGAAGTAGTCGTCCCACTTGCTGACTGTACTCTGGCAGTGGCCAGAGGGCAGTATGGACTGGAAAGTTTGAAAAGTCAATGCCCTTACATCAGTTGGGGGAGGTGGGCAAAAAGAAAATAAATGAGCCTGGCAGGCTTGATGATAGTCCACCGCTCCTGGGAACAGTCCCCCAGATTCTTGATTGGGTCTCTGGGAGGTGGGAGAAGCTGAAAACCTCTTCCTGGCCCTGCTGTGGGGGGAAATCCATGAGGGAACACCAGGAGGATGCCTAGAATGGGAATGGCAGGACTGGAGAGAGAGTCCTTCCAATCAGAGGACTGTAAGTGCCTGCCAGGGCTCCAGTGGTGGGAAAAAAAGTATGTACAGAAAAAAAAATAATAACCATTATAAATAAAATATTATTTAAAAAAAATAATTTGGAGTTTCAGAGTTTTTTCCTTGCCCCCTCATAACTGTTCAAAGGTTACACCGTGACAATTTGATCAAGTACTAGTACTGCAAGGGGTGTGATTGTGAGGGAGTCTAGACTGAGATAGGAAGTTGTAGTGGTGGAGAGTACTAGGGCTGGCTATGTTATAGTATGGCCAAAGAAAGCAGGGTCCATTAGTCCCTAAATGTCCACAGGTTCCACTCCCACTGCAAGCAGCTTTCATAGCCAATCATCCTGTGCAGCTGGTGATGAAACCAAGTTGTTTCAATCCAGGATCATAGTGGTCTCCTCTTTCTCCTTCCACTGCTTCCAGTTTCAATACCTGTGATAGGATGGATCCATCCAGATTTGTAAATGCTATCCCACACCCTGTCTGTCTTGTATAAACAACATCAGTACAGCTGCCACCACAGCCACTTGTCAGAACTACCAGTCCATCTTGAGGCACTATATGGTGTCCCCCTGCCCACAAATCATACATCAGCAGCAGTGTCCCCTAAGCAGTGCTGCAACCTAGTCATCATCATGTAAGCTAGGTAATAGTAAGTCTGGGTCTGGCATGGATACTACAGTTATCTTGTCACTAGAGGAAAAATTACAGTTGTTCATGGGAGTACGGGGCAGGGCATGGTAAACAACCCTGCAGTTCTACAGAAGCAACCAGTAGCAACACCACCAAAGCAATTTATGGAGAATGCTGGTGAGGAGGATATGGAAATGGAGCTGTCAGAATAGGAGCATGGGAGTAAGGAGCTGGCTGAGAGGGAAGTATGTGAGGAGGCGAGAATGAGAAGGGGAAAGCACATGAATCATGCTAAGAGGAAGAGGGGTGAGGTGAAGCAAAAGTACAAGAAAATTATCCTCCATGTAGGACTTAACAATGTAGGACACAGACTCGATGATTTATATTAAATCTGATCTTGTGGAGATTGGAAATAAAATGAAGCAAAGAGGATGTCAACTTGTTATTTCAGAAACCTTGCCTGTCCCAAGGGCAAGGACTGGCAGAACACATGGCACACAATAAATTAATTACTGGCTGAAGGGGTGGGCAGTAGTGGCGGTGTGAAAGTTGAGAATTCCACTTTTGTGCAACTTCTGCAAAATTTCAGTAAGTTTGTGAAAATATTTGGAACTTCTGCCATTGGTGAAATTGATATCTTCCATGGACTTCCACCCATTTCTGAAGAGTTATTTGCTAAACTGCAGAATAATAGATTAAACAGCAGAATTTATTCTATTCACAGTTTAATGTATTATTTAATATACTAACTTGTAATAAAACACCCTGGTGGTGACTAGTGGCCCCCCCACCCACCAATTTCAGGTCCCATGTGAAAATAACACTGCCCCCTCCTCTCCCTGGTGTCTAGTGCCCACTGCCACCCACATATTGTGGGCCCCAAGTAAAAAAAAGAAATCCCTGGTGTGTAGTGCCCCCTCCACAGATTGTGGGTCCCATAATACCTGTAAAAAAAATACCCCAGTCCCCAGTGTCCAGTGCCCCCCCACCCGCTAATCATGGGTCCCATCCATGTAAGGGAAAAAAAACTCCAGTCCCTGTGTTTAGTGCCCCATACACCCACCGATCACGGGTCCCATGTAAAAAACTAATTCTGGTCAGATCCTCCACAGCTGCATAATGAAGTTAGTGAAGTTGTGTGAAATTGTTAAGGAGGTATGGAGAAACAAAACATTGATTTGTAACTAGTAGGAATTGTTTTAGTTTCTGTTCTAAGGAAGGCATACACATTATTAGGAAAATATATGGAGGTGTACATTTTAATGGAAGGAACAGGGAAGCAATATAGATTTACAGAAGAACCCCAGAGCAAATGCCACTGATGTATGTGTTATCCCAGATGATATTGACTGGACAGCCACATTTTAAAGAAAACACAATTGCACATACCCCAGTAATGCAAAGCATTATAGTAAACATATGCAAATCCCCGTGATGGTACAGAAGGTGGCAGTACATGAAAAAGTAATGGCTGGCATATGTTCAGCCTTGCGATTAGTTACACAGTTTTTTTTTTTTTTAGAGAAACAAGGTTTTTGTCCATGAAGTGATGTAAGTTATATTTAAGCAATGTGTTGATGTCAGGAAGTCAGGTGTAATGATGGACTGTTAGCAGTGAAAATGTGATAATAACTTTCAGAGGGGGTCACTTTTGATAAAGGCAAGGTAGTTATGCTTGTGATAATGGGAATATTAGAAAAGTATGAGGTCTATGCAGAAGTGGGGTACAAATATGCACAGTTTCCTAAGTATGCACTCATAGTGCAGGCAAATGTGATATGCAGGTTTGTTTTAGAAATAGGTAAAAATAGCGATATATGCAATTGATAGAAAGATAAATAATTACATAGACATATAGAGAGGGAAAGAGAGAGACAGACAGACAGGCAGAATAGGAATGGCAGTGAAGTACTGAAGTGACGCCAACCCCACCCCCATCCCGCAGACATGGACAAGCATTGTGGTGTGCCTTTGGGTCATTTCCGATAATGCTCATGCCATTTCAGCTCACCCTACCCTGCAGACACAGACTAGTGTTGAGGTGTGCCATGGGGTGTTCAGACTTTACACTCACCCCATTCCATAAGGAAATACACTGAAATGGGTACAGTATAAGAGAATGGAGTGAACTTTGGGGCTGAAGAGTCAAAGGCACACCTTGAGACCTGTCACTGGTTACAGGTTGGGGATGGGGTGGAATGGCATGAGCATTACTGTTGACAATCCCAAGTCACACACCTGATGCCTGTCAGTCCCTACAGGGCAGGGTGTTATGGTCAGAAACCGTAATGCCCTGGGTGTTTCATGGTATTTTCACTCCAAATTTTCAGCATGGGCTTTTTGTGATCCCACCGCATGAACAGTGACACTAACGGTTCATTAGCCAGAAGGTGATTTTGCACAGCAACAGCGCCATTTGGCACCAGAGGTGCAAAAACATATTTTGAACAGAATGTAAAAAATGACAGCTGTACTGTTTATGAGGAGGTGTAAAAAAATGGTAATGTTGAAAATCTAGAGTGAAACTATAAAAGAATTGATGAAGTCATGACACTGCTCCTGCTAATGTATACTTTTTTCAAATTCCTATGCATCCCATTGTTTTCATCTCTTTTGCTGTTATGTGACTTCTTAACCTATCAACAGCATTTAATGCATTACATTATAAGGACAAGTAAATGTTTTTAACACATTTACAAACAGTTACATAAACTTAATTTCCTTCATAGTATAATATAAATTTAGTAACAGTGGAGGTACAAAGCAATTACTCAGACAACTTGAAAACTATAACTACTTTATATTGTACATTGACACCCCATAAGGACCTCCTTGAAATTGAGATGCAAATGTCACACATTTATCAGGAATATTTTACTATCCTAAATACATTTGTTTCTTCAGTAACTGCTCAGCACATCTGTTGCATGACCTACTTATTGACATTTTACAACAGCTATGCAATGTATTGCTGCTTACTACACCAACATCATGAACCATAAAACAGATAACTGCCATAGCTAGGGAGGCAGTATAGCACAGTGGTTTAAGGTTCTGAGCTGCAAATCTGGAGATCTGGGTTTGAATCCCACAGCCCCCACTTGCATACTGGGTGACCCTGAGCAAGTCACTTAACTTCCATGTGCTCCTAGGTTGCCCCTGTAAACAAGCTTTCAGCTTAGTGTGCCACTCCTAGTTAAACAACTGAAAGGAAAAAAAAACACAATATATTATTTTTCTTGCTTTATTTTGCTACTACAAGCTTTGACTAATACATCTATCCTTAAATGTACTTTTTGTAGCTTTTGTGTCTGTGACCTAGGCAGAACTACACTTAAAATCCTACACATAAATAAATCATCAGAATAGCATTTATTTCAGTAGTATCTCCTTCCTCTGCAGGTATCCATGACACTATGTATATATATTTATATCTTTTAACTTCAAAGCACTAAATCTATTCAAATGCACAAAACACAAGACTTTATTCTCTTCACACATTACTGTTAAATTTCAGATCCCAGAATGGCCAAGAAACAATTTAGACTTCACTCTTGCATGCCACTGTCATGCCCACTTCTCATGCAAACAAAATCAATTACAGAAACCCTTTCATTTCTGTGCTATGCACTCTTACACCAGAGAGACATAAATCTTAAAGAACTGCTAAAATAAGAAATGTATCAAGACTGGATTTCTGAATTAAAACCTGTCATTTACAGTACGTACGTAAATAATAGTTTACTGGCTACAAATGATGCTACAGACATGACATTAACAACATTTCTGTTTTACATGGAAAACATCCATATAATGAACTTGTCAAACAGGATTTGTGACCTTCTGTCTGCACGTATCTGACAAAGGAAAAGGCACCTGCTTGATCCTTTTTTCTGTTTTATTTTTATGCCCAACTTGCTCATACTGTTAGAGCTAAATATTGACATGCTTAGAGTTAAAAAAAATCATGATGTCTGCATGTGTGTGTGTGTGGGGGGGTATGCCTAGATGCAGTTTCAGGCACTCCTTAATTACTTCCCCAGGCAGCTCTGATAGTCAGTTGTTCCAACATGATAGATCCACCTCATGCCCCTTCTACATGAACCAAAGAAAAAGGTGGGGTGGATCTTTAGGAGCTTCTCAGGTGGAGGTGGGGGTGGATCTTACTCCCTCCTAAAAAACTAATGCTGCCTCCCACTACTCAGGTTCCAGTTCTTGTACCTCCCATTTAAGAAAGAAAATAGTGTCCTGCAACCATTGACTAACATGAAAGCATATTTATTTGAGGGCAGAAAATATTTCTTGGAGGAGGGTAAGGCAGAAGAGACTATTTACACCTTCAGTCAGTCCCACAGACAGAAAACATGACATCAGCCCTTTGGTATATGCAAAACATCTGCAGGATCCGTCCATTACAGCCATAAAAAACTCCATTCCCTGGTGTCTAGTGGTTCTCTCCCCATCTGCTGATCACTGGTCATGTAAAACCAAAAAAAACTCTACTCCTGCGTCCCTGCTGTCTAGTGGTCACCCCAGCTGCTGATCATGGCCTGCCAGAAGGTTCTAATTCCCTGGTGTCCAGCAGACTCCTTCCCTATCCAAGATCCCCTTAATAATAAAAAAAAGCAAGTCCATCCATTTTTCCATCCACATTATTCTCTGGTGTCTAGTGGATCCCCCTCTCTATCCCTATCCCCTCTGAAAAAAATAATCCCAATTCCCTGCTGTCCAGTGGACACCCTATCCTCCCACTCAGACAGTTATTTCTCCACCACTCTGCTCCCAGCATCTAGACCCAGAGCGGGCCACCAGCACAGCCCTCCTCTCTCCTCCACATCTGGTGGCCCACTGAATTGTCAATGAATGTGCACATACTTGTACAGGTACTGCCTTTCTTTTTTTATTATGGGGATCCTGGGTAGAAAGGAGGTCCTCTAGACACTAGGGAATTATAAATTGTTTGGGGCCACAATCAGAGGGTGGGGACCACTAGACACCAGGGACTGAGGAGTGGAGTTTTTTTCTTATGTGACTTTTACGTGACCTATGATTGACATGTGTGTGGGGGGCCACTAGACACTGTCACACCAGGGATCTGAGTTTTTTTTACATAGGACCCATGATTGGCAGGTGGGGGGACACTAGACACCAGGGTTTGGAGGTTTTGTTTACATGAATTGGACCCATGATCAGCAAGTGCGGGGGCACTACACTCCAGGTATTGGAGTTTTTTTTATATATGTGACACATGATTGGTGGATGGGGGGCCACTATGCACCAGTGATGTAGTTTTTTTTTACATGAATGGGACCCACAATCAGTGGGTATGGGGGCACTACTAGTGGTGGGTGAAGTGGCTCCAATTTGCTCCATGGAGTGATTTGCAGAGTGAAGGCAAATTCACGGAGTGCTCCGTGATGCGAAGCAGAGTACTTCATGTTATAATGGGTAATGCGGAGTCCATTAAAAACAATGACATCGTGTTACTCCACCTTCCCAAACCACTACTCCACCAATTCTTAAGGTGAAGTACATTAAAAAAATGTACTACACCTCACTTCACCTTTTTAAGCTCCAAAGGTGAATTTTGCAGTTATTCTTGGGGTTTCAGGTCACATGGGCTCTAGATTGTTTTGCACAGCCTCAGTTTGGGGTAGTGTGTGTATGAAGCTGTAGAAGAAATCTGCTCTGAGAGCTCTCTGTGATTCAAACAGTCTAAAAGCTGTTAAATAGCCTTTTTGGGTCATTTGTTTTGCTGAAACTTTAGTTCATCGATTATAGGAAACCCTCCTGTGCTCATATCATCGAGCGTTTATTGTTTGTGTGTGGATTTTGAATGTTACTGTACAATATTCAGTCTGTGTACTGAGAGACAGTGGAAGTGTGCTTTGGGGAGGGGTGTATCTGTGGTGTAGGATGATTAATTTGGAGAAAAAGACAGTGCTTTCTGTTTTGGTGATATTGTTTTTTGTATAACTGTGTTAATGTACACACAGTAATATTTTCATTAAATCTTGTCAATTTTTTGCTGATTGTTGTGGTGCAGCAGTGCATAATTTTAGTTTGTTTAAAATATGTGGTTATATTACTGAAGTTTTCAATTTGCTGTGCATTACTTAGTTTGTGTGTGAGTATGTGTGTGACACATGTCATCAAATCAGACACCTTTTATTGTGCCACATAATTTCAGCAATGTGAACCTGCTATCCACTGCAGCTGTGTAATTTTTGTACTTATTTGTGGTATCTTTACTGGTACTAGTACTAGTGACTGTTACTGCAGCAGTGCCTTACACTGCCCCCATAGGCCCCAACCGGCAAAGGAATTATTTTCCAGATTTGAATTTCTGATGGTGAGCACTGGTTAGATGTTGTGCCTTTGCATCTGCTTCTCTTCAGTGCACAGTGCAATCTTAATCTGTCTGTGCATTTGCATCTCTTTAGAGCCCAATTTCCATCTCTAACTTAAGTTGCAGTTGTTTCTTTGGCTTCCCTTCAGAGTACTGGACAGGTGTGGTGCATAATTCTGCATGAACATTGTACTCATTAATATGCGTTTTTAAGTCAGGACCATCATCACGAGTCACTCGTGATATAAATCACATTCTTCATCATCACGGTCACAAATGCAGTCACAAATCATGATTTACTATCACATCACGAATCACATTAATCGTTTTTAGTAGTTACATGGATGTATTGTAAGCCTGTTTTGTAGTATCTCTCCATGCTTCACCACCCCACCTTTGTACTCATTAATGAGTGTTTTTAAGTCAGGGAGTTTTGTGCCACACCTCACCAGGGCCCATTGAAGTACAACTGTAGGCTTTCACATTTCTTCATCATCATGGTCACAAATGCAGTCACAAATCCTGATTTACAATCACTTCACGAGTCACAACATTAATTATTTTTAATAGTTACTTGGATGTATTTTAAGCCTGTTTTGTAGCATCTCTCCATGCTTCACCACCCCACCATTGTACTCATTAATGAGTGTTTTTAAGTCAGGGAGTTTTGTGCCACACCTTGTCGGGGCCTGGGGAAGTACAGTCTTAGGCATTCACATTTCTTCATCATCACGGTCACAAATGCAGTCACAAATCATGATTTACGATTACGTCACGAATCACAACATCAATTTTTTACTAGTTACTGTACTTGGATGTATTGTAAGCCTGTTTTGTAGTATCTCTCCAGGCTTCACTTTCCCACCATTGTACTCATTAATAAGTGTTTTTAATTCAGGGATTTGGACAGTGTCTGCAGTACATACACAGACTGGAAATAAGACTGACTGCACACATGCAGTTTAGCACAGTATACTTGCACTGCTCAGAATACAAAGTGTCTCGCATATGGAAGACAACAAAAAAGGGCATAATTACATACAAAGGTCAGGGATGGTGGAGGAATACATTTTATAACACAGCAAGGAAGGTGTGGGGGGCACATGGTGTGAGGAAAAAAAACTAATGTGGGATCCCATGGTGATCCAACAACAGTTCCAGCATGGACATAATTTTCAACTGATGTTGCTCTATGCGATCCAGCTGCTGCTCCACAGCACTCACCTTCTCATTGTTCTCCTCTACAGCACTCCAGAGAACTGCCAAGTCAGCCTGTGTTATACGCAGTTCTCTGGAGTCCACACATTCTACAGGCTGACCTGCTGGTGGTGGTTGAGGGCTGGGGGTGCTGGTGGAGCAGCAGGTGCTGCTGCAGCCCTCCTCTTCTTAGGGATGCTGCCATGCACAGCTGCACCCTCTGCCACAGAATGGCCAGGAGGTACAGGCATGGTCCATTCCATGGCAGCCTGCCACTCCAACTGGTGGTGATTGAGCATATGGGTATGCTGGCCCCCAGTCACCAGGTGAGTCCCCCGGGGGCCACAGTGCACCTCCACCTCACATAGGTGGCACTTGACCACACTGCTGGCCCCCCCAACACAGTCAAAAAACTGCCAAATAATGGAGGTGCAGGGAGGACCAGGCACAGGCAGGGAAGGGCCAGATGAACTGGCAGCTGACTGGTCATGGTACCGAACAGGGATAGGATCCACACCTGGGCCCAGGGAACAGGCACATCCTGCTCCAGAGGACCTGGTGCTGGACTTGGTGGTGGTGGTGGTGGTGTTTCAACTGCCTCAGAGTCAGGACAGGAGGCGGTGCTGGTCCTGCTTTGGGGGGACAAACAACTAACTACTTATAAATGTAAGAAAAGTAAAATTTACAGAAAGAACAAATTAAGTTAAAAAGAGTACAGAAAAAAAAATGTAGCTTTTAAAAAAGCTGTTGAGTCTAAATGAAAGTTTAAATCTCCTCCTCACTCTGATCTCAAAGTATCAGCAGTCACAAAACACACTCCTCTCTCTCCGTCTGTATATGAGAAAGTAAAAGTGTCTGCTTGCATGACTCACTTCCTTTCTGCTTAGCTAAAGAGCATGTGCCTTACAGTACTGTAAGCCATGTGATGTGTTGGGGGCTGCCAAATCTGAAACACCAAGTGGATCACTTAGAATCATAATGAGGAATGTGAAGTCCATTAAAAAGAATGACTTCACCTTATTTAGCATTGCCATTCCGCCTTAACGCGAAATGGTAATGACAAGGCAGAGTGAGCACTTTGCATTGCCCACTCTGAGGAGCAGAGCAGCATGCAAAGTGCCCACTTCATGTTCACATCACCAGCGGAATTTAAATTTGCTGCGTCTCTAGGCACTACACACCAGGGATGGGAGAGTTTTTTATATGGGACCTGTGATTGGTGGGTGGGAAGCACTAGACACCAGGGATCTGAGTTTTTTTTTACATGGGACCCACGATTGGCAGGTAGGGGGTGGATTAATGTATTAAACTGTGGCAAAAAAAGCCTCAGAACTGACCACTGACAGTGATCAGTTCTGCTGATTTTTTTTTTTTGTTGCAGTTAAATACATTAACCCTCAGTCGGTACATTTATTTCACAATTTTAAGGTGGAATTTCCATGAATGTTGCAAAAATGATTTCCAAACTTTCACGGAAGCAAAAGTCACACTTTCATAGAAATTCTGACTGCAGAATTTTTTTTTCGCACACCTCTAGTGGACAGAAAAAGAAGGATTTGGGTTTATTTATCACTGGAACAAATTCCTTCATCAGAATTATCTCTACAGAAGGGATGTTCACCACAATAAAATAGGTGCAAGAAGGTCATGAAATTGCATAAAAAAAGAAATGTATACACATTTAAACTAAGGATGATGGAGATTGGGGTGAGGGCATGAATAAAGAAGAAGTAACATTATCATGGACACTGGAACACAGAGATAAAGGCAATACATTAGGAAACAATGAGGAGGGGGAAATGAACAATGATAGTAAAGGGAATACAAAAGAATGGTCATGCATGTTAGCAAATGCCATGAGTCTGGGAAACAAATCTGGTGACCTTGAGGCAATACTGCATACAGATAGACCTGATATGTGTTGTATAACAGACATTTGGTGGTCATCTTGTTTTTGAAATTCAATAAACTTTATTAAAGGTTATAACAAGTGAACAGGAAGCAACTGACCAGGCAAGAAACCATAAACCCCTCCCCCCACCCTCATCCCTCCCCAGGCAGAGTGACCAGAAAGACAGTATCAAAACCCGCTAGCTACAATACGTAAGGGCACTGAAAAGCACTGTCAAAAAAATCCAACAAAAAGACAAAACCCATGCGTCCCAGGCCAAATCATTACAAAGAACAGTGTGTACACTTAAACATTGTACAGGATGTGTAACTTCTCCCATTTCTTATCAAATAACTTGGGTTTGTGATGAAGACTCATAATCATGTGTTCCACATGAAGATTGAAAAGGAGCTCCTGCAACCACTCCCAGTGTGAAATAGAGGCCTGGCCAATCCAGTGCCTTAGGACTACTTTCTTCACAGAAAGGGCAATAAAAACCATATAATACTTTCTTTCCCTCACTGGACAGCCATATAATCCCCAAGAAAGCAGACCTCTGGTGTAAACAAACCACTTAGCCCACTTTAGTCTCAATCAAGCCACATAACAGTGCCACCTTGGGGCACGACCAAAAAATATGAAATAGGGGACCCTCATCTTGACCACATCTGTTGCAGAGAGACAATGGTGATCTACCCATTTTTTCAAATGTCTTGGGTGTGAAATATAAATTAAGAATGTTAAATTGGGTAAGCCATAGTCTATCCTGGGAGACACATTTATAGATCTTGCCAGACTTTTTGCCATTGAGAAGGATTAAGCAGAAAATGTGCATCCCAGTGAGGAGAAACCTCATCAAGTTCTGGAAAAAAACTATCTAGTAAGAAGGAGTACAAATTGGCTATGGCTTGTGGCTCCAGGACAATGTCCTGAATAGAATGCAGGAGCTCAGATTGATTACCCAGATACCAGACCCAAACCATTGAAGCAGGGCATGACATAACTGGAAAACCTTAAAGATCACAACATTGTCCAAGTGAAGATAACTTAGAATATCCTTGGATAAGCATAGCAACCCTTGCCAAAGCAGATCACACACCTTCACATCAACTAGCTGGGGTAACCAAGTAGCAGTTAAAACCTGACCCCCAATCTTAAAGTTAGGATTATAAAGGATAGGTTGCAGGATATCCTTAGTAAACATATATTTCAGTAAGGAGCAAAACTGTGAATACACCTTAAGAAAGTAACTATCACAGAGCCGCTCAGACCTTTAGGGAGTGTTTTCAAGGGGATAAACAGTATGGATGAGACTGAAAACCTGGATAAGTCTATCATCTCCAGTTTTAATTTCAGCCAAATTGGGGAGTAAACATGCACCTGATTTTGAGGAGGAGGAAAAACCATTTAAAAAATTTGTTGAGATGGCTAGCAAAATAGTAAACAGTAAAGTGTGGTAGTTGAAGGCCCCATGGAGTTTGGAGGCAGACAGCTTTTTATACACACTTCTTGGAGCTTTATTGGACCAGATAAAATCTGATATTATACCATGGTAAAGCGAATAGTGCAGTGGTTTAAGGGTCTGAGCTGCAAACCTGGAGACCTGAGTTTGAATCCCATAGCCCCTACTTGCATACTGTGTGACCCTAAGCAAGTCACTTATCTTCCTTATGCTCCAAGGTTGCACCTGTAAACAAGCTTCAGTTTAGTGTGTGTCTCTCCTGGTTAAAAAAAAAAAAAAATAAACCAAGAAAAAGGAAGCCTTAGGTTGAGCATATTAATGGGGTGAAAAAGTTTGGGAAGAACATTAATTTTAAAAATGCTAATCCTCCCCCATAAGGATAAAGGAAGAGTATCCCACCTCCTCAGGTCCCGTTGCAATGTAATTACTAAATCATCCAAATTAAGCTTCCGCATAAGAGATTTATTCGTTGAGAGGCAGAGACCCAAATATTTAATAAAGGTAGGTCCCCAGCTCATACCAAGGCAGGGAATATCCGATTTAAGCACTGAGTACATAAGGAACATAACTTCAGATTTGTCTAAATTAAGCTTATAATTGGAAAAAGGACTAAATTCCTCAATACTACTTAAAGCCACCAGGATCACAGTTTGGGAATGGGTAATATGTAACAAAATGTTGTCCACATAGACCAATAATTGTAGATTCTTGGAACCCACCTCCACTCCTGTCAATCCCAGACTATCCTTAAACTGCCTAATATGAGGTTCCAAATATAAATTAAATAACTGGGGGGAAAAGGGGCATCCTTGGTGAGTGCCAGAAAATAAAACAAACTTAGAGGAAAATAGTCTGTTACAATAGATTCTGGCACTCAGACAAGAGTATAGAACCTTAATACAACATAAAAAGGCATGTGGAAGAGCAAATTGTTCCAATGTAAGAAACATAAATTACAATTGACTCTATCAAAAGCCTTCTACACATCCAGAGAGATCAACACCATAGGAGCAGGAGAATCTCTGGATGCAGAGAAGATGTGGTCGAGTTTCTGTAAATGGTCCCCAGATGAATGGGAAGGCATGAATCCCATTTGTTCCTGACAAATGAGCCCAGCACAGACAGTATTATTCTGTAAGGCTAGAATCTTTGTGAGAATTTTAACATTGTAGTTTAATAAGGAAACAGGCCTATAACTAGAGACCATATCCAGATTTTTATCGGGTTTAAGCAAAAGGATGATCATAGCCTTAAGTATGGTGGGATCTGAAATGCCAGACTGATATAGATACAGAAAAAAGCCATACAACAAAGTGACTAACTTCTTGGCAAACAACTTATAAAAATTAGATGTAAACCCATTGGGTCCTGGGGACTTATCCAGGGAGAGAGTGTCAATGGCTGATGTAATTTCACATATGGACAGGGGTTGAACCAAGAAGGCTTGTTATGTGGCACTTAGGTAAGGCAAAGAAATATCAGTTAAGTATTCCACAATTTATGACACATCAAGTGGGTTAGCCATAAGCCCATATAGGCCTCTGTAATAAAGTTCAAGTTCATTTACTATGTCCCTAGGCAAGGACTTAACAGTGCCATCCCCTGATTTAATAGCCAAAAACAGTCTAGATGCCTCTTGCTTTTGGAGACACAATGCCAGCAAGTGGCTAGCCTTTCCCCCCTGATCTATATATTTGGATCTTGTTTTATGTATAGTGTACTCAACTTTTTCACAGAGAAGAGATGCATATTTATCCCTGAGGAGTACTAGTTCCTCATGAGCCTCTTCTGGGGTTTGAGAGGATAAGGAACGTTCCAATTCAGTGATGCATTAAAGTAAAGCTGATGCTTCCTGCAAACATAATTTTTTTTCCATTTGGATGCCAGCCTAATAAAATCTCCCCTAAGATAGCATTTGAGAGCATACATTCCCGATCCCCCACCCACCCATGGAGCCAGTGTTTTGTGATATAAATACTTCAATTTGTTCTTTAATCCAGGAAACTATGTAATCATCCTTGAGAAGCTGATTATTCAGTTTCCAGGAGAAGTCCATCTGAATATTGGATCCTGGGAGAGAATCAACCAAAGTGGAGAGTGATCCAAAAGGACACGAGGGGTGATCCCACCCCCAACACCCCACCCACCTCAGTTTAAGTAATCAGAATGTAATCAATACGGGAGTATGATCCATGAACCAGGGAATAAAATGTGTATTCTCAGTTCTGAAGATGAAGTACCCACCATGAATCACAAAGCCCAAGGGAGCTAATCATGTTGCGGATGGAGTGCTGGGCAGCGAATAAACCAACCAGGGATCTGCCAGTCCTGTCCAAATCTTGTGTGATAGAAATGTTCCAGTCTCCCCCAACAACTAAAAGAACCAGAAGGGATGGTGCAAGGAGAGCAACTACCTCAGTAAAAAAGGTGGGGTCATCCGAGTTGGGACCATAAACATGACCTAGAATTATCTCCATTCAGTCCAGAGTACCTCTACCAAAAATATATCTGCCCTGAGGGTCCAAGAAACTCTGTTAACATTGAAAACTAATGTTTCTGGTCATTAAAATAGCCACAGCCTTACTACATGTGCAATTGCCTGCTGCATAAACCTCACCTATGGACTGCCTGCAGAATAGATGACCTTCAGCAGTCAGCAGGTGTGTTTCCTGGAGAAAATCTATATTACAATTTAACTGTGAAAGATGTTTAAATATTTGATAGTGCTTGATCTGGGAACTAGCTCCATTAATGTTCCAG
This sequence comes from Neoceratodus forsteri, assembly GCA_016271365.2. NCBI lineage: Eukaryota > Metazoa > Chordata > Ceratodontiformes > Ceratodontidae > Neoceratodus > Neoceratodus forsteri. Next base: position 1,254,998,987 of record CM057449.1, on the reverse strand, counting down.
GAGCTATAACGTAAAGAGCTAACTATTATTGCCTCTAGAGAAAATTAGGAAACTTGATGACAACATTGCATAAAATAAAACAGTCATTCCATTGCCAGTCAACTCCACCACTCATACCTTAACCCAATCTAAATGTAAAGACCTCTGTCTCCCTCCTCAACCCCAACCAAAGGTACCCACAAAAAGTCAAAATCTTCCCCATCACTCCAATGCAACCCCCTCCCAAAGTAACCCATGATTATCCCACCCCTCCCAGCAGAAATTGGAATACCAAAAGCTATTAAAAATACAAGCCAAAAAACATGCCCCATAAACCATGCCCAAACTAGTTTCTTACCATCCATCAAGATCTAGGACCCACCTCCCCTTAGACCCAGTGCGTGATGTCCAACAGCACCTCATGTTCTTTCCAACATTCAAGGGAAAAAGTGAGAGCTTCCATGTCTCCCATCCTGAAGTTCAACTCTCCCAACTCCTTCCAGAGGGAACAAAGCTCATGGGCTAACTCTTGAAGGGGATTCTTAAAAGGGTGAAATTCCACCATAAACTGATCCTCTGTGAGTGGTGCTGACCCTGCACTTGTAGTATGAGCCTTCCCGGCACTTGAGCTCTGGGTCTTTGTTCTTTTAGAGGCCTTGTCAGCTGTAGCAGGTGATGTATGCTACGGACGAACTTGACGCATCTCTGTATCCATTTAATTGTAGACTGGAGATTCAGAGCTACACCAACCAGTTCACAATATCTTCCGACTCAATACTAATCCTGGTATTTCTAACAGGAGTGAAGGAACTAAAAAAAAAGAAAGTAAATAAACTGGAGCAGGTGAGAGCCAAAGTTAGAAGCTCCTACTTGGTTTTTGGCATCACGTGACTCTACTTCGTAATCATCTAATGATAATTGGAGCAAGAATATCCCTGGGTATAGACTTGTTCAGAAAATAACACATGGGTAAAAGGAGTGGTATAGTGGCATTCAAGCAAAAAGACATGATGAGGTGTGGGTTATGTCCTGATAAGAGAACTTCCCAGGTGTGTTATAAGGCATGAGGTGCTTGCGCTGAGTGCCTTTAGGACATAGGAAGTGCTTTTATCAGGCAATAATGCACACCTCAGAGTGTCTTATTGAGTTTATAAAATGGCCCCACAAGTAATTTTTATTTTTAAAAGAACAAAAGCCAAAAGTTAAAAATATGAAAAGATTTAACAATAAAAAAGTAAAAAAATAGTCCCCCTGTTGTAGTAGTTTTACAAAAGTTTCAACAGCAGTAGAGGGTTTTATAAGTATTATATTTGTCCATCATTGCTGCTTTTAGTAGCTCTACAGACCCTCTTGCACTTTTTTGTATCAGGTTTCGATAAAAATAATGGCAGGGATTTGGATCTGCTATTTTATTTTTAAGCTGCTGCCACGCTTCACTCAATAAGTAAGGATGATTGGTGTGAAGATGCATTTGAAAGCCTTGGGCTTTCACTTCTCTGATGTTGTTGTGGTTGGCTTTCTCCATGGCAAACTGCAGACAGCAGGACAACTAAAGTTTAAAAATGTGTTCTAGCCAATTTTACAGATGTTGTTTGTGTGCGTTGACTTTAGCAGTTATCTTGCATTTCAAGTCCTGGTTGAGTGGGAGTGAGCATGTCCTATTGTGGCTGTAGTGCAGAGCGGTTTTGCAGTTTGTGGTTTTTCAAACTGTATTATAGATTGAGGAAGCTGTTGGGCATTAGAAACATAGAAACATAGAATTTGACGGCAGATAAGGACCGCTTGGCCCACCTAGTTTGCCCATTTTCCTACCTAAAAGATAAGCTGCAGATCCTAGTTAACCAACAGCTTACTTCCTCCTACCCCCACTAGGACTGCCCTATGTCTGTCCCATGCATTCTTGAATTCCCCCATTGTTCTTGACTCCACAGCCTCCTCAGGGAGACTGTTCCATGCATCCACAACCCTCTCTATGAAAAAATACTTCCTCACATTACCTCTGAGCTGTCCCCCCTCTATCTTCAAATTGTGCCCCATTGTTCTTGTACATCTCCTTTTCTGAAAGATGCTACCCTCTTGGACTTTGTAGATTCCCTTGAGGTACTTGAAAGTTTCTATCATGTTCCTCTGTCCCTTCTTTCCTCAAGGGTATACATATTAAGCTCCTTTAGTCTTTCTTCGTATGTCTTCTGGTGCAGACCCTGCACCATTTTGGTTCCCTCCTCTGGACAGCCTCCACTCTGTCTCTGTCTTTGCGGAGATGGGGTCTCCAGAACTGCACACAGTACTCTAGATGGGGTCTCACCAACTGTCTGTACAGAGGGATAACAACTTCCTGTTTTCTACTATTGATGCCTCTTCCTATGCATCCCAGTATCCCCCCAGCCTTCCTTACTGCCTTCTCACATTGCTTGCCTACCTTTAGGTCATCTGATATAATTACCTCCAGGTCCCTTTCCATTTTTACTGTTGTCAGTATTTCACCCCCCATTGTGTACTCTTCCCCTGGGTTTTTGTTTCCCATGTGCATTACCTTGCACTTCTTTGCATTGAATCTGAGCTGCCATACATTTGACCATTCCTCCAACCTTGCCAAGTCTCTTCTCATCCTTTCTACTCCATCTTGTGTATCAACCCTGTTACAGATCTTTGTGTCATCTGCAAAGAGACATACTTTTCCTTCCAGTTCCTCTGCAATGTCACTTATAAAGACATTAAAAAGGACTGGTCCCAGTACTGAATCCTGCGGTACCCCGCTAGTAACCCTCCTTTCTTCACTGTGTACTCCATTTACTACTACCCTTTGCGTCCTGTTGTCTAGCCAATTTTTATCCAGGCTACCACCTTGGGACCCACTCCAAGGCTGGCTAACTTGTGTATTAATCTTTGTGTGGGACTGTATCAAATGCCTTGCTAAAATCTAGGTAGGCCATGTCCACAGCCCTCCTAGTCTACTACTTTGGTCACCATCAAGAAATCTATTAGATTAGTCGACATGAACTTCCATTGTGAATCCATGTGCCTTGGGTCCTGTGCCCCACTGGCCTGTAGGTACTCAACAATTCTTTCCTTCAGAAGTGATTCCATCATTTTTCCTACCACTGAGGTCAAACTAACTGGTCTGTAGTTTCCTGCCTCTGTTCTGCTCCCACTTTTGTGAAGAGGAATCACATCTGCCCTCCTCCAGTCCTCAGGTACCACCCCATCCTCCCATGATTTGTTAAAAAGAGTAGTCAGCGGTGTCACTAGTTCTACCCTTAGTTCTTTTAGAATTCTTGGGTGAAGCTCATCATGCCCCATTGCTTTGTCCACCTTCAATTTTATTAGTTCTTTCAGAACCCTTTCTTCTGTAAATGGACTGGTATCGACCCCCATCTTCAGAGTGTTTCTCTTGTTTGGTTTAGGTACCTCCCCCTCCTCTTCCTTTGCGAATACTGAGCAGAAATATTCATTCAGTATCCCTGCTTTTTCACTGTTACCCTCTACCCACGTTCCCTCCCATTTATTAAGCCTCAGTATCCCTCTTTTGGTCTTTCTTCACTCCCTAATGTACCTATAAAAGGTATTATCCCTCTTCTTAACAGACTTGGCTATCCTTTCCTCAGTTTGGGCCTTTGCTATTCTGACTGCATTCCCAGCCTCTTTCTGCTTTAACTGATAAAGTTCTCTGTCCTGCTCCTTCTGTGTCTCCTTATATTTCCTGAATGCTATCCTTTTCTCCTTAACCTTCCCTGCCACCTCTTTTGAGAACCATAGCAGTTTTTTCCTTTGTTGTGTTTTGTTGATTTGCTTTACACAAAGGCTTGTTGCCTCTGTGATGGCTGTTTTGATTCCACCCCATTGTTCCTCCACCCCTCCTTCTTGCCTGTTTGCTAGTGCTTTTCTGAGGCACTCTCTCATTTTCCCAAAGTCAGCCCTCCTAAAGTCCAATACTCTTGCTTTTGTATGGCTTGATTGTATGGATGTGTTTATCGTGAACCACACTGTTTGGTGGTCGCTTGTTCCCAGATGGCTACCCACTTCTAAATCTGAGATTCTTTCTCTGTCCCCATTTGAGAGTACCAGGTCTAAGATTGCTTCCTCCCGAGTGGGTTCCAATACTAGCTGTCTGAGGCATGCCCCCTGTAGGGCATCAAGAATGACCCTGCTCTTGGATGTGCCTGCAGCAAAGGTGCTCCAGTTAACATCTGGCATATTCAGGTCCCCCATCACAATATCTCCCCTTTTTCTGCCATTCTAAGGAAGCCTTCTATCATTTCCTTGTCCATTCCTTCCCCCTGAGATGGGGGTCTGTATACAACCCCCATGTGGATTGTGGTGCCATTTCCTGTCTCGAGGGTGACCCAGAGTTCCTCATCTGCTCCCTGTTTAATCTTTAGTTCTGTTGCTTTGATCCCTTCCTTTAAGTAGAGAGCTACTCCTCCTTCTCTTTTACCCTCCCTGTCCCTCATGTAGATTGTGTATCCTGGTATGTTGACATCCCAGTCATGGTTCTCTGTGTACCATGTTTCTGTGACTGCCACGATATCCAGGCAACCCTCTTCCATCAAGGCCACTAGTTCAGGGAGCTTGTTACACAGACTATGGGCATTGTTACTCATCACCCTCCACTTTTTGATAGCCTTTCCCCTTTTAGCCCCATCCCTGTCCTTACTGCCTTTGCTTTTTTTTACATTTACCTCTGTCCTGCTCCCTAATAACTTCTCTACCTTGGTGTTTACCTCACTAATTACCATGTTTTGTGGGGGGAGGCTGGGATTTCCCTGCTCCTTTTCAGTGCCTCCCCCCTTGGCTAGTTTAAATGCTTGCCAATGAAGCATTTAAACCTGTCACCTAGGATCCTGGTTCCCCCTGGACAGATGTAGACCATCACACCAGTATAGGTCTGCATCCCTCCAGGTGGCTCCCCAGTCTCCAGTGAAGCCAAAACCCTGAGCTCCACACCAGTTTTTCAACCACTCATTGAATTCCCTGGTGAGGAGTGCCCTAGCATCACCCTTGCCATAGACAGGCAGCACCTCCAAGAAGGTTACCATATGCACTACTTGTCTAAGGCCCCTCCCCACCTCTACAAACTCCTCTTGCACTGCTCTGATCCCATTACTAGCCAGGTCATTTGTCTCTAGGTGGACAATGACATCCAGCTCCCTCCCTTGTGCAGCTCCTCTCATGATCCTGAGGATTCACTTCCTGTCCCTCCAAGCCGTGGTGCCAGGAAGGCACCTTACCTCCCTCTCCCTTCCTCCCCCATTTCTACCCCCTAATGACTGAGTCCCCCACCAGGAGTTGTTTCCTTCCCCTGTGGGATCCCATGCCACCCTCCTGTGGGTCTCCTTTGTGAAGGTTCCCAGCATCCTTCTTGGTCTCCACTGCAGGTGCCTCCGTAGAGGAACCACTATCCACCAGAAGAGCAAATGAATTGCGGAGAGGTACAGCTGGAAGGATGCAACTCTGTTCCACCACCCTGTCCCTCCTTGAGCCCACCCTGGTCCAGCCTCTCCTCTTTCTTGGCAATCTCAGAGGTAGTGGCATTGGCCCTGGTGGTCCCTGGGTGGGGAAGGAGGTTTCATGAATCCTAGCCAGATCAGCCTGGAGACAGGGAACTTCCTCTCTCAGACCAGAGAGGTGCCTGCAAATAGAGCAGCATTGCAGCCTCCAGAATGTCTCCTGGAACACTGCCACCCCACAGCCATTGCACTGCACCACTCCTATCATGTCTTATTTTGTGTCCCCTCTCCTGTTTCTCTGTATGCTTACTCTCTCCTCTCCTTACAACTCTCACCCTTCCTGTTCTGGGATGGCAACTTCCTATCTTCTTCAGTAGCTTCCTTCTTCCTTGCTCAATGTCAGACCACCAGCAGCTTGTGGTGGAGAGTGAGCGACTTTTATCCTTTAAGGTTGACAAAACCAATGTTTCTCTATGATCCTTCCCTTCCTACTGCCAAACAGGAAGTTCCTGTTGACAGTCAAATCCAGTGGCTATAAAAGTAGAACTGGCTTAGGGTGGGTGGGATGGAGCGCAATTAGTAAGAAAAAAGGCTAGCAACAGGAAGTTGTAATTTGAGTCACCTGCTTTTATAGTGTCTAAACCACACCTCCAATTATGCTCTCTCTCCCTCCTACTGGTTTAGCAAAGTCAGCTGATACAGTACCCTTCCCAGCACAGAACACACACTGACTTTCTTTCTTTTCTTTCTTTTTTTAACCTTAAATAAGACCCCTTCTACTTTTAATTAAGTATCTGTCTACTTAATCTCAACAGACACTGACTCCTGCTGAGATATAAGTGTTAAATTAATAAGAAAATGTAGCTTCTTTTAGTTAACTGCTTTCTGCTCTACAAGCATGGCTAGCAACCCATTGGGGTTTTTTACTTTATTTTGTTTGATGGATTTATAGTGTTTTTTTATTGCCTTTTTCTTTTGTGCCGGCTCCCCTAGCCCCAATGGGCTTGCCAGGCTCCAGCAGCCACCCGCTCATACTCAGGCTTGCCCCCCTGAGTGGGCCACTGATAGGCAAACTCTGGTGGTGAGAGGGGATGGCAATGGAACCGGCTCATTAGTGGGGGCTGGCATTTTTTGTAGGCTGTGAACCCCATGGGGGCAGGGATGTGCAATGACAACCCAAGTCTGCCCCACCCCCCAAATGTGCAGGCACTAACTGCAGTGGTGCTCCCGGCCTCTACTAGGGGTCCATCATGTGTCAGACACTCAACCCCACCTCCCCCAGAGTAGGAGAGCAAACCACTGGATGCTCAGTCCTACTCCCCCAAGTTATCCCTCTGACTCCCATGTATGTTCACAAACCCGGGTCATCAGCACATGAACAGTGATCATGCCTCTGCACCAGTGGGCTGGCTTGGATTTGTGGTTTTTTGCAGTGGAGGCTGGAAATTGGAGAGTGCAAGTTCTAGAAATGGATTGGAGACTAGCTTGCCAGTTCAGCATTTGAAATGGTGGTTGTAACAGCTGTAATCAACTACTGGAGAAATGGTCAGCCAGAAAATCAAACCTACAGATTGCAAATAGTATAGTTTTGTTCATGTGCAGAAGGAAGGGACATAAATGTACAACTAAAGTGAGTGGTTTATTTGTAGTTTCTCTATTGTTTGGGTACTGATTAGCTTGTATGTGTGGGGGGGGGAGAGTCTGGTTCAGCTTGGTCACTACAGGACAGAGGCTGTGTTGGATGGTTGGCATAATATGTCCTGATAAGGACATGGCTAGAGGTACCTTTCAGCCAATCAGGATGAAGAAAACTCTCTATCCATTTTATAATGTATGTTACAGGGGACCTGGGGGAAGAAGAATTATTGATCACAGGAAAATGAACTATATGGGTCAAGGTGGGGAATAATAATAATAATCATGTTAACTGTATCTGTCTGGAAGTGTGCTATACACCACCAAATCAGAAGGAAGAGATTGACAGAGAACTAATTAACAAAACAGAGTCCCTAAGTTGCAAAAATTAAATCATTATGTGGGAAGTAAATCTTCCAGGAACAAAATGGTCTACAAGTGATAGCGGCTATGCTCAGGACTGAACTCTGGCCAAGGATTTAATAAACCTTAACTTTCGAGCAAATGGTTAAAGACCCAACCAGGGGAAGTAATACCTTAGACCTGGTGCTTAGTTATTTGGTGAAGGAATCTACAACTGTGACCCTCGTGAGGCACTAGGAGATAATGATCATGCAATGGATATGTTTAATGTAAACAGACAAATCTACAGTAGCAAAAGCTACACTAAATACAAGTGATATAGGAAAGCTAACTTTGCAGCTATGAGAGTAGAAATGGAGAGGTGGAACTGGGATAGTGAACTCACAGAGGGTGAGGTAAATTAAATATGGAACTGTCTGGAGACCAAAATAAAATAACTGGAGAACAGAGTCATACACACTTTCAATAAATATAATTTCAAAATTAAAAAAAAAACAAAAAAAACAATGTGGTTGGATAAGACCCTTAAAAAGAGAATAATTGAAAAAAGATGTCTATACAGGGGGACCATGGTAGCAGGTGATAAGTATAGCCAATAATACAAGGCATAACACTAAACTGTGTTGGGCATACAGTATGTACAATGGTAGCTATAGAAAAGTTGACCGGCATCCCAGTATGGCGCTCAGTATTCAGGCCGTACCCGGGTATAACACTTGACATTCAGACAGTAGAGCGGTAACTACTGTGTGGGATACAGGATTACTGAAGCTGCTTAATGCGCTTCCTCTGTTCATCACAAGATGGCAGTCACCATTAATTTCAGTGTGACTGCTGTCCTGGAGTGTGATTATATTTTTCTTTTAACTTCAATTATATATTCACCAGCAGGTGGCATTGTGTTTGTGAAATGTATTTCTCTCCCGCAGTTCTCCATTACAAAACTAACTTCACAAGAGCTCAGCACTTGTGCAAATATTTCTTGCTGGAACTAAAAGCTGGATTGGCTACACTGTTCTGCTATGTCTCTATATTAGTCTTTGGTAACTGGGTAAGGCCCATTAGACACAAGTGCCTGTTTTCAGTGATGACCTGGGAGCACTGAGCAGTTAAGTGACTTGCTCAGAGTCTCACAGTATGCAAGTGGAGGTCGTGGGAATCAAACCAAGGTCTGGTCTGCTGGATGTACACAGCTCATTCACAGCTCATTACTCTAACCTCTAAGCTATAGAGACTATAAATCCCATACAAACATATTTTCATCTATTTAACAGCCTTGTGAAAGAGAGTGAATGAAGAGGAGCTGCAAGACTAAAGCATTATATTCCATTTTTGTTACAATTAATTCTAGCTGAACTCTCTCACAAAACTGAAAAAATACACCTCATTCCTTCAAAAAAGGGGTTTAACAACCATTGAAAAAATGTCCATATCCAAACTGATTATTGCTAACTTCAATCTTCAATGCTTGATCTCGATCTCTTATGGGTCTCGCCCTGTCAAATTTTCATAATGCCATAGAATGTGTCAAAAAAGTGCTGGTTATGCAATATTTGCACATATCCAGTGGAGGGCAATTATTGAAAGAACTCTGTGACTTTGAAAATATATGCAGTCAAGATATAATGATCAGTTTTATTATGGTCATACAGTATTATCAAAGGTTGTTAATTTAAAAAAAAATGGAATGTAGCATGACCAAGTGGTATGTAAACAGATTACTGGTGCCAGACCTTTAAAGTAAGTGTCTCTGTTTTAAAAAAAAAATCCTGTTTTTTAGCTCCCCATAAGATTGTTTACTTAATAGAAGGGACCGACTGTACCAACAAGAGCACAGCGAGTGAGTAGTCCGCTTTAAAACAGGAGAAGGAAGCACGAGTGTATGTTGCTACTGTATAGAAACACATGCTGGAGCTTCCTTCTCCTGTTCTAAAGCAGACAACTGGCTTGCTGTTCTCTTGGTGGAGTCAGTCCCTTCTTTTAAGTAAAGAATCTTACGGGGAGCTAAAAACCAGGATTTTCTTTAAAGTAGAGACACCTATTTTAAAGGTCTGGCACCAGTAATCTGTTTGTTTACATACTGCTCAGTCACGTTACAGTTCGGGGGGAAAGTGAAAGTATTACTGGATTTTCTCTGTACCACAGGGGGACAATCAACCAGGTACCTTTTTAAATTATTTTAATTACAAATTATGGAAGGATTAACCAGATAGGTTTCAGAGGTGTGTGTGTCTTTTTTTTTGGGGGGGGGGTGAAGCAGAAACTAGAGAGAGACTGCTCTGTAAAAGAGAGTGAAACATACTTTCACTTTCTTTGCAATGACGTATAGGAACATAAAGATATCACCATGATGTACAGTAACGTGGAGATATCACTGATATCTTCACTGCCTACCTGAGTTACCACTTTTTATCCCCACATTTATCCCAAAACACATGTTGTATAAATATATATATATATATATTTTTTTTTTTTACTGTCAGCTCTGCACATCCATATCTGTTCTGTTACTTGCAGGCTGTGGTGAACTGTAAGTATAGTTCATGCTTGAAATCCTTTGTGGAAATTATTAGTGTTATGTTTTCAGGATGAAAAAATACTGTTTCACCGTTTGTTTATCCAGGATAATTGCAGTTCAGCTACCTTGATGTGCCTTTAGAATGGTGTGTTGGCTTGACGTTTATACTGTATGTAGATGCCATGCATCTTATTTTTGAGCTCAATGATGGCAACAGAGTTAATTGTTTACTTCACATGCCCATAGTCATACCTGTATCGCAAGCATGCATAATGTACCCTTCATGTCTTGTTTTAATTGAGTGAATGTATGTTTCCCTGTAATTGAATTGATCTGTTCTTAGCTTGAGCCTGAAAATAAATGGATTGCTCATTCTTCAGATGATGAATGGATAACAAACCGTTACTGTGTTTTACAAGGTGGCACAAATGTGATTGGTGTAGTAAACATATGACAATGGCAAGATACAGCAATCAGTACCAGCACTTCCCCTGAAAAGTTTGTAGCTATAGGAATAAAAGCTGGCAGACAGAAATCAGACTGCTCACAAAAGTGTTGATGAATAAAAGTATTTACTGTGTCATATCACATACAAAGAAATGCATTAGTGCTAGCATAATACATACTGTACATACTTCAGACAATACCCCATGCTCAATCTGAGTGCACTTGTTCCTTTGTTAGGGAGTCCGATTGGGAATGGGCCATTGTCTGCAGTAGGTATGTGTTGGTTATGCCATCACTGATGCATTTTTTTATATGTGATATTGACACAGTAAATACTTTTCATTCATCAACACTGTTGTGGGTGGTCCAATTTCTGTCTGCCAGTTTTTATTTGTACAGCAGCAACTTTACAGGGGCAGTGCTAGTGCTGACTGCTGTACCCCACCATCAGTCTATGCTAACTGCACCCATCATTTTTGTGCCTCATTATAAAACAGTAATGGCTTGTGATCCACTCCTCACCTGAAGAATGAGTAATACACTTATTTTCTGGTTCAAGCTAAGAACAGATCAGTTCATACAATTACAAGGAAACATACATTCACTCAATTAAAACAATCCGTGAGATGTACATTAGGCTCTCTTGTGATACAGGTGTGACTACAGGCTTGTGAAGTAAACAATCTACCCTGCTGCTATCACTGAGCTCAAAAATAAGATGTATAGCATCTACAGTACATTTGAACATCAAGCCAAAATGCCATGCTAAAGGCACATCAAGGTTGCTGAACTGCACTTATCATGAACAAACACACGCTGAAACAATATTTTTTTTGTCTCTGGAAAACTAAACACTAATAATTTCCACAGAGGATTTCAAGCATGACCTATATTTATAGATCACCCCAGCCTGTGAGTAACAGAACAGACAGAGATGTGCAAAGCTGACAGTCCAAAAAATTAAAATAATTGAAAAAGACATTGGGAAAACTGTAGAGGACTTCATCTGCAAAACTAAATTCATACATAGCATAACAGACAAACACATATCTGGGCATATTTACATACGTTTTACATAAAAGAGTCTTGATAAATAAATCACGGCATGATGGAAAAAAAACCCATCTAATCTATAATGACAATTATTGTCAGTCAGCAGCCACTGTGTACTTTGATCAAACTTGCTTCCTACACAAAACAGTGCATAAAGTAAAATACAACATGTGCCATTCACAAATAATCCAACAAATAACATAAAATAAATAAACAAAAACAAACAAATAAATAAATAAAAAGGTTGAATAAAATAACATCAAACCACACAGAGATAGTGCCTTGAATGGATGCATATCTGACATACTGTAGCTCTAAGCATGGGCCTAGAAAAATAAATAAATGCACAAAGTTGTTGTAAAAAAGGATGTCACAAACATTTTCAAAACATGAAAAACATAAGGCAAATACTGCTCATTAGTGGGAACCAGCTGAGAGAATCAGCTGACAGGTGCTGGGCTCATGCTACAGAAACAGCAAATGTAATATGCTGACTGTCAGATCCAAAAGCCAAATGGAGAGGCACAGTAACTGATGAAATGCTAAGTATCACAGAAGACGAAAAAAATGAAAACATTACATTTTTTTGCAACTCCATACTGCAGATTCAAACACCTGACAGCCCAAACCACAAACATTTGCTATTGCTCTTTAGGAGATTTACAGCACACCCACAATTTGGATCTAAATACTTATGAACCTACGAACATGCTATAACATAAAAGACTTTAAAGTGTATCTTGTTTCTTCAAGTGTATAAGTCCCTCCTGTGTCTACAGTGCGTCTTGCCACACTCCCGAGATCCCCCTGACACCCCTGCCTCTGGGGTGTTAAATGTCAGAAGCTGAAGTTAAATACGTTATCCTGTCAATTCCATAATGGTTTTCTCTGATCTTAGGCACTAGTCTTGGTGTGTATTTCCCTTTTTACAGCTGGAAATTTATCAGGTGAAATACAACATACAGGAGCTATCCCTTTTATTCTTAGGCAAATAACATTTGAGGCATATGAAATGTATCATCAGCAGGAAATTAATTAATTATTATAAGTGTTTTTCATTATTGATTTGTATATGTATGTTCTTTCACTGGTAACACTTTAAACTGTGTTTGGGTATTATTATAAGTTGTGTCTTTATATCAGCTTCTGTTTAACAGCCATACCCCTACCACATTCCACCTTTGAAAAAGAGTTACAGTATTTGACTTGAATTGTGTCATGTGACATGAAACCAACTCAGTCATTTTATACTGTCTTTATTTAATAAAAGTTTGCAGCAGTACTTTAAATATTTCAGCTTCCAGCATCTGTTTTTTGGTCATGGATGTCCTATACATTTTCAGTTTCCTGATCTCCAGTGTGACCTTTTTTCTCAATACACATTTTATAGTCTTTTACTCTGTGTTAAGAAGTGCAGTGAGTCTGTAACGTTCTGGTTTTAACTTATCTTTTTTTTCTTTTAGTGTTAAAAGTATATTCATTTGCAGTGGGGAATCTGGAATTTGAGAGGAGGCAGTCATCTTGTCTATCAAATATTTCACCAAGGGATGTAAATCATCCAATAATTAAAGGAACGTTTAAGAAGTTAGCCCATCAGGGCCAAGCAAGGAGTTCTTTTTCAATAAAAGTATGGCTGGACTAATCTCTGATTTAGCGATGGGAAAGATCAATGGTAAATGTTTGTGGGTTGGGCTGTCAGATGTTTGAATCTGCAGTCTTCAGTCGTTATTTTTATAATGATGTTTTTCATGTATTGAAAATGTTTTTCACATTCCTTTTTAGAAAAACTTTGTGCATTTATTTTTTTTTTTATGCCCATGCTAATAGCTGTGCCAGCTATGCACCAGTTCAAGGCTCTATCTCTACGTTGTGTGCTGTTGTTTTATTTGGACAATCATTTATTTATTTATTTTGTTTATTTATTTATTCATTGTTCTTGGATTTGTGAATTTATATATTTATTTATTGTTGTCTCTGATTAATACTTTTGAGCTAGGGAGCTCATTTACAAAGTTTCCACATTGAGAGATATTATGCAGGGGTATTTACAAAAACAGGTATAATACATGATATTCAAGCAAGGAACACTTTTACAAATCAAACTGGTATATACAGTAATAGAGACAAGTTACAAAGGTGAGGCAAATGGTCACAGAGGTAATTCTGAGTAGAAGAGCAGGGTTACAGGAGGAAGCTGGGGTAGAAGGAGAGGAACAGACAGTGAGTTGGAAATAGGAGGGGATCCTCCTATAGGGTTTCCTTAGTTAAGACTGGAGTGGAGATGGGATTGAGGTAATTGAGTTAGGAGGGGCTGGGCAGGAGTGGAAGACACTTGACAATTGAATGGATAAGGTGTTGGGGGGTCTGAGAAGGAATGGTGGTGTATTCGTGAAAGGGTCTGGTCTAATTTGAAGGGGAGGGAAGCAGGAGAAGGATGGGGGGAAGGGGGAGTGCTCAACAGGATCTGGGGTGTGTGTGCCAAAGTGGCATTAGGTATATGTGCCACAGTCACACTTACTGAAAGCAGCCAGATGCAATCATAGTTTGGATTTAAAGGGGCTTAGTTTTGATTTCACTGGTTTTGGTTTTGAATGGCACTGTTGTGTTTTACTTTCTGCACTGATCTGCTTAGGAATCAAGTTTGGCCAAAGTTTATAGTGATTGCTGACTGACAGTAATTGTCATTATAGATGTGATACTGTAGTTGTTTTTTTCATCATTCCATTGTTTATTTATCAAGTGTCTTTTATGTAAAGCATGTGTAAATATGCCAAGGTATGTGTTTGTCTGTTATGCTATGTATGAAGTTTGTTTTGTCGATGACATTTGTGGCAGTCTGCCCCATGTTTTTTTTATTTAGTTTTTTTTTGGACTGTCAGCTCTGTGCATCCATGTCTGTTGTGTTACTCAGAGGCTGTGGTGAACTGTAAATATAGGTCATGCTTGAAATCCTCTGTGGAAATTATTGGTGTTGTGTTTTCCTGATGAAAAAAAATGCTGTTTCAGTGTATTTGTTTAGGGTAAGTGCAGTTACATTACCTTGATGTGCCTTTAGCATGGCGAGTTGGCTTGATGTTCAAATGTACTGTAGATGCTGTAGATGCTGTGCATCTTATTTTTGAGCTCAATTATAGCAACAGGGTAGACTGTTTACTTCACAAGCCTGTAGTCACACCTGTATCATAAGAGTGCCTAATGTAGCATCAGTTTTACATCTTTTTTCATTGTGTTTTACTGGACATATTACCTTTACATCAATGACTAAAGCACAGCAGTTGTCTGCAATCAGTGGTGTTATCTTTTTGAGATATTCATCAGCAGTAAATTAATTATTAAGTGTTTTTCATTAAAGAAATATTTATAGTTTGATACATATCAATTTGATTTGTGTCTGTCTGTTCTTTCAATTTTAGCACTTTAAACTGTTTGTGAATGTATTATGTGGTGTCTCTTTACATCAGCTTCTATCTAAGAGCCATAACCCTAGCACATAACTGGGTGGGGAAGGATGTCACAGACTCTGTGCAACTCTTATTCTCCCAGCATGGACACTCTGGGTTGCGCTGATGCACAGTCAAACCAACTCAGCCCGTATGGCATCACAGATAGCTATTAGATGTCTCCATTGCGAATACTGCCATTATCCCATCCTATTACTGAAAAAGAAGCATTCCAGCACACACACACACATGCACACATGCACATGCACAAGCATATGCACATGCACACACACACACACACACACACACACACACACACATCCTTCACTGTGAATGAGGTATGGTGGAAGAGCAATTTATAAGGCTAATTTTTTTTATTTAGTTATTGAGAGTAATAATATGGAACTGTATGTAAAAATAAAGGAACAAACAGCATTCCCAACATTTAATAACCCTATTCAAAACACTCATGAAGGATGCAGCAGCATGGCAGTGTACACATCGACAGTACCAGCTGTCTGGTGAGAGCACTTGTTTCTGTTCATGCAGGAATATATCTATAAAGTGTAGCCAAAATCATCAACATTCACCTTATGATTTTTATACATATTTCACAATTTGTTTGACATTATTGTGCTGCTAATTATTATACAAAAAGCACCATGATCTCAAACTAAAAGATAAAAAAAACATTAAAAATTGAAATAAAGGAAAATGAGTTGACACAGACTCATCCTGGACTCATGCACCTTACATGCTGAGAAAGTGACTAAGGAGTACATTCTTGTCAAAAGAAAGAAACAAGTGTAAATCATAATGAGTAGGTTGATTTTAAAAAGTCAGCTGCATTGAGTGGATGCTCTGAATTGAAATTAAAAAAATTCTGACTTTAGTCAGATACAAAACGGTGCTGATGATTTAATTCACTATGTCAACTAGAGAAAGTTTTCTTCTGAGAGTCAGGGGGCCAGTCAGCATAAGGGTAATGGATAAAACACAAATGAAAAATAATGACAGGTGGTTTTTGTATATGATTAACCATTTTTGTCATTTGCACACAGGTAGTTTCATCATAAAAAAATAACATAAAAGCCAGTTCATGTCCCCTTTAACTACAGTAGGTGGAAAAAAGGCATGATATTGTCATGCTGAGAATTTATGGTGAGCTGGTGTCCAACCAGTCATGGCAGTTTGTGTAGTGCTGCTTAGATACTGATTGAAATACACAGTATTACTTTAGTAAATCACTTGATTTCACTTCTGCTTCATTCCAGGAGCAGGACCTGAGAATGAAATGGTGTCATCAGTATGACTATCCCAAGTAATTTACATGTTTTAAAAATGGGGACCTAAGATCACTGTCTCAGCTGAATGATACAATGACATCTGCAGTCCCTTAAAAAAGATCCTTGTCAGATCCCTCAAATTTGTTTTATTCATACTAATTATTTAACATAAAAAAAATAGCAGCACACACACCAGATGTGGGATGCAAAATGTTCACATGTAGAAGCAATATTATCAAAATAATATCCATGCTGGAAAAAAAAACACTGGATCCTTTGTCTGTGGGACTGCTAAAATGTACAGTATATTAAAATTCAATTTTGAAAGATGCAGTCAAATGTTGTCAGAAAGGTTTACTAGATCCATGTTTTGAGATTGAGAACCCAAGAGCCACACAAAACAGTGCCTGTAATCAAATCAAGTTTCAAACTGTAATAAAAATTCAGTTAGGCACAGCTTTGTTGGATTTTACTAAGTACAGTATGTAACAGATGGCACAGGCAGGATTGGAGAGGAGGTGTATGGGATGGAAGCACCATGCTTGCTAAGTAGATCACATTCAGTCCCTGCTGTATACATTTTAATAATTTGTCCATGTGTTATGATAATAACAGTGATTACTGATTCCCCCTTGTGCATTGGTTGAATGTTCATGATCTGAGGCCATGAAGTAACAAAAAAAAAAAAGCTTTTACTACAGAACAGGCTGCAGTTCTTAAAAAGAGAACAAACTTGCCATTGATCTTTAAAGAGACAGAGAGAAAGAGAGAGCGAGAGAGAGAAATAGTAGAGAAAACATTATTTTTGTTTTATTAGAACCCTCAGTACATCACTGAACTACATCCTCTTCTCTTGACAGACTCTACTTTCAGTCTATATGTTAAGCAAAATGAACATGAAACTTTTTTTTAGTCTGGTATTGTTACAATCAGCGTATTTTACTATTTATCCAATTTAAACAGTAAATGGATTAGTTGAAATGGGTACTGTTTCATTTTTAGTTTTTTAGATTATTAGGTAGCTTTGATTATTATAGTGGAATGTGATGAAGCAAAATGTTAATTTATTATTTTTCTCAGTTTTTTCTGAGTTGTGTACCCAAACATGCTGATGGAGAAAAGCCATGAATGTGTTTACAGTATGTGGAAGGTTTCATCCCTGCAAGTGCATGCTTGCAGTGTTGATTGAGTTTTGTATGGATTGCCTTTCTTAGGTTTCTTTTCATTATGTTATGTTTGTTTTCTTCCATAAAATGGTCTTTCACTCACTGTATAATAACATCTTGTTGACACTTCTTTACCTCCCAGTGTTTGTAAAAGCAGCTCAGTCACAATTCACTATTCCCAAACCCTCCCCTCACCTCCCTCCCCCATTCACAAGCTGTGCTGAAATGCAACTGTCCCACCACCGTAATTATACCCAAAGCCTGTAAAATGAGTTTGGACATAGCCTTTCAAAAGGACAGAGATTTGGCCATTGTAATGCAAAGTCTCACATTTCTAAGTCAACTTTACTATGTTTCTACTTCTGCTTGAGGAGATAGATGTCTATTGAACTCCTTGGGCTGCATTCTAACTCTCAACCCCCGCCACACACACACACACACACACACACACACACACACACACATGTCTTTTTCTTTAGATAATGCTATTTGCTTTATTAGGGAGAGAAAATACTTGAGTCATTCAGGTTAAATGCTCACTGTGCTAATTTATTTACTATTTCCTAGTTAGGTAATAAATGATCTTATTTTAGGAGTCATTCTGCAATATTTACACATTTTTTTATACTAATCAGATTTTATTTGTTGCAATGACTGCAAATGTTTGGTCAGGCCAACTTGGGAAGAAGATTGGGGATGGGATTATTGATCTATGTGTCCAGTAATTTTACTGTCATTATTAATAATGATAATACATACAAGTGTTGAGATTTGCTATTTTTTCTTTTTATAAAAATACACTCAATATTATGCTACTAATCACTGACACAATATAGACTGGAAATACACTATTTGTCTAATATTTTGTTGCAAATTTGCATCACACAAAGTATGCAGACTGGAATGACATTATTTATTATGAACTGCCAGTTTCAAATTAACATCTAATTGTGCCTGCAGATGAAAAGGCTGATTAGAACTGCTTTTTCATTTACCAAAGTGAGTGCATATTAGTATATTATATTTAAAGATGGTTACATTTGATGTTTTCCATTGACTTGCAAATTATGTTAATTTGTGATTCATTTACAATTGTAGGGTTGAGATGTGCAGCACACCGTAAGTCATACAGTATAACCCCCCCACCCCAGCCACCTTCCATAATATGCCATTGACAACTAGTTTTGTACATGTTTGCAAATGTAACAAGGTTATTATTGTAGTCACATAATATGTAATTGCCATAATTATTTTGGTAAGTCGGAATGGGTACACATAACTGTGATGTAGTAGCAAGGATCCTGATAGCAGGCATCATCATCACGATCACCTTGTCAGCTGTTCTTTCGATATTCACTGGTGTGTATGTTTGCAAATCCATAATGATCAGTGCTAAAAACAGTGGACATAGTTGAAAGCACATAAAAAAGACTTGCTGGAAAAAAAGGGAAAATGGCACTGTGAAATCTTAACAGAAATTAATAAAATCATACTCAAAAACAGATGTGTTTAAATGCATAGCTAACAATGTACTTCTGTTGTCTCAGACCTTACATCCTTAAACAATGAACCCCCTTCCCCCTCACAGTCTGGTTATCTCATCTACCACTCCCATGCCACACTTTCTCTAAGTTTGTTTTGCCATCTTATCTTTTTGGAGGAAAACTGCACATCAGGTCTCCTAACCTTATTCATATGCAGGTCTGTGTATGTTTTCTTTATCGATTCAAGCATAATTTGTAATACAGTATGTAGATTAAGTGAATTCAAGATTTTATTATTCAAGTTTTATTTTAAACTTTTGGTTTCAGATCATACTGATCTACATAATGAATAGGAGTACAATAATGTCAATTGCACTTTACATTATGTGTAGAAAACATAAAGTGAATGTAAAAGATTTTGGCTGCAGTTCCTATTTATATTCCTGTATGCACACTTACAAGTTCTCTCACCAGACAGTTGATCCTGTCAATATGTACACTGCCATGCTGCTGTATGTTTCACTAGTGTAATATGTTGGATTGGATTTCATTTAACAATTGCTTGTCACGGTAATCATGCTTTTTTTGGTGTAGTTCTTGAAGTTTCATTAAAAAAAATATCTGCTTAAAAAAATCTTCTATCCTTATAGTTTTTTTTTTCTAAAAATAACTTGTGGGGTGGTAGTAGGGGGAATGGCTGGATTGCATCAAATTCTGTAACTGGGGTACCTAAGCATGGTTGTCTTGGGATAGACTTGCTACTCCTGACATCTGATGGTGCTACATGGGTATTGTCACAATAACTATGGTGTCATTAGGATTTGTGCCCAATATAGCTATCTGGGAGGAAGATGGTTACGACTATGGACAATCCTTTGAAACTGTGCTAATCTCATGCCATGTTAATAATAGATGTGCTGCTTCTGTTGGGCTGACTCACAACTAGTGCCATTATTGACATATTGAGATCCTGATGGGGCCCTTGCCATCATGTTACACATTGTCT
The DNA here is from genome assembly GCA_016271365.2 of Neoceratodus forsteri. NCBI lineage: Eukaryota > Metazoa > Chordata > Ceratodontiformes > Ceratodontidae > Neoceratodus > Neoceratodus forsteri. The sequence continues at coordinate 1,254,979,163 of CM057449.1, read as the reverse complement.
GCAGCAGTCAGAAACATAGATTTGGTATGCATGTATGTGTAGTGATGCATACACCTGTATACTGCATGGGGCACCAGGTTGGTCTCAGTGGAGGTGGTACAGTCTCTATACAGCACTAGATGGTGCCAGTCACCCAGCTCCAGCATCATGCCAGTATTCATACTGGCAAGATTCAATTTTAAAACTTCTAAAAATATCATTTGTCACTGCTCATTTTATTAAACATATAGTAAAACATAGGTAGTGCCCAATCATCACCACTGAAGCTTGAAACAACCTGGTAAACCTGAACAGGAATAGGAAGTGATGATCAAGATGAGCAGTAAGGGTAGTGTGCAAACCACAGAATGCAAACCTACTGTTCATTATTTACAAACACAAAAGAAACACAGATATTGAGAAATGGCTGGTTGCATTACTGAATAGTGTTAAACAAAACACTTTTGCATCCTGTTTCATTTATTGTTTTATTTGTGTTTATCTTGTGCATCTGGTAAGTTCATGACATGAGCTGCAGTTTCCGTGTTTTTTCAGGCTTTCTAGTCTGGCATATTTAGGAGTGGATTTCAGTGAAACAAGTGTTCATTCAAGAATGCAATATTTTAAATATTAGCTTATTTACGTATGTGTCACAATCGAGCTGCCAGTGCTCCAGTACAATTTCACAATGCACCCAGTTTCAGCACTTTTTTTTGGTTTGTACTTTGGGTAATCAAATGTTCTAAAATCATATTTTCTGTCAGTATACATCAGAAGACATACAAAAAATCATAGAACACACTGCTGGATTAGGTATCGTAATTGCTCTGTCAAGAACTTTTATCATTTAAAAACCTTAAACAGGATAACAAGACACTGAAGTCAGCACAATTGCTGAATTAATTTATTTAGCTCTCACACTGAAAAGATTCTTCTGGAAATGCTGAGTTTGCACTCTGAGACATGGACACTGAAAACAGCAGAAGTGGACTGTCTGTGGACTGCGCGGACACCTGTCTGATCTTTATAAATTAGTCAGCTAAAGTAACTGCAGGCAGCACCACCTAGTGCATTTTAGCAGATGATTAATGCAATTCAATTAATTAAAGAACCTGGCCACATACTTACTGACCACTTACCGCATTACTGCGTTAATGACCTTTAACAAGGTATTCCTTGGGACCGCTCTGTCTACCACACCTACCGAGGTATACCTCAATACTGGTCAACTTTTTATAACTACCATTGTATGTGATAAAAGAGGGGGACACAGAGAAGTAGGACCTTTGAAAGTGGATGGAACTAAAATAAAAAAGGAGGGAGACATAGCAAAGAGACTAAATATATTTTTCAGTACAGTTTTATTTTCAAAAATCAAAACTCAAAAACATAGCTATAAATGGATTAGCTATTGCACCCAAGACAGACAAATTAGAATTCCAGAGGTTGCTAGAAATATTGGACAATAAGAAATCCCAGGGACCAGATAGGTTGAATCTGAGAACATTGATAGAGGTACCATCAGTACTGGCTGGAACAGTGACCAAAATTTTCAACATGTCACTGGAACAGGGGATGATTCTGGATGCTTAGAGAATGGCTGCAGTTTGCAGTCCATAAAAGAGGAGCGAGTCTGATGAAGCAAATTACAGACCAGTCAGTTTAACCTCGGTACTGGGAAATATTCTAGAAAGGAGTATCAGAGATTTATTTGGCACATCAATAATTAACAATAACATAAAGACAAAAAACAGCATGGATTTGCTAGAGGCAGGTCCTGCCTTATTAATTTAATTGCCTTTTTTGAGAAGGTAAGTCATGCCTTGGATGAAAGAAATGTCATTAATGTGGTTTACCTTGATTTTAGCAAGGCATTCTATAATGTCTCTAGCGCATTTCTGGTAGAGTTACAGTACTAGTTTAATCCAAATTTAACAGCAGAATAGGTTAACCAATCAATCTCAAATAGTCCGACTCAAAAGTTTCAACTCTGAGGTGGTAGAAGCTACCAGTGGAGTGCACAGGGGTCAGTACTGGGACCATTATTGTTTAATAAACAAATGAGAGGAGGTGGATATCCAAGTTTGTGGATGATGCTAAAATTGGATGTATTGTCAATAATAGTGAGGCAACAGCAAAACTTCAGGCTGAACTTGAAGATCTATATGCATGGACTATAAGACATAGTATGAAATTTAACCCAAAAAATGTGTGTGGTCATACATTTTGGGAAGAATAACAGAGCCTTCCAGTATGGCATGTGAGGAGCCATGCTGAGGGAATTAAGCAATGAAAGAGACCTCGGAGTGAGGGTATCCAATAATTTCAAAAATTCAGAACAGTGTGATAAGGCAGTATTTAAATATTATAAATTATATGTTGCATAAGGAGGAATGTCATCAGCAATGGCAGGGAGGTAATTGTTCATATCTACAAACCCTTGGTGCGACTGCACATGGAATATTGTATCCAGTTTTGGTCACCTCAAAATAGGTGTGGCATTATTAAAGTTGAGGGG